>CM055116.1:1028726076-1030083576 GCA_029206835.1 Rana muscosa
AGACGTCGTGTCGCACTAGTGTGAACCCAGCTTAACTAAAATCTAGTGAAACCAATTGCCTTCAGAAGTCACCTAATTAGTAAATAGTCCACCTGTTTGCAATTTAATCTCAGTATAAATACAGCTGTTCTGTGAAGCCCTCAGAGGTTTGTTGCAGAACCTTAGTGAACAAACAGCATCACAAAGGCCAAGGAACACACCAGACAGGCCAGGGATAAAGTTGTGGAGACGTTTAAAGCAGGGTTAGGTTATAATAAAATATCCCAAGCTTTAAACATCTCACAGAGCACTATTCAATCCATCATCCGAAAATGGAAAGAGTATGGCACAACTGCAAACCTACCAAGACATGGCCGTCCACCTAAACTGACAGGCCGGGCAAGAAGAGCATTAATCAGAAAAGCAGCCAAGAGGCCCATGGTAACTCTGGAGGAGCTGCAGAGATCCACAGCTCAGGTGGGAGAATCTGTCCACATGACAACTATTAGTTGTGCACTCCACAAATCATGGCTTTATGGAAGAGTGGCAGGAAGAAAGCCATTGTTGAAAGAAAGCCATAAGAAGTTTTGTTTCCGGTTTGTGAGAAGGCATGTGGGGGACACAGTAAACATGTGGAAGAAGGTGCTCTAGTCAGATGAGACCAAAATTTAACTTTTTGGCCTAAAAGCAATGCGCTATGTGTGGCAGAAAACGAACAATGCACATCACACTAAACATACCATCCCCACCGTGAAACATGGTGGTGGCAGCATCATGTTGTGTGGATGATTTTCTTCAGCAGGGACAGGGAAGCTGGTCAGAGTTAATGGGAAGATGGATGGAGCCAAATACTGGACAATCTTAGAAGAAAACCTGTTAGAGTCTACAAAATACTTGAGACTGGGGCAGAGGTTCACCTCCCAGCAGGACAATGACCATAAACATACAGCCAGAGCTACAATAAAATGGTTTACATCAAAGCATATTCATGGCCCAGTCAAAGTCCAGACCTAAATACAATTGAGAATCTGTGGCAAGACTTGAAAATTGCTGTTCACAGACGCTCTCCATCCAATCTGACAGAGCTTGAGCTATTTTTCAAAGTAAAATGTGCAAAAATGTCACTCTCTAGATGTGCAAAGCTGGTAGAGACATACCCAAAAAGACTTGCAGCTGTAATTGCAGCCAAGGGTGGTTCTACAAAGTATTGACTCGGGGGGGGCTGAATACAAATGCACGCCACACTTTTCAGATTTTATTTGTTATTAGGGTTGAGCGGACACCTGGATGTTCGGGTTCGACGGGTTCGGCCGAACTTCGGAAAAAAGTTTGAGTTCGGGACCCGAACTTGACCCCGAACCCGAACCCCATTGAAGTCAATGGGGACCGAACTTTTGAGGACTAAAATGGCTCTAAAATAGAAATGGAAAGGGCTAGAGGGCTGAAAATGGCAGCAAAATGTAAAGAGCATGGCAAGTGCTCTGCAAACAAATGTGGATAGGGAAATAATAACTTAAAATAACATAAAATACATAAAAATAAAAAATAATAATCTTGACCTAGGAGGTTGAGGTGGCGGCGAATGTGGCAGTGTAGGTGGAAGCGGCGGTGGAGGAGGACGAGGTAGCCAACACTGGTTTTTGTTTTTAATTTTATTTAAAAACAAAAACCCCAAAAGAGTGAGAAAGATCAAAAAAAAAAAACAATGGCTGGGTAAGGCTGGTATACATGTCTATTCTGCACAAGGTACGGACAAGTCCTGTGGGATCCATGCCTGGTTCATTTTAATGAACGTGAGCTTGTCCACAATGGCTCTGGACAGGCGGCTGCGCTCGTCTGTGATAACGCCCCCTGCCGTGCTAAATACACGTTCAGATAATACACTGGCTGCAGGGCAGGCCAGCACCTCCAAGGCGTAAAGGGCAAGTTCAGGCCATGTGCCCAATTTGGAGACCCAGAAGTTGAAGGGGGCAGACCCGTCATTCAGTATGTGTAGGCGTGTGCACACATACTGCTCCACCATGTTGGTGAAATGCTGCCTCCTGCTAAGACGTTCCATATCAGCTGGTGGTGCTGGTTGTTGTGGCGTGCTGACAAAGCTTTTCCACATTTCGGCCATGCTAACCCTGCCTTCTGAGGTGCTGGCGGTGCCCCGGCTGTGTTGGCGACCTCTTCCTCCTCCTCTGCCTTCGCCTTGTGCTTCCACTGTGCTCCCGCTGTCAGGTGGGAATGCCACCAGCAGCGCGTCTACCAGCGTGCGCTTGTACTCGCGCATCTTACAATCACGCTCCAGTGAGGGAATTAAGGACGGTACGTTGTCCTTGTAACGGGGATTTAGCAGCGTGGCCACCCAGTAATCAGCACCTGTTAGAATGTGGGCAACTCAGCGGTCGTTGCGGAGACACTGCAGCATGTAATCGCTTATGTGTGCCAGGCTGCCCAGAGGCAACGAAAAGCTGTCCTCTGTGGGAGGTGTATCGCACTAGTGATGGCCATGAGCTGGTCTGGGTGCCACCCTGCTGTGAACATGGTTCCTCCTCCTCCATCTCCTCCTCCTCATCCTCCACCTCGTCATCCTCCAGAACTGTGCCCTTGCTGGACAATTGTGTACCTGGCATTTGTTGGTGCAGGAACCCACCCTCGGAGCCACTTGTGAATGACTGCCCTGAAAGCCTTGGAAATGATCCCTCTTCCTCCTCCTCCTCCTGTGCCACATCCTCTTCCATCATCGCCCAAAGCGTTTTTTCAAGGAGGCATAGAACTGGGATAGTAACGCTGAGAACGGCGTCATCGGTACTGGCCATGTTGGTGGAGTACTCGAAACAGCGCAACAAGGCACACAGGTCTCGCATGGAGGCCCAGT
The DNA here is from genome assembly GCA_029206835.1 of Rana muscosa. Taxonomy (NCBI): domain Eukaryota; kingdom Metazoa; phylum Chordata; class Amphibia; order Anura; family Ranidae; genus Rana; species Rana muscosa. Next base: position 1,028,728,919 of record CM055116.1, read on the forward strand.
TATTGGTGGTGAAGTGGTGCTGTTCCGTAGAGCGACTCACGCGTGCATGCTGCAGCTGAAACTCCACTACCGCCTGCTGCTGCTCGCACAGTCTGGCCAGCATGTGCAAGGTGGAGTTCCACCTTGTGGGCATGTCACATATGAGGCGGTGAGCGGGAAGGCCGAAGTTACGCTGCAGCGCTGACAGGCGAGCAGCAGCAGGGTGAGGACACCGAAAGTGCGCACAGACGGCCCGCACTTTCTACAGAAGCTCTGGCATATCGGGGTAATTTTTAAGGAACTCCTGCACCACCAAATTCAGCACATGCGCCAGGCAAGGGATGTGCGTCAAACCGGCTAGGCCCAGAGCTGCTACGAGATTTCGCCCATTGTCATACACCACCAGGCCGGGCTTGAGGCTCACTGCCACCAACCACTCATTGGTCTGTTGTTCCATGTCCCTCCACAACTCCTGCGCGGTGTGGGGTTTTTCCCCCAAACAGGAACGTTTTAAAACTGCCTGCTGTCGTTTACCCCTGGCTGTGCTGAAGTTGGTGGTGAAGGTGTTACGCTGACCGGATGAGGAGGCGGTAGAGGATGAGGAAGCGGAGTAGGAGGAGTTAGCAACAGGAGGCAAATTGAAGTGCCCTGCAATCCTCGGTGGTGGAAGGACATGTGCCAAACTGCTATCCGCCTCAGACCCAGCCGCCACTGCATTTACCCAGTGTACTGTTAGGGAAATATAACGTCCCTGACCGTGCTTACTGGTCCTCGTATCTGTAGTTAGGTGGACCTTGCCACAGATGGCATTGCGCAGTGCACACCTGATTCTGTCCGCCACTTGGTTGTGCAGGGAAGGGATGGCTCGCCTAGAAAAGTACGTGGCGGCTGGGCACGATGTACTGTGGGACAGCCAATGCCATCAGGCTTTTAAAACTCTGCGTCTCCACCAGACGGAATGACAGCATTTCAAAGGCCAGGAATTTTGCAATGATGGCATTCAGGGCCAGGGATCGTGGGTGGGTAGGGGGGTACTTCCTCTTCTGCTCCAGTGTTTGGGAGATAGAGATCTGACCGCTTCCATGGGACATTGTGGAGATGGTTGGTGACCCAGGTGGTAGTGTTTCTGGCAGATACTCTGTTTGCGGGATGGCAGGTGCCACTGTCACTACAGAGATGAATGAAGAGGCCAAGACTGCAGCAGAAGAGGAAGCAGGAGGAGCCAGAGACCTTTCTTGGTTTTTGAGGTGTCTACTCCACTGCAGCTCGTGCTTTGCACTTAGATGCCTGGTCATGCAGGTTGTGCTCAGGTTGAGAACGTTTATGCCTCGCTTCAGGCTCAGCGTGCAAACCACTCGTGTCTTGTCATCAGCACATTGTCTGAAGAACTGCCATGCTAGGACCTGGCTTTGGTGTGCTCGGTCCCTTGCTGCGTTGGGCAGTAGCAGTTGTACTGTCTAGGGGACGAACGCTCCACTTTTGCACCCTGCTCCCTCTTCTGCTGTGCTGGTGGCTCTGTGCGACCCCCGCCTCTTCCTCCGAACTACACAGGTCACCTGCATGACGTTGATTTCATGTGGGTTCGAGGACCTCATCGTCCTCCACATCATCTTCCACCCAGTCTTCACCCCTGCCCTCCTTGTCGGTCTGCACAATTGCGAAAGCAGCAGCAGTTGGCACCTGTGTTTCTTCATCATCCGAAACGTGCTGCGATGGTCCTCCCATGTACTCATTTTGAAACATAAGTGGTTGGGCATTGGTGCACTCAATCTTTTCCACTTCTGGGGCAGGGCTAGGTGGATGGCCATGGGAAACCCTGCTAACAGAGTCATCAAAAAGCAGAAGAGACTGCTGCATGACTTGGGGCTCAGACTGCTTGGCTGATTTGCAAGGGGGTGAGGTGAAAGACTGATGGACATTGGCTGCAGGTGCCAACTCTGATCTTTTTAGCAGTAGCAGTAGACTGGGTGGGAGACAATGTGAAGGAACTGGAGGCACTGTCAGCAACCCAATCTACTATCGCCTGTACTTGTCATGGGCCTGGCCTCAACATTCATAGAGCCGCATTAGGCCTGACCAAATACCGCTGCAGGCTCTGTCGCCTACTCGCACCTGGGGAAGGTGTTTCACTTGTGCGTGTAGCTGGCACAGATCGACCACATGCTCTCCCTGCAACAGGAGCTCCACCAGCAGCACCGCGACCAGGGCCACGTCCCTTATTTGACGGTCTCCTAATTTTTTTTCAAATTTAGGATCTTGCCCTAAATTATTATATTTTTGGAAGATCAGAATAGGAGAACAGTATCTTAAGTGTCTATCTCACACATACAGATATGCAGAAAATGCACCAAAATAAATTTTTATGGCAGAAAACGCACCAAAAAATTATGTTTTGCCCTAAATTATTATATTTTTGGAAGATCAGAATAGGAGAACAGTATCTAAAGTATCTATCTCACACGTACAGATATGCAGAAAATGCACCAAAAGAAATTTTTAGGGCAGAAAACGCACCAAATTTTTTTTTTTGCCCCAAATTATATTTTTTGAAGATCAGAATAGGAGAACAGTATCTAAAGTGTCTATCTCACACGTACAGATATGCAGAAAATGCACCAAAATAAATTTTTATGGCAGAAAACGCGCCAAAAAAAAAAATTGCCCTAAATTATTATATTTTTGGAAGATCAGAATAGGAGAACAGTATCTAAAGTGTCTATCTCACACGTACAGATATGCAGAAAATGCATCAAAATACATTTTTATGGCAGAAAACGCACCAACAAAAAAAAAAATTCCCTAAATTATTATATTTTTGGAAGATCAGAATAGGAGAGCAGTATCTAAAGTGTCTATCTCACACGTACAAATATGCAGAAAATGCACCAAAAAATATTTTTATTTGCCCTATTTTTTTATTTATTTTTTATAGTAGAATATGAGAACAGTATCTAAAGGGTGTATCTCACAGTAACATATGCAGTGCTGGTGCACTGAGCTTGCATAAAATGCCCGCCGAAGCCAACCTAACAGACGGATAAAAGTTATCTTTTCTCTGGCACTGGGCTCAGGGCAGGATAAAAAGATTGTGCACTGCACCCACACAACAAAAGCAAGGTACAGTAGATCGCTGAGTAATTAGATTTCTGAATCAGGACAGGACTCCTATCTAATTCTCTCCCTCAAAGCAGCAGCAGCAGCAGACTTACCCTACACTAACTGAAGCAGAGTGACTGAAGCAGGGTGACGTGCTGTGCTATGTGCCTCTAGCTTATATAGAGGCTGGGACACATGCTGCACTGGCCAATCACAGCCATGCCATTAGTAGGCATGGCTGTGATGGCTTCTAAGGACACACAAGTTAAAAAAATGTTGATTGGCTGCCCTGCAGCTTTTTAAAATGCGCCATTACATTACCGAACCCGAACATACAGTAAGTTGTTCGGGTTCGGGTCCGGGTACCCAAAACCCAAAAGTCCAGTACGAACCCGAACTTTACAGTTCGGGTTCGCTCAACCCTATTTGTTATATAAAACCATTTATCATTTTTCATTCCACTTCACAATTATGTGCCACTTTGTGTTGGTCTATCACATAAAATCCCAATAAAATAAATTTGCGTTTTTGGTTGTAATGTGACAAAATTTAGAAAATTCCAAGGGGTATGAATACTTTTTCAAGGCGCTGTATATAAAGTTTTCTCCTGGCTTGCAGCAAGTGCTGCACACCAAGGTGGAACTAAAAGCCCTTACTACAAGTATGTATGCAACAACAAGTGTGTATTCTACAAGGGTCAATGATGACGATTTTCACTCTAGCAGCAACTAGAACATCAGGAGCTGTTGTAAAATGTTAAAAAAAAAATAGCAAAAAAAAAATATATAATTCAAAAAACAGTTGGTTAACTCCTACTCACTAATATATAGAACACAAAGTAAATTGCCAGTTAATTGTGTTTGTCTTTTGTACTGCTGTCTGGCACACTGCCTCCCCTCAGCCAATAAAACAACAATAACTTTATTTTTAGAGTGTCCTTAATTGGTTCAACTGCCAAAGAGCATGAACAGCAACCAACCCTTTAAATATTGTGTTATGTATAACATGTAACACAAAGCACTGCTTGTTAGTTTTTCCAAAGCCAATAAAATAAAACATGACATACAGTATTCCACACTCGTTATTGTATGTAGCATTTTCACAAACTGTAACAGCAAACTTGCTTATAAAAAAAAAATCAATGATTGAAATTAGACATTTTATAAATGCTACCATGTCAATAAGAATTAGTATCACACAAATAAGTTAATCTTTTGATTCTTTGGCCACATACCCTGTCCGCTGCTGTTCTGGTTCATAGATTGATTTATCTTTACATCCTGTCCCAGAAACACAACAGGAAGTGAGAGGAAATCCTCTATCTCACAAAAGTGAGTACACCCCTCACATTTTTGTAAATATTTTATTATATATTTTCATGTGACAACACTGAAGAAATAACACTTTGCTACAATGTATAGTAGTGAGTGTACAGCTTGTAAAACAGTGTAAATTTAATTTGCTGTCCCCTTAAAATAACGCAACACACAGCCATTAATGTCTAAACCGCTGGCAACAAAAGTCAGTACACCCCTAAGTGAAAATGTCCAAATTGGGCCCAATTAGCCATTTTCCCTCCCCGGTGTCATGTGACTCATTAGTGTTACAAGGTCTCAGGTGTGAATGGGGAGCAGGTGTGTAAAATTTAGTGTTTATCGCCCTCAATCTCTCATACTGGTCTCTGGAAGTTTAATGTGGCACCTCATGGCAAAGAACTCGCTGAGGATCTAAAAAAATAATTGTTGCTCTACTTAAAGATTGCCAAGACCCTGAAACTGAGCTGCAGCAGGGTGACCAAGACCATACAGCGGTTTACAGGACAGGTTCCACTCAGAACAGGCCTCACCATGGTCAACCAAAGAAGTTGAGTGCATGTGCTCAGCGTCATATCCAGAGGTTGTCTTTGGGAAATAGACGTATGAGTGCTGCCACCATTCCTGCAGAGGTTGAAGGGGTGGGGGATCAGCCTGTCAGTGCTCAGACCATACGCCACACAATAAATCAAATTGGTCTGCATGGCTGTCGTCCCCGAAGGAAGCCTCTTCTAAAGATGATGCACAAGAAAGCCCACAAACAGTTTGCTGAAGACAAGCAGACTAAGGAGGACATGGATTACTGGAACCATGTCCTGTGATCTGATGAGACCAAGATAAACGTATTTGGTTCAGGTGGTTTCAGAGGATAACAGTGAATATAAATTGTGCTGTCACCTGGCTAGAGCTTGTATCTAGGAGGAACAGGCTACCTTTTCTGTTTAAAAGCAGATTCAATGAGAACTGGGAAGCTTGTTCATATTTAAAATTTGATGAATGCTGGCAAAAAATTTTTTTTTTCCTTTGTGGACAGACTAATGGGAAGGGGAAACATGCTGAAGGCAGACTACAACACTTTAATAAGGACTTTGCCTACAGACCATTAAACAGCTGTTCTGTTTGTGAATGATGATAAATACAACAGGTATGAATGGCTGACTTCCAAGGTTGTCTGGTTAGACTAATGCATCATGATTGTCCTTGAATGTATATCACAATTCAATTGAAAACAAAACAAAACAAAAATGGGGTTTGATTAATAATGTAGAAATTTAAAAAAGAATTATGAAATCTAATAATTCAATTTACTAAACTGAACAAAAATACAGTTGGACTTTAAAAAAGTAAAAAGAAAACCACACCACTGTAAACAAGGTTTATTGAGGTTGGGCAGCATGGTGACTAAGTGGTTAGAGTCTTTTGATTGATTCCTACCAAGGACAAAATCTGCTTGTAGGAGATGTGTTTCCCCTATGTCTACAGAGTTTTATTCCATATGGGTTTTTTTTTCTTCCCATAAGTAGTGTGTGAATGTGATAGGAACATTAGATTGTAAGCTCCTTTGTTCAATCAAGACTTATGAAAATGTATCTGTGTTTTCAATGAAGTGCCATATAAAAAAAATGTAGACTGTATAAATAACTTTAATCATTAGGATGTCCTTCTGGCCAGATTGTAAATGTGCAAATTTTACTGTTGTACAACATAGTAAGAACAGATGTCACACCTGACTCATGATACCATTGCTGCATACATACTGAATGTATAAGGCTCACAATGAACTTCGCTGCTTTTTTATTTTGTTTTAAAACTTGGTTACTTTAGACCAGCATGACCAGCCTCCATTGCCTCTGTTTGGCTAACTATGCTCATCTTGAAGATTACAGATCACGAGAACAGATATCATTATTAATAAAGTTCCTGCTCTAGCCATCTAAAGTTTTAGTTTTTTACCACCAAATTACCGCTTCAAATTTTTCTTTTTCTTGTTCTGCTTACTTTCCAGATGGTAAGCATTAAAAACCCTTGTCAGGCATCTAATTTAGAAAATGTGACTTCTTACATAGCTCTTTATAGGGAACAGGCTGAACGAACCTGGCTTGATTTAGGGATTCTGGAATCCTACTTGAAATCCTCGAAACCTGAACTTAGCTGTGAACTCCATTGAAATCTATATGGAGGAAACTTGATACAAAATTTTGGCCAATTTTAAGGCTAATAGGAAAGTTATTATATCAAGGGGATCTGGGCACTGCAATGGGGGGCATTTGTGGGTCATTTTAATGTGGCTTAATGGCCAACATGGAAAAAATACCAATCCTTTAAATTTCATGCCTGGAAGATGAATTTAAGCTGCATTTGGTTTTATGGAAGAAGTACAATTTTCACAGACAATATCAGCTATACAGTATTCTAGCATCACATATTTGGGATGTTTAACTGATTTTTTTAACTTTTACATTTAGTTTGATTTAAATATAGCAGCGGCAACCCAATCTGATTAATTTTAACCTGAATTTTTTTTTATAAAGCAGTAATATGCTTGAATTTACTGGTGTAAGTAGCAGTCACAACAGATCTAAAAGCTATAGGAAAAGACATTAAAACCAAAGCCTTCAACTACAGTATGTACAAATTGGCCAGTGCCCAAAAATTTAAATAGTATAGTGTGTGAGCTTCTTTTTTCACATTGTATTGTCCTAAAAGTAAAAAAATATGTCAAAACAGTATGGACAATATGAAATCAGCTTGGTAAGGCTGCAATGTAAGAGTAAAGCCCTCTACATACGATCGGTTTTACCAATGAAAACAGTCCATCAGTGATTAAAAATAGAACATGTTTTAAATTTATCCGATGGAAAAAAAAACGATAGCAAATTCCGATCGTCTGTGTGGAACTTCATCAGAGAAAAAACCCACTCATGCTCAGAATCAAGTCGACGCATGTTCAGAAGCATTGAACTTCATTTTTCTCGGCTCGTCTGAGTGTTTTACGTCACAGCGTTTGGGACGGTCGGATTTTCGACTGATGGTGTGTAGGCAAGACTGATGGAAGTCAGCTTCATCGGAAATTCGATGGAAAAATCCATCGGTTTTTATTCCATCGGAAATCCGATCGTGTGTACAGGGCTTCAGAGATGAGACAAGTTTTAGCTTGAAATAAACATTAGAGTTTATTATTTGAGAGACAATAGCCTTAAATATTGCTCTGTGGCTGTACAATATGTAAGCAGCTTGGCTAGGCTGCATTAGAAGATGGAGAGAGGAATTTTATCCTGCAATAAATATTAGAGTATTATCTAAATGATGATAGCCACAAATATTTTTGCATGTAGGAGCGCTGGAACAGACTGCATATTTCAAGGTGCAACATAGGATTTTTACTGCAGCAAAGTTTAGAAATTGGTCAGCTGAGGTCCAGCTGCAGAAGCATTGTGTGCCACTTTTAGAGTGCCTGAGCATTGCAATAGGCTTCAAAGTTTTGAAACACATAGCAGGATTCACACTGCAGAAAACATTAGAAATTTGGCAGTTGAGGTGCAGCTGTAGAAACATTGTGTGGCACTTTTATGGTGCCTATGTACTGGAATAAGCTGCAAACTTTGGGACACTAGACAGGATTTTGCCCTACAGGAGCATCAGAATAGCCCACAAACGTTAAGGCACAATGCCAGACTTACTCTGCATTAACATTATAAAATTTCCAATGAAGGTCCAGTTGTGAAGAAATTTTGTGGCACATTTATAGTGCTGGAGCACTGGAATAGGCGAGGAGAAGTGGCAGCAGCTAATAATGGTGGCAGCAATAATTTTTTGGGGGAGGTGTGTGGATAATAATTAATGGCTGGATGACAATTTAAAGTTTAGTCTGTAAAAGCAGAAGTTTTGTAGTCATTTGTAGTCCAAGACCTTTTCATTTTAATCAAACAGAGCTAGTGCACACTGTCAAGAGACATGCAGATTTGACTCTCCATAACAACATTTCCTGCTGCGCTAAAAGCCTTCTCCAACAGCACACTAGCTGCAAGGCATGTCAGAATCTCCAGTGCATACTGTGGTGGGAGTCTAGCCTGGACAACCAATATTCCATTGGGCCATCTCTTCTGAGTGTGTCTACAACAGCCCTGGACCTGATGAAGTCAACAAGGTGGTCCAGGTGCTGCTTTCAGCCAACAGTAGCTGTTGTAGTTTAAAAATCCCTTAAAAGAGGTGCAGAGGCAGCCGCCATCATCACTGCTCCTCTTTTCAGGGATCAGAGTCACATTAGTCATTAAAGTGGATCCGACAAACATCAGAAAAAGTTCCTATGCAGAACCTTTTTAAAGTGACACATTTTGGGCTTCCTCTGGGACTGGCCAGTTTATCCTTGTGTAGCAATACCCCCGAAGGGGCCGCTGGTTTAAGATTTGGGCCTGCCGTTACCTGTCCTTTCACCACACTCGTCTTAGGGGTTCCTCTTGAAGAGCTCTTATGAATGTCCACACCAACACTTGGTTTCTTTTTCTTCAAGAGTTTTATTATAAACAGTTCCAACAGAGGGGTAGAGGGACAGGGGAGGTTCAGGTACCTTGCTTTGTAGATCACGGGCACAATCTTATATCCAGAGGACAAAGCAGTTCCATGCTGGATTCAGCACCCACCGGATAGGCCTACTCTCACTGGCTTAGCAACCGGTGCAAAGCTCCCTCAAAGTCTCTGCCACAGACTTGATGAGTGTCGTCTAGTCATTCCACAATCTTCCGCCACAAGATCGTGTAACCACACTGACACTTTGCAAAAGTTCCTTTAAAAGTACACAGCGCACGGTGCCAGAATCTTTCAGCCAGCCGGCAGCACCGTGAGGCAAACTGGCCAGGATGCGATCTTCAATTGAGTCCCCAATTTTTCCGCTTCTTCCCGCAGGCAAGACCGCGTAGGACCATCCCTGGACTAGTAGGCCCCAGCCACTCCTGGGCCTACTTCTCAGTTGCAAAGCCTCGGGCCAGCAGGCCCCAAGGCCAAAAATGGCTCGCACATCCCTGAGGCCAGGAGGGCCCTCAGGTCAGGATCCAGCAACGAACCCCGATAGAGCAGTCTCTGTCTCCTAAATACCCCCTCCCAGAATGCACAGCGTGTTGACCGCGCCCCCTGAGCCACTTCTGGGAAAGGAATACCCAACTCATCCAGCCTGCTGCATTTCCAACCTTGACCTGTGGTGACAGTGACACCTACTGTCAAGTGGAAAACGTGCAACCCAGCTAGACTGAAATAGAGCCAACAATTTAGCATAATTACAGTTCAGACAACTAAATTTAACACATAGCGCCTACCCAACAGGAGCAGGGCGCTACACACTTCCCCCACGGCAAAAAGACGATGTCCTCGTTGTTGAGAAAAATATGACTCTCACTCCTGAGAGTCAGTACCTGAAACCCAGAAAAAAAACTTGGATGGGAAGGGAGGGGGGGTAAAACAGTACAAGGAAACATAAGTTTAACATACACACACAATAAAACCACATCAATACACATTACAGTATTCCTATCTCTCTCTATCTAACCCACCCATTCTCCGGTGGATTTTTTTCTTTTGATAGAAGATTTCAATGCACCTGAAAAAGAACAAACAGACATAGGCAATAATATAAAATATCTCTTGGGAAGCAAGAGAAATGAGAAATGTAGGTAGTTCAGGATAAAGTACAAAAGTCCAGTTTTGCTGAGCAAACTCCCACCACCTAGTGGCAGAAATACAACATAACAAAGTCCTCAGTTTTAAGTACTGGACCCATAGACGAGATCTTGACTCCAACATCTTCCGGCAACCTAGCACCACCTAACTACATCCCCACAGTCCTTTCACAAAGAAAATCTTCCTCTCTTTTGGCAAGGTGAAAAAAAAAAGAACCAGGACAGTCACCAAAATTTTTCACCAGTAAAATTGTGGATCAGGTAAAGTTAGGGGTTTCCTTGCTTATCAAGGGTAGTGATGAAATAGACCACATCGTCCTTCCCTGGTCGGCAAATGACCACTTTGTCTCCGTGAATAAGTCTACCATAGTTCCAGTGTAGCAAGCACCCCTTGAAACGATTATCCATGGCAAGGGAAAAGCCCATTTTCCGGTATGGTTTTGGCACTGAGAGAGAGTCCCAAACAGCCTTGTGGTACCACTGTTCTCTACGAGACTCAATGCCTTGCTTAATTTCCCTGGGAACATAGGGAAATTCCAGTCCATATTCTTTTTCCACCCGTTTGTTAAATAACCTTTGTGACCGGGCAAGTCTTGGCAGGGATCTGGTACTTCCATATCCAGGAGGCACACACAAATTTGTGGACCTGTGCACCATAGCATTTGCGGAAAGTTTTCCTGGACCCAGCGAACTGGTACCGCGGGCCAGGATTTCATCAGTAACTATTGGGGGTTCCCCCCTGGGTGTTGTCTCCCCGGAGTCCATAGCTGCGTAATCAGAGAAAGTAAAAGCCGAGGCGACATCATCGCTATTTGCCCATAATAGTTCTTGCGACATAGTCTCAAACAAATCATCATCCTCGGATATGTCTGACAAAGAGTCTATCTCTGAATCTCCCAGCTCCTCCGCCGGCAGATACTGTAATTACACACAGTCCCCAACATATTCCCCTTAGATCTCTCACCCGTTCCTGTCATGGACTTCTCGGAAATCAGACTTTTCTCCGGGTCCGGTTCGGGTAGTCTCTGGGGTAGGCCTTGACCACGGCCACGGGAGGCCTTCACGTATACCACCTTCCTTTGGGCAGTTGCAGCAAGAACAGGTGTAGCGGAGGTAGATACAGTTGAGGTAACAATAACAGCGATGTCCGCTGGTGACTTTCCCATAGCGGTAACAGCGCCACTCCCTCGGGATTACTCACGACAGCAGATGCGGCAGATGTAGGCCTAACCACTGGATCGAAGGCAGCAACTTCTTCTGTTACGTTGCCCGTTGTCCAGTCCACTGTGTAGGCACGTGGCGGCATGGTGGGTTACTCCACAGCAAACAGGTACTCCCCCCACGCGGCTCAGAAGCAATCGCAGAGTTCTCCCCCTTTTCCTTGACGGGAAAAAAATGACACAGTCCAGAGCCCTCTATAGTATAAGTCCCAGATGAACAGTTTTACTTTAGTTGCGATAGGTAACGGCAAATCCCGGACGAGCCCCCACATGTTGCAATACTCCCGAAGGGGCCGCTGGTTTAAGATTTGGGCCTGCTGTTACCTTTCCTTTCACCACACTCGTCTTAGGGGTTCCTTCTGAAGAGCTCTTATGAATATCCACACCAACACTTGGTTTCTTTTTCTTTTTCTTTTATTATAAACAGCTCCAACAGAGGGGTAGAGGGACAGGGGAGGTTCAGGTACCTTGCTTTGCGGATCACGGGCACAATCTTAGATCCAGAGGACAAATCAGTTCCACGCTGGATTCAGCACCCACCGGATAGGCCTACTCTCACTGGCCTATCAACCGGTGCGAAGCTCGCTCAAAGTCTCTGCCACAGACTTGATGAGTGTCGTCTAGTCGTTCCACAATCTTTCGCCACAAGATCGTGTAACCACACTGACACTGACACTTTGCAAAAGTTCCTTCAAAAGTACACAGCTCACGGTGCCATAATCTTTCGGCCAGCCGGCAGCACCATGAGGCAAACTGGCCAGGATGCGTCCTTCAATTGAGTTCCCAATTTTTCCGCTTCTTCCCACAGGCAAGACCGCGTAGGACCATCCCTGGACTAGTAGGCCCCAGCCACTCCTGGGCCTACTTCTCATTTGCAAAGCCTCGGGCCAGCAGGCCCCGAGGCCGAAAATGGCTTGCACATCCCTGAGGGGCCTTCAGGTCAGGATCCAGCAACGAACCCCGATAGAGCGGTCTCTGTCTCTTAAATACCCCCTCCCAGAATGGGAGTGGGTTGACCACGCCCCCTGAGCCACTTCTGGGAAAGGAATACCCAACTCATCCAGCCTGCTGCATTTCCAACCTTGACCTGTGGTGACAGTGACACCTACTGTCAAGTGGAAAACGTGCAACCCAGCTAGACTCAAACAGAGCCAACAATTTAGCATAATTCTTTCTGAGCTGAACTACAGCTCAGACAACTAAATTTAACACATAGCGCCTACCCAACAGGAGCAGGGCGCTACACTTGTATTGGGATTTAATAGGGTGGCCACGTGTTGTGGTCCCTTTCTTAGATGACACAAAGCCTGGGGCCTTTGTGTAGGCATTTGAACATAAAAGACCCATTCACCACAAACTGTCTGCATCAGAGGACCTCGAGTACCTGGTGTCTTGCTGTCCCAAGGTCAAATATTGCCTATTCCTATAGCTGTATACCTTACACACATATGCTGCGGTCTTTTTACTCACAATATACACCTCGGTGTCTGTGACACAGGTGAGGGTCTCACAAATACACATAAACCCTAGCATGAAGGACTGTTCTTTCTAAAATGAGAATTTTCTACTGCTTTTCTTCACATCGTGAACTGTTAAAACAAAGACAAGAATATGTAAAAGAGAACACAGCATACATATTTTAGTGGTCAGGGCTATGTAATGCACAACATGGCATTTAGCGTGCAGAAGTTAGGAATATATATTGTACATTACAGATTGAAGTGCAGCAGTAACATACAACAGTGAGACAACAAATGCCCCAGGACTAGTGATCAGTGGTTTAGTTACATACTTGAGGAGATGCTCCCATGCCACTTTCTCTCTTCAATTCCCTCCTGCCGCTCGCCAGTTTTTCTCGGGCTTACTGTTTCCGACAGTTCGCCCAAGAAACGATCTGATGGTGACGCCAGCTGGTCACACAGGCGATCAAAGAACAGATCCTCTTTGGCCTTGGAGGACCGGAGCGGCGTCATGATGCCACTTCCGGTCCAGGCTGGAAGTAAACAATTTTTTTTTTTTTAAAGCAAAAAAGATTTAAAAAAACATTTGTTTTTTATATTTTGCTTTTAAAGGTAAAGGAGAGCTTTGGGATCTTTTTGACCTCCATAAAGAGGACCTGTCATCCTTATTTTTATTACAAGTGATGTTTACATTCCATGTAATAGAAATTAAAGGGACAAAAAAAATAATTAAAGGGACAGTGAAAAAAGAAAAAAGAAAATAAATACAATTTTTTTTTTAAAGCACCCCATCCTTCTGTGCTCGTACCCAGAAGCGAATGTATATGTAAGACGTGCACGCATATGTAAACGGTATTCGCACCACACATGTGAATAATCACAGTGAACGTTAGAGTGGGGGCAATAATTCTAGTAACCTGTAAAGGCATTTAAAGTGTCGCCTATGGAGATTTTTAAGTCCCATAGTTTGTCGCCATGCTACTAATTTTAAAGCGTGACATGTTGGTTATCTATATACTTAGCGTAACATCATCTTTCACATTTTGCAAAAAAATTGGGGTATATATTGTGTTTTGTCTTTTTATTCATTAAAGTGTATTTTTCCCAAAAAACTGCGTTTGCTAAAATGTTGCGCAAATACCATGTGACATTAAAAATTGCAATCACCATTTTATTCCCTAGGGTCTCTGCTAAAAAAAATTATAATGTTTGGGGGTTATAAGTAAATTTTCTAGCAAAAAATACTGATTTAAACTTGTAAACAGAAAGTGCCAGAAAAAGCCTGGTCTTCAAGTGGCTAGATATGGAATCATCAACACAACTGTCATCTGGTGTTTACCATTATCATTTGACTAAATGCACCTTGACATACAAACATTAGTAAACATCTGCATAAATCAAGCTGCAATGAATTATCCAATAAATTAACCAAGAAAAGTGTTCCACTAGTCAGCTTAATTTGAATAAACATATGACTAATACTGTGTCACATGCTAAATTCACCAACAACCATGTCTCCAAGGGCTACATAAGTAAAAAAAAACATGTGATATGAAAGAGATTATTTCACCAGACTTAATCATTTTGTGTGAGAAAACCCTAGCTATGTGTATGGCTAACAGATGTAGCTCAAGGACAGTTTTAGCCTTATTCGAAATCCTATTATTCCCTTCATGACAATTATTAGTTGGACAGCTGGAACAGTGACAAGTTTTATTCCTATTTTTGAGTTCAGTGAATGGTACAAAGTGCTCATAAGTTTAAACTGAGTGGCAATGTAGATACTGTCAATATCGTCATGTGGCTAATTATCCAATCATTGCCCTCAGTTTGATATAAATGCATTAAGATGATTTTCATAGTAAGAGGTTTGAAGTAGATTACAGTAGATTATTGTTTCTCTTCATTATTTTTACCAATCATTAAACTCTATTTTTTTATATCTGTCTTCATTAAAAGTGGTTCCTTGAAAAAGTTTGGTAACTCAAAAAGTGGCCCATGGTCTCGCCTTACCTTTAAAGCAAAACACCAACCAGAACTAAAACGCCAATGAATGCATTTGTGTTTTTTTTTCTTAAGAAAATCACATTTATTTTTTAATCATTCTAGTGTAAGAACCGGTAATACCATCACTAGGAGTCAGTCAGGCTCTGCTACATGCATGTAGGAGAAGAGGTGATGAGGTCTTTAGGGTCATTTGAGTCTGGAGAGTGGTTCCCTTTACTACACGTGGTCGAGCACTTTGTTTTGGAGTGCAGAAGCTGTCACTGATATTTAAAGACATGGTGTATGGGACTATTTCCCATATGTATGGGCAGTAACTGAATTGCATAATAGTTATCTGTTGCAATAGTGGAAATTATTTCACAGGTTTATGGATACTGTTCTAAGGATTCTCAGTTGAAAGTACTTTGGTGCGTTGTTATATGAAAGTTATATGCACTTCTCCAAAAAATTAAATGAACACTTTTTAGGACCGTCACAGTTGTACTGCGGCAGGTTGGCTCCCCTGCACGAATCGCCGTCATTGTACGTCGGCTCACGCAAGCGTAGTTGCGGGCAGGTGCGTGCAGTAGCCGGCGTGCTCTCGCACTTGCTGCACGCCGCGGGAGCATGCCCGTGGGTCGGGCAGACTCGATGTCTACCGGCGATCCGCAATCACCTAGTACACAGGCAGAATGGGCAACTGCCTTTGTAAACAAGGCAGATCCCCATTCTGACAGATGACATGACAGAGATCTACTGTTCATCAGAAACAGTGATTTCTGATATGTCCCAGGCAGCCCACCCCCCTACAGTTAGAACACGCTGAGGGAATACAGTTAACCCCTTGATTGCCTTCTAGTGTTAACCCCTTCCCTGCCAGTGTCATTTTTACATTGATCGGTGCATTTTTTTTTAGCACTGATCACTGTAATAATGTCACTGGTCCCCAAAAAGTGTCATTTGGGGCAAATTTGTCCGCCGCAATGTCGCAGTCCCGCTAAAAATCGCAGATCACAGCCATTACCATTAAAAACAATAAAAATAAATAAAAGTCCCCTATTCCATAGTTTGTAGACAAGACAACTTTTGCACAAACCAATCAATATATGCCTATTGGGATTTTTTTTACTAAAAATATGTAGAAGAATATATGCTGGCCTAAACTGATCAATAAATTTGTTTTTTTATATTTTTTTTGGGGATATGTATTGTGAGGGATCTCGGATACCCCTGCTGGGCACCTCCACCAGACTCTTGTCCTCCAAACGCACCCGCAGCCTGCAGACTCTCCATAATCAGCCCTTAACCCCTCAATCACGAGACAAGCCACATGTAACGCTTCAGGCAATGTTACTATAAAGTTTGGTGTGGATCACAGCTTCGGAGGTATATATGATATACTTAACAGTTAACTATAAGTAGGCAGAAATCAGATAGGGAGACTCAGATAATTTGGGAATACTAGTGGTTTTATTTCGTTTGGTAGTACACAGTCATAACATGGAGTTCCAGAGGAAACTTAGGTGAAGTAGCAGTACACAGGATAATAAGTTATAGTATACGGGGGAATACTTGCTGTGAGAGGACTGGGGCTCTGTCTGGCCCAAAAGCTGGAAGTTGGAGGGGCTCTGACTGACCCAATAGTGAGGAGGCAGCCGGGCTCTATCCGGCCCAATAGTTAGATGGAAGTCGGGGCTCTATCCGGCCCAATAGTGAGATGGAAGTAGGGACTCTATCCGGCCCAATAGTGAGATAGAAGTAGGGGCTCTATCCGGCCCAATAGTGAGATGGAAGTCGGGGCTCTATCCAGCCCAATAGTGAGATGGAATTGGGGGCTCTATCTGGCCCAATAGTGAGATGGAAGTAGGGGCTCTATTCGGCCCAATAGTGAGGGAAGACGGTCGTCAGCTGCTCAAGCTATTTACCTGGTGTCAGGTTCCTAGCACAAACACCAAGCAAAGGGTGTCGGCTGTTTAAGTAGGGAGAAGAGGTGGAGCCGGGTGATGTCGCTGTGAGTCATCGGACTGTGACGGAGTTGGTTGAGATCTCGGAGCCCCGGTGGAGAGATAAGAATATTACAGGAGTCTCGGTGGAGAGATAAAAAATATTACAGGAGTCCCGGTGGAGAGATGAGGACATTACAGGACCACCCCCTGAGGGACCCCTCCCGGGGGCCATAGGAGCAGGCCTGTCAGGATTGTGAGAATGGAAGAGGTGGACCAGCTGTGGGGCATGAACCTCGGAGGCGAGTTCCCAGGAGTCATCCTGTGGACCGTAGTTCTTCCAATGGATCAAATACTGTAAACGGTTTCTATATAGACGGGAGTCCAGGATCTGTGTGACTTCGTATTCCTCCTGACCGTTAACTTCAGCCGGCGGTAGGGGGGCTGGAATACGACCTGGGAAGGTGTTGGGATGGTGGGGTTTGATCAGGGAGACGTGGAAAGTCGGATGAATACGTAAGGTGGATGGTAGTTTCAGTCTCACTGCCGTCGGGTTGATCACTGAGTGGATGAGGAAAGGACCAATGAATAATCCACTTAATTTGCGTGATGGAGTCTGCAGGTTGAGGTTTGGTGGATAGCCATACTAAATCTCAGATTTTGTATGTGGGTGGAGTTCTCCTGTGAAGATCGTAGTAGGCCTTCTGTCTGCTCTGGGCTCTAGTGATGCTATCGCGTAGGTGAGGAATGAGGTCCTTTAAGGTGTTGACAAAATCTTCAGCCGCTGGGTTGTTGGTAGGAATCTGCTGAGGGATTAAGGAGGGATAGAAACCGTAGTTAGCATAAAAAGGTGAATAACCTGTGGTAGTACTGGTATTGTTGTTATATGCAAACTCTGCTAGGGGAAGTAACTCATGCCAATTGTTTTGTAGGTGAGTGCAGTATATTGTTCTAGACAGCGGTTTACCCTTTCGGTTTGCCCATTTGTTTGAGGATGGTAGGCAGTTGATAATCAATGGTCAATCTGGAGTTTTAGACAGAGAGCTTTCCAGAATCTGAAGATGAACTGTGAACCTCGATCGGACACCATTCTGGAAGGGATACCGTGGAGTTTGAAAACATGCTGTATCAAGATCTCGACCGTCTCTTTGGTAGTTTCGTGAGAGGCATGAAGTGAGCCATTTTGGTAAGGTAGTCGACTGCGACTAGGATCGTGTTGTAACTGCCTGAGCGGGGTAATTCCATGATAAAGTCAAGTGAAACGGCCTGCCATGGTTTTTCGGGTATAGGGTGGGTTGTGAGGAGACTGAAAGGGGGTCGGGATTCATGTTTAGAGCGGGCACAAGTCTCGCAGGAGGACTCATACTCGCTTACTGACTCCTCCATCTTCGGCCACCAGAAGTGTCGGTGAAGGAGATCCAGGGTCCTGGTGATGCCAGGATGCCCAGCTAGGGGCGCATCATGAGTAAGTCGAAGAAATCAATGGTGTAGAGGAGTCGGGATGTACAGCCGGTTATTTTTGTAGAGGAACCCTTCTTCATCTGTCTCTAACTGCAGTGGGGGTTTTTCTGAGTTTAGGGCCTGCTGCAATTCCTCTTTGAGGGTCAAAATGGTGCATAAGATCTTCTGCTGTGGGATGATTTGGGAAATTCTGTCAGGTGTACATTGATGTTCTTCCAGGCGAGATAGTGAATCAGCCTTTTCATTTTTGGAGCCAGGACGGTAGGTGATGACAAAGTGGAATCTATCAAAGAAGAGAGCCCAGCAAATCTGTCTGGAGGAGAGTGTTTTGTTACGCTGAATGTATTGAAGGTTTTGATGGTCAGAGTACACTATAAAGGGTAGTGAGGGACCCTCGAGTAGGTGCCTCCAAGTCTCCAGGGCGGATTTCACTGCTAGCAACTCTTTTTCCCTACTGGGTAATTGATCTCTGCGGGAGTGAGGGATCGGGAATGGTAGGCAACAGGGTGAAGCGGCCCATCAATGGACGATTTTTGGGATAGGATAGCCCCTAGGGCCAGATGGGAGGCATCGACCTCCAAGATGTATTGTAGATTAGGGTCTGGTAAGCGTAGGATGGGAGCCGTAGTGAAGCGACATTTCAGGGTATCGAAGGCCTCATGAGTTTGTGCATTTCATGCATAGTTGGGGTGGATACTTGTTAGTTGGGTTAATGGTTTTACGGCTAAGGAATTTTTTTTTATGAATTTGCAATAAAAATTCGCAAAACCAAGGAATCTTTGAAGTGCCTTCCTATTCAGGGGTCTAGGCCATTTTTGGATACAGTCTATCTTACCAGGATCCATCCGTACGCCATTCTCGGAAATGATGTAACTCAAGAATGCAACGGAGTTAGATTCAAAAGTGCACTTCTATAATTTGACGTATAAATTATGTGTGCGTAACCTAGAGAGAACCCATCTGACATGCTTGCGATGGTCTGTGATGTTGTCTGAGTATATAAGGATGTCGTCTAGATATACTACTAGACAAACATTGAGGAGATCCCTAACGAATTCTGACCAGATTATACGCGCCCTTTAAATCTAGTTTGGTGAACAACTTTGCCGTTTGCAAACGTTCCAATAATTCTGGGATGAGAGGAAGGGGGTATCTGTTTTTTACCGTGATCTTGTTCAATTCTCTATAATCGATGATGGGACGTAGGCTTTGATCCTTGTACCGGATGAAAAACATGCCAGCTGCGGCGGGTGAGGTGGACGGTCTTATGAAAACTTTCTTCAAATGTTCTTCTATGTATTCCTTTAGATGGGCCAATTCAGGCTGTGTAAAGGAATAGATATGCCCAAAAGAGATTTTGCTGCCAGGGAGTAAGTCAATTGGGCAATCGTATGGTCTATGTGGGGGTAGTAGCTTGGCATTCTTTTTGCTGAAGACATCAGCGAAGTCTTAGTATGCCGTAGGTACCAGGTTGACTTCCGCTGGGGACAGTGACTCTGCCTGTGATAAAGAAGTCTCTTTGAAACATGTCTCCTGGCAATATTGAGAAGTGAGGAGCACACTCCTGTCTTCCCAATGTAGTGAGGGTTTGTGGGTATGCAGCCAGGGTAGACCTAGGATGAGGGGAAAATGGGGAGACGGTATCACATCTAAGCAGATGTATTCTATATGAGTAGAATCTGTCACCATAAGCAGAGGTTGTAATTGTGTAGTGATGGGACCGGAGGTTAAGGTAGTTCCGTCAATAAGTCTAAGAGAGACAGTTTGCATTTAGTGGATACAGGAATTTTATTGGTTTTAACAATATGCGAGTCTATGAAGTTCCTACATGCTCCTGTGTCAATCATAGCCTCGAGAGTAATTCGGGTTTGGTCTCACTGCAGAGAGACAAGAATTTTTAAATAGTTTGAATCTGGTAAGTGGGGGTTTATTAGCTCGCAGAGGTATGTTGATTTACTGGGTTTTTTCTTTCTGGGTATGGGGCAGTCTTCAGCGATGTGGTGTGGCGTGCCACAATACATACAGAGCTGAAGGGACCTTCGCCTAGACCTCTCTGCTGGGGTAAGTGGCCCCCTAATTACACTGATTTCCATGGGTACCACAGGCTCGGCAGTATGGTTTGAAGGAACCGAATAGGTGACCCCTGAGAGTCTCTCAGCTTTCCGTTCCCGCATTCTCCTATCAATAGAAATGCTAAGGAGTAAAAGAGCATTCAATGTAGAGAGTATTACAGTGCGGGCTAACTCATCCTTCAGGGTTTCTGATAAGCCGAGCCGGAATTGATTTTTTAGGGTGATCTGGTTCCACTCGGACCGAGTGGCTCACCGTTTAAATTGGGCGATGTAATCTTCGACAGGGTGTTTACCCTGTCGCAGAGCACGTAAGGCAGACTCCGCGGGGATCTGTTTGCTGGGGTCATCATATAGAAGATCCATGGCGGCACTGAAATCGGTGAAGGAGTTTAGGATTGGATCGTCTTTCTCTATGAAAGTATTAGCCCAGGCTCGGGGTTCCCCTCTAAGATAGGAGATGCAAACTTTTGTTCTATCGGTGGCATAAATGCGTGGCTTCATGTCAAACAATAGTTTACAGGCGTTAATGTATTCCCTGTAGTTTCTCCTATCATCCGAGAAGTTGTCTGGTGGGCTTATTTTTGGTTCAGGAGTGTCGGGGTGTGTAACCCGAGTAGGGAGTCTTTCAGTGATATATGACTTGAGATTTTGGTTCTCCGTTGAAAGGTTGGTGACCATCTGCAAAAGTGCGTCAAGTCTCTGATTGAATGTCGCCATGTGGTTAACTACCTTCGATGGATCCATTTTACTCTATTTGGTAGAGGGGTTCGTGCTATCTGTAACGCTTCAGGCAATGTTACTATAAAGTTTGGTGTGGATCACAGCTTCGGAGGTATATATGATATACTTAACAGTTAACTATAAGTAGGCAGAAATCAGATAGGGAGACTCAGATAATTTGGGAATACTAGTGGTTTTATTTCGTTTGGTAGTACACAGTCATAACATGGAGTTCCAGAGGAAACTTAGGTGAAGTAGCAGTACACAGGATAATAGGTTATAGTATATGGAGGAATACTTGCTGTGAGAGGACTGGGGCTCTGTCCGGCCCAAAAGCTGGAAGTTGGAGGGGCTCTGGCCGGCCCAATAGTGAGGAGGCAGCCGGGCTCTATCCGGCCCAATAGTGAGATGGAAGTCGGGGCTCTATCCGGCCCAATAGTGAGATGGAAGTCAGGGCTCTATCCGGCCCAATAGTGAGATGGAAGTCAGGGCTCTATCCGGCCCAATAGTGAGATGTAAGTCGGGGCTCTATCCAGCCCAATAGTGAGATGGAAGTAGGGGCTCTATCCGGCCCAATAGTGAGATGGAACTCGGGGGTCTATCCGGCCCAATAGTGAGATGGAAGTCGGGGCTCTATCCGGCCCAATAGTGAGATGGAAGTCATGGCTCTATCCGGCCCAATAGTGAGATGGAAGTCGGGGCTCTATCCGGCCCAATAGTGAGATGGAAGTCGAGGCTCTATCCAGCCCAATAGTGAGATGGAAGTCGGGGCTCTATCCAGCCCAATAGTGAGATGGAAGTAGGGGCTCTATCCGGCCCAATAGTGAGATGGAAGTCGGGGGTCTATCCGGCCCAATACTGAGATGGAAGTAGTGGCTCTATCCGGCCCAATAGTGAGGGAAGACGGTCTTCAGCTGCTGGAGCTATTTACCTGGTGTCAGGTTCCTAGCACGAACACCAAGCAAAGGGTGTCGGCTGTTTAAGTAGGGAGAAGAGGTGGAGCCGGGTGATGTCGCTGTGAGTCATCGGACTGTGACGGAGTTGGTTGAGATCTCGGAGCCCTGGTGGAGAGATAATAATATTACAGGAGTCTCGGTGGAGAGATAAAAAATATTACAGGAGTCCCGGCGGAGAGATAAGGACATTACACCACACAGGTGTTGAGGGTTAAACATGCAGAGCATCAACTCTTTATTAAGTACCAAACATTCACTTTTAAACACAGTTAGGGACATTCCCCTTAGCCTTGTCATAGAGGGGGTAGGGGACAAGGAAGAACCAATGCAAGCTCAACACTTGTATATTCAAACAACTACAGTTGAAACACAAAGGGATTATGATAAGCAGGCAGCCCCTCCTTACACATTCCCTTCGAGGAGGTGTCTCCAGACCTTTGTCTAAATGCCATGACCTAACACAATTAAACACAGCAACAAGGGGGGGATGGGGGAGAAGGGATGTAGCATTGCATTACATTACATTATCTCAATGTAATTTTGTCCCCAAGTCTCATAGCCCCACGCTTTGGGAATACCGCCATCTTGTATATGCCTTTATCAGCTAAAAGTACATTGTTTGTGGAATAAAAGTATATATTTAGCCCAGCCGGGCCAATAGGTTTAGGTAGCCGGAAATGACTCCACGAGCCCAGCCACAGATACCGCTTTCACCCGGGTTCCGATGAACCGGCGATCGCGGACACAAATGTCTGGAGATGGCATCTTCTCCAGATGGTGGGAGACAGAAAATAGCCCTCCAAATCTCACGTTCTCTGCTGGCCCATAGTCTGTGGGTAGGAGGCGAGCCCACAGCCCCTTCCAAAACACACAGTGACAGTGGGTTCTGTCACATGTATTATAGCAGAAAGTAAAAACCGCAGGTGATCAAATACCACCAAAAGAAAGCTCTATTTGTGGGTAAAAAAGGACATCAATTTTGTTTGGGTACAGCGTCGCACGACCGCTCAATTGTCAGTCAGTTGAAGCGACGCAGTGCCGCATTGCAAAAAAATTACCTGGTCATTAAGGGGGAAAATCCTTGCGGGGCTGAAGTAGTTAAATATAGGCCCTCATTAACAATGTATTGTGCATAAATCAAACTCTGGATTACCACTTCCCTTTTTAATATATGATGCATGGGGTCTCATAATTTTTTTTTACTGATTTGGGGGTCTTGAAAACAACCTCACCAAACTAATTAACAAGCTTCGAAGTGTTTTTCTCATTGTTCTTAATCACACTATGGTGCCACTACGGGCAATCAAGGTCAATAAAGGTGCTTTAATCATAAAACTAGCTGCTTAGAGCTATACATCCTTAGGCAGATAAAACCGTCCCCATATTTAGCATTTAGAGATATGCTTGCAGTTCAGTTTTATTGGCAAGATTAATTATCAAAAACATTTATATCTTAATTTTACAGTGCAGAACACAGACTAGATATTCTAGACCTTGGGTTATAGGCTGATACCTTCAGGTGATTGGACACTGGCCAAGCTTTGCTGGATTGCTGCCCTGGACAAACCCTTATAACTTTACCCCACTCCATAAGATCTCAGTTTCTTGATCATACATCATGGGACACAGAGAGTTAATTACTTAGTGGGTTAGATAGTCACCATCAGGTGATTGGACACTGGCAACCCTAATTACAAGGCAAGTTCCTCCACTATATAACCCCTCCCATATGGAGAGCATCTCAGTTTTGTCACCAGTGTCTAAGATGGTTGGTCACGTTGAACATGTGCTAAGAAGAAAGCTCTGTTTAATGGTCTCTGCGGAGGTTTAGGAGCTATACAACCGGATCCATAACTCGGGCCAATACTGAAGGCCTAAGATGGATGGTACCCGGGCCTCGTGGAAAGAAGAAACAAGGTTTTGCCTGTATTGTCTCTCTTCGGAGGTCTGGGCTCTGGGGTCCAGTCTTCGGTGTACTAATCTAAGTGGCACGAAAAGTTCCTGGCAGAGTCTTCTACGGGTCCAGGGAAGAGGTTCCTTTAAGTAGGGACCCAGAACACTGAAGGTTGGCACAACATTACCCGCCGTGATGGGCGAAGGCTGGATCTGTTGTTCTCAGCAGTTTTCCTGGGGCGGGGATAAGGTAAGTGAAGATAATTTTTTAAATATTATCTTCTATGAATAGTTGCATGTCTTACCTGGTTTCCACCACCAGAGGGAGTAAGTGACATACCTGGTGTATACTTACATGCCGTCCAGGAACACGATCAGTGAAGTTGGTCTGTTATAAAAAACGCTCACCTCCTCCGCTGCAGTCCACGGGTCCCATGAAGTCCTCCAGTGGTCTTCTCTCTCCCCCTCACTCCTGGCCACTGCCATGACAGCCGCTGCCATGACAGTCGCGCCGGGACGTGTTTTTTTGACTGTACAGGTGAGAAGGTAAAGCAGGGGGAGGAGTGGTTGCGCGTGCATGCACGCGCACGGCGCATCAGCGTGCAGGCGCCAAAGCGGCATGATTTAAAAGCCCAGCACGCCAGAGCCTTCTGTAAAGCGGTGAGACACAGAGCTGTGGGCTGTAAGCATGCCAGTGGATCGGATCCAGGCATACCTAAGACACCTACTCGGCATCAAGTTGTGCAGTAAGCTAATACATATATGTATTGCAAGACTAGAGCACAACAGTGGTTGCACTTGTACTAGTACCTCTGCTTTGCAGCTTAGGACTATGTCTCCCAGTAAGAGGCGTTCAGGGACAGGTAAAGGTGGCACTAAGAAATCCCCGCCTAGAGCTAGGGGTTCTGGACATGCCTGCAGATTACCACCCTCCCCACCCCCGACAGACTGGTAGCAGCCTCACAGGATGAATCTGTACCCCTGTCAGGCTTTGCAGCCTCACCTAATGTTGCAGCTCCTGTATATGTCATTGATGACACTATGAGAGCTGCCTTGGATGGCTTGGAAGGAAGGATTGCTTCATTAATCGCAACCTCCTTAAAAAGTGTCAGAAAGCGGGGTAGATCCCCTTCCTCTGCTTTGGGTTCCTTATCAGAGGAACATTCTGATGATGTGACATCCCTATCTGCAGATGGGAATCAGGAGTAGGGATGAGCTCGGTGTTTGAGTCAAATGCATGTTCGACTCGAACATCGCCTGTTCGCCTGTTCGGCGAAACCAGAACTTTGTGGGCCGTTCGCGCCAAATTCGTATG
The DNA here is from genome assembly GCA_029206835.1 of Rana muscosa. Classification (NCBI taxonomy): domain Eukaryota; kingdom Metazoa; phylum Chordata; class Amphibia; order Anura; family Ranidae; genus Rana; species Rana muscosa. The sequence continues at coordinate 1,028,754,002 of CM055116.1, forward strand.
ACGCGAACAGCCCACAATGCACTGCGCCATCGCACTGCATTGCCGGCGCTGTGATTGGCCAAGCATGCACTGTGACCCCGCATGCTTGGCCAATCACAGCGCCGGCAGCGAGAAGAGCCATAATTGGCCACAGGCAGGATGCCTGTGGCCAATCATAGCTCAGGGGTGTTTAGTACACACCCCACACTATAAAAGGCCGCCAGCGCGGCGGCCTTGTGTAGTGTGTTCAGGCGTGCAGGGACAGTGTGTTCTTTTCTCAGGCATCTGCAGGAATTACTGGGTGTTGTGTGCCCCAGCACAGAATACACCTGTATCTACCCTTTATTACTGTTCTCTAAGCTAGATAGGCAGGGACAGTGTGTTCTTTCCTCAGGCATCTGCAGGAGTTAGTAGGTGTTGTGTGCCCCAGCACAGTATACACCTGTATCTACCCTTTATTACTGTTCTCTAAGCTAGATAGGCAGGGAGAGTGTGTTATTTTCTCAGGCATCTGCAGGAGTTAGTGGGTGTTGTGTGCCCCAGCACAGTATACACCTGTATTTACACTTTTTTGCTGTTCTATAATACAGGCATCTGCAGGAGTTAGTGGGTGTTGTGTGCCCCAGCACAGTATACCCCTGTATCTACCCTTTATTGCTGGTGTTCTCTAATAAAGGCATCTGCAGGAGTTAGTGGGTGTTGTGTCCCTCCAGCACAGCACAGTATACACCTGTATCTACCCTTTATTGCTGATGTTCTCTAATAAAGGCATCTGCAGGAGTTAGTGGGTATTGTGTCCCTCCAGCACAGCACAGTATACACCTGTATCTACCCTTTATTGCTGGTGTTCTCTAATAAAGGCATCTGCAGGAGTTAGTGGGTGTTGTGTTCCTCCAGCACAGCACAGTATACACCTGTATCTACCCTTTATTGCTGGTGTCCTCTAACAAAGGCATCTGCAGGAGTTAGTGGGTGTTGTGTCCCTCCAGCACAGCACAGTATAAAACCTGTATCTACCCTTTATTGCTGGTGTTCTCTAATAAAGGCATCTGCAGTAGTTAGTGGGTGTTGTGTGCCTCCAGCACAATATACACTACTCCAATTCCTGGTTTTCCCATCTCCCTGCAGTCCATTACTATGTCTGGAAGGCCAACAAGAAGAGGCAGACAGTCAGGAGCCAATAAAAGAGAGCAAGCAGGCTCTGTGTCTAGAGACAACAGTGCTGGTCGTGGACGCAGTGCATCGTCATCAGCACGTGGCCAGGGGACACGCTTGTCCTTATTTTCGGCAGCTGGACGTGTTGAGGCGCATCATGCCGAAGACTTGGTAGAGTGGATGACCAAGCCCTCCTCATCCTCTCTCACCCAGGCTCAGGGTACTGGCAAAGCAGCTGCCAAAGTGTCCTCTTCCCTCGTATCAATGTCATCATCAGTCACTCCTTCCCTAGACCCACCATGTCCTCCTGAGGAGTCCCCTGAACTGTTTGAGCACAGTGTTGGGTACATGCTCCAGGAGGATGCCCAGCGTTTTGAAGGGTCTGATTAGGATACCCAGCTAAAGGAAGGCAGTAGCGTGAGCGCAGAGAGAGGGGATGCTCAAGAAGGACAGCAATCTGGCAGTCATGTTCCAGCAGCTGCAGCATACTGCCAGATTGGCTACAGTGATGAGGAGGGAGGGGATGATGAGGTCACTGACTCCACGTGGGTGCCTGATAGGAGGAGGAGGAGGCACATCTCCAACGAGGCAGGATGCCCTCCGGGGGCCAGCGTAAGGGCAGCACACCGACTGAATCACACCGCATAGCTCCGCCTGTGCAGGGCGCTGCCTCTGCTCGTTATTCCAAAAGTTCTTTGGTGTGGGCCTTTTTTGAGTCGAGTGCATCAGATCGCACCGCTGCTATTTGCAACATATGTCTCAAGCATATCTCGCGTGGCCAAAACATCAGCCGCTTGGGCACCACATGCTTGACCAGACATATGTTGACCTGCCATGCAGCTCGTTGGCAAGCGTACCTTAAAGATCCACACCAAAGAACAAAGCGGACCTCTCCTTGCTCTTCATCAGCTGGGATCTCCAACCCCACTATACCTTCAGTCCTCTCTGAAACCTGCACTGAGAGGAATGAAGGTGTAGAATTAGGTGTTACAGCCAAGTACTTGCGGGCACTCTGCTAGCAGTACACCGACGTCCGATTGTAGCAGGCAAATTTCCCTGCCCCAGCTGCTGGACCATCAAAAGAAGTTCACTCCCAGCCACTCACATGCCCAGCGGTTGAATGCTAGCTTGGCTAAATTTCTAGCACTTCAACTGCTGCCTTTTCTGTTGGTAGACTCGGCCCCCTTCCGTGAGTTTGTGCAATGTGCGGTTCCTCAGTGGCAGGTTCCCAAACGCCACTTTTTCTCATGGAAGGCGATTCCGGCTCTCTACCGGCATGTGGAAGGCAATGTCCATGCCTCGCAGGACAGGGCGGTCAGCGGTAAGGTGCATTTTACCGCTGACTCATGGTCCAGCAGGCATGGACAGGGACGATACCTTTCTTTCACTGCCCATTGGGTCATTTTTTTGGCAGCTGGGAAGGATGCAGGACAAGGTGCAGTAGTGTTGGAGGTTGTTCTGCCGCCACGCCTCCAAAATGCTACTACTGGTTGTGACACTCCTCTCTCCTCCACCCCCTCCTCTTCTTCTTCCTCCATGGCCTCTTCCTGTGCTTTGTCCTCGGAACCAGCGGTGCTCCGTAGGCGTTCAAGGGGCTACGCAAGTACGCAGGCAAAAAGATGCCATGCCATGCTTGCGCTGGTGTGTTTGGGGGACAGGAGCCACACTGGGGCAGAGGTTCTGTCAGCTCTGCAGGGGCAGGCCGAGAGGTGGTTGACGCCACGCCAGCTTAAGCCAGGAATGGTGGTTTGCGACAATGGCACCAACCTCCTCTCTGCCCTCCGACAGGGACAACTGACCCATGTGCCCTGTGTGGCTCACGTCCTTAACCTGGGGGTGCAGCGGTTCTTGGGCAGGTACCCGGGCTTACAGGATGTCCTGAGGCAGGCCAGGAAAGTCTGTGTGCATTTCTGCAGATCATATAATGCCAGTGCTCGGCTGGCTGAGCTGCAAAAGGAGTTGAACCTGCCCAAGAACCGCCTTATATGTGACATGCCCACCAGGTGGAACTCAATGTTGGCCATGCTGCAGTGGCTGCACACACAGCAGAGGGCCATCAATGAGTACCTGTGCGACTACGGCACCAGGACAGGGTCAGGGGAGCTCAGGTTTTTTTCACCACGCCAGTGGGGCAGGATCGGGGATGCATGCACTGTCCTGGCACCATTTGAGGAGGCCACAAGGATGGTGAGCAGTGACAGTGCATGCATCAGTGACACTGTACCTCTTGTCCACCTGTTGGAGCATACGCTGTGTGGAATAATGGACAGGGCACTTGAGGAAGAACAGAGGCAGGAAGAGGAGGACTTTCTTGCCTCTCAAGGCCCCCTTTACCCAGACAGTGTTCCTTCTGTCCCACCCATCGCACAGGAAGAGGAGGAGGAGGAGGATTGTGTCAGCATGGAGGTGGAGCCTGGCATGTCGTCCTTAGTGACCCAGAGGACTCCGGACCGAATGCCTCAGCTAACCTATGCTGCATGGCCTCCCTGATCCTGCAAAGTCTGCGGAAGGATCCTCGTATTCTTCGGATCAAGGAGAGGGACCATTACTGGCTGGCCACTCTCCTTGATCCACGGTACAAGGGTAAGGTTACGGACCTTATCTTACCGTCGCAGAGGGAGCAGAGGATGAGACAACTCCGGGAGGCCTTGCAGAAAGGTCTGTGCAACGCGTTCCCAGAGACTGGGAGGTTACAAACTCCTGGTCCTGGACAATGAGTTGCTGAGGCTTCGGTCAGTCAAAGAAGGAGCGGTGGGGAAGGTGGCCGTCTGACCGATGCATTCAGACAATTTTTTAGTCCGCAGCCCCAAGGTATGATCGGTTCCAGCAACCATCGCCAGCATCTGATATGCATGATACAGGAATACCTAGGGGCAAGGTCAGACTTGGACACCTTTCCCACCGAAAATCCTCTGGCTTACTGGGTCTTGAGGATGGATCACTGGCCAGAGCTTGCACAGTATGCAATTGAGCTACTGGCCTGTCCTGCATCCAGCGTTCTTTCGGAACGCACATTCAGTGCTGCTGGAGGCTTTGTCACGGATCACAGGGTGCGCCTGTCCACCGACTCGGTTGATCGACTGACCTTCATAAAGATGAACCAGTCTTGGATCACCACCAGCTACCAAGCACCTGAAGCTGATATAACAGAATAATTTATTTTGAAATGTCACATCCCTTCAAGACTGCCTATGCTGATGCTGAGTGACTGTCCTGTTATGTTGACTGACTATCCTCCTCCTCCTCAATGATCAGATTCCTGATGATAGCTTGGAAGAACATTTTTGTTTCTGGGTTCCGCCAATAGTGGCTAAGGCCCAATTTTTCAGCCCCTGTTTAACAGGGGCATGTAATTACAATTTTGTATGCAATGCTTTGCAGCAGGGCTCATTCCTGCACTCCAACTAGAGTATCTGGGAGAGGTTGCAGTGTCGTGGCACCAGCACCAGTGCCTAAGGCCCAATTTTTCTGCCCCTGTTTAACAGGGGCGTGTAATTACAATTTTTGATGCAATACTTTGCAACAGGGCTCATTGCTGTGCTACAAGTACAGTATCTGTGAGGGGTTGCAGTGTTGTGGCACCAGTGCCTAAGGCCAAATTTTTCTGCCCCTGTTCAACAGGGGCATGTAATTACAATTCTTGATCTAATAATTCACAGCAGGGCCCATTCCTGCGCCCACCAAGAGTAACTGTGAGGGCTTACAGTGTTGTGGCAACACCACCACCACCACCAAAGACCCAATTTTTCTGCCCCTCTTCAACAGGGGCATGCAATTACAATTCTTGATCTAATAATTAACAGTAGGGCCCATTCAAGCACCCACCAAGAGTAACTGTGAGGGCTGACAGTGTTGTAGCACCAGCACCACCACCAAAGCCCCAATTTTTCCTACCACTGTTCAACAATGGCATGTTATTACAATTCCTGATATAATAGTTCACAGCAGGGCGTTCCAGCGCCCACCAAGAGTAACTGTGAGGGCTCACAGTGTTGTGGCAACACCAACATCTAAGGGGCAAATTTCAGCAGAGTATATACGGCAGGCCCCTACTTTCAAACATCCAACTTACAAACGACTCCTACTTGCAAACGGAAGGAGACAAAAGGAAGTGAGAGGAAATCTACCCCTAGGAAGGGAAATTATCTCCTGTAAGAGTTAATATGGGAAAAAGGTGTCTCCTCTCTACTGATGCTTTATCACCAATCCTTGTTTCAATAAAAAAAACACTTTTCCAAAAACATTTTTCATTGGGACGGAAAGTGAGGTGAAATCTTCTGAACAGGTGCACAGACAGCAAAACAAATGTTACAGGGGTCCTCTATTGTGACCAAACACAAATAACAGTCCAAAAGTGTAGAAAAAACTGCAAGGTTGAAGTGAAGAATCCCACATGGATATGACCCACTCTGTGAAAGGATAGAAACACCACCACCGATGTAAGGAGGAGACTTACCAGATGATATTGACTTGGAGAGGTGTATACCACCCAAGTCAAAAAAGGCTTGTATAAGCAATCAGCAAGATGGGTCCAGCTGGTCCTGAATCCATATATCAGTTGACACCGCAAATTTCAATAAACATCAGGAAGTGAAAATAATTGTAGTCTTGTTGGGGCCAGAGACACAGTAACCACATAACATGTGTAATGAGAAAAAAACTCACATAGTGTGATACCGTACCGGGTAGTATTTATTTAAAAAGATTAAAAATGAACACTCACATTTGGAAGAACGTTACAGGCATGTAACCATAAAGTGCAAGAGCGATGTGTGTGAACGGTCAACTCGACGTGTTTCAACTAAACAGTCATCATCTGGGGTGTGGACCCCCACATCAACACCGCTATTTACAGATGGAATGACCCCAGTTGGAGTGGCCATGAATCCGGAAGTGACATCACTTCCGGTTCCTAGACCGGAAGTGGCGGCTGCTGTTTATAACGTCCGATGTCATCTCAAAAGATCCTTCTAATGGATGAGGATTCTACTGCTAGCAAATATTGAATAAATAGGCAGTGTGGAAACAGCCATAGACCTCAATATCAGCCATGTAAAATGTGAAGCGCCATCCAAGCCTCTTTATGAAAACGAGGCTAGGTAACATCACTTCCGCTCTCCACAGGACCGTTGGAGTGTACCACCAAACCTCGCTATCAAAGCGAGGTGTGGTGATATCACTCCCCAAGCCTCTCTATGTAAAAGAGACCATTAGAGTGTGCCTCAAGACATGCTTTCAAAACGAGGCCTGGAGATCATAATGCGCCTCCCAAACCTCTCCATGAAGGCAAGGCAGGACGCGCATCAAGGCCATAATAGCAACCAAACCCCGCTATCAAGGCGAGGCCTGATAACCTAAATTCCAGCTATAGGCTGGAGAATGATGTTCAAATCAGCAGTAAGCTATGAAAGATCAGTCAAGCCACACCATTAAAGGGGCATGGCATATAAATTATGACAAATTAATTATAAATTACTCAAAGCCATATAATCACTAACACTGTAGTCATAGTACATGTCAAATCAACTGGGGTCATCCCTGACAGTCTAAATACTGTTAACTTGTTCAAATCAGACAAAAATTCAAACGTCAAGCACAAAATCGCTATATAAAATTATATTAATTAATAGATTTATTTATTAAACTTATTAAATTGGTAAGTTGGTAAAAAATATGAAAAATAAAAAAAAAATTTAAAAAGTAAAATTATACAAATGTATATGGAAAAATCGTCCTTGGAGTCAAGAGCTATTAATAAAAGCGTTAATGTCCCACTCCAAATTTAACCCCTGTGGGTGGTGGGTCTGTAACTCGTAAATCCAGAAGGTTTTGAGTCTGGAAACTCCTCTAGTATTAGCCCCGCCCCTCCACGGGGCAACATAACGGTCAATAATCAAGAATTGGGTCCCTGTTGGATCACGGGCATGGTATTGCCGATAATGCAGAGGGACCGGCACTCCCAAACTTGATTAGATTGATATGTTCGGTTACCCTGGTTGTGAATGACCTAATGGTCCGCCCAACATATTGTTTACCACATGGACATGTCAGCAAATACACGGCATTAATAGTTGCACATGTACAAACTTGTTTGATAGGATAGACCCGATTGGTCACTGTGGACCTAAATTCTTTACTGGCCTTTCTCCCACAGGTGTTATACTGGCAAACAAGGCATTTTTTACAGGGGTAGTAGCCTGTCCAGTTGTGAAAAAATGTTGGCCTAATCGGAGGGTTAATGATGGTTGGTGCGATTTTTGCTTTTAAGTGAAGGCACTCCTCGGTATATCACTTTAGGTCTTTCTTGTAAAAGTGTGCCGAGGACTCGATCATTCCTCAAAATACCCCAATGTTGTTCAAAAATTGCCTTGATTTGCTTATGTTGGGTAGAAAAGGCTGTATGAAAAGACCATCTAAAATTGTCTTCCCTTTCTCTTGGAGGTCTATCTGCTAACAGTAGAGATCGGTTGATATTCAGAACCTTAGTCATCTCATTCTCGACCTCTCAACTATCATATCCCTTTTCAATAAACCGGCCTCTCAGAATGTCTGCTTGTATCCTAAAAGTTTCAATATCAGTGCAATTCCTGTGAAGTCGCAGGAATTGACTTTTAGGAATGGACTTTAACCAAGACTTATGATGGCAGCTGTCTGTGGGTATATATCCGTTCCTGTCCGTAGGTGTAAAATACGTAGTGAACTTGAATTGATACCCAGACCTTTCTATTTCAATGTCCAAAAATGGATCTTAGGCCTCGTACACACGACCGATTTTCTCGTCGTAAAAAACACGTCGTTTTTTTCGACGAGATTTTTGTTAAGCTTGTCGATTTTCTCGTCAAGCTTTCTATGCGTACACACTGACATTTCCCAATTTCCTCGTTGTTCTCCGCGCTCCCGTCCAGCACGTACGACGGCACTATAAAGGGGAAGATCTTTTTTCTTCGCGCCACCCCTTGGGCTGCTTTTGCTGATCTCGTGTTACCGCGTGTGAAGTAAAAGTTTGGGAAGAGACGATTCGCGCTTTTCAATCTTCGTACTTTTCAGATCGTTTTCTGCGGTTCAGTTTGTGCTTGTGGGTTCGTATCTTGACTTTCAGGGCGTCTAGGCAGGTCGTATCTGTTTTACAGTGCGTTCTTGCCTGTTCGTTTCTGTTTTTCAGTTCGTTATTCATAGGCCTTGCTGTTCTAAAGTGCGTTCTGTTCTGTACGTTCTGATAAGACGACCGTTTCTTATTAGCCATGTCGCCTGGACGTTCTCGTCGTCTAGTTCGTGCTGTGCATGCGCTTGGTGTTGGTCTGCTTGTTTTGGACCAAGACCAGTCCATGAATGTTGTGAGGAGGAGTTCATGGACCAAGAATTGGTTGCTCCAGCGGGACCAATTCTGCCATATGCCTCTGCTGCGGGAGATCGTCTGGAATAATCCTGAGGACTACAGGAATTTTCTGCGGATGTCTGACCCCGTATTTCAGGAACTGTTGGCTTTGGTGTCCCCCTATATTACCAGGCAGGACACCGTTATGCGGGAAGCCATCAGTGCTGAGCAGAGGCTCATCGCCACGTTACGTTACCTGGTGACAGGGAGAAGTCTTCAGGACTTGAAGTTCACCACAGGCATCTCCCCCCAGGCTCTGGGCCTCATAATCCCAGACACCTGTTCTGCTATTATACAAGTCCTGCAGGAGGACTATATTAGGGTAAGTTTTCTCCATTAACATCACATTTTATGTATTACATGTATGCTAATTAGTGATGAGCCGAACACCCCCGGGTTCGGTTCGCACCAGAACCCGCGAACGGACCGAAAGTTCGTATGAACATTAGAACCCTATTAAATACAATGGATGCGAACGTTCGAATTCTAAAGTGCTAATTATAACAACTATTATGCATGTTATTGTCCTAAAAAGGGTTTGGGAACCCGGGTTGTGCACCAGGGGACATGTATCAATGCAAAAAGAAGTTTTAAAAACGGTCGTTTTTCGGGAGCAGTCATTTTAATGATGCATAAAGTGAAAAAAAAAAAGTCAAATATTCCTTTAAATATCGTACCTGGGGGGTGTCTAAAGTATGCCTGTGAAGTGCCACGTGTTTCCCGTGTTTAGAACTGTCCCTGCACAAAATAACACTTCTAAAGGAAAAAAAAGCCATTTAAAACTGCTTGCGGCTTTAATGTAATGTCTGGTCCCGGTAATATGGATGAAAATCTTTAAGAAAAATGGCATAGCTACCCCATGACCCCCCCCCCCCCCCTCTACCCCAGCCCATTACCAGCCCCTTTGGGTCTTGTATGGATATTAAGGGGAACCCCGCACATAAAATAAAAAAGGCCCTATATACTCTGAACAGCCGTATACAGGCGGTGCATACAAGACAGGGACTGTAGGTTTGTTCTTATGTAGAATCTGTTTGTAATTTTGAACAGGTACATTGTTGAAGTGTAGCTCCAGCCCAAAAATCTATTTTTAAACTTTTTGGAAAACATAGGTAAGGGTTATCACCCCTGTAACATTTGTTTTGCTGTCTGTGCCCCTGTTCAGAACATTTCACCTCACTTTCCGTCCCAATGACAACTGTTTTTGAAATGTGGTGTTTTTCTTGAAACAAGGATTGCTGATAAAGCATCAGTACAGAGGAGACACCTTTCTCCCATATTTATTCTTACAGGAGAGAATTTTCCTTCCTAGTGGTAGATTTCCTCTCACTTCCTGTTGTCTTCTTGCGTTTGCAAGTAGGAGTCGTTTGTAAGTTGGATGTTTGAAAGTAGGGACCTGCCGTATATACTCTGCAGAAATAGGCCCCTTAGTTGTTGGTGTTGGCACAACACTGTAAGCACTCACAGTTACTCTTGGTTGGTGCTGGAACGCCCTGCTGTCAACTATTATATCAGGAATTTTAATTACATATAATTGTTGAACAGTGGTAGTAAAAATTGGGGCTTTGATGGTGGTGCTGGTGCCACAACACTGTAAGCCCTGACAGTTACCCTTGGTGGGTGCAGCAATGGGCCCTGCTGTGAATTATTAGATCAAGAATTGTAATTGCATGCCCCTGTTGAACAGGGGCTGAAAAATTGGGCCTTTCGTGGTGGTGGTGGTGGTGGTGGTGTTTCCACAACACTGTAAGCCCTCACAGTTACTCTTGGTGGGTGCAGGAATGGGCCCTGCTGTGAATTATTAGATCAAGAATTGTAATTACATGCCCCTTTTGAACAGGGGCTGAAAAATTGGGCCTTTCGTGGTGGTGGTGGTGGTGGTGGCGTTGCCACAACACTGTAAGCCCTCAGAGTTACTCTTGGTGGGTGCAGCAATGGGCCCTGCTGTGAATTATTAGATCAAGAATTGTAATTGCATGCCCCTGTTGAACAGGGGCTGAAAAATTGGGCCTTAGGCACTGGTGGCACAACACTACAACCCCTCACAGATACTGTACTTGGAGCACAGCAATGAGCCCTGTTGCAAAGTATTGCTTCAAAAATTGTAATGACACGCCCCTGTTAAACAGGGGCTGAAAAATTGGGCCTTAGGCACTGGTGCCACAACACTCCAACCCCTCACAGATACTGTACTTGGAGCACAGCAATGAGCCCTATGGCAAATTATTGCTAAAAAAATTTTAATTACACGCCCCTGTAAAACAGGGGCTGAAAAATTGGGCCTTAGCCACTGGTGGCGGCACCCATAAACAAAAATGATCTTCCAAGCTATCATCATCAATCGTATCATTGAGGACTCGGAGGAGGAGGATAGCCAGTCAACATAACAGCACAGGCACTCAGCATCAGCATCAGTCTTGAAGGGATGTGACATGTTAAAATCAATTAGTCTGTTATATCAGCATCAGGTGTGTGGTAGCTGGTGGTGATCCAAGACTGGTTCATCTTGATGAAAGTCAGTCGATCAACCGAGTCGGTGGACAGGCGCACCCTGTGATCCGTGACAAATCCTCCAGCAGCACTGAATGTGCGTTCCGAAAGAACGCTGGATGCAGGACAGGCCAGTAGCTCAATTGCATACTGTGCAAGCTCTGGCCAGTGATCCATCCTCAAGACCCAGTAAGCCAGAGGATTTTCGGTGGGGAAGGTGTCCAAGTCTGACCTTGCCCCTAGATATTCCTGCACCATGTTTATCAGACGCTGGCGATGGTTGCTGGAACCGATCATACTTTGGGGCTGCGGACTAAAGAATTGTCTGAACGCATCGGTCAGACGGCCACCTTCCCCACCGCTCCTTCTTTGACTGGCCGAAGCCTCAGCAACTCGTTGTCCAGGACCAGGAGTTTGTAACCTCCCAGTCTCTGGGAACGCGTTGCACAGACCTTTCTGCAAGGCCTCCCGGAGTTGTCTCATCCTCTGCTCCCTCTGCGACGGTAACATAAGGTCCGCAACCTTACCCTTGTACCGTGGATCAAGGAGAGTGGCCAGCCAGTAATGGTCCCTCTCCTTGATCCGAAGAATACGAGGATCCTTCCGCAGACTTTGCAGGATCAGGGAGGCCATGCAGCGTAGGTTTGCTGAGGCATTCGCTCCGGAGTCCTCTGGGTCACTAAGGACGACATGATCCGCAGCCACCTCCTCCCAGCCACGTACAAGTCCACTGGTTTCTTGGGACTGTAAATCATCCCTAAAAGACTGCTGCTGATGATGCTGAGTGCCAGCCTCCACCTCCATGCTGACACAATCCTCCTCCTCCTCCTCCTCCTCCTCCTCTTCCTGTGCGATGGGTGGGACAGAAGGAACACTGTCTGGGTAAAGGGGGCCTTGAGAGGCAAGGAAGTCCTCCTCTTCCTGCCTCTGTTCTGCCTCAAGTGCCCTGTCCATTATTCCACGCAGCGTGTGCTCCAACAGGTGGACAAGAGGTACAGTGTCACTGATGCATGCACTGTCACTGCTCACCATCCTCGTGGCCTCCTCAAATGGTGCCAGGACAGTGCATGCATCCCTGATCATGCCCCACTGGCGTGGAGAAAAAAAACCAAGCTCCCCTGACCCTGTCCTGGTGCCGTAGTCGCACAGGTACTCATTGATGGCCCTCTGCTGCGTGTGCAGCCGCTGCAGCATGGCCAACGTTGAGTTCCACCTGGTGGGCATGTCACATATAAGGCGGTTCTTGGGCAGGTTCAACTCCTTTTGCAGCTCAGCCAGGCGAGCACTGGCATTATAAGATCTGCGGAAATGCACACAGACTTTCCTGGCCTGCCTCAGGACATCCTGTAAGCCCGGGTACCTGCCCAAGAACCGCTGCACCACCAGGTTAAGGACGTGAGCCACACAGGGCACATGGGTCAGTTGTCCCTGTCGGAGGGCGGAGAGGAGGTTGGTGCCATTGTCGCAAACCACCATTCCTGGCTTAAGCTGGCGTGGCGTCAACCACCTCTCGGCCTGGCCCTGCAGAGCAGACAGGACCTCTGCCCCAGTGTGGCTTCTGTCCCCCAAACACACCAGCGCAAGCACGGCATGGCATCTTTTTGCCTGCGTACTTGCGTAGCCCCTTGAACGGCTACGGAGCACCGCTGGTTCAGAGGACAAAGCACAGGAAGAGGCCATGGAGGAAGAAGAAGAGGAGGGGGTGGAGGAGAGAGGTGTGTCACAACCAGTAGTAGCATTTTGGAGGCGTGGCGGTGGAACAACCTCCAACACTACTGCACCTTGTCCTGCATCCTTCCCAGCTGCCAAAAGAGTGACCCAATGGGCCGTGAAAGAAAGGTAACGTCCCTGTCCATGCCTGCTGGACCATGAGTCAGCGGTAATATGCACCTTACCGCTGACCGCCCTGTCCAGCGAGGCCAAGACATTGCCTTCCACATGCCGGTAGAGAGCCGGAATAGCCTTCCGTGAGAAAAAGTGGCGTTTGGGAACCTGCCACTGAGGAACCGCACATTGCACAAACTCACAGAAGGGGGCCGAGTCTACCAACTGAAAAGGCAGCAGTTGAAGCGCTAGCAATTTAGCCAAGCTAGCATTCAACCGCTGGGCATGTGGATGGCTGGGAGTGAACTTCTTTCGACGGTCCAGCAGCTGGGGCAGGGAAATTTGCCTGCTAGAATCGGACGTCGGTGTACTGCTAGCAGAGTGGCCGCAAGTACTTGGCTGTGACACACCTAATTCTACACCTTCATTCCTCTCAGTGCATGTTTCAGAGAGGACTGAAGTTATAGTGGGGTTGGAGATCCCAGCTGATGCGGTGCAAGGAGAGGTCCGCTTTGTTCTTTGGTGTGGGTCTTTGAGGTAGGCTTGCCAACGAGCTGCATGGCAGGTCAACATATGTCTGGTCAGGCATGTGGTACCCAAGCGGCTGATGTTTTGGCCACGCGATATACGCTTGAGACATATGTTGCAAACAGCAGCTGTGCGATCTGATGCACTAGCCTCAAAAAAGGCCCACACCAAAGAACTTTTTGAATGACGGGCAGAGGCAGCGCCCTGCACAGGCGGAGCTCTGCGGTGTGATTCCGTCGGTGTACTGCCCTTACGCTGGCCACCAAAGGGCATCCTGCCTCGTTGGAGATGTGCCTCCTCCTCATCCTCCTCCTCTCTCCTATTAGGCACCCACGTGGAGTCAGTGACCTCATCATCACCTCCCTCCTCATCACTGGAGCCAATCTGGCAGTATGCTGCAGCTGCTGGAACATGACTGCCAGATTGGTGTCCTTCTTGAGCATCCCCTCTGTCTGCTCTCACGCTACTGCCTTCCTCTAGCTGGGTTTCATCATCAGACCCTTCGAAACGCTGGGCATCCTCCTGGAACATGTACCCAACACTGTGCTCAAACAGTTCGGGGGACTCCTCAGGAGGAGGACATGGTGGGTCTAGGGAAGGAGTGACTGATGATGAGTCTGACATTGATACCAGGGAAGAGGACGCTTTGGCAGCTGCTTTTCCAGTACCCTGAGCCTGGGTGAGAGAGGATGAGGAGGAGGAGGAGGGCTTGGTCATCCACTCTACCAAGTCTTCGGCATGATGTGGCTCAACATGTCCAGCTGCCGAAAAGAAGGACAAGCGTGTCCCATGGCCATGTGCTGATGACAATGCACCGCGTCCACGACCAGCACTGTTGCCCCCAGACACAGAGCCTGCTTGCCCTCTTTTATTGCCTCCTGACTGTCTGCCTCTCCTTGTTTGCCTTCCAGACATTCTAATAGATGGCCTGCAGGGAGATGGGAAAAAAGCAATAAGGGCTACCTTCAGGTGACCTTCTCTGTCCCTTTACTTAAGGATTTCAAAATATGGTTGAGGATGATTGCTTTTGCACAGAATAGCACAACGACAATTTCCCTGACTGTCCAAAAAAACAAGGATTTCAAAGATGGTTGATGAGGAATGCTTTAGCACACTATAGCACAAGGAGAATTCCCTCACTGTCCTTCCCTGTCCCTAGAAACAAGGATTCGCACAGTAAAAGACACTGACACTCTCCCTACCTATAGTTTTCTGTCCCTAGAAAAAATGTTTTTTTAAAGCACACTATAGCACAAGGAGAATTTCCCTCACTTTCCTTCTTTGTCCCTAGAAACAAGGATTATCACAGTGAAAGAAACTGACACTCTTCCTTCCTATAGTTTTCTGTCCCTAGAAAATTTTTTTTTTAAAGCACACTATAGCACAAGGAGAATTCCCTCACTGTCCTTCGCTGTCCCTAGAAACAAGGATTCGCACAGTAAAACACACTGACACTCTCCCTACCTATAGTTTTCTGTCCCTAGAAAAAATTTTTTTTTAAAGCACACTATAGCACAAGGAGAATTCCCTCACTGTCCTTCCCTGTCCCTAGAAACAAGGATTCGCACAGTAAAACACACTGACACTCTCCCTACCTATAGTTTTCTGTCCCTAGAAAAAATGTTTTTTTAAAGCACACTATAGCACAAGGAGAATTCCCTCACTGTCCTTCCCTGTCCCTAGAAACAAGGATTCGCACAGTAAAACACACTGACACTCTCCCTACCTATCCTTCTCTTTCCCTAAACTAAAGGAATCCAGGTTAAGCAAGAAAAAAATAAATGTCACTGTCCCTGCCTATGCTTCTCTTTCCCTGCTCCGGAACACACTACACTAGGCCGCCGTGCTGGCGGCCTTTTATAGTGTGGGGCGTGTACTAAACACCCTCAGCAATAATTGGCCACAGGCATCCTGCCTGTGGCCAATCATTGCTCTCCTCGCTGCCGGCGCTGTGATTGGCCAAGCATGCGGGGTCACAGTGCATGCTTGGCCAATCACAGCGCCTGGATGACACTGCGATGGCGTAGTGCATTGTGGGCCGTTCGCGTCACTCGAATTTGGCGCGAACGGCCCAAATCGTTCGATCTTCGTCGAACGATCGAACAGCCGATGTTCGATTCGAACGTATGTTCGACTCGAACACGAAGCTCATCCCTAATGCTAATGTATTGTATTTCTTTCATCCTTCCCTAATTACCATGATTGTAATATGCTGAGAATGTCCCCTTTGTCCCCATGCATGCTGGAAGCTTTAGATTGCCCCTTTTTTCTCCTCCATAAATATTTCCCTTCACTAACTTTTCCAGCAGGGGCGCCTGTTCCTCCAAATGTTTGGGGGTCCCACCCCAATTTATGAACTAAACTTCCTCCTTTTTTGCTCAGGTGCCTATTAAACGCCCCTAGTTGTCCCCTCTAATGCAGCCATTTGGTTCCCTCCAATGCAGCCATTTTCCCCCCAGCCCTGCACTTACCTTCTTGTGGTCAGCGCCATCCTTCTTCTGTCCTTGATGTCTTCTCCTTCCCTTGATGTTGCATCAGCCAATCATGTTACCATTAAACAGACTTGGTGAACATGATTGGCAGAGCAGCCTGCCAGTGTTTCCCCAAGGAATGCCCCCCCCTGCGTCCCCTATTTTACTTTTCGGAAGCCAATTACATCCCTCAGGTTGTAATGTGCAAGACTATTTTACTACCTGTTTCTGCTATGCAATTTGAACCCCCTAAATGCCGCAATTATTCATATGTCGGTCGCTAAACAAGAGGCCATCCACCTGAATAGTGGGCGGCATAGACAATACATAGGTTAATGCAACGCATGAATCTATGTATTGTTCTGAGTGATGGGCACAGGAGAGAGGGGGCAGTGCTCCAGCGCCCACTCTGGACGCACCGCCACTGCAATGCTATCCTGTGGCCAAACACATTTCCCCCCCCCAAAATAATTTAGTAATGGCCCATCAGAGGGGGTGATGAATCTGATAAATGAGCCTTCCCTTATACTTATTTTAAACACCTTAATAAACGTAGAATTTGATTGATGTTGGCCTTGATTGTTTTATAATCAAATTTCCTTGTAATGTCTGACTTTGGTATTCTAATATTATTTCATCTTGTTTCACTCCACAGCTTCCTTCCACGCCACAGGAATGGCAGACTGTGGCATCGGAGTTTGCCACGCGGTGGGACTTCCCCAACTGCGGTGGTGCCGTAGACGGGAAGCACGTCCGCATCGTGCCGCCACCCCGTTCTGGGTCCTACTACTACAATTACAAGGGGTTTCATAGCATTGTGCTGATGGCGGTGGTGTCAGCACGGTATGAATTCCTCTATGTTGATGTAGGGAAGAATGGCCGGATGTCCGATGGGGGATCCTTCATCCAGACGGAGTTTGCCCTCCGTCTCCAGAGTGACGACCTTGCATTGCCACCGACCGGATGCAGGGAATATTGAAGGACTCCCCTTTGTTTTCTTGGCTGATGAAGCCTTCGGACTCGGACGGCATCTTATGAGGCCATTTCCACAGAGGACCCTGACCCCAGAGAAGAGGGTGTTCAATTACCGGCTGGCCAGGGGCCGAAGAGTTGTCGAAAATGCCTTTGGCATAATGGCCAGCCGGTTCCGCCTTTTTATGACTTCAATACACTTGGCGGACTACAAAATAAACTATGTCGTATTATGAAATTAGAGAAAGAAGGGGGCAGTGGGTATACTCAGTACCCTGGGATTTTTAAATACGGTGCTAAGTAGAGATTGACAACAAGATCAAATCTTAAAAAGTTTTATCATTTTATTGACATAAGAAAGACAAAAAATACAAAAAATAAAATAAAATAACCATCCTTGAAGACGTGTAACTCAATAATCAAGGTGCAATTTGCTAGGTCGCCACTCTACTAATTTCGCTAAAATAGCTTCCTCAGGAGTGATTGTGACAGTAGCAGAATTATACTGAAAGCACAAAATACATGTGGTTAACACAGAGGATGGTTAAAGATTAATGTTGCATCAACATAAAACATTGTTTAAATTCACTCGCGGAAGTTAACGCATCAATATTGACATGATAGTGGGGAAGAGTATAAATAAACAAATAAACAAACATGCATAGTTGATCAAGACCCATGCTGAGCACCAAATCACATAATGGGCCATGAGCATCACAATAGAAAAACAGTTTGTTATCTATAATGCCACCGACGCTGTGGCTACTATCAGTTCGAAATAAATACATCAACAAATTTCATATAAAGAAACGAACATACATAAGTAAAAAACAACAATGTATTCATGGTGAGGCCACAGACATCCTGCGGCTACTGTTCAATAAGAAGTAAATACATCAAAATTCATATAGATTGTAAATAATGAAACCAATATATAAAGGTATCCAACAAATGCTGGGGGTAAATCAAATAAACAAACAAACACACACAAGCACACGTATTATGCTGCTGTGTGCTACACAACTTTCTGAGCCAAAAATCAAATTCCTATATGGCCTCAGTTTTGCCAGAGGCTGGACTTTCCCCTGCAAATCCCCTGCCGGGCCTGGAATCTGCCCGTCCTGGCTTGCCCTCCCAAAATGCCCGTGAGGTTCGGGACAAATACATGGAGTATTTCACGGGTAGGGGGGCAATTCCTATGCCAGCCTATGTCTAAGGATCCCAATAAAAAGCTTGTTTAAACCTTTAATTATTTGTTCTTTCCTGTCTCCTAATTTGTCTTTGTGCATTTGTAGTGCCAAGTGTATTTTACTTTAGTAAATATCAACCATTTCACTATGTAACCTTACAAAATAACCAAAGAAGCTTAGAGGGTATTATAAAAAGAAGCTACACGTTGTTTGTGGTCAAATATTTTACTCTGTGCACATTCTCACCATTTTTAGTTTTTTCAGGTTTTTTGGGTTGGCCTGGCCCCAAACCAGCAATTTTTTGCTTATGAAAATACAAAAATAACAGTTGCATTCCAAAAATTACAACATTGGATACCTCTGAGCAATCTGAGACATTCACTTACACAAACTATGTCTCTATGTGCCCGTCCTAATATGGGGTCCTGCCACCCCTTGCCCAGGCAAAAATTCAATATGCACACATTTGGGATTTTTTACATCTATGAAGTTTACAATCCTGATCCCTATTGTCAACATGTGCTATCTGCCATCAGGGGTGATCAATGGATGTGTTTTGGGGGTGCAACCCCTTCCTCAGTTCACCGACTTTAGATACGAGGAAGGGGTTGCACCCACAAAAGACGTACATGGATATCCCCTGATGGCAGATAGCACATGTTGACACACTGTGTGCAGATTCAATTTTTGGCTGGTTTGTTTGTCAAAAAAATTAGAAAAGTTGCAAAAACAAACATGTAAAAACAAATGTGTTTGGATGGCTTATTGAATTCTCCCCAAAACATCGAGAATGTCTTTAAATGTTTGTTCCATCACATGGATTCTTTGTTTAATAAGGTCCAGTTCCGTGCTACATTCCATCACTTGCTGGATGAGGCGGAGGGCACTGTCAGCAGAGAACCGTGTACTATCCTTCACAACATTTATATCCCCTAAAAACAAAAAACAAAAGGTATTATAACTCTGCAGGCCTACATCTCTTACCTGAAGCTGTGGTGACAGATACTGACCTGTTGTGGTGACCAGATCCACAACGTCATCCACCTCTCCTTCCTGCACTTCTCCTTCCTCCACCTCAACTTCCTGCACATCTTTCGGTTGTGGGTCTTTGGGAGTTTGGGGTTGCTTGGAAGTTGTGGGGTGCATGTGCTCCCTGGAGTGTCCTCCTCCCAGTCTTCTCTCCCCTATGAGAAGCAAACAAAAGGTCAATTTATCACACTGTAAATCTCAATGTTAAAATAAAAACAGGCTAAATTGATTGGAAGTGTGGTACAAGTGTGTGTTTGGGCGGAATTTAAAGAAGAATGCATTATTTATGACCAAGAATATGCTTAGTATTCACCTTTGGATGTAATTTATTTGACATGGAGGCACCACAAAAATTCTCGCATGCACCTTTGTGGGACACCCAAAAAAGGCGGGTCTGGTGGCCCACACTATAGTGCTCCAAAGTACAGATGTGGGAGCAGCTGCTGAGTGTCCTCTCCTTTACACTGATAAAAGTTTGCATTTCATTCTCTTTACAAACACATCATCTAGACGAAAAAACACGCCACAATTTTGGAGCAAAAATGGCAGATGTATAATTACTTTTGTGGCTCTAAAATAAGCCAAAACCGCGGATAGTGGCCGAACGAAGTGTCGGTAACGTAACGAACGATTACTGTTCCCAACCAAGTTCAAAATATTACATTTTGGAAGCGAGTCCAATATGAGAAACCAAAATAAAGAGCAACATGTCAGTTTAGAAAAAGATTAATATCATAAAAGTCTACATTTTACTTACTTTTAGCGAGCATTCTCTTTATGCTCCTCAACTGCTCTGGCTCCCTCAGTTTGAGGTCTGACCACCTCTTTCTGAGCTGCTCATTTGAGCGTTTCACCCCAAAATTCGCCTTCAGACTCTTCACGACTTTAGTGAGGATTTTGGCCTTCCTTCTATTTGGTTTGCTATACGGCCCATGCTTGGCATCATAATCAGCCTTGAGCAAGATGTCCACCATCTCCGCCATCTCCGCCAAAGACATATTCGATGCCTTGAATCTCCTCCTTGATCGTGACGTTTCCTCTGTCTCCGGGCTTGTCTCCTCCTCGTTAGTTGCGGAATTATCAGACACCTGCTGTAACTCCGCCATATCTGTCTGCGCGCCGAAAGAGAAGGGGCGGGGAAAAGATGTTAGTTAGAACGTCATGGGCGGGCGACGTGTGCAGAGCGACGTGTTCGTATTTTGACACATGCGTGGTGTGTATATAGCAAACACACATGTGACTATAGTACGTTCGGTGTGCGGAGAGAGGAGTTCAAGTGACGGACGTGCGAACGAAGATATGTGATTTTGTGACTTGTACAAATTGTTGGCCTATACTGTCTTGAGAATTTTGGAGGATATATATGGTGACTAGCATGTTAAGGAGGTTAGACTGTTTGCCTCACATTAGTTATATATAAATTATTTAACTTGCAGATACAATATGAATGTCTTTATAAGCTACAAGGATTTCCAGGCGGAATTTATTGACCGGGTAAGGGAGCTGCCCGCTCTGTGGGAGACGAAAAACCCCATCCACAAAAAAAGAGAGGTGAGAAAAGCAGCGCTGGAGAAGCTGCTCCCATTTGTGCATACCAAGGTGCCCACAGCCACAGCAAAACAAGTGGACACTAAAATTGGGAGCTTGAGAGGTACCTACAGGACTGAACGCTCTAAGGTGCTGGCTTCTCAGAGGTCTGAGCAGCAGCAGATGATGTGTATGTCCCGATTTTGTGGTACTACAACAGGATGTCCTTCCTGGATGACCACATTGACACAAGGCCATCGCTCTCCACTCTTCCCCCCAGACTTCCCTGCAGCCAACCTGAGCCTTCTCTGGAGCAAGAGGAGGCAGCCATCCTGGATGATCCTGATTTGGCCATCTGGAGCCAGGTATAGTATTTTTCGAAAATGTATTGGGATAAACTTAATGTTTGACAAATATGTCAAGATGACAAACATAAACTATTTTGGATTGCACAAGTGAAATCAAGATCTGTAGACATTATTCTGCACTTAATTGGGTGCTAAATAGTCAATCTGATGTAGTGGTAAATTTAAAGCAAGGATTTATGGATTTACATTCTAATTGCTTCAATCCGGATTACAAAGTTTGATGCAAAGATTAAACGAACATATTAAACTATGTCCCTTTTTCATACACAGGATGAAATCAGCCAGGAGGAGGGTCTGGAAACTGTCAGGCAGGAGGAGGAAGGGCCCAGTGGCAGACAGGAGGTGGCAGGGCCCAGTGGCAGACAGGAGGTGGCAGGGCAAAGGAGAAGCACCAGATCCCAGGTGCCTCCCATCCGGCTTCACAAAAGAGGCAGGAGGGACAGGAGCACGAGTGAGGCAGCAATGGCCCTTATTCGTGAGGCCCATGCCACCCTCCAGGAGCCCACATCCCCTGAAGAGGCCATTGCCGGCCTAGTGGAGGCTAAGTTCAAGGTGATGAGCATGGAGCAACGCCTCCTATGCGAGCCCCTGCTCATCACCTTGCTCAACAAGGGGGTGATGGAGAAAATTACCCCCAATACCGCCATATGTGAGGTGGCACAACTGACCCAACCTCAACCTCCACCTCCCCCTTCTTCTTCTGCCCCACCCCCTTCTGCTACACCTCCCCCTTCTTCTTCTGCCCCACCCCCTTCTGCTACACCTCCCCCTTCTTCTTCTGACCCACCCCCTTCTGCTACACCTCCACCTTCTTCTTCTGCCCCACCCCCTTCTGCTACATCTCCTCCTCCTCCTCCTCCTGACAGGAGTACCCCTCCAGTGGGCCAGCCTCCAGCCAAACGAAGAAGGAAGGCTGCAGGGAAGGCTTCAGGGAAGATTGCAGGGAAGGTTGCCAGGAAGAAGAGGAAGTGATGGCCTTGCTTCATTGTGGTCGGACAGAAGGCAGCCTGTTGTAATACCACAGACTTGGGACATATATCTCACCTGCTGCTGTTCCTGACCTCTGGGAGGCCAGCATCAGATTGTGTTCAGAAATGTTGGCCTTCTCAAGCTCCCAATTTTAGTGTCCACACAGGGTTGCTGTGTGCTCTGGGGTCCCTGGGATGCACAAATGGCAGCAGGTTCTCCAGCGCTGCCTTCTCTTTATTTTATTTTTAAACATGAATAAATGTGATTTTTGTTTACGTTCATACTTGACTATGTGTATTTGTAAAAATAAAAAATCTAGCTTTGGAGTAAGCAGATACATTTGACTGACAAAAAAAGGGACAGATAACAACCCCCCAAAAGAATAACTAAATCTGATTATCAAAAAAACATGGTGGGAAATTTAACTAATATAGAGTCCAAAATTTAATGGGAGATCACTACCAAAACATTGCGAAATTATAATTAACATCATTTTTTAAAATATTACCATTTAAATTATTCCTAAAAACTTGCACGATATAATACACATAAATCTTCTTAAGAGCAGCATGAAAAAGGTTAAAAAATAAGTCATAACTCTGTGTGAATATCAGCAGCAAAAGAAGGTCACTCGTTTTGATTAATGTAACATTCTAACGAAGATTTCAAGGCAGAACATTTAAACGATGCAATATTTTTGAGCGTGACGAATGTGCTCTCTCCATTACGAAGGCTTGTTTTACTAGAAGATGCGCTCCCGTCTCATAGTTGCTTGTGAGCATGCGCGCTTTTGGAAGAGTCGTAAAAGCATACACACAAACCATTTTCTCGTCACAAAACAGCCCGACGAGAAACACGACGAGGAAATCTGGAATCCTGACGAGAAAATAGAGAGCAGGTTCTCTATTTTCTCGTCGAGATTCTCGGCAAATTTCTCCTCGTAAAACCATACACACGAACGTTTTTCTCGACAAAAAAGCTCTCGCGCCACATTTCTTGCCGGTTTTGGACGAGAAACTCGGTCGTGTGTACGAGGCTTAAGACTGACTGTATCCGTATGTAAGTGAAATCCCTCTATCATTCTCATTGAGCTCTGAGAAAAAATTCTCAAGAGCTTCTGGGGTGCCAGCCCATAGGAGGAGGATGTCGTCTATGTACCTGGCACACATAATTAACTCTGGGTAATCCAAGGCATAGACGACATCCTCCTCCCACTTGGCCATAAAAAGATTTGCTAGGCTGGGAGCAAACTTTGCTCCTATCGCAACTCCATTATGCTGCAAATAAAACGACCATCAAAGCAAAAATAATTTTGAGTGGCGAACTCCAACAAATCAACTATAAAATCCAGCTTAGGTTTAGCGATAAAGACATCTCTATTTAAAAAATCCTGAGCAGCCTCCATTCCTCTCTGATGAGGAATGCAAGTATATAGGGATGCCACATCCGCTGTAGCCATAATCAAATCACCTTCAAAGGTGATAGCAGACAGGCGTTTGATTACATCCTTCGTGTCTTTGAGGTAGGATGGAGTTTTACGTACAGATGGTTGCAAAAATAAATCAATGTAACTACCGATTCTAGAAGTGACGGAATCTATCCCGCTAATAATGGGACGTCCGGGGGATGAAGGGGATCTTTATGGACCTTAGGTATATAATAGATAACGGGAATGCGGGGGTCTAAAGGAACAAGGAACGATTTTTCTTTACTATTTAAAATTAAATAGTCATAACCCTGAGTGATAAGACTGGTTAATTGTCTCTTAAATTTAGATGTCGGATTACTGGGTAGCTCTTTGTACGTATCCTGCTCACTCAAAATGTTGTACATCTCCCCCACACAATCAGCCTTGCCCAGCAATACAATGCCTTCGCCTTTGTCGGTGAAACAGATAACCAAATCATTATTATCACACAAGGATTTGAGGCCTTGACTAGGTAAAGGATTGTTAAAAATTTGCTTAGGAGGTATTTTGGCAAGATCTTTCAATACCAGATCTCTAAACATGTTTATTGCTGGAGCAAGGTGGTTGGGGGGATTGAACAGGGATGGGTTGGATAAACCTAATTGGACAGTACCTGACGTAGCTGCCCTCGCTATATTTTTAGTAGGGTTAGAGGTGATATAGCGCTGTATATTAATCTTCCTAATATACTTGTGAATGTCGACAAAGGTGTCAAAAGTTGTTCAACCTCCTCGGGGGAGCAAATTTGAGACCCTTGTCAAGAACAATCTTTTCTTCATGTGTTAAAACAGTACTACTCAAGTTGAACACTCCTTTACAGATTATGTTCACCCTCGCTTTTCGTCTCTGGCTCCTCCTCCCTCCTCTGGACCCTCTCTTGGGTCTCGGCCCCTTTTTCTCCCTGGGGGGTTCTCGTGAAAACCCTGATTTGGGCGGGGATGGCAGTTTGATTGTTGGTATCCATAGGAAGGCTGATCAAACTCAGCGTTAGGATACGGATATACTCATTGTACTGATCTTGAAGTGGGGAGTATCTGTTATAGGTGGATGTCGGTGGATGACTGTAGAGGGACGGTTTAGGGTAACCATTATGGTGATCTTGGTATCTAGCGGGTGATCCCCTTTAACAGGGTGACCCCCTCTGATAAGATGGCTCACGATCATAATATTGACCGCCAGGATTAGAATGGATTTTTTAAATAGGGATGTCACTCTCGCTAAACCTCAGGTGGATTTTATAGTTGATTTGTTGGAGTTCGCCACTCAACATAATATTCTTGGTTTGATGGTAATTTTTATTTGCAGCATAAAGGAGTTGCGATGGGAGCAAAGTTTGCTCCCAGCCTAGCAAACCTTTTTATGGCCAAGTGGGAGGAGGATGTCGTCTATGCCTTGGATTACCCGCAGTTAGTTATGTGGGCCAGGTACATAGACGACATCCTCCTCCTATCTGCTGGAATCCCAGAAGCTCTTGAGAATTTTTTCTCAGAGCTCAATGAGAATGATAGAGGGATTTCACTTACATACAAATCCAGCCAGTCTAAGATCCATTTTTTGGACCTTGAAATAGAAAGGTCTGGGTATCAATTCAAGTTCAGTACATATTTTAAATCTACGGACAGGAACGGATATATACCCACAGACAGCTGCCATCATAAGTCTTGGTTAAAGTTCGTTCCTAAAAGTCAATTCCTGCGACTTTGCAGGAATTGCACTGATATTGAAACTTTTAGGATACAAGCAGACATTCTGAGAGGCCGGTTTATTGAAAAGGGATATGATAGTCGAGAGTTCGAGAATGAGATGACTAAGGCTCTGAATATCGACCGATCTCTACTGTTAGCAGATAGACCTCCAAGAGAAAGGTAAGACAATTTTAGATGGTCTTTTCTTACAGCCTTTTCTACCCAACATAAGCAAATCAAGGCAATTTTTGAACAACATTGGGGTATCTTGAGGAATGATCGAGTCCTCGGCACACTTTTACCAGGAAGACCTAAAGTGATATACCGAGGAGTGCCTTCACTTAAAAGCAAAATTGCACCAACCATCATTAACCCTCCGATTAGGCCAACAGTTTTTCACAACTGGACAGGCTACTACCCCTGTAAAAAATGCCTTGTTTGCCAGAATAACACCTGTGGGAGAAAGGCCAGTAAAGAATTTAGGTCCACAGTGACCAATCGGGTCTATCCTATCAAACCATTTTGTACATGTGCAACTATTAATGTTGTGTATTTACTGACATGTCCATGTGGTAAACAATATGTTGGGTGGACCATTAGGTCATTCACGACCAGGGTAACCAAACATATCAATCTAATCAAGTTTGGGAGTGTCAAACACACGGTCCCTCTGCATTATCAGCAACACCATGACCGTGATCTAACAGGGACCCAATTCTTGATTATTGATCGTTATGTTGCCCCGCTGAGGGGTGGGGCTAATACTAGAGGAGTTTCCAGACTCAAAACCTTCTGGATTTACGAGTTACAGACCCACCACCCACAGGGGTTAAATGTGGAGTGGGACATTAACACTTTTATTAATAGATCTTGACTCCAAGGACGATTTTTCCATATACATTTGCATAATTTTACTTTTTAACATTTTTTTTTCTTTTTCATATTTTTTTACCAACTTACCAATTTAATAAGTTTAATAAATAAATGAATTAATTAATATAATTTTATATCCAAAAACTAAAACTCGCGCTTATGGAGACATACAAAAATAAATGACAAGTGAAAAGAAATTATTATATGCGCAGCTGCTACAGCATAAGGCACTAACACCTTGAGAGATAAAAAATTATAAAATGCAGCGCTAGCGAATATAAATGTGCTCAATACAAACGTATGTGTGAATGTCAACCATCTAAACCTTTCGGGATGATGGTACACACTATTAGTGAAAAGATTATGCACCAATGATTGGTGTCACCAGAAATGCAGTGGGTGTAATACTAAATGTTACCACTAAAAAGTGATCAACTAAGTAAAACCAGAAAATATACTGTGCAAAACATTAAATGAACTGAACAACCAGGCAAATAGCTCTAGGAGTAATTCACAGTACTACAGATGGTTTTCAACATCAAAGAAATAATGTCCCATTTGCAACAGTGGTTGTAATATAGAAGGAAGGGGGAAAAAAAAAAAATTAAAAAAAAATAAATAAAAAAAAATAAAAAAAAAATGCTTTAAAATAAAATAAAAGTCACCCAACATCCAACTTCTAGGACCAATAATGTTCGGTGAAATTCAACAGTTGGCTCAATAGCAGCAGAGATCAGAGGACCATGTGGGGAATAAAAAGAAAAAGCAACTTGTGAAGTACCGCTTAGGAACAGATTAACAATACGCTGTTATTGGGAAAACTCACAAGCCTTCAATGATAACCGAGCGTCAGTGTGTTCCGGGTTCACAACGGCGTGCGTTCCACAAGAACCGGAAGCAGCGTCACTGGTTCTTAGTGTTGACCGGAAATTTGTCAATGCATTTCGCCCCTCCTCCAGGGCATCATCAAGGACCTTGATGATGCCCTGGAGGAGGGGCGAAATGCATTGACAAATTTCCGGTCAACACTAAGAACCAGTGACGCTGCTTCCGGTTCTTGTGGAACGCACGCCGTTGTGAACCCGGAACACACTGACGCTCGGTTATCATTGAAGGCTTGTGAGTTTTCCCAATAACAGCGTATTGTTAATCTGTTCCTAAGCGGTACTTCACAAGTTGCTTTTTCTTTTTATTCCCCACATGGTCCTCTGATCTCTGCTGCTATTGAGCCAACTGTTGAATTTCACCGAACATTATTGGTCCTAGAAGTTGGATGTTGGGTGACTTTTATTTTATTTTAAAGCATTTTTTTTTTATTTTTATTTTTTTAATTTTTTTTCTTTTTTCCCCTTCCTTCTATATTACAACCACTGTTGCAAATGGGACATTATTTCTTTGATGTTGAAAACCATCTGTAGTACTGTGAATTACTCCTAGAGCTATTTGCCTGGTTGTTCAGTTCATTTAATGTTTTGCACAGTATATTTTCTGGTTTTACTTAGTTGATCACTTTTTAGTGGTAACATTTAGTATTACACCCACTGCATTTCTGGTGACACCAATCATTGGTGCATAATCTTTTCACTAATAGTGTGTACCATCATCCCGAAAGGTTTAGATGGTTGACATTCACACATACGTTTGTATTGAGCACATTTATATTCGCTAGCGCTGCATTTTATAATTTTATATCCGTCAACCATCTAGTGGACATTTATATGGCGATTTTGTGCTTGACGTTTTAATTTTTGTCGGATTTGAACAAGTTAACAGTATTTAAACTGTCAGGGATGACCCCAGTTGATTTGACATGTACTATGACTACAGTGTTAGTGATTATATGGCTTTGAGTAATTTATAATTAATTTGTCATAATTTATATGCCATGTCCCTTTAATGGTTTGGCTTGACTGATCTTTCATAGCTTACTGCTGATTTGACCATCATTCTCCAGCCTATAGCTGGAATTTAGGTTATCAGGCCTCTTCCTTGATAGTGAGGTTTGGTTGCTATTATGGCCTTGATGCGTATCCTGCCTCGCCTTCATGGAGAGGTTTGGGCGGCGCATTATGATCTCCAGGCCTCGTTTTGAAAGCTTTTTTCACTGATCTTATTTTGGCAACATTTGACATGTGTTGCTAATTGATCTATTCACAAAAATTAAGCACTACACTTTTTTCATATAAACGTCCCTCATTTAAACGTTCTCTTTCCCCATCCCCTGGAGCTTTGACTTCCAGGCAGTGGCGACTGCCTCCCCAGTCCAATACTAGGCGAAAGGCCCAGGGCCAAGCCCAAGGGCAGAAAAGATCTTGGGGTTCAAGATCTACTAAGCAGAACCCCAAAACTTCCCTATGAAGGGGTGCCCCGCTCGGCCGAGTGGGGGAAAGGCTACTGCGGTTTGCAGACACCTGGCGGGAAGAAGTTCAAGACAAATGGGTCATCTCCACGGTATCTCTAGGCTACAAGCTAGAATTCCGAGAATAGAATATCTATCATCTGGCGTGCAGTACTGAGGTCCACCAGCAGGTGTCTCCTGGCAGTTTTGAACTGTCAGGGGAACTTCTCTCTGCTGGTGTTATGTCATCCTTGGGCCGCAGTACTGGTGTCCACCAGCGGATGGATCCTGGCAGTGTGGTGCAGATGTTACTTCCTGCAATCAGGGGTCACCTGAGCCTGTTAGCATAAGGTGACCAGATTTTTCAAATGAAATCCGGGGCCATTTTTTTTTTACTGGTAATTGCGGCAATCAGCAACTCTCTGCCCGTCGCCGCCGCCCGCCTCCTGGCCTGTCAAGTCTTACTCTCCAGGCCCCCGGCTACTACTGGGTGGGGAGCGGAGGAAGATCACTCCGCCAGAGAAGGCAAGGAGATAAGCAGGCAGGCGGCTGGCCGGGAGCCCGGGGCTTGAGCCAATGCAGAAGAACATGCGAGTGGAGCTGAATGGGAATGCACCCAAAACTGAAGACATTTTCCCTCCGCTCCAACCAGCACATGATCATCAGAAAGGGGCACAGATAATGGAAAAAAATAATTCAGATTTTATTTTTTTTATTCTGCACTGACTGTCTTTGAAATTGCCCCAGCCCCTGTTCAAATCCAATCCGGGGACAAAACCGGGGATAGACTTGGTCCGGGGACAGTGTCCTCAATCCGGGGACTGTCCCCGGAAACCGGGGATGTCTGGTCACCCTATGTTAGAAGGTATAGTATAAATACCCGGCAAGTGCACACACACACTGCCCTGGTATCGTCCTCGTGCCCTGACCTGCAGCCTGTCTTCCTGAACCCTGACTCCTGTCTCCTGAACCTGAACTTGAACCTATACCTGAACCTGTTGTTTCTGTTCCTTATCCCTGGACCCTTGCTCTGCAGCCTGATTGCCCTCTGCTTGTCCCTGTCTGTCCACTCCTGGCCCCCCATCTGCTGATCTCCCGTTAATGATTCTGGCCTGGCTTGACTACGATTCTGGTTCCCCCTTTATTACTTATGCTGGTTGGTTATTGTCACTGTTTGATTGTTTGGTTGTTCACTTTTGTGCCGGTGGTGTATTCACATTTATATTTATTTATCTTAAATAAACTATTTACTTCACCTATTTCTGTTTGCGGTTTCCTCTGTTGCAGTCCACATAGTTCTGATCACATCCGATTCCTGACAGTGGTTGCTCCCTCAGAATCTGTTAAAGGGAAAATCCTTTATTCCGGTTAGATCGCAACCACAGACGCCAGCCTTATAGGCTTGGGGGGGGGGGGCAGTTCTGGAAGAAGCTTCTGCCCAGGGAAAATGGTCCAGAGCCGAAGAGCTCTTGCCCATCAACATTCTGGATATTCGGGAAATTCATCTGGCCCTCAGGGTCTGGACTTACAGGTTGCAGGGTTGTCCTGTTTGGATACAGTCCGACAATGCCACAGCAGTGGCATATATCAATTACCAAGGGGGCACCAGAAGTCTGGATGCCCAAAGAGAGGTGAATCATATTTTTTCTTGGGCAGAAAGGCATGTTCCCTGTCTGTCTGCAGTCTTCATTCCAGGGGTAGAAAATTGGCAGGCGGATTTTCTAAGCCGCCAGCAGCTGAGTCCAGGAAAATGGAAAATGGTCTCTACACCCCAACATATTTCAGGCCATATGTCAGAAATGGGGTACCCCAGATGTAGACCTGTTGGCCTCCAGGTTCAACACAAAGCTGGACAACTTTGTGTCAAGGGCAAGAGATCTGTTCGCACACGGGTCGGATGCCCTAACAATTGCATGGGATCAGTATTCTCTGATTTGTGCGTTCCCTCCAGTTCCGCTTCTCCCACGATTCCTTCGGAGAGTCAAGAGAGAAGGAAAGCTGGTGATTCTGGTAGCCTCGGCTTGGCCCAGGCAATCCTGGTATGCAGAGATTGTGAAGATGACAGAAGGGAACCCTTGGGTTCTTTCGCTCAGCTCAGATCTGCTCTCACAGGGGCCAATATTCCATCCTGCCTTACAGAGTCTGAATTTGATGGTTTGGCTGTTGAGACCCACATTCTGAAAAGTCGTGGGGTCTCGGGTCCAATCCTATCCACTCTGGTTAACGCCAGGAGGCTGGCCTCCAGGCTCATCTACTACAGAATCTGGAAGGCATATGTTTCCTGGTGTGAATCCAGGGGATGGTATCCTATAAGTTATGCCGTTAGCAGGATTCTTGCCTTTCTTCAATTAGGCGTTGAAATTAAGCTGGCCTTGAGTACTATCAAGGGTCAGATCTCGGCCTTGTCGGTATTCTTTCAGAGACCGCTTGCCTCTCATTCCCTGATCTGGCCTTTGTCCAGGGAGCGCTGCGCTTGATTCCGCCGGTTAAGCCTCCTGACTTAAATTTAGTGTTATCTGTTTTACAAAAACAACCTTTTGAACCATTGCATCATGCTTCTTTAGTTCTTTTGACAAAGAAACTGTTTTTTCTTGTAGCCATATCCTCAGCAAGGAGGGTATCGGAGTTGGCAGCTCTTTCTTGTAAGGAGCCATATTTGATCATTCATGAAGACAGGGTGGTGTTGCGTCCTCACCCAGCTTTTTTACCGAAGGTGGTTTCAGGATTCCATCTGAATCAAGATGTAGTTCTACCGTCCATTTTTCCAGATCCGCAGTCCACGGAGGAAGAGAAGCTACACTCTTTAGATGTTGTAAGAGCGGTGAAAATGTATCTGCATGCTACGGCTCAGATACGAAAGACTGATTGCCTATATATTCTGCCGGAGGGCCCGAGAAAGGGCCAGACAGTGTCGAAGTCCACTATTTCAAGGTGGATTCGACAAGTCATTATTCAGGCCTATGGTTTGGAAAAGAGGATTCCTCCTTTTCAGGTTAAAGCGCACTCGACTAGAGCAGTTAGTGCTTCATAGGCAGTGCATCACCAGGCCTCCATGGCTCAGATCTGCAAGGCTGCTACTTGGTCTTCCGTCCATACATTCACTAGATTTTACCAAGTGGATGTAAGAGGGCATGAGGATGCCGCCTTCGGGCGCAGTGTACTGAAGGCAGCAGTGTAGGTCCTCTTGTCCGATGGCGGTCTTTGTTTTCTGATCTGTGTCTCCCTCCCCTCAATTTGGGCATTGCTATGGGACATCCCACTAAGTAATTAACTCTCTGTGTCCCGTGACGTATGATCAAGAAAATAGGATTTTTTTTAAACAGCTTACCTGTAAAATCCTTTTCTTGAGAGTACATCACGGGACACAGAGCTCCCGCCCCTCTTCGGGATTATACGTTGGGACACTTATTGCTTTGCTACAAAACTGAGGTGCTCTCCATATGGGAGGGGTTATATAGGGGAGGAACTTGCCTTGTAATTAGGGTTGCCAGTGTCCAATCACCTGATGGTGACTATCTAACCCACTAAGTAATTAACTCTCTGTGTCCCATGATGTACTCCCAAGAAAAGGATTTTACAGGTAAGCTGTTTAAAAAAATCAAATTTTTTTGCCAGTGTCTTAAAATGATGGACCTCTTCTCTCTTATTGAGAAATTGTTTGCTTTGCTAGTTTATTATTTTCTTTCATATTCTTCAATCAACTTCTCAATATCTTCTAATTTAACATTAGAACCCTGATCAGAGACCAGTAACTTGAGCAGAAAAGACAGGTTTACTTTGTACTGGACGGATACAGGTTTTCTAAATACAGGTTAATACAGGTACAGGTTTCATAAATAGTATTAATTTTATTTTAAAACTGTCAGGAAACTGGGAATTATGTTTGAAAACGATTCATTTGTTCAGTGTTGAATTTTTCAAACTTGGTGGTAAAATTCTACAATTCAGAACGTAGTCTCATTTGACCGAGTAGGTGTTACTTCCCACCACAGGTCACACTCTTACCACCACTTCAGCCTAGAGTCCTTTATAAGGTATTCAAGCACTTCCTACTGCCAGTTTGCCACAAGGTCTTTGGTACAGGATGGTATACACCCAGGCTGCAACCCACCCTCTGGCGGCAGAAAGTGAAATACCTCCTCTAGAGGATGCAGACATTCCAGGGAATGAAGAGGGCCCAGAGGTAGTGTTAACGAGAACCGCAGAAGATTTCTCACCCACAGCCTCTCTTACACTTCCATAGTGGATGAAGTATTTTTCCTCCTGTGACATTGTTGATGAATTTCCCAAGTGCCTTATCAAATAGACATTCTCCTTCAAAGGACATACATGTGAAGTGACATTTGTAAGCAGCTTCAGCTGTCGAGGCTTTTAACCATACAAAAAAAAGAAGCAGAAATTGCGCTCAGAATAAGGGAATGGCAGTTGGTGGCTGGCACCAGATTGCCTCAGTTATGGTTCTAAGCAGCTACTAACCTGAAAACATAATCAGTAAAAAACACAGAAAAAAAATATATAATAGCGCTAAACTTAAACTTGAATTAAGTGAACAAAAAATAATTGGTCATGATTATACCACAAACATGTATACAGTGCATAGAACGCTTGTTAGTGTCGCCTGAACTGATATGTGATAGTGAACCTAAAACATAAAAACCATATACCAAAAAATTGATGATGATTAATTTGATTAACACCATACATATGAAAAGTGAACAAACAAGCCTATAATGTCTTGGCAAAATGTGACACACTAAAGCATCAGTCCATATATACAGAAATTCTGTTGAGAGTCCAAATGAATGCTGTGATAAACACCCGTGCACAAAACAAATTCCAAATCTCAAACGTGTTGTCTGAAGACAGGAGTGACATCCACCACCATAAGCAAGTCAGCAGCTTACCAGAACTAATTGGTCCTCTATTACGGAGGACCTGAAATCGCATAAAAACAATCCCAGCTGGATAGTAATGACTCCTATGGCCACCTCAAGCATCAGGGCAGGCCAGAGAGCTTCTTCGTGTCCCAGAAGAGCTTGCTTGCACCTAGTCTGCTGCAGTCAAAAGCTGCCTGGACAAAGAGCCTCAGCTATGCTCTCAATGCTGTTTCAAGTTTAAGTTTAGCGCTATTATATATATATTTTTTTCTTTTAACCATACGATCCTGCATGTACTGTGTGTATAAAAATTAGAGCCGGTCTAGAAATCTGTATCATGACTTGTTCTAGGCAATCAACACTGAACAGTAAGGTAGAGGGTAGTTTCTGAAAGTGCTCTGCCAATGCTTGATTGTGGAAGAAAGAATCCTGCTGGTTGTCCAATGCCCTACTCCAATTAGCTGTGGTCTGGCAAACAGGAATATCCCACACCAAAATGCTAAATAATATTATTTCTTTCCAAAATTGCTGTGGCTAGCACAAAACATGTCAGGGTAGAGTTTGTTCCTGCTGGCTATTTTTAAAAGGAAGGATATTATTTTGCATTTCAATGTGCAGTATTCCTGTTGCTGGTACACTTTTCAGCAGATTTGAGAACTTTACTTGCTTGTTGGTTGTGGTAAATCTGAAAAAAAAATACTCTATTTTATATGTACCTGAGAAAAACAATATTTTCAAAATTCTATTTTAGATATAGCCTAATAAATGAGTAAAGGCAATATGTATCAAAGCACAATTACTTTCATTTCATCTGGATATGCTTTTATATATGTAGCACTACCCCCCAGTTAAGAGAGCTGCTGGTTTGTTTTGGGTCTGTACCCTAGCTATCAACCCCAAGAATCTGTCTCGAACCCTCACTTGGCACAACTGGTCTGCAATTATGTTGTGGAACCCAATGGCAATGGGATACACAATAATACTACAAAACAGTAAAATGGTACATAAAATCGTTACCTTGTATAGCCACTGGTCCGGCAGGATAATATAGAGAACTCCACACAGTATTCTGCTTAACCAAAAATCACGTTTACATAGTAATAAAAATAACAACTGTACAGTTGACTTGTGCAGGGCCCTGCAGAGTCAATGATATATGGCAATATTATAACACAATCTAAATACGCACTTTCTAAATAAGTGAAAAGGCCTACGCTCGCGAGCTCCCCCTAATGGGCAATATTGTCCCGTCACTATCAATCCTAGTCAGGCCTGACTAAGTTCAATGTCCAGTTCCTTCAGTGGTAGGAGTCTTCGCTAGCAAACGTTGTTGCACATAACATTTGTAATCCAAATGGGTATTAAAGGAAAGCAAACTAAACTTCCACAATGTTTGTGAATGAAACTCTATAGCGGTGCAAATGCCAACCTTAAGCCATGCGGCCTCCGTGAGATGTGCTATGTCCTGGCGTGTGGCGCACTTCTAATAATGGTGGGTCTTACAAAGTCACAGGCCTATATAAACAGTTAATGAAATCCGGGCAGGTTCCCACTCACCAAAGTAGGCATTGTCCCTCCGGTACGTCCCTCTGTCGGTACTTTGATCCGCGGCCCCTCCGCAACTTGCAGTCTCCGGTTCCTCTCACAGCCGCAGTGGATGTCGGTTGAAGGATGACTCCGGTCTCTGAGAAGCGCAAGCTGGTCACACAGAAAAGGATCCCTCTTTTAGCTGGATGATCCTCCAGAAAAGCTGTAGGCCCAGGCTTTGGGCCTAGTTGCTTCAGCAGCAGGCCTCACACAGACTTCCTGCTTGATTGAGGGCAAAGTCCAGAGAGAGCTAGCATAGCCCCTCCCTTCCTTGAAGTAACCTCCCCCAGAAAGCTGTGCAAGAATGCAATGCACTTTGGGAGTACAGCTGCACTGTGGGTAACATAGTCTATAAGATACCTAAGGCATTGGAGTCCCTTTATTCCTGTACCATAAGTTCCACAATGCATTGTTCAATAAGGTAAACAACAGTTGCTGCAATCTCTTAACGAGACTCCGGAGGGAGCTGTGGATATTCTTAATATAACCATAGTCCTTTAAAAATACACTACAAATAGGCAACCCGCTACATATATAACATAACAACAGCCTAGGAAAAAATAAGAGTTCATGTAGATAGAGTTCTTTTCAAAAGGTAGTAATTTACCTTGGTGTACAGCGCTGCTTAAATGCATTCGTTGGAATAGAAAATGCAGAATTTGACAGGAAAAGTCCTCTCTGAAAAAGTCTGGGGTTGGACGATACACATAAAAGGGAGGGAGGCTTCACAGCGATGACGTCATCATGCTAGCCACGAGCATCTGTGTGTATAAGCAGTCATTTTATGTGCTGATATATTTACACAATGAGTGCTTTTAACCTCGTTTTTACTTGACCTCATTATAAATGTGAGGTCCTTTACATAAGATGAGCGGTTTGTGGTACCACAGGGTGAAAAGTGCACAGGGGGAGCATTTGTAGCAGAAGGTGTCAACAAGTATTTGCACTTGGAAGGGGTCTTTGCAACAACGTGTTACTTATACACAATTACAGTTTTACAAATTACATTTTTGATTTCTATGCATTTCTTTGAGATACTACCCTAATTTACAAAATGAAGAGACTGGCATATATTGTTGAAATCTTCATTCTGAAACATTTCCCAGCTATATTGAAACACTTTTCATATTTCTAGACTATTAATGTATGAATTGCCTTGGTAAGTTCTCTAGCAGTGGTTACAAATTATCCTGCGTGTTAATTGAGTATTGGCATTTCAGTTTGAGGATATTTGTGTCCTGGTCCTTCTACAGATGTATTGATCAGAGCTACGGTAATTACTTTGTATCATTAGGACACATAGTTTATGCAGATCATCAAAGAGCACATTATTATTAGATCACAGTGTTGTAGAACAAATCAAAACAATTAAAGATTTTTTCTTTTTAAATTAAAGATCAGCAATCAGGTGAGAAAAGTAGAAAATTAGCGTCTTTATCAGCTTTTATTTAAATCTCTGAAACTGTTGCAGAAGGATACATAGGGGTAATTTCACTAAGCTTTACCGCATGCGGTAAGGGTATCATGTAAGGGTATCATGTTACTCATTTGTATAAATTGTTGCATGTGGTAAATAAAGTCCAATTCATTAAACAAAAAAAAAAGATTTTGCGGTAAACAACGAAAAAAAGAAAATTTATTGGTAAATATCGCAAAAAATTGTGCAGTAATCTGTTAAGTCCAATTCACAAATGAAACATGAATTTAAAAAATGCGCGATATTTAATACCACCCTTTTGGTTGTGGTAACCAATGCAGCACCATAATGAGGGGCCTATTTAAACCCTCAGAAAGGGGCATTCCACTCACAAGAGCCTAATTCAACCCACAGAAAACCCACAGAAAGGGGTGCAATACTACCCTCAGGCTCGGTTCACACCTAATTATTTAAAGTAAATGTTGGTTACAAAAGTGCAACAATAGAGTATGTTAACCATGACAATTACTTCAGCAAGAAGTGACTTATTGAAGTTGCCACTGTAATACTTTTGGTTATATACAGTACAGCATTACATTTGGTTATATACAGCATTTAAGCAACAGACAGCATGGATTCATGAAAGACAGAAGTTGTCAAACAAACCTGATTTCTTTTTATGAAGAGGTAAGTAAGACCTTGGACAGAGGGGTGGCAGTGGACGTGGTATACTTGGATTTTGCAAAAGCGTTCGATACAGTTCCCCACACACGGCTCATGTGTAAGGTAAAGTCTACAGGATTGGAAATATCAGTTTGTAAATGGATAGAAAACTGGCTAAAAGACAGAATTCAGAGAGTAGTGGTTAATGATTCTTACTCTGAATGGTCCAAGGTTATCAGTGGTGTACCCCAAGGTTCAGTGCTGGGACCCTTACTTTTTAATATGTTTATAAATTATATTGGGTCTGAGATCAAAAGTAACATTTCTGTCTTTGCAGATGACACCAAGCTATGCAGTGGAATAACGTCCTTACAGGATGTCGCCAATTTACAAGCCGACCTCAATGCTCTGTCTAATTGGGCGACTATGTGGCAGATGAGGTTTAATGTTGATAAATGTAAAGTTATGCACTTGGGGGCTAATAATATGAATGCATCATACATACTAGGGGGAGTACAACTGGGGGGATCCGTAGTGGAGAAGGATCTGGGGGTTTTGGTAGATCATAAGCTCAATAATGGCATGCAATGCCAAGCTGCGGTTTCCAAAGCGAGCAAAGTCCTTTCTTGTATTAAGAGAGGTATGGTCTCCAGAGAGAGAGATATCATTTTGCCCCTGTTCAAATCATTAGTAAGACCTCATCTGGAATATGCAGTTCAGTTTTGGGCCCCAGTTCTCAAAAAGGATATTGGGGAACTGGAGAAAGTGCAGAGAAGGGCAACCAAACTGATAAGAGGCATGGAGGAGCTCAGCTATGAGGAGAGTTTAGAGGAACTGAATTTATTCTCTCTTGAGAAGAGGAGATTAAGGGGGGATATGATCAACATGTACAAATATATAAGGGGTCCATATAGTGAACTTGGTGTTCAGTTATTCACTTTACGGTCAACACAAAGGACAAGGGGGCACTCTTTGCGTCTAGAGGAAAAGAGATTTCACCTCCAAATACGGAAAGGTTTTTTCACAGTAAGAGCTGTGAAAATGTGGAATAGACTCCCTGCAGAGGTGGTTCTGGCCAGCTCAGTAGATTGCTTTAAGAAGGGCCTGGATTCTTTCTTAAATGTACATAATATAACTGGGTACTGACATTTATAGGTAAAGTTGATCCAGGGAATATCCGATTGCCTCTCGGGGGATCAGGAAGGAATTTTTTCCCCTGCTGTAGCAAATTGGATCATGCTCTTCTGGGTTTTTTTTTGCCTTCCTCTGGATCAACTGTGGGTATAGAATTGGGTATATGGGATTGTACGATATATGTTTATTTTTATTTTTATTTTTTATTTTTTTACGGTTGAACTGGATGGACTTGTGTCTTTTTTCAACCTGACTAACTATGTAACTATGTAACTATGTAACTATTACAAAAAGTTAAACTTGGACAGGAACATGAAAAAATAAATAAAAATGTTTAAAAAAAAAATTATAAAAAAAAATTGTCAAGTTTGCTTTAGTTTCCACAATATAAAACACAGACTTGGGCCAAAAACATAGAACAATTTAGTAAAGAGGACTTTCAACAGCTCTAGTAGGCCATACATTTACAAAAAAATAAAATAATAATTATGAATGTACGGCATGATGGATTTAGTAAATCTCCGCTTAACAGCTATTTTCAGGCAACAGATTCACATAATAAAGACACAGCTTGGATTACCAATCATCAGACATACATTTAAGAAGGTAGTTCAAATTTCAATGTCTCCAAATACAGATTACTGTAAAAAAAATGTTAAATTCAAAAATAGTTTTTTGCAAGAGAAAAAGAACAAACATGTTTTAACCACTTGCCGACCAGCCCGTATAAATATACGGCGGCAAGGTGGCTCCCTCCCACGAATCGCTGTATATGTATGGCGGCTCCTTTAAGAGCAATAGCACGCGCGCGCGTTCTGACAGGAGAGAAGAGAAGGATCTGCTGTTTGTTGTAATTGCGAACGATATGTCTCCTCCCCCAGTCAGTCCCATCCCCCGACAGAAACACTCACAAGGGAACCCATTTAACCCCTTGAGCGCCCCCTAGTGTTAACCCCTTCCCTACCAGTGACATTTACACAGTAATCAGTCTATTTTTTAGCACTAATCGCTGTATACACGTCAATGGTCCAAAAAAGTGTCAAAAGTGTCCAATCTGTTTGCCGCAATGTCGCATTCCAGCTAGAAATCGCAGATCACCGTCATTACTAGTAAAAAATAAAAAAATAATAAAAATACCAAAAAATGCAGTAAATCTATCCCCTATTTTTAGACGCTATATCTTTTTGCGCAAACCAATCAATATACGCTTATTGGGATTCTTTTTACCAAACATATGTAGAAGAATACATATTGGCCTAAACTAATGAAGAAATTTGTATTTTAAAATGTTTTTTGGGATATTTATTATAGCAAAAAGTAAATGAATATAGTTTTTTTTTTTCAAAATTATCGCTCTTTTTTTGTTTATAGCGCAAAAAAATAATTCCGCAGAAGTTAGATGAAATTTTGTTTGGGTACAATGTCACACGACCGTGCAATTGTCAGTTACAGTGA
The DNA here is from genome assembly GCA_029206835.1 of Rana muscosa. Lineage (NCBI taxonomy): Eukaryota > Metazoa > Chordata > Amphibia > Anura > Ranidae > Rana > Rana muscosa. Next base: position 1,028,793,376 of record CM055116.1, read on the forward strand.
CGCAGTGCTGTATCGCAAAAAATAGCCTGTTCATTAAAGTGGCAAATCCTTTGAGTGGTTAACATAAAATGTTATAAGGAAACAACCCTAACCACTGACACGTGCGATAAATTACCGCATGAGAAAATGTAGTTACCGAACAATCAAAAAAATACAGCATTCGTTATTTAACGCAAAATTCTTAGTGAATTTAACTTTCACAATTGATTTATCGCATGCGTTATTTTACCACATTTTATTTGCCGTCTTTTAATTTTTAGTAAATTGACCCCATAGAATCTGCGTAGGAACAGTGCTTCCTCATTGTTCTGTGCCTGGACACCTAATATTATTATCTAGCATTATTGCACGTTGTGATAATTTGACATACAGGAGACCTCATGTGTAAGGCATACAAAGTTTGAAGGATGAAAACCCAGCACAGGCAACTTGCTTGGATGAATCCTAGGCAGCTCTCTACTATCTGCTTCTGTATGACGATCACAATTCTAGGGAAATAGGTGGTAAGGGTAGATAGGCAGTGTATACAGAGTGTGATCATAGCTGTGCAAACATGGATTGCCAGGTGTACCTGGGCACACCCTATTAACCCTATATCTCCCTTTTCTGTAAACTAAAAGCCCTCCTCTCTAGCTGGTCTCACCACCACCTCTCTTGGATAGGGAAGATCAACGCTACCAAAATAACCATACTGCCAAAACTACTATACTTGTTCCGCACTATCCCAGGCCCCATCCCATCATAAGTGTTGAAATACTTTCAGAATTACATATCTCATTTCATATGGTCTAATAAAAAACCTTGGATCTCCCGACATACAATGTTTACCCATAAAAGGCAGAGTGGTCGTGGAGTCCCCAAGTTCAGCAAATACTTTGCAGCTGTGAAAATTGCCTTGTTGACCTCCCTATATGCCTCCTGACAGGCTCCCCTGTGGGTAGATCTGGAGGCTTTCTGTTGCTCATGAGTTGCTGTTAACTCACTCTCTCTCACCCCTCCTTGGTAACCCAATGTTTACTCTGTGACTGGAGTCCCCTGGAGCCTTCCATTAGTGGCACCTCCGTAAAGTTTCTTTGCGCCCATTCTTTTCTCAATGACGGTACCATCTATACTTGGGCAGAAGTTTAGGGGAAAATACCAGGCCCCATCTTCTGAATTATTTTGATTCTTACAAATAAAACATTGGCTCTCCACCATATTCACTAACAAAGACCTTACGAGTCAGCTATCATTATCTGAACATACTGTATATACGACCCACCAAATTAAACATCCCACTCCCAACCTCCTATAACCTTTCATTGTGTATACGGGTCGGGATTAGGCAGACTTGCTAAATATGGCCTTTTCTACTGCAATTCTGGCATGTCAGAAGTACTTCAAGACTCTTAATTGTCAGCGAAGCCTCTAACTTGTACGAAAAGACCTTACCGTCAATTCGTCCCTCAACTTGCATAGATAAATGCGAGACCTTCATATATAAATGTTGGGTCCAACAACACATACCAACCTGAACCAATCACGAAACAATAGCAATAATGAGTAATAGTACAATGGGATGTATCAAATAATTCAAAATACCGTTGGCCTTACTGGAATGTCCGAATATTACCTCCCACCAATACCCTCTAGCATCATTCTCTAGTTTATACACTACCTCCTTTATTTTATTCTGATCATGGTAGATGACTATAGTAGCATTAGCTCTCTCTTGCTGCAGTATCCTTATAAGGTTCTCATCCCTATCCCAATCTGTCAACCATTCCTGTATCTTCCTTCCCATACCCAGATATAGGGCTCTTAGATTAACAGGCGGTTATAGTTGACATCCACACACAGATTGGCAACATGCGGTACCACATAATTCCACTTCTGTGCATGGATTTCAGAGACATTGCCCAGGGTACACCATACACCTCTAGCTATTGTTAGGTTCACGTAACATCCTAGTTTCATGACTAACGTTACATTGTATCCTTCCCTTCCCAGCAATGTTCTCCCCTTCCAGAACACAGAATGAAGCATCTTCCCAACATTTTTCGTTCACCACCACGTACTGACCTGGCATACAGAGGACATCATGGTCATGCCTTCGACAGAGGGAAATATCAACTTGCCTCCAGCTTTCATCCTCTCTGATCACATGTGGGTAATTTAGCCACAGATGCAACAAAGGTAGAATCCCCAGTCAGTAAGCCCATTGATACCATCGAATATGCAGACCGAGTCTGCACTTCTGTACATGGGATCAACGAGGAAGCAGAACACCTTTCATAATCCAACCTAGCACAGCCTATCCAGGCATTGGACCACCACGTTGGATTAGTGAAAGCGATGTGTTTGGGCAAAATCTTGCTGAGCTGTGATCCTAACTCAAAGGCCACTGCCCTTCATACAGAGATTGCACAATCAGCTTGAATTTGGTTTATAATTCTGTCTGTCCCTGCGTGCATGCCAGAGCCCATGACACATTTTTGCCCTGTACTACCACACTCCCTACTAACTTATTAAAATGGTGGATAAAATCTTGAGCCACTTTACCCTGGGTATTTATAAGACTTTGTGGAATGTCATTAAGGCTGTCATTAATCTCTCTCTGAGTAACAAAGCCACGCTTACTGTCTGAAGCTATCCTTAAGATACTGATGTCCACTTCATTAATTACACCCATCCCGCTCCTATTTCCCCCAACATAATGCTGAATACATACCTCCTCTTTCAGCTACTCCTAAGGAATAATGATTTCTTAGATTATAGGAATTTAAGACAAAAATACATTAGGGTTTGGATTCTGTGCAGAATTTCTTTCCACGCTCCTGCTTCTGGGGCCAAATTAAATAAATATGGGGTGGTTTTGGATTTCCCCTATTTATTATAACTATGTAATAACTTGTCTATTCCTATAGTTAGCTAATCTATCAAAGCTCTGATAAAGTCCATGGTGATGGTACAACAACAATGCTAGCTATAAAATAAACACACTGTAATCATTGTGGGCGGAGCTCTGAAGATGGCTGCTTGAGCCAGTAGCTCCTCACCACCCCAGCACAGCGGCGCCCATAACTCTGGTTCTACTGAACGAAATTTGGAACCACTGGTATCCACAGAACCCCCAGACTCCCGGGCACCCCCCATCTATAAATAATAATTTTTACGGCTCAATGGAAGCCGCAACGGCCGATCGAAATTCCGCCCGAAAATCCAAGATGGCCGCCGAGTCACAGATTGTTTGTGTCAGTGCTGAGGTAAATTCAAAGGGAATTAATATGGCAGATCTGATAGCCCAACAATGTTCCTCACATGCATCTGGCTTTATTATACAGACTATCTCTCCATCTCATCCCCCTCATGAACCCCTGAGGGAACATTTTCAGGAGAACTCAACATTAACCCCTTTGGCTAATCCTATTATGGATCAGGACAGCTCTTGTCCTGTCAGCTCTCTGACCAATACATCTACATTTTCTATGGCCAACTTGTACCAGACCCTGGCTGAATTACTTGATAGGGGCCTCTCTCAAACTGCGGCTAAAATCACGGGAGAATTAAAGGCTGATTTTCAGAATTTAGGAGCCAGAATTGAGAACATAGAGTGTAAGTTGGATCAAACAGTGTCCGCCACAAATCAAAATGCAGAACAAGTCCATTTTATTCAAGAACAATTAGATACAGCTTTGTCTAGGATCGACGATTTGGAAAATAGGTCCAGGAGATATAATATCCGTATTAGAGGACTTCCAGAAACCATAACTGACATCCCGGCAGCGATTCAAAATATGATTCAATCCCTAATCCCAGAAATTCCACAAGACCGCCTGGAGCTAGATAGAGCACATAGGGCCTTAGGTCCTCTAAAGGAAAGATGGTCTACCGAGAGACATAATAATTAAACCCCATTTCTATGCGATAAAGGAGGAAATTATGAGCAAGGCGCGAAATATGTCTACGATTCTTTGCCTGGGTCATAAAATCCAATTATATGCAGACCTCTCTCCCTCTACAATGCAACGCAGACGTGCAATGAAGCCTCTACTTCTAGCCCTCATACAAAAAGACATTAAATACAAGTGGGTATTTCCATTTGCAGTAAAATTCTCTTACAAAGGGAAGAATCATTCCTTTTCTACTTTTCCTGACGGCGAAAAACTGTTATTGAATCTCAAGATCATCACTCAAGAAAATGACATGGACACTTCTCGAAGTGGCCCACAATCTTCAAAGAGACCGAACCCTACCAGCCCTCAATCTCCCTTGTGGACCAGGGCAAGAACCAAGAAAGCCAAAGACAATGGTCCCGCTTGAAGAGACCCAAGCTCACAATTTATACTTTGTACTCCTCGATTCCCATGAGTTCCAGGAAAGATTTATTCTAAGAGCCTGGAACGAATGTTTTTTTTTTTTTGTTCTGATTGTTTAAATTTTTCCAAAATGTTTTGCAAGGGGTTTTTATCCACGTCTCAATTTTTCTGAGTTCGATCTACTACTTGTAGAGTTCTTTGTCCAATTTGGGGGGGTGAGACTCTCGCTCCTCTATCCACTTCAGGGGGGAGAGGTGGGGGTCCCTCCGGACAGACCTGAATATGGTAGATCTAGTAAGTCTTTAATTTTTTTTTAAGGGGCGCCCTGGCTGGGGTGGGTCCCATGTGCTTCCACCTTTCCCCTGAGTCTCCTAGAGACTTTGTGGAAGGAATAGCCTTTTCCTTAGGGAACGGGCTTTTCATTTTCTACCTTGGTAGAAGTTTTGGGGAGGACTTTATCCTCCTCGAGATCGTTTTCATCTTTTTTTCGGTTTTTAAAAATTTTAATTAAATTTTTTTATTACTGTTTTTCTATGACAATTTTTTACTCTTCTTATTTTTTCCACTTTTTCATTCCTTTTTTCTCCTTTCCTATCTCTAATCCTATTATCACATGCCTGGCAGTTCTGGTTTTTGCAGATTCAATTGAAGGTACCCGCAACATGATCCTTTGGCTTTTGATTACCCGTCTAGAACACTTACAGATCCTGAGGATGGTGTATTGCGGTAAAGTAGATATAGTGGATGACGATGGCAGCTCCCTCCCTGAGTCCCATGGCTGATTCCGTACTAGGTTCACTCAAAATAGCTACACATAATGTTCAAGGCATGAATTCCCCTGTTAAGAGACGCAAACTCTTTGACTCTTATAAATCCCTGGGTATTGACATACTCATGATTCAGGAAACCCATTTCCCTAGGCAATTCAATCCCAGCTTTATACACTCCCGATTCCCACAATTTTTTTTAGCTAATCCCGAAAAGAAAACCAAGGGTGTGGCTATTTGTATTTCAAAATCATGCCAGTTTAGTTTCATATCTGATTTCAAAGATCCTGAGGGCAGGTTTATACTGGTTAAGGGCACAATAGAGGGACGAATATATTCTCTGATTTCATATTATTCCCCCAATTCAGGGCAAGATACATTTTTTCGATTCATCCTGGACACCCTATCTCCTCAATTAGAGGGCACAATCATTTGGGGGGGAGATTCCAATGCAGCATTTGATCAGGGGTTGGACAAATCCAAACCCCCCTCGACCCAATTAACCAGACCCACTAAGATAAGCCTGAAAATAGCTAGACTTTTGCATGATAAAGGCCTAGCTGATGTATGGCGAGAATCTAATCCTTCTATAAGAGATTATACTCATTACTCTCACCCACACAACACCTACTCTAGGATTGACCATATCCTGGTTCCTTTCTATATTCTCCCGGATGTTATTAAGTCAATTATCAAAGACACGGTCCTTTCTGATCACTCCATGGTTGTCATGTTCCTACGCATAAAAACTGGTAGATCAAAGGGGGGTAATTGGAGACTAAATGAGTCTTTACTTTCCGATCCAGCCATACAAATGGAAATAGATAAAGCTCTTCAAGAATACTTCAGCTTTAATGATATAGAAAATGTTTCCGCTGAAGTCCTTTGGGCTGCTCATAAGGCCTTTATTAGGGGCAAGCTTATCCAAATTTCGACAAGAATCAAAAAGGAAAGGGAAGCGGGCATTGATAGATTGGAGAGATCATACAGGACCCTGAGAACACAGCATAAAAGGAAACCTTCTCCATCCTTATTGTCTAAGATTGAAAGGAGTAGACTAGAACTCAATTTAGCACTCACTACAAAAGCGGAGAAATCTCTCCGTTGGACAAGTAATACATTTTATACTCAAACAGGTAAAATAGGTAGAATGTTGGCATCCAAATTGTCTCCTAAAACGAGAGTTTATTCCATACCTAAGATCCGCATTGCTGGACAGGACCCCACGGCTAACCCTGAAAAGATACTAAAGGCTTTTCAGACATTTTATTCCGAACTCTATAGCGACCCTTCAAATATACCCATGAACTCGGTATTCTCATACCTAGATGGCCTCCCTATTCCATCCTTGAATATGGAACATAGAGATATCCTAGAAGCTCCCTTCTCTGTTGAAGAGGTTACAGCAGTAATTCAAGATCTCAGGGTGGGATCAGCCCCGGGACCTGATGGATTATCAGCTCCCTACTACAAAGCCTTCAAGGACACCCTTACCCCATATTTAACAAAAAATTTTAATTTTACTACAAGGGGTTCCCAATTAGGTACACAACTTAATACAGCCTACATTACTGTTATACCCAAACCGGATAAAAACCCAGAAGAAGTTTCCAATTATCGCCCTATTTCTTTGATAAATAATGATTTGAAAATTCTCACTAAAATTTTAGCGAATCGCCTCTCCTCTTTTATTACTAAATATATTCACAAGGATCAGGTAGGATTTATGCCAGGAAGACAAGGCCCAGATCAAGTGAGAAGAGCGATTGATATTATCTCCCTTTTGCAGTCCAACTGGGACGGAGGTCAAAAACAACAGGGTTTCCTGTTAGCACTTGATCTGGAGAAGGCCTTCGACTCTGTATCCTGGCAATACTTTTTTCCCCTATTAGAACGATGGGGTTTTGGCCCACGTTTTATGGGAGTTATTAGAGCTCTGTATTCTCAACCTAAAGCTCAAATTCGTATACAGGGATATTATTCCTCTCCGATAAATATAGCCAGGGGTACAAGACAAGGTTGTCCACTATCCCCTATTGTCTTTGCTATGGCCATTGAAAGCTTGGCCATAGCCATTAGACAAAATTCTGACATTAAAGGCGTAACCTGTGGGAATCAGATGCATAAATGCGGACTTTTCGCAGATGATTTGCTTCTCTTTCTTACCTCTCCCATTACCTCCCTCCCGAATCTTTATAAAGTAATTTCTGATTTTTCTAATATTTCAGGACTCAGGGTCAATTTTGCCAAGTCACAGGCACTAAATATTTCCCTCCCGTTACCCATAGTTTCCCTCATCAAACAGTCTTTCAAATTTGAATGGAATTCTTCTCATATTAAATATCTGGGAATCTTTCTGACTGCTCGAACAGAATCTCTTTACACAAGTAACTATCCTCCCCTATTCCATAAAATTATTACAGATCTTAAAAATTGGGACAAATTCGAACTATCTTGGTTGGGCAGGATTAATTCAGTGAAAATGACATTACTTCCTAGAATTTTATATCTATTTCGTTCCCTCCCCATTCCCATCAGGAAAGATCAGATAAATTCCTTACAAAGTAAAATTCTCACATTCGTATGGGGCAAATCTAGTTACAGAGTTCCCCAAAACACCCTATATTTAAATAGGAAGAAGGGAGGGGTGGGTTTGCCTAACTTATATAATTATTTTTTAGCTGCCAGACTAGCACAATTATCTATATTTTATTCCAAGAATGAAAAACCGGACTGGGTGCTGATAGAAGAACAAGCGGTACCACAATTATCCTTAGAGTACCTGCTTTGGTGCCCACAAAGACAGAGACCACCTATTTTATCCCCTTCCTTATCTCAATCATTTTCCCTTTGGGACAGACTCCGTCCTCTTCCCACTCTAGTGTCTGTAACACAACCACTAGCACACATTTTTAATAATCCAAAATTCTTTCCTGGTATGGATACAGAGGCCTTCAGTTGGTGGACAAACAAAGGTCTATATAGGATAGGACAATACTTTACAAATCGGGGTCCTATTACCATGCCCCATTGTCTAAATAAATTTGACCTCCCTGACTCTGAAAAATTTAGATTTGAACAGATTTCACAATTCTTGAATGATATTTGGACGGAGAAACCTCTTCCTCCCAAATTTACGGACTATGAGATCTGGTGCGGATCGGCCGTGGGACAAAGGGGGGGCATTTATGTCATCTACTCTTCACTTACTTGTACAGCTACTAAAGCCTCATACATGAAAGCATGGGAAGATGACCTCCAGCTAAATTGGGATCTAGGATCCTGGCAAAAGGCCAACTTTCGCTCATTCCAAAGTATTTTGAACACCTCCCTCATGGAAGCTAACTTAAAAGTTGTCATGAGATGGTATATGACTCCCATCAGGCTTGCATCCATCTACCCAGAATCGGATCCCAACTGCTTTAGAGGCTGCCATTTATTGGGCTCGATGGTGCATATCTGGTGGGAATGTCTTAGGATCAGGCCGATCTGGAAGAAAATTTTTAATCTCATATTTAAGGTCACTTCGTGTTCAATACCTAGGTCAGCTTCTGTTGCTCTTCTCAATGACAATATTCCCAACGTTTCTAAACCAACTAGAAAACTGATTCACTTTATACTTCTGGGGACTAAAATTATTATTGCTAGATCTTGGAGGAAGCCCAGGGTATCCATTAAGGCTATACACAATAAGATCTCTTGGATTATGGCTCAAGAGAAGATGGTTAGCATATCAACTAATTTAATCCCTAAATTTGAGGCAATATGGGAACCTTGGGCAGTTTTCTGTGGCGTTTCTTTGAAGGTCAGGCATGACCCTGACCGCTCTAATTCCTAAAGGGCCTCATGTTCGGCATGTGATTTCTTCTTATTTTTTTCTTCTTCTATTCTATCTTTTCTTGGTTCTTTTATCTTTTGTTTTATTTATTTTTATTTTATTTTTGTTTCGATGCTTAAACATGATTCAAAGATTTGATATCATTATTTACTGTGTTCTTATTGCGGTATTTCCAAGTCTTAAATTTGATGGGCGTTATTTTATATGAGTGTAGTACTGTTCTTCATTAAGATTCCGAGTTCCTTTTTATTGGTTTCATATGAGGATGGCGGGCTGGGGGGGGGGGCCTGACCTGGGCACAGGATGATCCCGTTAGGGGCGTCCAGGTGGGGTGTGACTTCCCTGAATGCCTATTTTTCATTTTTTTTTATTTTTTTTTAATCTCTTGATGAGAACATTGTGACATAAACAATTGGAAATAACCCTTTGTCATGTTTAAACAACAATTTTTTAAGATTTTCTGTACATGTCTTGAATTGAAAAATAAAAATTTATTGAAATTAAAAAAAAAAAAAAATAAATAAAAAAAAAATAAAAAAAAAAAATAAATAAACACACTGCTTAAATAAGCAAGGATTTCATTTATTTAACAAGAAAGTAGAAATGCTAACATAAAACACTAAAAGAATATTGCAGAGCATATAGCAGAGGTTATACAATACCGTAAGTCCTTCCTTTCAGTTTCTGTGTGTGGCTGGGCTCCAGGACAAAAAGCAAAGAGGAATAACTCTAGCTGGCCACTACCTTTTAAATCACACTCAGATGCCACCCACACAAACACCCAATGCCCGTCTATCTAGCACTCTGACAAAATAAAATCCATAAGAGGCTGTTCTCTTCTTTTCTTGCCCATCTTCCAGGAAGCATGCTGTAGTCTCCACTAGGGGCACCATTAGTCTTTGAATCACTGTTTTGACCCGGGTCATCTTTCAGTTACAGCTGGCCTTTGATGTTGGTGTAACCTCCACAGGAGGTCATATCTGGTGCTCCTCTACCTCCATACCTCACATCAGGAGGCCTATGTGAGAACATTCTGTTAAAATATGAATTCCCATTTATGACTCCTTGTTTCAAACACTCTGCTGGGTAAACTTGCTGTTCTGGCATTCCAAGATGACAATTTCCAACATAGGCCAAATGAATGTATCAACCAGGCAGTAAAACTCCAGAAATATAAGATATTAAACATATCTGTAGTGTTTACTTATCTCTCTCGAAAGCTCTAAGTGCCCATTCTCTCTGGTGCTCGGTTCCTCTGTTATCAGCAGAGTCACTTCTGACAAGTTCTCCGACACATCATTTATCCATCCAACTCATTTGGCGGAGGGGGGATTTTGGTGTGGGGTTGTTTTTCAGGGCTTGGGCCTGGCCCCTTAGTTCCAGTGAAGGGAACACTTAAGGCGTCAGCATACAAGACATTTTAAATAATTTCATGCTCCCAACTTTGTGGGAACAGGTTGGGGATGGCCCCTTCCTGTTCCAACATGACTGCACACCAGTGCACAAATCAAGGTTCAGAAAGACATGGATGAACGAGTTTAGGGTGGTGGAACTTGACTGGCCTGCACAGAGTCCTGACCTCAACCCGATAGAACACCTTTGGATGAATTCGAGCGGAGACTGCAAGCCAGGCCTTCTCGTCCAATATTGGAACTCAGTGCCTGACCTCACAAATATGCTTCTGGAAGAATGGTCAAACATTCCCATAGACACACTCCTAAACCTTGTGGACAGCCTGCCCGAAAGAGTGGAAGCTGTTATAGCTGCACAGGGTGGGTCAACTTAATATTGAACTCTACGGATTAAGGCTGGGATGCCATTAAAGTTAATGTGTGTGGAAAGGCAGGTGTCCCAATACTTTTGACAATACAATACACACACACACATATATATATATATATATATATATATATAGAAGCAGAGCATCTTAGAGAGAGCTGGGAAAAGTCCTGTTTGGGGTTTATACATCTCCCAGGCTTCTCTCATACACATTTAGGGATCTCTGATCCAGTTTGAATGTTGGTCCTCTCCACCAGGCCAATTTAGGCTCACCTGAGACAGACAGCCAATCTCGGCCTGGGAAATCAGACAACTCCTGTCTGTGAGAGCAAGAGGTTGGTAAAAGCTAACAAGCTGTATATGTGGAAGCTGACAAGCTGTAGGCTTGCTCAGCTGGGTAGTTAGGATCTGTATTTCTGTGTAGTTAGTGCAGAGACACGGCTAGGTTTTTGTTTTGCTATTATTTTTCCTGTTTGTTTTCTGAGACACTGTACAGCACCTGTGTAAATAGACTTGTAAGACCCCATTCACACAGGGGCGACTCAGCCGCCTGACAAGTCGCGTCCCGTTCTGTACAATGGAACCGTTCTAATAGGTCGCTCCGACTTAGAAAAAGGTTCCTGTACTACTTCAGGGCGACTTGGGGCGACTTCCATTGACTTCAATACAGAAGTAATTTTGCAAGTCACCTTTGAAGTCGCGTGAAGATCGCCCGGCAGAGTCACGGGACAAGTCGTGCCACCCCAGTGTGAATGGGCTCTAAATATCATTAATACACATTGCACTGTTTTGACACTACCTTCTTGGATTTGGTATCTGTGCCTGAGAGACTGCTTATCCCAAGGAGCTTTGTACCTGCTATCTGTTCCCCGCTCACTATATATATATATATATATATATATATATATATATATATATACACACAGTGGCGTAACTAGAGACTTCAGGGCCCCGGTACAAGAAATCATGAAGGCCCATGCCCCCCCCCCCCACCCCCCGAAAAGCCTGATTTTGATACTTAATTTTTTTTACACTGTACAACAAAGTAAAAAAAATCTGTTTCTGATTTCACTTGAGGGGGGGTGGCTGCGGCGGCAGTGGTGGTGCCATCCTCTCCCACCACCACCTGTGCCTCTTACTGATCCAATTTCCCCCCCACTGATCTCATCCCTATCCCCCCCATCACCACTGTTGTAGAAGTAATAGGGGGATAGGGATGAGATCAGTGGTGGGGCCTCGGGGGGATGGGATTAGTAAGAGGCATAGGTGGTGGTGGGAGAGGATGGCACCACCACTGCCACCGCAGCCACCCCCCCTCAAGTACCACCGCTGCCACCTCCCTCAAGTATCACTGCTACCACCCCCTCAAGTATCACCGCTACCACCCCCCCTCAAGTATCAGCGGTGGTACTTGAGGGGGGGTGGCTGCGGAGGCAGTGTTGGTGCCATCCTCTCCCACCACCACCTGTGCCTCTTACTGATCCCATCCCTCCACCACTGATCTCATCCTTATTGTCCCCATCACCTCTGTTGTAGAAGTAATAGGGGGATAGGGATAAGATCAGGGGTGGGGCCGTGGGGGGATGGGATCAGTAAGAGGCACGGGTGGTTGTGGGAGAGGATGGCACCACCACTGCCACCGCAGCCACCCCCCCTCAAGTACCAGCGGTGGTACCTGAGGGGGAGTGGTAGCGGTGGTACTTGAGGGGGTGGCAGTGGTGGTACTTGAGGGGTGTGGCAGTGGTGGTGCTTGAGTGGGGTTGGCAGCAGTGGTACTTGAGGGGGGGTGGCAGCAGTGGTACTTGAGGGGGGATGGCTGCGGTGCTACTTGAGGGGGGGGGTGGCTGCAGTGGCAGTGCCATCCTCTCCCACCACCACCTCTGCCTCTTACTGATCCCATCCCCCCACCACTGATCTCATCCCTATCCCTCCCCATCACCTCTGTTGTAGAAGTAATGGGGGGCATAGGGATGAGATCAGTGGTGGGGGGATGGGATCAGTAAGGAGGCACAGGTGGTGGAGGTTAGCATCGATTGCTGAGCTCTGCCTCTGTCACTTGATTGGCTTACCGTCAGTCAATGAATCAATCGATTCCCTGGGAATTCCTATTGACTTCTGTTCTGTCACGGGTCTGACCTTCACCATGCCTTCTTCTCCCACCAGGATGCCTTGACTCACATGGGCACCGGGTAGGTACTCCAACTAAGCACGCAGCCGCAGAGGGGAAAGCTCCTCCCCCGCCATCTCTCATTTGTTGTCAGGGTCTGCTGACTTAATTTTTCAGAGTCCGCCCCGCCTCCCTACATCTCTGTGTGCTGCCTCAGCGCCTCTGCATTCTCTCTATGTATAATCTTCCCTCAGCGGTGAAAGCACGCCCCACGGCCGAGCGAACAGCACGCAGTGCGCACCGCACCAGGACAGCCAACAGAACACACTGACAGTCAGGCGGGCGGGCGTCTCACACGGATGGGTGGCGAGCCCCCCCCCGGACTTGGGGGAATTACAGGGCCCAGTCGCAACTGCGACTGTCGCGACCCTGATAATTCTGCCACTGTATGTGTATGTATATATATATATATATATATATATATATATATATATATATATATATATCAAGAAGAAGGATGCAATCTCCAATATGCAAAATCCTTTAACTTCAAAGTGATTTCTTTACAAGGTTACAGACAATGTAGTGACTGTACTGTTTCAAGCATCCCTGCTCTTCATCAAGCTGTCAGTGAATGTTAACCAAAAGTGTCTACCCCAAAAAATTCAGGATTATCAAAAATTATTTATATTAGATATACCATTCTAAATATCATATACTACTGATCCACCCATTTCTCCTATAATGTCCTGAAGCTGTAAATCTTCATCACTACATCATTCAGATCCTGTTCATCATTCCTATCCTATAAGAAAAAATAGCATAATGTGTACTAAATACATTTTCTACTTGTTATTAGTGATGAGCCGAACACCCCCGGGTTCGGTTCGCACCAGAACCCGCGAACGGACCGAAAGTTCGTACGAACATTAGAACCCTATTAAATACAATGGATGCGAACGTTCGAATTCTAAAGTGCTAATTATAACAACTATTATGCATGTTATTGTCCTAAAAAGGGTTTGGGAACCCGGGTTCTGCACCAGGGGACATGTATCAATGCAAAAAGAAGTTTTAAAAACGGTCGTTTTTCGGGAGCAGTCATTTTAATGATGCATAAAGTGAAAAAAAAAAAGTCAAATATTCCTTTAAATATCGTACCTGGGGGGTGTCTAAAGTATGCCTGTGAAGTGCCACGTGTTTCCCGTGTTTAGAACTGTCCCTGCACAAAATGACACTTCTAAAGGAAAAAAAAGCCATTTAAAACTGCTTGCGGCTTTAATGTAATGTCTGGTCCCGGTAATATGGATGAAAATCTTTAAGAAAAATGGCATAGCTACCCCATGACCCCCCCCCCCCCCTACCCCAGCCCATTACCAGCCCCTTTGGGTCTTGCATGGATATTAAGGGGAACCCCGCACATAAAATAAAAAAGGCCCTATATACTCTGAACAGCCGTATACAGGCGGTGCATACAAGACAGGGACTGTAGGTTTGTTCTTATGTAGAATCTGTTTGTAATTTTGAACAGGTACATTGTTGAAGTGTAGCTCCAGCCCAAAAATCTATTTTTAAACTTTTTGGAAAACATAGGTAAGGGTTATCACCCCTGTAACATTTGTTTTGCTGTCTGTGCCCCTGTTCAGAACATTTCACCTCACTTTCCGTCCCAATGACAACTGTTTTTGAAATGTGGTGTTTTTCTTGAAACAAGGATTGCTGATAAAGCATCAGTACAGAGGAGACACCTTTCTCCCATATTTATTCTTACAGGAGAGAATTTTCCTTCCTAGTGGTAGATTTCCTCTCACTTCCTGTTGTCTTCTTGCGTTTGCAAGTAGGAGTCGTTTGTAAGTTGGATGTTTGAAAGTAGGGACCTGCCGTATATACTCTGCAGAAATAGGCCCCTTAGTTGTTGGTGTTGGCACAACACTGTAAGCACTCACAGTTACTCTTGGTTGGTGCTGGAACGCCCTGCTGTCAACTATTATATCAGGAATTTTAATTACATATAATTGTTGAACAGTGGTAGTAAAAATTGGGCCTTTGATGGTGGTGCTGGTGCCACAACACTTTAAGCCCTGACAGTTACTCTTGGTGGGTGCAGCAATGGGCCCTGCTGTGAATTATTAGATCAAGAATTGTAATTGCATGCCCCTGTTGAACAGGGGCTGAAAAATTGGGCCTTTCGTGGTGGTGGTGGTGGTGGTGGTGTTGCCACAACACTGTAAGCCCTCAGAGTTACTCTTGGTGGGTGCAGGAATGGGCCCTGCTGTGAATTATTAGATCAAGAATTGTAATTACATGCCCCTTTTGAACAGGGGCTGAAAAATTGGGCCTTTCGTGGTGGTGGTGGTGGTGGCGTTGCCACAACACTGTAAGCCCTCAGAGTTACTCTTGGTGGGTGCAGCAATGGGCCCTGCTGTGAATTATTAGATCAAGAATTGTAATTGCATGCCCCTGTTGAACAGGGGCTGAAAAATTGGGCCTTTCGTGGTGGTGGTGGTGGTGGTGGTGTTGCCACAACACTGTAAGCCCTCAGAGTTACTCTTGGTGGGTGCAGCAATGGGCCCTGCTGTGAATTATTAGATCAAGAATTGTAATTACATGCCCCTTTTGAACAGGGGCTGAAAAATTGGGCCTTTCGTGGTGGTGGTGGTGGTGGCGTTGCCACAACACTGTAAGCCCTCAGAGTTACTCTTGGTGGGTGCAGCAATGGGCCCTGCTGTGAATTATTAGATCAAGAATTGTAATTGCATGCCCCTGTTGAACAGGGGCTGAAAAATTGGGCCTTAGGCACTGGTGGCACAACACTACAACCCCTCACAGATACTGTACTTGGAGCACAGCAATGAGCCCTGTTGCAAAGTATTGCTTCAAAAATTGTAATGACACGCCCCTGTTAAACAGGGGCTGAAAAATTGGGCCTTAGGCACTGGTGCCACAACACTCCAACCCCTCACAGATATTGTACTTGGAGCACAGCAATGAGCCCTATGGCAAATTATTGCTAAAAAAATTGTAATTACACGCCCCTGTAAAACAGGGGCTGAAAAATTGGGCCTTAGCCACTGGTGGCGGCACCCATAAACAAAAATGATCTTCCAAGCTATCATCATCAATCGTATCATTGAGGACTCGGAGGAGGAGGATAGCCAGTCAACATAACAGCACAGGCACTCAGCATCAGTCTTGAAGGGATGTGACATGTTAAAATCAATTAGTCTGTTATATCAGCATCAGGTGTGTGGTAGCTGGTGGTGATCCAAGACTGGTTCATCTTGATGAAAGTCAGTCGATCAACCGAGTCGGTGGACAGGCGCACCCTGTGATCCGTGACAAATCCTCCAGCAGCACTGAATGTGCGTTCCGAAAGAACGCTGGATGCAGGACAGGCCAGTAGCTCAATTGCATACTGTGCAAGCTCTGGCCAGTGATCCATCCTCAAGACCCAGTAAGCCAGAGGATTTTCGGGGGGAAGGTGTCCAAGTCTGACCTTGCCCCTAGATATTCCTGCACCATGTTTATCAGACGCTGGCGATGGTTGCTGGAACCGATCATACTTTGGGGCTGCGGACTAAAGAATTGTCTGAACGCATCGGTCAGACGGCCACCTTCCCCACCGCTCCTTCTTTGACTGGCCGAAGCCTCAGCAACTCGTTGTCCAGGACCAGGAGTTTGTAACCTCCCAGTCTCTGGGAACGCGTTGCACAGACCTTTCTGCAAGGCCTCCCGGAGTTGTCTCATCCTCTGCTCCCTCTGCGAAGGTAACATAAGGTCCGCAACCTTACCCTTGTACCGTGGATCAAGGAGAGTGGCCAGCCAGTAATGGTCCCTCTCCTTGATCCGAAGAACACGAGGATCCTTCCGCAGACTTTGCAGGATCAGGGAGGCCATGCAGCGTAGGTTTGCTGAGGCATTCGCTCCGGAGTCCTCTGGGTCACTAAGGACGACATGATCCGCAGCCACCTCCTCCCAGCCACGTACAAGTCCACTGGTTTCTTGGGACTGTAAATCATCCCTAAAAGACTGGTGCTGATGATGCTGAGTGCCAGCCTCCACCTCCATGCTGACACAATCCTCCTCCTTCTCCTCCTCCTCCTCCTCTTCCTCTTCCTGTGCGATGGGTGGGACAGAAGGAACACTGTCTGGGTAAAGGGGGCCTTGAGAGGCAAGGAAGTCCTCCTCTTCCTGCCTCTGTTCTGCCTCAAGTGCCCTGTCCATTATTCCACGCAGCGTGTGCTCCAACAGGTGGACAAGAGGTACAGTGTCACTGATGCATGCACTGTCACTGCTCACCATCCTCGTGGCCTCCTCAAATGGTGCCAGGACAGTGCATGCATCCCTGATCATGCCCCACTGGCGTGGAGAAAAAAAACCAAGCTCCCTTGACCCTGTCCTGGTGCCGTAGTTGCACAGGTACTCATTGATGGCCCTCTGCTGCGTGTGCAGCCGCTGCAGCATGGCCAACGTTGAGTTCCACCTGGTGGGCATGTCACATATAAGGCGGTTCTTGGGCAGGTTCAACTCCTTTTGCAGCTCAGCCAGGCGAGCACTGGCATTATAAGATCTGCGGAAATGCACACAGACTTTCCTGGCCTGCCTCGGGACATCCTGTAAGCCCGGGTACCTGGCCAAGAACCGCTGCACCACCAGGTTAAGGACGTGAGCCACACAGGGCACATGGGTCAGTTGTCCCTGTCGGAGGGCGGAGAGGAGGTTGGTGCCATTGTCGCAAACCACCATTCCTGGCTTAAGCTGGCGTGGCGTCAACCACCTCTCGGCCTGGCCCTGCAGAGCAGACAGGACCTCTGCCCCAGTGTGGCTTCTGTCCCCCAAACACACCAGCGCAAGCACGGCATGGCATCTTTTTGCCTGCGTACTTGCGTAGCCCCGTGAACGGCTACGGAGCACCGCTGGTTCATAGGACAAACCACAGGAAGAGGCCATGGAGGAAGAAGAAGAGGAGGGGGTGGAGGAGAGAGGTGTGTCACAACCAGTAGTAGCATTTTGGAGGCGTGGCGGTGGAACAACCTCCAACACTACTGCACCTTGTCCTGCATCCTTCCCAGCTGCCAAAAGAGTGACCCAATGGGCCGTGAAAGAAAGGTAACGTCCCTGTCCATGCCTGCTGGACCATGAGTCAGCGGTAATATGCACCTTACCGCTGACCGCCCTGTCCAGCGAGGCCAAGACATTGCCTTCCACATGCCGGTAGAGAGCCGGAATAGCCTTCCGTGAGAAAAAGTGGCGTTTGGGAACCTGCCACTGAGGAACCGCACATTGCACAAACTCACGGAAGGGGGCCGAGTCTACCAACTGAAAAGGCAGCAGTTGAAGCGCTAGCAATTTAGCCAAGCTAGCATTCAACTGCTGGGCATGTGGATGGCTGGGAGTGAACTTCTTTCGACGGTCCAGCAGCTGGGGCAGGGAAATTTGCCTGCTAGAATCGGACGTCGGTGTACTGCTAGCAGAGTGGCCGCAAGTACTTGGCTGTGACACACCTAATTCTACACCTTCATTCCTCTCAGTGCATGTTTCAGAGAGGACTGAAGTTATAGTGGGGTTGGAGATCCCAGCTGATGCGGTGCAAGGAGAGGTCCGCTTTGTTCTTTGGTGTGGGTCTTTGAGGTAGGCTTGCCAACGAGCTGCATGGCAGGTCAACATATGTCTGGTCAGGCATGTGGTACCCAAGCGGCTGATGTTTTGGCCACGCGATATACGCTTGAGACATATGTTGCAAACAGCAGCTGTGCGATCTGATGCACTAGCCTCAAAAAAGGCCCACACCAAGGAACTTTTTGAATGACGGGCAGAGGCAGCGCCCTGCACAGGCGGAGCTCTGCGGTGTGATTCCGTCGGTGTACTGCCCTTACGCTGGCCACCAAAGGGCATCCTGCCTCGTTGGAGATGTGCCTCCTCCTCATCCTCCTCCTCCTCCTCTCTCCTATTAGGCACCCACGTGGAGTCAGTGACCTCATCATCCCCTCCCTCCTCATCACTGGAGCCAATCTGGCAGTATGCTGCAGCTGCTGGAACATGACTGCCAGATTGGTGTCCTTCTTGAGCATCCCCTCTGTCTGCTCTCACGCTACTGCCTTCCTGTAGCTGGGTTTCATCATCAGACCCTTCGAAATGCTGGGCATCCTCCTGGAGCATGTACCCAACACTGTGCTCAAACAGTTCGGGGGACTCCTCAGGAGGAGGACATGGTGGGTCTAGGGAAGGAGTGACTGATGATGAGTCTGACATTGATACCAGGGAAGAGGACGCTTTGGCAGCTGCTTTGCCAGTACCCTGAGCCTGGGTGAGAGAGGATGAGGAGGAGGAGGAGGGCTTGGTCATCCACTCTACCAAGTCTTCGGCATGATGTGGCTCAACATGTCCAGCTGCCGAAAAGAAGGACAAGCGTGTCCCATGGCCATGTGCTGATGACAATGCACCGCGTCCACGACCAGCACTGTTGCCCCCAGACACAGAGCCTGCTTGCCCTCTTTTATTGCCTCCTGACTGTCTGCCTCTCCTTGTTTGCCTTCCAGACATTCTAATAGATGGCCTGCAGGGAGATGGGAAAAAAGCAATAAGGGCTACCTTCAGGTGTCCTTCTCTGTCCCTTTACTTAAGGATTTCTAAATATGGTTGAGGATTATTGCTTTTGCACAGAATAGCACAACGACAATTTCCCTGACTGTCCAAAAAACAAGGATTTCAAAGATGGTTGATGAGGAATGCTTTGGCACACTATAGCACAAGGAGAAACCCCCTCACTTTCCTTCTTTGTCCCTAGAAACAAGGACTGGCACAGTGAAAGAAACTGACACTCTCCCTACCTACAGTTTTCTGTCCCTAGAAAAAATGTTTTTTTAAAGCACACTATAGCACAAGGAGAATTCCCCTCACTTTCCTTCTTTGTCCCTAGAAACAAGGACTGGCACAGTGAAAGAAACTGACACTCTCCCTACCTACAGTTTTCTGTCCCTAGAAAAAATGTTTTTTTAAAGCACACTATAGCACAAGGAGAAATCCCCTCACTTTCCTTCTTTGTCCCTAGAAACAAGGACTGGCACAGTGAAAGAAACTGACACTCTCCCTACCTACAGTTTTCTGTCCCTAGAAAAAATGTTTTTTTAAAGCACACTATAGCACAAGGAGAATTCCCCTCACTTTCCTTCTTTGTCCCTAGAAACAAGGACTGGCACAGTGAAAGAAACTGACACTCTCCCTACCTACAGTTTTCTGTCCCTAGAAAAAATGTTTTTTTAAAGCACACTATAGCACAAGGAGAAATCCCCTCACTTTCCTTCTTTGTCCCTAGAAACAAGGACTGGCACAGTGAAAGAAACTGACACTCTCCCTACCTACAGTTTTCTGTCCCTAGAAAAAATGTTTTTTTAAAGCACACTATAGCACAAGGAGAAATCCCCTCACTTTCCTTCTTTGTCCCTAGAAACAAGGACTGGCACAGTGAAAGAAACTGACACTCTCCCTACCTACAGTTTTCTGTCCCTAGAAAAAATGTTTTTTTAAAGCACACTATAGCACAAGGAGAATTCCCCTCACTTTCCTTCTTTGTCCCTAGAAACAAGGACTCGCACAGTAAAACACACTGACACTCTCCCTACCTATCCTTCTCTTTCCCTAAACTAAAGGAATCCAGGTTAAGCAAGAAAGAAATAAATGTCACTGTCCCTGCCTATGCTTGTCTTTCCCTGCTCCGGAACACACTACACTAGGCCGCCGTGCTGGCGGCCTTTTATAGTGTGGGGCGTGTACTAAACACCCTCAGCAATAATTGGCCACAGGCATCCTGCCTGTGGCCAATCATTGCTCTCCTCGCTGCCGGCGCTGTGATTGGCCAAGCATGCGGGGTCACAGTGCATGCTTGGCCAATCACAGCGCCTGGATGACACTGCGATGGCGTAGTGCATTGTGGGCCGTTCGCGTCACTCGAATTTGGCGCGAACGGCCCAAATTGTTCGATCTTCGTCGAACGATCGAACAGCCGATGTTCGAGTCGAACGTATGTTCGACTCGAACACGAAGCTCATCCCTACTTGTTATCCCCAATACAATGTATTTATAGAAACAAATGGAGATCATAATGTTTATTCAAGCCATGTGGATGTAATCTATTTAATTGAATAATCCACCACACCTCCCTTTGTTTTAATTTCAGAATCTTGTCCCCACCTCTCCTATCCCTTAGTATTTCTTCCAAAATCACCAATCTCAACTCAGTATATTTGTGATCATGTTCCATAAAATGTTTTGGTACTGGTAAGCCTGGTTGTTTTCCTCTGATAGAGCTGTGATGTTGGGCTATACAATCTTTAATTCTTTGTGTAGTTTCTCCCACTGTAATTAAATTACAGGGGGACAATAATATGTACACCAAATATGTAGACTGACATGTATGAAACTCCCTAATCTTGTGTTCCAGACCACTACTGAGATTATATATATATATATATATATATATATATATATATATATATATATATATATATATACACACCTTTAGACTCCATAAGAGGCTGCATGGATCAGGGGTAGCTCAGATAGAGCCACTGCATTAGTTTAGTGCCATATTATAGCACACCAAGTCAGAAGCAGTAAATACAATCTTGATCCAAAATTATTGTACAGTCCCTAAAGTTGCTAATTTGAGCATTGTCAGTTAATATTTTAATAACTAGACCTGATTTATTCAAGTGTAAAGTGAAGGAAAATGAAAAAAATACAGATTTTTCCTTATGATTTGATATTTAAAAATAATATTGGTTTGCTTCACCTCACTCCATTTGACACAGATAAACAGATGTTACACATTTATTACAGGTATTTCCTGTTAAAAAAAGAAAAGTCCACAAAACCTGTTATACATTGTTACATTTTTGCTTCTTGCCCAGTTTGCTTTATGTACATTGCATATATTTTAATATTTTTAGTTTCTTGTTACTTTTTCTTTTAATTATATGTTAATTGCCAGGTTGGAGTCTTACTAAATAATATATATTTACCCAATTTTTACATGTGAGGAATACTATATGTACTAAATGTTCCAATAAAAAAACAGCCAGAAATAGGAATGTGCTTTGTTGTTTCAGCATGAGCTAATTATCACACACTGCTTCCTAAATATATAAGCTACAATTTTCAGGTACACAACTAATTATAGTCATTTGCTTAACCTTACGTGGCATGAAAAAAAAAATATATATATATATATATATATATATATATATATATATATATATATACACACAGTATATAAATATAACTTTTTTTGGGGGGCAAAACTGGATATACTTTTATACTGACAAATCCAAATGTCAAAGAAATACATTTTCTAATGTGCTAGAATTGATAACACAAGTTTAGATATATATTAAAAACAAAAAAGCAAAGAAAACACTAATACTGAGAGATGCCTCAATAGAATCAACAGCCTAAGGCGATTATAAAAATATGGGCTTTAAGTGCTTGTTATGAATTCTGAGCACAATTATATGTATAGTATTAGTGTTTCAAAAGAGAAGTTTGGGATTTAAAAAAAAAAAAAATACTTACTCACCTACGTGGATTTAGCATCTGCCCGATGCTGTATCTGATCCCTGTCGCCTCTTTAGTGAGCAGAGAGATGGTGACTGTCAGTCAGTGGCTCTCTGCTCTTCTCCTCCAGAGCTCACTGGAGTACCAGGCTGTGGAGAGGACAGGAGCAGCTGGCTGAGGCTCTCAGTGGCATGCTGCCAGTTAGGGATCTGGGTGGATCCCGACATTAAAGGGATCTTTCCAGAGTCTGGAGTGGCTGACTGGAGACAGCAGCCCGTTGTAAGCTGAATACAGGTCACAGGAGTTCATAACAAAGTGCACCTCTGTGACCCACAGGAGAAGTAGGGCCAAAAGAGGTTTGGCCTTACTTCTCTTTTACATGTGGTTAATGGGACATTTTGGCATTTTGTGGGTTGTGTGTTTTTTACTGTACGTTTTGCAGCATTTACCCCTCGTTTTTCCACATGGCAAAATGTGTGTTTGCTCCTGTGTTTGGTGTGCCGTTAACAATTAATGGTACTGAAAGCGCAACTTATAATTTGTCACTAAATACACAATATTCAATCAGATTGCATAGTGTATGGCCATCTTTAAACACTTAAAATTACAAGTTGCGCTTTCAGTATCATTATTTGATAACGGCACACCAAACACAGAAGCAAACACACATTTTACCATGTGAAAAAACGAGGGTTAAATGCGGCAAAACGCACAGTAAAAAACACACAACCCACGAAATGCCAAAATGTCCCATTAACCACATGTAGTGCAGCCAGTTGAAATCAACAGGCTGCCCTACGAGTGTCACAGGAAAAACGAGTCACAAAATGTGCGCTCCCACTCTGCTAGATGTGAATGGGGCCTGAAAGTGAAATTGGTGCGATAACACAAGAACAATGAGACTCCATTCACATCTGTGCGTTTCCTTGCATTTCAGAAATGCGCTGCACCACAAATCGCAGTAAAAAATGCACTTAGCTCCACAAAAAGTTCTGAAGCTTCTTTGGGGCAATTGCTGTGTGTAGGGCAGCTCATTTAGGCAGATGGGCTGCCTTATGTGTGATGAGTGAAAATGCTCCAAAATGCCTCCCCCCTCGCTAAAAAAAAACAAAAACGCATGTGGGAATGCGAGTTCCTGCTATGCCAAGTTGTGAACGGGGCTTGACAGCTGAGTGTTTCTGTCCACTCCCTCCTATGTACTTGTATGAAGATGGCCATAAACTATGCAATCTGATTGTGTATTTAGTGAGAAGGGTAGTCACTGATTGATTGCATTTCATTTAAAAAATGTGCATCTGGGAATGGGAGGGTGGATGATGCAGGGTGTGTGCTAATGAGGTCAGCTTGTCAACTCCTTCCTGTGTCATCTCCTAAAGTCTGATCAGGAAGAGGACATTACTAATGGAAATGTCTGGAAATGTAGATTAGGACAAGAAAAGTAAGTGATTGTAGATTTAATGGAAAGCTTTGATATTTTTGCAAAAAAAGTACATGAATGCTATATTGAGCATAGGGGAGCTGGAATTTAGAAAGAAAAGAAAAGTGTAGAAAGGTGAACTTACTCTTTAAGAGATTGTCTTAAAAATATACTTTCTTCTATCGCGTATCAACACTGAAGAGTCTCCAAAAAAGTTAAAGCTACTGCTCATAGCAAAGAAAGACACATAACATTCTTGGAGGTTAAGTCATGGGTAGATTATAAGATATCACAATTGCATGAAAATACATCTTGCCACTCTACTTCCTCCAAGCACTCTAAGAAATTCAACAGATCACTACAGTCTCACCCACAATTCTCAATAAGCACTCAACTAATGATGGCCCATGCTGAAGCAGAAGAAGCTAAAATTGAAGCTTACTGCTGTAAGTGGAAAGCAGTCATCAACACACAAGCTGCCCAAGCACAAATGCAGGCAGAAGCACAAGCTGCCCAAGCTCATGCCCAGGTAGAAGCAGAAATGTCAAATATGGAAGCACCTAAGAAGGATAGAAAGGTAGCAGCAAGCCCAAGCTCAGAGTTTTGGAAAAAGCAGCAAAGGAAAAAGTCATCCATTGTCCTACCTTGACAACCTCCAGTGACACTGCAAAACAAATCTTGCAATTTGTCCTAAACCAGAAAAATGTCAGCGCAATTGCACAAGATGTTTCAAATCTTGTACTCCAACCCACAGTACATTTACCAGCAAGAGAACCTGTAGCAATAAACCACATAGTTCAACCTGGCACACAAGACACTTCTCTGCCTCTCAAGTTACTAACATTTTATGCAGCAACTCATGTGTCACTGCACACTATCCTAAATCCAGCACACCATATCATCTCAAAACCCCTTGAGACTGGTCACATTGTTCTCAACACCCACACCACAACACCTCCAAGATCCCAAGCCTTCACCTGGACTGAACCTGTCTGCTACTCCATTCTCTCTTCCAACACCTAAACTCAAGGTATTAGATACCACCAACCTCGGCAACGGTGATGGAACAACTGTCAAGATCTCAAGGAACTGATACGTTGGGCATTGCTAAGTACAGATCTGCAATAAATACAGGCCTCATGAAGTTTGACGATCGTCCAGAGAACTGAAGCTGAAGATCCCCCTTTAGTCAGTAGTTGAGGACTTCAGCATCCCACCTATGCAAGAACTTTATTTGATGGTTAGGTCGGCAGACCTGAAGAGACTTAAAACTATTCACATTGATGAACCAGACAAAAGTCTTAATCTCGTGTAGCGGGGTGCTCAATTTAGGGGAGTGTCTGAGTGGTAGTTAGGCTCAGATACATTATTGTTAGGGTTAATGGACCATTTCTGTGCCATGGGAGCTAGCATTGGTGTATAGTTCCCTGGGGCCTAAAAGGTGGCGCTGTCACCATGGGTCCGGGTTGAACCACAGTACAAGGTTGTGCCTTTTCTTGTCCCCTCTCGGCAGCAGTACGGCAGGGCGGGGAACCTGCTGTGCCTGTCGGGAGAGGGTATAAAAAGGGGCAGCCATCTTCCATGAGGGGTCCATGCCCAGGCACCTTCGGCCTGGGTGTGTGTGTGTCATCTCTGGGTGCCCTAGGCCCGGAGGCCTGGTTCCTGTTCCATCCCAGATACCTTCAGTCTGGGGTGAGGTACTAATTTGGAGGCCCGGAGCCCAGCACCTTCGGCTGGGTTCCGCCGGGGATCGAGGACTCCCAGGGTGCCGCCTTACACGGGCCAAGTACTCTCTAGAAGGAAGTTTGCTTACAGGTTAGTGGCAGTGGCCTAAAAGGGCCGTGCCCTATTCCCCCAGTCAGTGGCAGTGACTCTATTCACCTGGTGAGTGGCAGTGACCTGTTCTCCAAGTCAGTGGCAGTGACTCCTTATTCACCCGGTCTGTGGCAGAGACCAACCTCACGGTCTGTGGCAGAGATCGTGCGCCAAAACTGTTTGTGAAGCCTAAACAATCAAATAACCTGATTCAAGTTTGTGCCTGGACCTCCTCCCACCTAAGCTGTCCTGTGTCTTGTTCCAACCTGTCTGCTGTCAAAGAGGCATATTTATTATCCGTGTGAAATAAATATAGAAGTTGGACTTTCAGTTGTTGTGGACAGTTACATTTACTGGGGGAAACATAAGGACTTGCATCTACCTAAGGTAGAGGTGAGAATCATCCTCGGGAGGATTCAACTCCAGCCGCAGGCAGGCCCGAAAACTAACATCGCTCAACCTCCTTACTCAGGAGGGTACGGGCTTGTGGTGTGGTGTGCCTCTCCCCTCCCTGCGAGGAGCCAAAAACACACAAAAAGGCAGGTAGGGGGAGAGGTGAGGGTGCTACACGTGGGGGTTTGAGTCCAGGATGTGTCTGCGGTCGGAAAGTGTGAAAACTCCCCCAGAGTTTGAACTTTATTCCCCGGTGAAGTTCCGTGGAGGTCGGCCATATTGAGAACTGCGCCACGAGGAAAACCCTGACTGCGTAGTTTGTGGGCATGACAGAGAGAAAGCCCGCGAACAATGCAGGAGATGGGAGGAGTCCGGCCATGTGTGGAGGTGCACGTGGGGACTTTGGCGCAAAGGGGACAGTGCGCGATGG
Organism: Rana muscosa; assembly: GCA_029206835.1. Lineage (NCBI taxonomy): Eukaryota > Metazoa > Chordata > Amphibia > Anura > Ranidae > Rana > Rana muscosa. The sequence continues at coordinate 1,028,819,772 of CM055116.1, forward strand.
AGCAGCGAATGGATAACATGGCGTCTCATGCCTCATGGGTTCCGGCTACTACTACCATGAAGATGACTTCCTTTGCTGCTCCCTTGATGGATACGGGGATTCGGCTCAAGCCCCGGGGACGATTTGCCCTCTGTTTGCAAAGATGTGGAGGCCCTCGGAGTGATTTGTCCCGGCTGCTCAGGACTGGTGGTTCATCTGAAGCCATTCGGGCGATGCGAGCACTGTAAGGAGTTCCTGTTTGAGGTCGAGCAACCTACAGAAAAGCCTCAGGCTTTCCACCTCAATTGCCTTTCAGGCGCCACCACTCTGGAAGGAGGATTTAGAGCTTACACAGCCAACCGTGCGTGCACTGCCGAGACTTCGGAGGAAGTCACAGAGGACATTGTGTCAGCGAATGAGGAACCGGAGGATGCTGCTTCGGTCACCACAGAGTCCTTTCTCCCACCGCCCAAGAGGAAGATCGGGTTTGTGAAAGCTTCCCGCGGCCATGGTGGAGCTACGCCCCAGCGCTTACTCGGAACAGATGCATCCGAAAGGAAAAGTCCCGGACGTTCTAGTTCAGCTACAAGCCGAGGTAAGCCGGGGGAAGAGACTCTGTCAAAGGTCCCGAGTGTTGGGGATTCACATGCCCGTGAATTAACCAGAGACGGTGACTCGTCCTCCATTAAGAGTTACCTGCCTGCGGAGGAATGTGACACCTCCGATCTGGAGTCCATCTCTGCTGCGGGAGATGACGCCGCCATAGATTAACTTTTTGAACGGAAGGGCTGGGATAAGAAGCCCCTGTCCTTGTCCCGTAGTGCTAGGGACCCACCCATGTCCACTGGGGAAAGTACACCCCGGGTTGTGGCCTCGGAGCCTGAGAAGAGATCTGTCCCCTTGTCCGCCCTATTGCCATTGGAAACACCTGCGTCAGCTGTCGAGACAAGACGGGTGTCGCTGAGGACCCATGTGTCTGGTCCAGAGGTAGTTAAAGTGCCTCGGCATCCGGATGCTATCGTCTTGCCTGGCACAGGAGACCGTGCTACCATGCCACCATTGCCCCGGTTGCAGAGACTTTTCAACCAGAGAGTTGCCAGCGAGTATGGGTGGGAGTACCCGTACCTGCCTAAAGAACTTTTATTTGAAGTGGAGGCCTGTAGACACAGGTGGTACGAGGACTTTATATGGACACATATTAAAGTACCCCAGGCCTGAAGATACTTTCATGTTCACCTGCAGCCACCCAGAGATTCAAAGACTGTAAGGCTGCCTGGATGTTGGGTCGGCACATTTATGCGGACAAGGTACTCATTTGCAGGAAGGACAAAGATGACGTTGAGTACCATATAGACACATTTGGTAGGCATTGGAAGCCGTTGGTGTTGCCAGACCCACACTACTACCTGTGAGAGACAAGACTCTGGTGTTGCTTTGTTTTTTTGAGTGCACTCTTTGGAGCCCAGGAACTTTTGCCCTAGTTGAAAGGGTATTCTACTCTTTGGAGAAACGGGAGCTGTTGTTCTTTTCCTCCCCTCTCCGCCCCTACCACAAAGATACAAGGACTTTGGGGAGTAGATAGTTCAGGGCCACAGTAAAGAAGAAAAGGAAGTGTTACCCCAAGAAAAAGGAGAAAAGTTTATTTTGGGATGGGTGTTCTGACGTTGGCACTACCACTAGGTGGCGGTGTTGTGCAACTATTGCCTTGCTAATGATGTGGTACAGTTTTACTTTAGAAGGAAGGGATTTTGCGCTAGGGGAGAATCTTCTCATTCTAACAAAATGTTGTTTGGTTGTGTATGTTTTTTTTTTCTTCCCCTGCAGGCGGACGCCAAGCAAGATTACTGAGAATGGGGTGGATCTTGGTAATGCAGGCGGGTGGGAAATGTAAATATTTCATAAATAAAACAAAAAAAGGAGTTTTATGTGACATTTATTGTTTTAATGTGCACATGTGTGATTTCTCCTTTCCCTCCTATGTTTTTCACCTCCTTTCCCCATGTTTAGGTTCCGGCACAAACTGACAGTTTTTAAATTGTCCTTTTTTTTTAGTTAGTCTCTCGATTGGGCTTATGCTGACTCAGGCCTGAGAGGCATAGATTTACTCCAGACACTGGGGACCAGTGTCTATTTAGTGGGGGGAATGTGTAGCGGGGTGTTCAATTTAGGGGAGTGTCTGAGTGGTAGTTAGGCTCAGACACATTATTGTTAGGGTTAATGGACCATTTCTGTGCCATGGGAGCTAGCATTGGTGTATAGTTCCCTGGGGCCTAAAAGGTGGCGCTGTCACCATGGGTCCGGGTTGAACCACAGTACAAGGTTGTGCCTTTTCTTGTCCCCTCTCGGCAGCAGTACAGCAGGGCGGGGAACCTGCTGTGCCTGTCGGGAGAGGGTATAAAAAGGGGCAGCCATCTTCCATGAGGGGTCCATGCCCAGGCACCTTCGGCCTGGGTGTGTGTGTGTCATCTCTGGGTGCCCTAGGCCCGGAGGCCTGGTTCCTGTTCCATCCCAGACACCTTCAGTCTGGGGTGAGGTACTAATTTGGAGGCCCGGAGCCCAGCACCTTCGGCTGGGTTCCGCCGGGGATCGAGGACTCCCAGGGTGCCGCCTTGCGAGGGGACCCGGATCTGGGATGAGGAGGCCAGGGAGGTTACCTGTACTGAAGACCCAGCGTAGAGTCGTGGTGATGGTGAGGACCTCTGGTAACTCTCTGGAGGGATGTCTTCTCCTTTACACGGGCCAAGTACTCTCTAGAAGGAAGTTTGCTTACAGGTTAGTGGCAGTGGCCTAAAAGGGCCGTGCCCTATTCACCCAGTCAGTGGCAGTGACTCTATTCACCTGGTGAGTGGCAGTGACCTGTTCTCCAAGTCAGTGGCAGTGACTCCTTATTCACCCGGTCTGTGGCAGAGACCAACCTCACGGTCTGTGGCAGAGATCGTGCGCCAAAACTGTTTGTGAAGCCTAAACAATCAAATAACCTGATTCAAGTTTGTGCCTGGACCTCCTCCCACCTAAGCTGTCCTGTGTCTTGTTCCAACCTGTCTGCTGTCAAAGAGGCATATTTATTATCCGTGTGAAATAAATATAGAAGTTGGACTTTCAGTTGGTGTGGACAGTTCTACATTTACTGGGGGAAACATAAGGACTTGCATCTACCTAAGGTATAGAGATGAGAATCATCCTTGGGAGGATTCAACTCCAGCCGCAGGCAGGCCCAAAAACTAACATCGCTCAACCTCCTTACTCAGGAGGGTACGGGCTTGTGGTGCGGTGTGTCTCTCCCCTCCCTGCGAGGAGCCGAAAACACACAAAAAGGCAGGTAGGGGGAGAGGTGAGGGCGCTACACTCACATGGGATAGAGTGGAATAAATGTATAAATAGTTTCTCTCTCCGACTTGCAATGAGGAGGGCGCAGCTTGCCCTGGTGCCCCCCATCCCCAACAAGAGAACACTGCCCCCTCCTCTTCTTGTCCTAGCCCCCTCTGTATAGGGGATTACAGTGGAATACCTACATTTATTATGTTTTTTTAATGAATACATTAATGTGCGAATTAAAGTGCTTAGCTTATGTCTTTTGTGATTTCAGCTTTAACAGAAAATTATAGTGGTTTTTAAATTAGTATTAAATCCTGAGCATTTTTTAGCTTAACACATTGAGTGCAATAATAAAAAAAAAATGCATTCACCAGTAAACTATTTGCTAAAACTCTTACCTCAGCACTTGCAGCACTTGCACAACTTTCAATGCTGCTGGCTCCTGCTTTCTCAGTGCTGCTTTGCTGAAATTCTGGTTTTAACAGGAAAGAGGTACCAGTAGACAATGCAGTCTTCTAACCAGATTGTTAGAAGGTTGGAAAAGGTAGGAGAGAGAAGCAGGGGAGTGTCTTGGCATCCTAGGCCATAGGGCTATGTGTTTCTATAGATGTATACTGTTTAGAGAGACACAACTCTAGTTATTACCTGCTAGGTTGGCTCCAAAGGATTCTGCAAGAGAAAGGAGTCTCCCTAAAACAGGAAACCTGGGGCAGTGGTCACAGCACCAGCAAAGATTAAAATATAAAGAAGCTGCATACTCAGTAAGTGATTAGATCAATTACTCTCATTAACAAAGAAATTATCATTCCGTCCCCATCAACTCTTCTCTACCTTTTAACTTTCTACTTCATACTCCACTGCCTCCACCCACTAACTCACTCACTGCCCAGGAGATTGCCAATCTTTCCAAACATAAGATTGATACGTGAGGAGATCTCCACTGTACAGATACCTTCTCCTCTTAACGCTCCATGTCCACAGGTACAATCATTACTTCCTTCATTCAACCCCACCACTATAGATGAGGTTGCTAAACTTTTCACTAACACTTGCCCCCTGCACCCTGTTCCCTTGAAAATGCTACGATCACCCTCTGGCCACATTCTACACTCCCTAACTCACATCTTCAATCTCTCCCTCTCTTCTGGCATCTTCCCCAACCCTCTAAAACATGCACAAGTCACCCACATATTTAAAAAACCCTCACTAGACCCCACCAATCTTAACAACCTATGCGCAATCTCCTTGTTCCACTTTTTATCCACACTCCTTGAACATCTGGTCTACAACCGACTGAGCGACCACCTCGTCAAGAATAATCGTGATCCCCTTGATCAGTCTGGATTCCATCCTCAACACTCTATAGAAACATTTTCTATGGGTTCTAGAATGATGGGTATTGAATATAAAGTATACAGATTCATTTATATATATTTTATTTTAATTTTTTTACATATATATATATATATACATGTATTTTGTAATGTCATTTTAGAATGTAGTGTAGGTGTCTTAGATGTGTATACATTTGAATTAATACATAATATACATTCTAACAACTTTGACATTGGATGGTATTTTAGATAATGTCTGTTTTAAACATCAAAAATGTTGATTGTAATACTGTGCAGAAGACTGTCCATCCCACTATGGGCATCTGTGAACTTGCTATATGGCGGACATCTATAAGTATTATTTTATTAGTATGCTGACTGAAACCAATGTGATGTCCCATAATGTGAATGTGAACAGCATAAGAGTTGGTCTATTGTGGTTGCGGGGACACAGGGTGTGCGCATGCACAGTATAAATACTTCCGCCAGGAATGAACGTGAGGACTATAAAGGAAAGGGTTGCCGTGCCATACAGCCAATCCCATGAATAATTTGTGATGACGAACCGCTTCAGTCGTTGGCTGTACGGCAACCAGCTGTGACGTTTGACGTGAAACCGGAAGTGACTATCTGAGTATGATGAGTCAGTGAGGGTGAGATACAGATTGTACACCGCGGGTCCGCTGTGACCACAATACACCACCACTTGCTGTAAACTAGGGATGAGCCGAACACCCCCGGGTTCGGTTCGCACCAGAACCCGCGAACGGACCGAAAGTTTGCACGAACATTAGAACCCTATTAAATACAATGGATGCGAACGTTCGAATTCTAAAGTGCTAATTATAACGACTATTATCCATGTTATTGTCCTAAACAGAGTTTGGGAACCCGGGTTCTGCACCAGGGGACATGTATCAATGCAAAAATAAGTTTTAAAAACGGCCATTTTTCGGGAGCAGTCATTTTAATGATGCATAAAGTGAAAAAAAAAAAGTCAAATATTCCTTTAAATATTGTACCTGGGGGGTGTCTAAAGTATGCCTGTGAAGTGCCACGTGTTTCCCGTGTTTAGAACTGTCCCTGCACAAAATTACATTTCTAAAGGAAAAAAAAGCCATTTAAAACTGCTTGCGGCTTTAATGTAATGTCTGGTCCCGGTAATATGGATGAAAATCTTTAAGAAAAATGGCATAGCTACCCCATCACCCCCCCCCCCGCCCCCTACCCCAGCCCATTACCAGCCCCTTTGGGTCTTGTATGGATATTAAGGGGAACCCCGCACACAAAATAAAAAAGGCCCTATATACTCTGAACAGCCGTATACAGGCGGTGCATACAAGACAGGGACTGTAGGTTTGTTCTTATGTAGAATCTGTTTGTAATTTTGAACAGCTACATTGTTTAAGTGTAGCTCCAGCCCAAATACCTATTTTTAAGCTTTTTGGAAAACATAGGGAAGGGTTATCACCCCTGTAACATTTGTTTTGCTGTCTGTGCCCCTGTTCAGAACATTTCACCTCACTTTGCGTCCCAATGACAACTGTTTTTGAAATGTGGTGTTTTTATTGAAACAAGGATTGGTGATAAAGCATCAGTAGAGAGGAGACACCTTTCTCCCATATTAATTCTTACAGGAGAGAATTTTCCTTCCAAGGGGTAGATTTCCTCTCACTTCCTGTTGTCTTCTTCCGTTTGCAAGTAGTAGTCGTTTGTAAGTTGGATGTTTGAAAGTAGGGACCTGCCGTATATACTCTGCAGAAATTGGCCCCTTAGGTGTTGGTGTTGGCACAACACTGTAAGCACTCACAGTTACTCTTGGTGGGTGCTGGAACGCCCTGCTGTCAACTATTATATCAGGAATTGTAATAACATATAATTGTTGAACAGTGGTAGTAAAAATTGGACCTTTGATGGTGGTGCTGGTGCCACAACACTGTAAGGCCTGACAGTTACTCTTGGTGGGCGCAGCAATGGGCCCTGCTGTGAATTATTAGATCAATAATTATAATTGCATGCCCCTGTTGAACAGGGGCTGAAAAATTGGGCCTTTGGTGGTGGTGGTGGTGTTGACACAACACTGTAAGGCCTGACAGTTACTCTTGGTGGGCGCAGCAATGGGCCCTGCTGTGAATTATTAGATCAATAATTATAATTGCATGCCCCTGTTGAACAGGGGCTGAAAAATTGGGCCTTTGGTGGTGGTGGTGGTGTTGACACAACACTGTAAGGCCTGACAGTTACTCTTGGTGGGTGCAGCAATGGGCCCTGCTGTGAATTATTAGATCAATAATTATAATTGCATGCCCCTGTTGAACAGGGGCTGAAAAATTGGGCCTTTGGTGGTGGTGGTGGTGGTGGTGGTGGTGTTGACACAACACTGTAAGGCCTGACAGTTACTCTTGATGGGCGCAGCAATGGGCCCTGCTGTGAATTATTAGATCAATAATTATAATTGCATGCCCCTGTTGAACAGGGGCTGAAAATTGGGCCTTAGGCACTGGTGGCACAACACTGCAACCCCTCACAGATATTGTACTTGGAGCACAGCAATGAGCCCTGTTGCAAAGTATTGCATCAAAAATTTTAATTACACACCCCTGTTAAACAGGGGCTGAAAAATTGGGCCTTAGCCACTGGTGGCGGCACCCATAAACCAAAATGATCTTCCAAGCTATCATCATCAATCGGATCATTGAGGAGGAGGAGGAGGAGGATAGCCAGTCAACATAACAGCACAGGCACTCAGCATCAGCATCAGTCTTGAAGGGAATTAGTCTGTTATATCAGCATCAGGTGTGTGGTAGCTGGTGGTGATCCAAGACTGGTTCATCTTGATGAAAGTCAGTCGATCAACCAAGTCGGTGGACAGACGCACCCTGTGATCCGTGACAAATCCTCCAGCAGCACTGAATGTGCGTTCTGAAAGAACGCTGGATGCAGGACAGGCCAGTAGCTCAATTGCATACTGTGCAAGCTCTGGCCAGTGATCCATCCTCAAGACCCAGTAAGCCAGAGGATTTTCGGTGGGGAAGGTGTCCAAGTCTGACCTTGCCCCTAGGTATTCCTGCACCATGTATATCAGACGCTGGCGATGGTTGCTGGAACCGATCATACTTTGGGGCTGCGGACTAAAGAATTGTCTGAACGCATCGGTCAGACGGCCACCTTCCCCACCGCTCCTTCTTTGACTGCCCGAAGCCTCAGCAACTCGTTGTCCAGGACCAGGAGTTTGTAACCTCCCAGTCTCTGGGAACGCGTTGCACAGACCTTTCTGCAAGGCCTCCCGGAGTTGTCTCATCCTCTGCTCCCTCTGCGACGGTAAGATAAGGTCCGCAACCTTACCCTTGTACCGTGGATCAAGGAGAGTGGCCAGCCAGTAATGGTCCCTCTCCTTGATCCGAAGAATACGAGGATCCTTCCGCAGACTTTGCAGGATCAGGGAGGCCATGCAGCGTAGGTTAGCTGAGGCATTCAGTCCGGAGTCCTCTGGGTCACTAAGGACGACATGATCCGCAGCCACCTCCTCCCAGCCACGTACAAGTCCACTGGTTTCTTGGGACTGTAAATCATCCCTAAAAGACTGCTGCTGATGATGCTGAGTGCCAGCCTCCACCTCCATGCTGACACAATCCTCCTCCTCCTCCTCCTCCTCCTCCTCCTCTTCCTGTGCGATGGGTGGGACAGAAGGAACACTGTCTGGGTAAAGGGGGCCTTGAGAGGCAAGGAAGTCCTCCTCTTCCTGCCTCTGTTCTGCCTCAAGTGCCCTGTCCATTATTCCACGCAGCGTGTGCTCCAACAGGTGGACAAGAGGTACAGTGTCACTGATGCATGCACTGTCACTGCTCACCATCCTCGTGGCCTCCTCAAATGGTGCCAGGACAGTGCATGCATCCCTGATCATGCCCCACTGGCGTGGTGAAAAAAAACCGAGCTCCCCTGACCCTGTCCTGGTGCCGTAGTCGCACAGGTACTCATTGATGGCCCTCTGCTGCGTGTGCAGCCGCTGCAGCATGGCCAACGTTGAGTTCCACCTGGTGGGCATGTCACATATAAGGCGGTTCTTGGGCAGGTTCAACTCCTTTTGCAGCTCAGCCAGGCGAGCACTGGCATTATAAGATCTGCGGAAATGCACACAGACTTTCCTGGCCTGCCTCAGGACATCCTGTAAGCCCGGGTACCTGCCCAAGAACCGCTGCACCACCAGGTTAAGGACATGAGCCACACAGGGCACATGGGTCAGTTGTCCCTGTCGGAGGGCGGAGAGGAGGTTGGTGCCATTGTCGCAAACCACCATTCCTGGCTTAAGCTGGCGTGGCGTCAACCACCTCTCGGCCTGCCCCTGCAGAGCTGACAGAACCTCTGCCCCAGTGTGGCTCCTGTCCCCCAAACACACCAGCGCAAGCACGGCATGGCATCTTTTTGCCTGCGTACTTGCGTAGCCCCTTGAACGCCTACGGAGCACCGCTGGTTCCGAGGACAAAGCACAGGAAGAGGCCATGGAGGAAGAAGAAGAGGAGGGGGTGGAGGAGAGAGGTGTGTCACAAACAGTAGTAGCATTTTGGAGGCGTGGAGGTGGAACAACCTCCAACACTACTGCACCTTGTCCTGCATCCTTCCCAGCTGCCAAAAGAGTGACCCAATGGGCCGTGAAAGAAAGGTAATGTCCCTGTCCATGCCTGCTGGACCATGAGTCAGCGGTAATATGCACCTTACCGCTGACCGCCCTGTCCAGCGAGGTCAAGACATTGCCTTCCACATGCCTGTAGAGAGCCGGAATCGCCTTCCGTGAGAAAAAGTGGCGTTTGGGAACCTGCCACTGAGGAACCGCACATTGCACAAACTCACGGAAGGGGGCCGAGTCTACCAACTGAAAAGGCAGCAGTTGAAGCGCTAGCAATTTAGCCAAGCTAGCATTCAACCGCTGGGCATGTGGATGGCTGGGAGTGAACTTCTTTCGACGGTCCAGCAGCTGGGGCAGGGAAATTTGCCTGCTAGAATCGGACGTCGGTGTACTGCTAGCAGAGTGGCCGCAAGTACTTGGCTGTGACACACCTAATTCTACACCTTCATTCCTCTCAGTGCAGGTTTCAGAGAGGACTGAAGGTATAGTGGGGTTGGAGATCCCAGCTGATGCGGTGCAAGGAGAGGTCCGCTTTGTTCTTTGGTGTGGGTCTTTAAGGTAGACTTGCCAACGAGCTGCATGGCAGGTCAACATATGTCTGATCAAGCATGTGGTGCCCAAGCGGCTGATGTTTTGGCCACGCGATATACGCTTGAGACATATGTTGCAAACAGCAGCTGTGCGATCTGATGCACTCGCCTCAAAAAAGGCCCACACCAAAGAACTTTTTGAATGACGGGCAGAGGCAGCGCCCTGCACAGGCGGAGCTCTGCGGTGTGATTCCGTCGGTGTGCTGCCCATACGCTGGCCACCCAAGGGTATCCTGCCTCGTTGGAGATGTGCCTCCTCCTCATCCTCCTCCTCTCTCCTATTAGGCACCCACGTGGAGTCAGTGACCTCATCATCCCCTCCCTCCTCATCACTGGATCCAATCTGGCAGTATGCTGCAGCTGCTGGAGCATGACTGCCAGATTGGTGTCCTTCTTGAGCATCCCCTCTCTCTGCTCTCACGCTACTGCCTTCCTCTATCTGGGTATCATCATCAGATCCTTCGAAACGCTGGGCATCCTCCTGGAGCATGTACCCAACACTGTGCTCAAACAGTTCGGGGGACTCCTCAGGAGGAGGACATGGTGGGTCTAGGGAAGGATTGACTAATGAAGATAATGATACCAGAGAAGAGGACGCTTTGGCAGCTGCTTTGCCAGTACCCTGAGCCTGGGTGAGAGAGGATGAGGAGGATGAGGTGGGCTTGGCCATCCACTCTACCAAGTCTTCGGCATGATGTGGCTCAACATGTCCAGCTGCCGAAAAGAAGGACAAGCATGTCCCATGGCCATGTGCTGATGACAATGCACCGCGTCCACGACCAGCACTGTTGCCCCCAGACACAGAGCCTGCTTGCCCTCTTTTTTTGCCTCCTGACTGTCTGCCTCTCCTTGTTTGCCTTCCAGACATTTTAATGGATGGCCTGCAGGGAGATGGGAAAAACAGCAATAAGGGCTACCTTCAGGTGTATACTGTGCAGGAGGCTTAGCGACAATGACACTGACACTGTCCCCTGCCTATCCTTCTCTGTCCCTAAACACAAGGATTTGCAATATGCTTCAGCAAGATTGGTTTAGCACAGAATAGCACACTGACAGTTTCCCTCACTGTCCTTCTCTGTCCCTACAAACAAGGTTTAGCACAGAATAGCACACTGACAGTTTCCCCGAGTGTCCTTCTCTGTCCCTAAACTCAAGGATTTCAAATATGGTTCAGCAAGATTGGTTTAGAACAGAATAGCACACTGACACTTTCCCTCACTGTCCTTCTCTGTCCCTAAACTCAAGGATTTCAAATATGGTTCAGCAAGATTGGTTTAGAACAGAATAGCATACTGACAGTTTCCCTCACTGTCCTTCTCTGTCCCTAAACTCAAGGATTTCAAATATGGTTCAGCAAGATTGGTTTAGAACAGAATAGCACACTGACAGTTTCCCTCACTGTCCTTCTCTGTCCCTACAAACAAGATTTAGCACAGAATAGCACACTGATAGTTTCCACGAGTGTCCTTCTCTGTCCCTAAACTCAAGGATTTCAAATATGGTTCAGCAAGATTGGTTTAGAACAGAATAGCACACTGACACTTTCCCTCACTGTACCTCTCTGTCCCTAAACTCAAGGATTTCAAATATGGTTCAGCAAGATTGGTTTAGAACAGAATAGCACACTGACAGTTTCCCTCACTGTCCTTCTCTGTTCCTACAAACAAGGTTTAGCACAGAATAGCACACTGATAGTTTCCCTCACTGTCCTTCTCTGTCCCTACAAACAAGATTTAGCACAGAATAGCACACTGATAGTTTCCACAAGTGTCCTTCTCTGTCCCTAAACTCAAGGATTTCAAATATGGTTCAGCAAGATTGGTTTAGAACAGAATAGCACACTGACACTTTCCCTCACTGTACCTCTCTGTCCCTAAACTCAAGGATTTCAAATATGGTTCAGCAAGATTGGTTTAGAACAGAATAGCACACTGACAGTTTCCCTCACTGTCCTTCTCTGTCCCTACAAACAAGATTTAGCACAGAATAGCACACTGATAGTTTCCACGAGTGTCCTTCTCTGTCCCTAAACTCAAGGAATTCAAATACAGTTCAGCAAGATTGGTTTAGAACAGAATAGCACACTGACACTTTCCCTCACTGTCCTTCTCTGTCCCTAAACTCAAGGATTTCAAATATGGTTCAGCAAGATTGGTTTAGAACAGAATAGCACACTGACAGTTTCCCTCACTGTCCTTCTCTGTCCCTAAACTCAAGGATTTCAAATATGGTTCAGCAAGATTGGTTTAGAACAGAATAGCACACTGACACTTTCCCTCACTGTCCTTCTCTGTCCCTAAACTCAAGGATTTCAAATATGGTTCAGCAAGATTGGTTTAGAACAGAATAGCACACTGACAGTTTCCCTCACTGTCCTTCTCTGTCCCTACAAACAAGGTTTAGCACAGAATAGCACACTGATACTTTCCCTCACTGTCCTTCTCTGTCCCTACAAACAAGATTTAGCACAGAATAGCACACTGATAGTTTCCACGAGTGTCCTTCTCTGTCCCTAAACTCAAGGAATTCAAATACGGTTCAGCAAGATTGGTTTAGAACAGAATAGCACACTGACAGTTTCCCTCACTGTCCTTCTCTGTCCCTAAACTCAAGGATTTCAAATATGGTTCAGCAAGATTGGTTTAGAACAGAATAGCACACTGACACTTTCCCTCACTGTCCTTCTCTGTCCCTAAACTCAAGGATTTCAAATATGGTTCAGCAAGATTGGTTTAGAACAGAATAGCACACTGACACTTTCCCTCACTGTCCTTCTCTGTCCCTAAACTCAAGGATTTCAAATATGGTTCAGCAAGATTGGTTTAGAACAGAATAGCACACTGACAGTTTCCCTCACTGTCCTTCTCTGTCCCTACAAACAAGATTTAGCACAGAATAGCACACTGATAGTTTCCACGAGTGTCCTTCTCTGTCCCTAAACTCAAGGATTTCAAATATGGTTCAGCAAGATTGGTTTAGAACAGAATAGCACACTGACAGTTTCCCTCACTGTCCTTCTCTGTCCCTACAAACAAGGTTTAGCACAGAATAGCACACTGATAGTTTCCCTCACTGTCCTTCTCTGTCCCCACAAACAAGATTTAGCACAGAATAGCACACTGATAGTTTCCACGAGTGTCCTTCTCTGTCCCTAAACTCAAGGATTTCAAATACGGTTCAGCAAGATTGGTTTAGAACAGAATAGCACACTGACACTTTCCCTCACTGTCCTTCTCTGTCCCTACAAACAAGGTTTAGCACAGAATAACACACTGACACTCTCCCTACCTATCCTTATTTGTCCCTAAACACAAGGAATCCAGGATTAGTAAAGGAAAAAAATGACACTGTCCCTGCCTATGCTTCTCTTTCCCTGCTCCGGAACACACTACACAAGGCCGCCGCGCTGGCGGCCTTTTATAGTGTGGGGCGTGTACTAAACCCCCTCAGCAATAATTGGCCACAGGCATCCTGCCTGTGGCCAATCATTGCTCTCCTCGCTGCCGTCGCTGTGGTTGGCCAAGCATGCGGGGTCACAGTGCATGCTTGGCCAATCACAGCGCCTGGATGACACTGCGATGGCGTAGTGCATTGTGGGCCGTTCGCGTCACTCGAATTTGGCGCGAACGGCCCAAATCGTTCGATCTTCGTCGAACGATCGAACAGCCGATGTTCGAGTCGAACGTATGTTCGACTCGAACACGAAGCTCATCCCTGCTGTAAACAGGAGGATTGTTTTTATGCTTACTTTATTTGGATCTATGTGAGTGCAATAGGTGGAGATTTTGTTGTATTCATTAAATTGTTTTAAATGTTATTTTACTATTGGAGCACTTATTTTATTATTATGTGGAGAGATCTCTTTCCGTTTGCACGGTTGGATATCGGTGGGATGATTTAACCCTTTTGAGGGTAAAAGTGTATATACCCAGCATGAGAGTGCAAGGCACCTAAAGCTGAGTGTGTTCCTTAAGGGGAGCGGAGGCACTTTCACATATGGTGTGGTGGAAGGTCTGAAATATTACAACGCCTATAGAAAGATATTTTTGAAGTCACGGAGTCAAAAATTTCAATATTTTATAGACTTTAATTTGCATCACTTTTGTCACTAATATTCACAGTGATTTTTTTTTTCACTTGTCACAGGGTGTTATCCCATTTTTGTTTGTTTATGTTATAGTATTGATTGTCACACTTCGCTATTTTCTTTTACAATTTAGGTAGAGGTTAAAATACAGTTTTCACTCTATAGAAACCGCTCTCCTAAAACTCACAAACGATCTGCTAACAGCTAAATTCAATCCAATGGACACTATTCTGTATTCATACTCCTGGACCTGTCTGCTGCCTTTGACACAGAGGACAACCCCCTCCTCCTCAAAAAACTCCACGCCTTTGGTCTCCATGACTGTACTCTTCGCTGGTTCTCATCCTACTTCTGCAACCGCACCTTTAGCATTACTTATATTTCTACTTCCTCCTCCCCTCTCCCTTTCTCAGTCGGGGTCCTCCAAGGTCCTGTCCTTGGACCTTTCTTATTCTCCATCTACGCCTCCTCCCTGGGTCAGCTGGCTTTCAATACCATTTCTATGCTGACGGCACCAAAATCAATCTCTCTATCCCTCAGCTCACTCCTTCAGTCTCCTCACGTATCACTAATTTACTAACACACATATCAGCCTGGATGTCACACCCCTTCCTCAAATTCAATCTATCCAAAACCAAGCTCAAAATTCTTCTTCCCCAGAGGACACTTTAGACAAGGCCTTGTCAACAATATATAAACAGCTGTTCAGTGAGGGAGGTGATCTCCTGGCAAAGTGTAGGGCGGCGTGGGGTGAGGTGTTCCCCCAGATGGACAGGGATGACTGGGATGATGTATGGGACATTAATTTTACCAGATTGGTCTCTGCCAGGGACCATCTCATCCAATTTAAATTCCTGCATCGCATCTATCTTACGCCGGCTAGACTGGCCAAGATATTCCCTACATAGTCTCCTTGTTGCTGGTGGTGCAGTTCCCTCACGGCCGATTTCATGCATGTCTTTTGGAATTGCTCATTCATCCAAAGGTTCTGGAGAGGGGTTGCCGACTGCATAGCTGGGGTGACCACCATCCAGTTACAGCCTTCAATTGTGGTATGCCTCTTGGGTCTGGTAGACAATCTAGCCCCAAGGAGAGCGACTCGGGCTCTGTTGACGATTCTCATATATTACGCCAGGAAACTGATAGTGTTATCATGGAAAAGGCCCAATCCGCCCACTGTGTCAGCATGGAAGGGGGTGGTGAATAGAGCTGTACCGCTGTACAAAGCTACGTACGCTAGTAGGGGCGCACCTCAGAAATTTGATAAAGTATGGGGTGGTTGGATGAATAGTGAACTTACGGTGGCGGATTGAGGGGCACCCATTCTAAATGCACTTGCAGTAAGAGTTGATTATGGTTGTGATTATGTGACATTTCCAAACAACATATGACTGTGATTGAGTTAAAGTGACTTGATAACTGTTTTAATCCTGTTGATGGGTGGGGGTCTGGAGGGAGGGAGAGGGAGCCAATGCTGAAGATTTGTATTTAGTTTGTGTTTGGCCCATTGGGTCTGTTTGTTTTGTCAAAAGCTATAAATAAAAATTTTCAAAAAAAAAAAAAAAAAAATTCTTCTTCCCCCACTTGCCTCTTCCCCTAAATTCTCTGTCAAGATTGATGGCACAACTATCAACCCGTCCCCGCATGCCAAGGTGTAATCCTGGACTCCGAATTATCCTTTCGGCTCCTCATCCTATCACTGTCCAAATCTTGCCCCCTAAACCTTCGCAACATCTGCAGAATACACCCCTTCCTAACCAATGACACCACAAACCTCCTAGTTCACTCCCTGGTCATCTCCCGCCTCGACTTCTGCAACTCCCTTCTCACAGGATTACCTTTACATAGGCTATCCACCCATCAGTTCATCATGAATGCTGCTGCCAGACTCATCCACCTTACCAACCGTTCAGTGTCTTCTACTCCTCTCTGTCAATCCCTCCACTGGCTTCCAGTCACCCAACAAATTACATTTGAAATACTAACAACAACTTACAAAGCCATCCACAACTCAGCCCCTCAGCCACTAACCTAGTCTCAACATACCAAATAAATCATTCTCTTAGTTATTCCCAAGACCTTCTGCTACCTAACAACTGTACTTTCATTTTCTTCATCAGATCATCCCCCACAGTTATTACATTTTGTATCACTGACCCCCCTTTTAGATTATAAGCTCTAACGAGCAGGGCCCTCTGATTCCTCCCCCTTACTTCTCAAACTTACTAGATATTTCCAGAATAATAGGTGGGGAAGTAAGCTGGCACTGCCTGGAGTATTCATGAGGGCCCTGACCAATCCCCAACAGATGGGTTGGCAGGGGGCAAGCCCCCATAAATACTCAGGATCAGCCCATCTGGGGTAGTGTAGTTCGGGTGGAAGCTGGAGATGTGTGTTAGGCTGTCGGAGGCCTTTGAGAGTAACTCCCTAGTCTGTGGGGTGAACTCAGGCTCGGGTGTGGAAGGGACCCTTCTCATGACACACAGAGGGATCTTGACCAGGAGGCACAAGAACAAGTATAGGAGAGCAGGAGGACACTGCCGGGCAAATCTCCAGGGAGAAAGACAGCCAGGTGGGCTTGTGAGTGACACACAGTCAGGAGAACTAAAAGGCATGCCTGAGAGGACAGGGAGAGAGCAGTCTGGGCTGGATGCAGAGTCAGTCGGGAGGACTGTGATGGAATGGGCAGGAGAAAGGGGCAGCTGCAGCCAGGTGGGCTGGCAGTGTCTGAAGAGGTGGTATTGGGAGCAGTAGTCATAGATAGGACAGCTGTGCCCTGGGACTTTCTTTGATACACCAAAGGGGCCCACAGTCCCTGCCTGTAGGGGGCATTTCCTACTAGTCTAACTGAGCCTTGTGTTAGACTATCAAAACAGTGCCAGCTGGTCCTGGGAATTGCAGGTCCACAAGCAAGAGCTGTGCTGGAGAAGAAGGAGTAGATCTGCAAGCAAGTTTGTGCAGGAGGCAAAGGAGTGTATATACTTGATGTATATAGTTGTCCCTGAAGACTTTACTACACTCATCAAGTGGGCATCCCATAATACCCTTAACCCTATCCAAGTTCAATTCCCTCAATAAAATACAAAAACAAAGCTGCAAAGACTGATTCTTGTCTCCAGCGTGTGGTGGAAAATTATGTGTGCCTGGCTGTGCAGGGTGGGGAATCCCATTCACTAGTGGTTCCTACAGAATACACACACTGCCTGGGGTCATCCCATATTTATATTTTAGTGTACATTTCCAGTTTTACTAAGATGCATAGCTAAGGGCTGTCGTCAGACTATAGTGCCATTTTGGTAGGTATGATGGTTAAAGTGGAGTTCCACCCTGATTTTTTTTTTTCAAAAATCTTAAAAAAAAAAAAAAAAATATCTTAAAAAAAATTTAATACTCACCAGAAATGGTGGTTGCTATGCAGAACTAGCTCTTCTGCCTCTTCCTCCACCGCGGTGGTCTTCTTCCTCGTCCTCTGTCGCGGTGTCTTCTGGTGAATGGGGCGCGCTGCCTTCTGGGAACTGTGTCTATCCCAGGAGGCAGCCGCCCATTCACAAAGCGTCGTGCGAGTCGCGCATGCGCAGTAGGAAATGGGCAGCGAAGCCGTAAGGCTTCACTGCCTGTTTCCCTTAGTCAGGATGGAGGCGCCGGGACCTGCCAGGACCGAGCGATCGCCGTCGGGGGCCCAATATCGCGGGCATCTAGGAAGGTAAGTGTCCTTATTAAAAGTCAGAAGCTACAGTGTTAATAGCTGCTGACTTTTAAAAAAAAACGCGAGTGGAGCTCCGCTTTAACCTTAAAGTGGATGTAAACCTGATTCATAAAAATTTGAGCTGGGCACATATAACTGTAGTGTTTTCTTATCTCCCTTCAAAGCCCTAAGTCCCGTGGCTTTCTCCTGCTCTGTTCTTCTGTTATCAGCATGATAACTTCTCTGTCAACTGTGATAAAAACATCCTGAAATTTGTGTCAGGGTGGGTGCTATAAATAGATTAACAGAGAGTTGGTCTATTCACAGCACAGCTCTGCAAGTCTCTGCCTATGTGGAGAGTGGATGTGTGCCTTTCCTCCAATCAGCTGTCATACAGTTGTAGCACACAGACCCCACTTTTCTACTGCTTTTCCTCCGCCTGCAGTGGGGCACATCTGCTACTTGCCCGGTATCCCCTCCCTGTGTATAGAGAGGGGCAGGGATGTACTGGCCATCGGGACTACCGGGAGTTTCCCGGTGGGCCGATGGCTCAGTGGGCCGTTTTAAAAGAATTTTTTTTTGTTTTTGTTGGCCGTTTTTTTATGCAGTTCGGCGGCCCACAAAAATGTTATTTTATTTTTTTGTGGGCCGATTTTTCTATGCAGTTCGGCTGCAGTGGGAGCGTGGCAGCAAACAGTGGCGGGGATTCGGGGAAGGTGGCCAGCGAGGAGGGCAGCTAGATGTAAAATTCCGAGGAGGGAGAAGAGCTCCACCCCCTCCCTGACCACCGAAGAGGTGAACAGTAGCGAGCGCGGCCACCCTGGCTCTCCCAGAACCTCGATTCCTCCACCTCCTCTCTGCTCCAGGAACCATGCGGCCTGGGCCGGAGGGCAGGCTGACTGGGAGCCCGGAGGAAGAGAACATGCGCCGCTGTAAGGAGCAGAGCAGCGAGAGCACCCCCCCGGATCAAGAGGGAGACTCGGCGCTGTCACTGCTGGCCATCAGGTACCTGGCATCCTACACAAACATGCCAGAACACTGAGACAGAGGGGAGATGAGCAGAGGAGGGACTGCAGAAAGGGACAGTGATATGTGGTCTGTCTCAGCCTTCCCCTCTGTCTCTCTGCCCCCTCTGTCTCTCAGTCCCCCCTCCTCTGTCTCTCAGCCCCCCCTCTGTCTCTCAGCCCCCCCTCTGTCTCTCAGCCCCCCTCTGTCTCTCAGATCCCCCCTCTGTCTCTCAGACCCCTCCTCTGTCTCTCAGACCCCTCCTCTGTCTCTCAGACCCCTCCTCTGTCTCTCAGACCCCTCCTCTGTCTCTCAGACCCCCCTCTGTCTCTCAGTACCCATGTCTCTCAGTCCCCCCCTCTTTTAGCCCCTTCCTCTGTCTCTCAGCCCCCTCTGTCTCTCAGCCCCCCTCTGTCTCTCAGACCCCCCCTCTGTCTCTCAGACCCCCCTTCTGTCTTTCAGACCCCTCCTCTGTCTCTCAGACCCCTCCTCTGTCTCTCAGCTCTCCTCCTCTATCTCTCAGCTCTCCTCCTCTATCTCTCAGCTCTTCTCCTCTATCTCTCAGCTCTTCTCCTCTGTCTCTCAGCTCTCCTCCTCTGTCTCTCAGCTCCCCCTCTGTCTCTCAGCTCCCCCTCTGCCTCTCAGACCCCTCCTCTGTCTCTCAGACCCCCACTGTTTCTCAGCATCCTCCTCTATCTCTCAGCTCTCCCCCTCTGTCTCTCAGCTCCCTCTGTCTCTCAGCCCCCCTCTGTCTCTCAGCTCCCCCCTCTGTCTCTCAGACACCCCTGTCTCTTAGACCCCCCTCTGTCTCTCAGTCCCCCCCTCGGTCTCTCAGTTCCCGTGTCTCTCAGTCCCCCCTCTTTGAGCCCCTCCTCTGTCTCTCAGCTCCCCTCTATCTCTCAGACTCCTCCTCTGTTTCTCAGACCCCTCCTCTGTCTCTCAGCTCTCCTCCTCTGTCTCTCAGCTCTCCTCCTCTGTCTCTCAGCTCTCCTCCTCTGTCTCTCAGCTCTCCTCCTCTGTCTCTCAGCTCTCCTCCTCTGTCTCTCAGCTCTCCTCCTCTGTCTCTCAGCTCTCCTCCTCTGTCTCTCAGCCCCCCCTCTGTCTCTCAGCTCCCCCCTCTGTCTCTCAGCTCCCCCCTCTGTCTCTCAGCTCCCCCCTCTGTCTCTCAGCTCCCCCCTCTGTCTCTCAGCTCCCCCCTCTGTCTCTCAGCTCCCCCCTCTGTCTCTCAGCTCCCCCCTCTGTCTCTCAGCTCCCCCCTCTGTCTCTCAGCTCCCCCCTCTGTCTCTCAGCTCCCCCTCTGTCTCTCAGCTCCCCCTCTGTCTCTCAGCTCCCCCTCTGTCTTTCAGACCCCTCCTCTGTCTCTCAGACCCCTCCTCTGTCTCTAAGACCCCTCCTCTGTCTCTCAGACCCCTCCTCTATCTATCAGACCCCTCCCTTATCTCTCAGCTCTCCTCCTTTGTCTCTCAGCTCTCCCCCTCTGTCTCTCAGCTCCCCCTCTGTCTCTCAGCTCCCCCTCTGTCTCTCAGCTCCCCCTCTGTCTCTCAGCTCCCCTCTGTCTCTCAGCTCCCTCTCTGTCTCTCAGCTCCCTCTCTGTCTCTCAGCTCCCCCTCTGTCTCTCAGCTCCCTCCTATTGTCTCTTAGCTCCCCTCTCTGTCTCTCAGCTCCCTCCTCTGTCTCTTAGCCCCCTCCTCTGTCTCTCAGCCCCCTCCTCTGTCTCTCAGCCCCCTCCTCTGTCTCTCAGCTCCCCTCCTCTGTCTCTCAGCTCCCCTCCTCTGTCTCTCAGCTCTCCCCTCTATCTTTCAGCTCTCCTCCTCTATCTCTCAGCTCTCCTCCTCTATCTCTCAGCTCTCCTCCTCTATCTCTCAGCTCTCCTCCTCTATCTCTCAGCTCTCCCCTCTGTCTCTCAGCTCCCCCCTCTGTCTCTCTGCCCTTTCCTCTCATTCACTCCTTGACTCTTAGGCTGCTTTCACACTGGGACGGGCATTGACGGTAAAACGCTGCTAGTTTTAGCAGCAGTTTACTGTCGTTTTAGCTGCGCTATTTGGCTTCTAGCAGGTGCTTTTAACCCCCGCTAGCAGCCAAATTAAAGGTTAAATGCGCCCGTGTAGCGGTGCTGCAGAAAGTGCTTTGCAGGCACTTCAGCAGCGGTGGCCATTCATTTCAATGGGCAGGAGCGGTGGGTACACCGCCCCCCACCGCCCCAAAGATGCTGCTTGGAGGACTTTTTTTAATGCCCTGGCAGCACCCCAGTGTGAAAGCACTCTGACTTTCACACTGGGACTGCAGCAGAGGAGTTTTTTCAAGGCGCTTTACATGCGCTATTTTTAACCCAAAAAGCGCCTGAAAAACACAGTGTGAGAGGGGTCCTACACTCACCCCCTCTCTTTTACACTCACTCCCTCTCTCTTACACTCACCCCCTCTCCTCAACCCTCCCTCTCTCTCTCTCTCTTCATTTTATTGAATTAAAGTGGGCCAGTCTGGATGAAGTCCAGGGCCAAATTTTTGTCCCAGTCCAGCCCTGGAGAGGGGCGAGTGGTGTTATTGTTGGGTCTGCCTCTCTAGAGTGGATCCCTTCTCTCCGTTGTCTAGGCAGAAATCTTTCAGAATAAGGCCAATGTCCACACAGGAGTAAAACCCAATCAGCAAGGTTTTATTCTTTATACTTGTGGTAAACTTGAAGAGAGAGAGTAGGACGTTGAGAAAGTAGGGGAAGGGTCAGGCACGCAACACTTAAAGCTCAGTGTCAGTCTTTCATCGCCACTCAAGCCTGAGTGGGTATTGAGAAAAGGCAGGTGATCCATTGAGACCCATAAATGCCATACCCATGCCTCCATCCCTGGTACATTGAAAATGAAAAGAGAAAATGGGCTGTGGGACTTTAAATGAGGCATGGATGGGCGTAGGAAAAAGTCTAGGATATCAAGAATGAGTAGACATCACTGTCCCGTTGGGGAATAGTCTGTAGCCATATATACATGCTGCATAGTCAGTCTAAAGAATGGAGATCAAGGCATGGATATAAATATAAAAATGTATTGTATCATGGTAAAAGTACACATGGATCATGCAAACAAAGGCATAGTATAAATAGGGGTTATCACAAAAACATGATCAAAATTCACTGTTGAGACATGGCTGAAGCAAGTAATGACAGTTAAATGGACATACAGAAACAGTGAAAATGATTATCCGGTTAAAAAGTCAAGAATACACTTAATAGATTCATAGTTGGGCAAGCTTTACTTGACATGCCAGAGCATGGACTCATGGATGGGCATGGGGAAAAGGGTCTAAGATATCAAAAATTGGTAAACATCACTGTCCCGTTGGGGAGTGGTCTGTAGCCAGGTATACATGCTGCATAGTCAGTCTAAAGAATGGAGATCTGTATCATGGTAAAAGTACACATAGATCATGCAAACAAAGGCATAATGTAAATAGAAGTTATCACATAGACATAATCGCAATTCATTGTTGAGACATGGCTGGAGCAAGTAGTGACAGTTAAATGGACATACAGAAACAGTGAAATTAATTATCCAATTGAAATGTCAAGAATACACTTTGTAGATTCGTAGTTGGGCAGGCTTTACTTGGCATCCCTGAGCATGGACTCGACGCGTTTCTTGGCGTTTAAAGCCAGTCATCAGGAGTGGGGTGCATGTCATTTGACTACAAGGGGAGATGGATAGACAGATCAAATAAAGTCTTGAAAAAATTATGTCATATTTGAAACAGAATAAGGTAGTCTGATACGTTACCAATGGCAAAACCCGGAATGGGGTTGTCCCAAGCATTTGAAATATGGCGTAGAATGGTGGTCCTGGATACAGTGTCTCACCCGGGGCTGAGGCGGGGAAGGCCCCCCAATAAACACTTCAACGGCCACTCGATCAAGAGGAGAGTCAAAGAGAAGATGGCATGGGACATCCATCAAGGAGAAACCCGGACAGCCACGGCACAGCACCAAACTGACGGAGAGGCACAGACAGGGTGCAAGGGCAGAATGCTGGTGAAGGGATGGAGAAATGAAAATGAGCAATGAGTGAAAAAGAAGGTTGAATGGTTTGAGAACCAAAATTAGAATGTGATTGGGGGAAGGGAGGGGAAGGAAAAACAAAAAACAAAAAACAAAAAGGGAGCAAAGGAAGAGGGGAGTGAATATGTAAATGATGTGCTGGTGGATGCCTGATGGGAATAATGTGTAATGGGTACTGGGAGAAATTGAACAAAAAAGGGGGTTAATGATATAACATGACTGAAAGGGTTAACAGCCAAAGTTGGCAAATCAACTGAGTGTTGGTGTAAATAAATCTGGTTTGAAAAAAAGCCAAACCAGATCCCCAAAAATGCTAAATAGCGATGAAATTAAATGTATGTTTGAAGCAGTGTGAGCAGAGTGCAAGGCAAAATGTAAAAAAGCAGGTAAAAAGAGTATATATGTAAGGAATACTATGTGAATCCTGAAATAAGGATTGGAAATTACCTTGAAGTGTAGAGAAAGAGAGAAACTGGAACCTCTCATCAGATGGATGTCTGTGAAGTGAAGCTCCCCAGGTGGCTACCGGATAAATGTCCACAGTAAGGGGCGTATCTCCGCCAGCATCATGTGACGCATGAGCCAGGTGTGGGGATGGAAAGAGCCACGCCCGAGATGCAAATGATCTCGGAGGGGTCCCTCCCATCCCCCTGGGTCATGCGAGATGGAAAAAACTATGATGAAAACGCAGGCGTCCCTATGGGTGCCGTGCGTGCAACATACTGACATGATGCCGATGCGCCAAGGATAATGCCCCGCCCCCCCGCCAAGGAAGGCAGGTGGGGAGGGGGAACTGGGCGCATCGCAACCCCGGGCGGAAGAGACCAAAGAACAGGGACCCACCAATGCTTGGGTTGGGTGAGCCATGGGGATGGATACATCATTGAAAATCACGATTAGGACTGTTGTAATCAAAACAGGGGGATAAACAATAATGGCCTGTTGTCAAATGAAGTCTGGGGAAGGATATCAATGGTCAAAGTTGGGTAAAAAGGATGCCAACATATAAGTAGTCTCAGAGAATTAATCACTGAGCAAATAAGAAAAGGAAATAGGGCTCAATAGGTCACCAAAGGGGAATGGGTGTCTTCCACCCGGTAATTTGTCAAGAAAAGGCAGGTGATCCATTGAGACCCATAAATGCCATACCCATGCCTCCATCCCTGGTACATTGAAAATGAAAAGAGAAAATGGGCTGTGGGACTTTAAATGAGGCATGGATGGGCGTAGGGAAAAGTCTAGGATATCAAGAATGAGTAGACATCACTGTCCCGTTGGGGAATAGTCTGTAGCCATATATACATGCTGCATAGTCAGTCTAAAGAATGGAGATCAAGGCATGGATATAAATATAAAAATGTATTGTATCATGGTAAAAGTACACATGGATCATGCAAACAAAGGCATAGTATAAATAGGGGTTATCACAAAAACATGATCAAAATTCACTGTTGAGACATGGCTGAAGCAAGTAATGACAGTTAAATGGACATACAGAAACAGTGAAAATGATTATCCGGTTAAAAAGTCAAGAATACACTTAATAGATTCATAGTTGGGCAAGCTTTACTTGACATGCCAGAGCATGGACTCATGGATGGGCATGGGGAAAAGGGTCTAAGATATCAAAAATTGGTAAACATCACTGTCCCGTTGGGGAGTGGTCTGTAGCCAGGTATACATGCTGCATAGTCAGTCTAAAGAATGGAGATCTGTATCATGGTAAAAGTACACATAGATCATGCAAACAAAGGCATAATGTAAATAGAAGTTATCACATAGACATAATCGCAATTCATTGTTGAGACATGGCTGGAGCAAGTAGTGACAATTAAATGGACATACAGAAACAGTGAAATTAATTATCCAATTGAAATGTCAAGAATACACTTTGTAGATTCGTAGTTGGGCAGGCTTTACTTGGCATCCCTGAGCATGGACTCGACGCGTTTCTTGGCGTTTAAAGCCAGTCATCAGGAGTGGGGTGCATGTCATTTGACTACAAGGGGAGATGGATAGACAGATCAAATAAAGTCTTGAAAAAATTATGTCATATTTGAAACAGAATAAGGTAGTCTGATACGTTACCAATGGCAAAACCCGGAATGGGGTTGTCCCAAGCATTTGAAATATGGCGTAGAATGGTGGTCCTGGATACAGTGTCTCACCCGGGGCTGAGGCGGGGAAGGCCCCCCAATAAACACTTCAACAGCCACTCGATCAAGAGGAGAGTCAAAGAGAAGATGGCATGGGACATCCATCAAGGAGAAACCCGGACAGCCACGGCACAGCACCAAACTGACGGAGAGGCACAGACAGGGTGCAAGGGCAGAATGCTGGTGAAGGGATGGAGAAATGAAAATGAGCAATGAGTGAAAAAGAAGGTTGAATGGTTTGAGAACCAAAATTAGAATGTGATTGGGGGAAGGGAGGGGAAGGAAAAACAAAAAACAAAAAGGGAGCAAAGGAAGAGGGGAGTGAATATGTAAATGATGTGCTGGTGGATGCCTGATGGGAATAATGTGTAATGGGTACTGGGAGAAATTGAACAAAAAAGGGGGTTAATGATATAACATGACTGAAAGGGTTAACAGCCAAAGTTGGCAAATCAACTGAGTGTTGGTGTAAATAAATCTGGTTTGAAAAAAAGCCAAACCAGATCCCCAAAAATGCTAAATAGCGATGAAATTAAATGTATGTTTGAAGCAGTGTGAGCAGAGTGCAAGGCAAAATGTAAAAAAGCAGGTAAAAAGAGTATATATGTAAGGAATACTATGTGAATCCTGAAATAAGGATTGGAAATTACCTTGAAGTGTAGAGAAAGAGTCACATGATGCTGGCGGAGATACGCCCCTTACTGTGGACATTTATCCGGTAGCCACCTGGGGAGCTTCACTTCACAGACATCCATCTGATGAGAGGTTCCAGTTTCTCTCTTTCTCTACACTTCACCTCTACACATTTTGCCTTGCACTCTGCTCACACTGCTTCAAACATACATTTAATTTCATCGCTATTTAGCATTTTTGGGGATCTGGTTTGGCTTTTTTTCAAACCAGATTTATTTACACCAACACTCAGTTGATTTGCCAACTTTGGCTGTTAACCCTTTCAGTCATGTTATATCATTAACCCCCTTTTTTGTTCAATTTCTCCCAGTACCCATTACACATTATTCCCATCAGGCATCCACCAGCACATCATTTACATATTCACTCCCCTCTTCCTTTGCTCCCTTTTTGTTTTTTGTTTTTTGTTTTTCCTTCCCCTCCCTTCCCCCAATCACATTCTAATTTTGGTTCTCAAACCATTCAACCTTCTTTTTCACTCATTGCTCATTTTCATTTCTCCATCCCTTCACCAGCATTCTGCCCTTGCACCCTGTCTGTGCCTCTCCGTCAGTTTGGTGCTGTGCCGTGGCTGTCCGGGTTTCTCCTTGATGGATGTCCCATGCCATCTTCTCTTTGACTCTCCTCTTGATCGAGTGGCTGTTGAAGTGTTTATTGGGGGGCCTTCCCCGCCTCAGCCCCGGGTGAGACACTGTATCCAGGACCACCATTCTACGCCATATTTCAAATGCTTGGGACAACCCCATTCCGGGTTTTGCCATTGGTAACGTATCAGACTACCTTATTCTGTTTCAAATATGACATAATTTTTTCAAGACTTTATTTGATCTGTCTATCCATCTCCCCTTGTAGTCAAATGACATGCACCCCACTCCTGATGACTGTCTTTAAACGCCAAGAAACGCGTCGAGTCCATGCTCAGGGATGCCAAGTAAAGCCTGCCCAACTACGAATCTACAAAGTGTATTCTTGACATTTCAATTGGATAATTAATTTCACTGTTTCTGTATGTCCATTTAACTGTCACTACTTGCTCCAGCCATGTCTCAACAATGAATTGCGATTATGTCTATGTGATAACTTCTATTTACATTATGCCTTTGTTTGCATGATCTATGTGTACTTTTACCATGATACAGATCTCCATTCTTTAGACTGACTATGCAGCATGTATACCTGGCTACAGACCACTCCCCAACGGGACAGTGATGTTTACCAATTTTTGATATCTTAGACCCTTTTCCCCATGCCCATCCATGAGTCCATGCTCTGGCATGTCAAGTAAAGCTTGCCCAACTATGAATCTATTAAGTGTATTCTTGACTTTTTAACCGGATAATCATTTTCACTGTTTCTGTATGTCCATTTAACTGTCATTACTTGCTTCAGCCATGTCTCAACAGTGAATTTTGATCATGTTTTTGTGATAACCCCTATTTATACTATGCCTTTGTTTGCATGATCCATGTGTACTTTTACCATGATACAATACATTTTTATATTTATATCCATGCCTTGATCTCCATTCTTTAGACTGACTATGCAGCATGTATATATGGCTACAGACTATTCCCCAACGGGACAGTGATGTCTACTCATTCTTGACATCCTAGACTTTTTCCTACGCCCATCCATGCCTCATTTAAAGTCCCACAGCCCATTTTCTCTTTTCATTTCCTGAGTGGGTATTGCTCACCCGGATAGTCCCTATAAGAGCGGTCCTAGCAGCCGGGATGGAGCACGGATAACAGAGATGATGAATCCCTCTTTAGGCGAGTTTCCAGGCCTCTTCTCGAAACAGCAGTACCGTCGCTAATCTCCTGGGACTGATCCTCCCCTGGACTCCTTTCCTAAAGGTGGGCCCCCTACAAGTGGGCAGCCTGGGATCCTTCTCTAAACGGGGAGGCCCTTGCCAGCGGAGCTGGGCCTACAGTGCAGCAACGAAGCCTCGGGCTGAAGGTGCCCGAGGCCCAAACACACTCGTGCACCTCGTGCCATGCGGGCCACGAGGCACAATTACAGGACCAAAGGTCCCCTGGAACGCCTCACACCTAATGGCGTCTGCCCTTATGTACCATCTCCCAGCATGCACAGTGGGATGACTACGCCCACTGCACGGCTGCCGAGAGAGGACACCCAAGGTTCTGTGATACCCTCTCTGGTTCACCTATGCCGTTGGTGACAGTGCCAGCTACAGGCAACAGAGAACACTACAGTCAGGCAGTATCACACCCAGAGCAGAAGCAATAATGAACCATTGATTGGTCTGAGCCCAACTACTGGCTCAGACTACCCCTAAATTTCCACATAGCGTCCCCAAATATGGGGGGGCGCTACACACACCACCTCCTAGAAGAGACACTGTCCCCAGTTGCTAGGGAAATCAAAAACCCTTCAATCCTGAAGGCTATTGATTTACTCAACAAACTACAAAAACTGTGAACCGGTGCCTGAACCAATATTTTTGGGAAGGGAGAAAGAAGATAAAAAGAAGCACACAGATAACATTACATCTCCAGATACTGACATTTTAAATATACATTCCACCCATTACTAACTATCTATCCCACCCAATTCTCCGGTGGGGTTCATAGTTGCTTCAATACCTGCAAGAAATCACAACATATATAGAAAAATAAACATCCTATCACTATTCACATTCTATCCTACAAAAGAAGCAGACTATTTCCCCAAGAGGAAACAGCTTCCTTCTTTTTGTTTTATTATGCTAAGCCTAGCATAAAATAAAAAAAGAAAATTCTAATCCTAAGTACTTCATTATTAGTGCAGTCACTTTTTCCTGCAGACCACTGCCACCTAGTGTCGGCAGAACTTCAACATTCTGTACTAGTTACGCATGGGATTGAACATCCCGTTCTTGACCACGGCGTCTTTTCACCATGACATACTGACTAACTACACCAAGTTCAGTTAGAGGAAAACTGTCCTTTGTTTGGAGAGAAAAGAGCAAAAAAAAAAAACAAGCCCTCCGCCCTTTCCTCTTTATAAGCAGACATCCCTTTTTTTTTTTTCAACAGGGGCAAAGTCATCTTGATCCAGAGCACGGTTTATCCGTGCAAATACAGGATATAAAGGCAAAAACAAGTTCCTGTCTGAAAGTTTAAAGATAAAAGCTTGGATCCGGAAGGGTCACTAATCTTCCACACTCATCTTGGGTGGTGATGGAATGTACAACATCTTCTTCCCATTCGCTACAGATAACCACCAGATATGCCGGCCGTAGCTCCAGATCCGCCAAAACACGTGAAATTCCTCTGTTATAAGGAAAAGTTCCTTTCCGCGGCGGGTGTCTGGGTTAGCCAAGTGATCCAAAATAGCTTAATCGAACCATTGTTCCCTAATGTCCTCAATTTCTTTCATAACATCCTGAGGCACATAAGGGAATTCAAGACCGTACTCCTTACTCACACGGCCCATCAATATTCTCTGTAACCGGGCAAGTTTTGGCAATGTCCTCCGGTCTCCCGTTCCGGGCAACACACACGAGTCGGGTGATTGTCTTGCTAGGAAGTTCTTTCCTTAGCTGCCACAGTACAACTAAAATCACCCGGGGCCCTTACTCGTGTTGTCTCACCTACAGAGTCCTTAGCTCCCAACTCTTTGTAGCGGCAAGTAAGAGTAACAACCGCACACTGGTCCCGCAACAGTTCCCGGGCCTTGGCTTCGGACACGCTCCCTCTATTACAGGGCATTGGCTTCTTCCCTCTGCCCGATAAACTGACAGGAACAGTTCCAAACACTTGTCTTTCAGCTTCCTTACCGTCACCTGTTGTGGACTTCTCGGGCATCCTCCCGCTCTCGAGGTCCGGTTCTGGTAGGCGCTGGGGCAGGCTTCGACCGCGGCTGTGGGAGGCCTTGATATATCCCACCTTCCGTTTCCCTGGCGGGACATGAATTTCGGTAGTGGCAGAGGCAGCGTCCGCTGCGGTGTCCGCCGATAGCTCTGCAGTGATAAAGAAAAAATTCCTGGATGGCCACACTCTGCAAAAGGATGCTGGTTTATTTCATAAAATCCACAAAGTACAGCAAAAACACCCAAAAGTGAACACAGGGATTGCTAACGCGTTTCACATCATAAGATGCTTACTCATAGCTAAAAAATACAAAGGAAACAAACACATTTATATGCAAAAATGGGCCAAACCACCTGCCAATGGGAGGATGTAAGACAGGTGTGGCTTTTACCATATAATGAAACCATGATTAGATCCAATGAGGTCAAAAACACATACATGGGGAGAAGAAGAACACACCTGTGAAATATAAAACAAAATCAAGAATAATGATACATAAATTAGTGAAAATCACATATATGTAATATATGTATAAAGTGTAAAAGAATGTATCATATAAAATATTCAATATGTGAAAAACATAAAGAATACATTTTGAAGGAACCGATGTGGTTCAATAAAGAATGAAAACTGTGTGTTAAATAGTATGCAAAAAAGACCTATAAAGAAAAGAGAGAAACATAAAGAGGAGAAAAGTGTATGTGTGGGAACGTGTGGCATAGGGATATGGTGTAGGTGTGTAAAAAGTGGAAAAATAAGTGAAAAAGAAAGAAAAGAATAAGTAAAAGTAGATTCATATGAAAGTGTGCAAAGGGCAGTGATATATGAGTGAGTGAAGAAAGCATGAATGAAAATAGGAAAGTGAGAGGATGCATGTAATGCATGTGCATGACTCTATGAGATAACTAAAAAAAAAGGGGTATTGTATTATATCATTATATTATAGAGTGCTATGATGCGCAGTGTGTAATATATGACTATGATAATAATGAAAAGGATCAGTGAAAGGGAGATAAAAAGATGGAATGAAACTTATTATGTGTGAAATGAAAATATATTCTTACGTATAGCCATCCGTAAAAGAATAGTACAATAAAAATATATGTAATAATATAAAAACATGTGACAAAGCCATGTATATAAAGAAGAGACATTAAATGGTGATACACATATACGGCTATCACAAAATTAAGTGTCAGAAACTAGAGGTTCTTAGATAATATTGGTAGCCCTGGAACAGAAAAGATCATGCCACCAATGTTGCCCGACACTGGAACACAGTCCATCAAAAAGACACATCCAGTTTAGTCATACAGGGCATTGATAAAATAGTAAGACCCCCTAGAGGTGGTGATAAATTCAATTTACTTTGTAAGCAGGAAGTTCGGTGGATTTTTCTTTTAGATACCAGATATCCTAAAGGACTTAACTTTGAATGGGATGTATCCCATTTCTATTAAATATATGATGTGATAATTTTTAATTTGCGATGCGATATATAGTGATGTGACTTATATATAATCATGCACCCTTATGAATCATTTATTATCATGCATAACCGTGGACTCCATCGGGTCCACTAGTATTGCTTTATACACTCCATCTATATTCTGCATTGCATTTTTTGGTACCATCATCATTTTATTATTTCCAAACTATAGTTCCATTTCACCTTTCACATTAAGCAAGAGTCTATTTGTACTAGGAGCGTTATGCTCTCCTTGCTTTTCATGGTCCCCCTGTATCCTATCTTTCAGGTTTATCCAGTTCTTATCCAATTCTGGATACATAACATATATCTATTCAGTAGAGTAATAATGTTTCGGCTGAATTGTCTTTTCCTTTTTCCTCTCCTCTTTTTTTTTTTTTTCTCCTTTTCCTTTTTTCGGCTTTCTCTTCTTTTTTCTTCTCTCTCGCTCTTATTTCCCAGTCCCCTTCTTTTTTTTTGGTTCTTTCTTTTCTGGTATTGCCCTCGTAGGTGGCTTCTACTCCATTTACACAATGAACCATATTATATCACAATAACATTTATAGTCTTTTCAGTAGTCCGATCTTCACCTTTTCTGATGGCTAATATAATGTTACATAATGTCCATGTAAATTAGCACCAACAGAACTTTTCTGTTCCATGGCTACCAATATTATCTAAGAACCTCTAGTTTCTGACACTTAGGCCTCGTACACACGACCAAGTTTCTCGGCAAGAACCAGCAAGAAACTTGCTGGCAGAGATGTCTTGCCGAGAAACTCGTTCGTGTGTATGGTTTCTCGTCAAGAAAACCGACAAGTAATCTCGACGAGAAAATAGAGAACCTGCTCTCTATTTTCTCGTCGAGATTCTCGTCGGCATGTTTCTCGACGAGAAAAGTGAGTGTGTGTACACTTACCTGTCCTCCCGGAAGCCCGCGCATGTTCGAAATGAATTCGACGCATGCGCGGTAGCTTCCTAGGCATAGGTAGGGTATACCAAGATGGCGGCGACGGCATTGAATGTGACGAGCGCATGCTCGTCGTAGTCGATGACGTCACCGCGTACGCTCCATTCAAAGAACTGCGGGTTCTTTGAATCGAGCGTGTGTACTCTCGGCCGGGACAAGTTTCTTGTCCAAGAATCTCGTCGAAAAAAACGACATGTTTTTTTGACGAGAATCTCGGCCGTGTGTACGAGGCTTAAATTTTGTGATAGCCGTATATGTGTATTATTATGGTAGATCGATTATCACCATTTAATGTCTCTTCTTTATATTCATGGCTTTGTCACATATGTTTTTATATTATTACATATATTTTTATTGTACTATTCTTTTACGGATGGCTATACGTAAGAATATATTTTCATTTCACACATAATAAGTTTCATTCCATCTTTTTATCTCCCTTTCACTGATCCTTTTCATTATTATCATAGTCATATATTACACACTGCACATCATAGCACTCTATAATATAATGATATAATACAATACCCCTTTTTTTTTAGTTATCTCATAGCGTCATGCACATGCAT
Source organism: Rana muscosa (assembly GCA_029206835.1). NCBI lineage: Eukaryota > Metazoa > Chordata > Amphibia > Anura > Ranidae > Rana > Rana muscosa. The sequence continues at coordinate 1,028,852,103 of CM055116.1, forward strand.
TACATGCATCCTCTCACTTTCCTATTTTCATTCATGCTTTCTTCACTCACTCATATATCACTGCTAGGGTTGAGCGAACCCGAACTTTAGCTTTTTCCCGAACCCGAACCCGGACTTTGCGCAAAAGTCCGGGTTCAGGTTCGGCAATCTAATGGCGCAGTTAGAAATGCTTCAGGGGCCAGCCAATAACCTTTTGATTAGCTGGTGTGCCCTTAGAAGCCATCATAGCCATGCCTACTAATGGCATGGCTGTGATTGGTCAGTGCAACATGTGACCCAGCTTCTATATAAGCTAGAGGCACACAGCACACACGTCACTGCTTCAGAATAGATAGGGAGAGGATCTTGTCTGCTGCTGCTGCTTTTAGGGAGAGATTGAAAAATACATGAGTTAGTCCTGATTCTGGAATCTGAGGGAAAAGATAGAGAGACAGTGTAGTGTAGGGCCAGGTTCCTGTTGGTGCTTTCAGGGAGAGAGATATATTATATAGGAATAGGAGTCCAGATTCAGAGATATAACTCAGCGATCTGCATAGGTTTACCTGTTTGTGTTGCAGTGCACAGTCTTTCTACACTGCCATGAGCCCAGTGTCAGAGAAAATCTACCTTTTATCTGCAAGCTCAGTGCACCAGCACTGCATATTACGTTGAGAGATACACCGTTTCCATACTGTGGGTGTATTCTGCTCTTTGAAAAAGATCCATTTAGGGGGAAAAAAAAAGGCACTTTATTGTGCTCTTTTCCAAAAGACCCATTAAGGGCAAAAAAAATAAAAAAAATTGCATTTTATTTTGCTCGTGCAAAAAAAGACCCGTTTAGGGCAAAAAATAAAAATAAAAAATTGCACTTTAATGTACGCTTGCAAAAAGACCCATTTAGGGCCACAAAAAATATTTTGATATTTTGCAGTGTGTTATACATATGTGGAGGCGTGTGAAATAAACCATTTCTATATATTTGTCTTCTACTGTGCTATACTAAAAAAACAACATTTTTTTTGAATAGCATTTTCTGCAGTTCTGTAGCTGTGCGATTCAGCGGTTACGTACTGTGGGTGTGTTGTGGTCTTCCAAAAAACGCCATTTAGGGCCACAAAAAATATTTTGCAGTGTGTTATACATATGTGGAGGCGTGTGAAATAAACCATTTCTATATATTTGTCTTCTACTGTGCTATACTAAAAAAACAAATTTTTTTTTGAATAGCATTTTCTGCAGTTCTGTAGCTGTGCGATTCAGCGGTTACGTACTGTGGGTGTGTTGTGGTCTTCCAAAAAACGCCATTTAGGGCCACAAAAAATATTTTGCAGTGTGTTATACATATGTGGAGGCGTGTGAAGTAAACCATTTCTATATATTTGTCTTCTACTGTGCTATACTAAAAAAGAAAACATTTTTTTTGAATAGCATTTTCTGCAGTTCTGTAGCTGTGCGATTCAGCGGTTACGTACTGTGGGTGTGTTGTGGTCTTCCAAAAAACGCCATTTAGGGCCACAAAAAATATTTTGCAGTGTGTTATACATATGTGGAGGCGTGTGAAATAAACCATTTCTATATATTTGTCTTCTACTGTGCTATACTAAAAAAACAAAAAAAATTTTGAATAGCATTTTCTGCAGTTCTGTAGCTGTGCGATTCAGCGGTTACGTACTGTGGGTGTGTTGTAGTCTTCCAAAAATTGCCATTTAGGGCCACAAAAAATATTTTGCAGTGTGTTATACATATGTGGAGGCGTGTGAAATAAACCATTTCTATATATTTGTCTTCTACTGTGCTATACTAAAAAAACAAAATTTTTTTTGAATAGCATTTTCTGCAGTTCTGTAGCTGTGCGATTCAGCGGTTACGTACTGTGGGTGTGTTGTGGTCTTCCAAAAAACACCATTTAGGGCCACAAAAAATATTTTGCAGTGTGTTATACATATGTGGAGGCGTGTGAAATAAACCATTTCTATATATTTGTCTTCTACTGTGCTATACTAAAAAAACAAAAAATTTTTTGAATAGCATTTTCTGCAGTTCTGTAGCTGTGCGATTCAGCGGTTACGTACTGTGGGTGTGTTGTAGTCTTCCAAAAAACGCCATTTAGGGCCACAAAAAATATTTTGCAGTGTGTTATACATATGTGGAGGCGTGTGAAATAAACCATTTCTATATATTTGTCTTCTACTGTGCTATACTAAAAAAACAAAACATTTTTTGAATAGCATTTTCTGCAGTTCTGTAGCTGTGCGATTCAGCGGTTACGTACTGTGGGTGTGTTGTAGTCTTCCAAAAAACGCCATTTAGGGCCACAAAAAATATTTTGCAGTGTGTTATACATATGTGGAGGCGTGTGAAATAAACCATTTCTATATATTTGTCTTCTACTGTGCTATACTAAAAAAAAAACATTTTTTTTGAATAGCATTTTCTGCAGTTCTGTAGCTGTGCGATTCAGCGGTTACGTACTGTGGGTGTGTTGTGGTCTTCCAAAAAACGCCATTTAGGGCCACAAAAAAATATTTTGCAGTGTGTTATACATATGTGGAGGCGTGTGAAATAAACCATTTCTATATATTTGTCTTCTACTGTGCTATACTAAAAAAAAACTTTTTTTTTTAATAGCATTTTTTGCAGTTCTGTAGCTGTGCGATTCAGCAGTTACGTACTGTGGGTGTGTTCTGCTCTTCCAAAAACACCCATTTAGGGCAAGATCTTAAATTTGGAAAATATGAGGAGAAGGTCAAAGGGACGTGGTGGCCCCGGTCGTGGTGCTGCTGGTGTAGCTCCTGTTGCAGGGAGAGGTGGATCTGTGCCAGATTCACACACAAGTGAAACACCTTCCTCAGGTGCGAGTAGGCGACCGAGCCTGCGGCGGTATTTTGTCGCGCCTAATGAGGCTGTACGAATGTTTAGGGCAGGACAAGTACAGGCGATAGTAGATTGGGTTGCTGACAGTGCCTCGGGTTCCTTCACATTGTCTCCCACCCACTCTTCTGATGAAAGATCAGAGTTGGCACCTGAAACCCATGTCCATCAGTCTTTCACCTCACCCCCTTGCAAATCAGCCAAGCAGTCTGAGCCCCAAATCATGCAGCAGTCTCTTCTGCTTTTCGATGACTCTGTTAGCAGGGTTTCCCAGGGCCATCCACCTAGCCCTGCCCCAGAAGTGGAAGAGATTGAGTGCACCGATGCCCAACCACTTATGTTTCATGATGAGTACATGTGAGGACCATCGCAGCACGTCTCGGATGATGACGAAACACAGGTGCCAACTGCTGCTGCTTTCGCAATTGTGCAGACAGACAAGGAGGGCAGGGGTGAAGACTGGGTGCAAGATGATGTGGAGGACGATGAGGTCCTCGACCCCACATGGAATCAACGTTATGCAGGTGACCAGTGTAGTTTGGAGGAAGAGGCGGTGGTCGCACAGAGCCACCAGCACAGCAGAAGAGGGTGCAAAAGCGGAGCGTCCGTCCCCTAGACAGTATGTCTGCTACTGCCCAACGCAGCAAGGGACCGAGCACACCAAAGCCAGGTCCAAGGAGTTCCCTAGCGTGGCAGTTCTTCACACAATGTGCTGATGACAAGACACGAGTGGTTTGCACGCTGTGCAATCAGAGCCTGAAGCGAGGCATAAACGTTCTCAACCTGAGCACAACCTGCATGACCAGGCATCTAAGTGCAAAGCACGAGCTGCAGTGGAGTAGACACCTCAAAAACCAAGAAAGGTCTCTGGCTCCTCCTGCTTCCTCTTCTGCTGCAGTCTCGGCCTCTTCATCCACCTCTGTAGTGACAGTGGCACCTGCCACCCCGCAAACAGAGGATCTGCCAGCAACACTACCACCTGGGTCACCAACCATCTCCACAATGTCCCATGGAAGACCACAACACACCCAACTTCAGCACAGCCAGGGGTAAACGACAGCAGGCAGTTTTAAAACTTTCCTGTTTGGGGGAAAAACCCCACACCGCGCAGGAGTTGTGGAGGGACATGGAACAACAGACCAATGAGTGGTTGCTGTCAGTGAGCCTCAAGCCCGGCCTGGTGGTGTGCGATAATGGGCGAAATCTCGTAGCAGCTCTGGGCCTAGCCGGTTTGACGCACATCCCTTGCCTGGCGCATGTGCTGAACTTGGTGGTCCAGAGGTTCCTTAAAAATTACCCCAATATGCCAGAGCTGCTGCAGAAAGTGCGGGCTGTGTGTGCGCACTTTCGGCGTTCTCACCCTACTGCTGCTCGCCTGTCAGCGCTGCAGCGTAACTTCGGCCTTCCCGCTCACCGCCTCATATGTGACGTGCCCACAAGGTGGAACTCCACCTTGCACATGCTGGCCAGACTGTGCGAGCAGCAGCAGGCGATAGGGGAGTTTCAGCTGCAGCAATCACGCGTGAGTCGCTCTGCGGAACAGCACCACTTCACCACCAATAACTGGGCCTCCATGCGAGACCTGTGTGCCTTGTTGCGCTGTTTCGAGTACTCCACCAACATGTCCAGTGCCAATGACGCCGTTCTCAGCATTACTATCCCAGTTCTATGCCTCCTTGAAAAAACGCTTCGGGCGATGATGGAAGAGGATGTGGCACAGGAGAATGAGGAGGAGGAGGAGGAAGCGGGATCATTTCAAAGGCTTTCAGGGCAGTCTTTCACAAGTGGCTACGAGGGTGGGTTCCTGGACCAACAAACGGCAGGTACACAATTGTCCGGCAGAAAGGGCACAGTTCTGGAGGATGACGAGGTGGAGGAGGAGATGGAGGAGGAGGAGGAGCCATTTTCACAGCAGGGTGGCACCCAGACCAGCTCGTGGCCATCACTGGTGCGTGGCTGGGGGGATACAGAGGACACAGACGATACACCTCCCACAGAGGACAGCTTTTCTTTGCCTCTGGGCAGCCTGGCACACATGAGCGATTACATGCTGCAGTGTTTCCGCAATGACCGCCGAGTTGCCCACATTTTAACTGGTGCTGATTACTGGGTGGCCACCCTGCTGGATCCCTGTTACAAGGACAACGTACCGTCCTTAATTCCCTCACTGGAGCGGGATCGTAAGATGCGCGAGTACAAGCGCACGCTGGTAGACGCGCTGCTGGTGGCATTCCCACCTGACAGCGGGCGTACGGTGGAAGCACAAGGCGAAGGCAGAGGAGGAGGAAGAGGTCGCCAACGCAGCTGGGGCTCCGGCAGCACCTCAGAAGGCAGGGTTAGCATGGCTGAAATGTGGAAAAGCTTTGTCAGCACGCCACAACAACCAGCACCACCAGCTGAGATGGAACGTCTTAGCAGGAGGCAGCATTTCACCAACATGGTTGAGCAGTATGTGTCCACAGGCCTACACGTACTGGATGACGGGTCTGCCCCCTTTAACTTCTGGGTCTCCAAATTGGGCACATGGCCTGAGCTTGCCCTTTATGCCTTGGAGGTGCTGGCCTGCCCTGCAGCCAGTGTATTATCTGAACGTGTATTTAGCACGGCAGGGGGCGTTATCACAGACAAGCGCAGCCGCCTGTCCAGAGCCAATGTGGACAAGCTCACGTTCATTAAAATGAACCAGGCATGGATCCCACAGGACTTGTCCGTACCTTCTGCAGAATAGACATGTATACCGGTGTTGTGACAAAAACTGTCCGGCCATCGGATTGTGTCCGGCCCATACTGCGAAGGCGCAGCGCTTGCGCAGTACAGAGGACAAGGAGATTCACAAAATCTCCGAAGATGAACGGCGCCTGCGCTGTGAGTGCAGGTTCAAGCCCCACCATCCAAGTGGACATACGGTAGCACATAGTAACAGGGCCCCTCACGGGCTCGGTTCGATCGCCACGCTTCGGGCACGGCCTCACTTGGCTCGGCTTGAACCACGGATGGTGTGGCCTTCACCTGAACTCACCACGCAGGCGCCGTTCGTCTTGGGAGATTTTCGAAATCCCCTTGTCCTACATACTGAGCAAGCGCAGTACAGGGTGGACACTATTTGACGGGGGACAGAATTCGACACATCACCGGCCTTACCCAGCCATTGTTGTATTTTTGAACTAGTGTTGGCTACCTCGTCCTCCTCCACCGCCGCTTCCACCTACACAGCCACATCCACCGCCACCTCAACCTCCTACTCCATATGGACCTCATCCTCCTAGGTCAAGATTATAATTTTTATTTTATTTTTTTGTAGCGCACAGATCCTTTCCCCCTTACCTGCCTTTATGTTGTTGGCTCCTCGCAGGAGGGAGAAAGGCACACCGCACTACCAGCCCGTACCCTCCTATATAAAGAGGTTGAGCGGTGTACTTGACGGGCCGTGTCCACAGCCGGAGTCAAAACTCCTCCAGAGGATGATTCTCACCTCTACTGTAGGTAGAGGCAAGTCCTTTAATTCCCAGTAAAGTCAATGTCCACACCAGCTGAAATTACAACTCTTATTCTCTCATGGCAAAATAAACTCTACTCGGATAGAAAAGGTTAGAGCAAAGAAACAGGACAGCTTAAGGTGTGGAGGAGGTCCAGGCACAAACGTAGCACATTCACTTCACTGCTTAGGTTTCTCAAACAGTTTTAGGTGCACGGTCTCTGCCACAGACCTTGAGGTTGGTCTCTGCCACAGACCGGGTGTACAAGGCCCCTGCCACGGACCTGGAGAACTTTGGTCTCTGCCACAGACCAGGGTGTATAAGGCCTCTGATACAGTCAAGATGACCTTGAGCTTCTCCTTCTACGAACCTAGCCCATATCAAGGGGAAGACATCTCTCCAGGGAGTCAACAGACCCTTCCTTCACCGTGACTTCCGCATCGGTCCATCAGAATGATCCTCCCTTCCCTGGAACATGGTCCCCTACACGAGGCGGCACCCTAAGACTCCTCGACCCTTAGCGGACTCCAGACAAAGGCTCTGGACTCCAGGCTTTACTCCCGCACCTAGGCCTCCATACCCAGGGCAGCAGGAACTCCAGGATAGTACCTCACCCCAGGCTAAAGGTACCCGAGATGGAACAGGAACATATGCACCCAGGCTGAAGGCACCTGGGCGTGGACCCCACTGGACATCAGCCCCCAGGCCAAGGGTATGCCCCTTTTATATGCTCTCCCGGCATGCACAGCAGGTTCCCCGCCCCGCTGTACTACTGCCAAGAGGGGACACAAAAGGCACAGCACTGTATTGGCGGTTCAACCGTAGCCTACCATGGCAGCGCCACCTGTAGGCCGCAGGGAACTGCACACCAATACTGTACCCCGAGGACAAAATGGTCCATGAATCCTACAGAATTAGGGTGTTTGAGCCTATTTACCACTCAAACACTTCCCTTAAATTCAGCACCCCGCTACATTTTTATTTCAAAGTATTTTATTTTCCCAATAGCTTATCCATTAAATTGAATAATTTATTCCAGAAAGGGCGTATTCTGGGGCATTCCCACCATATGTGTGGCATCGTGCCGTTGAGTTTCTGAGGTTCTTAATGACTTCCCGTACCTCTTCTGCTGAAAAGGGGGCCTCCAGCATATTTTTCTATTTTTTTTATTTTTTTATGTTATTTTAACCACTTAACGACCGCCCACTGTAAATATACGTCGGCAGAATGGCACCGACAAGCACAATCACGTATATATACGTGATTGCCTTTGTATAGTTGGGGGGTCCGATCGGACCCCCCTTCTTTACAGTGAGCGGTCGTTTTACCTTCGGGAGCGATCCGGCATGAGGGGACGGCCGTTCGATTCCGGCCACCCCCTCTCGATCGCTCCCGGCGAATGAGAGAGCTTCCCCTGCCTGCCAGGAAGGAGGAAGTGATGTCATCTCTCCTGGGGCGCTCACATATACCGAGCGCCGTACAGGAGAAGATGCCAGGTTAGTACACACAACACTACACTGACACCAGGACACATAGGCACATAAATCGCCCCCCCAGGCCCCCCCAGACACCCCCAGATCACCCCCCAGCCCCCAGTCACAGTGTCACTGATTGCAGTGACCATTTATTTAGTGATCACTGCAATCAGTGACATTTGTGACTGTAAAAGTGTCACCAAAGTTTAGTCTTAGGTCCAGTGTAGCCCCCTAACCCCCCCCTAATAAAGGTTTAACCCCCTGATCACCCCCCAGATAACCCTTTCACCCCCTATCACCACTGTCACTAAGCAATCATTTTTCTGATCGATGTCTTAGCGTCGGTGATGCTGATCGGTAGCCAGTAATTTTTTTTAGGTTCGCCGCAGGTTTTTATAGCGTCGGGTACCCCCATATATTACCTAATAAAGGTTTAACCCCCTTGATCGCCCCCCAGGTAACCCTTTCACCCCCTATCACCACTGTCACTAAGTTATAATTTTTCTGATTGATGTCTTAGCGTCGGCGATGCTGATCGGTAGCCAGTAATTTTTTTTAGGTTCGCCGCAGGTTTTTATAGCGTCGGGTACCCCCATATATTACCTAATAAAGGTTTAACCCCCTTGATCACCCCCCAGGTAACCCTTTCACCCCCTAGCACCGCCGTGGCTATGCGATCATTTTTCTGATCGATGTCTTAGCGTCGGTGATGCTGATCGGTAGCCAGTAATTTTTTTTAGGTTCGCCGCAGGTTTTTATAGCGTCGGGTACCCCCATATATTACCTAATAAAGGTTTAACCCCCTTGATCGCCCCCCCAGGTAACCCTTTCACCCCCTATCACCACTGTCACTAAGCGATAATTTTTCTGATCGATGTCTTAGCGTCAGTGATGCAGATCGGTAGCCAGTAATTTTTTTTAGGTTCGCCGCAGGTTTTTATAGCGTCGGGTACCCCCATATATTACCTAATAAAGGTGTAACCCCCTTGATCACCCCCCAGGTAACCCTTTCACCCCCTAGCACCGCCGTCACTATGCGATCATTTTTCTGATCGATGTCTTAGCGTCGGTGATGCTGATCGGTAGCCAGTAATTTTTTTTAGGTTCGCCGCAGGTTTTTATAGCGTCAGGTACCCCCATATATTATCTAATAAAGGTTTAACCCCCTGATCGCCCCCCAGGTAACCCTTTCACCCCCTATCACCACTGTCGCTAAGCAATCGTTTTTATGATCGTTGTCTTAGTGTCGGTGATGCCGATAGGTAGCCAGTAATTTTTTTTTAGGTTCGCTGTCAGGTTTTTATATAGCGTCAGGTACCCCCATATATTACCCTAATAAAGGTTTTAACCCCCTAATTGCCCCTAGTTAACCCTTTCACCAGTGATCATCATATAAGTGTTACGGGTGACGCTGGTTAGTTAGTTTGCTTTTTATAGTGTCAGGGCACCCGCCGTATATAACCCAATAAAGGTTTAACCCCCTGATCGCCCGGCGGGTGATATCAGTTAGGTTTTAGCATCAGAGAGGGTCTGCGTCACACCCCAGGCAGCGTCAGGTTAGTGCCAGTAACGCTAACACCCACGCGTAAAGCATACACCCCCCTTAGTGGTATAGTATCTGATCAGATCAATATCTGATCTGATCAGATCTATACTAGCGTCCCCAGCAGTTTAGGGTTCCCAAAAACGCAGTGTTAGCGGGATCAGCCCAGATACCTGCTAGCACCTGCGTTTTGCCCCTCCGTCCAGCCCAGGCCACCCAAGTGCAGTATCGATCGATCACTGTCACTTACAAAACACAACAAACATAACTGCAGCGTTCGCAGAGACAGGCCTGATCCCTGCGACTCCAGTGCTGTAGGAGGTAATTTCACCACCACAGTTAAAAAAAAAAAAGCATATATGCCGAAGCATTGGGGCAGCAGGAGCGGAGGAGCGATTTTGCTCCTAATGCCGCGTACATACGGTCGAAATTCCGACGGAGGCTTGCCCGTGGAAAAGTCTGACCATGTGTACGCGGCATAACTTTTGCGAGAAGATGCCCCCATGCTTCGGCATATATAAATGGTGCATGTATGCCCATCATTAGAAGTGGGTGGATGAAGGGCGGTATTCTAATGGTGGGCATACCCACCGATCAATCTTTTTTTTTCGTTCAGCCAACAGGCTGCATGAAAAAAAAGATTACAATACATGTCCAACAAGGACCAGCAACGTACTGGTATGTTGCTGGACTTTGAATGTTTATACCAGAATGATGCCTGCGGGTTTAGGTATCATCTTGGTATCATTCTTTTCAGCCAGCGGCCGGCTTTCATGTAAAAGCAATCCTAGTGGCTAATTAGCCTCTGGACTGCTTTTACAAGCAGTGGGAGGGAATGTCCCCCCCCCGGATATAAAAAGCGCCATTGGGAAATTGGGAAAGCATTTTATCACACCGATCTTGGTGTGGTCAGATGCTTTGAGGGTAGAGGAAAGATCTAGGGTCCAATAGACCCCAGTTTTTTCAAAAAAGAGTACCTGTCATTACCTATTGCTATCATAGGGGATATTTACATTCCCTGAGATAACAATAAAAGTGATAAAAATAAATAAATATGGAAGCAACAGTTTAAAAATAAAATAAAAAAGCAAAATTAATAATAAAAAAAAAAAAAAAAAAAGCACCCCTGTCCTGCCCTGCTCTTGCCCAATGGCGAACGCAAGCGTCGGTCTGGCGTCATATGTAAACAGCAATTGCACCATGCATGTGAGGTATCACCGCGAAGGTCAGATCGAGGGCAGTAATTTTAGCAGTAGACCTCCTCTGTAAATCTAACGGGGTAACCTGTAAATGCTTTTAAATGCTTTTAAAAATGTATGTAGTTTGTCGCCAATGCGCGTTTGTGCGAAATTTTAAAGCATGTCGTGTTTGGTATCTATGTACTCGGCCTAAGATCATCTTTTTTATTTCATCAAACATTTGGGCAATATAGTGTGTTTTAGTGCATTAAAATTAAAAAAAGTGTATTTTTTCCCCAAAAAATGCGTTTGAAAAATCGCTGCGCAAATACTGTGTAGAAAAAAAAAATGCAACACCCACCATTTTATTCTGTAGGGCCTTTGCTTTAAAAATATATATAATGTTTGGGGGTTCAACATAATTTTCTTGCAAAAAAAAATATGTTTTCATGTAAACAAAAAGTGTCAAAAAGGGCTTTGTCTTCAAGTGGTTAGAAGAGTGGATGTAAGCTTCCTAATGTTGTGTATAAAATGCCAGAACAGTTCAAAACCCCCCCAAATGACCCCATTTTGGAAAGTAGACACCCCAAGCTATATACTGAGAGGCATGTCGAGTCCATGGAATATTTTATATGTTGACACAAGTTGCGGAAAAAATAATTATTTATTTTTTTTGCACAAAGTTGTCACTAAATGATATATTGCTCAAACATGCCATGGGCATATGTGGAATTACACCCCAAAATACATTCTGTTGCTTCTCCTGAGTACGGGGATACCACATGTGTGAGACTTTTTGGGAGCCTAGCCGCGTACGGGACCCCAAAAACCAAGCACCGCCTTCAGGCTTTCTAAGGGTGTCAATTTTTGATTTCACTTCTCACTGCCTATCACAGTTTCGGAGGCCATGGAATGCCCAGATGGCACAAAACCCCCCCAAATGACCCCATTTTGGAAAGTAGACACCCCAAGCTATTTGCTGAGAGGTATTGTGAGTATTTTGCAGATCTCGCTTTTTGTCACAAAGTTTTGAAAATTGAAAAAAAAAAGAAAAAAAAAAAATGTTCTTTCTTCATTTTCAAAAACAAATGAGAGCTGTAAAATACTCACCATGCCTCTCAGCAAACAGCTTGGGGTGTCTACTTTCCAAAATGGGGTCATTTGGGGGGGTTTTGTGCTATTTTGGCATTTTATGGCCTTCAAAACTGTGATAGGTAGTGAGGAGTGAAATCAAAAATTTGCGCCCTTAGAAATCCTGGAGGCGGTGCTTGGTTTCCGGGGTCCCGTACGTGGCTAGGCTCCTAAAAAGTCCCACACATGTGGTATCCCCGTACTCAGGAGAAGCAGCAGAATGTATTTTGGGGTGCAATTCCACATATAACCATGGCATGTGTGAGCAATATATCATTTAGTGACAACTTTTTGTAATTTTTTTTTTGTCATTATTCAATCACTTGGGACAAAAAAAAAATATTCAATGGGCTCAACAGGCCTCTCAGCAATTTCCTTGGGGTGTCTACTTTCTAAAATGGGGTCATTTGGGGGGGTTTTGTGCTATTTTGGCATTTTATGGCCTTCACAACTGTGATAGGTAGTGAGGAGTGAAATCAAAAATTTGCGCCCTTAGAAATCCTGAAGGCGGTGCTTGGTTTCCGGGGTCCCGTACGTGGCTAGGCTCCTAAAAAGTCCCACACATGTGGTATCCCCGTACTCAGGAGAAGCAGCAGAATGTATTTTGGGGTGCAATTCCACATATAACCATGGCATGTGTGAGCAATATATCATTTAGTGACAACTTTTTGTAATTTTTTTTTTTTTTTTGTCATTATTCAATCACTTGGGACAAAAAAAAAATATTCAATGGGCTCAACATGCCTCTCAGCAATTTCCTTGGGGTGTCTACTTTCTAAAATGGGGTCATTTGGGGGGTTTTGTACTGCCCTGTCATTTTAGCACCTCAAGAAATGAGATAGGCAGTCATAAATTAAAAGCTGTGTAAATTCCAGAAAATGTACCCTAGTTTGTAAACGCTATAACTTTTGCGCAAACCGATAAATATACGCTTATTGACATTTTTTTTACTAAAGACATGTGGCTGAATACATTTTGGCCTAAATGTATGACTAAAATTGAGTTTATTCGATTTTTCTTATAACAAAAAGTAGAAAATATCATTTTTTTTCAAAATTTTCGGTCTTTTTCCGTTTATATCGCAAAAAATAAAAATCGCAGAGGCAATCAAATACCATTAAAAGAAAGCTCTATTTGTGGGAAGAAAAGGACGCAAATTTCGTTTGGGTACAACATTGCATGTCCGCACAATTTACAGTTAAAGCAGCGCAGTGCAAAATTCTGAATTCACCTCTGGTCCTCTAGCTACCAAATGGTCCGGGGCTTAAGTGGTTAACCACTTCCTTACCAGGCCTATTCTGGCACTCCTCTCCTACATGCAAATATCATAATTTTTTTGCTAGAAAATTACTCAGAACCCCCAAACACTATATATATATATATATATATATATATATGTTTTTTTAGCAGACACCCTAGGGAATAAAATGGCGGTCATTGCAACTTTTTATCTCGCACGGTATTTGCGCAATAATTTTTAAAACGCCTTTTTTTGGGGAAAAAAACGGTTTAATGAATTAAAAAATAACAAAACAGTAAAGTTAGCCAAATTTTTTTGTATAATGTGAAAGATTATGTTACGCCGAGTAAATAGATACCTAACATGTCACGCTTTAAAATTGCGCACACTCATGGAATGGCGCCAAACTTCAGTACTTAAAAATCTCCATAGGCGTCGCTTATTTTTTTTTTACAGGCTACTAGTTTAGAGTTACAGAGGAGGTCTAGTGCTAGAATTGTTGCTGGCGCTTTAACGCACGCGGCGATACCTCACATGTGTGGTTTGAACGGCATTTACATATGTGGGCGGGACTTGCATGTGTGTTCGCTTCTGAGCGCGAGCTACTGGGGACAGGGGCGTTTTAGAAAAAAATATTTATTATTTTATTTTTTATTTTACTTAATTTTTTTATTTTTACACTTTTTTTTTTTAATTATTTTTTTTTGATCACTTTTATTCCTATTACAAGGAATGTAAACATCCCTTGTAATAGGAATGTGTGTGACAGGTCCTCTTTATGGAGAGATGCGGGGTCAATAAGACCCCACATCTCTCCTCCAGGCTAGAAAGCATGAGATCGGTGAAAAAAATTTCACTCATCTCATACTTACAGCCGCAATGGCGGCTTTGTTTACATTTGAGGACCCGGGCGTGACGTCATCACATCGCGCCCGGGCCTCCGACGGTCATAGAGATGACTGGTGACCATCTAGTCACCAGTCATCTCTATGCCTTCCATCCGGCGCCGGCAAATCGTTTCTCCGGGTCCCCGATCGCACGGGAGAGCCCGGAGAAGCACCGGGTGGCGGCGGGAGGGGGGGCATCCCCTCCCGCCGCCTATAAGAACGATCAAGCGGCGAAACCGCCGCTATGATCATTCTTATGGTGCACAGAATCACTGGCTGAAAAGATGGATATCTGAATGATGCCTCTAGCTGCAGGCATCATTCAGATATCCCCACTGAAAGTCCAGGACGTCATATGACGTCCTTGGGCGGGAAGTGGTTAAGTTATTTCCCTATCCACATGTGTTTGCAGAGCACTTGCCATGCTCTTAACAACATTTTGCTGCCATTTGCAGCCCTCTAGCCCTTTCCATTACTTTTTTAGAGCCTTTTTAGTCCTTAGAAGTCCGGGTCCCCATTGACTTCAATGGGGTTCGGGTTCGGGTTAAAGTTCGGTCCCGAACCCGAACTTTTTTTCGAAGTTCGGCCGAACCCGTCGAACCCGAACATCCAGGTGTCCGCTCAACTCTAATCACTGCCCTTTGCACACTTTCATATGAATCTACTTTTACTTATTCTTTTCTTCCTTTTTCACGTATTTTTCCACTTTTTACACACCTACGCCATATCCCTATGCCACACGTTCCCACACATACACTTTTCTCCTCTTTATGTTTCTCTCTTTTCTTTATAGGTCTTTTTTGCATACTATTTAACACACAGTTTTCATTCTTTATTGAACCACATCGGTTCATTCAAAATGTATTCTTTATGTTTTTCACATATTGAATATTTTATATGATACATTATTTTACACTTTATACATATATTACATATATGTGATTTTCACTAATTTATGTATCATTATTCTTGATTTTGTTTTAAATTTCACAGGTGTGTTCTTCTTCTCCCCATGTATGTGTTTTTGACCTCATTGGATCTAATCATGGTTTCATTATATGGTAAAAGCCACACCTGTCTTACATCCTCCAAGTGGGCAGACTGGGATCCATCTCTGAGGTGTAGGCCCTTGCCAGCGGAGCTGGGCCTACATTGCAGCAATGAAGCCTCGGGCAGAAGGTGCCCGAGGCCCAAACACACTCGCGCACCTCGTGCCATGCGGGCCACGAGACACACTTACAAGACCAAAGGTCCCCTGGAACTCCTTACACCTAATGGCGTCTGCCCCTTATGTACCCTCTCCCAGCATGCACACACGGCTGCCGAGAGAGGACACCCAAGGTGCTGTGATACCCCTCTGGTTCACCTATGCCGGTGGTGACAGTGCCACCTACAGGCAACAGAGAACACTACTTTCAGGCAGTATCACACCCAGAGCAGAAGCAATAATGAACCATTGATTGGTCTGAGCCCAACTACCGGCTCAGACTACCCCTAAATTCCACATCGCGTCCCCAAATATTGGAGGGGGGGGCGCTACACAGTGTATGGCAAGAATACACAGAAACAGGTGAATTAGGAAAATAAAATTCTAACAGGATGTGCTCTTTCTAAACAGAATATAAAGCTGAAGACAGCAGATATACATGTAAAACTTATGTAGGAGGATTTGTTTCATCTCTGTGTATCATCTGAGGCTGTTCACTTCACTGGGTATATGTGGGCGTTTACATACACTTTAATCAATTAGAATGTTTGCTCACTGGGAGACACCCCAGTTAACTTTACCTTGTAGACCCGCTGTCCCCTTAGTCACAACCAGGTCTTTTAAAAAGGAGAGTGGACCCTTGTGATCTTGCAAGTGCATGGGGCTGAGAATCTTTGTCCTTTTATCCAAATTAGCTTGATGAAATCCCTTATATTTTAAAGAGATAAGTGTAGAAAATTAGTATATAAACTTTGTCACATCTACTTGTGATTCATTTCAGTATATTTCATTGCAGTATATTTCTAAATGGGTTGTGCAATTTTGCCATCTTGTGGCTATATTGGTAAATGGCAATATAAAATATAAATATGTCATGGCAACTAGGAATTTGGGAAGCACAAGTTGCTGCTGGTAGTACTTGGACACTGATATCTTTTAACTTTGGAAAGTAAGTGAGAGGTAAGTATGTACATAGGGGGTTAGGTTTATAATTAAGAGGATTAGTGCTAGGAGTGGCATGTAAGGGTTAGTGTGAGGGGGCCCTAGGATGGGCCAAAGTTCTCTCTGTGCAAAAAAATTGGTCTCCTGACAAAAGATAAAGTACCAATAAATATCTGTTTCTTTAGACACCCACATGGGGGAGCAATTGAACTAATCAAGGACTGTAATATGAATATGAAACAACACTAAAGCCCACAATCATGTTACGTGATGCAGAATAAAAATAAATAAAGCCTATTATGAGAGTAATATGAGGGTTAACATTCTGAGGTCCTTCTAAAAATGCTAATTGCTTGGCTGTTATGCTGACCCACTAAAGCTAATAATTTAGGTCACTGACATGGAACAGCTATTCATATTAAGAAAGTCAGAAAAAAAGTGAAATGTCAAAAGTTTGCATACTTTGTCTGGGTCAGCAGGAGGGTCAACATTACTACCAGACAACTGTCATTTTCAAAAAGAGAGGTTAGCCATGACAGCCTCCATGTTTCCTCATGATGGGCTTACTTTAGGGAAAGTCATTGTGGGGAGCTTGCTCCTCTATGGCCCAGCTCACTTTTCTGTACATTAGGCACTAAAGAACAGTAATGTGCTTCCTTTTGATATTTGCATATACAAATACCAGTTTTGGTTAGATTGCTAAAAGTTTAATATAATGTTCTCGAACAGATCAAATGAAAATAAAACCAGGTATCCCTTAACATTATATAAACCACTTTATAAATGAGTTTTAATAGAATAGGTAATCAGCCAAATCATTAGACAGAGAGTAAATGTAAATTGCAGTTTACTCAGCAGGTACAATGTTAGAAGCAATAATGCAAAACAGATTTAGGTTGGCAAAGAACATACAAAAACTGCAGAATAATAAAAGGAAAACGGGGTCCGGGGTGCAAAGTGGGGTCCTCCAGGGTTCTGTGCTGGGAAAAATCCTATTTAATTTATTCATAAACGACCTGGAGGATGGGATAAACAGCTCAATCTCTATATTTGCAGACGATACTAAGCTAAGTAGGGCAATAACTTCTTCGCAGGATGTGGAAACCTTGCAAGAAGATCTGAACAAATTAATGGGTGGGCAACTACATGGCAAATGAGGTTTAATGTAGAAAAATTTAAAATAATGTATTTGGGTGGCAAAATAATGAATGCAATCTACTCATTGGGGGGAGAACCTCTGGGGGAATCTAGGATGGAAAAGGACCTGGGGGTCCTAGTAGATGACAGGCTCAGCAATGGCATGCAAGCTGCTGCAAGCAAAGCAAACAGAATATTGGCATGCATTAAAAAGGGGATTAACTCCAGAGATAAAATGATAATTATCCCACTCTACAAGACTCTGGTCCGGCCGCACCTGGAGTATGCCATCCAGTTCTGGGCACCAGTCCTTAGGAAGGATATGCTGGAACTGGAGAGAGTCCAGAGAAGGGCAAGAAAACTAATAAAGGTTCTGGAGGACATTAGTTATGAGGAAAGGTTACGAGCACTGAACTTATTCTCTCTAGAGAAGAGACGCTTGAGAGGGGATATGATTTCAATGTACAAATACCGTACTGGTGACCGCACAATAGGGATAAAACTTTTCTGCAAAAGGGAATTTAATAAGACACGTGGCCATTCACTAAAATTAGAAGAAAAGTGGTTTAACCTTAAATTGTATAGAGGGTTCTTTAATGTAGGAGCGGTAAGGATGTGGAATTCTCTTCCACAGGCAGTTGTTTCAGCGGGGAGCATCGATAATTTAAAAAAACTATTAGATAAGCACCTGACGACCACAACATACAGGGATATACAATGTAATACTAACATAAAATCACACACATAGGTTGGACTTGATGGACTTGTGTCTTTTTTCAACCTCGCCTACTACAGTGCCTTGCAAAAGTATTCACCCCCCTTGGCTTTTTACCTATTTTGTTACATTACAGCCTTCAGTTCAATGTTTTTTTTTTATCTGAATTATATGTGATGGATCAGAACAGAATAGTCTAAGTTTGTGAAGTAAAATTGGAAAAATATATGCATAAAACAATTTTTCAGAAATAAAAAACTGATAATTGGCATGTGTGTATGTATTCACCCCCTTTGTTATGAAGCCCATAAAAAGCTCTGGTGCAACCAATTACCTTCAGAAGTCACATAATTAGTGAAATGATGTCCACCTGTGTGCAATCTAAGTGTCACATGATGTCATTACATATACACACCTTTTTGAAAGGCCCCAGAGGCTGCAACACCTAAGCAAGAGGCACCACTAACCAAACACTGCCATGAAGACCAAGGAACTCTCCAAACAAGTAAGGGACAATGTTGTTGAGAAGTACAAGTCAGGTTTAGGTTATAAAAAAAATATCCAAATATTTTATGATCCCTAGGAGCACCATCAAACCTATCAGAACCAAATGGAAAGAACATGGCACAACAGCAAACCTGCCAAGAGACGGCCGCACACCAAAACTCACGGACCAGGCAAGGAGGGTATAAATCAGAGAGGCAGCACAGAGACCTAAGGTAACCCTGGAGGAGCTGCAGAGTTCCACAGCAGAGACTGGAGTATCTGTAAATAGGACGACAATAAGCCGTACGCTCCATAGAGTTGGGCTTTATGGCAGAGTGGCCAGAAAAAAAGCCATTACTTTCAGCAAAAAACAAAATGGCACGTTCTGAGTTTGCAAAAAGGCATGTGGGAGACTCCCAAAATGTATGGAGGAAAGTGCTCTGGTCTGATGAGACTAAAATTTAACTTTTTGGCCATCAAAGAAAATGCTATGTCTGGCGCAATCCCAATACATCACATCACCCAAAGAAAACCATCCCCACAGTGAAACACGTTGGTGGAAGCATCATGCTGTGGGGATGTTTTTCAGCAGTCGGGCACTGGGAAACTAGTCAGTGTTGAGGGAAAGATGGATGGTGCTAAATACAGGGATATTCTTGAGCAAAACCTGTACCACTCTGTGTGTGATTTGAGGCTAGGACGGAGGTTCACCTTCCAGCAGGACAATGACTCCAAACACAATGCTAAAGCAACACTTGAGTGGTTTAGGGGGAAACATGTAAATGTGTTGGAATTGCCTAGTCAAAGTCCAGACCTCAATCCAATAGAAAATCTTTGGTCAGACTTAAAGATTGCTGTTCACAAGTGCAAACCATCCAAATTGAAGGAGCTGGAGCAGTTTTGTAAGGAGGAATGGGCAAAAATACCAGTGGTAAGATGTGACAAGCTCATAAAGACTTATCCAAAGCGACTTGGAGCTGTGATAGTCGCAAAAGGAGGCTCTACAAAGTATTGACTTTAGGGGGGTGAATAGTTATGCACATTGACTTTTTCTGTTATTTTGTCCTATTTGTTGTTTGCTTCACAATAATAAAAAAAAATCTTCAAAGTTGTGGGCATGTTCTGTAAATTAAATGATGCAAATCCTCAAACAATCCATCTTAATTCCAGGTTGTGAGGCAACAAAACACGAAAAATGCCAAGGGGGTGAATACTTTTGCAAGGCACTGTATGTAACTATGTAATTAGGAAAGCTGCATACAAATTAAGTCTGATGGGTGATGCTGAGAGACTAGTTCTCCATCAGCTCTGTCTTCCTTGTGATTGACAGGTGATGGCAGTGGGTGGATTCTGTCAATCATTAGGAAGATGGACCTGATGGGGACCTAGTCTCTCAGCTTCCTCATCAGGATTCCACCCACTGTTAAGCTAAAGGTAGTCAAACCCGATAAGGAACTTGTGGGGGGGGGTCAACTGTGCCCATGAACGTGGGGTAACACCTCGCCTGAAGGTGTGCTCACCAATGCCCAGGACCAGGTGGAGGCTTCGGTCATGTGAAGAATCAAACATTAAGGCAGTCCCCCGACTCAGAGATGAGCAAATTGTGGGCGATAATATACGGAGTGCCTCCATAAGATACTTTGTCCCAAGCAACTAAACCCTTGTTTACATTTACTTTAAGTAGAACAGTTCAGCCGAACTTCAATATATAGCAGACCCTACCACAGAAACACAGCAGAAGTGAATACAAAAACAACAGATATATGCTGATATCTCTCGTAAAAAAGCAGAACAGAAACATTTTTTTCTTCAGCAACCTTATTTTGAGGATGGAGAAAACACGGGCCATCTTTTTTTTTATTGGGATGGGTCAGGTGATCAGGGTTCGGTGCCACCTGGACGGCTGTCTTGGTGGAATTGTGCTGAGAAGCTCCCGACTGCTAGGCCAGAAACCTGAGGCCTGGCTGCTAGGTGGTTTAAGGCCTATCGAGGTTGGAAGCAAGCAGCGCGGGGTTGGGGCTTCAGGCTTGGAGCCCAACCAAGTTGAAGGTTCCAAGCTTCAGGCTTGGAGAACCAAGTAGTTGCCACAGGTGAAGGAAAGCAGTTGCCATCAGAGATGACCCCTCCTGTCGCCAGAGGCAAGCAAAAACCAGAGTCAGAGGTAAAGAGGACACAGTCGTCAGCAAGGGACAATCTCTCCTGTTATCAGAGGCCAGGTTCTGTGGAGACTGAAAAAGTACCAGAGCAACCTTTTTCACTAGCCGGGGACGGTGAAGAAGTTGGGAAAGCTTCAGCAGAGTCAAGCTAGGGACCCAGCAGAACAGTGTGGGTGACACTTGCAGAGGATTCAGCAGGTTAGCTGAAGAGCCAAGTTAGGGACTCAGCGGGACAGCGTGGGTGACACTTGGAAGCCACAGCGGGATAGATGTGAAGGAGCTCATGACAGTTGTAAACAATGGATGCCTTCTTTTCAAGCCATCCAATATGTACAATTGTGTTGCTAGCTGTGATTGGTCACAGTGAACACATTGTACAGACTGGGCGAATCACAGCCCATCTGTGTCATGTGATCAGCTGTGTTCAATCACAGCTAATAACAACATAACAAACTGATTTCACTCAGTAAAATGCATGCATATAGCAATTAAATTGATTGCTATAAGCAAGCATAATGTGTAAGAAAAAAAAAGAAAAAATACTGATCACTTCCCCAGAGTAGTACAATGTTACTATGGTATCATTATATTGCTCTGGTCAAAGTGTGTTAAAAAAATATATATATAATAAAAAATAAAAAACATTTGAAAAAAATCACCAGTCAGTGTCCTTGATTACTGCCACACTAGTTATATTATTATGCTCTACTGCACTGGTGACAGTATCTAAAAAATAAATACATTTCTCAATTTTCCAAAAAATGAGAACTTCAAAAACCTTGCCATGTCTCTAACTCATGGGCATAAGGAGGGGCAAGGGGGGCAAGTCCCCCCCCCCTGGAATCGGCAAGGTGTCTGTACAAGTGGGTGTCTGTGAGCTGCAGCCGACGCTGACTTTATTCTGAGTCTGCTGCTGCGCTGCTCTCTGACATGATATGAGTCCCTCCCAATCATCCGATGTGAATGTGATGGCTCGGGCGACGGCCACGGATCGGCCGCTCGGTCACTCTGCCGCCTCCAGTCTCTCTACTGTGTAGAGCAAATCGAGAAGAGATGTAGATGATCTGGCTGGCATCGCCCCCAAGTGGAGTGGTGACGCTTTACACTGCCTAGGCCACCACTCTCATCACAGCAAGAAAACCTGAAGTAGCATACCTTAACAGTGAAGAACCACAGGTAACAGTAGCAGTTACAAATAGGAGGAGCATTTTGATGTGCAGTATCTCACAAAAGTGAGTACACCCCTCACATTGTTGTAAATATTTTATTATACCTTTTCAGGTGACAACACTGAAGAAATTACACTTTGCTACAATGTAAAGTAGTGAGTGTACAGCTTGTATAACAGTGTAAATTTGCTGTCCCCTCAAAATAACTCAACACACGCCAACGCCATTAATGTCTAAACCGCTGGCAACAAATTGAGCACACCCCTAAGTGAAAATGTCCAAATTGGGCCCAAAGTGTCAATATTTTGTGTGGCCACTATTTTTTTCCAGCACTGCCTAAACCTTCTTGGGCATGGAGTTCATCAGAGCTTCACAGGTTGCCACTGGAGTCCTCTTCCACACCTCCATGACGCCATCACTGAGCTGGTGGATGTTAGAGACCTTGAACTCCACCACCTTCTGTTTAAGGATGGCCCACAGATGCTCAATAGGGTTTAGATCTGGAGACATGCTTGGCCAGTCCACCACCTTTACCCTCATCTTCTTTAGCAACACAGTGGTCATCTTGGAGGTGTGTTTGGGGTCGTTATCATGTTGGAATACTACCATGCGGCCCAGTCTCCAAAGGGAGGGGATCATGCTCTTCTTCAGTATGTCACAGTACATGTTGGCATTCACGGTTCCCACAATGAACTGTAGCTCCCCAGTGTCGGCAGCACTCATGCAGCCCCAGACCATGACACTCCCACCAGCATGCTTGACTGTAGGCAAGACACACTTGTCTTTGTACTCCTCATCTGGTTGCCGACACACACCTGACACCATCTGAACCAAAAAAGTTTATCTTGGTCTCATTAGACCACAGGACATGGTTCCAGTAATCCATGTCTATAGTCTGTTTGTCTTCAGCTTACTGTTTGTGCATCATCTTTAGAAGAGGCTTCCTTCTGGGATGACAGCAATGCAGACCAATTTGATGCAGTGTGCGGCGTATGGTCTGAGCACTGACGGCTGACCCTCCACACCTTCAACCTCTCCAGCAATGCTGGCAGCACTCATACGTCTATTTCCCAAAGACAACTTCTGGATATGACGCTGAGCATGTGCACTCAACTTCTTTGGTCGACCATGGCAAGGCCTGTTCTGAGTGGAACCTGTCCTGTTAAACCGCTGTATGGTCTTGGCCACCATGCTGCAGCTCAGTTTCAGGGTCATACCAATCTTCTTATAGCCTAGGCCATCTTCATGTGTAGGTGCAACAATTCTTTTTTTCAGATCCTCAGAGAGTTCTTTGCCATAAGGTGTCATGTTGAACTTCCAGTGACCAGTATGAGAGAGTGAGGGCGATAACACCAAATTTAACACACCTGCTTGCCATTCACACCTGAGACCTTGTAACACTAACGAGTCACATGACACCTGGGAGGGAAAATGGCTAATTGGGCCCAATTTAGATGTTTTCACTTAGGGGTGTACTCACTTTTGTTGCCAGCGGTTTAGACATTAATAGCTGTGTGTTGAGTTACTTTGAGGGGTCAGCAAATTTACACAGTTATACAAGCTGTACACTCACTACTTTACATTGTAACAAAGTGTCATTTCTTCAGTGTTGTCACATGAAAAGATATAATAAAATATTTACACAAATGTGAGGGGTGTACTCACTTTTGTGAGATGCTGTATATTATAATATATATTGGAAAGTTGGAACAGCTATTGCTGGAAAGATATATGTGTAGTGTAAAGTTTTATATATTCATCTTCACTTTGTATTGGAAGTTACTCATGTGTACCATGCCCATATAAATAGCCTAGAGAATGTACATCTTTTTATATTGCAATACATCTATTGTGGTGGCCATTATTCGATCTTGATGAAAACAGATATGCAGTATAGCTGTTTTCATGAAGATCAAAATATGGCTACCACAATAGATTTATTGCAATACATTGCAATATAAAAAGATGTACATTCTCTAGGCTATTTATATGGGCATGGTATGCCTGAGTACCATATTTATCGGCGTATAACACGCGCCGGCGTATAACACGCACCCCAAGTTTAGGAGGGAATTTTAAGGAAAAAACCTTTTAGGAGGTAAGTTTAAGGAAAAAAACTTACATTCCAATGCAGCCTTGTCCATCATTGCAGCCTTGCCCAGTGTCCATCTGCAGCCTTGCCCAGTGCCTTTGCAGCCTTGCCCAGTGCATTTGAAGCCTTGCCCAGTGCATTTACAGCATTGCCCAGTGCCTTTGCAACCTTGCCATTCTCTTTGTATTAGCTGTATTTAAAATTCGCGCCGATTTCCGCTGTGGAGAGGAGCGAGCGGGGCCGAGTGTACTTCAGCTAGACTCGGCTCCTCTCACAGTCCCGCCCATCTCCACTGATTGTGCCGGTGACATACAGAAAGCCGAGTGTACTTCGGCTAGACTCTGCTCTGCTCACTGTCAGGGGCGGGACTGCGAGTGGAGCCGAGACTAGCCGAAGTACACTCGGCTTTCTGTATGTCTGCGGCGCAATCAGTGGAGATGGGCGGGACTGCGAGAGGAGCCGAGTAAAGCCGAGTGTACTTCGGCTTTGTGTATCTGGGCTCCGCTCGCTCGTTTCAGCGGGGGATCGGGGGGGATCGACGTATAACACGCACCCAGGATTTTCCCCTGATTTTAAGGGGAAAAAAGTGCGTGTTATACGCCGATAAATACGGTAACTTCCAATACAAAGGGAAGATGAATGATCTCTTATATAATACACATATTTTTGACATTGTCGAAAAGGGCGGTGCATGGGTGACCTTAAAATGATGCCCCCCCTGAAAAAAGTTCTGCGGACGCCCATGCTCTTACTAAATACCTTGGACTGTTTACATTCTAAAAAGGGGTTATTTGGGAGATATTTGTACTGTCCTGACATTTTGGGGCCTCAAGAAATGAGATAGGCCATCAGTACATCCGGATTGATCCATTTGTGGACTGTAACTTGCCTACAAACTAAATAATATACATTGATGTGGGTTATTTTCACCAAGGAAATGTAGTAGAATACATTTTGGCCTAAATTTATGAAGAAAGATTATTTATTTGAAAAATTTTGTAACAGAAACTAAGAAAAAGTGTTTTTTTTTTTTTTGTTAATTTAGCAAAAAATTAAAAACCCAGTGATGATTAAATACCACCAAAAGAAGGATCTATTTGTGTGAGCAAAATTTTAAAAATGTAGTTTGGGTACAGTGTTGCATGATCGCGCAATTGTCTTTCAAGGTGCGACAGCGCTGAAAGCTGAAAATTGGCCTGGGCACAAAGGGGGTAAAAATGTCCGGTATTGAAGTGGTTAATGAATACCTTTGAAATCCATTGATACACCTCTATGTCAAGTGTGTGCTCCTGATATTTCAGGGGTAAGTAAAATGTAATTTGCTACTGCTATTACTATTTCTGTTGTTGCAAAATGAAAGGGATATTATATGCATAAACGATTCCTCTATACTATGTGAGCATTAATGTCTTATTCCCAAAGAATGTTTATGTAGCTTCATTATGTGTGATTCAACAGAAAACAGAGACACAATTCAGGCTGATGACTGGAGCTTTAAAAATGGGATTCATAAGAATCATCAACTTTACTATATTAACAAAAAATAAACGTTGGTGTAAAATGCCCTGTGACATAGTACAAAGATTACCTGGAGGTATTGCTGATTAATACCTGCTTAATTATATGCTGTGCTGTTTGTAGGATGTAAGGTAAAGGTGAAGGATTTATTATTGTCAGTAGTTTAAAATCATAACATATATCGCTATTTACTGCTGCTATAAGCAAGATGGAGATTCTGAACCCATTTATCATTGTCATTTATTGAAACCACTTTTAGACTTTGGACAGTACAGTAAATTGAAAAGTTACTAGAGTGCACAGCAATTCTCTTGGACTCTGGTTTATATCATGTGATAAAATGAGTATGTTCTGACCATGCTTAAAGTAGAACTAAAGGCATTTATTTCATTTAGGAACTCACAAGTCTTAAAGCGGAGTTCCACCCACAAATGGAACTTCTGCTTTTCGGAATCTTCCCCCCCTCCGGTGTCACATTTGGCACCTTTCAGGGGGGAGGGGGGAGCAGATACCTGTCTAATACAGGTATTTTGCTCCCACTTCCAGTCATTGATAGCCGAGCCACCCGTGGCTATCTACGCCACGTCCGGTGCCTCCTCCCACCCCCGCTATCTTCTGGGAGACACACAGGTCCCAGAAGACAGCAGGGACCAGTGAGATCACGCAGCGCGACTCGCGCGTGTGTATTAGGGAAACCAGGAAGTGAAGCCGCAATGATTCCATTACCAAAGATGGCGGCGGCAGCACCCAAGACCCGAGGGACAGATCGGCTTCGGGTGCCGACATCGCGGGCACCCTGGACAAGTAAGTGTCCTTATTTTAAAAGTCAACAGCTGCAGTATTTGTAGCTTCAGACTTTAAAAAAAAAAGAAAATGTGTCTGAACTCCGCTTTAAATAATGCGCGGTTCCTTCTGCCAAGTCCATGTCTGAATAATTAAAATCCCCCATTATGATGACACTTCCCATCCTTGCTGCTAATCCAAATTCTGGTAAAGGCATTTATTTCATTTTGGATAGAGTAAGGGATGGTTATAACTCCGGTCAGTTTTTAGTCATTTGTGACCGATTTGCGGAAAGTTCCCTTCACTTCCTGTCTCACAGCCAAAACAGAAAATAAGAGTAAATTCCTTCAACGTGAGGAAATCCCTGGTTGTCACCAGAGCTAGTGATCTCAATGGAAGATTTCCCCTTTACTTTTGGTCTGTGGGCAACCCAAAATTTGGGATTTTCTTTTACTTTCTCTTTCAATGATCATGGTAAGCAAAACAAATAGAGAAAGTTAATCCTAATGGGAGCACAGACAGCAATACAAAGAGGTCTAATCACTCTCTACCTGTCCAACACAAAAAATAAAGTTTTGCCTTTGGTTATACTTTATGTGTAGACTCATTCACTGTGAACATTGAGGAGGTTGTATTTCTAAAGTCAAATAGGCCTTTCATTTTTAAGGGAATTGCCGTTTAGCTTAGTGAATGTGATGGAAACTCACTTGGCTAAGAACGCCCAATTATGTGGAAAGAAAAGCTTATTTTGCATGCACTATATTGGATGATGGAAGTCAGCAGAGCTAAACTAAAGCCTCGTACACACACACGGTTTTCTCAGCAAGAAAGCTGCTGGGAGAGCTTTTTGCAGTGAAAACCGTGTGTGTGTATGCTTTCTCGGCGAGAAAACTGCCGGGAATCCCGACGAGAAAAATAGAGAACCTGCTCTCTATTTTCTCGTCGGGATTCTCAGCAGAGTGTTTCCTGCCGAGAAAACCGTGAGTGTGTATGCTCACCTGTCCCCAGGTAAGCCCCCGCATGCTCGAAAAGACTTTGACGCATGCGCGGTAACATACAAGGGTAGTGTAGGGTGTAGCAAGATGGCGGAGACAGCATCGAATGTGGCGAGCGCAGGCTCGTCGTAGTCGATGACGTCACCGCGTTGTTGCCATTCAAAAGAACGGTGCACGGCTTGGCAAGGAAAGCTTGCCAGGAATCCCATCAGGAAAACCAATGTTTTTTTTCCTGATGGGATTCCCGGCCGTGTGTATGAGGCTTAAGGGGAAAAAATGCAAAATGAACAGCCTATTTGCCTTTGATAAATCAACCCCAATGAGTTTCAGAATAAGACCCCTAGGTTAACTGATGACTGGGCTACAGAAGCATGTATGATGCAAACAGTTACATACTGTACACAGTTGACATACACCAATGTGAGCTTGTTTACCAGCCAAATGGTTAATTCTGTAATTCTGTTCAGACAGTCCTATGATCCTACCAACCCTACTTCTGCTTGAGGCCCTGGGCTACCCTGCACGCTACACTTTGACCATTGGGTCTGGTATAGATTTTAAGGGGAACTCCCCACCACAATAAAAATAAAAAAACAGCATGGGGTCTCACAATCGAGATTCAAGAGGTACAGAATTTCTAATCATAGACAAATACATTCCCCCATGGAGAGGTGGCGCTATGACCAGGGGCGTTTCACGTCTTGAAACTCTCTGAAACTATGAGTTGTAGTACCACTCCCCATTTGGAATGAATGTGGAGTGGGACATTAACACCTTTATTAATAAGGCATAATGCAACTAATTATGTTTTTATAATATAGGAATATCTGGGTTCTAAATTATTTTAACAAGTTAATAATCTAATATTACATTTTTAATTATGTATAATTTTTATCATATATCATTTGTAAAAATTTACAGTATTTATGACCCCAGTTGGAGTATCAAACCTGTGGTGGCATGTTCATTTTCTTATTTATTTTATTGTGTTTTTATTAGGGCTACAACATTAGCGCATTTTTTTTCACTTCCTTTTCCTCTAAAAGACAGCATGGTGTCACTACCATATGATTTGTCAGAGGATTTCTGGACAATCAAAAGTGAGGCTTGACCCGCAGGAATCTATAACACTTGGATTGATGACGCGTGTTATGATGTCAAATCGCATGTCAAATTGCAACAATGTGAACTAGGGCTGAATCTGTGTTAGTGAGCACTTCTCCTTTGCCAAGATAATCCATCCACCTCACAGGTGGTATGGCATATCAAGATGCTTATTAGACAGCATGATTATTGCACAGGTGTGCCTTAGGCTGGCCACAATAAAAGACCCCTCTAAAATGTGCAGTTTATCACACAGCACAATGCCACAGATGTTGCAAGTAGGGATGAGCTTCGTGTTCGAGTCGAACATACGTTCGACTCGAACATCGGCTGTTCGAGTCGAACATACGTTCGACTCGAACATCGGCTGTTCGATCGTTCGACGAAGATCGAACGATTTGGGCCGTTCGCGCCAAATTCGAGTGACGCGAATGGCCCACAATGCACTACGCCATCGCAGTGTCATCCAGGCGCTGTGATTGGCCAAGCATGCACTGTGACCCCGCATGCTTGGCCAATCACAGCGCCGGCAGCGAGGAGAGCAATGATTGGCCACAGGCAGGATGCCTGTGGCCAATTATTGCTGAGGGTGTTTAGTACACGCCCCACACTATAAAAGGCCGCCAGCACGGCGGCCTAGTGTAGTGTGTTCCGGAGCAGGGAAAGAGCAGCATAGGCAGGGACAGTGACATTTATTTCTTTCTTGCTTAACCTGGATTCCTTTAGTTTAGGGAAAGAGAAGGATAGGTAGGGAGAGTGTCAGTGTGTTTTACTGTTCGAGTCCTTGTTTCTAGGGACAGGGAAGAACAGTGAGTGAATTCTCCTTGTGCTATAGTGTGCTTTAAAAAAACATTTTTTCTAGGGACAGAAAACTCTAGGTAGGGAGAGTGTCAGTTTCTTTCACTGTGCAAGTCGTTGTTTCTAGGGACAGGGAAGGACAGTGAGTGAATTCTCCTTGTGCTATAGTGTGCTTTAAAAAAACATTTTTTCTAGGGACAGAAAACTCTAGGTAGGGAGAGTGTCAGTTTCTTTCACTGTGCAAGTCCTTGTTTCTAGGGACAGGGAAGGACAGTGAGTGAATTCTCCTTGTGCTATAGTGTGCTTTAAAAAAACATTTTTTCTAGGGACAGAAAACTCTAGGTAGGGAGAGTGTCAGTTTCTTTCACTGTGCAAGTCCTTGTTTCTAGGGACAGGGAAGGACAGTGAGTGAATTCTCCTTGTGCTATAGTGTGCTTTAAAAAAACATTTTTTCTAGGGACAGAAAACTCTAGGTAGGGAGAGTGTCAGTTTCTTTCACTGTGCAAGTCCTTGTTTCTAGGGACAGGGAAGGACAGTGAGTGAATTCTCCTTGTGCTATAGTGTGCTTTAAAAAAACATTTTTTCTAGGGACAGAAAACTCTAGGTAGGGAGAGTGTCAGTTTCTTTCACTGTGCAAGTCCTTGTTTCTAGGGACAGGGAAGGACAGTGAGTGAATTCTCCTTGTGCTATAGTGTGCTTTAAAAAAACATTTTTTCTAGGGACAGAAAACTCTAGGTAGGGAGAGTGTCAGTTTCTTTCACTGTGCAAGTCCTTGTTTCTAGGGACAGGGAAGGACAGTGAGTGAATTCTCCTTGTGCTATAGTGTGCTTTAAAAAAAAAATTTCTAGGGACAGAAAACTCTAGGTAGGGAGAGTGTCAGTTTCTTTCACTGTGCAAGTCCTTGTTTCTAGGGACAGGGAAGGACAGTGAGTGAATTCTCCTTGTGCTATAGTGTGCTTTAAAAAAACATTTTTTCTAGGGACAGAAAACTCTAGGTAGGGAGAGTGTCAGTTTCTTTCACTGTGCAAGTCCTTGTTTCTAGGGACAGGGAAGGACAGTGAGTGAATTCTCCTTGTGCTATAGTGTGCTTTAAAAAAACATTTTTTCTAGGGACAGAAAACTCTAGGTAGGGAGAGTGTCAGTTTCTTTCACTGTGCAAGTCCTTGTTTCTAGGGACAGGGAAGGACAGTGAGTGAATTCTCCTTGTGCTATAGTGTGCTTTAAAAAAACATTTTTTCTAGGGACAGAAAACTCTAGGTAGGGAGAGTGTCAGTTTCTTTCACTGTGCAAGTCCTTGTTTCTAGGGACAGGGAAGGACAGTGAGTGAATTCTCCTTGTGCTATAGTGTGCTTTAAAAAAACATTTTTTCTAGGGACAGAAAACTCTAGGTAGGGAGAGTGTCAGTTTCTTTCACTGTGCAAGTCCTTGTTTCTAGGGACAGGGAAGGACAGTGAGTGAATTTTCCTTGTGCTATAGTGTGCTTTAAAAAAACATTTTTTCTAGGGACAGAAAACTCTAGGTAGGGAGAGTGTCAGTTTCTTTCACTGTGCAAGTCCTTGTTTCTAGGGACAGGGAAGGACAGTGAGTGAATTCTCCTTGTGCTATAGTGTGCTTTAAAAAAACATTTTTTCTAGGGACAGAAAACTCTAGGTAGGGAGAGTGTCAGTTTCTTTCACTGTGCAAGTCCTTGTTTCTAGGGACAGGGAAGGACAGTGAGTGAATTCTCCTTGTGCTATAGTGTGCTTTAAAAAAACATTTTTTCTAGGGACAGAAAACTCTAGGTAGGGAGAGTGTCAGTTTCTTTCACTGTGTGAGTCCTTGTTTCTAGGGACAAAGAAGGAAAGTGAGGGGAATTCTCCTTGTGCTATAGTGTGCTAAAGCATTCCTCATCAACCATCTTTGAAATCCTTGTTTTTTGGACAGTCAGGGAAATTGTCGTTGTGCTATTCTGTGCAAAAGCAATCATCCTCAACCATATTTAGAAATCCTTAAGTAAAGGGACAGAGAAGGACACCTGAAGGTAGCCCTTATTGCTTTTTTCCCATCTCCCTGCAGGCCATCTATTAGAATGTCTGGAAGGCAAACAAGGAGAGGCAGACAGTCAGGAGGCAATAAAAGAGGGCAAGCAGGCTCTGTGTCTGGGGGCAACAGTGCTGGTCGTGGACGCGGTGCATTGTCATCAGCACATGGCCATGGGACACGCTTGTCCTTCTTTTCGGCAGCTGGACATGTTGAGCCACATCATGCCGAAGACTTGGTAGAGTGGATGACCAAGCCCTCCTCCTCCTCCTCATCCTCTCTCACCCAGGCTCAGGGTACTGGCAAAGCAGCTGCCAAAGCGTCCTCTTCCCTGGTATCAATGTCAGACTCATCATCAGTCACTCCTTCCCTAGACCCACCATGTCCTCCTCCTGAGGAGTCCCCCGAACTGTTTGAGCACAGTGTTGGGTACATGCTCCAGGAGGATGCCCAGCGTTTCGAAGGGTCTGATGATGAAACCCAGCTACAGGAAGGCAGTAGGGTGAGAGCAGACAGAGGGGATGCTCAAGAAGGACACCAATCTGGCAGTCATGTTCCAGCAGCTGCAGCATACTGCCAGATTGGCTCCAGTGATGAGGAGGGAGGGGATGATGAGGTCACTGACTCCACGTGGGTGCCTAATAGGAGAGAGGAGGAGGAGGAGGATGAGGAGGAGGCACATCTCCAACGAGGCAGGATGCCCTTTGGTGGCCAGCGTAAGGGCAGTACACCGACGGAATCACACCGCAGAGCTCCGCCTGTGCAGGGCGCTGCCTCTGCCCGTCATTCAAAAAGTTCCTTGGTGTGGGCCTTTTTTGAGGCTAGTGCATCAGATCGCACAGCTGCTGTTTGCAACATATGTCTCAAGCGTATATCGCGTGGCCAAAACATCAGCCGCTTGGGTACCACATGCCTGACCAGACATATGTTGACCTGCCATGCAGCTCGTTGGCAAGCCTACCTCAAAGACCCACACCAAAGAACAAAGCGGACCTCTCCTTGCACCGCATCAGCTGGGATCTCCAACCCCACTATAACTTCAGTCCTCTCTGAAACATGCACTGAGAGGAATGAAGGTGTAGAATTAGGTGTGTCACAGCCAAGTACTTGCGGCCACTCTGCTAGCAGTACACCGACGTCCGATTCTAGCAGGCAAATTTCCCTGCCCCAGCTGCTGGACCGTCGAAAGAAGTTCACTCCCAGCCATCCACATGCCCAGCGGTTGAATGCTAGCTTGGCTAAATTGCTAGCGCTTCAACTGCTGCCTTTTCAGTTGGTAGACTCGGCCCCCTTCCGTGAGTTTGTGCAATGTGCGGTTCCTCAGTGGCAGGTTCCCAACGCCACTTTTTCTCACGGAAGGCTATTCCGGCTCTCTACCGGCATGTGGAAGGCAATGTCTTGGCCTCGCTGGACAGGGCGGTCAGCGGTAAGGTGCATATTACCGCTGACTCATGGTCCAGCAGGCATGGACAGGGACGTTACCTTTCTTTCACGGCCCATTGGGTCACTCTTTTGGCAGCTGGGAAGGATGCAGGACAAGGTGCAGTAGTGTTGGAGGTTGTTCCACCGCCACGCCTCCAAAATGCTACTACTGGTTGTGACACACCTCTCTCCTCCACCCCCTCCTCTTCTTCTTCCTCCATGGCCTCTTCCTGTGCTTTGTCCTCTGAACCAGCGGTGCTCCGTAGCCGTTCAAGGGGCTACGCAAGTACGCAGGCAAAAAGATGCCATGCCGTGCTTGCGCTGGTGTGTTTGGGGGACAGAAGCCACACTGGGGCAGAGGTCCTGTCTGCTCTGCAGGGCCAGGCCGAGAGGTGGTTGACGCCACGCCAGCTTAAGCCAGGAATGGTGGTTTGCGACAATGGCACCAACCTCCTCTCCGCCCTCCGACAGGGACAACTGACCCATGTGCCCTGTGTGGCTCACGTCCTTAACCTGGTGGTGCAGCGGTTCTTGGGCAGGTACCCGGGCTTACAGGATGTCCTGAGGCAGGCCAGGAAAGTCTGTGTGCATTTCCGCAGATCTTATAATGCCAGTGCTCGCCTGGCTGAGCTGCAAAAGGAGTTGAACCTGCCCAAGAACCGCCTTATATGTGACATGCCCACCAGGTGGAACTCAACGTTGGCCATGCTGCAGCGGCTGCACACGCAGCAGAGGGCCATCAATGAGTACCTGTGCGACTACGGCACCAGGACAGGGTCAGGGGAGCTTGGTTTTTTTTCTCCACGCCAGTGGGGCATGATCAGGGATGCATGCACTGTCCTGGCACCATTTGAGGAGGCCACGAGGATGGTGAGCAGTGACAGTGCATGCATCAGTGACACTGTACCTCTTGTCCACCTGTTGGAGCACACGCTGCGTGGAATAATGGACAGGGCACTTGAGGCAGAACAGAGGCAGGAAGAGGAGGACTTCCTTGCCTCTCAAGGCCCCCTTTACCCAGACAGTGTTCCTTCTGTCCCACCCATCGCACAGGAAGAGGAGGAGGAGGAGGAGGAGGAGGAGGAGGAGGATTGTGTCAGCATGGAGGTGGAGGCTGGCACTCAGCATCATCAGCAGCAGTCTTTTAGGGATGATTTACAGTCCCAAGAAACCAGTGGACTTGTACGTGGCTGGGAGGAGGTGACTGCGGATCATGTCGTCCTTAGTGACCCAGAGGACTCCGGAGCGAATGCCTCAGCAAACCTACGCTGCATGGCCTCCCTGATCCTGCAAAGTCTGCGGAAGGATCCTCGTATTCTTCGGATCAAGGAGAGGGACCATTACTGGCTGGCCACTCTCCTTGATCCACGGTACAAGGGTAAGGTTGCGGACCTTATGTTACCGTCGCAGAGGGAGCAGAGGATGAGACAACTCCGGGAGGCCTTGCAGAAAGGTCTGTGCAACGCGTTCCCAGAGACTGTGAGGTTACAAACTCCTGGTCCTGGACAACAAGTTGCTGAGGCTTCGGCCAGTCAAAGAAGGAGCGGTGGGGAAGGTGGCCGCCTGACCGATGCGTTCAGACAATTCTTTAGTCCGCAGCCCCAAAGTATGATCGGTTCCAGCAACCATCGCCAGCGTCTGATAAACATGGTGCAGGAATATCTAGGGGCAAGGTCAGACTTGGACACCTTCCCCACCGAAAATCCTCTGGCTTACTGGGTCTTGAGGATGGATCACTGGCCAGAGCTTGCACAGTATGCAATTGAGCTACTGGCCTGTCCTGCATCCAGCGTTCTTTCGGAACGCACATTCAGTGCTGCTGGAGGATTTGTCACGGATCACAGGGTGCGCCTGTCCACCGACTCGGTTGATCGACTGACTTTCATCAAGATGAACCAGTCTTGGATCACCACCAGCTACCACACACCTGATGCTGATATAACAGACTAATTCATTTTAACATGTCACATCCCTTCAAGACTGATGCTGATGCTGAGTGCCTGTGCTGTTATGTTGACTGGCTATCCTCCTCCTCCGAGTCCTCAATGATACGATTGATGATGATAGCTTGGAAGATCATTTTTGTTTATGGGTGCCGCCACCAGTGGCTAAGGCCCAATTTTTCAGCCCCTGTTTTACAGGGGCGTGTAATTACAATTTTTTTAGCAATAATTTGCCATAGGGCTCATTGCTGTGCTCCAAGTACAGTATCTGTGAGGGGTTGGAGTGTTGTGGCACCAGTGCCTAAGGCCCAATTTTTCAGCCCCTGTTTAACAGGGGCGTGTCATTACAATTTCTGAAGCAATACTTTGCAACAGGGCTCATTGCTGTGCTCCAAGTACAGTATCTGTGAGGGGTTGTAGTGTTGTGCCACCAGTGCCTAAGGCCCAATTTTTCAGCCCCTGTTTAACAGGGGCGTGTCATTACAATTTTTGAAGCAATACTTTGCAACAGGGCTCATTGCTGTGCTCCAAGTACAGTATCTGTGAGGGGTTGTAGTGTTGTGCCACCAGTGCCTAAGGCCCAATTTTTCAGCCCCTGTTCAACAGGGGCATGCAATTACAAAATCTTGATGTAATAATTCACAGCAGGGCCCATTGCTGCACCCACCAAGAGTAACTCTGAGGGCTTACAGTGTTGTGGCAACGCCACCACCACCACCACCACGAAAGGCCCAATTTTTCAGCCCCTGTTCAAAAGGGGCATGTAATTACAATTCTTGATCTAATAATTCACAGCAGGGCCCATTCCTGCACCCACCAAGAGTAACTCTGAGGGCTTACAGTGTTGTGGCAACACCACCACCACCACCACCACCACGAAAGGCCCAATTTTTCAGCCCCTGTTCAACAGGGGCATGCAATTACAATTCTTGATCTAATAATTCACAGCAGGGCCCATTGCTGCACCCACCAAGAGTAACTGTCAGGGCTTACAGTGTTGTGGCACCAGCACCACCATCAAAGCCCCAATTTTTACTACCACTGTTCAACAATTATATGTAATTAAAATTCCTGATATAATAGTTGACAGCAGGGCGTTCCAGCACCAACCAAGAGTAACTGTGAGTGCTTACAGTGTTGTGCCAACACCAACAACTAAGGGGCCTATTTCTGCAGAGTATATACGGCAGGTCCCTACTTTCAAACATCCAACTTACAAA
This sequence comes from Rana muscosa, assembly GCA_029206835.1. NCBI lineage: Eukaryota > Metazoa > Chordata > Amphibia > Anura > Ranidae > Rana > Rana muscosa. The sequence continues at coordinate 1,028,887,589 of CM055116.1, forward strand.
CGACTCCTACTTGCAAACGCAAGAAGACAACAGGAAGTGAGAGGAAATCTACCCCTAGGAAGGAAAATTCTCTCCTGTAAGAATAAATATGGGAGAAAGGTGTCTCCTCTGTACTGATGCTTTATCAGCAATCCTTGTTTCAAGAAAAACACCACATTTCAAAAACAGTTGACATTGGGACGGAAAGTGAGGTGAAATGTTCTGAACAGGGGCACAGACAGCAAAACAAATGTTACAGGGGTGATAACCCTTACCTATGTTTTCCAAAAAGTTTAAAAATAGATTTTTGGGCTGGAGCTACACTTCAACAATGTACCTGTTCAAAATTACAAACAGATTCTAAATAAGAACAAACCTACAGTCCCTGTCTTGTATGCGCCGCCTGTATACGGCTGTTCAGAGTATATAGGGCCTTTTTTATTTTATGTGCGGGGTTCCCCTTAATATCCATACAAGACCCAAAGGGGCTGGTAATGGGCTGGGGTAGGGGGGGGGGGGTCATGGGGTAGCTATGCCATTTTTCTTAAAGATTTTCATCCATATTACCGGGACCAGACATTACATTAAAGCCGCAAGCAGTTTTAAATGGCTTTTTTTTCCTTTAGAAGTGTCATTTTGTGCAGGGACAGTTCTAAACACGGGAAACACGTGGCACTTCACAGGCATACTTTAGACACCCCCCAGGTACGATATTTAAAGGAATATTTGACTTTTTTTTTTTCACTTTATGCATCATTAAAATGACTGCTCCCGAAAAACGACCGTTTTTAAAACTTCTTTTTGCATTGATACATGTCCCCTGGTGCAGAACCCGGGTTCCCAAACCCTTTTTAGGACAATAACATGCATAATAGTTGTTATAATTAGCACTTTAGAATTCGAACGTTCGCATCCATTGTATTTAATAGGGTTCTAATGTTCGTACGAACTTTCGGTCCGTTCGCGGGTTCTGGTGCGAACCGAACCCGGGGGTGTTCGGCTCATCACTAGTTGCAAGTTTTGAGGGAGCGTGCAATTGGCATGCTGACTGCAGGAATTTCCACCAGAGCTGTTGCCCTTGAATTGAATGTTCATTGCTCTACCATAAGCTGTCTCCAAAGGCGTTTCAGAGAATTTGGCAGTACATCCAAAGGCCTCACAACCGATGCCCAGGACCTCCATATCCAGCATCGTCACCTCCAAGATCGTCTGAGACCAGCCACTCGGACAGCTGCTGCCAGTGGTGTAGCGTCGGGGGTGCAAGGGGTGCCTTGGCCTGGGGCGCGACATTTAGGGGGGCAAAATTTTGTGCCAGTAGTGTCACTACTGGCTGCTTCCTCTTAATTTTAATTTCCTGTGTCCACCGAGCTACGGGCCATGTTCAGTGTCCGGCGCCCTGTGATTGGGCGTATGGGGGTCATGTGCGGCGTGGGGCTGGCCTGTCCGTGATCGCGGTTGCTCCTTAAGTCCCGCCTCCGCACATGACCCCCCCATACGCCCAATTACAGTGCGCCGGGAAACACTGAACATGGCGGCTGGAGCGCTGGAAAGTGTGAGCCGGCCGGGGCCGCTGTCTTCTCCTCCTCCTCCGGAGTCCGGACCGATGCAGGACATGAAGGTGAGGAATGGATGGACACGGACTGGGAGGGGGAGAGAGAGGCGCCGTATATGTAGTGTCAGTATAGGAAGACTGTAGGCAGGACAGTATAATGGTCAGTGTAGTATTGTGGTTAGTATAGTGGTTAGTGTAGTGTAGTGGTCAGTATAGTGGTCAATGTAGTGTAGTGGTCAGTATTGTGGTCAGTATAGTGGTCAGTGTAGTATAGTGGTCAGTATTGTGCTCAGTGTAGTGTAGTATAGTGGTCAGTATAGTGGTCAGTGTAGTATAGTGGTCAGTATAGTGGTCAGAGTAGTATAGTGGCCAGTATTGTGGTCAGTGTAGTATAGTGGTCAGTGTAGTGTAGTGTTTAGTGTAGTGTAGTGGTCAGTGTAGTATAGTGGTCAGCATAGTGGTCAGTGTAGTATAGTGGTCAGTGTAGTGTAGTATAGTGGCCAGTATAGTGGTCAGTGTAGTGTAGTGGACAGTTTAGTATAGTGGTCAGTGTAGTGTAGTGGTCAGTGTAGTGTAGTGGACAGTGTAGTTCTCAGTGTAGTTCTCGGTGTAGTGTAGTCATCAGTATAGTGTAGTGGTCAGTATAGTGTAGTGGACAGTATAGTGGTCAGTGTAGTGTAGTTCTCAGTGTAGTGTAGTGGTCAGTATAGTGGACAGTATAGTGTAGTGGTCAGTGTAGTGTAGTGGTCAGTGTAGTGTAGTGTAGTGGTCAGTGTAGTGGACAATATAGTGGTCAGTGTAGTGTAGTGGACAGTATAGTGGTCAGTATAGTGTAGTGGACAGTATAGTGGACAATATACTGGTCAGTGTAGTGGATAGTATAGTGGTCAGTGTAGTGGAAAGTATAGTGTAGTGGTCAGTGTAGTGGTGTAGTGTAGTGGACAGTATAGTGGACAGTATAGTGGTCAGTGTAGTGTAGTGGACAATATAGTGGTCAGTATAGTGGTCAGTGTAGTGTAGTGGACAGTGTAGTGGTCAGTGTAGTGTAGTGGACAGTATAGTATAGTGGTCAGTGTAGTGTAGTGGACAGTATAGTATAGTGGTGCAAATTACTTGCCTTGCCCCGGGTTCTGAAAACCCACGCTGCGCCACTGGCTGCTGCAACAATCGGTTTGCATAACCAAAGAATTTCTGCACAAACTGTCAGAAACCATCTCAGGGAAGTTCATCTGCATGCTCATCGTCCTCATCGGGGTCTCAACCTGACTGCAGTTCGTCGTCGTAACTGACTTGAGTGGGAAAATGCTCACATTCTATTGCATCTGGCACTTTGGAGAGGTGGGCTCTTTGCGGATAAATTCAGTTTTTCACTGTACAGGGCAGATGGCAGACAGCGTGTATGGAGTTGTGTGGGTGAGCGGTTTGCTGATGTCAATGTTGTGGATCGAGTGGCCCATGGTGGCGGTGGGGTTATGGTATGGGCAGGTGTATGCTATGGACAGCAAACACAGGTGTATTTTATTGATGGCATTTTGAATGCACAGAGATACCGTGACAAGATCCTGAGGCCCATTGTTGTGCCATTCATCCACGACCATCACCTCATGTTGCAGCATGATAATGCACGACCCCATGTTGCAAGTATCTGTACACAATTCCTGGAAGCTGAAAACATCTCAGTTCTTGCATGGCCAGCATACTCACCGGATATGTCACCCATTGAGCATGTTTGGGATGCTCTGGATTGGTGTATAGGACAGCGTGTTCCAGTTCCTGCCAATTTCCAGCAACTTCGCACAGCCATTGAAGAGGAATAACATTCCGCAGGCCACAATCAAAAACCTGATCAACTTTATGCGAAGAAGATGTGCCCCCCCCCCCCCCAATACAGTAAAACTGCACTTTTTAGAGGGGCCTTTTATTGTGGCCAGCCTAAGGAACACCTGTGCAATAATCCTACTGTCTAATGGTGGATGGATTATCTCGGCAAAGGAGAAGTGCTCACTAACACCGATTTACACAGATATGTGAACAATATTAGAGAGAAATAGGCCTTTTGTGTACATAGAAAAGTCGTAGATCTTTGAGTTCAGCTCATGATAAATAGGGGCAGTCACAAAAGTTTATAATTTTGCTTAGTGTATAAAAAAAAAAAACAATATGAGAAATGAAAAATCTGCCCATAAACAGACACACATGACAAACAAAACAAAAATAGTGTAGCGCTAAAACTAAATAAGGACTGCACTGGAAGTGCAGTAATCAAAAATGACACATATGTTAAACTATACAAACATCTTGCAGGACACAGTGAAGAAATGAAAATTATTCCAAAAAGTCCTCAGTGATGTGAGTGATATAATATGAAAGTCACAATAAAACTAAATTCTTTGGTGTAAACCCAATAAATGCTGGTGAAGTTGAATTGGTGAAAATCGAAATCAAAGTCAAAATCAAAATGGTGGTGCTCCTAGAATAAACTTGACACAAAACAAGTGCTTTCAGAGTGACCGTCACCATACGATAGTAGAAGAGGCTTACCAAAAGGCGTGGACCCCAAAAAACTTACGTTTCAAGGGTTTATAAACCAAAGACAACCACCACAAAACAATGACAAAGACACTAAATTTTTGATCTGAATTGCTATTAAAGAGGTCTGCAGTCTGCTCACATAATTTATAATAAAAACATCTTTGCCATTCTGAAGCTTCCCTCCACCCACTTAGTATATTACCATATTTTATATACCGTATATACTCGAGTATAAGCCGAGATTTTCAGCCCTTTTTTTGGGGCTGAAAGTCCCCCCCTCGGCTAATACTCGAGTCATATAAATTTTTACATTGTAAATATTACCTGTAAAGAAGTTGCGGCTGCGGCGTCCATCGTTCAAATTCCACGGCGTCCATCGTTCAAATTCCGCGGTCTCTTCCTGTTTCTTACTTGATAGGCGAGTCTCAGCAGACACTCTCCGCCTATCACGAACGTTCTCTCATCCTCAGTTTTCCAGCAGACGTCTGTGATTGGCGGAACACCCAACACAGTGTCTGCTGGGAAAACTAAGGATGAGAGAATGATCGTGATAGGCGGAGAGTGTCTGCTGAGACTCGCCTATCAAGTAAGGAACAGGAAGAGACCGCGGAATTTTGAACGATGGACGCCGCGGAATTCGAACGATGGACGCCGCAGCCGCAACTTCTTTACAGGTAATATTTACAATGTAAAAATTTATATTTACAGGGAACAGCAAGCTAGGGAACAATGGGGCATCGGCTTATACTCGAGTCAGTAAGGTTACCCAGTTTTTTTGGGCAACATTAGGTACCTCGGCTTATACTCGAGTCGGCTTATACTCGAGTATATGCAGTATACTGTGATTCCTTACTTGCCAAATATGCTGCAGAAATCTCCCTCCACTGAGTCTGGCTTCAACCATTTTAACTGTGGGCAGCTGAAGCTGCTGCCTGTTCACCTCCTGGATTTACACAGACACACAGCGGCACACCTCCAGCTCTGCAGCTCTCATTGGCCCTCTTATGACTCGTCCCCCCTCCCTTCCTGGCAAACTCTCATGAGAGTGAGAGAGAGAGCTGTGCATGATGTCATAAGCCTAGGCTTTTTACCAGACAAGAAACAGGAAATAAACACACAAATCCCTGTTCTGACAGGGTAGCTGAGACTGATTGTGTGTTCCTTCTAAGTAGGAACAGCGATCTGGCTCCTCCTCTAGTCAGTCACATCCCCTCACAGTTAGAAACACACCTAGGTGGTGCTATGATCGACTCCCCCCAGACATGACTACACATCCTATTGTAGGCGCCACTTTATATGTGGGTTCTATCGTAATAAAGACCACCTCCCTAACCTCAAGACAGTCCCCTCTATTCCCAATTCTAGGCAATCTGCCGTTTGCGCCAGGACTGGACCACTCAGAGTATGAGACGCTATGGACGGCGGGTAAAGATTGCGCTTTACATTACGTAGACGGGGATCATTGGACCTCGATCCAATCCCTGACGAGGGATACTGGGGGTTTTCAGCTATCATTTTGGAAAGCGATCGGACTGCACCGTTTCATTCACTCAATACCAACCCTGGAAGACTATTGTAGGGACAAAGGAATACTACCCCAGGTACTCTCCAAAACATATACTCTGCTCAACACCCCGGCGGAACAACCAGATTTGATGTTCCTGCAGAAATGGGAAAATTACCTACAATGTACTTTCACAACCATACAAAAACAAAACATTATTAGATTCTCCCTGAAATCATCCATCTGCACAAAAATTCAGGAGACAAATTATAAGATTCTATCTAGGTGCTATTATACACCTCGGTTACTACACAGATTCTTCCCTACTACATCAGACAAGTGCTGGAGATGCCAGACAGACAAAGGGACACTCCTCCATATCTTCTGGTCCTGCCCACTACTACGACACTTTTGGACAACAATTGAGACAATCATGGGCTAGCACAAAGGTATTTTGAATAAAAAAGACCACACAAAAAAATTTAATCCAACACATATTTATTTTACTTGGATATTTATATGGCCACGGTGTTATCCATAGGGGGTTAACATAAATCCTTTAAATAAAAATTAAATAAGCCATCATGGCAAAATTATATTATCAAAAATGTAACTGGTGTCCATCCAGTCCAAGCTGGACGACTACTCCCCACCGGCCGGAGCCAGTAACATAGGTACTGGCTGCGGCCCCCCACCACCGTGGCTGATACAATCAAATCTTGCAGACCCATATTGAAAATGTCCAGGCCTATAAAAGATAAGTGGACCATATCCTTCCTGAACAAACCTGGGACAAAACCTTCCAATTTCGAATGGCGAAAGGAAAGACCGCCAGATGAAATTAGAAAACTATGAATTGTTCTATTAAGTCTCCTCCGTATCCTATCCAAATAAAACAGGCCACCTTGAGGAGACCACAAAAGCCTCGGGATCATTTCCAAAATTGTCAAGGTCGTGGATGGGAACATAAGTTTTATGAAACAAAGATCCCTCTTCATTTCACATAATAAATCCCATGTACCCATCTTCCCGATATCATTCCTTCCCGCATGAATGACCAAAATTTGGGGGGGAGGCCAAATGCTGGCCAAATAGGATAATTGTTCCTTAAGATTCATCCAACGCAAACCCCTGACACCTGACCAAAAAACCTTAAAAGACTTAGAGTCCAGACCTAAATTGGAGGAGTAAGTTCTGGATTCAGCATGTTTGGCCGCCCAAAACACGTAGGAGTGGCCCACTATCCAAACAATTGTCTTGAGGTGATCTGAAAAGAAAAATTACAAAATTAGAAGCTCAGGACGAACATACAACTTATATCTGTTACTACCCCAACGGCCTATACGTTTTAATTTTTCTTCTGAAAGACCCAATGAATCAGCTGTAGTGGCCGCCCCAATCCGAAATGAATGGGAAGAAAAGCGGAAACCGGAGAGGTTGAGGCGTTTTAAACAGGCAGCCAAAACAGCTGAGAATTGGAACCTAGTCAACGACGATAAGTCCTCGTGAACAAAAAAGGAGTCAAAAGAAACAGGTCTAATTGACATATACATAGAAACTTGACGGACAGGACATATAGCCTCATTCGATGAGCTGGCTAAAGAGAACCATTGACCTTTACCAACCGGGGAAGATTTGGACCTACAAATGAAAAAATTAAGGAAACCTCCTTCTATTACAACATGAGAAAACCTAAGAAAAGATAAACAACGTTTATTTGCAGCCGTAAATTCACCAATCCTAAGGGCTCCAAAGAAAGCTACTGAGAATGCCGCTCTAAAAAGTAAGGACTCAAAATCAGATGAACAAACCTCCTGAAGAATTCTAAGGAGATCCGCCAACAAGGAAACTGAAATTGGACGCCTATTGTCCTGAGAAAACCTAGAGTTCCTAAATCCCTTAAGGACTTGAGTAACTTGAAAGAAAGAGGTAAGAGCAGGCAGACCTGCAAATTTTAGAAAGAATGAGACCCCGGCTAAAATTTTGCTAATAGAAGCAGGGCTAAGGTTTGACTGGATAAGGAAAGATAAGAACGCTAAAGCTACATAAGAGGTGACGTTCAAAGGATCCAAACTCAAAACTTGACAGAAAGAACACCATCTAGACCAGTGGTTCTCAACTCCAGTCCTCAGGGCCCACCAACAGGCCAGGTTTGCAAGATAACTGAAATGCATCACAGATATAATTTGCTGCTCAGGGATTGCAGTATTCTAGTCTGCATCTCACCAAGGTAATACTTAAAATCTGGCCTGTTAGTGGGTCCTGAGGACAGGAGTTGAGAACCACTGATCTAGACCATGAAAGCTTATAATCCAACCACGTCTTTTTTGACACTGAATTCCTGAGGTTACAGAGTATCAGTCCCAGATTAAGCCCCAGAGGAAATCTGGGCAAGGGGTCCCTTGTTGGTCCGCTGCTGGCGCCAAATCCCAAAACTTCTTGAACTGTGAACGAGACAAAGCATCAGCAAAGTTATTATGTATACCCGGTATGTGTTCTGCTTTCAGCCAAATGTTAAAACGCATACAATGTAAAACCAGAAAACGCAATAATTTAATCACAGGTTCCGACTTAGAAGATAAAGTGTTGACAGCAAAAAGTACACCCTTGTTGTCAGTGTGCAGCAGGATCCTATGATTCATAAAGTCCTCTTTCCAAATTACAACTGAAACTAGGACCGGGAATAGTTCCAAAAGGACCAAGTTCTGCAGGACGTCCTTCTGAAGCCATTCCTTGTGCCATTTACCAGCACACCAGTGGCCCTTCAAAAAGGCCCCGAAGCCTACGGACCCAGATGCATCAGTAAAGAATTCCAACTGGGTGCTGTCAGCAAACTCCTGTTGCCATATCGTGGAACCATTAAAATTACCCAAAAAGGAATCCCAAATTTTTAGGTCCTCCCTGATCCCCTTGGAGATACGAATGGGTTTTTTATACCCCCGATAGCAAGGGAAAATCTGCGTGAAAAAACCCTAGCCATAGGAATAATTCTAGCTGCAAAAGCAAAAAGTCCCAAAAGACATTGGGCTTCTTTCAGCAGAACCTTTTTCTTGGATAGAAAAACTGAGATCAAAGATCTCATCTTCTGGAGTTTTTGCTCCGGCAACCTGAATTCCATGTGTTCAGAATCAATCATAATGCCCAAAAATTTGAGGGAGGTAGAGGGAAAAAATGTTTTTTCGGATGCCAGAGGCACACCGAAGTGCTTGCAAACATCAACGAATGCCTGCAAAGTTTCCAGGCATTCCTCTGACTCAGCCGGACCGATAAAAAAAAAATCATCCAAATAATGAAGAATTGCCCCATGGGGTGATAGTTCGGACAAAACCCAATGTAAAAAAGTGGAGAATGCTTCAAAATAAAAGCAAGATAATGAAAACCTCATGGGCATACATTTGTCAACATAGAATTGACCCATAAATTGAAAACCCAAGGAGTTGAAACCTTGTGGGTGGACTGGGAGTAAGCGAAAAGCTGATTTAATGTCAGCTTTGGCTAACAAAGAACCTTGGCCGGACCGCCTTAACAAGACTAACGCCTCATCAAAAGACGAGTAGCACACCGGGGCTAAAACATCGGAGACCTCATCATTCAATGAAAATTTCGGAGGATAAGAAAGATGGTGTATCATCCTATAACAACCTGGCTCCTTTTTAGGAACTATTCCCAACGGTGAAAGGCGAAAATCCCAAAATGGTGGAACCGAAAAGGGGCCAGCAATCCTACCATCTGATAGTTCCTTAGACATTTTTTCCTGGACCACCTCCGCGTGTTTATAAGCGGATATCAAATTCTGCACCTGGGTACAACCCGGGCCTTTAAAAGAAGGGACCAAAAACCCTTCTTGGAATCCATCAATTAACAGAGCCGCCATTCTGCGATCTGGATAGCGCTCTAGCCATGGGCGCATTTTTGACAGATTCACTGGAGTCTGAGCTTTTACCAGGAGTGTCCCTGGGCAATGACTGGAAAGAGGTTGTATTTGATTTGCGAAAACACCTACTAGCCGCGTGCGCCCCATTACAGTGGGAGCATTCATGTCTATATCTACAATTCGTCAGGAATTTGCACTGACCTTCATTGAAGGCAAAGCAGAAACCTCTGCGAAATGCATTTTGAGTCCCGGGTTGCAGTCTAGGGGTGAACTGCGGCTTAGTTGGTAACATTAGATTCAACCACAAACCCACGTCCTTAGAACCCCAGTGTAATGAGGGATGGACTGCCAATTTTTGACGAAAATTCTCGTCGTATGTGAACCAAGCAGAACCTCCAAAGTGGCGAAATGCTTCAGCAACTATGTCCAAGTGCTGAAACAAACCTGAGCATTTACCAGGGAAGCGTTCCCCCATAACTGCTGCATAGATGCAAAAGGCTTGCAACCAGTTCTGGAAGGTTCTAGGGATAACCCTTCTCCTATCTTCCTCCGACCTATCACCAGCCTGCCTATCAGATTTGAATAAGAATTCTTTGGAGGCTGGTAACAATGATAGTATATCAAGGAATTCTCCCCTCCAAATCTTGTCTTTAACTGATTTGGGTAAATGAAAACCCAGTGGTGATATCTCACATGGGAGGGGCTCTTTAAAAGAAGATTCACTCACCATGCCCGCAGAGGGTCTCAAGCCTCGTACACACGGCCGAGATTCTCGTTGAAAAAAACATGTCGTTTTTTTCGACGAGATTCTTGGACAAGAAACTTGTCCTGGCCGAGTGTACAGACGCTCGATTCAAAGAACCCGCGGTTCTTTGAATGGAGCGTACGCGGTGACGTCATCGACTACGACGAGCATGCGCTCGTCACATTCGATGCCGTCGCCGCCATCTTGGTATACCCTATCTATGCCTAGGAAGCTACCGTGCATGCGTCGAATTCATTTCGAACATGCGCGGGCTTTCCGGAGGACAGGTAAGTGTACACACACTCACTTTTCTCGTCGAGAAACATGCCGACGAGAATCTCGACGAGAAAATAGAGAGCAGGTTCTCTATTTTCTCGTCGAGATTACTTGTCGGTTTTCTTGACGAGAAACCATACACACGAACGAATTTCTCGGCAAGACATCTCTGCCAGCAAGTTTCTTGCTGGTTCTTGCCGAGAAACTCGGTCGTGTGTACGAGGCCTAAGGAGCTGTGAGGGGTTAATAGACAATTGAGGGGTAACAACCCTAGAGCGGGTAGACATTTGTTCTTGGTCCTGTACGATAGGAACATTAACATCCTGCCAAATGGCACCAACATCATTCATAAAATGCTTATTAGCCATGCTTTTATTAGCTTCATTAGAAGTGTTAAAACACATAATTTCAGCACCAGCCTTCTGTGCCCTCTGACATTCATCCAATGCATTACACCACAGCTGAATGCCTTGCTCAGCACCAATAACTTGTGCCCCTAAAATTTCACTGGAATTTACAGTGTGTTTTGCACCAGCCACCTGTGCCCCTTGCAAACTTGCAATATTATCTGCACCATTAACATGTGCCCCTTTAAACTGTAGTAAAACATTAGACAAAGAATCAATTAACACTGAAAATTTAGAACTGGGAGAAATGACAGACATCTCACCATCATGGACCACCTCTTTGTGCTCAATCGCCTCCTCAGGTATAGGGTGAGTAGCGCTGCACTCCCGCGGACGAGAAGCACTCTGTCACAGGATATTGACTGCTCTCTCCTGACCTGTCAGCTGAGGAGAAGCCGCTGTCCTCTGACGCTTCTTCTTCCTAGCAGGCTGCTGTCTTGTTCCACCCCCGCCCGTAGACGAGCCTTCTTCTGTTTCAGGACAGGTGGAGCTGGACCGCTCTCCTCCTCCAGGCACCGCACTAACCATTCCTCACCGCCTCTGCTCTCCGCCCTCTCCAACAGCTGACACAAGAGGGCCTCACGGCTGCTGGGAGAACGGCGCTTCATAGTGCAGGAGCTCTGCGCCGCTGCCTGGTCCGGAACGGTCTGAGGTAAACTGCTCCCCGCTCTTCTGATAGCTTCACCCGCGCGGGCTAGTCAGAGCTGAACTGGCCAATTAGCTGCTCGCCCCTGTCCACCAATCCCATGGCTGTTTGTTCTGTCTCAACTACAAAACGATAAAGTTCATCTCCAGGTTTAAGTAGGCCTTACTCAAGCTGGTTTGATATTCATCCCTTGCATCGATACAGGCAGTTTAACTCAATGAATAAACTCACAGTTAGGATGACAGACGATGAATCCTTTCGAATGTTCTGTTTAATGATGGATATTCATAGGTAGAAAAACGTTGCAGTTGTAAGCCACATGTAAGATGTTTAGCATGGAAGAAATACAGGAGTAATGACCAGAATCAGGAAGTGGAGGAGATATATAAAGAACTACGGTGAGAGAGAGAGTTCAGCTAGAAAGAAGGGGACAGATCTTAAAGACACAGAGCAAGAATAATCACATAGTGTAACACAACACTCCCCGTCTGAAATCTTTAGATTTCATAACCTTAAACTAATATATATTTTTTCAAAAAGTCCAATACTGACGAATGTCCTGGAACCTGTAATGAAAAACATGCAACAAGTAAATAATAAACGTAAGTTCAACAGGATGAAGAACATAAAGTCACAGTATGATGTCTTCAAATAATTCCAAAGTTCTGAGTAGAACCTGTAGATGGCAGCAATGTACTCCCCGCCGTGCCAACAGCATGGCTAGTCCTTGCACAAGTCACTCACCTGGCAAAAGGAGTACTAACTCTGTAATTGGTCGACTAAAGGTTCGTGTCGATCCTCCCTTGGTTACCTTGACTTCTACCTTCCGGACTTTGTTATCGTCGCTGGGCATAACTTTAGTAATAAGACCCATAGGCCACTCATTCCGACAAACTTTCTTGGCTTTTAGAAGGATGAGGTCTCCAACCTTAAGATTCAGCTTAGATGCTTGCCATTTGTTATGACCTTGAAGGTGGTGAAGATACTTTTTCTTCCAGCGATGCCAGAACACATTGGCTAGATGCTGCACCTGCTTCCATCGATGCCTGTAATGGTGTGACCGCAGCTTCTGTTTTGTACTTACAGAAGTGTGGAGTGAGGTGTTCACAGTTCTTATTTCCTTATCATCTTCAGGGTTTACTAGCCCATAGGTGGTGTCAATAGGGAGTAAGTAAGAGTCCTCACACAGAAACCTTGGAGGTGACAGCCATAAGCTGTCCTGAAGAGCGGCAGGTGACACGGCTCTGGTCCCACAGTCAGCTGGGTTGAGTTCAGTGAGAACGTGATGCCATTGACTTGGTAGAGAGAATCTCTTGATACGTTCAACCCTGTTGCTGACGTACACATAAAATTGTTTTGTTTGGTTGTTTATGTAACCAAGTACTACCTTACTGTCTGTATAGAAGGTGAAAGAATCAATTGTAGTGTCCATTTCACTTCGTATGACCTCAGCAGTTTCTACTGCTAGCACGGCTGCACAAAGTTCAAGTCTTGGTATGGTATGTGCAGGCTTGGGAGTGAGTTTTACCTTGCCTAGGACAAAACTACAGTGTGATTCTCCATTCAGTTCAGAGGTCTTCAAATAGGCTACTGCAGCAATAGCTTCAACTGATGCATCAGAGAAAATATGAATCTCTCTCCGGTTAGCAGTTGAAGTGGATCCTGGAACATAGCAACGGGGAATCTGAAGTTTTTCTAGTGACTTCAAAGAATATCTCCACCTTCCCCACTTGTGTTGATTCTCACTAGGCAAGGGAGTATCCCAGTCTATGTTCTCAGTAGACAACTGCCTTAGTAAAATCTTACCTTGAATGGTAACTGGAGCAAGGAAACCCAGTGGGTCATAGATGCTATTCACCACGGACAGGACTCCTCTCTTAGTGAAGGGTTTGTCACAAGTTGACACTTGGAAGGTGAATTTGTCTTGCTTGGTGTTCCACAACAAACCCAGACTTCGCTGTACAGGAGGCACATCTGTACCTAAGTCAAGGTTTTTTAGACTAGTGGCATAGTCCTCAGAGTGAAAGGCATTCATAAGTTCCTGGCTGTTGGATATAATCTTGTGCAGTCTAAGGTTTGCTACAGACAGCATCTCCTTTGTTCTGGTGAGAAGGTCAATTGCTTCTTTAGCAGTTGGAAAGGACTCAAGTGCGTCGTCAACGTAGAAGTTTCTTTCAACAAATTGACGGGCATCAGATCCATATTCAACTTCTCCAGTCTGAGCTGTTCTCCTTAGCCCATAAGTTGCCACTGCTGGGGAAGGACTGTTACCGAAGACATGTACCTTCATGCGATAATCTATAACTTCCTTGTTGAGGTCATTGTCCTTGTGCCATAGAAACCTGAGGTAGTTTCTGTTGTCTTCTCTGACGATGAAGCAGTGAAACATCTGTTGAATGTCGGCCATTACTGCTACAGGCTCTTGTCTGAAACGAATCAAGACTCCTATTAGACTGTTGTTCAAGTTGGGTCCAGTAAGGAGCATGTTGTTAAGAGAAACACCTTCGTGCTGAGCACTGGAATCAAAGACAACTCTGATTTGGTCTGGTTTGCGTGGGTGATACACGCCAAAGGATGGAAGGTACCAGCATTCTTCTCCCTCCTTTAGTGGGGGAGCAGGCTCTGCATGATCTCTGTCAAATACATTTTGCATAAAGTCCACAAAGTGCTTTTGCATCTCTGGTTTCCTGCTTAAGTTTCGCTTTAAGGAGGATAATCTACTGATGGCCTGCTGTAAGTTGTTGGGCAATCTCTCTCTTGGGAGATGAAAGGGTAGGGGTGCTACCCAGTTATTGGAGTCATCTTGAAAGAACTCATTGTCCATTACCTTGATGAATTCCTTGTTAAACACTGTAGAGCCGAAGTCGCCATCATGGCAGGAGAAAGGGCTTGTGTCACCTGAGATACCATGTTGCCATTCGTGGCTGGCTATCTTCTCTTTCACCCAGTAGTGATGTGGGCATGGCTCAAAGTAAGTGTTTCGGCCATTTGGCAGAACATTTGTCTTGAATGACGAAATGTTGGTAGGTCTTTTCATTTTGCCTATGCAGACATTGCCTATGATGACCCACCCTAGATCCGTGCGCTGGGCAAATGGGGCATCTGGGGGTCCACTGACTTGTCTGTGTACCTTGTGAACTCTTAAAATGTCTCTTCCTAACAGAAGAAGGATCTGAGCATCTTTGTCAAGCGGCGGTATCTCATTTGCTATTACCTTGAGGTGAGGGTGATGGAAAGCAGCAGCTGGAGTAGGGATTTCTTCCCTGTTAGCAGGTATCTGATTGCACTCAACAAGTGTAGGTATGGGTAATTGCAAGTTACCTTTGAGAGAAGATACCATGAGTCCATGAGCCCTTCTTCCAGAAACCTCTATAGTTCCACTACAGGTACCCAAGGTGTAAGGATGAGCTTCGCCTTTTATTTCAAATAGATTGAACAATTCCGATTTTGCAAGTGATCGATTGCTCTGATCGTCTAAGATAGCATATGCCTTTAGAGACTTTTCTGGTTGATCCTTGTGGTATATGTTCACCAAGCATATCTTAGCACAGGACTTACCACAGCGGTCTTCTCCACAAACTTCAGTGCAGGATGAAGAAATGATGGTAGAATTAGGCACTTGGTCTGTATTCTCCCCGCCATGCGTTAACCTGGGAGGAATGTTGGCAGGTTGTGCAGAGCTGGGCTCAAGAGGATGGAGGGCTTGCACATGTTCTTCAGAGCCACACTCTATGCACTTGATGGACACATTACAGTCCCTTGCAAAATGTTCTGTAGAAGCACAGCACCTGAAACATACCCTAAATGTCTTTAAAAGCTCCTTGCGCTCTTCCAGAGGCTTTTTCCTAAAGCCGATACATTTATTGAGGGGGTGTGGCTTCTTGTGTATGGGACACTCTCTGTTAGGGTTTTCAATCTTCCTACTCTGTTTGTTCGTGGCCAGAACTGTGGTAGGAGTGGGAAGGATGTCAGTCTTTTTCACGGACACTGGGCCTCTATGGTTTCTGTAGTTGCCCTGAAGACTGGTACTCTTAGGAAAGGGTGAGAAGAGACTGTACTCACCGTAGGAAAAACTTGGATCGTTCTTGGTCTCTGCAATTTCCCTGATGAATTCACAGAAGAAAGAGAATGGAGGGAAGGAAACCTTGTTCTCTCTTTTGTATGATGACCCTAGTGCAGTCCATTTCTCTTGCAAACCATACGGGAGCTTGGAGACAATTGGGTTTACCCCTCTTGGAGTGTCAAGGTAACTGAGTCCAGGTAGTTTTGGGTCTGTCTTGGCTAGCTGAAGCTCAAGGAGAAGGTCACTCAGTCTCTGGAACTCCTTGTTGTCCTTACCGGATATCTTTGGGAAAGTTTCCAGACGCATGAACAAAGCATTTTCTATAGCTTCTGGACTGCCATAACTTTGCTCTAGTCGCTCCCATGCAGCTGTGAGGCCTGCAGTAGGATTGTCCATGAAAACCGATCTTAATGGCTTAACACGTGCAGCAGATAGAGGACCAAGCCATTTGATCAGCAGATTCAATTCTTGATCAGCTGTAATGCCAATATTGCTGATTGTAGTTCTGAAGGCACATTTCCAACGTCTGTAGTTCTCAGGTTGGTCATCAAAACTTGTAAGACCAGTCTTTGTGAGCTCTCTGCGAAGCATGTACCTCACAAACTCTTCTGTATCAGTTGTCTCCGCCTTTATGTGAGATGCTGTTGGCTGTATGGTGCTGATTGCGTTATCTTTGACATTGTTGTTAAAGGACACAGGGAAATATGGTGCAGCAGATGCATCCAGGTGAGTTGCTTGCTTGAAGTCAGTTGTTCCAATGGTACGTTGATTCAAGGCTGTACCAATGACTGGAGATTGATGACTTGCTTGAAGCTTGCGCTGATGCTCTGTGACGTATGAAGGCAGGCAAGGTAGGCAGGTAGGAAATGCAGTGGAGTGATTTTGAGTGCAGGAAGTTGCTGGAACCTCTTTAACTTGAAGCTGTGAAGGAGTCTCTATGTAGTCGGGAGCATTGGAGACAATGGAGTGTGCACTGCAGTGGCTTAGGACATAGTCTTTAGTGCGTTTGAGGGGGTCTTCCATATCTGCTAAGTTTAGGTTAATGCTGTCTTTCTCACTTGCACCTTCGTCTGCACTGATAGCTTGCTGTAGGACCCTTAGCTTTGCCATAGCTGCGTCATGTTTACACTGTTCATTTAAGGTTTCCATTGTTGCTCTTTGACAGGCTGACTGCGCTTCCGACTCTGCTCTTTGACGTGCTGACTGCGCTTCCGACTCTGCTCTTTGACGTGCTGACAGCGCTTCCGACTCTGCTCTTTGACGTGCTGACAGCGCTTCCAACTCTGCTCTTTTTTCTGCATATGCCACCTGCACTTTGCTGGCTTCCACTTCAGCGCGGGCATTAATAAGTCGCTCACTGAGTGTTGAGTATCTTGAACTATGGGATCTTGACGAGTTTTTAGAACGTCTGGTGGAAACAGATCTGTGAGATGCAGTGTCCTGTAACAGCTTTATTTTTGCTTCTGCCTTTAATCTGGTTTGCTGGATAAAACTGTCTCTTTCAATATTAAGAATGTTGACACGCTTTAACTGCCTCATCGCATTTTCTGACTTCATGTTTTGTAAGACATTAGTGAACTTGATGCTGGTAAGCTGATAAAGCTCATATGAGGCAGAAAGTTGTTTAATGGCGCCCTCTAGTGTCAGTAGTTAACGTTCAACAGACACTGTATTGGCTTCAGCAGGGATTTTCTCCCAGACTAATTCCAAGCTATTTGACAATTCAGTCCTTGAAGCTTCATAATTCTCCATTACTTTCCAAGTGGGTTTAACTGAGCGTTTGGGTAACTCAGTTTCTTCAGGAACTTGTGGGGAGGTAGATGTGAGTTCACATTCAGAAGCTTGGTCACTCATGATAGCAGACTGACTGTGAAAGCAGGCAGGATCTGTGTGCTGAAATATGACACTGTGCAGATTGTCTCAGGCTGCCATGTGCTGCTCTGTCCCTTCTGTCTTGCTATGAGGGCAGTAAATCTTGTCTGTTTCAGTACTGACATGCAGAAATCTTGTAATTAGGCTGTAAACTCTGTTTTTCTACTGTTCTGTCTCAACTGCAAAGCGATAAAGTTCATCTCCAGGTTGATGTAGGCCTTACTCAAGCTGGTTTGCTATTATCCCTTGCATCGATACAGGCAGTTTAACTCAATGAATAAACTCACAGTTAGGACGACAGACGATGAATCCTTTCGAATGTTCCGTTTAATGATGGATATTCATAGGTAGAAAAACGTTGCAGTTGTAAGCCACATGTAAGATGTTTAGCATGGAAGAAATACAGGAGTAATGACCAGAATCAGGAAGTGGAGGAGATATATAAAGAACTACGGTGAGAGAGAGAGTTCAGCTAGAAAGAAGGGGACAGATCTTAAAGACACAGAGCAAGAATAATCACATAGTGTAACACAACACTGTTGCTGCCCAGGGATTTTGCCTCAAGCTCAAACAACCTGTGGGGATAAAACCAAGCAGGAGAACTGCAATCCTTTCCCCTTTGAGCTAACCCATGGTGGTCCAGCTTAATGCTGTGACCTTTCATTCAGAAATGTACAGATCACACAATTCAGAAAGACCCTGCGTTCTTCCTGCTTCACGCCACCACAATCCCGGCACGGTCGTACAAGAAATCGGTTGTTCGACACTTACTCAATGCCGCAAAGTCTTGCATTCCAGCTACATGGAAGCAAAAGGTTGTGCCAACCAATGAAGAGATTTGAAGACCGGCACTCAGATTAACATGCTGGCAGCAGCGGGGGACAGCTGGACGCGGGAGTATTAAGCCCTCCATTCCGCTTCAACTATGTGATTATAAAATACAGAAATGCAATCAATAATTCCTGATCGTATCTGCCAACTATCGATTGAAATCCACTTCCCCCTGCGTCATTTTTGTTAAATAAGTTGTTATCTAGATATATAGATAGATCAATTATTCCTATTCGAAGAAGTCGATTGGAAAAGTAATTGATCATTTATGGAAGTGTGTATGGCCATCATAATTCTCCAATTTGAAATAAAAATGTAAAAGTAGAGAAACATTAACCACCTCCCTACTGTGCACGAAAACCCCCTTCCTGCCCAAGCCATTTTTCAGCTTTCAGCGCTGTCACACTTTGAATGACAATTACGCGGTCGTGCGATGTGGCTCCCAAACGAAATTTGCGTCCTTTTTTTCCCACAAATAGAGCTTTCTTTTGGTGGTATTTGATCACCTCTGCGGTTTTTATTTTTTGCGCTATAAACAAAAGTAGAGCGTCCAGTTTGGAAAAAAAACACTATTTTTTACTTTTTGCTATAACAAATACCCATTTTTTTTTCAATTAAAATTTTCCTCAGTTTAGGCCGATACATATTCTTCTACATATTTTTAGTAAAAAAAAAAACGCAATAAGCGCGTATTGATTGGTTTGCGCAAAAGTTATAGCGTCTATAAAATAGGGGATAGATTTATAAAAAAAAAATGATTTTATTTTTTTATTAGTAATGGCGGCGATCTGCGATTTTTATTGTGACTGCGATATTGCGGCGGACACATCGGACACTTTTGACACATTTTTGGGACCATTCACATTTATACAGCGATCCCTGCTATAAAAATGCATTGATTACTGTATAAATGTGACTGGCAGGGAAGGGGTTAACCACTAGGGGGCGGGAAGGGGTTAAATATGTTCCCTCAATGTGTTCTAACTGTGGGGGGAGGTGACTGACTGGGGGAGGTGACCGATGGTTGTCCCTATGTACAAGGGACACACCATCGGTCCCCTCTCCCTCACAGGACTTGGATCTGTGTGTTTACACACAGAGATCCACTTTCCTGCTCGGTTCCCGGGCAATCGCATCGGGTCCTTGGGAACGCGACGGGCGCGCAAGCGCGCCGCCAGCGGCGTGCGCGCACCCCCTAGCTCGTTTTAAAGGCAGGACGTCATATGACGTCCTGTCAGAACGAGAGTGTCCTCCGCCCGCCGTCAATTGACGGTGGGCGGGGGACAAGTGGTTAAAGTGTCACTAAAACCACATCATACTATCAATAAATGGTGTATTGCATGTTTTTCATATTCACTCAGTCACTATGAGATTCATTTTCTGTATTCTGCAAAAAACCTGGTTGATCCTGCTGCTCTCTATCTCCACCTTCTTTCCATGTTCTCAATTTAGCTAGGGATTTTGCAGAGCAGTGTTGACAGCTCTGCACATGCTCAGTTTCTTTGCTGCGCATTTCCTCCCTATCACATCTGAGCAGCCTATGTGACTATATTCTAAGACACAGGCTGGAGGGGCGTGGCACAACCTGTGACTGGCAGAAATGTTATTGTCAAAAATAATAAAGATTTGATTTAAAATATATATTTATATGGCAATTTAAAACAGTTTGTTTATTTTATTTATTTATGCTCTGTATTCCAAAGGGAGTTTTTTTTTAATTTTGAATATGTGACCAGCAGCAGAGGACTAGACGCTCCTCCTGCTTATGTTTCCCTGCAGACAGGCTGGAAAGAGCTGAGTCATGTGACAGCTGTATATCACATTTTATTTATTAAAATAATGACAGTGCCATCGTCCATATACAGAAATAGAAGGGACAATGTAAATTAAACAGTGTGTGTTTAGTATCACTTTAAGGATTCATTCACACGGCCATTTAAAAAAAAAAGCTGCATTGTTTTCAATTATGCAATTCACACAGGTGCGTAAACATGCACTGTATTCAGATCTGTAACACAGAATCCCAAAATCTGCGACTAAGAACATGCGCTTAACATACACACGTAAATGTAGTCTTAAAGTGGTTGTACAGCTTCGTTTTTTTTTTTTTAATAACAAATGTAGCACTACCCCCAGTTAAGAGAGCTGCTGGTTGGTTTTGGGTCTGTACCCTAGCTATCAACCCCAAGAATCTGTCTCGAACCCTCCCTTGGCACAACTGGTCTGCAATTAGGTTCTGGAACCCAATGGCAATGGGATACACAATAATACTACACAACAGTAAAATGGTACGTAAAATTGTTACCTTGTATAGCCACTGGTCCGGGGGCCCCTGTTGAAGAACATTTGTTCGAAACGTGTAGGGCTAGGTACACTACCTCATTCACTGCCCCTTTTTAAACGTTTTTATTGTTTGTGATCACTTTTATGTTGGTTGAATAAACCCTCATTGACCTGCACCATTGGAGCATTCCTTCCCTTCTTTTCTCCTTCCTTTGGCCACTGGTTACTAATATTCACCATGGTAAAGAGTCTCCTTGCTGAGTGGCGGTTCCAGTTCCATCGGAGGACCACCTGGATCGGTGTGAAACCCAGAGTCTGCTGTCAAGTCGGGGAGCCTACCGGACAGTCTACATTGGGGACCCATCTTTCCAGACTAACTGATGAGGAGTGCCACTGGGATTTCGTATGCCTATTTGACCTGCCTAAACCACAGGTCTAATGTTCCGGTAAGAGTATTCTACCTCTCTTTTTCTACAAGAGTTATGTGATGACCCTTCAGTGCTACATGTTCTTTCTTCACAACATGAAAATTTTCTATGGACACTGTATGGACTCATTATATTGATATTATTTATCACTTTGGTTTGATTGGAGGCCCAAATTATTGGGCTTCATTTCTTCACTTAACGCTACATCTTCATTCTATATAAACAGTTAATGCAATCCGGGCAGGTGCCCTCTCACCAAAGTAGGCCTCGCCCCTCCGGTACGTCCCACTGTCGGTACCTTGATCCGCAACCCCTCCGCAACTTGCAGTCTCCGGTTCCTCTCACAGCCGCAGTGGATGTCGGTTGAAGGATGACTCCAGTCTCTGAGAAGCGCGAGCTGGTCACACAGAAGAGGATCCCTCTTTTAGCGGGATGATCCTCCGCAAAAGCTGTAGGCCCAGGCTTTAGGCCTAGTTGCTTCAGCAGCAGGCCTCACACAGACTTCCTGCTTGATTGAGGGCGAAGTCCAGAGAGAGCTAGCGTAGCCCCTCCCTTCCTTTAAGTAACCTCCCCCAGAAAGCTGAGCGAGAATGCAATGCACTTTGGGAGTACAGCCGCACTGTGGGTATCGTAGTCTATTATATATACCTCATGGCAATGGAGTCACTTTCTCCCTGTACCATAAGTTCCACAGTGCATTGTTCAATAAGGTAAACAACAGTTGCTGCAATCCCTTAAAGAGACTCCGGAGGGAGCTGATGATATTCTTAATATAACTATAGTCCTTTATAACACACTACAAATAGGCACCCTGCTACACAAACATATCATACTTACCTCCACTGTGCAGCTCGTTTTGCACAGTGTGGCCCCAATCCACGACTTTTGGGGTCCCTCGGCAGCTCTCACGGCTCCTCCCCGCATCAGATAACCCCCTAGGAGAGGCGCTCTCCCGGGGGTTTACCTTGCGGGCACACTCCCGATTCATTCATTCGGCGTCCATCATACCTGCCGAATGTATGGCTCGGCCCGGCACACCCACCATTGGATTTGATTGACAGCAGTGGGAGCCAATCGCTGTTCTGCTCTCAATCTATCCAATCCAGAGCCGAGAACCCCGTGAAGCGGAAGAGCCCGTCTCCGCCGGATGAAGTTCCAGGGTTCAGGTAAGTAAAATGGGGGGCTGAGGGGCCAGTGACTGCTAGGTGTTTTTTCACTTTAATGCATAGGATGCATTAAGGTGAAAAAACACGAACCTTTGCAACCCCTTTAACAAAGGAGAGAAATAAATAATATACAGGTATGTACCCATACGCATCTTTACGCATTTAAACACATCTATACGCGTACAAAACACGTGTATTTTCATCTTGTGAGGCACACTCCAGATGAGGTCCAATAGGATGAAACGCGTTGGATGACGCTCGTGGAGTCATTGCTTTTTACCTATACCACTGAAGGGTCTTTTCGCTAGATTATATTGGAATTTTTATAAGTGTACACCCCCCACCTTTTTTTATAATAAATACCTATCATTTAGAGTTACACTATGTGCGGTTTTTGCTTTTTTTATATACCATCATGGATCACCTTAACATCTGATGTGGTCCTTCCGCACACCCTGGAGCGTGTTTTGTAAAGTTGGAACCTCTCCTTCAACATTGGATGGGGCTTATTCTCCAAATATCGTCCTTGCTGTGTCGGATCCTCTTGAGGTGATTCCTCACTACTGCCTGTTGGACTCTTATGCTGTACAGTATATGAGTCCACCATCTCCGGTAAGAGTGCCAACCTTATTATTTGTTGATTGCACCGTAATATCAAGTTCCATCCTTTTGAACAGTAAAGGAGTCTCCTCTACGTTTATAGGATCAACTGTTTAAAAAGGACTACCACATGTTTACTCACAAACTTTGAATAATTTAATCATTATCCATTCACTCATATTTTATGATTTTTTTTCAGTATTTTTATTCACCTATACACAATTTTGTGAAATTATTCATTCCCCATTGTACACACCTTGGGTCATCCAGGCGTTTATACATCTGTTTTTATTTAAAGGGGTTGTAAAGGTACATGTTTTTTCACCTTAATGCATTCTATGCATTAAGGTGAAAAAACATCTGAGCATTAGCGCCCCCCCCCCCCCCCGAGCCCCGTTTACTTAACTGACCCCTCGAAAATCCTGCGGCGTAAACGCGCTGACTTCTCGGTTCATTCATTGGTTGATTGTAAGCAGCGCAGCCATTGGCTCGCGCTGCTGTCAATCATATCCAATGACGTGGTGCGCCGGGGGTGGGGCCGAGTGATACAGAGTGGCTATAGCCGCCGGCTGTATCACGGGAGCGCGCCCGCAAGAACTTACCACCATGCGAGAGAGCTCACTTGAAGGTGGAAAGTTCTTGCGGGGAGGAGCCGAGACAGCCGCCGAGGGACCCCAGAAGACCAGGTTCGGGGCCACTCTGTGCAAAACGAGCTGCACAGTGGAGGTAAGTATAACATGTTTGTTATTTAAAAAAAAAAAAAAATGTCTTTAGTGTTCCTTTAATTTTTCATTTATTTTACTTGTTTCACCACTTTGAGCGCTACACTAATAATTGTCGATTCATTACATTTGGAATTAAAACTGTGGAATTTGAAAAATACATAAACATTGATGCAGCTGCTAATCCGGTAATTTCACAATGATTCAGGAATGAAGAAGACATCCCATCTATAGCTAAGGATATGCCTTTGTACTGGCCGATCCCCGCACTCCATATTGCTTGCTATAAGCCTAGACACCCGCCTGTACAACACTCCCTACACCTCCCATCTGTTCTCTGCTCATCACTCTACACACAGCGGAGATGCCTGAATGAGTCACATGGCTCCGCCCACTCCAGCATCCCTCTGTCATCGCACATATGCGGACAAACAGGACGGGGGCGGGCTCTTCTCTTATTGGTTCCTGCTCTCTTCTGCTGACGCGAATATGAATGACTTCGCGCCGTGATTGGACGGTAGTAGAACTGCTGATACTGGAGAACACAGTGTAGCTTCCATCCGGTGAGTGAGAAGGCAGAGCTGGGTACGTGTAGAAGGATATTATGGGATGTGTGTTCTTTTTTTATTTATCCTTTAATTGGACTGTGTGTGTGTGATGATGTGTTCAGAGGGACTACAAGTCCCAGCATGCAGCTTTCCAGGCTCCTGTAGTTAGGTGATCAGAGGCAGTGTAGCTGGGTATTGATCACATATGATGTAGAATGTGACTATTGGGGATATCAGCAGGTCCCTCTCATACTGCAGTGATCAGGTCACTCTCTATGGCAGGAGGTCAGACTGGCTGATGATCAGCACAAGCTGCTGCTTAGGGACACAAGACTGCTGGATCATGCTATAGATGAGTCACGTGACTGCTGCTTTGTTGTTACATAAGGATCCAAGTTGCAGATATGTGATCATGATTATTACTTCATTGTAGCTAATTATTCTTATTTTAGGAAAGTGCATGCAATACCTGTCACCCCTCCCTAGTCAGTTATTCCATGTCATTTGCCGCATACAGGACAAGGACAGGTGCTGAACAGTGACACCTGTACAAAGGATCTGATCCACCCATGGGATCCTGGTCCTGAGATACCCCATGCATGTAGTCAGCAGCGTTGGGATCCATCCTTACTTATTTTATAAAATAGTGACAGTTATTTTCAGCTGAGGCCAGTGAGATGTGAAAATTACAGTCACCTGGCTAAAATAAAGACAATCGCCCCAGGTGTTAAAGCTTTGTGGATTGAGCCTATTACTGTCTATGATTTTGCACACAGAGGCTGAATTGATCTAGTTCAGAGAGGTGCACAGGGAAATTGGTATTTTTCTGTTTACTGGAAATCCCATTCCAGATGACAAGGAGAATCAGACAAAGGGTTGGCATGTACATGACGGAGATCTGTATATATCAGCTACATGCCACTTTAAATGTGTGTAGTATCAGACTATATGCAGTCCACTTCAGTTGTGTGTAATATTAGATTATCTTCACTGAGTTCTTTTGGGAGAATGTGGTAAGATTTATGCATCTGGTTATTTGCTATGCTTTTTGCCCATCACCTCGATTCAGCACAGCTGCAATGCATTTATTAAAAAGGCGCAGGCGCTTCCTTTGGAGCAGTGCAACACATTTTTTGCCCCATGTACTACAATGTACATGTATTTTTAATGCAATGTTGGCAGAGTTTTGTGTATAAAATCCAGCCTCCTCTTCCTACAAAAAAACGCATGAAGCATTAAAAACACATCAAAAACATGCAATGTCGTACAACAAAAACATACTGAAAAATGTATCATGCAGCAGCGCTAGTGTGAACCAAGGAGGAGTTAAAGCTGAAGCTTAGTTACATTTTTTTTTCTTTGCAGCACCAGAGAAATTACTTATCTCTGATGAAGTGTGTCCCATGTCTGGCAAGGTGCTGCATAATGTAAAAATCTTCTCCCCTTTGCTATTAGGTTTTCCTCACAGGGCTGACCTTCCAGTGCTGTGTGGGTTAAAGTGATACCAAATGTCAGGGGCCCCAAATATCCTTTTCTGGGGTCTCCTGCTGGCAATCTTGGCTCCTCCTTTTGTCTGTGTGCCCCCAAAGCAAGCCACTTTCTATGGGGGCCCATGTGCGTGCTCGCTCTCGAGCTGTGTGTGTCTATGGAGCTGCACTATAGACACTCACAGTGCTGCTTGGCCCTGCCCCACACTTCCTACTTACAGGAAGAGAGGTGAGAAGAGATCTAGGTGAGGACTATTTGGGGGGGGGGGGGTGCACAGTAGAGCTGCACGATTATGGATAAAATGAGAATCACAATTGTTTTGCTTGGAATAAAGATCACGATTCTGAAGAACTTTTTTATTTTAAAGATTTACAACCTCTGGACATTAGGTTCGAACAAGGTGGCAATAACATAAGACATAAGATCTTTGCTTCAATACAATTTAAGGAAATGTAATGAAAAGTAATGTAATGTGTAAAGAAATAAAAAAATTACCATTGAGTTATATTAGGGTCTTTGTTTTTTAGTACTCGCCGATACCAATTACCGATACCTACCACAACTTTTTTGTTTAGACTTCAGCTGTCAGCAAAGGTACAAAAAGACATTGAAAAGTTATTTTACAAATTAAATACATTTTTATTTACATTTTTGCGCTTTTTTCAATGTGAAACTTGTAATTATATGTTAAAGGTGTAAAAATATTAATGAACAAAGAAAACAAAAAAAAAAAGTTTTAATTAATAGTTTATAAAATAGAAGTAAATAAAATAAAAAAATCAGCAGAGGAACAATTTAATAAAAAAAAAATGTATTTTTTACTTGACAAGGTTGCTTTAAACCGACTTCATTTGCAGACCACAGGTCATCCCGTTTGATCTGTAAATTAATAAACAGGAGAGATAACAACATACAATGTTTCTTTTTATATGTCTCTTTCAGGCTGAGCAATGTTGTTGATAAACTTTGGCAGCTGCTTTTTTTTTGACAGCTGTGAGAAGGGGAACTGCTCTGCACTTTTTACATGAATCGTGGAATGCTTGGGGGGTATCAAAACTGTGATATTTTAACGATTAATAGTGCAGCTTTAGTGCACAGCAAGCTGTAAAACATGTTTTACCTGAATGAATGGAATACATTAACCTCCCTGGCGATATTCCCGAGTGTGGCTCGGGATGGATTTTTCATACCAAAAGCGGTAACCCCGAGCCACACCTCGGGATTGCATCGCAGGATCCATGTACAGGTTACTTACCTTGTCCCCTGGATCCTGCGATGTCTCCCCGCTGTGATCTGCGAGCCGCCGTGTCTCGCTCGATTCACAGTGCCGAGCTCCGTTCCCTGGGAGCGTTGCGACGCACGGGGACGGAGTTCGCGCCAAATTCAAAAAGTAAAAAACACAGTATAGATACAGTATACTGTAATCTTACTGATTACAGTACTGTATCAAATAATTACACATCCCCTTTGTCCCTAGTGGTCTGTCCAGTATCCTGCATGCACTTTTATATTATAAATACACCCTGTTCCAAATTATTATGCCAATGATATTTTTCTCATTTACCTAAATCAGGGCTTGACAAATTTGCTTGGAATCTAGGAGCCAGCTAAAAAAGTTAGGAGCCAGGTTTTTTTTTTAATGACCAATGCGTGCAGAAGCGAACGCATACGTGAGTAGCGCCCGCAAATGAAAGCAGTGTTTAAACCACACATGAGGTATCGCCGCGATCGGTAGTGCAAGAGCAATAATTCTAGCCCTACACATCCTCTGTAACTCAAAACATGCAACCTGTAGAATTTTTTAAATGTCACCTATGGAGATTTTAAAGGGTAAAAGTTTGTCGCCATTCCACGAGCGGACGCAATTTTGAAGCGTGACATGTTGGGTATCAAATTTACTCAGCGTAACATTATCTTTCACAATATAAAAAAAAATTTGGCTAACTTTACTGTTGTCTTATTTTTTAATTTAAAAAAGTGTATTTTTTTTTATTATTATCATATAATTATTTGTTATAATTATTTATAGTTATTATATTATAATTTATGATTTTGTGTTTCAAACTTTATCATACCCGGGATGTCTACTAGACTCTTGTTTGGACAGATTTAAGTGAGTTATCCCTGGTACCGCTTTCAGCATCAAAAATCTGATATAATCATACCGCCAGGGAGGTTAAGGTAGAAAATGTTTTAGCTTGAGATTCACTTTAACAACAGCCACAGCAAGAGTAGAGTTCTGCTGTTCCGCCCTCTTCCGTCTCCCTCCACAATTCATCGAACTTGAAGTATTCTTCCACAGAGTGCAAAGTTTTCCCTGAATGGAGGACGAGTAGATGAATAACAGGATCTGCCTCCTCCAAACACAGAGCACTTTGCATTCTGGGAAAGAATACTATACTACGAGTTTTATGAATAGAGGAGGTAGGTGGAAGGGGCAGGAGAGGGCACAGCACTTCACTTGCAGCGCCTGAAGATCGGGATTTTTACACTGTGCAGCACCCAGCTCGACGTGGGACAAACTTCATTATAGGTAAGGTACGTCCCTGGTGCTGCAAAGCAAAAAAAAAAAGTAATTAAACTTAAAGGATAACTAAAGGTTCAGTTTTAAAAAAACAAAAAACAAACATGTCATACTTACCTCCTCTGTGCAGTTGGTTTTGCACAGAGTGGCCCCGATCCTCCTATTCTGGGGTCCCTCAATGGTGCTCCTGGCTCCTCCTCTTCTCGAGTTCCCCGTCAGAAAAACGCTTTCCCTCGGGGCACCCGTGTGGGTGCTTCCGTGTCCTGCTGCTGCGTCCATTGACACAGACAGCAGGACGCAGCTTCCACGTCATTGGATAGTGGTGGGAACCAACCTACCTGCTCCCGAAACAAAATCTAGGCGGGTTGAGCAGCGCTCAGCCTTTCCCAGGGAGCTTTGTATTCTATGAATGAATACAAAGGTTCCTCTGATTGCCTGGGGCAGGCAGATTATGTCACAATGTCTGACTCAGCCAATCAGAGGGAGCCTTGTATTTAAAGAATACAAAGCTCCTTGGGAATGGCCGAGAAGAGCTCAGCCCGACTCGATTTTGTTCTGAGAGCCGGACTTGCATTTCCTGACCTTCTCTGGGAACACAGCGCTGTACAGGTCCTTCTCAAAAAATTAGCATATTGTGATAAAGTTCATTATTTTCTGTAATGTACTGATAAACATTAGACTTTCATATATTTTAGATTCATTACACACAACTGAAGTAGTTCAAGCCTTTTCTTGTTTTAATATTGATGATTTTGGCATACAGCTCATGACAACCCAAAATTCCTATCTCAAAAAATTAGCATATCATGAAAAGGTTCTCTAAACGAGCTATTAACCTAATCATCTGAATCAACTAATTAACTCTAAACACCTGCAAAAGATTCCTGAGGCTTTTAAAAACTCCCAGCCTGGTTCATTACTCAAAACCGCAATCATGGGTAAGACTGCCGACCTGACTGCTGTCCAGAAGGCCATCATTGACACCCTCCAGCAAGAGGGTAAGACACAGAAAGAAATTTCTGAATGAATAGGCTGTTCCCAGAGTGCTGTATCAAGGCACCTCAGTGGGAAGTCTGTGGGAAGGAAAAAGTGTGGCAGAAAACGCTGCACAACGAGAAGAGGTGACCGGACCCTGAAGAAGATTGTGGAGAAGGACCGATTCCAGACCTTGGAGGACCTGCGGAAGCAGTGGACTGAGTCTGGAGTAGAAACATCCAGAGCCACCGTGAACAGGCGTGTGCAGGAAATGGGCTACAGGTGCCGCATTCCCCAGGTCAAGCCACTTTTGAACCAGAAACAGCGGCAGAAGCGCCTGACCTGGGCTACAGAGAAGCAGCACTGGACTGTTGCTCAGTGGTCCAAAGTACTTTTTTTGGATGAAAGCAAATTTTGCATGTCATTCGGAAATCAAGGTGCCAGAGTCTGGAGGAAGACTGGGGAGAGGGAAATGCCAAAATGCCTGAAGTCCAGTGTCAAGTACCCACAGTCAGTGATGGTCTGGGGTGCCATGTCAGCTGCTGGTGTTGGTCCACTGTGTTTTATCAAGGGCAGGGTCAATGCAGCTAGCTATCAGGAGATTTTGGAGCACTTCATGCTTCCATCTGCTGAAAAGCTTTATAGAGATGAAGATTTCATTTTTCAGCACGACCTGGCACCTGCTCACAGTGCCAAAACCACTGGTAAATGGTTTACTGACCATGGTATTACTGTGCTCAATTGGCCTGCCAACTCTCCTGACCTGAACCCCATAGAGAATCTGTGGGATATTGGGAAGAGAAAGTTGAGAGACGCAAGACCCAACACTCTGGATGAGCTTAAGGCCGCTATCGAAGCATCCTGGGCCTCCATAACACCTCAGCAGTGCCACAGGCTGGTTGCCTCCATGCCACGCCGCATTGAAGCAGTCATTTCTGCAAAAGGATTCCCGACCAAGTATTGAGTGCATAACTGAACATAATTATTTGAAGGTTGACTTTTTTTGTATTAAAAACACTTTTCTTTTATTGGTCGGATGAAATATGCTAATTTTTTGAGATAGGAATTTTGGGTTGTCATGAGCTGTATGCCAAAATCATCAATATTAAAACAAGAAAAGGCTTGAACTACTTCAGTTGTGTGTAATGAATCTAAAATATATGAAAGTCTAATGTTTATCAGTACATTACAGAAAATAATGAACTTTATCACAAATTGCTAATTTTTTGAGAAGGACCTGTATATTGTATGTAGCTGAGGCTACATACAGTCCATGCAGCGCTAGCAGTCACTGCATGCGTTAGTGAAGGACCAGCTTGTTTCAAACGATCTTTTTAAATTTCACTAAAAGTTGAAGATCAGCTTTAAATAGTGTTAGTATTCATTTCAATTATCCAAGCATGTGTGGCTGAAAAAAAATTATATCAGTTTGCTTTTTCACAAATATTTACACCATGTATTGTGCGATGATTCTCAGCGCCTTTAGTAAATCAGCCCCATCACCTTGTGATATCCATGGCTTTATTCTGGTTCAGTGACCACTTGGCAGGAAGTGATGGGGAAACTCCCTGTGGGGCTACAAATATAAAATCCAAACAAAGCTCTAAGGAACTTTAATTTTAAAAAAAACGCATCCTTATTGGTGACTTTCACCTTGACTTCCAGTCTTTGGATCAGAAAGCCAGGAGAAATCTCTAAATGGGGTTCCTACCTTTCCTCATTCTATACAGTCATAAGAAAAATGGCCTGGATTTAGTTCCACATTATTGCTTTTCATTGCACAGGTTTTTTATGTTTACCAAACAGTATACCACTTTATAAAAGCCAGTATTTTCCAAGTACCTTCTAGTATGGGTCACTAAGGGTTTGTTTACACATGCAGTTAGGGGTGAGTAAAAAACAGGCTGTTGAACCATGTTTTTTCCACACCCTGACTGCCCCCTCTTGATGGGGAGATAATGGGGGAAGGGCTCTCAGAAGTTGCTAAAATAGTTAAAGGTTTGGTCTAAACTAGCCTTGCACTGGTACCGATACTAAACATTTGTACTTGTACTCGTGCAAATGCTTTGATACTGAAACCGATACCTTCAAGTCTGCAGACCCGGTTCACATATATGCGAATTGGATGCGTTTTGAACTGCATGCGATTTGCATGACATGTGAACCTGCATCCTTTTTAATGGAGCCGGTCCACATATGTGCGGCCCGGTCGCAACACATTTTTTAAAAGAGTTTGGTAGGATTTTGAGCATGGTTCAGGTGCAATTTCTATTGTCATACACTCTGACAATTTGCACCTAAATCGCACCTGAACTGCTGAACATCATCGCACCAGAGGGGACTGAAATCTTGCTGTCAAAACCAGACCGCACATATGTGAACCCGGTCCCGCTTGTCTTACGTAATCATTTTTCATTAGTCTAAAAACACTGTCACACCAAAATTAGGTATCGGTAATTGGTATCGGCGGGGGCTTGAGAAAAAGTATCGGTACTCGTACTCGGTCTTAAAAAACTGGTATCTGTGCAACCCTAGTCCAGACATCGAGCTAACCTGCAGATCTCAAAGTTGGAGAAGCTGTGAGGTCTGTTGTGAGAGGGAAGAATAATTATGCCATGGTTGCCAGATTTAGAGAAATTTGTCATGGGTATTTTCTAGTGTTGCGGATAGTTTTTCTTTGATAAATGTACCCTGTATCTGGGATTAAATTATGGGATGGGGATTTCCATGCTCCAGCAATGGTTTGTTTGGTGGCTATAAATATGAGTGTTAAAGGAGTAGTAAAGTTACATGTTTTTTCACCTTAATGCATCCTATGCATTAAGGTGAAAAAACATTCGACAATACCGCCCCCCCCCCCCGAGCCCCCGTTTTTCTTACCTGGCCCCTCGAAAGTCCCATGCTCGTCCCCGTCATCCTCTTCGTTTTTCTGCCTGGCCGCCGATTGGCTACACTGGATAGATTGAAAGCAGCGCAGCCATTGGCTGGCGCTGCTGTCAATCACATCCAATGACGCGGCACGCCGGGGGCGGGGCCGAGTGATACAGTATGGCCGCCGCTGTATCACGGGAGCGCGCCCGCAATCACTCCACACCATGCGAGCTCACTCGCATTAAGGTGTGGAGTCCTTGCGGGGAGGAGCCAAGACAGCCGCCGAGGGACCCCAGAAGACCAGGATCGGGGCCACTGTGTGCAAAACGAGCTGCACAGTGGAGGTAAGTATAACATGTTTGTTATTTTTAAGCAAAAAAAAAAAAAGGTTTAGTGCTCCTTTAAGCTTTGACAAGGGACATTGTCAATGGGTTTATGAAGGAAAGCTTCCTTCCCAGGGGTCCTTTTG
Organism: Rana muscosa; assembly: GCA_029206835.1. Classification (NCBI taxonomy): domain Eukaryota; kingdom Metazoa; phylum Chordata; class Amphibia; order Anura; family Ranidae; genus Rana; species Rana muscosa. The sequence continues at coordinate 1,028,919,944 of CM055116.1, forward strand.
AAGATTAATAAGCAGGATTGAATTGTAGAGACCCTTATGCATAGGTGGGTAAGACTAAAGAATCTAGCATATCGCCTGTCTCTTGGCACCCTCTTATAGCCCGTACACACGATCCCAAAATCGTATGAAAAATACCGCTTTCAAAGCGATGCTACGATAATCGGATCGTTAGTACAGAGCTTTAGATAGCCGATCACAACAGTTCAGCCAATATTATCCGATCGGACAAGCACGAAAATGATTCTCGTATGATACCAGATCATACGTTTTTAGTTTAATCAGTACAGTTGTCGTCCGAAAATACAATACAAATACACTATAACACATGACATCACTTCCGGTTTTTTATTCTAACTAACATGCAAAAAAACGGACGATCTGTCGTACGATTTTCGGATTGTGTGTACGGGGCATAAGGCAGGAAGTGGGGTAAGATGGCATGGTAAGATGGCATGAATATTTAGTTTGATTTTAGAGTGCCCAAGGATTTAGGGCACTCTAAAGTACCACTAACCGGCTTATTTAAAACAGAGACGACATATTGCTACCCACAGTAGTATTTTTATGACCCATTTTGCAATGCGCAATGTGGAACCTAATGTGGGATGGTATATTTTTTAAGCAAAAATATGGCCACAGTAAGACCATACTGCTGCTTTAAAAAGGGGCCTTAAGTAATCGCCACGTTACCCACGTGCAAAGTTAATAAACACACCACTCAAGCCCAGGTGGCATTTCATTTCCTCTGTGAGCTGGTTAGCAGTTGGTTTTGCATATTCCCCTCTGCCATTGAGTGTAATGTAGAAGATGTCAGCTTGTAAGTCTCTCATTTTATACTGTATGGACTGTGAAGACAGTAGGGTAGGAAAATAGACTGTTCACCTTAAAAGGGATTTTCCCAGTGTGGTAGAAAAAAAAAAAAAAAAGACTTTGCAAAGAATATCCAATAGTGAAAAAAAAAAAAAACAGCATTTTTGTCACATGTTTGGATAATGGAAGTCAGTAGAGCTTCACCTCATTTACTAAGCTAATGGAAAATTGTCTTGCAAAGTTAATAGCCTGTTTGCCTGTGGTAAATTGACGCCAAGTTCTCAATCATAATCAATGATGCAGAACCACTGGCTAGCCAGCTCACAGAAGAATCAAAATGGTACATTTGGTGCATTATTTGGATGAAGGTGGTACATTATTTGGATGAAGGTGGTACATTTGGTGCATTATTTGGATAAAGGTGGTACATTTGGTGCATTATGTGGATGAAGGTGGTACATTTGGTGCATTATTTGGATGAAAGTGGTACATTGTTTGGATGAAGGTGGTACATTTGGTGCATTATTTGGATGAAAGTGGCACATTTGGTGCATTATTTGGATGAAAGTGGCACATTTGGTGCATTATTTGGATAAAGGTGGTACATTTGGTGCATTATGTGGATGAAGGTGGTACATTTGGTGCATTATTTGGATGAAGGTGGTACATTGTTTGGATGAAGGTGGTACATTTGGTGCATTATTTGGATGAAAGTGGCACATTTGGTGCATTATTTGGATGAAAGTGGCACATTTGGTGCATTATTTGGATGAAGGTAAGGTGTCGATCTGAGGTCTTCTGGGGCATGCGTAGTAGATGGAGAGGTCGAAGGGGGCATGTGAAACTTAATTTGTTTTAGTACGTAGCTAGTTATACTTTAAAATCATTTAATGGCAATATTTTCTTTTTAATTTAGAAACATGGTGGACCATATAGATGTACCAACAATGTCTACAAAGTTGCAGAATACACTGATTCAGTACCACAGTCTTCCAGAAGATGAGTGGAGTGTCGCTAAAAAATCAGTAAGTTTCCTTACAGTATTTTATCAATGTAATCTCTTATACACAGACTGAGAACAAATCTTTTATCTGAATGGAGAGAAAATGCTGAACAGGACCTTTACCCACGCTAGTTATAAATGTACTCAGAAATGCGATTACATGATAAGACTTCCAGCAAATGTATTCACTTCCCAGACCATGCCACAATACTATCAATTAAGGATGATTTATATTCCCATGTTGGCTGTGAGATATATTAACAGTCATAGTTTTGGTAAAAAAACTAAAATAACTGAGGGCAGTAGATTTAATGGCTTAAAGCGGAGTTCCACCCAAAAGTGGAACTTCCGCTTTAAGTACTTCTTACCCCCTGACATGCCACATTTGGATGTAATTTTTTCTGGGGGGGGGGAGCGCGTACCTAGTTTTGACAGGTACCCAGCTCCCACTTCCCCTCGGGTCACCTAGGTGACTCTTCCTCTCCCCCTAGGCGCCCCCCCTCCAATCTTCTGGGACACGTCACAGGTCCCAGATGGTTGCTGGGCCATTCAGGACGCACAGCGCGACTAGCATATGCGCAGTGCGCGCCCGGCCGTGAAGCCGCAAGCTGTCACAGCCAGGTGCCCACAGTAGCAAAGCCGGCGCGGCGGACAGGCGGGGGAGAGAAGCTAGGCTTCAGGTGCCCGCATCGCTGGACCAGGGGACCGTTGAGTATGTGTTTATTAAAAGTCAGCAGCTACACTTTTTGTAGCTGCTGACTTTTAATAAACACAGAACCGGATGGAACTCTGCTTTAAGCTGGTCATAGATGGGTATAATTTCTGTTGCGCTACTCCCATAGGAGCCGCAGAAATTACTTGCTCATGTCTTCCCAGCCTCAGCCCCATAGCCAGGCACAAAGCAGGCTCAATCACTCTTCAACAAAAAACAGTCTAGGGGATGTTGTTTTTGTTTTTTGTTTTTTCATTTTTGGAGAACTTCCCACACCTATCCTCCAAAAACTTCTCAAGTTGCCTGGATACAGAGGGAGCTATCCAGCAGACTAGCAGCAGCAGAACACACAGATCAGGCATGACTAAACAATTGTAGCTCACTCAGTACAGTGAGCCAAACTATGCTTTTACCGTATATACTCGAGTATAAGCCGAGATTTTTAGCCCTTTTTTTTGGGCTGAAAGTGCCCCCCTCGGCTTATACTCGAGTCAGTGTACCTGAAAATATTGAGAGGCTGCGGGCGTCCATCGTTTAAATCTCACGGTCTCCTCCTGGTCCCTTCCGTGATAGGCGGAACTGTGTCTGCTGAGAATCGCCTATCACGAACGTTCTCTCATCCTCACCCATCCCAGCAGACACTGTGTTCAGTGTTCCGCCAATCACGGACGCCTTTTCATCCTCAGGCAAGAGGATGCCCATGATTGGCGGAACACTGAACACAGTGCCTGCTGGGAAACTGAGGATGAGAGAACGTTCGTAATAGGCGGAACTGTGTCTGCTTAGAAACGCCCATCACGGAAGGGACCAGGAGGAGACCGCAAGTTTTAAACAATGAATGGACGCCCGCAGCCTCTCAATTTCAGGTACAATTTCAATTTTAGGGGCACAGTGAGGATAGGCACAGTGAGGATGGGCACAGTGAGGATGGGCACAGTAAGGATGGGCACAGTAAGGTGGCAATGGGCAGAGTGAGGTTGGGCACAGTGACAATTGGCTTAGTGAGGTTGCAATGGGCACAGTGAGGCGTGCAAATGGGCATTGTTGACCCTCTTCCACTTACAGTAGCTGCTGCATTCTCACCCTCGGCTTATACTCGAGTCAGTAAGTTTTCCCAGTTTTTTGTGGTAAAATTAGGTACCTCGGCTTATACTCGGGTCGGCTTATACTCAAGTATATACCGTACATCAACCAAAATCACAGCCACACTGACTACAGTGTGGCAACTAAATTTACCTATCAAAAATAAACAAGCACTATCACTTTCCTAACTATCCCAGCACCTACCTATAGAAAAGAATGTACTAAGAAAGTTTTTTTTTTTTTTCTTTTCAAATTGACACTTATTTTTGACCGCAGTTGCTAGAAAATTTGAAGGAGCAGGATGGAAAATGTTTCTTGAGCAAACAAATTTGCAACAGTGTATCTGTTTTTTGTTCAGTAAAGTCCATTCATTCAAAAATCAAATGTTAAAAGTCAAAATCTGTCGAATGACATTGAGAATTTTCATTCAGAATTCTATCCATTTATGGGCAGCTTTAGCGTAGTGCAAGACATAGCAAGATTATAAAGGATAAGGCCCCTTCATCAGATAGTAAAGTTAGCCCAATTTTACACTCTGTAGAGAAGTGTTTCTGGAAATATGGTAATCACAGTTCAGGTGGACTTACTGATTAATTTGTCATTCCCTAGTGTTTGTCCTAGTGTCATCATTTGGTCACATGACCGGCTGACGTGGGATTTCGGAGCAGTGGCATCTATAGCCATGGTATTTTAGGGTTACCCTTTCTGATAGTAGTATGGTTATCATGAAGAAGTATTTTAAAGGAAGTAGCAAGAAGGTAGAACTATTGCAGTTTTTAACATCAATGTATGTACATTACAGTTTTATTTCAATTTACATAAGTCAGCACACATTTCCTACCAAATCAACTAACCAAAAATTTAATTTTCACATTCATTATGTGAAGCATGTAAAAAAAATGCACCTCAAAACACGTAGTGAACCGCAGCATCTGTCAACACAACCCTTATTTTACTACATGGCAGCATTACATATTAAAGGTATATTGAGGTAAATGATGCTAGTGTGAGTCTATGAGAGGTGGGTTTTGTAGCTGGGGGGGGGGGGGGAGGTATTATTTAACCACTTCTGGACAAAAAGAAAGAGAATGCATTTTGGGACTTTAAATGAGGCATGAATATGTGTATGAAGTTATGTAGGATACCTAATTGTAAATTAGGTAGATGTCACAATCCCCGTAGGGAGATCTGTATAACCATAAGGAATTGCTAATTAATAAATCCAATGAAATAAATTCAATTGATAAATATTAGGGCTGTTACTGATTAAAATTTTCGTGTTCGATTAATCGTTTGTTTTTTTAATCGATTAATCGACTAATTTCGATTAATTATAACGCACATATAGATCCAACTACTTTTAGCTGATCTCCTTGCAGGCCGGTTCCCAGTGCAGCTCCCAACCACTGGAAAAATCCATAGCAGGGTACAAAAAACACACAAAGGCAGCACTCGATGGGAATAGCATTAAAACTTTTATAGTCTTCAAGTAGGTAACAAAATAAATATTGCACTGGAGCTAAAATCGATGTAGCTACATAAACTGTAAAAATGGTGCGAGTAATACCAAACGGTAGCAAAAGCAGTCATAAAAACATGTAGCTAAGTATGATACTGGTATAAAAATGTGTACAACGATACCACTGCTGAATCCAGATGAGGAGGGGTTAACATCAGTCCGTCGGCATGTAGATGTCCCGTGAAGGGAACTATCACAACTCCCAGTGGATGGCTGTAGAATCCCAGGTTGATAGAAGGAAGTGATAGAGGGAAGTGTACCAGCCCTTGCGTGTGGCAGATAGTAAGGTCCCGCCGGCATGCAGATATGAAGGCACAGCAAAGGAGCCCTTCAGATGGACACGGCAAGCCCAAAGAATTTTGATCGATCAAAAGAATTTTGATTGATCAAAACAATTAATCGATTAATCGAGGAATTAATAGTTAATTTACACAGCCCTAATAAATATAGTAATAAATGTGATATATAATGTATCATATAATTGATATATAATACATGGGGTAGGCAAAAAAAAGCATAATAGATATAATATTAATCAAATTTACATATTTAATATTAATAATAGATAAACATAATTAACACAAACAATAACAATTGATGAATTAAATAGACATACAGATCAGATAGACATAATAATCATAATGGATATAAGTAATAAATATAATTGGCAGAATTTATAATTTTAGGCAAGCTTGACTTGGCACCCTTGAGTGTAGACTTTTGGACCAAGCCTATTTCTGACACTTGTTGCTTACAAGTTAAATCAGTATTTTTTGCTAGAAACATTATATATATTTTTTTAGCAAATACCCTAGAGAATAACATGGCAGTGATTGCAATATTTTATGTCACACGGTATTTGCACAGCGGTCTTTCAAATGCAATTTTTTTGGGGAAAAATACACTTTTTTGAATCAAAAAATAAGAAAACAGTAAAGTTAGCCCAATTTTTTTGCATACTGTGAAAGATGATGTTACGCCGAGTAAATATATACCTACATGTTACGCTTTAAAGTTGCACACACTTGTGGAATGGTGACAAACTACGGTACTTAAAAATCTCCATAGATTTAAAAAAAAAATTACGGTCACCTGTTTAGAGTTACAGAGGTATTGTGCTAGAATTTTTGCTCTCGCTCAAACGATTGCGGCGATAGCTCATATGTTTGATTTGAACACCGTTTACATTTGCGGGCGCGACTTACGTATGCATTTTCTTTAGTGCGCAAGCTCGCAGGGACGGGGGCGCTTTAAAATATATATATTTTTTTTTCTTTTTTTTTTTATTAAACACTGTCCCTTTAAAAAAAAAAAAAATCTTAACACTTTTATTGCTGTCACGAGGAATGTAAACATCCCTTGTGACAGTAATAGGCAGTGACAGGTACTCTTTATGGAGGGATCCCAAATCCCTCCTTTGCACTTCAAAGTATTCAAGATGCCAAAATCAGCATTTTGGAATACTGATTTGTTTTTTAAATCAGTGCCATTGGCAGCCGAGTAAACCAGGATTTTCGTTGTGACGTCGCTTCTGGGTTTTTACATTGGAGACCCGATCAAAGGCATTTCCAGCTTTGTTCAGGTCTCCACACAGCCGGTGGACATGTCGGATGGTCGATTGGGTCTCCCCGGTGTGACAGGAGACCCGGACAGAGCCGCTCCTTATGATAACAGCCGAGCGGCTCATTAGCCGCATTGGTTGTTATCATGAGAGAGACGTCCGCTAGCTTTAAAAAACGGTACTGGGGAGAAGCCTGCAGCTGCAGGCATCATCCCGGTATAACCACTTCAACCAAATGACGTACAGGTACGTGATTTGGCGTAAACTAGTTAAAGCGGAACTAAACCTATTAATTTAAAGGTTTAAAAAAAACAGTTACCGTATATACTCAAGTATAAGCCGAGGGACCTAATTTTACCACAAAAAACTGGGAAAACTTATTGACTTGAGTATAGGCCTAGAGTGGGAAATGCAGCAGCCACTGTAAGTGGAAAAGAGGGTCAACAATGCCCATCTGCAGCCTCACTGTGCCCACCTGTCTCATCAGTGCCCATCTGCAGCCTCACTGTGCCCATCTGCAGCCTCTACACTGAGTCCTCCCACACCAGCTCTCAGGTGGCGTGCCGGTACCATGGCAACCACCCCACCTATCACACCTCATCTCGGGCTGGAGGCGGACACCTCCTTGTGAACTGTCACCCTCCCCTCCTGCCTACCTGTTACAGCACCAGCTCAGGGCCAGGACAGGTAAACTATACTGTACTCACACACCCATTCCGGGCAGCAGCTGGAGAGGAGAGGAGGACACTCAGTGTGCAGCCACGCTGCCCGGGCCGAGATAGTGACATGTCTGTGAGATGTGACAGGCTCACTCACTGGCTCAGCAGAGAAGTAGGAGGAGGAAAGAGAAAGACACACGCCAGGTGTGGCCGCAGCGCTGGAGGTGTTCCGGTGGGTTCAGTTGCAAAAAAAAAAATCTCGGACGGGGAGGGGCTTTGTTACAGTGGACGGCTGCCGACTGCAGTTAAGACAGCATAACACAGCGGGAGACTCGAGTATAAGCCGAGGGGGGGCTTTTTCAGCATAAAAAATGTGCTGAAAAAGTCGGCTTATACTCGAGTATATACGGTACGTTCCTGGCATGCTGGGAATACTAACTGTTGCATTTTTTCTGTGCTCTCAACCAAACTGTCAAACCATCAAATGGCTGGTATCATAACTGGTCACATGTGCAGGACCATGGCAGTTGCAGATGAAACAAAGGCAAATGCTGCGTACACACAGTCAGAATTTCCGATGGATAAAGTCAGATGGGAGCTTTTCATCGGATATTCCGACCGCGTGTATGCCCCATCGGACTTTTCCCGTCGGAATTTACGACGGACTTAGATAGAGAGCAGGTTCTCTATTTTTCCGATCGGAATTTCCTATCGTGTGTGCAAATTCCTCGGAAACAAATCGACGCATGCTCGGAAGCATAGAACTTCATTTTTTCGGCTCGTCGTAGTTTTTTACGTCACCGTGTTTTTGGCAGTCAAAAGTTCACCAAACTTTTGTGTGACCGTGTGTATGCAAGGCAGGCTTGAGCGGATTTCCGTCCGAAAAACCATCCAATTTTTTTCAGACGGAAATTCTGCTCGTGTGTAGAGGGCATAAGATGGCAGCTTCCTATAAAATTGAACTACAAGTCTACAAAAAAAAAACACAAATCGCACCACGTTTGGTGTGCCATTAAGAAATAATGGCAGTGCAAACCAGCTCTTGGTCCATTAATCATGTTTCAAATATGCTGTGTTCCAATTGAATTATTGATCCAAGTCTTTTATCATATGCATGTATTGTTGTAATCGTGTAGTTTCTACTTATTTGGTGATATAGCCTTTCAAATAAATAAAATTGCTCTCAACAGCATTTATTTTATATACAGTATTATACCATGTTATGAGTCCACCTGTGTATCTGGATACATTACATTATTATGTGTTTACTATTTGCCAATTAGCTGCCACGTCCCTTCTCGTCACCCGTAAGAACGATTAAGCGGCGGAACAGCCGCTATGATCGTTCTTATGGTGTAGGGCAGGGATAAGCAATTAGCGGACCTCCAGCTGTTGCCAAACTACAAGTCCCATGAGGCATAGCGAGACTCAGACAGCATCAAGCATGACACACAGAGGCAGAGGGCAGGAAGTGGTTAAAGTCGCAACCTCTTTTTCTTTATTCAATTAGAACCTTTAGAGGGGGGGGGGGGGGGCAAAATAATGTTTTTCCTACATGGCCATAATTCTGCTCTAAGTACACTTTAAATCAATCTTATGGTAAAGCCATTTAAGTCATGTGTTCACTTTTACTAATGTGTATTTCACTCTTTGTAATAATGTATAGCCTATTGTTGGTAATCTTTGTGATAGGATATCTACAGTAGTTATGTTATATTTTGTACTATTTCAGTCATCTGATACTTGAACCAGTATTGCTGACCTTGACTTCTCTACTTTACAGAGTGATGTCACAGTGTGGCGAAAACCATCTGAGGAATTTGGAGGCTGCCTGTGAGTATCTAACAAAGATAAATGTTTTTCATAATTGCATTTGTTTTATAAGTGATTCGTGTTACTTATATTCTATATACTGTAGTTAAAACAGCACATTTTTTTGTGCTGAAAATGCCCCCCTTGGCTGATACTCGAGTCACCTTTTTGCGCCTAATCTCCCGGACTTTGGGGACCCGGCACCGACCCCAACCGTGGCACACATGTAGCCGCACTCTTCCTCTACAAGTGTGCAAAGTTTGTTGTCCGAGGGACCTACGGCCGGGGAGAAACGATTTTTCAAACCGGGCACCCCTTCCATAGACTTCCATGTTAAACTGTAATTTCTCCGGTGACTTTGGGGACCCGGTACCGGCCGGTCGTAGGTCCCCTGGACCCGAAACTTGGCACACATGTAGCCCCATTTCTCCTCTATAAGTGTGCAAAGTTTTTTTGTCTGGGGGACCTACGGCCGGGAGCACTGATTTTTCAAAGCCGGGCACCCCTTCCATAGACTCCCATGTTAAACGTCAGTCTAGTCATGGACACAGTGAGGCATGGGCACAGTGAGGCATGGACATGGACACTGTTAGGCAAAGTGAGGCACAGTGAGGCATGCAGATGGACACCCTAGGCTTATACTCGAGTCAATAAGTTTTCCCATTATTTTGTGGTAAAATTAGGTGCCTCGGCTTATATTTGGGTCAGCTTATACGCGAGTATATACGGTACATCACCACAGTAGGCAAAATGGTATGCATTTCAGTGCCATGTGTTTTGAATGGGCGCTACATTTTTCATCTGGTAGACCTTATCAACTAGGTTTTGTTAACATACTTATATAACTATTCAAATGGCTGTTATATTACCTGCCACTTTTTTTCACAGCTATTGTGAAAATATGTGCCAGTTTTTTAAATCTATTACCCTATGTCTCCCCTTCCTATTCCATAAGGCTACATTCCCATGGGTGTTTATCCATATTGTGAATCCCAGCAGCGAGCATCGACTGCCTCCTTCAGCTTGGATTGACAGCTGTGTGCGGATAGCTGTGGCTGCCAAGCCACACATGGTTAGGACAGGCTGTAGGCGGCTGAAGCTATTCGTGACTGTTTGCACAGCCAGCGATTACTTGTGGCGATCATGGCTGGACGTGCACAAAGGGGGTTATTTACAAAAGGCAAATCCACTTTCAAGTGCAGTCGCTGTAGATCTGAGGGGGACATGCAAGGAAAATAAAAAAACAACATTTTAGCTTGCACATGATTGGATGATAAAATCAGCAGAGCTTCCCCTCATTTCAGATATTCCCCTCAGATCTACAGCGACTGCACTTCCAAGTGCACTTGTAGTGCAAAGTGGATTTGTCTTTCGTAAATAACCCCCAAAGTGTCAATATCAGCTGCAGAAATCAGTAGATACTTGCCCTGGGGATTTTCAGTGTGGCTAAATGCCCGTGTGAATGTGGCCTTAATGTAAACATGCCACAAATCTGAGCCATTCACAGTAAGCACCCAGTGAAAAAAAAACATAAACCGTGGTTATTTTCAGTAAAAAAACATGTTCAGGATAAATAGCAGATCTAGGGATATAGGATGCTGACTTTATGTGTGGATTAATAAAAAAAAAAAATCTACATTGCAGTGAGTGTAGTATTAGTTAGTGAATGTTTATTAAATTTGAAGTTAGTGTGATAGTTAAAGTGGAGTTCCACCCATTTTCTGAACTTTCTCCCTATTGTATCCCCTTAGCTCATCCTTTTCCAAAAGCAATTATTTTTTTCTACTTTTAGCCCTGGTTCACATTGGTGCGTTCGGACATGCGATTTGACCTGTCAAATCGGCGGCAATTGCCGTCAATGGCACCATCCTAATCGGTGCGACGCCGCATCTGCAGCGCTGCACTAATTTCAACAAGTAGTTTCTGTACTACCTTTTGAGATTTCGGCCTTCGATTTACATTGACATCTGTGCAGAAACCTGCACAGTTGTCTCTGAAATCGCGGCCGAAATTGGGACTAACATGCGGGAGTGAAATCGTGCGAGTTCAGCTGAACTCGTATGGCTTCATTCCCGCAGCTCAGTGTGAACCTGGGCAGAATGGCTTTTCTGTGTTATTTCTTCTTTACTCCCGCCCGTCGCCGTCTAGACAATTACGTCACTAGGCGATTCGCAAGAGTTCCTGGGATAGCAGCGTCATGTATCCCAGGAACCCTTGCAAATCGCCTACTGCCGAAATCTTGCGTTATTGGAAGTAGGAGAGCATGCATGCATGAGTTCGGGAGGTGCATGCTGGGTAGCCAACTTCACAGAAATCCAGGAAATTAACACAGGAGGGCTTCAGATGCCCACAGCTAATATGGAACCTGCCTGCTGCCAAGATCTGTGAGTAACAAACTATTTTAACCACTTGAGACCCGCGCTATAGACAAAAGACGTCTGCAGCGCGGCTCTCAAGTGCTGAGTGGACGTCCATGGACGTCCTCCTGTTTCTCTCCCCCCTGCACGCCGCCGAGGGCGCGCGGCAGAGATCAGCTGTGCCCGCCGTGGTCACGTGATGCCGATGCGCGTGCCTGGCAGCCGCGATGTCCGCCAAGCACCCGCGATCGGCTGTGACAGAGGCAGGACGTGGATCTCTGTGTGTAAACACAGAGATCCATGTCCTGTCAGGGAGAGAGGAGACCGATGCTGTGTCCCTTGTACATAGGGACACAGATCGGTCACCTCCCCCCACACAGTAAGAATTACAAATAGGGAACATAGTTAACCCCTTCCTCGCCCCCTAGTGTTAACCCCTTCCCTGCCAGTCACATTTATACAGTAATCAGTGCATATTTATAGCACTGTTCGCTGTATAAATGTGAATGGTCCCAAAATAGTGTCAAAAGTGTCCAATGTGTCCACCGCAATATTGCAGGCCTGACAAAAATCGCAGATCGCCGCCATTACTAGTAAAAAAAAAAAAAATATTATAAAAATGTCATAATTCTATCCCCTATTTTGTAGGCACTATAACTTTTTCGCAAACCAATCGCTATACGCATATTGCAATTTTTTTTACCAAAAAAATATAGAAGAATACGTATCGGCCTAAACTGAGAAAAAAAAATAGTTTTTAAAAAAAAAATTGGGATATTATTATAGCAAAAAGTAAAAAAATAGTTTTTTTTCAAAATTTTCTGTCTTTTTTTGTTTATAGCGCAAAAAATAAAAACCACAGAGGTGATCAAATACCACCAAAAGAAAGCATAATTTGTGGGGACTGGAACTCTGCTTTAAATACTAAGTGCAATTCCAAGGATGGTACGTGTCTACTTGGCACTTTGTGTACTTATATGTCCCAATTTAGCTGCTACATAACACAAAACCCCCAAAATATATCATCAGGTACATCTACACAGTATTTAAGTTATGCAGTGCTATTTGCTAGTCCACACAGCCTCCTTGACAGTTGTCAATTAATTAACACTCAGTTACTTCTGCCTTTCACTATGTGTCAATTATGTGTGATACCAAAGACAGAGATGTGAAGGCAACCACTTTAAAAGACGTGATGAATCTCCATCACAAAAACCGTCACTTTAAGGCAACCCTCCCTGACCCTCCGGCAATGCTATTATGTTCTGCTAGCAGGGTAGGTAGGCTCAGGGAGTGAAAAATCTGACAGGCTGGTTGTTCCGAAGTCAATTGATGGATCAGTTTGGGTACAATCAGCCTGCCCATACATGGATAGAAATTTGTCCGGTCCCTATATAGTTGGCTTAAAAGTGGCTATAGATGGATAAATATTCAAACAACAATTCTTTGAAAAAGTCTTAGGAAAATTTGTACGAAAATTCTCAGAACTTTCTAATTGTTTGAAAGATTTTGTTTGCTTCTAACATTATATTTTTGAATAAATGGGCTTTACTGAATGAAAACCACTTACCCTGTTAGAAATTGGTTCATTTGAGAAAAAAATTCCATCCTGCCCTTTCAAATTTTCTCATCGCTGCGGTCAAAAATGAACATCGATTTGACCCACTAGTGCTTAGAAAAACAAATGAACTTTCTTAGAACATTCTATCTATAAGCATCTTTGTTAAAAATTCTACTCTATGGCCAGCTTAAGATGTGAATACAGTCGCTTCAATGTGATTCAGTATGTTAAAGCGGAACTTCACCCAAAAAGAGAAGTTCCACTCTTCCTCTCCCCCCCCCCCCCCCGCTTGACATTTGGGATTTTTTTGGGGTTTTGACAGGTTCCCACTCCCCCACTTCTGGTCGGATCACTGCGGTGATCCGAGAGGAAGTTTGCCCCCCCTCCTTCCCCCACAGCCTTCTGAGACCGGTCACAATCAGATAGGGCAGCATGCATGCACAGTAAGCAGCTGGCTGTGAGGCATCACATGAAGCCATTTATTATCACATCATTTTTTGGATTCTTCTTAAATCATAATGATAACAGAAATCACCCAAATGGCCCTGATAAAAAGTTTACATATCCTGGAATGTTTGGCCTTGGTACAGACACAGAAGGTGGCACACACTGGTTAAAATGGCAATTAAAGGTTAATTCCCCACATTTGTGGCTTTTTAAATCACAATTCGTGTCTGTGTATAAATAGTCAATGAGCTTGTTAGCTCTCACATGGATGCACTAAGCAGGCTAGACACTGAGCCATGAGGAGGTAGAAAAGAACAGTAAAAAGACCTGCGTAACAAGGTAATGAAACTTTACAAAGATGGAAAAGGATATAAAAAGATATCCAAAGCCTTGAATATGCCATTCAGTACTGTTTAATCACTTATGAAGAAGTGGAAAATTAGGGGCTCTTTTGATACCAAGCCAAGGTCAGGTAGATCAAGAAATTTTGATCAGTATGGCCAGCTGTAGTAATTATGAGTTACTTGGCCTGGGAGTTCCTTGGCAAAATAATTAAGCACCAACAAAGCTGATTAACAGGGGGAAGACAAGTGCACTTATTTATGTATTTTGCATGTATTATAATTCAATATATATTTTTAATAATCCTGCACTCTCCTTGTTCTTTGATGCTAGATCAGCAAAATTCCATTATATATACAGTATTTGGTTTTACCTTTTCCAACATGTAAAATACTATTTTTTCCATACTTTTTTGGACTTCGTGAAATGTTTTTCTCTTATTTTCTAAAGCTACAAGGTTGAAGGTGTTGTGCAAGATGTTACAAACAAAATTGTTGACTATATCCGACCCGGACCATACAGGCTGCAGTGGGACAGCTTAATGACTACAATGGAAATAATCAAGGATCTAGAACAGGTCAGTGTTTTTAGGTTGGGGATTTTTTTCCATTTCAAAATAGATTTAGTCATGTTTGATCATCCAAAAAAGCTCTGAACAGTTTTCCAAGAACAGCATAAGAAGAATTAGAAAATCCAAAAATACATTGCTGGTTAAAACAAATAACACCCCGCCCAATGTTTGGGAACCAGTAATGGTGATGTAGTGCACAGTAGGGATTCATTTTAAAGTGTATCTCTGGGCTTTTTTTCCGTTTTGGATAGAATGGAGGAGGGTTTAGTCCCTTTGATATAGGAGAATCTGACCAGTGCTGCATCAACCTAGGTGAGTATAATGTTGTTTTTTTTTTTAAACCCCAAACTTCTCTTTTAAAAATCTAATGTTGTCTTTGTCCACACTGGGGAGATTCATCCCTTTGTTTGTACTGGTAACCATTGCCATTGAGAAATGGAGTGAAAATCCAAAAGTTGTCCCCAGAACAATAGGTATAAGGAAATTGTCCAATGGGGACACCTGTCCAGAGAAATCCAAGGCCCCTTTCACACTTATACGACTTGTCCCACGATTTGGGACTGCAAAGTAGCATGACAAGTCGTTCCCCATGATTTCCAATGACAACCATTCATATTAGTATGACTTCAAGTCGTGCCTATTTCAAAGTAGTCCCTGCACTGCTTTGTCCAACTTTGATGCGAGTACAGGCATTCCCTGAAATCATGTCAAAATCACGGCAAAATTGCGCGACTTTGATGTCGCCATAGTTTGAAAGGGGCCTAAGGCTGGGTTCACACTAGAACATGCCGGGTGGAGTTTTCCAATACAGATTAACAATATAACTAATTTTCACATTGCAAGTACTGACAAGGGGATACAGCAGAAAACTCCAGATGTATAATGTGACATTAAAGTCTATGTTTTTTCATAAAACAGATAGAAAATAACATTAACCTACATGTATTATCTTTTTTCAATAAATTTCCACCTCTGAGTGTACTTTTTAGGTTGTCCCTCAGCTGCGCTGACACACTTCCCATTCAATGTCTGCCCACTGTGCCTCATAAACTATGGAGACTCTCGGACCTATAGAGACCTGTACAAGTCTCCTGTATATGCACGCTTTCTCCCTGTACTACAACTCTACAAGCAGCCGCTGCAAGTGCCGCGCACACCAAAAGCCACACCTCTCCTCCTCTTCTGCAGCGGTGATTGACAGCTTTTGCTGTGTGTCCGTCTTGCACTGCCTGTGTGTGTGGTGCTTGCTTTAGCTTCATGTAAAGTACAGGGCAGGAGTGTGCAGGTACAGGAGACTCTTACAGGACTCCATAGGTCCTGAGCACAGTGGGCAGATATAGAACCGGGAATGTGTCAGCATAGCCAGCGAAATAAATAAACTTTTAAAGTAAATTCAAATGAGTAAAGTTATTGGAAAAAAGGTAACACTTGTAAGTAATGTTATTTATATCTGTTTTATGAAACAAAATAGACTGTAATGTCGCTTTAAGCGAAAGAAGGGCCATTTTGTCATCTCCTGCTCATAGACATTAAGACCCCTTTCACGCTGGGGTTGTTTCCAGGCGCTTTAGCGCTAGAAATAGCCTTTGAAAAGCGTCTGAAAACCGCCTCCCATTCATTGCAGTGTGTCTTTTTACACTGGGGCGGTGCACTTGCGGGACGTTACGAAAAGTCCTGCAAACAGCATCTTTGGGATGGGTTGGGAGTGCTTTAAATAGTGCTCCCAAAACGCCCTGCCCATTGCAAGGAATGGGCAGCGCTTCCAAAGCGCCTTAAAGTGGTTGTAAACCCTGTTACACCACTTTTACCTACAGGCAAGCCTATAATAAGGCTTAACTGTAGGTACTGGAAATATCTTCTAAACCTGCACAGAGATATTTACCATATACGCTTGCGCTGACATCATCGGCGCATGCGCACTGAAGAAAGGGCACGATCGTGCCGTTTCTAAAGGGCCCGTGCCGTGACCGGTGGCTCCCATGCTCCATGCTGTGACGTCACGCAATTCTGGCCAGTCACAGAGCCAGAGTCCATGGCCCCGGAAGGAAGAGGGGTGAAGATGGATGCGGCCACCAGCGGGGACATCGCGGGCTTCGTTTGCAGGTAAGTGCAACATAATGGGCTAGTATGCGATGCGTACTAGCCCATTATGCTTTTACTTTGCAGGGAAAAAAAGAGGAAGTAAAACCCATCAGGGTTTACTTCCTCTTTAAAAGCGCTTTAAAAACGCAGCAAAACTGGACATTTCACCTTGTTTTTAAGGTAAAAACCGCCCCGCTAGCGGCTGAAAATCGCTGTTAAAACAGCGCTAAAGAGCCGCAAAAACGAGTGGCGCTTTAGTGCTAATGGCCAGGTGCTGCAGTGTGAAGGGGGTCTAAAGGTTATTAAAACAGCGCATGAAGGTAATGCATGTATGGAATAGAGTGGAATGTACCCACACAGCACTTCCTACAGGTTATTTAGGAGAACATCATTATCAACTGTGAGAAATTATGCAAGAAAATCCCCTTGAAATCTCTAGCTGGGGTATATGATGACTGCTTCCAACCAATATTTTCTGCATCAAGGACCATTATTTATTGTCTGTGTCCAGCTTAAGCAGCTCCTGCTGCTTTCTAGCTGCTTATTTTTTCTATGATGAAAATCTGCCTCTTCTCTTTATCAGTTATTTTTCAGTAACCATAGGGACAATCAAGATTTGAGCATATCTATGGCTAGACAATGACAGCTAAAAGGAAAAAGAGAATCTGGGCCAATGATTGGGGAAGTTATAAGGTACCATTCACCAATATCTGACCGTTATTTTGCCTTGGTTGGCAGAGTTGCTGCGTGATGCAATACATGACTGCTGGGCAACTCCTGAACATTATTTCTCCAAGAGAGTTCATTGACTTCTCCTACACCACCAGCTACGAAAATGGACTTTTAACCTGCGGTACTTTTTTACATTTTATTATTATTGTATGCTGTATGACCAAATGTTGTTGACACCTGACCATCACAGATATACAGTAACTGCCCTTACCTTTAATATTTAGAGCCCCTTTCGTTGTACTTCCTTGTTTTAACCCCCCTTTACATTTTCTTATTCCCTTCATTCTCTTCGAAGTACCAGAAATTGGGTTATACGGCCAGGGAGACTTTCCCTCATGTTAAACTGACCTTTGACCATCTATTTTGTTTTACATTGTTTCAGTACGAAATGATACGGCTTGCATCTCACAGCTTTGGGTTACTTTCAGTAACATTTTACAATTTGCATTTCATGTTTCAATTTCAAAAAGATAAGATTTAATGAGTCTCTTGTTTGGACTGTATACTTGATGAAAAACAAAGAACTTGAAATTAGCTTTTACTGGTAATATATGATCAGTTGATACTATTAGGCTAGGTTTACACCTGTGCAGCCGTATAGGCCTCGGTTTGCGCGACACGAGAGCCCATTCGTTTGAAATGGCTGCCAAGCCCCGCGACACGCAGGAAAGAAGTCCCTGCACTATTTTTGAAATCGCAGCCCACACGGGAACCGAGGTTCCCAGTATGGGTACGATTTCCAAGACGGGCGGCGTGCCATTAGGACTAATGGCACCCACCCGTGGGTCCTGCATTTCTCTGTGTGAGTGGTTGCGGCTGCCGGTATTTGTGCGGGTCCCACAGTTGCACCACCTACACAGATATGAACCTAGTGTTAGAGAATAATTGCTGGCCATCTTAGTAGTGTGACTGAGCTACTAAAAATCATCTGTGCAGCTCTAGCTGAACAGCAAGCATTTTAAACTATAACATCAAAAATTACTTTCAAATTAACTTAAAGTGGTTGTAAAGGCAGATGTTTTTTATCTTAACCTCTTCCCATCTGGCCCATTGTACATTGACGGCCACAAGGTGGCTCTACAATGCCGGGAGGCCGTGCGCGCCACGTCACTCAGGTGCCGATGCGCGTGCCTGGCGGCCACGATGTCCGCCAGGCACCCGCGATCGGCAGTTACAGAGCCAGGACCGTGGATCTGTGTGTGTAAACACACAGATCCACGTCCTGTCAGGGAGAGGGGATGGATGGTGTGTTCCTTCTACATAGGGACAACCATCGTTCCCCTCCCCCAGTCAGTCCCCTCCCCCCACAGTAAGAATCACCTAACAGGGGACACATTTAACCCCTTGATCGCCCCCTAGTGTTAACCCTTCCCTGCCAGTCACATTTATACAGTAATCAGTGCATATTTATAGCACTAATCGCTGTATAAATGTGAATGGTCCCAAAAATGTGTCAAAAGTGTCCGATGTGTCCGCCGTAATATCGCAGTCCTGACAAAAATCGCAGATAACCGCCATTACTAGTAAAAAAATTAAAATAGAAAAAAATGTCATAATTCTATCCCCTATTTTGTAGAAGCTATAACTTTTGCGAAAACCATTCACTATACCCCTTTTTCGATTTTTGTTTTACCAAAAATATGTAGAAGAATACGTATCGGCCTAAATTGAGAATTTTTATTTATTTTTTTATTAAATTGGGATATTTATTATAGCAAAAAGTGAAAAATATTGTGTTTTTTTTCAAAATTGTCGCTCTTTTTTTGTTTATAGCGCAAAAAATAAAAACCGCAGAGGTGATCAAATACCACCAAAAGAAAGCTATATTTGTGGGAAAAAAAGGACGTCAATTTTGTTTGGGAGCCACATCGCACGAACGCGCAATTGGCATTTAAAGCGTGACAGTGCCGAAAGCTGAAATTTCGCCTGGGCAGGAAGGGGGTATATGTGCCCAGTAAGGAAATGGTTAATGAATCCTATGTATTAATAGAAAAAGTCTGCAGTCAATCAGTCAGTGAGCCAATGAGGAGAGCGAGGGGATGGGGCCAGAACGCGGCTCCATGTCTGAATGGACACGTGGAGCTGCGGCTCGGCTCGGGTGCCCCCATAGTAAGCTGCTTGTTGTGGGGGCACTAAACAGGAGGGAGGGGCCAGGAGCGCCAAAGAGGGACCCAAGAAGAGGAGGATCTGGGCTGCTCTGTGCAAAACCACTACACAGAGGAGGTAAGAGCCCATTCACACAGGGGCGGCACGACTTGTGCCGCGATTGTGCTGGGCGATCTCAAGACGACTTCAAAGCAGACTTCCAAAATGACTTCTGTATTGAAGTCAATGGAAGTCGCCTTGAAGTCGTCTTGAAGTAGTACAGGAACCTTTTTCTAAGTTGGAGCGACTTCAGTTGCGCCGCTTAGAACGGTTCCATTGTACAGAATGGGACGCGACTCGTCAGGCGGTTGAGACGCCTGACGAGTCGCCCCTGTGTGAATGGGGTCTAAGTATAACATTATTATTGTTATTTTGAAACAAAAAAAAAAAACAAGACCTTAGTATCACCTTAAAAAAATGAATCATTTTAAATGTCTGATCACTGAAAATAGACAGTAGTTGCCATATAAAAGACTTTCCTGCTAATCTGTGGCCCCTATGGAGCTATTCATCTGCTGAAGGGCACTGATTCAGATCTACTTTGCAGTAGTAAAGAATAGGAGACCCTGAGCGGGCTCGGTGCTCACTTGATGAGCGGTATTCAACCAATCACTGCCCCTGGGAATATCTTGGCAGCTATGAAGAGCTAATAATTATCAAGTAGCTTATGAAAAAAAAGGCTCATTCAGTGTTTTGCTTTTTTGGAGGAAGTATTGATTTCAGTATTGTTTTGCTACAGCTCAAAGCTTTATTACCACTGATTTTCTTCAAATTATTACAATGATGAAGAAAGAATCTGCAAAGATAAATGTAGACTTCTTGCCATGTGTTTGCTTAGCATGTTTGCCATTTTAAAATGAGCATAATCCATTATTTTTAGGACGAAGCTGGAAAGGGGATTTTTTAAAGGTGACTCTGGTGTCTTCTGCATGCCTTACATTCCCTCACAGAAATGTTAGCCCTGTACTTGTAGATTACTTTGTTGAACTTTGACTTATCCCATTTCCATATCAGTCTTGTGTAATACTCCAGCTGAGGGAACAGCAGGGGCAAGTTTAGCATGGAGACGAATGCAGATTGAGTCTGTGAATTCAGCACATTTTGATGGATGACAGTTTGTTTAAAGCTTAGGACACCTTGGTGAAGACTGACCTCATATATGATAATAAGACATAAACATTGCATGCATACTTTTCCTCACAGATAATACATTCGTGAAAACAGGGTTATGAAAATGTAATGATTTGTAGTCTCATCCGTTGTTTTTGTTTGCCCTCTCACACAGGTGTCAGCATTGAACATGAAAATGGCCATCCACATTGTGTCCGTGGCTTTAATCACCCTTGTGGCTGGTTTTGTGTGCCTCTACAGAGCTGCCCGGAGCACAGCTTTCTGACGGGTTACATACAGACAGATCTGAGGGGGTTGCTTCCACAGAGCACTGTTGACTTTGCTATGGCGGGCTCCCTTGTAAATTTCTATAGTGACCTCAGGAAAGCGTTAAAGAAGTCGTTGAGCTTATAGGCAAACAGTCATTGCATATTTGGGAAAAAAAACTGTTTTCCTTATGAGACTATGACCATAACAAGTAACAAGGCCTTTTGCAGACAGTTGCTCCTATAGATGTTCAGTCATATACAGTAAGGCCCCTTTCACACTAAGGCGTTGCAAAAACGCGCTAAAAACAAGTAGCGTTATTACCGCGTTTTTACCGTGTTAGCGCTAAAAATAGCGCTAACGCCTATGCGTTTTTACCGCGTTAGTGTCAGCTAATAACCCTACCCCCTTACATCACATCCTGTGCACTTCCTGGTTTTTCGTAGCTTCTGGGCGTTTTTAAAGCGGTATTACCGCTGTTTTACAGCGGTACTCATTCATTTCAATGGGGATAGGCGTTTTTACAGCAATATTTTATGCGCCCCAAAGATGCTCCAAAAAAAGCTGTTTGCATGATTTTTTCCAACGCCTCAGTGTGAAAGCCCTCAGGGCTTTCACATTGAGAATGCTGGGGCAGGATTATTTCAGGCGTTTTTACAGCGCTATTTTTAGCGATGAAACGCCAGAAAAACAACTCAGTGTGAAAGGGGCCTAATAGAACAATGTTTCCCTGATGCTTGGTGCTCACAGGAATTAGGCCTGCAGTCCAAATTCATATCTGAATTACAGCAACTTCATACACACCTCATACACCTGACTGCCTAATACAGACTTCATATGCTGGGCAACTCTATACACACACCTCAAACACTATAGGGCAGCTTCACACTGCCCCACTGCGTTTGGCCGCAACCTGGGTGTAGCACAGTGTACCTGCGTTTTTGATGTCATAGACTTCCATTATGTCCCGTGGTTTTTGGTGCGTTTTATGACTGCACTGCAGGTAAAGCGCAGTGTGAAGCCACCTATGCTGCTCTTTACACATGTCATACCTCAGACTGTTCAATACAAACCTCATACAGCAGGCTGTTCCCCACACACAATTTACACCAGGCTGTCTCCATACACAATTCATACACCAGACAGCTCTATACACACCATTTACACCAGGTTATCTCAATTTGTACCTCATACACCAGACAGATGTACAGTATACACACCCTTTACATCAGGCAGCTCTCTGCACACCTCATACACCAGCAAGATGTACAGAATACACACCATTTACACCATGCAGCTCTTTACACACCATTTACTCCTTGTTATCTCACTTTGTACCTCATACACCAGACAGATGTACAGTATACACACCTTTTACACCAGGCAGATATACAGTATACACACCATTTACACCATGCAGCTCTTTACGCACCATTTATACCAGGTTATCTCAATTTGTACCTCATACACCAGACAGATGTACAGTATACACACCCTTTACACCAGGCAGCTCTCTGCACACCACCTCTGCCGGGTTAGCCCCCCCTTATCAAAATTTTTGAAAAAATCTTATGCAGTGTGTTAGATCTTTGTTAGATCAGGTTAGATCAACCGTTGTTTGCGTTAGATCTCACACAGAAGAAGCAATATTAACAGTTATTTGCTGGGGGGGCTAACCTGTCATCAGCCCCCCCTTATCAAAAAATTGACCAAACAGTTAGCTATTTTGGAAGCTATTTGTTAGATCCGGTAAGATCAAGTGGTTTTAACGTTAGATCTCACATAATTTCAGAGATATTCCACATAAAAATACTGATATTAGGTGGTACATAAGGACGGGTTGGCCCCCCTTATCAAATTTTCGGGCCAAAAATCATTCAGGCTAATAGATATTTGTTAGATCCGGTAAGATCAAGTGGTTTTAACGTTAGATCTCACATAAGGTCTGCACACCTCATACACCAGACAGATGTACAGTATACACACCATTTACACTATGCAGCTCTTTACACACCATTTACACCAGGTTATCTCAATTTGTACCTCATACACCAGACAGATGTACAGTATACACACCCTTTACATCAGGCAGCTCTCTGCACACCTCATACACCAGACAGATGTACAGTATACACACCATTTACACTATGCAGCACTTTACACACCATTTACACCAGGTTATCTCAATTTGTACCTCATACACCAGACAGATGTACAGTATACACACCATTTACACTATGCAGCACTTTACACACCATTTACACCAGGTTATCTCAATTTGTACCTCATACACCAGACAGATGTACAGTATACACACCATTTACACTATGCAGCACTTTACACACCATTTACACCAGGTTATCTCAATTTGTACCTCATACACCAGACAGATGTACAGTATACACACCCTTTACACCAGGCAGCTCTCTGCACACCTCATACACCAGACAGATGTACAGAATACACACCATTTACACCATGCAGCTCTTTACACCCGATTTACACCAGCCTATCTCAGTTTGTACCTCATACACCAGACCTCTCAATTCTAGCCTCATACACTCCCTTTGGCGTTTGTGTTTTTAGATTTTATCTTATATTAGGTCTTCAAAATAGCAAGTTATATTTAGGTGAAGAAAAATAATATATATATATATATATATATATTTAATGGTATATACTATTTAGCTGGCTGAAATGTATTTTTAGAATTGCACATGCTGCTTTGCACACCTAGCTAAATATATAGTACTAAATACATTACTTGAAATTCCAGTGATATTACTGTCAATCTAAAATGACAAGGATATGCAGTATACAATAATGCATTCAGATCTGACTACATGGTCAGTTTTAAAATTTGAAAATGCAGATAGCTATTTTTGTAGTGATTTTATAAGATGGACAGCCAGTCCTTGTGAGTGCTTTATTTATATTAGCCAAGCCTGGGGAATGTTATTCATAACATTCCACACAGTGATGCAACAGGTTCTTAGGCCACACACTCAAAAGTGTTTTTTACTTCACCCATCCCCCTTCTTGCCCTTAGGGTTTTCAGAACAGTATATACAGTTCATAATGTAACAGTTATATACAGTATATATTACATTTATGTTAATGCTCAATGGCCCTTTGGTAGTTGCTAGGCACCTTAACAGATTGTGAGATGTACCTGTTGGCAGGGCTAAGCCTAGGCAAAAGGGGCGCCCCCCTTAGGACGCCATG
The DNA here is from genome assembly GCA_029206835.1 of Rana muscosa. Classification (NCBI taxonomy): domain Eukaryota; kingdom Metazoa; phylum Chordata; class Amphibia; order Anura; family Ranidae; genus Rana; species Rana muscosa. Next base: position 1,028,943,942 of record CM055116.1, read on the forward strand.
TTGTGGAGATCACAGCTGAAGCAAGAGTCTCTCCTGCCTCTGCATAGCCCTGTACTATAAAGGACTAAGCTGTCAAATCGACAGCTCAGTCCTGCAGATTACACATGGAGATTTTGACATTCACATCCATGGAGATCAATGTGACAGCTGTCTGCTCTGTATCCGGAGCTCTGTGTGATGCTAATAATCAAAGCACAGTGCCTAGCTGTCATGAAGGTGCGTTCTCCCTGTGTAATCTTCAAGTGTGACAGCTCAGATCCTGCTTATTCATGAATGGAAGCTAATTATATTTTTATTAATTACAGTTTGTTTGTTTTTTGCAGATTTTTTAAAAATAATTTTTATGTAAACTTTAAATTTGGGTTAGTTTGTGTTTTGTAGCTCCAGATTTAAAAAAAAAATGCTTTGTGCCAGAAACATGATTCTAGTGCCTTTTTAAAATATATATTGTAGGTAACCCTAAAGCCTCGTACACCCGATCGGATACCCTATGGATTCTAATCCGATGGTTTTGTCCATCGGAAATCCGATGACGCTGACTTCCATCAGTCTTGCCTACACACCATCAGTCTAAAAACCGACCGTTCCAAACGCGGTGACGTAAAACACTCCGATGAGGCGAGAAAAATTAAGTTTAATGCTTCTGAGCATGCGTCGACTTGATTCTGAGCATGCGTGGGTTTTTTATTCGATGGACTTGCCCATAGACGATCGGAATTTGCTATCGGTTTTTGATCCATCTGAAAAATTTAAAACATGTTTTTTTTTTAAAACCGATGTAAAAAAGACCGATGGGTCCCATACACGATCGGTTTGTCCGATGAAAACAGTCCATCGGACTGTTTTCATCGGTAAAACCGATCGTGTGTACAGGGCTTTACTGTTTTATACCCTAAAATGTGAAGTTAACATTTTAGTTAACTTATAAAGTTTGTTAACTGTTTTTCCTCCCTTCCCTTAGCTTTTTTTTTTTTATTTTTTTTTTTACAGCTTAAATTTGTGTTTTTGTAAAGCTTGGGCTGGTGCCTTTTGGCACCATAGCCTTAGGTGTCAGAGGATCTTGTCTTGGCACTACCTGCTGGTCACCAAAGTGTCAGTGAGCATTGACAAGCCAATTTCTGAAGGCTCAGGGGTCAGTTGCTGTGAGGATCACTTGTGAATTTTAATGCTTAGCACAAAGAAAGTATGCACACTCATGGACACTGGTCCACTACTTGAAATTGCTACTGTCATTGTTTATATGCTTGGTATGCTTTATACATAATTTTACATAACTGATATTTAGGAATAAAATTGTAATGCATTGCAGCTTATCAGTCCATAGATGCGGTGTACATTTTCTGGACAGAAATCTTGTCTCCTTTTATCTTCCTGTGCACTGAACTAAAATATCAAACAGTCCTATCGGCCTTTCCAGCTATCTTCTGTGAACTACAGGATACCTCCTGTCTATGTAATGGAGATGAGGAGAGAGGGTGATGTTTGTAGTTCAAATCAGCAGAGCAGATCATGTTGACACCTCATCTAAGAAATAGAAAGCTGCATATAATAAATGTTTGTTTTAGATGTTTAGATGTGTTTTATTCCCAACATTTTTTCTATCAATTGATTATGCTTTCAAATGTTTACATTCCTCCAGTTTGATGCCGTAAGCATTTTACTCACAGTGTTAGCTACTGTAGTGTCTGATATTTTATATTTACTTTCTTAAATTTTTTTCTTTTTATTTAATTAGTAAAAGCAGATATAACTAAAAGTAACCCCCTACCCCACACCATCACCATACATGGAAAAAGAAGTGCTAAAATACTTTCTTCGACAAGTACTCCATCTAATGGACACTGTTCGCATGACCTCTGCTAAGCACGCTGCCTGCAGCACCGATGGACCCTGGTCACATGAGACTTTTGCTAAGTTGGGGGCCTGCAGCACTTATGACACTGGCTGCTTGACCTTTGCCAACTTGGGGGCTTGCAGCACTTCTGACGCTGGTCACATGACCTCTGCTAAGTAGGGTGCCTGCAGCACTGATGGCACTTTGCCACATGATCTTTGCTAAGTTGGGAGTTTTTAGCACTTCTGACACTGATCACATGACCTCTGCTAAGTCGGGAGCTTGCAGTACTTCTAATGCTGGTCACATGACCTTTGCTAAGTTGGGAGCTTTTAGCACTTCTGACGCTGGTCACGTGACCTTTGCTAATTTGGGAGCTTGCAGTACTTCTAACGCTGGTCACATGACCTCTACTAAATTCTGAGCTTTTAGCACTTCTGACGCTGGTCACATAACCCCTGCTAAGTAGGGTACCTGCAGCACTGATGGCACTGCCCACATGACCTTTGCTAAGTTGGGAGTTTTCAGCGCTTCTGATGCTGGTCACATGACTTCTGCTAAGTTAGGAGCTTGCAGTACTTCTAACGCTGGTCACTTGACTTTTGCGAAGTTGGGAGCTTTTAGCACTTCTGACGCTGGTCACAGAACCTTTGCTAAGTAGGGTGCCTGCAGCACTGATGACACTGGCCACATGACCTTTGCTAAGTTGGGAACTTGCAGCACTTCTGACGCTGGTCACATGACCTCTGCTAAGTAGGGTGCTTGCAACACTGATGGAAACTCGTCACATCACCTCACCTAAGTAATGTGCCTTCAGTACTGTTTTCTGTTTTAAAAGAAAGTGTTGGAGCACTTCTTTTACAGCTAAGGTAGAAACCAAGATGGCCAAGGTGAGGAGAATGTTATTTTTGTTATGCCTAATTTTATTTTATTTAAAGCCATCAATTTTACCTCATATTTACTTGCAATTTTACAAATCTCTGAGATTATTTTATATGATGCTAATTTATTATACAAGTACTATAAGGGCCCGTTCACAGTAGAATGCCATGTGGAAAACCTGCGTTCCGTGCTGGTTTCCCGAACAGCATTCGAATCACACTGCCCTTGCGATCTGCAGCGAGTGTTAGTGCAAATTTAATGATGCCCAAAATGCAGGTTACAAATTTAGTGCATTCGCCCACACTGGATTGTATGGTACAAATGTACCACGTGATTCGGTGGCAGTGCGTTTCCAAACGTAGTGCATGCACTACATTCTGTGCGGTGCGATTTCAGCCCATTCAAATTGAATGGCCTGAAATTACACTGCACAGAACTGCGTGTGAATCGCCCAGGAACACGCAGCGCGATCCTGTGCACTTCACATGCAGTTCCTAGTGTAAATGGGCCCTAAGGCAAGTTAAATAACAATATTACTATAAAAAAATCTGTTCATTCTTTACTAGTGGTGTTCCAGTGCTGGCTTCTGTGTGAGACCACTTGTTTCAAGTTGTCTTGCAGTTTAAGTATGTTGTATGTAGATAAATACATATATGAAACTTTTGCCTGTTGGGATGAAGCCAGAAAAGGGCTTTGTTACCATAATCACAATGTAGTATTATTAGGGAGGCTCCTATAGGTGTCATTCCTCCTCACACTCTTAAGGGAATCTGCTTGCTAATTGTGATACTATCAGTAGTAAGATCTTTCCAAAAGTGTATAGACTGTCATATTTAAGATGCGCCCCCCCCAATTGTTCCAAGTGTACAGGGCAGTGGTGTATTTAGGGCTCCAGGCTAACGGTATCTCTAAAAAGATGTGCAATGCCCAGATATGGATAAGGATTTAGATGGATTAAAGTTGAAAGGTTTTGCCAGTTTTATGTTTTTACACTTTTGGATATTACGAAGGATAGTTGTAGGGCAGTGTGCCCATTACTATATTATTGAGAGAAAAAAATTCCCAAATATTCATACATGTGAATGGTTTTACTTGTAAAATGATTTATAATTCTGTTCAGCCAGTGTGGTGAGCCAGGCACCCCTGCCAGATAACCAGGCCATGGTCCTTTACTGTGAACTACACTGTGGTTAAGCAATACAGTCAGGCCCAAGGCTCTCCAGTTCGCTGACTGGACATCAAAGAAGCAAAAGCACACTGAGGTTATCTCTCTCTTCTCCCTTCATGTTCAGAGGATTAGTTTGACAACACAGCAGTAGAACCTGTTTGGCACAGAAAGCTGACCCTCTGTCTCCCAGTCTGAATCCTGCTGTGCATAGGATTACAAGAGGCTTTTTTATCTATTACGCTTTGTGTGCAGTTACTTGTTTATTTTATCTTAATGAGCTTGCTCATAATTATTGTATATCAATATATATCCATAAAAAATGTTTTATCATGTATTAAATTGTGTTATAATTTATCTATTATTTAATTTAATGCTATTGTTATCTAAATGTAATACTTGTATTTTGTCATGTCTTTTACTCAATAAATTAGCATACCATAGTAAGATTAAATACATTTAATTGTTTCTTTCTGTCTTCTCTATTGTGATAACAGCTTGTATAGTTGTAATTATCTGTAGACATATTTAAGATCTGAACTCTGGAAGTTGTGCCCATAAAAAGACAAACAAAGGACAAAGTACTAGTAACCAGTGTTGCCTATAGGCTCCCTGCAGATGATCTTTCCCCCCATCCCTGACTTGTTCTGCACTGTGTCTCTGTGTGGAAGTGACCATCTTGGAAGAGGTAGGGTTTGTTTCCTTATGTCATATCTGCCAGCCTGGATGATGATCTGATGATTGCTGCAGAAATATTAGAAAAGCATTAGGAGAGGAAGAAAGTCCACATCTGCATAATGAATGAAGTATAGGCAGGGAGGTCCTTGCACTTCAGGTGCTTAGATGCAGCTTCCTCCTAAGCAAAGAGAACAGTGAAGAGCACAGTAGTGACATCACTCCAAATAAACTAGCAGATATAGGCAGCAGCACCTTGGATGATCTCACACTGCAGATTTACAGCTATTAGACTCAGGGCACAGTCACATGCCAGGGTACATTTTTCTGGGTACAGGTTAGTCACAAATAACCTTTCTAGATGATCCCTAAAAAATAGCAAATTTTAACATTTTGAGTCCAGATCCACTGGAAGTGGATCCATATATCTTATGTTGGTCATACACAAAAGGATTGTATTGTGATCTCTATAGCATCTTTTGTGCAGCATCATGTTTTGAATACGAACATTTGTCATGAATTATGAACACAATTTTGAATCTTAAAGAGGGGGGGGGGTCCCCTTTTGAGTGGAGCTCCGCTTTAAAGTGAACCTTTGCTTAGTTATTGCAGAAAAAGTAAAAAAAAACGAATACTTAGCTTCCCCATTCTCAGCAGCAATGTAAAATATCCAACACTACTGAAAATGGGTGAGAATGCAGCTTTCTTCCACTCTCCTATATGACTGTGCTAGGATCCTCTTGATTAGATCCTTTTTACTTTGCACGGCATTGGCAAAGGAACATTTCACTTTGGAAGCACTTTGTCATAAAAATAGGATTTTACAAGTTGGGACAAATTCGTTTTTTTGGTTTCATGCTCAGTTTTTAAGCGTGTTCCAGAGCCATTTATAAAGTTGAACTCCAGGAATTAGAAGAATGACAATACAAAAAAGACAAAGTGGTCTATTGAGTCTGCTCCATTTTATATTATTTCTATATATATTATATACACATCGTTTAAAGTTTTGTTTGTCCCAAGCATGTTTGAATCCACTTTCTGTTGACTGACTCACTACCTCTGCTGGAGGTCTATTCCAAGAATCAATTACTCTTTGAGTAAAATAATACTTTCTAAGATTAGTTATGAACTTTCCTTTTGCTAGAATCAGGTCATGTCCCCATGTTCCTGCTCTTGGCTTCATATTGAAAATGTTGCCTTCCTGAACCTTTTTCACTCCCTTGATGTATTTAACCACTTCAATACCAAAAACGTACCCCCCTTCCTGCCCAAGCCAATTTTCAGCTTTCATCGCTATCGCTGTTTAAATGACAATTGCGTGGTCATGCTACACTGTACCCAAACAGAATTTTTTATCATTTTGTTCCCACAAATAGAGCTTTCTTTTGGTGGTATTTTATCACCTCTGCAGTTTTTATTTGTTGCTAAACAAATTAAAAAAAAACGAAAACTTTGAAAAAAAAAAGTTTTTCTTTTGTTTCTGTTATAAAATTTTGTCAATAAGTACGTTTTCTCCTTCACTGATGGGCACTGATAAGGCGGCACTGACGGGTACTGATAAGGCGGCACCGATGAGGTGGCACTGACGATGGACACTGATAGGCGGCACTGGTAGGCAGCACTGATGGGTGGCACTGATATGCAGCACTGATGGGCATTGATAGGCTGCACTGATGGGCACTCATGGGTGGCACTGGTGGGCACTGATAGGCGACACTGATGGGCACTAAAAGATGCACTGATGGGTACTTATGAGTGGCACTGATAGGCGGCACTGCTGGGCACTGATAGGCGACACTGATGGGCACTGATTGGTACTGATACGTGGCACTGATGGGCACTGATAGATGGCACTGATAGGCATCCCTTGTGGCACTGGCAGGCATTGTGGGTTGGCACTGATTGGCAGCTGCCTGGGCATTGATTGGCAGCTGCCTGGGCACAGATTGGCATTTCCCTGGTGGTCTAGGTGGCATACCTGGTGGTCCAGTGGGGTGGCCATCACTGGTGGTCTATTTCGGCATCCTGGTGGTCCTGGGCGGGCATTGGAGGGGGGCTGTGCTGATAAAAAATCAGCACAGCCCCCCCCCGTCAGGAGAGCAGCCGGTCGGCTCTGCTCTACTCGCGTCTGTCACGGCTGATGACGTGGTAAAGAGCCTCCGACAGAGGCTCTTTACCGAGATGGGTGTAGCGGTGTGTCAGACTGACACACCGCACCACTGATCGCCGCGATGCACGCCCCCATGGGCGCGCGGCGGCTGTTATCCTGCTGGATGTCATATGACGTCCAGTCAGGATAACGCAACCACCGCCCGGCCGTCATTCTGCTATAGGCCGGGCGGTAAGTGGTTAAAGGTTTCAATCAAGACTTTACATATTAAGTTCTTGAAGTCTCTCCTGATTTGTTTTATCCACCATACTTATATTGGTCCAGCTTGGCACATCTCATACCTAATGGGTCGCTGGAGAAGCTGAAAATCACTATAGTAGTTGGCGCTCCTACAGTGTTAGTTGCAATCTTCCGGGTCCTGCTCGTGTGCTTTGCGATTGGCCTTCCCTCGGCACAGCTGCCATTCAAAGAATCACTTGTGGGTTTTTTTCCACTTAGATTTTATTGAAAACAGAGATAGTTGCTTCGGACCATAAAATGTTATGCAATAACAATAAGAACAACCAGAAGGCACATTAACTGCCAAAGAAAGAACAATTGAAAGGATTAGAAATAGATTCAGAGGAATTCTCTCTGCTAACAGGGTGATAAAATATTAAGCATTAGGCAGTAAATATGAATGGCGATATCCTGGTCCAGTCAGCATTAACGTAATAAGTAATTAGAAAGCAAACCAGTACGAAAAATTGCGGTGTACATTCATCTCCAAAGAGATTCTGTCAGAAAATCCAATGAACAGATTAAGATATACAGTATGTATACTAGTGTAGTTGGCCATTGGACCAGTTATGGGACTGCCTAGTCATGCAGGCGCAAAGATGGTCCCCAGGCGGAGAGAGCCATGAAAATAAGTAGCAAGATAAGAAGAAAGAAGAGGGGAGAAAGAGGAAGGAAAGAAAACAGTGTGTGGGGGGGGGGGGATTGTTTCTACCCCCCAAGGCTCTTTGTGGATATACCGAAACGTCTTATTAGGTTACAATTCCAAAAAGTTTACAGGCAGTTGCGTAGAGGGAAAGTGATCTAGCCAAGGCAGCCAAATGCACATAAATTTATCATTGTGTAATCGTCTGTTTTGTAGCCCAAAAAAATGTGGGTTAGTAAAATTTGTTTACAAAAAATGTTCTCTGATTGGACGAGGTGCAGTTTCCAACTTGTCCAATCAGAAAATGCTAGTATTTATTTACAAAAATACAAGGTATTTCTATAAATGGCGGCAGTGCCAAGCCAGCAAAGCTCTGTGGCCATTGTGCAGAGGGAAAGCCAATCTTGAAGGACCCAGAAGATCTCGTCACTGACTTTTACAGTGATTTCAAGCTTCAACAACTGTCCCTGATGTATGAGATATACATACTTACATTGAGCCAGGGTAGGCCAATGTAACAATGCAATACAGATCAAACCTAGAGTTCACCTTTAATTTAGTTGCAGTTATCTGAATATCTGAATTGCATGGTAAATTCAATACATGTAGTTCACATCAGATGCATCTGGTATTATTACATTCACCACTCCTTTCATAGGGAATTGTCAGTGAACGATGTAATAAGTAAGAACTTTGACAGATAAAGTTTGCAAATGTATAATATTTTCAAGTTTCAAACACATCTTAAATGCAGTCTAAATAAATATCTTGTAAAACCTATAAATTCTTCATATATTTGTGTGGATAAACCTACTAGTTAAACATACTGTCACCAGCCCCTAGTGTATTCCCAAAGGAAAATAAAGAAAATGCAGGCAAGCTTCCATCTATCTATCTGGTATTCATTGGAGTCATTGCAGTCCCACTGAGAGGTTTGAGGCCCCAGAAAATTAGGTAAACTTTAACAAAGATTAATGTTTCTTCACAGTTCAATTGTTTTCCTTAATAGAACCAGTTCACTGAATGATTGTACTTGTTTCCTGCAGTTGCCCTGCATAGAAAGGCTGGACATGTATATATTACCATAGTAAAACATACACTATATTACCAAAAGTATTAAGACACCTACCTTTATACACACATGAACTTTAATGGCATCCCAGTCTTATGCCCTATACACACAATCGTTTTTCATGCCGTTAAAAATGCCATTTTTAAAAATGGGCATTAAAACCGATCGTGTGTATGCTCCAGAGCATTTTTAACGACGTGAAAAATGGCCATTAAAAATTTCGAACATGCTCTATTTTTTCACGTCGTTTTTCATGTCGTTTTTTTTAACGACGTGAAAAACGATGGTGTGTATGCTTTGACGAGGGGAAAAAAAACGAGCATGCTCAGAATCAAGTATGAGACAAGAGCGCACGTTCTTGTAAAACTAGCATTTGTAATGGAGATAGCACATTCGTCACGCTGTAACGGACTGAAAAGCAGGAGGCTGAAAAGCGCGAATCGTCGCTCAACAAACGTTACTAACATGAAGGGTGGTGTCATTAGAATGGAACTTCCCCTTTATAGTGCCGTCGTACGTGTTGTACATCACTGCGCTTTGCTTGAACGTTTTTTAAAATGATCGTGTGTACGCAAGACAGGCTTGAGAGGAAACATGAAAAAAAACGATGAGAAAAACGTTGGTTTAAAAAATGGCATGAAAAACGATTGTGTGTATTAGTCCATAGGGTTCAGTATTGAGTCGGCCCACTCTTTGCAGCTATAACAGCTTCAACTTTTCTGGGAAGGCTGTCCTCAAGGTTTAGGAGTGTGTCTATGGGAATGTTTGACCATTCTTCCAGAAGCACATTTGTGAGGTCAGGCACTGACGTGGACAAAAAGACCTCGCTCACAGCCTCTGCTCGAATTCGTCCCAAAGGTGCTCTATCGGGTTGAGGTCAGGGTATGCAGGCCAGTCAAGTTCCTGCACTCCAAACTCACTCATCCATGTCTTTATGAACCTTGCTTTGTGCACTGGTGTGCAGTCATGTTGGAACAGGAAGGGGACATCCCCAAACTGTTTCCACAAAGTTGGGAGCATGAGATTGTCCAAAATGTCTTGGTATTCTGACGCCTTAAGAGTTCCTTCCACTGGAACTAAGGGGCCAAGTCCAACCCCTGAAAAACAACCCTACATTATAATCCTCCACTCTCCACCAAATGATTTGGACCAGTGCATAAAGCAAGGTCCATAAAGACATGGGTGAGCGAGTTTGGGGTGAGGGAAATTGACTGGCCTGCACAGAGTCCTGACCTCAACCCCATAGAGCACCTTTGGGATGAATTGGAGTGGAGACTGTGAGCCAGGCCTTCTCATCCAACATCAGTGCCTGACCTCACAAATGCGCTTCTGGAGGAATCATCAAACATTCCCATAGACACACTCCTAAACCTGGTGGACAGCCTTCCCAGAAGAGTTGAAGCCGTTATAGCTGCAAAGGGTGGGCCAACTCCATATTGAACCCTACGGGCTAAGACTGGGATGCCATTAAAGTTCATGTATATGAAAAGGCAGGCGTCCCAATACTTTTGGTAATAAAGTGTACAAGTAATACCAGTACAAGAACTAATATTTTTGGAGTTTCATACTAGTGACTTTGATAATATCAAATAAAAATATCAGTAATTCAGCCTAATGTTTCTACATACACACAATTATGTATGTGTTTTGTGCCCTCCTGTGTCACAATGAACTTATGTAAAGATAACATATCTTCCATGACTGTGGACCTCAGCATTTGTAACTGCAGTGTATGTCATTGTGATTTTTGTTACAGCACATTCTTTGGCATTTCCTTGCAGAAACCTGGTGTAATTATTTGATCGGAATCATCAGAATATGATCATATTATTACAATCCCTTAGTAGTCCCACACATCTCGATAGCTCATGTAAACTTTATCTTGATGTTTTCATACTTGTCTGATGACTGTCTAATGATCCATACAGAAATAATGTGAAATTCAGTGCTGACTTCCAGGATGGTAATGGTACTTGTGTCTGCAGAAAACACATGCCAGTTACAGTTTAACCAACACATTGGATATTTATCACTTCTAGAATCTGTTGCCAGGCTGAGCTGAAACTAATGCAATCTTTCTGAAGGCATGTATCTTTAGTGGGATCCCTATCAAGAATGTATTATAGCTAAAACGGGACACAGTCTTTACAAGTTCCTAAGCTCATTGATGTTTGACAAAACCCCCCAAAAAAGTACTATGTCCAAGCTTAATATCACCTATCTGTGTTATCATGCAAGGTTCACAAAGGCCTCTGGTGGTTGCAATTTAACCACTTAAGCCCCGGACCAATATGCAGCATAAAGACCAGGCCCCTTTTTGCGATTCGGCACTGCGTCGCTTTAAATGAAAATTGCGTGGTCGTGCGACGTGGCTCCCAAACAAAATTGACGTCCTTTTTATCCTACAGATAGAGCTTTATTTTGGTGGTATTTGATCACCTCTGCGGTTTTTATTTTTTGCGCTATAAACAAAAATAGAGCGACAAGTTGGAAAAAAATTCAATATTTTTTACTTTTTGCTATAATAAATATCCCCCAAAAATATATAAAAAAACGTTTTTTTTTTCCTCAGTTTAAGCCGATACGTATTCTTCTACATATTTTTGGTAAAAAAAAATTCGCAATCGGCGTTTATTGATTGGTTTGCGCAAAAGTTATAGCGTTTACAAAATAGGGGATAGTTTTATGGCATTTTTATTAATTTTTTTTTTTACTAGTAATGGCGGCGATCGGCGTTTTTTTTTTATGACTGCGACATTATAGCGGACACTTTTGACACATTTTTGGGACCATTGTCATTTTTACAGCGATCAGTGCAATAAAAAATGCACTGGTTACTGTAAAAATTACACTGGCAGTGAAGGGGTTAACCACTAGGGGCGCTGAAGGGGTTAAGTGTGCCTAGGGGAGTGATTACTACTGCGTGGGGGCTTGGCTACAAGTGACATGTGACCGATCTCCGCTCTGGTTACACAGAGCGGACATCGGTGACATTGTCAGTAGGGGAGCGGGGAGATGTTGTGTTTACATTAACATCTCCCCACTCCATCCCTGTGTGAGACGATCGCTTGGATCCCCGCGGCGTTCGAGTCCGCGGGACCCGCGGTCCGACTCACGGAGAAGGCAGGGGGGGGTCGGGAGCGGGGCGCGCACGCGCGCGACCCCGACGTCGGGCAGTTAAAGGGGACGTACAGGTACGTGATTGTGCCTGTACGAGCCATTCTGCCGATGTATATATACAGTGGCTGGTCCTTAAGTGGTTAATGTTACCTTTGTCAATGATTATGATTGCTATGCAGACAATGATAATAGATTCAAGCTGGTGGATGCTGAGCTGCTGTCATAACCTTTTGCTTCTACATGAGTTGCATAGCACAATTCAAGCATCTTATGTCCCATGAAAGACTACCAAAACTAATTCCTCCCGACTGGAATATTGCAATGCTTTGTATGTAGTTATACCTGAAATATCTGCCAACTAATCAGTCAGTTCTGGACTTGTTCCTGTATTGATACCTTCTGGGGCAGCTTACTATCTGTGCTGATACCCACCTGAGCTTCCATGCTACAAGAACCTCAGACGTTTGTCTTTTAGGTGTCCTTAATGACTTTATACCGCTTGTTCATTTATGAAGGAAGGCCATTCTACATCAATCCTCCAACCCGACAGCAAGTCTTTCATCAAGTAAACATGGAATTGCCTAAATATAAAATCATATACACAAGCACAGCGTGCCCTAACACATTCTATAAAATTTGGCTACCATGACTTCATGACTCCAATGACTGACAATGACAATTGCCTGACTCTCCATGTTCTGTTCTATTGTCTTATGCCACGTACACACGGTCGGAATTTCCGACAACAAATGTTCGATGGGATCTTGTTGTCGGAAATTCCGACCGTGTGTAGGCTCCATCGGACATTTGCTGTCTGAACTTCCAACCGTGTGTACACAATTGCGACGCACAAAAGTCCACACATGTTCGGAATCAAGCAGAAGAGCCGCACTGGCTATTGAACTTAATTTTTCTCGCCTCGTCGAACGTGTTGTACGTCACCGCGTTCTTGACGTTCGGAATTTTCGACAACATTTGTGTGATCGTGTGTATGTAAGACAAGTTTGAGCGAACATCCGTCGGAAGAAAAATCCACGGTTTTGTTGTCGGAATGTCCGATCGTGTGTACGCGGCAATAGACCTCTGCACTTACACCTGTGTGCCTGTTTCTATTTTACAAATCAGGGGAGAGTGAGGTGTGAATGTTGTATATAAGTCTGTATGAATGGATGTAATATGTAGTAAGCAATGGTTTTAGTTATTTTTTTAGGTTGTGTGCAGCCACCTTTTATTATTCTCTTAATTAAAAATGGTGAATACTGTGTCTATTGTACTTTATTATATAACACCTTTAAAAAAAACAATCTGTGCCAAATGCTAGAGCTGTACTGCTTACAAATCCACCCTGCTATTCACACATTATGTCATGTCTATACACCCTATATTGATTAGCAGTAAAATAACAAATTCAATTTAAGACTGGGCTGATGACCTTTAAAGAGCTGAATAACCAAAGCATAACATATGTGAAGCCTCTACAAAAGCCATCCAGTGACTTGAAAAAGTATTCCTACTGAATGTATTCATACAATGTCACTTCCTGTAAAAGATTCAAAGCATGAATAGTGTTCTTCAAAAAAGTGGGCATTTTGGGGATAAGAGGATATAAAAATTAATTAACATACTTCCCAATTCTCGAGGTCAGCAAATTGATTCCGCTGATAATAGGGCGTCCGGGGGGTTTTCGTGGAATTTTTGTTGCACTTTGGGAAGATAGTAGATGACAGATACACATGGGGCCACTGGAATAAGATAAGATCTTTCCTTTTTATTCAAAATCCCATCCTTATTGATGATCTTTTGCAGACCTCTTTTAAATTTAGAGATGGGGTTAGAGCTTAAGGGGACATATGTAGAATGATCATAAAGGATATTATTTATTTCTGCCACATAATCTTTTTTATTCAACACTACAACTCCACTCCCCCTTGTGAGAGGGGAGAATCACTATATCCTTTCTATCACATAGACGTTGTAAGCCATCATCAAAAATCCTGTTTCTGGAGCCATTTTTTATATTAACAGAATCAAGATCTTTGAGTACCAGATCCTTGAAAACAGATACTGACGGGGATGGTTTCCCCAGAGGATTAAACAGAGAGGCATTGGAGTGGTTGGTGTGTGTCTATATATCCCTTTCCGTACCTATATTTCTAACCGGATTTGTCACCAAATACCTTTTCACTTAAGTCTCCTAATAGACCTTTGAATGTCCATAAAGGTCTCAAATGTATTCAAAGGTCTCGAAGGGGCTAATTTTAAACCTCAATTTAACACCAATTTTCCTCTTCTGTCCGTGTGACCCATCTTCTTTTTTGACATTTCTATCCTATCCACCACCTAGAGTGTCTAATGGGTGTCGAGTGATTACCCCATTTTGAACAGGAGAATCCATAACTTCCCATTCCAAAGGTGCATACCTCTGGCGATTTAGGAGGGTGTGTGCGGGCTCTATAATGAGCATGAAGGGGTGGATATTGTGAATTCTGTGTATAGCTATTATCTCTATTTCGCTATGGGTCTTAATGACTATAGTAGGTATTGGGGGGGGGGGCTAGGACCTTTTTTACCCCATTTTTTACGGATAATTACCTATTGTGTAGACTGAGTCGGGGGAATATGAGAAGTTTGCATGGGTTCCCCTCTCTGATTTGGACCATTATCCTGTTCGGCTGACATATTCACTTCGCTAGTGTCTCTGAATCAATTTTCATTAGTTTATTAATTTTCCTACCAATTAAAAACTGCAAAAAATGTCAACCCAGCATTGTTGAAATATTGAAACCACCAATGGAGCTGGGTCTGTAATGGAGCTGGTCTGTAATGGAGCTGGGTCTGTAATGGAGCTGGTCTGTAATGGAGCTGGGTCTGTAATGGAGCTGGGTCTGTAATGGAGCTGGGTCTGTAATAGAGGGGGTCTATAATGGAGCTGGTCTGTAATGGAGCAGGGTCTGTAATGGAGCTGGGTCTGTGATGAAGCTGGGTCTGTGATGGAGCTGGGTCTGTGATGGAGCTGGGTCTGTGATGGAGCGGGGTCTGTAATGGAGCTGGTCTGTGATGGAGCTGGGTCTGTGATGGAGCGGGGTCTGTAATGGAGCTGGGTCTGTGATGGAGCGGGGTCTGTGATGGAGCGGGGTCTGTAATGTAGCTGGTCTGTGATGGAGCTGGGTCTGGGATGGAGCGGGGTCTGTAATGGAGCTGGTCTGTGATGGAGCTGGGTCTGTGATGGAGCGGGGTCTGTAATGGAGCTGGTCTGTGATGGAGCTGGTCTGTGATGGAGCGGGGTCTGTGATGGAGGGGGTCTGTAATGGAGTGGGGTCTGTGATGGAGGGGTCTGTGATGGAGTGGTGTCTGTGATGGAGTGGGGTCTGTGATGGAGTGGGGTCTGTGATGTAAAAGGGAGAGATGTGCTGTTAAGGGGGGACTGAGGGCACTGATGTAAGGGCTTGTTCACACTTGTGCAGAGATCTATGTTTTTCTGCCCTAGAAAAACACAAGTATCTACAAGGGCAACAGAAAACAATCGTGACGTGCACGAGAGGTTGTGATGTGAAGGATCTGAGTCATCACCAATATGACACTCGGACCTCCGCTGGAAGAAAATTTTACTGACCAGACCCCTGTGCATTTTAATTCAGAACCCCTGCCCTAGACCAATGGTCTCCAAACAGCGGCTTGGGTGACAGATGCGGCCCTTTGTTTGCTTTTATCTGTAAATACTGAATACTGCAAAATGCTTCCTAGACATTTTCACAATGCAATTGATTATGTTACATTCAACTTACATGTATATTAAAAGTCTAACGACAAACTTGCTAATGTAATCCTCCTGGATCCATTAGCCATTAATTGTCACATTTATCATGTTTTGATACTTTGGCTTTGAGACCTTATGGAAGGAGTACAATATAAATACTCTTTATTACAGGTACTGTATTTATATAGCGCCACCAATTTATGCCGCGCTTCACATATTGTACATTTACAACAGTCCCTGTCCTTAAAGAGCCAATCTAAGGTCCCCACCTCACATGCATGGTGGGAGTGCAAACCACTAAGCCACTGTGCAATTATTATTACATTCATTATTATTACATTACATTGGCAGCTGTTAATGCCATGAAAGAGACTTAAAGGCATGTTAGAATGTTTTAGTCCATACCCTGTTGTTTCTCAAAAATTGCAACATGAAATAGTGTATATAAGCCAGATCAGTAAGAATACTTATTACACTAAATACCTATTTTATGAAAGTGCACCATTTTATACCAGTTAATTTCAGAAAATAGTTTACAAAAAGAGGTGCAGAGAGATCCAGTTGTAAAGAGGTACCTCCATATTTTCTGATCCTAGTACTAGTTTAAA
Organism: Rana muscosa; assembly: GCA_029206835.1. Classification (NCBI taxonomy): domain Eukaryota; kingdom Metazoa; phylum Chordata; class Amphibia; order Anura; family Ranidae; genus Rana; species Rana muscosa. The sequence continues at coordinate 1,028,960,087 of CM055116.1, forward strand.
AGTAAAATAAAAGTAAAAAAAGTAATTGTATGCATAATGTTCAAAATGTGCATATTTTGCCATACAGGTACAAATTTTTAAAAAAAAGGATAATTTATTTATAAATTACTTATCATTAGATGTCCACAAAATAGAATTTTGATTCAATCTGAAAAGGTGTGCAGTGCCATTTTATTTTCTGTAGATGCAACGCCAAGCATTTAAATTGCATTTCGTTTAGTTCCTTAACATTAATTTAGAACAAATGATCTTTAATCCAGAATTACTGCCCTTGTTGTGCTTGCAAACAGAGTTATCTGATTATTACTTGAAATTCATTCCTGAACGACCTGCAATCAATTGACCTTCAGACATGACATTGGCGTTGTGTTTAGAAAGCAGTGGAGAGCAGTGGAGAGCAGCAGCGGTCTGGTTTCCTATGATTGTAAAAGACGTATAACTCTGAGTGTTTATAGATCTCTTGACACTCTTTAGCTAAAGTACATTCTGTATTTCTAGTCTAGTAAAGCCAGTCTTTATTTCGCCTGCAGTTGCAATCATTTATTTTGTACATACTTTATGTTTTTTATACCATTTTATAAATAAAAGTGGTGTGTTCAGGTAATTGGATCCGAATCCTATCTCACATACATTTGTCTGCAGTCTGCTCTGCCTATGTGGATTGTGTGTTCTGGGGGATTTCCCCAAGTGACAGACAATTTGTGTAGTCAGGGCAGGAGCAATGCATGGCACGGACTTGCCATGGATCTCAAAACTTTCTAAACAAAGGGCCGCTTTACTGTCCTTCAGACAATACTGTGGCCAGCAGGAGTGGAAATTTTCCTGACATCAGTGGGACTAAATATCACCACATTTAATATTAAAAGGAGGAATAGTGCCCCGTCGTTGGTATCATTGGGAAGAATAGTGCCCCATCGTTGGTATCATTGGGAGGAATAGTGTCCCATTCATTGTTGTTATCATTGGGAGGAATAGTGCCCCATTGTTGGTATCATTGGGAGAAATAGTGCCCATCATTGGTATCATTGGGAGGAATTGTGCCCCATTGTTGGTATCATTGGGAGGAATAGTGCCCCATTGTTGGTATCATTGGGAGGAATAGTGCCCTATTGTTGGTATCATTGGGAGAAATTGTGCCCAATTGTTGGTATCATTGGGAGGAATAGTGCCCCATTGTTGGTATCATTGGGAGCAATAGTGCTCCATCGTTGGTATCATTGGGAGGAATAGTACCCTATTGTTGGTATCATTGGGAGGAATTGTGCCCCATTGTTGGTATCATTGGGAGGAATAGTGCCCCACTGTTGGTATCATTGGGAGGAATAGTGCCCCATTGTTGGGTTCATTTGGAGGAATAGTGCCCCATCGTTAGTGTCATTGGAAGGAATAGTGTCCTATTGTTGGTGTTAGTGGGAGAAATGGTGCCCCATTGTTGTCTCATATCAGCGGGAGGAATAGTGCCTCAAGGACCAGATAAGGGCAAGACAAAGGCCACATCTGTACCCCAAGGCTGCAGTTTGGAGACCACTGATTTAATCCACTTATGGTAAAGTTGTGATACTCTCTTTTAAAGAGAATGTATAGTAGAAGTATAGGCAGAAAGTTATAAGGTCATCCTCCCAAAGACAGTATATAGATACAAAATGGACTCCCAAGGGACATTGTAGGCCATGATTGAAAAAACACCAATATCTGAATAGTTTACGTACAAAAGAATTTGTGGAAGCTTTATTGAGACAATAAATTTATTATTAAAAGAGGCTATAATAATTGTTTAACACCAGAATAACATGAATAAGCGTAGAATGGTATTCCACAGTGTCCGTCGATGATATAGTAGTCTCTTTATGAACCAATCAAACAGAAATCCCCCAATGCATTTCAGAAATGAATTTCTTTCTTCAGGCGTGTAAGATATGCAGAACAACAATAATGTCAACATCGTCGGTTGATTTCTGTTTGATTGGACCATAAAGTGACTACTAAATCATCAGCAAACACTATGCAATACCATCCTACGCTTAGTCATGTTACTCTGGTGTTAGGCAATTATGGCCGTAACCTCTTTTAAATATGTACCGTATATACTTGAGTATAAGCCGACCCGAATATAAGCCGAGGCACTTAATTTTACCACAAAAAATGGGAAAACTTATTGACTCGAGTATAAGCCTAGGGTGTCCATCTGCATGCCTCACTGTGCCTCACTTTGCCTCACTGTGCCCATGTGCATGCCTCACTGTGCCCATGCCTCACTGTGTCCATGCCTCACTGTGCCCATGCCTCACTGTGTCCATGCCTCACTGTGCCCATGTGCATGCCTCACTGTGCCCATGCCTCACTGTGTCCATGCCTCACTGTGCCCATGCCTCACTGTGTCCATGTGCATGCCTCACTGTGTCCATGCCTCACTGTGTCCATGCCTCACTGTGTCCATGCCTCACTGTGTCCATGCCTCACTGTGTCCATGCCTCACTGTGTCCATGCCTCACTGTGTCCATGCCTCACTGTGCCCATGCCTCACTGTGCCCATGTCTCACTGTGCCCATGCCTCACTCTGTCCATGCCTCACTGTGCCCATGCCTCACTGTGCCCATGACTAAACTTGTAGAGGAAGAGTGGGGCTACATGTGTGCAAAGTTTGGGGTCCAGGGGACCTACGACCGGCCGGTATTGGGTCCCCAAATTTACCAGAGAAATTACCGTTTAACATGGGAGTCTATGGAAGGGGAAGGGATGCCCGGCTTTGAAAAATCGGTGCTCCCCGGCCGTAAGTTGTCTGGACAACAAACTTTGCACACTTGTAGAGGAAGAGTGGGGCTACATGTGTGCCAAGGGTCCAGGGGACCTACGGGCGGCCGGTACCAGGTCCCCAAAGTCTGGGAGATCAGGCGCAATAAGGTGACTCGAGTATAAGCCGAGGGGGCATTTTCCGCACAAAAAAATGTGCTGAAAAACTCGGCTTATACTCGAGTATATACGGTATTTATTGTCTCAATAAGGTTTGTACTAAATCCATTTTTCAGATATTGGTGTTTTGTCAATCATGGCCTACAGTGTCCCTTGGAGGTTCATTTTGTATCTAATTAAAGAGAATGTAGAGCAGGGGTAGGTAACCACGGCACAGCCATCTGTGGTGAAACTACAAGTCCCATCATGCCTCGGCCTCTGGAATGTCATACCTGTTGCTGTCAAGGTATTTGCAATGTCTCAAGGGATTTGTAGCTTCACCATAGCTGGAGTGCCAAGGTTTTATATAAGGACTGATTCAACCCACCAGGCTCCACCTATAAAATGAATTTCAACCTCCAGTTCTATATGCATTGCACAGAACATATTCAACCTAAAACATCAACTGTGCACTGTATTGCATGCAACTCACTTTTGTGTTTTCGAAGTAAAAATAAAGACACTTATGAAAAAGGTAGCAAAGAAATCTGCTGAATATTTTAATAATAATAAAAAAATTATAATAATTTGGGAGATGAATGTTCATTCATGTAGATTTCGTTTTAAACGTAAACAGCATAAATGACAGTCATCCGTATTAAATTTCTCTTGAAAATTATTGTACAATTTGCATTTCTCCTTTTTCTTTATACTGATTTAATAAGCATGCACAGAGCAAGTGCACACAGTAAACTATAACAACCAATTAACTATCTGAAGATAAACATGTTAATAACAACCCAGTTCTTATTGGCTGCTACATATCACTGCACACCATCGCTCTTCTTGCTATTTCGTTAAACAAAACCAATAATCTCATGTTATTATCCAGTGTCCATAAAACAAAAAGGAATTCAGTTATACGCTTATTGTGTTAACACGTTGTACTTCACTTGCTGTTTATTGTACATTGTTTAGGCAATGCATCGACAAAAAAATCTATGAAAGTGCTTTTTGATTAATAAAATACTGTATATAAATTGTAATAATAAGGCATTCTTCATCCATGCCATGTAAGTGTACCACAATAAATCCCTTGAGCCTGTGCATTCGTGCTGTGTCAGTGGAATGTTTTATATTAAACTATAACTAACGGCAAAACTTTTTAATATTTTGATAAGAGTCTTGAGAAGTTAGAACTACTGTCAGATTTTTATGGCTGTCTGTGTCTCTGTTAGGAACATCCATGCTCTCTAATGCCCTGTACACACGATCAGATTTCCGATGGATTGCCCACACACCATTAGTCAAAAATCCGACCGTCCCAAACGCCGTGACGTAAAACACTCAGACGAGCCGAGAAAAATGAAGTTCAATGCTTCTGAGCATGCGTCGACTTGATTCTGAGCATGCGTGGGTTTTTTCTCCGATGGAGTTCCACACAGACGATCGGAATTTGCTATCGTTTTTTTTTCCATTGGTAAAATTTAAAACATGTTTTTTCTTTTTATACCGATGGAAAAAAGACCGATAGGGCCCATACACGATCGGTTTGTCCGATGAAAAAAGACCATTGGTCTTTTTTCATCAGAAAAACCGATCGTGTGTACGCGGCATAAGACTGCTTTCACACTGAAAGCGCCGGCTAGTTTTAGCGCCACTTTAGCGCTGGTTAAGCGGTGCTTTTGCACCGCTTTTCAGATGCTAGTGGGGCCCTTTTAACCCCTCCCATTTTGCGGCTCTTTCAAAGCACTTTTCAGGCACTTTCAAAGCGCTGCAGATTTATTCCAATAGGCAGCGCATTTTGGGAGAAGCTAAATACAGCGTTCCAAAGCCACCCCAAAGATGCTGCTTGCAGGACTTTTTGGAAAAGTCACACTGGAATGAATGAGAGGTGGTTTTCAGGCGCTTAGCAGAGGCTGAAAACCGCCCCAGTGTGAAAGGGGTCTAAGGGCTTCTGAATAGCGGTCTGCTGTGGATTGTTTTTTAGAGGGGATTTGACAGGTGATTTATTATGCTCCTCGCCACCTCTTTTAACCCCCAAAATCCTGAACCACTGTGCCGCAACTGCGTGCATTGAGGGGCAGTTGTGGCGCAGCTCCATTCAGTTGAAAGGGTCGCGTTCAGGGGCAGCGACAGAGGGTTTAATTCTTGCCACGAAGTTAAGCATTGTGGGTGCGGCCTTTGCAGCTTAAGGAGGAGTGATTGTGGGGTGGTAAAACAACAGTACAGGTTTTAACGAAGAGGACATTACATTCAGTGTCCTGAAATAGCACTCCCTGACCACTGAGACTGGAAGGAAATTGAATTGAATCTGCAGCACAGCCTCCAGAGATGGCAGCTTTTTCAGCTGGTCAATCTCTTAGGCCAGATGCATACCTCCCAACCCGCACGGATTCTGCAAATCGATTCCAAAAATCGCTGTCCCGTGGTAGCACCCGCCACCCCCGCTCAACAACTTTGTTGTCCTGCAGGATATGCTAGGTCCTTAACAGGCTTTTGGGCCTAGCAGCATAAACAGTCTGGTAGCAACTTCTCAGGCCCTAATTGTCCTGATCACCAATATTAGGTAGAGAGTTTAGGCGCCCTTCCATGCGTTGTGGAGTGGAGATTGAGCAAGCCCACAGCTCATTGTTTAGACTACAGATGAGTTCAGAGGATCCCCAAGCTCATCTCTAGTCACTGGAAATGAAAGTGAGGGAAATGCAACATTTTGAGTTGCAGGAAACAAGGGAAACAGGAAAAAAAGAGAAATCTTTCAATGGGGACACCTGTTCTTGTGACAACTGTCTAAGATGGGATTACCTTCACATTGGAAAGAAATCGTCTTAATTCCTGTTGAGGTTACAGGACAGAAGGAGAAGGGAAATATTCCTAATGAGACACTAATGGCATAATAATAATAATAATGATGGTATTTGACAGCAGTATTAACTCTCCCCCACTCTACTCAAAATTAGTAAAAAAGTTTGGGCTTTAGATATATTTTAATGCATAAGTTTCTTAAAAACCTTTCTAATCAATAACCTAAAAGACCAGCAGACATAAACTACCAATGGGTTTATATAAAAGTGCTTTTAATAACATTCAGTGGTAAAAGTGAATATTTAGTATTTTATTAGAAACAGACTAGGAAGTGATCTAATGGAGAATGTGAGGAGGTAAGTAGACTGTGTAAGTAACATTTACCTCTGTAACTTCCTTTGCAGTAAAATCCTGGCTTTCCACACTGTTTACCCATTGTCTACTTCTTTTCCCAGCCTTTGCAGCATAGACTGTTTATATGGCACCAAGTACTTCAATTCAGACAATGCACAGCCCAACATTGGGATCTTAAGCATTAAAGTGCTTCTAAACCCACAACAGTAAAATCAGTCTGTATATGCAGTAAAGCATGCTTGTAATACTCACCATAGAACTTAAGGGGTTAATCCTCCGCACTGTGTAAAAAGGCTGTTTGATCCTATCTTCTCTGATCCTCCCCTTCTTCCATGGTCCCCAATTCACCTCCTGATAAGACAGAGCCTTTGGAGTCACTTTGCACATGCTCAGTTTGGTGTGTATTGCTAGAGAGTTTTTTTTTCTTGGGAGGGTGCATGTGATCAGCACAGGGCCAATCGGCATTGTCTAAACAGAGGATCAGGGGTCCTGAAGCCTGATAGGACAGTCAGAGGAGAATGAAAACTCCTCTTACAAGCTTTATTCAGGCACTGATAACAGTCAGAAGACAGCTATATAGCGCTGATGAGAAAAGGAATTAGCAGTTTATATTTACTAAAATAATGGCATTTCCATGTTCTGTGGCAGACCAGATATAGTGAATGCAGGGTCCTGGGTTTAGTAACACTTTAAGGCAATGGGTGAACAGAAGAGCAACCTTGTATGTATCCATGTATCTCCCCAAATGCTTCAGGATGATGATTCCTGTTATTTCTAAGAATTATGGTTGTTCAAAAGTGTTTTCCATCAGCTGACATCTGTCCAGTAATAATACTGCAACTAGAGACCATAGAATGCTGTCTCTCTTGTCTTGCAACTCTGGGTCCTGTGTTTAAAGCCCACCGTGTCTACCTGCAGGTTAATTTCACTCCCAAAGTGTGGTAGGGGCATTTGATTGTAAGCTTCTTGGGAGAAGGGTATTGATTTTAATAGTTCTATGTATTCTGTAAAATACTAAATGCAATAGGCTGCTCTATTTGAATGCTATAAATATAAATAAATAGTCTCAATATAGGAGGAGTGAGCGGGTGCCTTTTCGGAGCTTTGTCTACTGAATTCAGCCCAGAAACCTGAATCTTTTACCACTGCAGCACCAGAAGTTCAGAGACAGGAAGAAGACAGGCCATCCCTGCAGTGAAGATTTCTCCAGGATCCAGCTGCCTGCAGGACGTGGAGCCTATTTGATAACTGGTGAGTTGGGTCACTAAAGCTGTAGAACTTAAAGTAATTTATAGCTAAACTTCAGCTTTAATAAGGACACATATCATGTAATTAACTAAGGCAGAGCATCCCACATAGAAGTCACTCTGATAGAGGGCATGACAAGGCCTACATCAAAGGAACTGAAAATATACCTGTTCATTATGGCAAACTGTGTTAGTCACCCCCCTGTGGTGAATCTCTACCAGCAAAATGGCAAATGCTTACATGCACATAGAAAATTTACTGATACATTTGGTAAAAAGCTGCAGAAGTAGGACTGGTCAGTGACCTGCAATGGAACTGAAAAAAAATGTTTGCTCTCCAATCCAAACCGCATATTTAACGGAGAGAGTACCATGGGGTGTAATGTGTTAACATATAAAGCCCAACTCCAGGAATTACAAAAAAAATTACCCTTGCAATTGCAACCCCCACTCCCCGCCAGAGGTGGGACTGTGCAAGGGAGGGGGCACTGTGTTTGGAGAGGGGAGCCTGGCTGCAGGGGGCACTGTGGTGTAAGGGGGCTGCACTGTTAGGGCACTGTAATCATTGCAGTGCCCCTTTGCAGTCCCCTGTTTTTTTCAGTGCCTCTTTGAGTTGCCGTGTGGGGGGCCGGCTCCGTGGGTGTCCTGTCACTAGCTGCACCCACGGTCACCCCCCCCATACCCCCCTGTCCCTGGAGTATTTGGCTGCTCAGTCTGGAATGCCCGGGCATTTTTTGTCCCAGTCCGGGCTTGCATACTGGCATTACATATCCACAAACGTATGCAATGTGCATGAAAGTACTTTCAAACAGAGGAAAATTCCCACTTAAAGTCATTACAAACCCTCTGGAAGTAGTTGCCATTTTACTGGAAGTGTAGAGGCTGAGCAGAGAGGGATCACACAAATGACCAGAATCAACATGTATCCCAAATTATGAGAAACTTGTATTTCTGCAAAGTTTTATAGAACTGTATTTTTGTGCCTGGGATTTGGTTTAATCTGGGAAGGGCTTTGAAATTATTTTAAATTATAAATTATTGGAATATGTATCTTGTATGTGTGGTATTAATAGCTTCTTTATGTAAACCAAACTATGGTTTATGTCAAATGGCCCTGTAATGTAAAACATAAGTTTTAAACATTATTGTTCATACCATCAACATGATATAATATGAAATGAAAATCCTACTAGTAGAATATCCTCTATGAAGTCCATTACTTTTATAAAATTGTAAAATGAAACACTACTCACTTTATTCTCTAGCTAGAGTGTAGATACTATATGCATATCAAGGTTATAATTGAATATTTGCTCATGTCATACTTCTTGCGTAGAAAGAGCACTACACCTTCCATGTCTCAGGTCACCCCCATAGTAACTATTTTGATAAGCAGTCACATGCATTGAACAGAGTAGAACCAACTTGTGCATTTCATTGCACCCCATGAAAAGAACTGCCAGAAGGCCATGCTAAGGAATCTTTCCTGTAAGAAAAAGATTGATGTAGCTGGTGCATGAAATGGCAGAGGCCCAGACCCAAACATGGAGGTGGTGAACTCAAGAGGCTCCTTCCTCTCCCTGTTTGGATTTTGCTGTTGTCCTTTCTTCATGGCCGCTCTCTTGAATGGGAGACGGGTTTCGGCTTGTCTTATTGCTGTCGTGGCTGCTGTGGCTGCCGGCACTTCCTAAACGAGTTGAGGCTACTACAGCTTTAACGGCTGCCTGTAAAACAAGTCCAAAAGTTTGATCAGCATGGAAGTTTGGGCATGTCCGTGGTCTTTTTAAACATAATTTTAGCTATACATGTAATTATCATCTGCGGATCATAAATAATCTTACTAATATATGTTAAAGTATATCTAAACCCAAGAACCCCCTTCCTCCCCAAAAAACAACAACAACAGTCCTTTGATATAGTGGCTGCATTACTTTTATTTTTTTAGGCTGTTTTCCTGGTAATCCTGCCTTAAAGTGACAATATTCACTCAGCGTACTGTACATATGAAGAACACTCTAGGACAGTATGCTGGACTACAGAACACCTCCATCTTGCCTTATCTCTATAACATAGAGGAGAGGTATACAGTAATACACAGATATTGCTGGAAGCAACTGGTAACAGTGCAGAAGAAGCAAAAATCACAGGAAGTTAAAGTGGCTGTAAAGGGAAAAGTTTTTTTTATCTTATTGCATTTTATGCATTAAGATAAAATGCCTTCTGTGTGCAGCAGCCCCCCTCAGCCCCCCTAATACTTATCTGAGCTCCCTCTAGATCCAGTGATGTTGCATAAATATCTCGGCTGCCCGGGACTCCCCTTCTGATTGGCTAAGACAGCAGTGTGGCGCCATTGGCTCCCGCTGCTGCCAATCAAAGTCAGTCAGCCAATTAGGAGAGAAATTGGGCAGGGCCAGGCCGCACTGAGCTGTGGACACACAGAGCTGTGTCTCGGCTCGGGTGCCCCCATAGCAAGCTACTTGCTGTGGGGGCAATCAACAGGAGGGAGGGGCAGGAGTGCCGAAGAGGGACCCTGAGAAGAGGAGGATCTGGGCTGCTCAGTGCAAATCCACAACACAGAGCAGGTAAGTATAACATGTTTGTTATTTTATTTTTAAGAGATAGGCTTTTCCTCACTCTACTCTGTGTTCCCATTGTAGAGATTTCCCATTACCCCTTGTCCTAGGACAAATCTCCTCAATAGAGACAATAGCTCTTCCCTAATCTATGTTAATCTAAATAAAACGTTTTGGATGGAGTTGGGTTTGAATTTTTTTAGAAAGCACATTTCCATGCATAGTTTATTATATACAGTATGTACATGACAGTGGTCTCAGCTGAGTGTTAAACATGCAGGGTGTGCTTTTTGTTTAGTATTGTTACACCTTGGTGTTGCTTTACAACAACACACAATAAAAAAACAGACTCTCTGTATGGCGTTTCCCCTATGTTAGCCTCTGTTTAGCACCACTGAGCATCTATGTTTAGGTCACGTTGTCTTTGTATCTTGCAAGTCAAGCAGCTATACTGGTGCTTCTGGTGTGGTACTGGGCCTGTGGGCTAGCACTCTATACAATGACAAGCAGGTCAGCTCAGGTCTGATTGCCTTTTGTAATATAAAGCCAGGAAACAAGAATGTTCACTAAGAACACAGGCCTTAATGCATCATAGCACAGGTATGAAAATGTGTGCATGCTCTTGACATCTCCCAAGCACCCCCTGAAGCAATGTATAAAGCTAAATGGCTTAATGTACACAAGTACTTATGAAAGTGTTTGTATTGCACCATACTGTTTCATTTTATTCAAATCAATGCAATTTCTTTTATGTTGCAGTTAGATTAGTCTGTTTTGCTCCTACAGTAAGTTACTCAGACCAAGAGCCGCTGGTGTATGAAGTCTATTGCTGATCCTTGCTTCTATAGGAATACTCCCAGGAAAAAATATTGTAAAAAAATATTGTATTTTGATGCCTGTACATTGTAAATCCAGCTAATATCAGTATTCATTATGTAAACTCCTAATTTTTATTCCATGTGCCTTACATGTTATTTTTCTTCACATGTACAGGCTGATCAAGTTGTTCAGCAAGAAAGCCAGCAAAAGGTTTGGGACAAACTATAACGCTGGCAGGGGGGGCCACGGTCAACTTTAATTCACATAGACTTAATTTTAAAGTGACTGTAAACCTATTTTTTTTTTAAATAACAAACAGCGCTGCATCGAGATCAGGCACAGGTAAGTATTTATTGGGGGCCGGGGGATCTGCCTTTACTTTAAAGAGGAGCTCCAGTTGTTTTTGTGTTTATTAAAAGTCAGCAGCTGCAGAAAGTAATAAACTAAACTAAATTTTTAATAAACACGCACTCACCTGTCCCACGGTCCAGCGATGTGGCCGCTCAAACCCTCGATTTCCTCCCTCTCCTCTCCCTGGCACCAGCATTACAACTGTGGGCACCCAGCTGTGACAGCTTGCGGCTTCACAGCCAGGTGCGTTAGTAAGACCTCATCTGGAATATGCAGTTCAGTTTTGGGCCCCAGTTCTCAAAAAGGATATTGGGGAACTGGAGAAAGTGCAGAGAAGGGCAACCAAACTGATAAGAGGCATGGAGGAGCTCAGCTATGAGGAAAGATTAGAGGAACAGAATTTATTCACTCTTGAGAAGAGGAGATTAAGGGGGGATATGATCAACATGTACAAATACATAAGTGGTCCAAATTGTGAACTTTGTGTTGAGTTATTCACTTTAAGGTCATCACCGAGGACAAGGGGGCACTCTTTACGTCTAGAGGAAAAAAGATTTAATCTCTGAAAACTGAAAGGTTTCTTCACAGTAAGAGCTGTGAAAATGTGGAATAGACTCCCTGCAGAGGTAGTTCTGGCCAGCTCAGTCGATTGCTTTAAAAAAGGACTGGATTTTTTCCTAACTGTACACAATATAACTGGGTAGCAACATTTAGAGGTAATGTTGATCCAATGAAAATCTGCTTGCCTCTCGGGGGATCAGGAGGGATTTTTTTCCCCTGCTGTAGCAAAGTGGATCGTGCTTTTGCTGGGTTTTTTGTCTTCTTCTGGATCAACTGTGGGTTTAGGTTTGCGTATATGGGATTGTATTTATTTATTTGTTTTGGTTGAACTTGATGGACTTGTGTCTTTTTTCAACCTGACTAACTATGGAACTTCCCCTTTTGGATGGAGCTCCACTTTAAGAAAGAAAAAACTTTTCTGATGCCCACGCAGCACAAAGACCTGATTTAGACCTCATTCACACATTCAGAAAAAATTCTGCTTCTAGATGTGTTTTTTCTTCTTTCTTTTTTTTTTTTTTTTTTTTTATAGAACACTATTTTATTCAATGTGTCCATGCACATCGTGGTGGTTTTGAAAAATATTTTAGAGCAATGTTTAGGAGCATAAAAATGCCCCAAATCTGCATTTGGGGAGGTGCTTACTGCCATATTTTATGCAAATACGCAAATGAAACACGTGAATGAATATTCTAGACCAGCCCTCAAAATTTCCACTCGCCTGCTCGCATTTTGCGAGTGGATTTTGAGGGCTGGGCGAGAGTGTGGACTGCCTAGGAGCGAGGGGGGCGGTCATGGGGCAAGGGAGAGGAGAGGAGAGGAGGAGCTGCTGCCGCAGCCGCATTGATCAGCGCGCGGGGAACATAACAGCTTTCATTTCAATAGCTGTGTGTTCCCCGTCGCGCGTAGGGTTGCCACGCCCCCCCCCTCAATATCCTTCAAAGCAGTGCCGCTAATGATTCCCGAAGGCTGCGGCTTCACTGCTTAGTGCTCTCTCCCTCTCGTATCCTTCAATGCAGCGCTAATGAAAACTGCTGGCAGAGAAGGACACAGACAGGTGCAGTGGAGATGTGTGGCTGCTATAACCAGGAGGTCAGAGGGGAGCAGGTCATTGCAGGAGACAAACACATGGTCGGTATTGCAGGTGCTCAGTACTGGTGGTGGGAGCAGTGGGGTGGGGAGAGTATAGGTGCAGGGAATTCGGGTACCTCATGGGGCTCCAGCAACAGTTTCTGCCTCTGCCCCAGTGGTTGGTTCATGACAGGATGAGTGGAGTGGGTTGTTTTCAGCTTCCTCCATCTGTCACCTAGACTTTCTCTTAGTTCCAGCAGTGGGTAAGCGGGTGTTCCCAGCGGCTCCCTGGAGGGTATGTGCGGCTTGCTCCTTCTCACTACATGAGAACCTTCCTCTGTCTGTCAGCCCAGATCTCCTCCACCACTCTGGCTGTGTGACCTAACTATCCAGCACTTTTCACTCAGTTTCAGGTGGCTGGCTGTTCTCTGGAAGGATACATTGAGATTGTTTGTTTGGTTTATTGTACAACATTGTATGTATCCTTAGAAAAACAATCTACTCCATCTGCCACTGACATCCTGCAAGCTAAGTTACAGCCATTACACAGGTTAGATCCATCTTATGGATGGATTGGCTGCAGATCATGCCTGACAGATTCTTTCTGATGGGCTGTATGGGAATCTGATCACAAGTGATTTAGTTGCTCACTGTGGACACTATCATTACCGACTTTATTATTTATACCAGAGGTTTGGTGGACTTTTAGGGTTCTTTCTGCACTGTTTTTTGTGGAATTCTGGGGCTTGTAGTCCATTCTAGCTGCGTGTGTGTAGTAGGAGTCTGCTCCCATTCCCCCATGTCTCTTAGTGCCTAGTATAGGAGGTGGGTGGCCTGGGTTCATGGCAGGAGAACATGTCCTGAGGAACATGGTGCCCATTATAGATTTGCTATATGTATATACAGTAGGGTGACCAGACATCCCCGGTTTCAGGGGACAGTCCCCGGATTGAGGAAACTGTCCCCGGACCAAAGCTGTCCCCGGTTTTGTCCCCGGATTGGAAGTGAACAGGGGCTGGGGCAATTTCAAAGACAGTCAGTGCAGAATTCAAAAATAATAATTCTGAATTACACATCCCCGCTCCTACTAGCTTAGAGGGGTGTATTTTTTTCCATTATATGTGCCCCTTTCTGATGATCATGTGCTGGTCGGAGCGGAGGGAATATTTCTTCAGTTTCGGGTGCATGCCCATTCAGCTCCGCTCGCATGTTCTTCTGCCTTGGCTCAAGTCCCGACCAGCCGCCTGCCTGCTTATCTCCTTGCCTTCCCTAGTGGAGTAATCTTCCTCCGCTCCCCACCCAGTAGTAGCCGGGGCCCGGAGAGTAAGACTTGACAGGCTGTGAGGCGGGCGGCGACGTGCAGAGAGTCGCTGATTGCCGCCATTACTAGTAAAAAAATATGAAATGTCCCCGGATTTCATTTAAAAAATCTGGTCACCTTAATATACAGTATATTTGCTGGGATAAATACTTGACACAGGACAAGCCATTGCTGACAACATCAGACCTCACGTGGAGGGCCCCAATGCCCCTTTCACTGTTAACGCAATTGGCCACACCACTGTTCACCACGGCACGCTGCACATGCCGCATTACTACTTCCCTGGGACTCACAGAGGTGTCCCAGGTATTTTACAGTCCCATAGTACTGTTATGGATTGTTTAATACTCAAATTAAATAGCTATTTCTATTATGTACCATATACATGCTAAAAAATCTCCTTACTCAAAATGCTGACTAGACACCCCCTCGTACATACTACAAAAAAAATGCCATGCGCCACTGAAGTGTTCGGGTTTGGCTCAATGAAAAGGTGGCAACCCTAGTCGCGCGTCTTCATATATAGCCCCTCCCCCTTGTCCGGGCACTTTGATAGACAGATCACCCGTCCCAGGATTGGGAAGGTGATCTGTCTATCAAAGTGCCCGGACAAGGAGGAGGGGCTATATGTGACGGCACGCGCGGCGTGGAACACACAGCTATTGAAATGAAAGCTGTTATGTTCCCCGCGCGCTGATCAATGCGGCGGCGGGGGTCAGCAGCTCCTCCTCTCCTCTCTTGCCCCACGACCGCCCCCCCTCGCACTGATCAACCAGACACCGGCGGCGGTGCCAGGGGGGGCTCTCTCTTACACAGGTAGGCCACTGGGGACCTACACATGGCCGCATTTGGGGACATATGGCTGCATTTGGGGACATATGGCTGCATTTGGGGACATATGGCTGCATTTGAGGACACAAGGCTGCATTTGGGGACACATGGCTGCATTTGTGGACACATGGCTACACAAGGCTGCATTTGGGGACACATGGCTGCATTTTGGGACACAAGGCTGCATTTGGGGACATATGGCTGCATTTGGGGACACAAGGCTGCATTTGGGGACACATGGCTACACAAGGCTGCATTTGGGGACAGATGGCTGCATTGGCGTCACAAGCTGCACTGGCGGACACAGGCTGTATTGGCGGACACAGGCAAGCTGCAGTTTTGGACATGGATAAAGTTGTTGTTAATATTTATTTTTATAACTTAATTCTGCATAAAACATTTAAGTGTCATTTCATGAGATAATTTGAGGGCGTGTTTATGGGCGGGATTAGGGGTGGGGCATGGTAGGGGTTGGGCCCGGCAACTGGTGGCGAGTAACCCTTGAGGTCTGGCTAGTAGCTCAGGATTTGAAGTTTTGAGCCCTGTTCTAGACAATAGAATGCGTTTACACGCATACGCATCTAAATATCATATGTCTGTAAATGTGTGTAATTACACGCCAAAATTAGCATTTTTTAAGCTGGATGTTTCTGACAGATCCTGGTAGAAAGATCCAGTGTATATAGGAGTATTTTAATACACCCCTGTGCATAAGACATTCATCTTTAACAGCCAGTTGTTTAAACGAAATATGCTATCATCACCATACTTACACATACCCTGTGCTTACGTAATGATGACAAGACACATACTAGAAAAATATACTTTTTGGTATGTTAACCTATGCCTGTATGTTACCTTTTTATACATGAGTGAAACAACAAGCAGAAAAATATTATAGACATGGAGTTTGGCTAAGTATCATTTATATCAGAATAATAAAATTTGTGAGTCAATGGTAATAATCTTTTTTGGTTGTATGTTCACCTCTATGTTTATATACATAATGGAGAGATGGTCGTTGTTATATCCTGAAAAAATATTCAATAATTAAAAAGTATTAAAACCTGATAAAGTGTAGCTCCAAACACTATACTTCCCCTACTGATGTTTTCGTTTGTCACAGCCCATCACTGGAGCTTTTGCCAAACAGCTTGGTCTGTATTAAAGTGTAGAGAAATATAAAGTGAAATTAAAAAGGGATTTATATAATACGTATTATTGCCCATAGAATTATCAGATTGTAATATTTTTGAAAAAGCTGTCCTTTAAACGTCTGTGGACAGGAAATTGCTTTTCACTATCAGTGATGTACAGGTAGGATGAGCATGATATGAACTACAAAGGTTTCCATGCCTTTTACTCTGTTGTCACCATGACAGCTTGAAGCATATTGACAAGTAGCCTTTTTGTCCCCTTTGCAATAAACAGAAAGGGCAAACTTACAGCACACATTTTCAGCAAACATTTATATATTTAGAAGCCTTCGTTAATGATTTTGCAAAATAGGTAGTTAGAATGACTAATGTAGTTCAGTGACTATTTATTTGCACACAAAACTTTTAGCTGGCAGGTATTTCCCACTGCAATTGTTGTCAAGGACAGGCAATTTAAAAGGGGTTTCCACCTTCAGAAAGGGTCAAGATTCCCCTCCCTTTACTGCAACTACACCAGTGGCCCCATAGTTGTGCAAAGCCTATTGCATTAGGGTGTGCGCCCCAAAGCTCAAACTCATATGTGTGTTTGCATGTGTATATACTGTATACTGACGGTGTCAGTAGGGCAGTGGATGGTGTCTGTAGAGCAGTGGATGGTGTCTGTAGGGCAGTGGATGGTGTCAGTAGAGCAGTGGATGGTGTCAGTAGAGCAGTGGATGGTGTCAGTAGCGCAGTAGATGGTGTCAGTAGGGCAGTGGATGGTGTCAGTAGGGCAGTGAATGGTGTCTGTAGGGCAGTGGATAGTGTCAGTAGCGCAGTAGACGGTGTCAGTAGGGCAGTGGATGGTGTCAGTAGGGCAGTGAATGGTGTCTGTAGGGCTGTGGATGGTGTCTGTAGGGCAGTGGATGGTGTCTGTAGAGCAGTGGATGGTGTCTGTAGGGCAGTGGATGGTGTCTGTAGAGCAGTAGATGGTGTCTGTAGGGCAGTGGATGGTGTCAGTAGAGCAGTGGATGGTGTCAGTAGAACAGTGGATGGTGTCAGTAGGGCAGTGGATGGTGTCAGTAGGGCAGTGGATGGTGTCTGTAGGGCAGTGGATGGTGTCTGTAGGGCAGTGGATGGTGTCAGTAGAGCAGTGGATGGTGTCTGTAGGGCAGTGGATGGTGTCTGTAGGGCAGTGGATGGTGTCTGTAGGGCAGTGGATGGTGTCTGTAGAGCAGTGGATGGTGTCAGTAGGGCAGTGGATGGTGTCTGTAGAGCAGTGGGTGGTGTCTGTAGTGCAGTGGATGGTGTCTGTAGGGCAGTGGATGGTGTCAGTAGAGCAGTGGATGGTGTCAGTAGAGCAGTGGATGGTGTCAGTAGGCCAGTGGATGGTGTCTGAAGAGCAGTGGATGGTGTCTGTAGGGCAGTGGATGGTGTCAGTAGAGCAGTGGATGGTGTCAGTAGAGCAGTGGATGGTGTCAGTAGGCCAGTGGATGGTGTCTGAAGAGCAGTGGATGGTGTCTGTAGAGCAGTGGATGGTGTCTGTAGAGCAGTGGATGGTGTCAGTAGGGCAGTGGACGGTGTCAGTAGAGCAGTGGATGCTGTCGGTAGGGCAGTGGACGGTGTCAGTAAGGCAGTGGACGGTGTCAGTAGGACAGTGGACGGTGCAGTGGATGGTGTCAGTAGGGCAGTGGATGGTGTCAGTAGGGCAGTGGATGGTGTCAGTAGTTTTTATTTTTATTATTTTATTCTTTATTATTTTTACAATTTTTTATTTTATCGAATTTTTTACAAATTTTTTAGGAGCCTCGTTAGGGGGCTTTGGTTAAATATCAGGGGGTTTAAATGGGGAATCTGCACCACACAACCACAACTAAAAGTGGTACTGAGCCCATGGCATTCATTGATTGTATATTCAGGTATACCTTTAGTTTGCGTCTTGCATTAAACTCTTGCAGTTTCTTTTGTGCAGTGTCCATATGAGCAAAGTTTGCAGCTTTTCCCGTGACCCAGGGGTGCTGCAATGCTTGGTGAGTGGTAAGACGTTTCTTTGGGTCGAACACAATCAACTTTTTCACCTGTATTGAATAAACACAAAATGCATAAGATAAGAGTAAGTGTTCTTTAGCACCTTCATGTACAGTGCTGTGCATTTAGCTTACATCTAAATTTGCTTTAGCATATAATTGCCAACATAGAGCATTTACTCATAAATACTTATATATATTTACAACTACAAAGTCAGAGTATCTTTAAGCAAGAGCTTGTGATGCCAGTCTCCATTTCCTTTAAATGTCTTATAACATGTCAAACAAACAATTTGTTGATAGCGATGTACTACAATAAAAGCACAAAGTAGGTACACCATGCTCGACGTTCACTCACCAAGTCCTTGGCATTCAGAGATACATCGTCCCACCAGGGGGAGACAAAGTCATAATCACAGTTAAGAATTCTCTTGAACATGTACTGGTCCCCACGTTCATCATAGAAAGGTTCAAAACCACACAGCCTGCCAGTAAAGTCATCAGATCATAAACAGGTCACAAGTTATGTCTTTCATGTACTGGTTTTAAAGCTAAAAGCTACCCCCTCATAAAACAATACATCACAGCTTTTTTGTGTGGATGAAAAACAATATATTTTATGCTCTGTCAATACAAAATACAATTACAATACAATTTGTTGTACACAGAAATACATTTTTAACAGTTTCCCTCCCAAGTAATGTGAAATAAATCCAGTAACTCTGGGAAAAATGTGCAGCCAATTGGCAAGGGACGTACAAGTTAATTCAGGGTGTTGGGGATTGGGTCAGAGGTTGGGCTAGGTTCCTTTTAGCAGTTTAAGGGTAAGGGTTAAGTTGGCCAAACACTCATTGACATCCGGTTCAGCAGGGACAAGCCAAATTTCAATCAGTGTATAGCCACCCCCACTCTACAGAAGTTCATCACTTGATGGACTTCTACTGAGGGGACATACTGGAAAACATTTGTCGATCAGCGTACGTCACATTAGTGTATGGTAAGCTTTAGGGTTATGCTTATGTTTTGGTTTAGGGAGTTAAATGATTAATTTTCTCTATCGTCCATTGAGGACACCTTATTAAGCAACCAAGATGTCTCTGTCCATGACTTTCTTAGGGGGGAATTTTTTTTTTCCCCTTACAATAGTGGTATTCGGAGTTAGGTTGGAGTTCTGGGTTGTTGGTCTCAGGAAGGATCATTGCTTCCAATCAACATCCTGGCGTACCAAGCAATTCACCTGTTGTTAATTCATTAGTACTCTCTTCTAACCAATCATCTGGTCTGAAATCAATCAGACAATGTCACAGCCTTGGTCTACATCAATCATCAGGGGGTTTTGGATTATGTATTCCTGACCATGTTAAAAGCTTGATATCTTCTTACCGCAAGATTGAAGACTTATTTTCATTAGTGTCTCTGGTAGGGTGACCACATTTCCAAACTACCATTCAGGGACACCCTCCCTTCCCAAAAATCAGCTTGTGCTGTAACGAATCACAGCACAGTGATTGGACACAAGAAGCGGGATTTATGATTTCTCCAATCACAAGCAGGGGGTGGGGATTGTGCTCCTCCAGGCATTCCCGGCCAGGACAAGTACTGTCAGTGAGTAAAGCGGTGATGTGGCAGCTTTTTTTGGGGGCATCAGATTGGCCCGGGGGGTGGCTGTGTCAGTTTCATTCCGGGACACTGTATTGTCCTGGAATGAAGGTGCCCAGGACAGACCTGCAAAATGCGGGACTGTCCCGGGCAATCCGGGACACGTGGTCACCCTAGTCTCTGGGGTCTTCCCCATATGTGTTTTGGTGGGCCATGTTTTATTCTGCAGTGTGGTTGAACAGCATTGACCCTCAGAACCAGGAAAAGCTAAAAAAAGATATGCACATGGTATTTCCCACAAAACGGTTACTAGGCGCGAACATGCATGCAAGATTACGCACTTGCTCACGCATGCGCGCACATGCACAATTCATGTTGGCGCCAGACAGACTATTTAAAGGATGCTCATGCTCATGTTCTGTGCAGACTGATCTTTAGCTGTTCCCTGTGTCCTGCGTTTATCCAGAATGAGTTCCTTGTTGCTGACCCGGCCTGCTCCTGACCTGATCTTTGATTCAGCTTCTGACCGGTCACTAATTCCTGACCTGTCTCTGTTCCTGACTTCGGCTTTGTCATGATTTGATACCTTGCTGCCTGCCTGTTGATGACCCTGGCTATTCCTGTGACCATGCTTCTTTCTCTGATCCTGGCTTCCTGTCCTGTTCGAGTGCCTGTCTGGCTGTCTGCTGTACCAGCTCTGTGCACCGCTGAGTGTTCCTGCCTCAAGTCTGCTGAGAGCTCTCACAAGCCACACGTCCTGAACCAGCAGCGCAAGTGGAGTGCCCCTTTAACCTGGGCTAAACTTCTAAACAATGCTATTGTTCCTGATCCATTGGCTATCGAGTCTCTTTGAGACCACATGTCCTGCTGCAAGTTATTCCACCAACATCTGCTGGCACTTGTGTTCCTCCTGTCCCTTGGTACCCTCTGTTCCACTTCCAGTGGGGCCTGGGCTGGAGATACAAGAGAGGCCTACCTTGTCATTTCAGTCTCCTCTCAGGTACATGACAACAGGACAACTGAGGCTGTGTAGAGCAGGGTGAGACTGTGCCTTACTGGATTTTAAACAGTATAAGCACTTATTTTTAATGTTTACTTTACTGTAAATGTTATGATTTAAAGGCTAATTTTATCTTTATGAAAAAATAATAAAATAAATGCACATATTTCTGCAGGAAAAAAAATATGCATTTATTATTTTTTTCACAGGAGCCTGCAAAGTATTGCACCCGGCATCAGTGGATCGTGGGTGCAATATCAGGCTCCTGCAGACAGTTCCAATGGCTCTCTACCTGTACCTCCTTACAGGCTTTCAATTGCAAAGCTGTAGGAAGTGTCAATGGACTACGAGTGCGCTGATCAGAGCTCTCATAATCCATTCAGAACTACAAGTCCGTCTGCTGTGGTAGTGGAAGGGACTTGTAGTTTATTAATTTACAAATCTGTGAATGAATGACACAACTGCAGAGCCATGCACAGTTGTGCTGATTTAAATTTTGACAGTGCCTGTGGGGGAAAGGAACCCCCTGTGTGCTGTCACAGGGAGAGGGGGTTCTTGGGGTGGGAGGCAGGTGCTTAGGAATATGTTACATTTTACACACTACCATATACTGTATATGGGTGTAACATGTAACATGTTCGGAATGGCAAACCTATCCTTTATAACTTTTTGTCACTTTTCCTGGAAGGGCACCCTAAAATACAGTCCAGGACCTGTGCCCACTCCCTCCACTACACCATAAAGACTGAGGTGTTTTACCCTTTTCACATGTGCCTGACTGGCTTTATAATCTTACTTTCACATTCTTAGAGTCCTAACAATGAACCGTAGACTTATGCCGCGTACACACGACCGCTTTTCTCGACGAGAAAAACTGCATTTTTTTTTTCGCCGAGAAAAACGATCGTCTGTGGGCTTTATGTCGTTTTTCTCGTCTAGAAAAACGGCATAAAAACATGTTCTAAATTTTCTCATCGTTTTTTCCAGCATTTTTTTCCGCGGCAGTTTTCCCATAGGGAGACACTGCCGCGGAGCCCACAGACGGTCGTTTTTCTCGTCAAGAGAAAAAATGACGGGAAAAACGACCGTGTGTAGAGAACCAAGCGGTTCCCTCGTTTTTCCTGTCATTATTCACGGCGGTTTTTTAACCGCCGTGAATAATGATCGTGTGTACGCGGCATTAGTAAAATGACTTTTTTTTTATTTGATACTGTAGTCATTCCGCAGTGCCGATAACACCAGACACTTCATTTACACGTCTAAATATATACAGTGACTGGTGCAAAAGCTACAGCATGGTAATGTGTATAAGTGCTTGAAATCATATGGATTATGTATAAAACATATGTCTGAGGAAAGGCTATGCCAACGACACCCAAATCCATCTCTCTACCCCTCAGCTCACTCCCTCAGTCATCTCGTGCATCACTAATTTACTGACCGACATATCAGTCTGGATGTCACACCACTTCCTTAAGCTCAATCACTCCAAAACTGAGCTCATAATATTTCCTCCCCATGTGCCCCTTATTCTGACTTCTCTGTCAAGATCGATGGTACAACTATTAGTCCATCCCCACATGCCAGGGTGCTAGGGGTAATCCTGAGCTCTGATCTCTTGCCACCTTAACCTCAGCAACATCTCCATTCACTCCCTGGTTATCTCTTGCCTTGACTACTGCAACTCCCTCCTCATTGGCTTAAAGTGATTGTAAAGTCTCATTTTTTTTTGTTTTGTTTTCTAAATAACAAACATGTTATACTTACCTGCTCTGTGCAGTGATTTTGCCCAGGGCAGCCCAGATCCTCCTCTTCTCGGGTTCCTCTTCGGTGCTCCTGGTCCCTCCCTCCTGTTGAGTGCCCGCACAGCAAGTGGCTTGCTATGGGGGCACCCGAGCTAAGCTGCAGCTCCATGTGTCCATTCAGACACAGAGCTGCTGTTCTGCCCTGCCTCCTCTTGCTCCTGATTGGCTAACTGACTTTGACTGACAGCAGTGGGAGCCAATGGCGCCGCTGCTGTGTTTCAGCCAATCAGGAGGAGAGTCCCGGACAGCTGAGGGACTCGTGGACATCGCTGGACAGCAAGTGGGCTCAGGTAAGTATTAGGGTATTAGGGGGTGCTGGGGAGACTGCTACACACAGAAGGTTTTTTATCCTAATGCATAGAATGCATTAAGATAAAAAACCTTCTGCCTTTACAACTCCTTTAACTTTACATCCCCTCTTTAATCCATCATGAATGCCGCTGTCAGACTCATCCACCTTACCAACCATTCAGTGTCTGCTACCCCTCTCTGCCAATCCCTCCATTGGTTTCCACTCACCCAATGAATCCCCTCACCCCAGCTACATCACTAATCTTCATGACATCATCACCCAAAGTTATTACATTTTGTATCACCTGCCCCTCCCTTTTAGATTGTAAGCTCTAAGGAGCAGGGCCCTTTGATTCCTCTTGTATTGAATCGTCTTGTAACTGTACTGTCTGCCCTCATGTTGTAAAGCATAGTGCAAACTGTTGTGCTAAATAAATCCCATATAATAATAAAAATGATAATAAAGGCAGCAAGAAATGTCTCTCAGGATGTTGTGTCAAGAGAGATCACAGGGTGATACTGTAAAATTACAGGCCATACTGGTATAGTAAAGGTTAGTGAAAGAGGAATAATGTTCATTAGGAACTCCTGCAGAGAATTTTAATTCAATAGTAATAGAATAATGAACATAGTACAGAAGAAAAAAGAGCAACTTTTATTCACATTTACCAGTTTAATAACAATAAGCCAAAACCTATTTATATTCTACATACTGTATATGGACAGCAGAACCACTGAGGAATTTTTGCCTATATATATATATATATATATATATATATATATATATATATAAATATATATATATATATATATATATATATATATATATATATATATATATATAAACTGTATATACACAGTATTGTGCAAAAGATTTAGGCAGGTGTGAAGAAATGCTGTAAAGTAAGAATGCTTAAAAAATATATATATTTTAATTGTTTATTTTTATCTACAAGCGAGCAGAAAAAAAACCTAAATCAAATCACTATTTGGTGTGACTACCCTTTGGCTTCAATCCATCATCAATTCTTACACTTGCACACTTTGTACACTTGCACAAACTCAGGGATTTTGTAGGATTAGAGTTAGGTGTATGATGAATTATACCAAGCAGGTGCTAATGATCATGAATTTTATATATAGGATGAAACGCCATATGGGGGGATACAAATACAGTGGGTGCAATTCTTTCCATCATGGTGCAGCCCAAATAATCCCCTTAGTTGTGTTTGGTGGTCAGTACAGCCCAGGGCTGCCAAGTGAAGCCACATGCTTTTCAATACCCAGAAGTAACAGGTATTTCCTTTCAGCTCTCTGCACTAAACAGAGCAGCAAGAGAAAAAGAAAAGTAGGTATATAATGCCGTGGATGGGGGTAGGGGTTTATAGCAAGTCTGTTGCTTTGTCTTAACCACTTCAATACAGGGTACTTTCACCCCCTTCCTGTCCAGGCCAATTTTCAGCTCTGTCACACTTTGAATGACAATTAAAACGCATGCAACGGTGTACCCAAACTAAATTTTATTAGTTTTTTTAGACAGATTGAGCTTCCTTCAGTAGTATTTAATCACCACTGAGCTTTTTATTTTTTGCTAGACAAGTGAAAACTAAAATTAACATTTTTAAAACATTTTTTTCCTTTGTTTCTGTTATACAAATGTTGTAAATAAGTAATTTTTCTCCTTCATTGATATGCACTGATGGGTCTGCACTGACGGGCACTGATGGGGGGGACAATGATGGGCACTAGGAGGTACTAATATGCAGCACTGATGGGCATTGATAGGTGGCACTGATGGGCACTGATAGGCGGCAATGATGGGCTTTGATAAGCGGCACTAATGTGCACTGATAGGCAATGGGCAGCACTAATGGGCAATGATGGACACTGATGGGCACTGATAGGTGGCATTGATGAGGAGGCACTGACAGGCATCACCGATGGGCACTGAAAGGCAGTATTGATGGGCACTGATTGTCATCAGTGATAGGGACTGGCAGGCATAGCTGATAGCGGTGCAGACCTCCCCTGTCAGGAAAGCCGCTTATCGGCTTCCCTCTACTCACTCGCTGTTAGCGTGAATAGAGGAATGCCGATAAATGGCACTTACTAGTTACACTGCAACTGTGGTTGGACATAGCTGATCACATGGTAAAGAGCCCACATTTTTACGGTGATCAGAGATGTGGTGTGTCCGAGCGACACACCGCACCACTGATCGGTGCACACGAGCGACTTGTCCTTTGGGACATCATATAACGTCCAGTAAGAGCGGGAAAGCCACTGCCCAGCCATCATTTTGCTATTGGTCGAGCGGGAAGTGGTTAAATGGGCAACTCACATTCTTGCATTAAAACTTTCTTCGATCTCACTAAACAAAACGGAGGTAGTATATGCAACTGGTAAATGCTAAATTAAAGTGAACCAGTTGCAAAGCACAGGTTTACCTTAATAAAAGATTGTAGGTTTGGCCAAACGACAGGTCTAGCAACAACCCCTACATTATTTTATATTAGCTAGCAGTTAGCAGTTGAAAATTTCAGCCATTAAAGCGGTAATAAACCCAAAACAAACATTTATTATAATGCAACTTACCAATTCTTCGATGTGGTGGTTGAATTAGTTTTCTTTTTGTGGCTTTTTCCCTTTATTTTCATCTGGTGATCCAGGCAGTAATTCTGTTATTTTTCAACAGAACAAACTGTCCTGCAAATATAGCAACTAGAATGTTGAGACAAACCATTTACCACTGACAGGGGTTCCTATAATGATCAGCTTTTATTCATTCATGTAAAACCTTTATCCCAAAAGAAAAAAAACCTGTGACTGTAACTGTTTGTGTAACTGCACTGTGAGCTGGAGTTTGGCTTTGTTAGTCTATCTAACGCTCCCTTCCGGCCAGATTAAAAATGCTGCTTTCTGCTGTGCCCCTGTGCTCCTTCATCCAGAGTGAAGGTACTCTAATACAGGAGGCGTGTTATGGGCCAGATCACCAAGTAAGAACAAGAGGGGAAAAGCTTGAAAAAAAAAGGAATGCAGCCATCACCTAATGATTGCTAAGCTGCAATATATTACATCTGCAGTCTTGCATATAATATGGCTTTAAATATGTAAAAACAATATGCATTGTATTACTTACAGTATATAGGTAATTATACCCACAGACCACATGTCCACTTCAGGTCCATAAGCACATCCTCTCAGAATTTCTGGAGCTGAAATATAAGAAAACAATGTTAATAAAAATCATGAAATAAAATATTGTTCTCTTTATTTTGAATATTTTATCGTATTAAAAGGCATTGATGTTATTTAGCTAAAGTTTGTTTTAGAGCTGTTCTACCTTTCTGGGGACTGAGTCTGACATCACCAATACTTTCCCCTTATCTCTATAGGGGTGGATATTAAATTAAACACATTTGCAGGGTAAGTGCCGGTTCACACTACAGCGACATGAAAGTCTTGCGAGGCAACTTGAGTGAGGCAACATCAAGGCAACTTCGAGGCAACTTCAAGGCAACTTCGAGGCAACTTCGAGGCAACTTCAAGGCAACTTTGAGGCAACTTTGAGGCAACTTCGAGGCAACTTCAAGTCGCCTCCAAGACAGGCGACTTTGCCAGTGGCCAATCAAACAATAATCAGCTCTGTGGGAGGGAGGGGTTTGCTTCCTGTAAAGTTGGTTTGATTAAGACACTGATCCGACTTTGGAGGCGACATCCATTGAAATCAATGGGTACAAGTCGCCTAGAAGTCGCCTTGAAGTAGTACAGGAACCTTTTCTGAAGTCGGAGCGACTTCAGTAGTGTGCATTAAGACGGCTCTCATTCACTTTAATGTAATTTCTCATGTCGCGCGACTTGGGACGACACAAGTCGGATCCCAAGTCGCGGTAGTGTGAACAGGCACTAAGGAGAAGGATTGGAGCCTACAAACATTGTGGATACCTTGGGGTTATTTAATAATACAAAGAGTAAAGTGTGAAGCGCGGTAACACAGCAGCAAACCAACACTAATCTCTAAGAGCCGGTTCACACTGGGGCAACAGGACTTCCAGCACGACTTTACAAGGCAACTTCAAGGCAACTTCGAGGCAACTTCGAGGCAACTTCAAGGCAACTTCAAGGCAACTTCAAGTTTCCTCCAGGACAGGCGACTTTGCCAGTGGCCAATCAAACAATAATCAGCTCTGTGGAAGGGAGGGGTTTGCCTGAGAAAACTATTTTCTCTTCCTGTAAAGTTGCTTCAGTTAAGACACTGATCCGACTTTGGAGGCGACTTCCATTGAAATCAATGGGTACAAGTCGCCTAGAAGTCGTTTTCAAGTAGTACAAGAACCTTTTTTGAAGTCGGAGCGACTTCTGTAGTGTGCATAAAGACGGCTCCATAGACTAACATTACAGCGCGACTTGGGGCGACTTGTGGCATCTCGGGGCGACCTGAAGTCGGATCCTGAGTCGCCCTGGTGTGAACCGGCTCTTATTGTTCCTGAGGCTATTACCTGATGAAAGATAACATTTGGTGCTGCATAGTACCATTGGTGTTTTCAATGACCCATTGAAAAACCATATTGTTCTACTGTTACTTTTACAAATAAGCCCATGACAGAGAACCATTTTAAGAAAGAAAGAGAAAATGAAGGGCACAAAACACCTTTTATTACATTCATATATCATGTTTTTTTGTAATTCCAGACAGTCCTGGCAGGTCATTTTGGATGAAAAGAAAGTCTCCCAATCCCAGTCAACCAAGAGAAGGTAAGGAGAGTCACCAGGGGTTAGCCAGGAACAGCACCGTGGGAGAAGAGCACCATGGGAGAAACAGCATGAGGGTCCAAAGGTCTGGGGAGGGATGGGGACCAGTTACATAGTTAGTCAGGTTAAAAAAAGACACAAGTCCATCTAGTTCAACCATAAAAAAATGTAAAAATTAAAATTGTACAATCCCATATACCCAATTCTATACCCACAGTTGATCCAGAGGAAGGCAAAAAACCCCAGCAGAGCACGCTCCAATTTGCTACAGCAGGGGAAAAAAATCCTTCCTGATCCCCCGAGAGGCAATTGGATTTTCCCCGGATCAACTTTACCTGTAAATGTTACCGTAGTACCCAGTTATATTATGTACATTTAGGAAAGTATCCAGACCTTTCTTAACCACTTAAGACCCGGACCATTATGCAGCTTAAAGACCTGGCCACTTTTTGCGATTCGGCACTGCGCTGCTTTAACTGACAATTGCGCGGTCGTGCGACGTGGCTCCCAAACAAAATTGGCGTCTTTTTTTCCCCACAAATAGAGCTTTCTTTTGGTGGTATTTGATCACCTCTGCGGTTTTTATTTTTTGCGTTATAAACAAAAATAGAGCGACAATTTTGAAAAAAATGCAATATCTTTTACTTTTTGCTATAATAAATATCCCCAAAAAATATATAAAAAAATTTTTTTTTCCTCAGTTTAGGCCGATACGTATTCTTCTACATATTTTTGGTAAATAAGCGTTTATTGATTGGTTTGCGCAGAAGTTATAGCGTTTAAAAAATAGGGGATAGTTTTATGGCATTTTTATAAAAAAACATTTTTTACTAGTAATGGCGGCGATCAGTGATTTTTTTCGTGACTGCGACATTATGGCGGACACATCGGACACTTTTGACACTATTTTAGGACCATTGTCATTTTTACAGCGATCAGTGCTATAAAAATGCACTGGTTACTGTAAAAGTGACACTGGCAGTGAAGGGGTTAACCAGGAGGGGGCGCTGTAGGGGTTAAGTGTGCCCTGATTTGTGTTTCTTACTGTGGGGGGCGTGGCTTAGCGTGTGACGTCACTGACCGTCGTTCCCTATGACAGGGAACAGACGATCAGTGACACCCACATTAGGAAGCATGGGGAGAGGTTTGTTTACACTTACATCTCCCCGTTCTTCCTCTCTGTGACCCGATCGCGGGACACCAGCGGCGATCGGGTTCACTGTTCCCGCGGGGATGGTCACGGAGAAGAGGACCGGGTTGCAAGCGCGCCGCCGGCTGCGTGCTCGCGACCCACGGCTGGGCTCTTAAAGGGGACGTATATCGGCGTGCGGCGGTCCTCAAGTGGTTAAAGCAATCTACTGAGCTGGCCAGAAGCACCTCTGGAGGGAGTCTATTCCACATTTTCACAGCTCTTTCATATTAGGAGATGGAATCTCTTTTCCTCTAGACGTAAAGAGTGCCCCCTTGTCCTCTGTGTTGACCGTAAAGTGAATAACTCAACACCAAGTTCACTATATGGACCCCTTATATATTTGTACATGTTGATCATATCTCTCTTATTCTCCTCTTCTCAAGAGTGAAAAAATTCAGTTCCTCTAATCTTTCCTCATAGCTGAGTTCCTCCATGCCCCTTATCAGTTTGGTTGCCCTTCTCTGCACTTTCTCCAGATCCCCCGATATCCTTTTTGAGAACTGGTGCCCAAAACTGAACTGCATATTCCAGATGAAGTCTTACTAATGATTTGAACAGGGGAAAAATTATATCTCTCTCTCTGGAGTCCAGGAATCAACTGTGGAGAGAGAGATGGTATAAGGCAGGCATGTCCAAAGTCCGGCCCGCGGGCCGGTTTTTAAGGGCCCGCCGGTCTGGTTATCTAAACCAGCCTTTCTCAACTAGTGTGCCGTGGGATCAGAGGAGAGAAGGGCTGTCAGATGAGCCCAACCCCCTGCCGAACTATACATCGGCACTGTGAGAAGCGTCAGCCTCAAAAGCGAAAGTAAACTGTACAGGAGAATGTGCTGTGCTCTCTGCTTCCCCCTACAGTGCAGTACCTGGCTGAATGAGGAAATAAGGTACTGTGCTAATGTTTAAGTCTGGGGACCCTGATTTATGGGGGGCTCTCTGGGAACCCTGATGTATGGGGGGGACTCGCTGTGAACCCTGATGTATGGGGGGCTCTCTGGGGACCCTGGTGTATGGGGGGGGGGGGCTCTCTGGGGACCCTGGTGTATGGGGGGCTCTCTGGGAACCCTGATGTATGGGGGGTTCTCTGGGAACCCTGATGTATCGGGGGCTCTCTGGGAACCCTGATGTATCGGGGGCTCTCTGGGAACCCTGATGTATGGGGGGTTCTCTGGGAACCCTGATGTATGGAAGCTCTCTGGGGACTCTGATGTATGGGGAGGCTCTCTGGGAACCCTGATGTATGGGGGGCTCTCTGGGGACCCTGATGTATGGGGGGGGGCTCTCTGGGGACCCTGGTGTATGGGGGGGCTCTCTGGGGACCCTGGTGTATGGGGGGGGCTCTCTGGGAACCCTGATGTATGGGGGGTTCTCTGGGAACCCTGATGTATGGGAGCTCTCTGGGGACTCTGATGTATGGGGGGCTCTCTGGGGACTCTGATGTATGGGGGGCTCTCTGGGGACTTTGATGTATGGGGGGCTCTCTGGGGACTCTGATGTATGGGGGCTCTCTGGGGACCCTGATGTATGGGGGGGCTCTGGGAACCCTGATGTATGGGGGGGCTCTTGAAACCCTGATGTATGGGGGCTCTGGAAACCCTGATATATGGGGGGGGACTCTCTGTGAACCCTGATGTATGGGGGGGACTCTCTGTGAACCCTGATGTATGGGGGGGCTCTCTGGGGACCCTGATGTATGGGGGGCTCTCTGGGAACCCTGATGTATGGGGGGCTCTCTGGGAACCCTGATGTATGGGGGCTCTCTGGGGACTCTGAAGTATGGGGGGCTCTTGGGACTCTGATGTATGGGGGGGCTCTCTGGGGACCCTGATGTATGGGGGGCTCTCTGGGGACCCTGATGTATGGAAGGGGGCTCTCTGTGGACTCTGTATGGGGGTCTTTCTGTGAACCCTGATGTATGGGCGGGCTCTCTGTGAACCCTGATGTATGGGGGGGCTCTCTGTGAACCCTGATGTATGGGGGGCTCTCTGTGAACCCTGATGTATGGGGGGGCTCTCTGGGGACTCTGATGTATGGGGGGCTCTCTGGGGACTTTGATGTATGGGGGGCTCTCTGGGGACTCTGATGTATGGGGGCTCTCTGGGGACCCTGATGTATGGGGGGGCTCTGGGAACCCTGATGTATGGGGGGGCTCTTGAAACCCTGATGTATGGGGGCTCTGGAAACCCTGATGTATGGGGGGGGCTCTCTGGGGACCTTGCTGTATGGGGGGCTCTCTGGAGGGGGAGAAGTTGGAGGTGGTAAAAACAGCTCAACTATGTGGTTCTACTGCCCCTCCAACCTGAAATGTGAACAAGCCCTTGGTTCACATCTGCGTGGCTGCGTGCAGGGCAGCCCATTCATTTTAATGGGCTTCCCTACCCACAAAAATGCACGGAAATAAGTCCCCGACCTTTTTTTTTATTGCACTGCATCAAAAGCACCCCACGTTTTCCAATGTGTGGGGTACCATTAAGAATTAACGGTACCCCCTAAAGAGCAGAGCATTCGTCTGTGTGTCGGGAACGAGTGTGACAAAGTCAAGAGAATTGCTCGGACGAACACACTTAGACCGAATTTTAATGGTTCAAAGAATATCAGGCAAAATGGTCGGCCCTCACGCATGTTCACTTCATCAAATCTGGCCCTCTTTGAAAAAAGTTTGGACACCCCTGGTATAAGGAGAATGGAAAAGAAGCCAGGGGGGCTAATGAGAAACAGAATGTGAAAGGTGATTATTAGGCTTGTGCAATTCGTTTAGTAACGAATCGAAATTCGTCCGAATTTAGCAACTTTCGGACATTCGGAAGCATTCGAATTTCCGAACAAAGCAATTACGAATAAAACCGAATCCGAAAAAAAATATTTTGCAAATAGCGAATGCCCGAATGTCTTCGGCATAATTCGTTATGAAAAAAGTTACGAATGTACGAATCCATTCGAAGCACAATAACACTCTGCTCTGCTCTCTGCTTCTCCCTCACCGTGCCGAACTCCCTCTCTAAATGGTGTACAGGGGCAGAGGCTATAGCCGCATGTAAAAAACGAAAGTAAAATACGAGATTTCGAATCGTTACAAATAACCGCTATGTATTTAGAAAAGTACAAATCCATTTGAAGCACATTAGGCATAATAGGCAGCGTTGTTGTGAGAGAGACACGGAAAATTACGAATCAACTAAACCAAAAAAAGTTACAAAAGTAGGAGTTGTGTCCAGAATCAACGAAAAACAATGTACTCTACCGAAAGTACGAATTAGTCCAAACACGAAAAATTCCGTCTAGCAAAATTACAAACGATTACGAATCAACAGGACCGAAAAGAAACGAACCAAAACTAAACAAATTTTTCCGTGCACAAGTCTAGTGATTATGAACTACTGTGATGATGCCAACGCTGTATCCTGGCCTAGGCCAACAAGGCCCAGGCCTAGGGCAGCACTTTGCACGGGGGCAGCACGGAAAGAGTCCCCGCCGGCTTGCGCTACACTGTTAGTGTAACGCAAGCTGCTTCTAATTTTGACTGTCCTATCACCCTTGACCACAAACCTTCCTCACTGTGCTATATGTTTTCTGCTGCACCATTGGCATGGTTATATCTTCTTAGTCCTCTCCATAAAATTATCCGAAATTTGTGCTTAAAGTAGAACTATAGGCAACACTTTTTTTTTTCATTTTGGATAGAGTAAGGGAGGGTTATAGCCCCTGTCAGTTGATTTTTTACCATCCCTGTCCCATTGCAGAGATTCCCCTTCACTTCCTGCCCCATAGCCAAACAGGAAGTGAGAGGAAATCTATGAAAATTAAGGGAATCCATTCCCCCCCCCCCCAGGCCCTAAGAACTAGTGTCCCCACTCGAAAATTTCAGGGCGGGCTTAAACAAAAAGGGGTGTGGCCTTCACAGGAAGGGGTGGGCCATATTTAAATTAGGGGGTGCACGAGTTTAGTCAGGCCTAGGGCAGCACAAAACCTAAATACACTACTGGATGATGCAGTATATCTTCTAGTCCTTCACATGGAATAAAGACTTCTGTAGCTTCGGATTAGGAATACACACAAAAACTTCAAATACACAGTGTGACAGCGCAGTTATCTGGGATGCTATATGTCACGTAGTATTCTCAACAAGCCTGGTTGAGGTGCTCCAGGATGCATTTTTATTTTGAGGAAACAATTTGCTCTGTTGTTGACAAAATCCGGTTTGGGACCTGGAGCCTGGAGATTTTGTAGTGATCTGGGTGGGAAGAAATCTCCAATCTTCAGTTTTAGGAATAGTCAGGTCACTGAATGTGCACCTGTGTTCTAGTAGAGTCAGGACCAGGGTTTTGGCCCCCCCCCCCCAATGAGTCAATGTGGGAGCAGCCACAATTGTGCATGTCTGCACGGTTTAGTCTGTAATAGAGCAGACAAAGGGCCTGCGGGCTGTTGCAGTAGGAAGCTGCAAAAAGAGTGCTAACCGAGGAAAAGTGTTTGAGCAGTAATGCAAGGACACTATTATATGGTCAAGAGGACCAAGGCATAAAACCTGAGCAGCAGTGCTGCTAAAAAGAGCCAGGAGACTGAATCAGACTTGCTTTGTTTTGCATTAATGGTGGATACCCCTGCATAGCCAACTATTTGTTTTGCTGGACATTTTCTTTCTCTTTATTAAAAGTGGGCCAAAAAACTTAAAAAACTGTACAACTGGCATGGACTCTACTCACTGGTGAGTGCTACATTGAACTCAACAACCCCCAAACATTACGATCAAAAAACAACTTTTTCAGAAAACCAGACTTTCACAATATTTAAAGAACAGGGCGACCAATGCAATTATAATTTGTTAAAAAACAGACATGAGAAAGTAGGCTGTTTCACTTCAAGTTTATTATCTACCTAATTTTTCATTTTGGCTTAAAGGCTAAGTTCACCTTTTGTTTTCTAAATTCCAGCTTCCCTCTGTACCAATATACCATTAACCACTTCCCGCCCAGTCAATAGCAAATTGACGTCCGGGAAGTGGTTCTGTTATCCACACTGGACGTCATATGACGTCCTGCGGGATAACAGCCGCCGCGCGCCCGGGGGGGCGCGCATCGCGGCGATCGGTGTAGCGGTGGGTCAGTCTGACCCACTGCTACACTGATCTCGGTAAAAAGTCTCCGTCGGAGGCTTTTTACCATGTGATCAGCCGTGTCGAATCACGGCTGATCAGGAAGTAAACAGGAAGAGCCGTTGATCGGCTCTTCCTCACTCGCGTCTGACAGACGTGAGTAGAGGAGAGCCGATCGGCGGCTCTCCTGACAGGGGGGGTTCGCGCTGATTGTTTATCAGCGCAGCCCCCCCTCGGATACCCACACTGGACCACCAGGGAAGCCCCCAAGGACCACCAGGGAAGCCCTAAGCATGTGGATGGCCCCCATGGCCATCCACATGTAGTAAAAAAAAATATATAAAAAAAACATAAAAAAATATGCCAATCAGTGCCCACACATGGGCACTGACTGGCACGATCATGGCAAGAAAATAATGTGTGGTGGCTGGCATTGCTAGGCAGCAGTGTCACCAGTGCCACCTACTAGTGTCCATCAGTGCCACCTATCAGTGCCCATCCGTGCCCATCTGTGCCCATAAGTGCCCACCTATCAGTGCCCGTCCGTGCCACCTATCAGTGCCACCCATAAGTGCCCATCAGTGCCGCCTAAAAGTGCCCATTAGTGCCGCCTATGAGTGCCCATCAGTGCCACCTATGAGTGCCAATCAGTGCCGCCTATGAGTGCCAATCAGTCCCACCTATGAGTGCCCATCAGTGCCGCATACCAGTGCCACATATCAGTGCCCATCAGTGCCGCCTATCAGTGCCCATCATCAGTGCCACCTCATCAGTGCCACCTCATTGGTGCCACCTCATCGGTGCCCATCAGTGTCGCCTTATCAGTGCCCTTCAGTGCCGCCTTATCAGTGCCCGTCATTGAAGTAGAAAAGGTACTTATTTACAAAAAAAATAACAGAAACAAAGAAAAACATTGTTTTTTTTTAATTTTCGCTCTTTTTTTATTTGTTGCGCAAAAAATAAAAATCGCAGAGGCGATCAAATACCACCGAAAGAGAGCTCTAATTGTGGGAACAAAATAATAAAAAATTTGTTTGGGTACAGTGTAGCATGACCGCGCAATTGTCATTCAAATTGCGACAGCGCTGAAAGCTCAAAATTGGCTTGGGCAGGAAGCTGTATAAGTGCATGGTATTGAAGTGGTTAAAGTGGATGTAAACCCGAATTTTTTTTAAAAAAATTTTGCTGCCACAATGTATTGTATAAGATTTCCTATGATTTGTGCCAGGTCTTGCCACAAAGAGTTAATCCAGCTCTGAGCAATCCTCTTTTATTGTTCAGTGAGATAAAACGGACAGAGTTACCTTTGTCCATTCCGCCCCCTTGCTTTGAGTGACAGGTTATTTACATATCTCATGCACTAGCTTTAGACAGGCATTATTTTTTAATTCCCACCCCCACTCCTTTTCTGAAGTCATGTGGTTACTTTTCTGGATTTTGACTGGATGTTAGTGATCATAGCAGAAGGAATACACAGGAGAAAATGCATGTTGACAAGGGGAGTGTAGAGGTGGGCGGGGAGTCTACTGACATCACAACTCCACCCACCGAGCTCCAGACAACAGATTCACCCACAGAATCTGCAGTTTTTTCAGTTCCTTATAACAGACAGAGGGGAGACATTTGACAGATAAGGATACATGCAGGAGGCATGTAAATCCTTATAGATAAGCACTATGGCAGTAGTTTAGAAAGGATGAGAGTGGGTTTGCATCCACTTTAATTTACTTATGTTGGAGAAAAGAAAAATCTTACGTGTATTTTAACAGAAGGCATAACCTCAACCTCCAGCTTGTTCCATAGAAATGTTCATGACTTCCTGGTATGTAGATTTAGGACATGAAAACTGTTAAGACACAGGAAGTAATTCACCAGCTGACCTCATTAAAACACACCCTGCACCTGCCCTCCCCCTCCAGGAGATTGCTTCCACCCACCTCTGTACTCACATGCAGATGTGTGTCACATGCAGGCAGTAGTAGTGAAAACAGAAGTGTGTCCCTGGAAGTCTGTAAAGCTCACTATACACTATACACTTTGATTGTACAGTCTTCTTTTTATTCACCATCAACTACAATCTCCTTTATGTCTACAATCATGCCTTAAATCTACATACCAGGAAGATTTTTTATTTTCTGCAACAGAAGTACATTAATTGTATAGTGGTACATAGGGAAGCTGGAATCTAGAAAAAAAAGGTGAACTTAGCCTTTAAGTATACCATTTGTAAGGTGGATTCAAAGTACCTGCTGCAGTAAAATCCAAATAACATCTAGCCACTGAGTACTGTCAGATAAAGAACATATCTCTTCTACAACATAAACACACTAAGGTGTCCATGAAACCAGTCAGATAGAATAAGATACACCACTTCATCCAAAATTACACCTTTTTGTCTGGATTGATAGATGTTCAACTGGATTTTATCTTTTATAAAGGTATATTTATTTTATGTTAGTCAGTAGGTAGCTATCACTGTGGCAGATAGTTCATGATACCTGGACCAAGGTTATGATGTGCCTGCAAACCTTCATTCAATGTACTTTTGTTCAACATTTCCATATTCCTTCAATAAGGCAAACAGCGCAACAACCCATAGCAATTGATTGACAGTTATCTTTGAGTGATCTGTGTCCCTCACAGAGAAGTGCTATTCCTTTAGGTCAGGGGTCTCCAAACTATGGCCCTCCAGTTCTTCAGGAACTACAATTCCCATTATGCCTTATCATGTCTGTGAATGTCAGAGTTTTACAATGCCTCAAAAGATGTGTATTTCCGCAACAGCTGGAGGGCCATAGTGTGAAGATCCCTGCTTTAGGTCATTGCATTTTATGATCGAACTTTGCATTGCCTTATTTAATTAGCCTACTTTAGCAACCAATTGGCTGGTAAAATAATGAAATGGTTTTACCCGTCTATATGGCTGCTACTGACATTGTTTTCCAGTTTGAATAGTATAACTTTTAAAAATGTTAGTAAAGTGAAAACTTTTAATGGCCTCCTTTGGTCAAGCCCTTTCTAGGGACTCTTCAAAGGGTAAAGAAGAGAATTACTCATCCAACTGTTTTTCAATCAGGTCCAGCGACTATCTCTTGTCTGTTGGGGGTCAACGTCTCTGTCAGAGGGAACATTTAATTGGCTAGGATAAGACCCCTGACCGCACATGGCCAGCATTTTATGGGAATGTTGATTTCCCACTGTTCCTGTTAACTTACTGCAACTTGTAAGAAATTCAATGGACACATTTGCTGAATTTGAAGTGATCAATATAATCTTTCTGCACTAGCAAGACTTCAAAGACTTTTTAAAAAGTCAAGTGAGTAAAGACACATTAAGATCAAAGTTATTGTGGGAGACAAAGACGACACTGGCTATCTGTGTAGTTAGCATACTAAAGTCAAAGGAATGGATGCAGCTTTAGATCCTAGAGGTCTGCATGGGAAAGTGACAGACAAGAATATATGGACAATTCCACACATCCTTATGACATTAAAATATAACTAAAGGAAAAACTTTTTTTTTCTAGTTTTGGATAAAGTTTAGAGGGATTAGAATATCTGTAAATAAAACAGTTATATCAAAACTCTAAAAGGTCAGAGAGTCCAAAATAGTGCTGTAGCAGTGCTCCAATCAAATGTTGGTTTGAAAGTCCACTATATATATTTCAACATAGGTAGTGACAGTGGCGTAGACAGGGATGGATGTGACTGCAAAATCTTTAAGTGTACAATGTTCCTTTCACCAGAAGATGTTCACCACGAGGTGGGAAAAAATCACGCAGCTGGAATGGAAGGAGATATCGCAAAGGTTCTAGAAGGTTGGAGCAGATCCCACTGGAGCGCACAGTACTGTACTTTCCTTTAAATTAGGATTCTATTTTAATACTTAGCGCTGTACCTCTCATCACACATCATGTAATGTAAACAGAGATGATGTCAGGCGATCAGCTCTCCTTTGCCACACACAGAGTCTGTCAGTGAGGAGAAGGAGAGCGGACCTGTGCTGTGAGCCAGGGATCAGTGTGTATGAGCTATTTTTTACAGCTTTTTACACACTGATCACCCAGCTAGTGTGCCCAAAACAGTGTCCCACACAGTGTTCTGTCACAGTGTCCCCACACAGTAAAACATCTGTCCATGATCATCTGCCACATCTGTCTGTGATCATCTGCCACATCTGTCCCAGTGAACATGTGCCACACCTGTCCCAGTAAACATCTGCCACATCTGTCCCAGTAAACATCTGCTACATCTGCCCCACTAAACATCTGTGAACACCTGTCCGTGATCATCTGCCACATCTGTCCATGATCATCTGCCACATCTGTCCCAGTGCACATCTGCACACATCTGTCTGTGATCATCTTCCACATCTGTCCCAGTGCACACCTGCACACATCTGTCCCAGTGAACATCTGCCACATCTGTCCCAGTAAACATCTGCCACATCTGTCCCAGTAAACATCTGCCACATTTGTCCCAGTAAACATCTGCCACACATGTCCCAGTAAACATCTGTGCACATCTGTCCCTGATCATCTGCCACATCTGTCCATGATCATCTGCCCCATCTGTCCCAGTGCACATCTGTCTGTGATCATCTGCCACATCAGTCCCAGTGCACATCTGCACACATCTGTCTATGATCATCTGCCACATCTGTCCCAGTGATCAACATCTGTCACACATTGGACACATCTGTCACATCTTTCCCATTAATCTGTCAACATGGCTAAAAAAGCAGTGAGGAGGCTTTCTATATACTCCAGAGTATGTCAGACGAGAGTAGCGGGGGAACTCTCTCCATCAGATTCAGATAGCAAGTATGAGCCAGTAGAAAGCAGTGGCTCTATAATGGAAACTGAGGAAAACAGAATCCTAACAAAGAAGCTCAGGAGCCTTCAAAAAATGTGATAGGTAATCAGGAAATTAAATGTGTAATTTATGCCTTTAGAATGCCTAACAGTGCTACTTGAAGGTTGGGACCTCTGTATGTGGCCAGGCTGTAGAAAAGTCTCACATGTAAAAGTCTCACACATGTGGTATTGCCATATTTAGGAGGAGCAGCAGAATGTATTTTGGGGCATAATTTTTGCTATGTACATGCTATGTGTTAGAAATATCTTATAAATTAACAACTTTGTGTAAAAAAAAATATTTATGCTCCTACAACACCTGATGGTGCTCTCTGCATGTTGGGCCTCTGTATGTGGCCAGGCTTTGGAAAAATCTCATACATGTGGTATTGCCATACTCAGGAGGAGTAGCAGAATGTATTTTGGGGTGTAATTTTTGCAAAGTACATGCCATGTGTTAGAAATATCTTATAAATTGACAACTTTGTGTAAAAAAAATAAGTTTTCATTTTCTTTCCACATTTTCCAAAAACTTGTGGAAAAAAATTACATGTTCAAAGGACTCATTATGCCTCATAGATTATACATTCGGAGTTTGCTTTCCAAAATGGGGTAATTTTGTGGGTAATTGCACTGTCCTGGTGCTCCGGGGCCTTCAAAAATGTGATAGGTAGTTAGGAAACGAAATGTGTAATGTATGTCCCTAGAACACCTGACGGTGCTCCCTGCATGTTGAGCCTCTGTATGTGGCCAGGCTGTGTAAAAGTCTCACATATGTGGTATTTCTATACTCAGGAGGAGTAGCAGAATATATTTTGGGGTGTAATTGCAAGTATGCATATGCCATGTGTGAGAAATAACTTGTTAATATGTCAATTTTGTGGAGAAAAATAAAAGAAAAATTCTTAATTTTACAAACAATTGTGGGAAGAAAATTGCAACTTCAAAAAACTCACGATGCCTCTTACTAAATACCCTGGACTGTCATCTTTGCAAAAAGGGGTAATTTGGGGGGTATTTGTACTGTCCTGACATTTTAAGGCCTCAAGAAATGAGTCAGTACATCAGGATTGATCAGTTTTCAGTGATACGTAGCATCGTTTGAAGACTATAACTTTCACACAAACCAATCATACACTTATCAGGATTTTTTCCAAAGACATGTAGCAGAATACATTCTGGCCTAAATGTATGATAAATTTTGATTTTATTGGATTTCTTTTAAAACCAAAAGTAGAAAATCGTATTTTTTCAAAATTTTCGTCTTTTTTTTCGCTTGTATCGCAAAAAATAAAAAAAAAACTGTGGTGAAAAAATACCACCAAAAGAAAGCTCTATTTGTGTGAACAACATGATACAAATTTTATTTGGGTACAGTGTAGCATGACTAAGTAATTGTCATTCAAAGTGCGAGAGCACGGAAAGCTGAAAATTGGTCTGGGAAGGAAGGGGGTGAAAGTGCCCAGTATTAAGGTGGTTAAAATGGTTGTAAAGCCTCAAGGTTTTTCACCTTAATGCATTCTATGCATTAAAGTGGATGTAAACCCTCACATATACCCAGTGAAGTGAACAGCCTCAGATGATACACAGGGATGAAACCAATCTTCCTACATAAGTTTTACATGTATATCTGCTGTCTTCATCTTTATATACTGTTTAGAAAGTGCACATTGTGTTAGGAGATTTTCTCTTCCTGTTTAGCACTGCAGTGAAGCCTGGGCATACAGCCAAGACAGCTGATTGGAGGAAAAGCACACACCCCCTCTCTTCATAGGTAGAGACTTTCAGCTCTGTCCCTTGAATCGTTCAGCATGCTGCTAATCTATTTATAGCATCCTCCCGAATACAAAACACAGGATGCTTTTATCATATGTGATGGAGAACTTGTCAGGAGTTATCAGGGATAATAGAAAAACAGAGGAGGGGAGAGCTACAGGACATAGTGCTTTGGAGAGAGATAACAAAACACTGCAGATATATATGTGCCCAGCTCAAATTTCATGAGTCGGGTTTACATCCACTTTAAGGTAAAAAACCTTCTGTGCTGCAGTTCCCCCTAGACCCCCCTTTTTCTTACCTGAGCCCGATCAGGTCCAGCGATCTGCAATGAGCCCAGCAGCTCCAGCCGCTGTCTCCCTCCTCATTGGACAGATTGATAGCAGCAGGAGCCATTGGTTCCCGCTGCTGTCAATCAAATCCAGCGAAACATGGGAGCAGGGGCCGGGCCGAGTACCGCTGTCTGTGCCAACGGACGCAGCAGCGGGACTGGGGAGCGAGCACACACTGGTGCCCTCTGGAAAGCAGCTTTCCGTGGGGGGCATCTGATGAAGAGGAGGGGCCTGGAGTGCCTGTGGGGCACCCCAGAAGAAGAGGATCATGGCTGGTCTGTGGAAAACCATTGCACACAGCAAGTAAGTATAGAAATGTTTGTTATTTTTATTTAAAAAATAAACAAGGGTTTACAACCCCTTTAATCGATCCAATTAATAATAAAGGTTTTGCCTTCTACTTGAATCTTCTTAACCCATTCTCACACACTGTTCCATAGATTTTCACAAACACCTTCTGTTCCCATAGTCATACAAAGCATTTTCTTATCTGCTTATGTTCATGCCATATTTCAGATGCATATGTTACAGATGGTCTACGTACAGCTTTATAAACTATTACGTTCTGGACATTTCTTATTGTACTGCAAAATGATTTCTGCTTTTATTGTAATTTCAAATTCTCTGATATCTTTGTTTTTCTCTATAAAATAGATCCTAAAGATTTAAAAAGAGTAAGTAAAGAGTAAGTCGACTTTTGTTGAATTCCCTCTGAGTGATCAATGTACACTGCGGGGATTTTTTAGCAAACTTTGTTTCAGATTCCCACCTGTCTCTGCTCTGAAAAAAAAGCTGTTTGTTCTTCTGTCTTTTGGATACTGGTTCTGCGAAGGAGTGACTTTTTCCTTATTGATCAGCTGATGCACTTGCAGGGCTCTAATGAGGAAAGTTGACGGATCAGCATCCCTTTAAGTGAATAACTCTTTAGAAGCGTATCACCAAAAATGACATTTTTGTTGCAGAGGATGCCTAAAGTCTGACCTGTATCTTAGTGCAGACTTCTGGAAAAATCAGTGAGCCAATTACACAAGCAGGAACTGACATCTCTGGGGGCATTCTGTGCACCAAATGTGTACAGATGGC
This sequence comes from Rana muscosa, assembly GCA_029206835.1. Lineage (NCBI taxonomy): Eukaryota > Metazoa > Chordata > Amphibia > Anura > Ranidae > Rana > Rana muscosa. The sequence goes on from CM055116.1 coordinate 1,029,001,840, forward strand.
CTCCAGGTTGCCATATTGCATTGCATTTTACAAAATATTACAGCACTGCAGTTTGAAAAGTAAAGATAATATTTAATAATGTTCAATTACAATATGGCTTGCTATGCTACATGATTTATTTATTTGCTATATTTTTTTCCAATGAAAGTGGAGTTACCCTTTAAATTAATTAATACTTTGATATTCATAAATATTTTATTTGATTTTTTCCTCCAATTTGTGTCATAAGCAGTATAGTGTAAATAAATATTTTGTATTCTTATCACTGACTGTACACCCAATCTTTGACTCCTTTTCTAATTCTAGGAAAGCTTCTATAAGAAGCTCTGTTTTCTACTAACACATTCTATATCATCTGCATATGTGAGACACAGTGGGACTGTTATATATCACACCACCTATTTTGATCACAAGTTATATACTGTACCTTTTGCAGGTTTAAATTAAGAAACATGCATAGCAAGATCCTTTTAATTTCGATTTGCATATATCAGCTTTGTAATGTGGTTTACTGGACCTGCATACTATATATCGAGAAAACTGTGCTGTGTAATTCTAGGTCTAGTTACAGTTTAAAGCCGAACTTTAAGCAGATATAGGAAACTCACTATTTAATCCAGTTATGGGTCAATTAAAACACATTAGGTATATTCTTACATACAGCTGGTTAAATAGCTTGAATCTTTTGATATTGGATCCTAATAAATTTAAAGCTGATCACACACAATATTTATAATCTCTGTTCAATGTCCTTTAGATGTACAACTACAAGGTTGGGTTGCTTTACTAAAGGAGTAGAGCATGTTCATTTCAAAGTGAATTAGCACTTTGCAAAATTAAGTTTTACTTATCTTAGTAAATGAGGTGAAACAAATTGAAAATTCACTTTGCAAAGAATACCCAAACAAATACAAGGCAAATTAAAAAAAACTAAATAAAACAGGATTTTTGCTTGTACATGATTGGATAATTGAAGTCAAAACAATTTCACCTCATTCATAAAACGTACTTTGCAAAGAGCAAAATCGCTTTGAAAAGAGAAAATTCACTAAGCTTAAAGCTTATCTATGGTCAACATATGATATCTAAGATCATATATTCATTTCCACATTCCACATGTAAACTTACTGTGTGAAGATCCCACAGGTGTAGGTCCTTAAATTCTGTGACACATACTAACTATGTCCTGTGGGCAAGCATTGCAGTGTCACACATTGCACAGAGGTACGGAAAGGAAGAGTTTTAGGGGGCAGAGTCAGTACAGGAATCACTGCTTGCAGGCAGAAAGGTACCATGGGATATGTAGTCCTTAGAAATTGAAATTAACCAGCAGAGGAGAAGCTGCAAAGCATGCAGGGAATCTAGGAAGTTGTGGAAAGAAATGTCCAGCAGACAGGCAGCACTCACAACATGAAAATAGTTTTTTTAAGTAAGCTTATATAGATTGTCAAGTATAACTATTGTTTGTATTGCTATTATAGAGGCTGATATTAAAAAAAAAAAATGAGTGTATGCTGTAACCATAGATTTTATTTAACCCCTAGATGCCAGCTAAATGTACATATGCGGCCGCTAGGCGGGCGAGCCCTAACACCCAGCAGCGGCATATATGCGGCCCTGATAAAACAACTTACCCTGCTGAGAGCACGCTCCCTGCATACTCCCAGCACTGTAACCGGCGGGTATTGGAAAGCTCCCGAAGCATACTAGCTATGAGCTTTCCAATCATGTGTCCGCTGTGACAGCCAATCATGGTGGTCACATGATCAGAAACCCTGCCTCCCAGCATATGAAACCTTAAAGGGCCAGGAAGCGCCAGCACCAAGTGGTAATAATGTGAAGACGTGCTGACTTGCAGTTTTCCATGCACATGATTGTTTTTTTTTTTTGCTCAAACTGAATTTTTAATTTGTTTTACCTTATTCAAATAAGTGAAAATTCACTTTGCAAAGTAAATCAGGTCATTGTGTGTGCCTACCTAGCTGTCACAGCTACCAAGATTCAGGCAGCCCCCAGAGCTGGATAGGAGCCTAGGCTAAGAGTCTGCCTCAGGTTTCCTTTAAATGCTACATAGAAAACTAGAAAGAAGTTGTACTTGAAAAAGATAGCTTTAGAGCATGGCTCTTATATGGGTTATTGCACATGAGAAATAGCCCTTAAGACCTGTAAATGATAAAAGTGGGAATTCAATTTATTATTACCAGTTTTTGTTATTATTTTATTATATTTATGTTTTATTTATTAACATGTATTAATTATTATTGCTTTATACAGTATATATATATTCCTGTTTTAATAAAGCTGCATCTTCCTTTAAATATTTTTTTAATCACCACTTTGCGAACGGAAGAGATATCCATTGTTCATTTGCTGTAAAGAAAAAAGCCAGACCACAGATTTTACTTATCATTATCTTGTATGGGACCACCACACTGATGCCTGTATTTTAGCTTTACAGACATGTACTGTAATGTCTGCTATACAGCAGTAAAGCCACTTACTGCATTCAGCCCAGCCTTGAATAACATTTTACTTGAACTCACTAAATATGTCGTAAGCATCGTAATTATGAGCATTTTTTTCTCATTAGAAAATCCACTTCTCTGCACAATATTGTATGCTCTGTTTTATTTAACAAAAAGGATGAAATATTGAATTAGTATGGACTTAACAAAATTATATGGGTATTTGGTTTGACAGGATGAATAATAGAGACCAGGAAACAGATGCACAATAACAAGCAACGGCTTTATTTGTGCATAAAAAAACAAAAGTCTGTATGTGAGCAGTGTGTAGTGGAAAGACGAAAGATAACAATGGGTACATTTTGTCAAGTTGAAAGGGATACAAAAAACACAGTCACTTCCAGCGCTAATAGGTCTTCCAAGGTGTGATGTAACAGATATCAGATAAAATGGTGGTGTAAAAGGTATATATAGTATCCCAAAGCTAGGTAGATGCTGCCTTCCTCAGATGGGGTAATCCGAAAGAAACTACAAGAAAAACAGAAATGGAAGGCGCACACACCTAGTGCATTACGAGAGATAATTTAATAATAAAAAAATTTAGTATAAAAGTGGGTACTCACAAAATGCAATTGACAAAAGGCCATAAACACAGTGCATGGACATGCACAGAACACGGGGTACAGCTAACGCGTTTCGGGGATGCACCCCCTTCCTCAGAGCTAGGCCTAGGTTATCAAGGAGAAAAACAGTGTGGGGGTCCCTGACCCTATGAAGTAATGAGGTGGGGTCTCCAAGGGGCATCGTAGGGGTAAGGTTACCCTGTTACATCACCGGGTGAACCTGCCCCTTTGTTACTTAGCAGAGGGGGAAGTGACGCTGTCATTTAGTGAGTGTCGAGTGATGGGAGCGGTCATATTTGGCAGGCGACAGTGGGGTTTTTTTGTGTGTGGGTCGGCGGCTGGTGTTCATCTGGATTGACAATGGATTTACATGGTGAGACGTTTATTTTTTGGGAGTTTTTAATTACTTTTGTCACTTTTTTGGTGAATGAGTAGGGGTTCTATGTACCCCTACTCATTCACATGGGGGGGTGGCCAGGATCTGGGTGCCCCGTTGTTAAAGGAGGCTTCCAAATTCTGATAACTGAGTGCTTCTGTTCCTCTTTTAGTACATCACAGATTTTTACTATACTGTGCAGCAGCTAAATATTATCAATATTCTGGTCTCTAACTTTACATTTTGCTGGCACAAACTTGCTAGCGTAGAACAGAACTGATAGGAGTCATCTAACTGGTTACTAACTTGCTAATATAAAGTGATTTAGATACTCAGTTTCTCAAACTAGGGCAATTGTCATTCACTGAAACTGGAGACATCACTGTCTCTTCTATAAAGTAGGCTGAAGAAGACAGGATTAGACTGTATATATTAGTTTACCTTCATCCTTCTTTGCCCCCTAAGGAACTAGATCACCAAGAGAGGAAGGAAGTTTCAAAATATACATAAAATATATTATTATATACTTTTTTTTTCCCATCCCGCCATGGTAACACTATTCCTGTATGCCAATAAGTAATCAAACAGCTGCATTCACCTAAAATGTAAATATCCATTTTGTATCGACTGCCCCTTTTAGAAATATAATTCATTGTATTTCAGGATTAAAAAGTAAAAATGATAACCATAAAACATATTGGTAATATGTATTCGAAAATTAAATAAAGAATAAATAATTGTACGCCCAAACAGATGCTACTCTTTTGTTCAGAAACAATTTATAACATGAAACATGTATGGTGTATTGCAGGGATATGCAATTAGCGGACCTCCAGCTGTTGCAGAACTACAAGTCCCATCAGGCATAGCAAGACTCTGACAGCCACAAGCATGACACCCAGAGGCAGAGGCATGATGGGACTTGTAGTTTTGCAACAGCTGGAGGTCCGCTAATTGCATATCCCTGGTGTATTGTATGTGAAACAGTAAAACAGTTTTTGTATGCTTTGTTATAACCTTGGGATATCTCAATAAAAATGTATTGAAAAAAAAAAAAAAGATTAAATAATAAAAAATAAAAAAAAGTAAAATGATCTTTGTGCCTAATTGGCACTCCACATGCCTTCTTTTTTTTTTTCTGTGAAAAAAGTATTCCTAAATAAGGAGATACAATATCAGACATTGCTTTGGGGTATTTTATAATTAGGATTTATAATTTTCAGAAACTTACAATTACTTAATCACTCAGTGATATGAAATTATTTTTGATTCACCACGGTCATTATGAAGCTGTTTTATTAAAAAAAAAAACCTCAGCTGCAGACAATTTATTTAGAATGATATTGGTGTCCTTTAAACACACTGCATTTTATTAGCGCTTTATCTTACTATATTTTGCACACAGTTTTAATGGGAGATTAAAGGGGTTGTAAAGGTTTGTTTTTTATTTTCTAAATAGGTTCCTTTAAGCTAGTGCATTGTTGGTTTACTTACCTTTTCCTTAGATTTCCCTTCTAAATATTTGTTTTCTTTGTTTTCTTTGTGTGAATTTCTCACTTCCTGTTCCTCCTCAGTAAGCTGTTCTGGCTGACTCCACACCACTCGGATGATGGTGTGAAGTTTAGTGAGGAGAAACAGGAAGTGAGAAATTCAGACAAAGAAAAAAAACATTTAGAAGGTAAATCTAAGGAAAAGGTAAGTGAACCAACAATGCACTAGCTTAAAGGAACCTATTTAGAAAATAAAAAACGAACCTTTACAACCCCTTTAATTGTCTACTGAATTTAAACAAGATATCTTGTCGCAAAAAGAAAGGGGAAATCTTATCAAAAAAGGTTAGATATTTACAAGGCATAGTTATAAATGTATATATTCATATATTCTAAACACAAATTAGTTTTTTTGTTTTTTTATATATATTTAATAACATTGTGTAAACAACAGAAATATATTGTAGCCGGTTGTTGCTAAAATGTAACACATAGTAACCAGGCTTTGTATTGTCTCATTGTGGTAAGAAGGGGTAGTTCCCCCTTCTTTTAAACAGAGGAGCCCACATTTTCTTGGTGTTTAAAGGGCTTGACAGGCTGAAATTTGTGTGCTTACTCAGCACTTCCAGATTTCGCCAGCTGATGTTCCTGTATGTCAGTTCATACTCTGTGTTACAAAAAAAAAACTTGGGAAGGGGACCTCTCCATGGTGCTGCACAAAAGTGTGATTGTGGAAAATAAATAAATAATGTAAACTGCAATACTGGGTGGCACACAGTATACGCTGTCAGAACATAGTGTACCACTCACATTTATTCCTTGGCATGCAAATAGCTCTTTGTAGTTATAGTACAATTATATTAATTGTTTGTACACAAGTTGTCATCATTTTGTTGGTACAGACACCCAGCAGAGTCTGCACACCTTCTTAGCTCTGTTCAAGAGCACCCCAGCAGCCCAACCTCCACTAGTAGGATAGAACAAGGCCCTGTCCCCTCTCATTTAACCATTTAAGCCCCAGAAGCATTTGCCCCCTTAATGACCAGGCCATTTTTTGCAATACGGCACTGCGTCGCTTTAAATGACAATTGCGCGGTTGTGCAACGATGTACCCAAAAACAAAATTTACATCCTTTTTTTCCCACAAATAGAACTTTCTTTTGGTGGTATTTGTTCACCTCTGAGATTTTTATTTTTTGTGCTATAAACAAAAAAAGAGCGACACTTTTGAAAAAAAAGCAATATTTTTTTCCTTTTGCTATAATAAATATCCCCCCAAAAATATAAAAAAAAGATATTTCTTCCTCAGTTTAGGCTGATGCTCGGGTACAGGATGGTGAGGAGACTGAGCTTCTGCAGCAGCAGTGGCGGTGCGTCCATAGTGGGCGCAGGAGCGCCGCCCCCTCTCTCTCCTGCGCCGTCAGACATCGAGGACGGAAGAAGGACGGCGCTGACCCGAGGAAGGTAAGTGCAGGGCTGGGGGGAAACTGGCTGCATTTGGGGACAAACTGGCTGCATTTGGGGACAAACTGGCTGTATTTGGGGACAAACTGGCTGCATTTGGAGACAAACTGGCTGTATTTGGGGACAAACTGGCTGCATTTGGAGACAAACTGGCTGTATTTGGGGACAAACTGGCTGCATTTGGGGACAAACTGGCTGCATTTGGGGGAAATTGGCTGCATTTGGGGACAAACTGGCTGTATATGGGGACAAACTGGCTGTATTTGGGGACAAACTGGCTGCATTTGGGGACAAACTGGCTGTATATGGGGACAAACTGGCTGCATTTGGGGACAAACTGGCTGTATTTGGGGACAAACTGGCTGTATTTGGGGCAAACTGGCTGTATTTTGGGGGAAACTGGCTGTATTTTGGGGGAAACTGGCTGCATTTGGGGGGAAACTGATTGCATTTGGGGACAAACTGGCTGTATTTGGGGACAAACTGGCTGTATTTGGGGGGAAACTGGCTGCGTTTGAGGGGGCAAACTGGTGGCGTTTGGGCACAGTGGCTGCGTTTAATGGGCACAGTGGCGGCAATTGATGTTTTTTTTTTTTTCAGTTTGTTTGTGTCCCCCCAAAAATTTTGAGCACCAGCTGCCACTGTGCAGCAGCGGGAATGGGAGTGTGCGAAGGCTCATGCAGACTCCCCCACGGGAGCCTCATATGAGACCTTGATGGAGGCGTGACATACTCTATTCTTACATTTCACGGGTTAGTCCCATTCAGAGATGACAAAGAGGGCTCAGACTGTTTTTGTGGAGGATAAGAACGGAAAGCTCTTGGCCATGCTGGTGGCTGATTATCACCCACTTACCAGCATTCCGGTCATTAGAGACGGGGGGGGGAGTTTGGTCAGTGAACCCGGGCTTATTATGCAGGAGTTTGTCAGGTTTTACTCCTCTCTCTACTCCCCCATCCCATCTTATGACCATTCAGCCTTGGACTTCCTTTTAGGTGACCTGCCCATACCGAAACTATTTGAAGATGACATGACTACCTTAGAGGCTAAAATTACGACTAAGGAAATTCAGCGGGCGATTTTTACATTTCCCCCCCCCCAAATAAAAATAAAGCCCCTGGCCCGGATGGCCTCCCTGCTGATTTCTATAAGGCTAATGTTGAAGTACTGGCCCCTAGACTTAATTTGCTTTTGGAATATTGCCATGAACATGACGCCCTGCCAGACACTAGTCTAGAGGCTTACATGGTTCTGTTATTAAACCAGGAAAAGACCCGACGGACTGTGCATCATACCGGCCAATAGCTCTGTTGAACATGGACCTAAAAATTTTGACCAAGGTACTGGCTCTTAGACTAGCTAATGTACTCCCCTCTATTGTCAACATAGATCAAACAGGTTTTATGCCGGGTAAGTCGACCGACACAAATCTTAGGAGACTCTTCACCCATTTCCAAATTCAACCAAAGACTGTCAGCACTAGAGTAGTAAGTCTCTATAGATTTTGAAAAAGCCTTTGACTCTGTGGATTGGCTATACATGTTCAAGGTCTTGGAGACCATGGGGTTTGGACCACAGTTCAGTAAATGGGTATCCATGCTTTACAGACGCCCGAGAGCAGCAGTTAGGCTGGGATCCGCCACCTCTGACTTCTTTGAGGTGGGAAGGGGAACTCGGCAGGGATGTCCATTATCCCCTTTTTTGTTTGCCCTTGTCCTAGAGCCCCTGGCGGTTGTACTTAGGTCCTCCAAAGAAATACGATCCATCCGGGTGGGTACAATAGATGAGTCTCTGGCGTTATACGTGGATGATATGCTGCTATTCCTTGATGACCCGGTAGACTCCTTGAGAGCGGCTTTAGGGATCATTGATCACTTCGCCACTTTCTCTGGGTTAAGAGTAAATTGGGGTAAATCTTCTATTTTACCTATAGATGCTGAGGCCAGGGAAAATGCTGATCCGAACTTGCCACTGCAGTGGGTTACGTCCCTCAAATACCTGGGAGTCCAGATTACAGCGAATGTTCGGGACTACATTCCCCTCAACCTACTGCCATTGATAACATTACTGAAGCAAAATGTTCAGGCGTGGACTAAGCTCCTGCTGTCCCTCATAGGCTGAATCAGTCTGTTGAAAATTAAGTTTCTCCCTGTCATCCTGTACTTCCTGAGGCATGCACCTGTCTGGGTTCCGAAATCATACTTTTGGAAAAATCGACAGTATCATCTCGTCCTTTATCTGGGCACCTAAATCCCCAAGAATATGTCTAAAAGTAATGCAGGAACCTGGAGATCGCGGGGGCTTGGCACTGCCTGACTGGCAGAAATACTATCTAGCGGGTCAAATGGTCTTTGCCCGTAGGTGGTTGATAGCAGAGGATGGAGATGCGGCTACAGTGCTGGAGGCGGCCCAACTAGGGTCATATGACAGTCTTCGATTTGCTTTGTTTAGGGGCCCCAGATCTGATCTACCTTTAACGCTAACAATGAAAGCCACGATTAAGGCATGGGGGATATCGGTGAAACTGGCATGCCCTAGCTATGGGGGGTGTCACCTTCGGCCCCCATATGGATGAACCCAGCCTGACCTTAGTTCTACAACCTACTGGATCCTATGATTTGGGCGGTTAAAGGTATCAAGACGCTAAGGGATATTACATGTTATGGTGAGCTGTTCACCTTTTCCCAATTGCAATCGAGGCATGATCTCCCCAATTCATACCTGTTTAGATTTTTGCAGGTTCGACATGCTTTCCAGATGCAGTTTCGAGAGGTGAGGGTGGAGTCCCTGCCCTCGGCTCTTGAAACTTTGTTGTCAAGTGAGGACCTGGCCAAGCCTCTCTCTGTGACATATAAAGAACTTTTTAAGGTAACTCCACCGGCACATACCAGATGCATGGAGAGATGGGAGGAGAAGGTCCCCGATGTGCAGGGGGAGGACTGGGATTTATGGATGCAACCATTTACACTTCTGGTGTCAGCAAGGGACAGGTTAATCCAGTTCATATTTTTACACAGTAGTTATTTTTCCCCGGCTAGGCTGGTCAGGATCTTCCCTACGGCCTCGGCAGAGTGTTGGAGATGTTCTCATTCACCTGCGCCCGCTAACCACATTTTCTGGCACTGCCCTCTTATTCAGAGATTCTGGGTGGATATCACATCTTGTATTTCTGAATTACTATCAGTGCCGATACCAATGACTGTCAGGGTCTGTCTGCTGGGTCTAGTAGATGATGTGGTGCCATCACGTGCTAAACGGACTATGCTGAATGTCCTCCTCTTCTACTGATCGCTTCTTCTTCTACGGAAGAAAGGCTATTTTGCTGGCCTGGTAAACTCCATGCTTCCCTACTACAAAGCTACATATGAGGCCAGAGGCTGTATGAAAAAATTTGGCAAATTGTGGCACTCGTGATTTAAATCTAGTACTATAGTGGGGCGATGAGTGATGCATACTGACTACTATTGATGACAGTGGACTACTATGTTTTCTAGGAGTTCCATGCACTACAGCATACATAATTGAGGGAACATTCCCCTAAGGTCATTAAATATCTGTATCCACGGGCTAACTTTTCCTATGAATAGTGGAAGGAAAACTGAAGGATCCTTTTATTCTGTCGAGCTGTGACTCATGGGAGGGTGGAGGGTGGGCTTCGGGGGGGCGGGGTGTTAGATAGATGGTCTTTGTTAGACAGGGTATTGGGCCATGCTGGCCGTGTATGGATGGTGTCCGGTTGACACGTCCAAATGTTGTATGATATACATATGCAAAAACCAATAAATAGAATTTTCAAAAAATAAAAACAAATGTGTGTCCTGTGGGGGGATGGGACTTCCTGGAGGAGACCGATCGCTTTTGATACTTAGTATAAACAACAGATCTGTCTCCTCTCCCCTGACAGAATGGAGATCTGTCTGTTTACATTGACAGATCTCCGTTCTGTCTCTCTCAGGAGCGTTTGCGGGTGCCCGGCGGACACTGTGGCCGCTGGGCACACGCATTGGCTCTGTCGTTGCGCCGCGCCCCCCTAGTGGTCTTAAAGTGGCCGACGTATACCTACGGTGATTTGCCCAGGAGAGCCAACCTGCTGCAGTATAACTGCGCTCCCCCAGATTTCATTTGCGCCCCCAACCCCCAGGAAGGCCCTTTCAATGAACATTGTGCCCAGCCTGCTGAGATTCTCCTTCCATCTCTTCCCTGCACACAGCCTGGGCATAGGGCACTCAGCTGAGCTCTTCCTCCCCACATAGCACATAGCTAAGACCAGATACTCTTACAGACATAGCATTGTGCACAGTATGTAGCTAGCTACAGCAGCTACACTGCCATTCTGATCTGGGGATTTCATGGGTTAGAACTGTAACATAGCAGCCACTGCACACGAGCCTGTGTCTGTAAGAGAATCCAATTTCAGCTATGTGCTGTGTGGAGAGGAGGAGCTCTACTGAGTGACCCATGTTCTCTAATCTGTTGACCTCTGTGCTCTGCTCTGCTCTGTCTTCTGCCCTGCTGACCCCCTGTACACTGCCCTTCTGACCCCTGTCTTGTGCCATCCTCTACCTGCCCTGCTAGCCCTTGTACACTCTCCTGCTGACCTGCCATCTTCCACCCTACTGACCCCTGTCTCTGTCCTGCTGACCCATGTCCTTTGCCCTACCAACCCCTGTCCTCTACCTGCTAACCTCTGTTCTCTGCTCTGCTGAACATTGTCACCTGCTCTGCTCACCCCTGTCCTCTTTCCTGCTGGCCCCTATCCCCAGCCCTACTGACCCCATGTACACTGCCCTACTAAATGCTGCACACTCCCTGATAGCCTCCCATCCTCTGCCCTGCTGACCCCCTATACACTGCTTTGCTAACCCACTGCACACTGCCCTGCTGACACATGTCCTCTGTCTTGATAACCCTATGTATACTGCCCTACAAACGAATGACCGCTGTAAACCACCCTACAAATTGCTGTCCCTTATCCTCTGATCGATTGACCCCTGTCCTTTGCCCTGCGGACCCCCTGTACACTGCCCTACTGATCTGCCTCACATCCTACTTATTCAATAGGTGCCATCCTACTTTCCTGACCGAATTACACCCAGCACCATCCAGACTTTTACTGTATTCCTGTGAGCCCAGACTGTCATGGACACATCCCCTGTAGAACTGTCTAGGTTAAATATAAGTGTTCATGTTGGCAGTGATCAGCTGAAGCAAATTGACTGGCATGGCAACATACCGCAAACTCATAAATGTAGTTTAGAACAGCGTTTTACTTTAAAACCATTGGGAGTTACGCAGGGAGGGGTGAAGGGGGGGTGGGGACTGACTGGTAGGCATTTCTACTTTTAGGCCTGGTTCACACTATTGCAATTTTCCACAGAATCGCATTACAATGGAAATCACATTGTTTTTAATGGTGACCGTTCACATCAATGAACTCAGTACAGCGTGGTTTTGGAAGAGAATCCTGTACTACTTTGGTGTCGGTCCAGCACAATTTTGGTCCCATAAAATATGTTACCAACATCCAACTAAATTGCAACCAAGTTGCACTACATAATCACACTGAAATCTGGACGAAAATCGGATTGCAGTTGTGTGAACCTAGCCTTGGAGAGAGTGAGAAAATTAATCTACCCATAAGGGAAACCTGTTTTAAGAGAAACAAGAAGGCTGACTTCTTATTCTGAAAATGCTTTTTGTCAAGCTCCATAGTTGGAGTCATTTACCCAAAACAAAAACAGAAATTTCCCAGACTTTCCAGATCTGCATAATTGTTCCAGATCAGTGACAAATTGAGTATTGAAACCCACTGGTAAACAGTCAGGCATCTAGAATTCAAAAGGAAGTCAGTATGATCATCCACATGTTTCTGTCATGACTGGTTTACTCTGATTATTGCCGTGGTTGGTATCCATCCCTCTCCCGCTTTCTCTTTGTAGGGATGCAATTTGTCATTAGTTAAAGGGAATATAATTTTGTACTACTAAAAAAATGTAATTTTATAAATAAATACATTTTCTTTAAGATATTCATGAAAATTGATGTGTTTTCAGATAGGTAAGTGTTGTGGATGTTACTCAGCTATCTATAGCTAGACATTGCACCTGTCACACAAAATAGATACATGATACAACACAATATTATTACTGTAAAGAAAAGCTATCTTTTAGTATTGTTATAATAAGGTATTGGTAAAAATACATTCAATTTGGCCAACATACATTTTAAATAGATAGGGTTAGAGAGTAGAAGTGGCGCTAATTCATTCAATTCCTTAAAATCTTGAGTGTTGAAATATATTGCAATAGTGAAAATGAGATAATATAAAATAAATGATAAAACTATTAATAACTGAACATATGATACCTAAAAAATATAGTGTCTGTGCAAAGTGCATACGTGCCTGTGCAAATGTGCAGTCCAGGAGAGATTGCATGCAATTAACCACAAGATAAAAAATAAATAATAAAAAATACTACTTATGCAATGATCAAAAAAAATAAAAAAATCTCCGATGATATACAATATTAATTAGTGCATAAATTAAAAGTCCATTTTTTAAAAAGGAATATTAATGTGAATCGATGTGATCTTTATATCTCAAGTGCTGGGTTTTCAATGTGCTCGGTGGCAGGTAAAAAAAGCTGTTGCTATATTCCACAATGTGACCACAGCAATCCGTGCTCTTATAAAGCCCGCACTCACCGAATCTTCCACCCCCTCTTGGGGTGTAAAGCGTTCACAGTGTATGCCACTGTGGCAGCTTGGGGGGAACTTACTTGGGGGGAACTTACTTGGCACCGCCGCCATTATTAGAACTCCTTGTCCTTATCTTTTTCAATGACTACAAGGCATTCTCTTATTGGACAAGTTAAAGGAGGGGTGGTGATGTCATGATTTCTACTTCATCCAATCAGAGAACACATTGTATTCATTAAAAAAAATACAAAGCGTTCTATGAATGGTGGCTTTGTTACCTCCTGTTTTCAGTGTGCAGATGGGAGACCCCGAGCAAGATTCAGAAAAATGCAAATGTCACTGTAGTAGATTTTCAGCTTCCCCAATGGCCCATCAGGTACAAGAGATGCACACTTACACTGTACAATGATGGACCAATGTAAAGCTGGCCAAACACTAGTAGAATTTTGTTCAAAATTGTTTTGTTTTAAAGTGCTACTAAACCCAGAACCCTGCATTCACTAAATCTGGTCTCCCACAGTACAAAGAACATGGAAATGCAATCATTTTAATAAATATAAACTGATAAATACCTTTTCTCATCAGTAGTATATAGTGGTCTTGTGACTTCTATCAGTGCCTGGTTAAAGCTTGTAGCAGTTTTCATACTGCACTGGCTGATCTATCAGGATGCAGGACCCCTGACCCTCTGTCTGGACAGTGCTGATTGGACCTGTGCTGATCACATGATCCCAGGAAAAAAAGTAAACTCTCTAGCTATGCACACCAAACTGAGCATGTGCAGCCTGACTCCAGTAACTCTGTCTTATCCAGACAAGTTTTGGTGTCAGTGCAAGAAGGGGAGGATCAGAGAAGACAGGATCAAACAGCCTTTTTACACAATGCAGAGGATTGACTGATTTTACTGTTGTGGGTTTAGTAACACTTTAAGTACATTGATTTGATTTTCCAGTGAAACTGCAGTAATGAGAAAATTTGAAGGAGCAGGATGGAACTTTTTTCTAGAACAAACAAATTTCTAATAGTGTATGTGTTTTTTGTTTGGGAAAGTCAACTCATTCCAAAATTAAATGTTAAAAGCAAACTAAATTCTGAAGCACTTTCGAAAGACATTTGTCAAATCACCAAATGTACTGAGAATTTGTATACAAATATTTGAGTACAAATTTTCGTATAACATCGATGGAAAATCAACTAGTAAATGGCCAGCTTAGGTATGTTTTACAGTTAATTCCTGGTGTGCTTTAACCACTTGACGTCCAAGCTTTAGCTGAAAAAGACAGCTACAGCACGGACCTCAAATGCAGGGTGGGCGTCCATGTACGTCCTCCCGTTCTCACGGCGCCTTCGGACTTGGCTGATCACAGAGCAGGGTAAAGGGCCAATCACAGCGGGCTCTTTACCATGTGATCAGCTGTCAGCTAATGACAGCTGATCACAGAGGTAAATAGAAGCCAGTGAAGAAACAGCGTGAAGAAAAGAGTAAAGCCGTATCCGACTTCTGTTAGAGGGACATCGATCCCCTAAGTGCCACTAATCAGTGCCCTATAGTGCTGTAAATCTGCACCCACTAGTGCCATCTATGAGTGCCCATCAGTACTGCTAATAAGTGCCCACTAGTGCCACCTATCAGTGTCCATCAGTGCTGTCAATCAGTGCCTCATCATTAGTGCCTCCTGATCTGTGCCACCTATCAGTGCCCATCAGTGCCGCCTATCAGTGCCCATCAGTGCCACCTATCAGTGCCCATTATGGCTGCCTATCAGTGTCACCTCCCTGTGCCACCTATCAGTGCCCAATCAGTGCCCATCAGTGCAGCCTCATCAGTGCCCACCAGTGCCGCCTCATCAGTGCCTACCAGTGCTGCCTCATCAGTGCCACCTATCAGTGCCCATCAGTGCCACCTATCAGTGCCCATCAGTGCAGCCTATCAGTGCCCATCAGTGCCACCTCATTAGTGCCCATCAGTAAAGGAGAAAAATTACCTGTTTGCAAAATTTTATAACAAAATATGAAAGACGTTTTTTTTTTGTTTTTTTCCTGAATTTTCTGTCTTTTCTTGTTTGTTTAGCAAAAAATAAAAAAAACAAGTGGTGAATAAATACCACCAAAAGAAAGCTCTATTTGTGTGAAAAAAATTATAAAAATGTCATATGGGTACGATATTACATGACCGCGCAATTGTCATTCAAAGTGTGACAGCGCTGGAAGCTGGAAATTGGACTGGTCATAAAGGGGCTATAAGTGTCCAGTAAGCAAATGGTTAAAGAACTGTTCTATCACCAACACTGAAAGGGATCATTTATGATAGAGATAGTCAGACTTGCCAGGTGAACAGAGATAGATAAGATGTGGACATCATTTATTTCTCAAAAAAAAAAAGGTAGAAATGCTTTTAATTTTTCATTAAGGGACTGACTTTTATTTTAAATAATAAGTACTATTTGTGCTTTACAAAATGTTAATCTGCCGTCAAATAAATTCCAGTATGCTATTTAGAGAAAGCATCAAGAAACACGAGAACTGAAGCATAACTTTTTATGTAAGGAAATGGATGCATAAGCAAAGCAGTAAATGAACCCCCATAAAACATTTGACTCTAAAAACAAAACGTAATCGTTCCATACTTAGTCCAAAACTTGCAATATAATGTCAGTTCTACATATACACTGCCCCCCTCCTCCTTGAATCATCATCTGATGTTTGTATGTGGAAAATGTACCTGTAAAGAAGAAAGTTAGATTTATATTTACACTACCCCTATCTTTCACACCACTGGGAGTGACATCACTGTTCTGCCGGGAAGATTCCGGGGAAACGCAGAGCAGGTGAAATCTGGCGAGAAGACACTCAAGTCTTTTTCAAGAGCATCTTCTCTTGAGATTTTGGCTGCTCTATATTCCCCGGGATCTAGCTGGAGACGCTGCAGGCAAAAGGAGTAAGATAAGTATAAGTCTAACTTTTTTCTTTACGTGTATATTTCGCATCTACTAATAGCACGTGCTTTTTAAAGAAGGGGGTCCAGACAGTATAAGTGGACCTTGCACTTCATTGCAAGATCTGTTTTAAATAATTGCTCACAGTAATTTATTTTCTATTTACACAAAGTTAGGCTTTCACCAATGCAAATATTTCACTTTTTGAAATGGAGTTTATAAATGCATTAGGACTGATATTCAGATATGGATTTTCTTGCATAGTTACATTAATCCAGCTGGGATCAATGTCAGTATGCATATGTCCTACCTATGAGATCCCTGTAAAAGCTGGAAAGCACTGTAGTAGTCTCTAATGCCGCTGTCTTCCGAGTCCTATGCTGAGTGGTTGCCTGCTGTATAGTGAACACAGGGGGTCGCTTGCTCAGCACAGGCGCCTGCACAGAATGCCTTGCATTCTTCCCATGGAATACAAGGTCTTCTCTGACTGGACTAGGTGGAGATCGTGATGTCACAGAATGCAAGCTGTCCTGTGAATGGTGCCAGTGCCAAGTGGGTGACCCCATCTGGTTACTATGCAGAAAGACCGTGATCTCTAGTTTCCACATGGATCTCACAGTTGTGGCATATGCATACTTACATTGGTCAAAGCTGAACCAACATAACTACACAATAAAATCCATACCTCGAGTTTAGCTATAAATAGGAACATGCCTTAAGCCTCGTACACACGATCGGATATCCTATGGATTCTAATCCGATGGTTTTGTCCATAGGAAATCCGATGAAGCTGACTTCCATCAGCCTTGCCTACACACCATCAGTCTAAAAACCGACCGTTCCAAACGCGGTGACGTAAAACACTCAGATGAGCCGAGAAAAATTAAGTTCAATGCTTCTGAGCATGCGTTGACTTGATTCTGAGCATGCGTGGGTTTTTTATCCGATTGACTTGCCCATAGACGATCGGAGTTTTCGATCGGTTTTTTATCCATCGGAAAAATTTAAAACATGTTCTATTTTTTAAAACCGATGGAAAAAAGACCGATGGGTCCCATACACGATCGGTTTGTCTGATGAAAACAATCAATTGGACGGTTTTCATTGGTTAAACCGATCGTGTGTACAGGGCTTCAAAGTAGAAGGAGAGGCTAAACAATAAACCAGCCTAAAATGTTGCCTAGCCCAGTGTTTCTCAACTCCGGTCCTCAAGGCGCCCCAACAGGTCATGTTTTCAGGATTTCCCTCAGATGAAACAGCTGTGGTAATTACTAAGGCAGTGAAACTGATCAAATCCCCTGTGCAAAATAATGGAAAGCCTGAAAACATGACCTGTTGGGACGCCTTGAGGACTGGAGTTGAGAAACACTGGCCTAGCCCATTGCTTAGCATTGCCCTTAAAATAAATGTAAATGTAAATATTTTTTTTAATGTTTTTCTATACAGTCATGTGACAAAAGCTCCAGCTTCTATTTGTGACATGAAGGGCTGACAAAGGAGCTGAATAACCCAAAGTAGTGATGTCACTTGCCAGCATCTATAGCTCTAGGGGTAGTCGACAAGGGAGAGAGGTCACCCCCACCATCCGCACAGACAGGAGAAGGAGCTGGAGCACTGTGGTCACAAAAATGTTTAAAAAACATTGAGATTTATTAAAAAAGGTTTGAAGGGCAATGGGGAGCAATACGACACAGAGCATTTTTCGTCGTACAAGACACTCAACACTACCAACACAGTCTATGTGTAAGCCCCCTAACAAATATAAAACAAACAGACAGCGCAGCGCCCAAAATTTTTTTTATTATGCATATACCAATTATATGTGTAAATATATACGGTAAACTGTGACCACTATTAAATCATAAAAGATAACACAGATAAATAAATATAGTAAATTGATATATAAACAGTGCTCAATTAGATCATCCAAAGTCAATGCAAATGGTCCACTATATAATTCCAAACTCTCAATTCTAAAGTGCTTCCGTGCAGAAGAAAGGGGAGAGTGCAGCTCAATCCATGTGTCCAATAGTGCAAATCCTCCACCACATTGCACTCACCAGAAGAGTAATGCTAATTAGCCTATACAATATGTGTAATCCACCTTTTCAGGAGGTCTATGATGTCCTTTCCTCTCAATATATAAAATTGCAGATCATCCGTCCTAATGGAGAAATGCTCACCACCCAGAGCCAGAGATGCAGTATATAGTGTAGTATTTATGTATTAATGCTCGTAAATCACATAAACTTCCACATGGATAAAGTATAAAACAAATGTAAAAACAAATGCAGCCCGGACACGGAGTCGGCGGCGTGACATCACCACTCAACGCTTTCGTGCGCATGCATGTCTTCAGGGGCTCTGCCTATCCTAATGTCATGCCGCCGACTCCGTGTGCACGTGGTAAAGTGTCCATTGGAGTAGGTGATGGCCGCATTTGTTTTTACATCTGTTTTATACTTTATCCACGTGGAAATTTATGATCACCCTTATGCCTACAAGTACAAAAGCCCCACTACATGCCTCTCTGTACTCTTTTCCTAATATGCATATAAACAAAAATAAGTTCCAATGGGCCACGAGAAGTGGTGAAATACACTTCTCACATCACCTGTATTATGGTATGAGACCACAGTATTCTTTTGAGCTATTCTCTCATATTAAACAATGTTTGCATTTGTGTCATCCTTTTTGCTTAAAAAAAAAAATCAGTAAATGGAAATATTTAATTTCCCTTACCACAATATCCTGGAGTCCCACACACAGTCTTCATTGTCACCTGATCATCCACAATTTTTGACAGCCCAAAGTCAGCTGAAAGACATAGAATAAAAATGGAAACCGGTATTGAGCTCCAGAAACAGATCACAAATAGAGCATGTTACAATTATGACATACAGTTGGAATTTTCAGGTTTTCTGATGTTTGACATCATACAATTTATGCAAACGGTTTAGAGCCCAGAGGCAAGAGGGGCCTGGTCGTCAGTACCCTTTTGTCAAAAGTATTTTCTGTACAGCACATATTTTTGGAATTTAAATTATTAGTTCTGCTTCTACACTTTGACCCACTTTCCCTAATATGTGTGCTCACCCACTCCTGTGCTTTATACAGACAGCAAATCACAAAGGGAAGGAGGGGGGAGAGACATTCTTTTGATTTGCTACCATCATATCATAATTCATACCAAAATAAGTAAACTCCGTTAACAAAAGTTTGCGTTCACACACACTGGAAGAGGAGGCAAAAAGCAGGTTTCTTTGACCCTTGGAACGTAAGCTGATTTAGTGTAATGTACCCAATGGCTCAGTACACATGTGGCTGGGGGTGGTGCAGTCCCTCACTGCTATCTGTAATGTTTGGGCTGTGACCTACTATTCTATACATCACGACTGCTGGCAGATCCTGTATAGCTGTTGGAGAAATGGATAGAATTCAAGTGGACCACTGCTCCATCAATATGGGTTGTGTGATTCAAGCCTGAGTTAGATGTTAGTGCCTAGTAGATTTTTCCCTAAAGGGAGCAAAAATGCATGTAGGGACAGAGCTGGGATGTCCCTTGTCTAATTTTAGAGAAAAGCTAGACTGTAGTCAGCCTAAGCTCTAATTATTATTGTTCCTGTGTGTGTTAAATTTCCCCCAAATTCAGACTATTTCTGCTTCTTGCTAGGGAGTGTTCTCTAGTAGATCCCCTGAAATAGCCCTGTTCCAGGACCCCTAAAATAGCCCTGTTCCAGGACCCCTAAAATAGCCCTGTTTCAAAACTTGATATAGAAACATCTAAATATAGAAAAAAAAATTATCATTTACATGATTTTGGCAGCCAGAATTGCCATAGCTAAATTTTGGAATCAACCAAAGATGTCCTTTGAATACGTTAAGCATAAACCAAACTGGATAATGATTAAGAATAAAATATCATCAACTCTTACCAATACTCAATCGAAATTTGCTGAAACATGACAGCCATGGATTTTCTATCTTGATAGGGTGTTGTATGATCTGGAGATGCCCTCAATAATGCATTACCTATTCACTTCTTTCTTTATGGCAATGATTCTCCTATTATCTTTAAGTACATTTTTTATATAGTCAATTGGTACATTTACACTGTTGGATGTGGAAACAATTTTGTACTTTCAATTCACTATGACTCGATCCCATATGTAATTTCTACAGCTTAACTACCTATCGATTCTCAGGTATGTACCCTTAGTTTGAGACTTTTTCATATTGATGTAATGTGTCTTAACTGTACTCAAAATCCAAGCACCCATTTTGTTATTTTCTTTCTTGACAAGGGAGCCTGTTTGTTACTTAAACCTTAAACCTTAAGAGCCCATTCACACAGGGGCGTCTTTGGATCCGACTCCAAATCGCCCCAGGTCGCCCCTAGTCGCCTCAGGTCGCGCTGGCTGAAGAAATCAATGTAAGTTAATGGAGCCGTCCTTATGCACACTACTGCAGTCGCTCCGACTTCAAAAAAGGTCCCTGTACTACTTCAATCCGACTCCTAGGCGACCTGTAACCATTCATTTCAATGGGAGTCGCCTCTCCCTGTCTTAATAGGAGCGATTCTCCAGGAAGATAACATACATTTCTCCTGCAAAACTCTCTCTCCCCCCTCCCTCCCACAGAGCAGATTCTTGTTTGATTGGCCACTGGAATGTCTCCTGTCCTGCAGGCAACTTGGAGTTGCCTTGTAAATAGCTCCAGGTCGTGCTGTGATTCATACTCAGGTCGTGTCTGAGTTGCCTCATAAAATCGTGCTGGAAGTCGTGTTGCCCCTGTGTGAATGGGCTCTAAAGAGATTGGAATATAAAAAATGTACAAAAATGATTGCTGCCCAAATTCCTTTTACCCCTTTTACCCTATAAGAGGTCATGGCTTCTGCACTATGAGACGAAAAGATGAAATGCTGGCCCAATGAGCCGCATGGGGGGGGGGGTGGCTCATCTACAGTCAGGTCCATAAATATTGTGTCATCGACACAATTCTCACCACAGTGAATTTGAAAAGAAACAAACAAGACGTCCTTTAACTGCAGACTTTCATCTTTAATTTGAGGGTATTTACATCCAAATCAGGTGAACGGTGTAGGAATTACAGCAGTTTGTATATGTGCCTCCCACTTTTTAAGGGACCAAAAGTAATGGGACAGATTAACAATCATAAATCAAACTTTCACTTTTTAATACTTGGTTGCAAATCCTTTGCAGTCAATTACAGCCTGAAGTGTGGAACGCATAGACATCACCAGACGCTGGGTTTCATCCCTGGTGATGCTCTGCCAGGCCTCTACTGCAACTGTCTTCAGTTCCTGCTTGTTCTTGGGGCATTTTCCCTTTAGTTTTGTCTTCAGCAAGTGAAATGCATGCTCAATCAGATTCAGGTCAGATGATTGACTTGGCCATTGCATAACATTCCACTTCTTTCCCTTAAAAAACTCTTTGGTTGCTTTCGCAGTATGCTTTGGGTCATTGTCCATCTGCACTGTGAAGCACCGTCCAATGAGTTCTGAAGCATTTGGCTGAAGATGAGCCGATAATATTGCCAGAAACACTTCAGAATTCATCCTGCTGCTTTTGTCAGCAGTCACATCATCAATAAATACAAGAGAACCAGTTCCATTGGCAGCCATACATGCCCACGCCATGACACTACCACCACCATGCTTCACTGATGAGGTGGTATGCTTTGGATCATGAGCAGTTCCTTTCCTTCTCCATACTCTTCTCTTCCCATCACTCTGGTACAAGTTGATCTTGGTCTCAGCTGTCCATAGAATGTTGTTCCAGAACTGTGAAGGCTTTTTTAGATCTCAGGCTTATTCAGAACTCTAATCTGGCCTTCCTGTTTTTGAGGCTCACCAATGGTTACATCTTGTGGTGAACCCTCTGTATTTACCCTGGTGAAGTCTTCTCTTGATTGTTGACTTTGACACACATACATCTACCTCCTGGAGAGTGTTCTTGATCTGGCCGAGAAAAAGCAAGGGGAGAGGCGCCTCTGAGTGTAGATGTTTAAAAATAGGTAGAAGTACAGGCAACTCACATTTTACAAGGTAAAAGCAGGCATTATACGAAATCCATGGTTAGGAAGAGGTGTCATCAGTTCAGTCATGCTGTTCTTTATCCTGCTGGGGCGCTGTGCTGCTGGATGTCATATGCACCGCTGAAGATGGAGAGCCGGCGGCGGTGGGGAGACTGCAGATCACGGCCTGGGTTGTTGCTATTCCTGGCAGGCAAGGAGCAGTGACGTCACTGCATACCAGTGACACCTCTTCTTAACCATGGATTTCGTACAATGCCTGCTTTTACCTTGTAAAATGTGAGTTGCCTGTACTTCTACCTTGTTATTAAATTGTTTAAACATCTACACTCAGAGGCGCCTCTCCCCTTGCTTTTTCTCCTACAGTATTGGAACACGGTTTCTGTTTCTCCTTTGATGGCAGCCCTAAGACTGTACATGTGACTTTTGTTTTACCATTTCCCCCCCCCCCCTGGCCCCCATTATCTTGCTTACATACCCCCAGAGCTTGGACTCTATTTTCACTGTTTGTACATTGCATTGTACATTTACCATCTGATCCTATACTAATGGGATACCAGTGATTTGGACTTATGCGCATTTTACTTGTGTACTTCTTGATCTGGCCAACTGTTGTTAAGGGTGTTTTCTTCACCAGGGAAAGAATTCTTCTGTCATCCACCACAGTTGTTTTCTGTGGTCTTCCCGGTCTTTTGGTGTTGCTGAGCTCACCGGTGTGTTCTTTCTTTTTAAGGATGTTCCAAACAGTTGATTTGGCCACACCTAATGTTTTTGCTATCTCTCTGATGGGTTTGTTTTGTTTTTTTAGCCTAATGATGGCTTGCTTCACTGATAGTGACAGCTCTTTGGATCTCATATTGAGAGTTGACAGCAACAGATTCCAAATGCAAATAGCACACTTGAAATGAACTCTGGACCTTTTATCTGCTCCTTGTAAATGGGATAATAAGGGAATAATGCACACCTGGCCATGGAACAGCTGAGCAGCCAATTGTCCCATTACTTTTGGTTCCTTAAAAAGTGGGAGGCACATATACAAACTGTTGTAATTCCTACACCGTTCATCTGATTTGGATGTAAATACCCTCAAATTAAAGCTGAAAGTCTGCAGTTAAAGCACATCTTATTCGTTTCATTTCAAATCCATTGTGGTGGTGTATAGAGCCAAAAAGATTAGAATTGTGTCGATGTCCCAATATTTATGGACCTGACTGTATGCAGGTGTAAAAGGGTAATACAAGGATCATGAGAAAAACACATAGGTTGCCATTGTTGACTTCTAAATTTCTGGTTGCCTGACTGTTATGCTAATCAATGTTTTCAATGCATTCTAAATCACTAATCCAGAACTATCATGCAGATTAGGTCACACGAAAACTGACATCACTGGCTGTGTGTTTTTTCCAGGTCAGTGACTCTAAAACCAGAGACAGCCAAATAACTTGCGTCTTCAGAAGAAAGTCAGTATTGGCAGTTCATAATCCAGGGTTTATCAACTAGGGTTCCTCCAGAGGTTTCTAGGGGTTATTTGAACAATGAGCAATTCATGCCTCTTAGATAAATTCCCACTCATACCATTGATCTTTTTAGCTATCTGTAAGGAGGTAATTCTTCCCAATGACAACTATTCTTCCCACTGACCATCACACAGATGTATCATGAGATGTAGGTACAGTAATTTTTAGCCAAGGTTTCCTGAGACCGGAAGATATTTTTAAGGGTTCCTCTAAGTTGAAAAGGTTGAGAAAGGCTGCCATTATTTGTGTTTGTTTTATGATAATTGTTCTTTTAAAAGTTTTCCATACTAGTGAGTAGAAACCAATGATCAGTTTGGTTCATATATATTTTGACACAGGCACAATTTAGTTATTTTTTCAGGTATTTACCAAAACATATTCAAGCTATAGTTATATAATGGGCTTAAAGTGCATACTCTCAGGTTTAATTTGATGGTATGTACATCCAAATCAGAGGAAAGAATTAGGAATTACAGCTCTTAAGATAAGCCATCCCCCCCTTTTCAAGAGGCCAAAAGTAATTGGACAATTGAATCAAAAGCTGTTTCATGGCCAGGTGTGGGCTACTCCTTCATTCTTTTTCCATCAATTAAGCAGGTCTTGAGTTGATTCTAAGTGTGGTATTTACATTTGGAATCTATTGCTGTGAACCTACCTCATACGTTCAAAGCAGCTGTCAATGCAAGTAAAACAGGCCATTGTAAGGCTTCAAAAACAAAACAAATTCATCAGAGAGATAGCAGCAACATTTGGAGTGGCCAAATCAACGGTCTGGTACATTCTGAGGAAAGAAGAATGCACTGGTGAGCTCAGAAACATAAAAAGGCCTGGATGTCCACAGAAGACAACAGTGGTGGCAGGATCCTCTCTATGGTAAAGAAAAACCCATTCACAACATCCAGACAAGAAGGACACTCTCCAGAAGGTGGGTGTATCATTGTCAAAGCCTACAATCAAGAGAAAACTTCACAAGAGCAAACACAGAGGGTTCACCACAAGGTGTAAATTATTCATAAGCCTGAAGAAAAGAAAAGCCAGATTAGACTTTGCCAAAAAACATCTAGAAAAAAGCCAGACCAGTTCTGGTAAAGCATTCTTTGAATGGATGAAACTAAGATTAATCTGTACCAGAATGAAGGGAAGAAAAAAGTGTGGAGCAGGCTTGAAACAGCTCATGATCCAAAGCACACAACGTCATCTGTAAAACATGGTGGAGGCAGTGTGATGGCATGGCCATGCATGGCTTCCAGTGGCACTGGGTCATTGGTGTTTATTGATGTTGTGACATGAGACATAAGCAGCCAGATGAATTCTGCAGTGTTTAGAGATATACTGTCAGCCCAGATTCAGTCAAAAGCAGCAAAGTTGATTGGACGGCGCTTCACAGTACAGATGGACAATGATCCAAAAACACACTGCAAAAGCAACCCAGGAGCTTTTGAAGGAAAAGAAGTGAAATATTCTGTAATGGCCGAGTCAATCACCTGATCTCACCCCAATTGAAAATGCTTTTAACTTGCTGAATGCAAAACTAAAGGCAGAAAGACCCGCAAACAAAGAACAATTGAAGACAGCTCCTGTTAGAGCCTGGCAAAGCATCAACAAGGACGAAATCCAGTCTTTGGTAATGTCCATGGGTTCCAGACTTCAGGCAGTCATTGCCAGTAAAGGTTTCTCAACAAAATATTAAAAATGAACATTTTATTTATGATTATATTCATCTGTCAAATTACATTTGAGCCTCTGAAAATGGGGGACTGTGTATAAAAATAGTTGCAGTTCCTAAAATTTGTACTTGATATTTATGTTCAACCCCTTGAATTAAAGCTGAAAGTCTGCACTTCAAATTAATTTGACTTGTTTCATTTAAATTTTGTTCTGGTGGTATACAGAGCTAAAAGTATGAAAATTGTGCCTGTGTCCAAATATATATATGGACCTAACTGTATGAACATGAAATACATACAGAGACTTATTTGCAAAGTGTTTATGCAAATTCTATGGCACTAATTTCCCCCTAAACGCTTATCAAACATAAGCTAAAGAATTCTCTAAATCAGCTTATACATAAAGCTGAATACACATGTATGAACTAAAAAAGGCACACAAATTCAGAATTGGGAGCAAAGCAGTGATTCACCATTTGCAGATAATGAGAGATGAGAAGGTGACAGCTACCAGCATTGTTGCATCTCAGGCAGTTCTGACAAGGAACAAATTCTACAGGTACCTATAAATATTAGATCAGCCTTGTTAAGCACTTGGGATTTCAACACTTTCATTCAATAATCACATTGCAAATAAAATCCAAACTGCTACATATAGTATATCCTGAGAAACTGAAAAAAAGGGAAAGCTGAACATTCTCTTTTTTTCATTATGTGTGTAGAAATAATCACGATAACACATTCGTTATGTGGCCAGGTTGTGTAAAAGTCTGACACATGTGGTATCGCCATACTCAGCAGGAGTAGCAGAACGTGTTTTGGGGTGTAATTTGTGGTATGCACATGCCTGTTAATATGACAATTTTGTAATAAAAATAAAAATCTTAATTTTGCAAAGAATTGGGGAAAGAAAATACACTGTGAAAAAACTCGCCATGCCTCTTACTAAATACCTTGGAATGTCTATTTTCCAAAAAGGCGTCATTTGGGGGATATTTTTACTGTCCTGGCTTGTTAGGGCCCGTACATACGGTCCGAAAATCAGATGACAGATCGTCCGACTTTTTTCGTTTACTAGTCGTAAGTAGCAATTGAATAGGTTACTAAAGTCCCGAAAAAACTTGTACGACAGAAGAAAAAAAATTGGAAGTGATGTCATGTGTTGTAGTGTATTTGTATTGTATTTTCGGACGACAGCTGTACTGACTAAACGAAAATCGCACAATCTGGTATCGTACAAGGAAAATTTCCGTGCTTGTCCGATCGAATAATATCGGATGAATTGTCATGATGAACTCTCGAGAGCTCTGTACTAACAATCCGATTATCGTACGATCGCATCGAAAGCAATATTTTTCATCCGATTAGTGTCTCAAGAAAGGAGATAGGTCGTCAGTACATCAAGTTTGATCAGGTGTGATCAATTTTAAATGATTGGCACCATAGCTTGTAGACCCTATAACCTTCACACAGCCCAAATAATATACACAGATTTTGGTTATTTTTACCAAAGCTATGTAGCAGTATAAATTTTGGACAACATTTATGAAGAAAAATTACTAAATTGCAAAAAAAAAATTACAGAAATGAACAAAAATGCATTTCTTTACAAATTATTGTTTTTTTTTATTTATAGTGCAAAAAATAAAAACCCAAAAGAAAGCTCTATTGGAATGAAAAAAATTACAAAATTTTTATATGGGTACAGTGTTGCATGACCGAGTAATTGTCATTCAAAATGTGAGAGCACTAAAAGCTGAAAATGTGTCTGGTTAGGAGGGGGGTTTAACCCTTTCGCTGCCAGACCCTGTACTCTATTTTGTACACAATTTTTCCTTTGCTTTTTTAGTTTTCACTTATAGCTTTCGGAGTTTGTAAAAGCTCTATATTTTCCCAAAACACATGACCAGTAGAATAAAAAGAAGGTGCTACTGATTTTTAAGGTCCCACGATATTTGCGCAAAACAATATTTTTGCTAAAAATCCACTAAAATCATTATTAGCAGCTAAAAACACAGCAAATTTTACAAAATTCCTACTAAATATAAAAGCTTAACCTGTATTGAGGTAAAATTGCGCCTTTTTGCGAAACTGTGAAAATCGAGCAGACACAAAAGTGTAAATATCCAAATTTATCAAAAAATCTGAAGGTTCCTATTTTTCCCTTACAGCTTTCAGAATTTGTAAAAGACCCCCAAAACCATATATTTTCTGAAAGCATATAACCTCTAGAATAAAAATAAGGTACTACTGTTTTCTAGACCCCGTGGTATTTGCACAAATGTTTATCAAACCAATATATTCGCAAAAAATACACTAAAACCATTATTAGCAGATAAAAACACAGCTAATTTTAAAAAATTCCTGCTAAATCCCTACTAAATATAAAAGCTTAGCCTGTATGGAGTTAATAAATAACAAAAAAATAAAAATTTTACATTGCGCCTTTTTGCAAAATGGTGAAAATCAAACGTACGCAAACATTTAAATATCAAAATTTCACAAAAAATCTGAAGGTTTTAATTTTTCCCTTATGCCCTGTACACACGATCGGATTTCAGATGGAATAAAATCCGATGGAATTTTCCGTCGGAATTCCGATGAAGCTGACTTCCATGAGTCTTGCATACATACCATCAGACAAAATTCTGACCGTCCAAAACGCGGTGACGTAAAACACTCAGACGAGCCGAGAAAAATGAAGTTCAATGCTTCTGAGAATGCGTTGACTTGATTCTGAGCATGCGTGGGTTTTTTCTCCGTTGGAGTTCCACACAGACAATCGGAATTTCCTATCGTTTTTCTTTCCACCGATGGGAAAAAGTCCGATGGGGCCCACACACGATCGTTTTTTCCGATGAAAAAAGTCCATCGGACCTTTTTCAAAAACAATTGTGTGTACAGGGCATAACAGCTTTCTGATTTTTTGAAAGACCCCCCAAACCATATATTTTCTGAAAGCATGTGACCTCTAGAAAAAAAAAAGGTGCTACTGATTTTTAAGGCCCACACTAAAACTATTATTAGCAGATAAAAACACACAATTTTACAAGATTTATGATAAATTCCTGCTAAATATAAAAGCTTATACTGTGTTGAGGTAATAAATAACAAATATTTGTAAATTTTAAGATGCAGCTTTTTGCGAAATGTCTCTAAAATTTCAGATGTTTTAATTTATCACGTATAGCAGTGATGGCAAACCTTGGCACCCCAGATGTTTTGGAACTGCATTTCCCATGATCAGGGCCGTTTGAAGGAATTTGGGGGCCCCAAGCAAAATGGACATGGAGGCCCCCCCAACACCCCCGCACGCACGCAAAGCCTATGGGAACCACAGCATAGCAATACAGTTTAAGTTCACCCACACTTTATATGAATAAAAAAGGTTTACAGTGCAAATACTGCTGTTGCATATAATGTGCATAAAATTTGAACATTTTCAACAATTGTACATTTGCAAAAAACATCACTGTACTATAAAATCAAATATACATTAAAAAAGTGCACAATAAGTAAATCCAACATACTTAAAACACACACACACATACATACACACTCACATTAAAATGTTTCAGTTCTCACAAACGTTTGCGAGCCTTGTTTTCTGCAAAGGCAATCACAATGTCCTCCATGTCCAAAGACTGGCGAACATCACGCTCATTTTTTTTTACTCCCCTCCCCCCTCCCTATGCTTTTTTTAACCCCCCCCATGTTCTTTTTACCCCCCTCCCTACCGTACCGCGCGGCAGGAGATTCAGTTTCCTGTTCCCGGCAGGACTGAAAGGAAGTGAGCACTCAGTGTGCACTTCTTGTCCGGACTGACAGGAGGAAGGAAGAGGAGCTCGGCCACGCTACAGGGAAGGGGAAGTGACGAGAGAGGCAGCAGTGCCTGAGGCTCTCTATAGAGCGCTCAGGCGGCTGCAGCATTTATAGGAAGCGTGGCAAGGCAAGGGCCCTGCTTGGGGCCCCAGGCCAGCTCAGGGCCCCAAGCAATTGCTTGGTTTGCTTGCCTTGTCGCAACGGGCCTGCCCATGATGCTCCTGCACTCTGCATTGTAGCTGAGCATCATGGGAATGTAGTTCCAAAACATCTGGGGTGCCAAGGTTCGCCATCACTGACTTAAAGCTTTCAGATTTTGAAAAAGACCCCCCCCCAACATACATTTTCTGAAAGCAGATGACCTGTAGAATAAAAAGAAGGTGCTACTGATTTTTTTGCCCTACAATACTTGCGCAAATGTTTATCAGATCGCTATTTTTACTGAAAAAATGACAAAAAAATCCTTATTTGCACATAAAACCACAACATAACTTACAAAATTTCTGCTAAATTCCTACTTAGGGTCACTCAATGGGGTGTGCCACATCGTACGCCCATGGAGGGCTGTGTTTACCCGCACGTGCATGGAACACCTGTGCATTCCTGTGCCGCTCAACATGGCCTTGCTGTAGTTATATCACTTACATTGAGATTAAATAGAACAGGACCCAGTACAGAGTCTTGCGGTACACCATTAGTGACTGCTCTCTGTTCTCAGTGAACTCCATTTGTGGAACTGTATCAAATGCCTTGCTGAAATCAAGATAGGCTATATCCACATTGGTAATATAGTGGAACCTCGGATTATGAGCATAATCCGTTCCAGGAGAATGTTCGTAATCCAAAGTACTCGCATATCAAAGCGAGTTTCCCCATTAAAGTCAATGGAAACGAAAATAATTTGTTCCGCATTGACTTCAATGGCATGCAATACTGCATGTGGCTAGAGTTGGGGGGGCGCCGAAGAGCCTCGGAAACAGCCAGAAAGGCCCGAGGACAGCTTGGCTGACCACGGGAAATCTCTGAAACGCTCAGGAATGGCGTACTCAGGAACAGCGTATTTCCGAGTCTTTCGGAGCATTTCCGAACAGCTTCAAATGGCGCCGATCGGCTACGATCATCTGCGCCGTTCGGCTCCAGCTCCCCCCACCTCAGGCCAAACGCAGTACTGCACACCACTTTGGCCTGAATCCTGCTAGTTTTGCGAGACAACACTCGCAAACCGAGTTAGGATTTTTCAAAATACAGTGCTCGTATTGCGAAAGGCTCGTTAACCGCGTTACTCGCAATCCGAGGTTCCACTTTATAATCAAAAAATTCAATCAGATTAGTTTGACATGATCTGCCCTCAGTAAAGCCATGCTGCTTTAGGTCCAGCGAGTTGTGTATTTTTAAGTGATCAATGATACTTCTCAGGAGTGATTCTATTAACTTGACTACAACCGATGGTCAACTTACTGGCCTGTAACTGCCAGCTTTGACCCTGCTGCCCTTCTTGTAGATAGGTACAATATTAGCTGTCCACCAGTCATGGGGAACTTCTACTGTTAGAAGAGATTCATTAAAAAATTTGTTAACTTGTAAATTAATCAGTTGCTAATGTTTGTTAACAGGTGTCTTTGGCAACAGTTGTCAACAAAAAATACATTAAGACAAATCATATGCTATTAAATCTTTAAAAGACAATACATTGTTCATTGTTGCCCATAAATAAAATCTATGATGGGCTAGCACAGGGCTCAAAATTTCAAATCCTGAGCTACTAGCCAGACCTCAAGGGTTACTCGCCACCAGTTGCCAGGCCCAACCCTACCATGCCCCGCCCCTAATCCCACCCCTAAACACGCCCTCAAATTATCTCATGAAATTACACTTAAATTGTTTATGCAGAATTAAGTTATAAAAATAAATATTAACAACAACTTTATCCATGTCCAAAACTGCAGCCTGCCGTGTCTGCCAATGCAGTCTGTCCGTGTCCACCAATACAGCCTGTGTCCGCCAGTGCAGCCTGTGTTCCCAAATGCAGCCATCTGTCCCCAATGCAGCCTTGTGTCCCCAAATGCAGCCTTGTGTAGCCTTGTGTCCCCAAATGCAGCCTTGTGTCCCCAAATGCAGCCATGAGTCCCCAAATGTAGCCATGTGTCCCCTTGTGTCTCCAAATGCAGCCTTGTGTCCCCAAGTGTCCTCAAATGCAGCCTTGTGTCCCCAAATGCAGCCATGTGTCCCTAAATGCAGCCATGTGTCCCTAAATGCAGCCTTGTGTCCCCAAATGCAGCCATGTGTCCCTAAATGCAGCCTTGTGTCCCCAAATGCAGCCATGTGTAGGTCCCCAGTGGCCTACCTGTGTAGGGAAAGAGAGAGCCCCCCTGCCACCGCTGTCTTATTGATCAGCGCGCGGGGAACATAATTGCTTTCATTTCAATAGCTGTGTTCCCCGCCGCGCCGTCATATATAGCCCCTCCCCCTTGTCCGGGCACTTTGATAGACAGATCACCTGCACAATCCTGGGAACACAGCTATTGAAATGAAAGCTGTTACGTTCCCTGCGCGCTGATCAATGTGGCGGCGGCAGCTCTCCTCTCCTTTCCTCTCTCTTGCCCCACGATCGCCCCCCCCCCTGCTCCCAGGCAGCCCACACTCGCCCAGCCCTCAAAATCCACTCGCAAAATG
This sequence comes from Rana muscosa, assembly GCA_029206835.1. NCBI lineage: Eukaryota > Metazoa > Chordata > Amphibia > Anura > Ranidae > Rana > Rana muscosa. The sequence continues at coordinate 1,029,033,626 of CM055116.1, forward strand.
AGGGCTGGGCTAGCAGCATGGGGTAGTAAAATAATGCAGCATTCACTGTTCAAATGTTTCTACAGGCAGTCCCCGGGTTACAAACAAGATAGGTTCTGTAGATTTGTTCTTAAGTTAAATTTAAAGTTAAGTTAAATTTGTATGCAAGTTGGACCAGGTAAATTGTTAAAGTGTAACTCCAGCCCAAAAACTTTTTAAACTTTTTTTGGATAGCATAGGGAAGGGTTAACGCCCTTTTAATGTTTGTTTTGCTGTCTGTGTCCCTGTTTCACCTCACTTTATGTCCCTGTGACAATTGGATTTTGGGTTGTTGTGGAAACAAGCCTTAGGCCCCTTTCACACGGGGCGGATCCGTGCAGATCCGCCCCGTGAAGCTCCGCTTGCTCAGCGGGGATCGCTCCGTTGATCCCCGCTGAGCCGACGGATGACTGGGCGGTCCCCGCACACTGTGCAGGGACCGCCCTGTCAGAGCGCCGCTCTCCCCTATGGGGAATCGGATGACGACGGACCGTAGAGTCCGTTGTCATCCGACCCGCTCCGCCGACGGAAGGAAAAATAGGGTTTTCCTCCGTCACACTTTGGCGGAGCGGAGCGGAGCGGATGTCAGCGGACATGTCTCCGCTGACATCCGTGCCTCCATAGGGGTACATGGAGGATCCGTTTCAGGTCCGCCTAAAAAACTGACAGGCGGACCTGAACGGACCTCCGTGTGAAAGAGCCCTAAGTGATAAAACTTCAGTGGACAAATAATATAATAATTACAATCAGCGCAAATTAACATACACTACTAACAAAAGTAAATCAAATGTGTTTAGCACAGCCAGACACTGTAAAGTGATTCCACAACACCAAAGTAATATATTTAAATAAATTCAGTGTAGCGCAACACCTAAATAAAAAAAACATGCAAGGCCTCATGCCCACGGATGTTTTTACAGCCACGTTTTTGAGCGTTTTTTACAGCTTAAAAACGCCTGTCCATGTTAGTCTATAGCTTCATGCCCACCTAGACGTTTTTGAGCTGCAAATAGCATAGACGTTTTTAAGCTGTAATAAAAACCCAGGACCAGTGCGTTCCTCAGCGTCGGCGTTAGGCATAAAATACAATAACATGGACAGGTGTTTTTAAGCTGTAAAAAACGCAGCTGTAAAATCGTCCGTGGGCATGAGGCCTAAATAGTCCAGCAACTTCCAGGTAATAAATGAAAAATTGTGATGAAAATATATTTAGCAAAACACCTCGTGTCTTCACTATTCATGCATAGTGCACATCCATAACCAGGTGAAGGGCCTGCCCACCTCAATTAAATTACCAACACGCTCATCAATCTTTAACCCAGGTACATCTCTTGTATCCACGTTGGCTAACACAGGGCATTCGTCCCACCCACTTGCCGAAGCTCTCCATGGACTCATACAGCTCACATATCATACAAGACAGAATGGTCCCACAACTATATCTCAAAGTTCTTTTAGAACTCCGGGATGAATACCATCAGGGCCCATTGCTTTAGTAAGCTTTAACCAAGCCAGTTCCTCTGTCTCCACAAATCCTAAAAATGAACCATCATTACTAGAACCAATATGTATTCCCAACTTGTTATCATTATTATAATTTATTTCTGAGAAGACTGAATAGAAGTAATTGTTTAAATGGTTTGCTACATCCATGTCTCCCTCAACATAAGTGTTGTGCCCATTTTTCATTTTAGTGATCCCATTGTATTTTTTCCTTCTGTCACTAATGTACCTAAAAAAGGTTTTATCTCCTTTCTTAATAGATTTAGCAATTTCCTCATTTCTGTACTTTGTCAGCACTGACTTTCCAAAGAATACCCAATCACATTCAAGAAAAATGGAGGAAAAAAAACAAAAATTTTGCTTGCCCATGGATGGGATGATTGAAAATCATTCACTAAACTAAGTTTAATCTCCCTTATAAAGTGACAATTCGCTTGCAAACTGAACATGCACTTCTAGTAAACAACCCCAGTGGGTCTACTCAACTCTCTGACAACGTAATGGCACATTAAACACAGTGATGTTATCATACTAACAAGATGAAGAACCGATGCTAAAGGCCAGGCCTTTCATGGTACCTTTCTGGTCGAGGAAAATGCTGTCTGGGTAATTAGTATGTGTTGTACATTTTGCAATTTCATTCCCACAGGTTTAAAACAGACCAAATTGTGAAAAGGCATTTTCAAAAGCACTGAATACCCTCCAAACTATTTAACAAGAATAGTTTATTTGAGTTTACTTTCAACATAATTGAGCAGGCATGTATAAATTAAATGTAATTTCGGCTGTCCCTCCAGCCTAAGCACTTTCAGCCTTAGTGGAAATAACAAAAAGCGAATAACTGTGCAGCAATCACTATGAATAGTTCACATTGTTAAATCCTGGAATGTTCTGTCGGTATTACATGCCAACAGTATTCCTGATTAGCAACTGCAATTTTATTTATTTTAATGGATTTATCTTTTATATGCTTCATAATAAAGACCTTTCAAACACAGCAGTCTTTAGCTTGCAGGAAGAATTTGAAAGCACCTTGAAGATGATTTTAAAAAGCAGCTATGGAATAAGAATATTGAGGTCGACATCATTTTCTTAAACTCTTTGTGCATTTACTAATCAAGTGACAGAATTCTCTATTTCTATATCCTTAGGGCATTTTGCTATTGAGCAAAATCTTCTATAAAATTGCATTTTACAAAATAGTACAAAAAAAATGGGAATTCTCTCTTCTTATATTTTTTTTTATCATCAAATGCAATTTTATTTTTAGTACGCTCTGGCAAAGTGAAAAGTACAATGTATCCCTCCATGTGTAACGATAAAGGTAAGGTCAAAAAAGACTCCTTTCTGGGTCTTGAAATGAGTAACATGCCTTTCAGCATATTAATTTAAGTGTGCACTCTGTAAATATTACATGTACCCCGCGTGTTTCTGCTTTCAGCTACCTCCTTGTTATATGACCTAATTGCTTGACTGCTATGCTTTACTGCTCTGAGTCACCGAGACGGAACAAGGATGCAGCAAACTAAGTAAGAACTCTCGATCTGCAGCTTTGTATTGTCAGAAAGTATTGAAGCCGTGGATCAACATTAAAGCAAGGCCAAAAGTGAGGTCAGCGATGGCAATCTATGTAGAGCACACAAATGGAGCTGTGGGATGACAGGACTTGTCTTAACTCCTTCAGATCTGCGCTATAGCCGAATGACGGCTACAGCGCGGATCTGCTTTGCCGGGAGGCCGTCAATAGACGTCCTCCCCTTTGCATGCGTGCTGTGATCACCGAGTCACTGAAACTCGGGTGATCACAGATCGGAGTAAGGGGCCGATCCCGGCTTCTTACCACGTGATCAGCTGTCAGCAAATGACAGCTGATCACGTGATGTAAACAAAAGCTCGGTAATCGGTTTTTTTTCTCTTCACGCTCACAGCGTGAGGAGAAAAAAAAGCCAATCATCGGCTTTTGTGCAAGGGACATCAGTCCCGAAGAGGAAGAGGCACGTCCGACTCATCTGTGCCCACAGGTACCGCCTGCCAGTGCCACATACCAGTGCCCACAGTGCCACAAATCAGTGCCCACCAGTACAAATCAGTGCCACCTATCAATGCCCACAAGTGCCACCTATCAATGCCCAACAGTGGTGCCAATCAGTGCCTTATCAGTGCCACCTAGCAGTGCTGCCTATCAGTGTCTCCTACCAGTGCCTATCAGCGCCCATCATTGCCACCCATCAGTGCCCATCACTGCCAGCTATCAGTGCTACCTATTAGTGCCACTTCTCAGTGCCCACCAGTGCCACCTATCAATGCCCTTCTGTGCCACCTCTCTGTGTCACCTCTCAATGCCATTCCGCTCTGCTTCATTCTCCCTCATTTTTGTCAACCGCCATTTTCCTTACTGGTCATCATATGGAGGAGCCTAGGGGAAGCTTTTCAGGTTCTGTTTGATCAGTGTGACAGGTGGAAAAACATCCAAACTGCCAAACTTTAAGAAAGCCCAAGTGTCGGATAAATAAAAGCAGCTTTAGCCTGGGGCGTGCAGCAGTTTGAATTTCTTTTGTTTCGAGTGTGTGCATAGAGCTGAGGCAGACTCTCCCTGTTTCTGCACCCTGTTTAGAACCCTTTCACACTGGGGCCGCGTTAGCGCTAAAGCGAGACTCGCGCTGTTTAAGCAGTGATTTTTGGCCGCTAGCAAGGGCACTTTTAACCCCAAGGAAGGGGTTAAAAACTCCAGTTTTGCCGCGCTTCGGAAGCGCTGCCCATTCATTCCAATGGGCAGGGCGTTTTGGAATCGCTAAATACAGCGCTCCCAACCCGCTCCGAAAATTACGCTTGTATGACTTTTCGGAACGTCCCGCACTGTCGAGTGTGAAAAGTCTCACTTGAATGAATAGGAGGAGGTTTTCGGGTGCTTAGCAGAGGCTATTTCCAGCGCTAAAGCGCATGAAAACCACCCCAGTGTGAAAGGGGTCTTAGTGTGAGTCCTGGAGCGGCACCCCGACTTTCATAGTTAAAAGCTAGAAGAGATGATAAAAGTGCTGGCAATCACAACGAGGCAGTACCTGGATGCCCGGCGCTTGTGATGCTACTGCCCCCTGCCCTCCCCCACATTACACCAGCTGGGTCTCAGCCATAGGAGAAGCGGTACTGTGGCTGGGCACAGTGTCCAGGGCAGAAGCAGGAAGGGGGAGGTTAGCTTCTTGGGGGCGCAAATCTGGAGAGGCACAGCCCACCCCAGCACCCCCTAAGTCCGGCCATGCTAGCACATCTAACACTAGCCTGCCCCCAGACTTATTATTATTATTATTATTATACACGATTTATATAGCGCCAATAGTTTACGCAGCGCTTTACAATGTAGAGGGGGGACAAAACAATTACAGTACAGTTCAATACAAAAGGTACAGGAGGGCCCTGCTTGTAGAGCTTACATTCTACAGGGAGGGGTGGTAGTACAAAAGGTAATAGCTGCAGAGAATTTGATGGGGGTGGTTTGGGGATAGTTGTTAGGTGGGTGTGGGATAGGCTTCCCTGAATAAAGGAGTCTCTGTTGCTCCTTTAATTAGAATGTAAGCACTCTAATAAAGAAAGTGTGTTACTGGCCAGATCACCAGCTGAAAACTGAGGGTGAAAAGCCTAAAAAAAAGAAAACAAACGCAGCCACTATATATATAATGATTGGTAAGCTGTAATATATTAAATTTTTTTTTTGGGTTTATATAACTTTAACTTTTATACCAATGATTCTGCTACCCTACCCCCATCATCCTCTTCCAACCTTGTTCATCCTCATTCCTCCATTACTAGTAAAGTGTAGTAATCTATAGCAACATACCAGATTTCAGCTTACTGTAGACTGTGCAAGTCAAAATGTGATTGGCTGGTATGGGTTACTGCTTTGGCACCCAGTTATTTTCACTGCCTTGTTAAATGAGCCCGAACATAAATTGCGAGTGAATAACCGGATTACAGCCCATTACTTCTGCCAGTACATCGAGTGATTGTGCACTACGATCTGACAGAAAGGAATTTATTGTGGATGGAGAACTTACTGCAATACTTCACTGATGATCTCAGCATCCTGAAACATTGGGGTTAATTTACTAAAACTGGGGAGTGAAAAATATGGTGCAGCTCTGCATAGAAACCAATCAGCTTCCAGTTTTTTTTGTCAAAGCTTAAAGTAGAACTATAGGCAAAAAAAAATTCATTTTGGATAGAGTAAGGGAGGGTTATAACCCCTTTCAGATTTTTTTTTCCATTCTGTGTCCCATTGTGGAGATTTACCTTCACTTCCTGTCCTATAGCTAAACAGGAAGTGAGAGGCACTCCCTGCAAATTAAGGGAATCCCTTGGGGACCCCCAGGCCACCAGAACTAGTATCCCCATTTGAAAATGTCCCTTCTATTACTTTTCTGGGGACATCCAAAATGTGTGATTTTCTTTTATTTTTAATGATAATGGTAATCAGGACAAATTGAGAGGGTGACTCTCCCTAATGGGAGCAGAGACAGCAATAAAAACTGACAAAGTATTTTAATTCCTCCCCATTCGGTCCTGAACTAAAAAAAAGTTTTCCCTTTAGTTGTATATGAAAGGGTTTATAAAGAAATTAAAAAATAAAATTTATATAACAAACATGTTATACTTACCTCCACTGTGCAGCTCGTTTTGCACAGAGTGGCCCTGATCCTCCTCTTCTGGGGTCCCTCTGCGGCTGTCTCGGCTCCTCCTCGCAATCACTCACCACCTATATGCGAGCGAGCTCGCATGGTGGTGAGTGATTGCGGGCGCGCTCCAGTGATACAGCCAGCGGCTATTGCCGCTCACTGTAGCAGTTGGCCCCACCCCTCGGCGCGCCACGTCATTGGATGTGATTGACAGCAGCGCCAGCCAATGGCTGCGCTGCTTTCAATCCATCCACTGTAGCCAATCAACGGCCAGGCTGAACAGCGAGGAGGATGTCGGGGCCGAGCGCGGGACTTTCGAGGGCTCAGATAAGTAAAACAAGGGGTTCGGGGGGCGGTATTGTCGGATGTTTTTTCACCTTAATGCATAGGATGTATTAAGGTGAAAAAACTTTTTCCTTTACAACCCCTTTAAACTGAACAAGCTGAAGTTAGAAGCTTATGGGCTGCCATGCCAGCTGCACCAGATTTTCCCCTCTCCAGTTTTAGTAAATGAAGCCTACCGTGTATGTTAGAGCTTTACATTTACATAGGGATACCATATGCATAATCTTATACTGGCAGAATTGTATAAAGTAAGATGTTCCATACAATAGGTCTCTTCATGTTTTTGGGAAGTTCAGACCCCCTCATATCATTTTTTTTACATTGGACCGTTTAGTGCATGTAGTGAATACTGTCTTTATTCTGCACCGGACAACTATTAGACAACAATGAGAAGTTATCCCACGGGATAGAGGTTTGATCCATTTATGATTAGCTTCCAGAATTGCTGCTTACGACATACACTGTATAACAGGGATATGCAATTAGTGGATCTCCAGCTGTTGCAAAACTACAAGTCCCATCATGCCTCTGCATCTGGGTGTCATGCTTGTGGCCGTCAGAGTCTTGCTATGCCTCATGGGACTTGTAGTTCTGCAACAGCTGGAGGTCCGCTAATTGCTTATCCCTGCTGTAAAACTTCTCCAGAACCTGCAGAAACACGCAGATCAGGAAAATCAGAAATAATAATCTGCACACCTGTTCCAAAATATTAACTCAAGGTATTGAGGTCAGTGGCCCAGCATAGCCCAGCATAACAGCCAGGCAAGTAGCCAGTTCAGGAGATAAGTAATGACAGTTTCTACATTCTCTAATGCCAGGTTTCCATTAACAGTTTTTCATTAAACCCCGGCTATGAAAAACTCACATTACATGCTGTATAACAGAATATTCATACTCAAAAAGCCACTAAAGCATTAATTTTGTGTAGAGTGAAATATACCTGGTTGATCCTGCCTTAAGCTGTCCCTCCCATCTTTTCTGTGTCCCTACTGCAGCCTGAGATTGTGTAGACCAGTTGGTGTCCTCTATGGAGCATGCTCAATTTCAGTTCCCTTCTAAGCTCTTAATTTGCTCCTTTTTCTTATCTTTGCAGCCTACATGACTAAAGAGTAACACATGTGGGAGTATACACAGTATACTTAACTACTTTAAGTCTGAATAAAGTGAGGAAGGATTAAAACCTCTTACACATTTTACTACTCTCTGTTGCCTTCATGGGAAATTTTATTTACTTCCTCTTGTGGTGACAGTTGTCACTGGGGAAGGAAGTGAGAGGAAATCTCCTCAAGACACCAGACAACTCCAAAGTGGTTCTCTGCCCAAACTAAAAGGAAAATATTTTGGCTGGAGTTACACTTTAATGTATTAACCATGTCAGCTCTTACACCTGTAAACAGGGTGGATTTCATTTAAATCAAGTCAATTTAAGTCACAATTTAAATCATGATTTAAATCACTAGTAAAAAGGCTTGATTTAAATCATAATTTTTAAAGAGCAACTGTCATCTCTGTCCCGCAGCGGCTCCTCATCTGACTCGCTGTTGACTCACCGACAGTCCCATTCACTTTAATGGGACGGCTGGTGATGCGGCAGTGACACAACAAGGTGAGGGACGTGGCGGCAGCAGGTGAGTGGATGCCAGCTAACGGGTGCTGCCATGATGGATCTGAAATGACAGGTGCTCTTTAAATGTAAGTACTTATTCTTGCTGATAGTTAGAATCTTTAATATTTTCAAACAAAATGAAGGTTTTCTATTTAGAATAATAAGCTGTCAGGTTAGTAAAACAGAGATATTAGAACCAATTCAATCATACAGTTTATAGTGTACATAGATTTGCAAAACAATGGGATAAAGGAATATTCCTGAACTTTGTTTTATCTCATGGTTACTGTGAAATTCTGTGAATGCATCAATGCAGTGCATGTTATCTCGGCTTGCAGAGCATGGATTCAGTAAAAGAGTTTACCAAAAATGTAAATATTGCAGAATATACAGCTTCATGCTACATAATTAAGCTCCATTTTATGCTGAATAAACGAAATTATTAATGTATTTTTTTTTTTTTTATCTTTTTATTGAGTTTTCTTACAGTACAGCACAGTACAACATATAACACATAGCCAGGTAGGCAACTTACCTACCCTGACAGTGGCCACGCAGGGCCCAACCATTGAGAACTAACATAGTTCAACCTAACCACCCTTCCCCCCCCCCCCACCCCCTAAACCGGCCAACTGCCAAACTCTGAAAATCACATAAACGTGCACCTTTCCTCTTACAACTACATTCCTCAGTAAGATAATATTGCTCTTGGAAACCCCAGGGGGGAGACAATGGTCAGTTATAAATCAGCAGAGCCACATGCATTAAAACCTGCCCAACCTCTAATACATATTTGTTCTATTAACCCACAGTTGCCGATGAGTCATTATTAATGTATCTTAAATAGAAAACTATCTTTCTATTTCTGTTAAAAAAAAAGAAAACTACCTTTAGATAGATTTTTACTCCAAAGGCATTTTATTAAAAGAAATAAAAAAAATCAGATTTAAATAAAAAGAAAATCTTTATTTTTTTTTATTAATTATTTTAAATCATTGATTTTTATCAACTCTGCCTGTAAACCCCCTATGCACCAGAGCATTTTTTAAATTTCTGCTATGGGCCTACTTATACAGCAATATCATTTTTTTCTTAGGAAAAAAACAGTCTTTATTTTGGCATTGCCTTGCAAAAGTTATTTATGTTTTTATGCAATTTATACACAAAAAAGTATATAAAAAAAAAAAATGCACTTTTATTTAAATTCAACAGATTTGTCTATTTATTTGTCCCATATAAAATGACACTATAATTATGATTTGGATACAAGACATAGCAAATTTATTTACAAATGAAATAAAGAATTTTTTTTTTTTTTTCACTTTCTTTTTTTTTTTTTTTTAACAAACAAAATAGATTAAAGGGAATATAGTAAAATAATGGTTAGAAAAACAGCAGGAAAATAAGGAGGAAGGAATAGGAGAAAGAGAAAAATGAGTTAGTTAGCGCTGTTTATTGTAAACTAAGGGTTAAAGGCTAAGTTCACCTTTGGGAGCATGTTATTTGGGTGTAACCTGTAACATGCTCCAGCAGTCCTTACCCCCTGTTACTAGCTACCCCCACAACTCTCCCCTGTGACAGCAGGTGGGGTCCTTCACTCCTATATCTATACACAAATCAATTTTTAAGTGGAGTTATACTTTAATAGTGTAGAGTGTAATGTAATAGTGTAAAGATAAAATAATGTTTCATTATTTAGTAGACTTGTGCACAACGGAAAAATTCGTTCCGTTTCGGTTCGCTTCTTGTGCACAACGGAAAAATTTGTTCCGTTTCGGTTCGTTTCTTTCCGGTCCTGTTGATTCGTAATCATTCGTAATTTTGCTAGACGGGATTTTTCGTGTTCGGACTAATTCGTATTTTCGCAAGCGACATTTTTCGTTGAATTTTTTGTTGCTTTATAATTCGTACTTTCGGTAGAGTACGTTGTTTTTCGTTGATTCTGGACACAACTCCTACTTTCGTAACTTTTTTTGGGTTCGTTGATTCGTAATTTTCCGTGTCTCTCTCACAACGACGCTGCCTATTATGCCTAATGTGCTTCGAATGGATTTGTACTTTTCTAAATACATAGCGGTTATTTGTAATGATTCGAAATCTCGTATTTTACTTTCGTTTTTTACATGCGGCTATAGGCTCCGCCCCTGTACACCATTTTGAGAGGGTTCAGCACGGTGAGGGAGAAGCAGAGAGCAGAGCAGAGTGTTATTGTGCTTCGAATGGATTCGAAATCTCGTATTTTACTTTTGTTTTTTCATGCGGCTATAGCCTCCGCCCCTGTACACCATTTTGAGAGGGAGAAGCAGAGAGCAGAGTGAGTGTTATTGTGCTTCGAATGGATTCGTACATTCGTAACTTTTTTCATAACGAATTATGCCGAAGACATTCGGGCATTCGCTATTTTGCGGTATAATTTATTTCGGATTCGGTTTTATTCGTAATTGCTTTGTTCGGAAATTCGAATGCTTCCGAATGTCCGAAAGTTGCTAAATTCGGACGAATTTCGATTCGTTACGAAACGAATTGCACAAACCTATTATTTAGTATATTCTGTATACAATTTGCCCACATACCGTTCTAAAGCTTCCAGGCTCACACAAGTCATTAAACTGCTGGCAAAGACTTAATCTAACAATATTGGCAAGAATCCTCTAAAGAATCCTCTATAAGATGTTATTCAGATTAATTAATTAATGATATTGGCAAGAATCCAACAGCTTCTCTATATTTACTTTAAAGCTGAACTCCAGTAAATCTTAAATCCACACTGCAAGAGTTAACTGCTTGTTTAGGTCTAGGGGGCACAGAAAAATAGGATTTTTATAACAGCTTACCTGTAAAATCCTTTTCTTGGAGTACATCACGGGACACAGAGCGACATAGTCATTACTAATGGGTTATATAGATACCGTCAGGTGCTGGCACTGGCAACTTCCAAAACCGGAAGTACCCTCCCCTATATAAGCCCCTCCCATCCGGGAGCACCTCAGTTTTGTAGCAAAGCAATAAGTGTCCCCAAAGAGGGGCGGGAGCTCTGTGTCCCGTGATGTACTCAAAGAAAAGGATTTTACAGGTAAGCTGTTATAAAAATCCTATTTTCTTTCTCGTACATCACGGGACACAGAGCGACATAGTCATTACTAATGGGATGTCCTAAAGCAATGCCAAATGAGGGGGGGGATACACCATATATAAGCTGAGCGCTATCAGACATGAGGATCTTTTGCGGCCTGCAACACACTGCGCCCAAAGGCGACATCCTCCTGACTTCTAACGTCCACCTGGTAGAACCTAGTAAACGTGTGAACTGAAGACCATGTTGCGGCCTTACAGATTTGAGCCAGGGAGGCCTGGTGATGCACTGCCCATGAAGTCCCAACTGCTCTCGTGGAGTGCGCTCTAACTTTGAACGGAGGCGGTCTCCTTCTCAAGCCATAGGCTTGTATTATGACCTGTCGAATCCACTTGGCTAAAGTAGATTTTGATGCTGCCTGACCCTTTCTGGGGCCTTCCGGCAGAACAAACAAAGTATCCGTTCTACGAATCTGAGCAGTGGCTTTTTAGATAAGCTTTAACTGCTCTTACTACATCCAAAGAATGCAATAACTTTTCCTCTACCGAGGTAGGTTTGGGAAAAAAAAGAAGGAAGAACCACATCTTGGTTCAAATGAAACCTCGATACCACCTTAGGAAGAAAGGCTGGATGAGGACGTAATACTACTCTGTCCTTATGGACAACCAGATATGGCTCCTTACAGGACAAGGCGGCTAATTCCGATACTCTTTTAGCCGAACAAATGGCTACTAAGAAAATCAATTTCCTGGTGAGAAGAACCAAGGAAATGTGCTGCAATGGTTCAAATGGTTGTTTCTGTAGAACCGACAGAACCAGGTTTAAGTCCCATGGACATATGGGAATACTAACCGGAGGGCTAATACGCATCACTCCTTGTATGAAAGCTTTGACTAATGAATGCAAAGCCAAGGGCCTTTGAAAAAATATTGACAAGGCCGAAATCTGACCCTTGATAGTACTCAAGGCAAGCTTCCTATCCATAGCCCACTGTAGGAAGTCCATAATCCTACCTATTACGTACTTACGTGGATGCCATATTTTGGCCTCACACCATGCGATGTACGCCTTCCAGATCCTATAATAGATCTGCCTGGATACCGGCTTCCTGGCATTGATCATGGTAGATACCACAGGATTAGAGAGCCCTCTCTTTTTTAGAATGTGGGCTTCAATAGCCAGGCCGTCAAACCTAGGGCTGGTAAGGAAGGGTGGTATATCGGTCCTTGCGAAAGCAGGTCCGGACGATGTGGGAGAGACCAAGGACTCCCCACTGACATTTTTACAATCTCTGCGTACCATGCCCTTCAGGGCCACGCTGGAGCCACCAGAATCACTGGTTTTTTTCTACCCTGATTCTGCGGAGTAATCGAGGAAACCATTGTGGCGGTGTGAATGCATATATCAGCTTGAACTGATCCCAAGGGAACACTAGGGCATCCGAGCCGCAAGCTAGGGGATCCCTTGTCCGAGAGACAAACCTGTCCACCTTTGCGTTGAATCTGGATGCTAGAAGATCTACATCCGATGTTCCCCACCGCTGACATATTGTCCAGAAAACCTCGGGGTGAAGGGACCCTTCCTCTGGGCATAATTGCTGGCGACTTAGAAAGTCCGCCTTCCAATTCTCCACTCCTGGAATGAATACCGCAGATATGGCTGGGACATATCTTTCTGCCCATTTCAGGATGTAATTTACTTCCCTCTGGGCTGCACGACTCCTGGTGCCCCCCTGATGATTGATATATGCCACTGCTGTGGCATTGTCTGATTGAATTCTGACAGGGGACCCTTGGAGTTTGGATGTCCATGCTACTAGGGCATACCGGGCTGCTCGTATCTCTAAGAGATTGATGGGCAGGGCCTTTTCTGCATCCGACCATCTGCCCTGGAGAGACTATTGCTCCAGTACAGCTCCCCAGCCTATAAGGCTGGCATCTGTAGTGACCACCTTCCAAGAAATCGGACTGAAGGATTTCCCCTTTTCCAGATTCTGGGGAACCAACCACCAACGGAGGCTCTTGCGAACGGAAGGGGACAAGGACATTGTAAGTCTAGGGCCTGAACTTTTTTGTTCCAGGCTGACAGTATGGCCCCTTGCAAATTCCTTGAATGGAATTGACCGTAGGGTACCGCTTCGAATGATGCCACCACTTTTCCCAGCAGCCTCTTGCACAGGCGTATGGACGGCTGTCTTTTTTGTACCCACTAAGTGGATCAAATCTTTCAAAGACAACACCTTTCCTCGAGGCAAGAATATTTTTCTCTGGCCTGAATCCAACCTTAGCCCCAAGTATTCCAGACTTTTGACTGGTTTTTAGGGCTAACTTGTCTCGGTTGATAATCCAACCGTGAGATTCCAGATACTTGATTGTCTTGTGAACGACCACGTCTAGTTTTTTCACTGAGTGGTCTATCAGCAACAAGTCATCTAGATATGCCATTATCATTACACCTTGTGTTCTTAGATTGGCCAATAAAGGGCCAGAATTTTTGTAAACACTCGTGGTGCTGTGGCCAAACCGAAGGGTAAGGCTCTGAACTGAAAATGGCGCCCTTCTACTGCAAAGCGTAGAAATTTTTGGTGGACTGGAAAGATGGGAATGTGCAAATAAGCATCTTTGATGTCGATCGCGGCTAACCAATCCTCCCCTTGTAGGGCAGTGGCCACCGATCGGATCGACTCCATCGGAAAGTCCTGATATACAGGAATTTGTATAGCCCTTTTAGAATTAATATGGGCCTCCCGTCCACGTTTGCTTCGGGACTGTAAAGAGGTTTGAGTAAAACCCGAACCCTCATTCTTCCAGGGGAACCTCCATAATTACTCCTTGGAGCAATAGTTGTTCTAGTGCCAACAGGAGGGACTCTCTCTTCCGGGGATCCCTTGGCACGTTTGACCTCAAAAATGGGAAGGAGGAGAGTCTTTTAACTCCAAACTGTATCCCAAACATACCGCGGAGAGCACCTATCTGTCTTGATCGTGTCCCGCCAGGTCTCTTGCGAACAACTGGAGTCCTCCCCCCACCCGACTGAGTGGGGGCAACCCTTCAATGAATTTAACTTTGGGGGAGGTTTTGTACCTCCCCTGACCCAGGGTTTCTCATTACCCTGCTATTGTCCCTGTTTTTTACCCCCGGGAATTGACCGAGGAGGCCGTCGGAACTGTTACACAGCCGATGCCTCAGGGACTGGAGAAGCAGGCCTCTTAAAGAGGGACCTCTAACTCTGTTTTTAACCGGCAAGAGCGTATTTACCGCTGGAAATTTTCTGGATATATTTGTCCAGGTTTTCCCTGAATAAGCGTTCACCATGAAATGGGACGCTAACCAGCCATTCTTTACAGGGAGCTTCAGCAGACCAGTTTTTGAGCCATAGAAGCCTACGCATATGTACTATAGACAGCGTAAGGCGGGAGGCCTGATGGACTGAATCCTTTATGGCGTCAACCGCAAAGCCTAAGGCTCTAGGTAGATCAGCTAGGGCAAAGCCTGCTGATCTGTCAAGTCCCTCAAGACCTGTTTCAACTGATCCTTCACTGCTTAGCAGACCCCAATAGCTGCTACTGCTGGTTGTGTCACCAAGCTTGCTGTAGAAAGAAGCAGACTTTCATAAGGACTCCAATCTTTTATCTATTGGGTTCTTGAACATTTGGACATTATCCACTGGACATGTCAGTGATTTATACATACAAGAGATGGCTGCGTCCACTGTAGGGACCTTCCATTTTTTTTTATTTATTTTTTTATGAACTTATCCTACATGGGATAGACCACCGGAAATCTCTTGGGGGGAATAAATATTTTCTCAGGACGTTCCCAATCCTGGTAAATAAGCCCTTTCAGTAAAGGGTGAAGTGGAAAAGAACAGACAGTCTGGGGGCTTCTAGCGACCCCAACGAGGATACAGTAGTGGTTGATGGTTCCGCAAGGTGCATTTTTAAATGCTGATCGGACCATGTTAGTCAGAGACTGAACCCATAATCTTTCAGCTTGAGATGCTGAGAAAAGGTTCCCCCACTGTTGACTCCTCTATAACAGAATCAACCTTATCCTGATCCCCTTCAGGCAGGTCGATCCCTGTATGGGACTGTTGCTCTGCTAACAGGCACTCTGAAGGAGGAGACGGAGATCGGGCGTGCTTTCCCTGACAGGGAGGCAGCGATCAATGTTGACAATCTCTCTCTAATCCTCCCAGAGCTGAGGAAAAAACCTCCTCTGTTACATACACAGGAGCAGGTGAACTGAGGACAGCCACAGTACCAAGTACCCCTGCGGGGTCTCTACGGTCACTTACCTCTGAACTTCAGAGGAGACTGGTGCAGCAAAAGTATGCCCAAGATCCTCAGAGCCCGATGAGACCCCCTTCGCTTCCTGGAAGATTCAGTTCCGGAGCTTCTGGACGGCATATTCCTAAGCCTAAAGCTGAGGTATTCCAGCCGTAATACACCACTTTTACTGAGAATAGTCTAGCACAATTGCTGCTATATCACAGTTGGTGTCTACTAAAGTGCCTTTCTAGGGGATGCCTGCATCAACCGCCTCTGTGTGCCTTTATATTGTTGCTAGCTCTGTCTGTGCACTTCAACAGCCAGCTATAATGTGCTTTAAAACACGCTGGACGCCTGCACATGCGCAGTAGCGCCGCGGCGCACACCTGAGCGTCATCCACCCGCTCCGCCCCTTTTTCCAGATCGCCTCTATGAATAGAGGCGTGTGCACGCGCACGCGCGCGGGCACGTGCGCCTTCGGCGCCTTTTTTGAAAACAACAAGGAGCTAGATGGGAGCCAGGGTCCCTTTGCCGCAGGGCCCGGGGATGGATGAGCGCAGCAACAGGGCAGAGGAGACAGCTTCCCAGCAGAGAACATACCAACTGCCTGGATTTGATTCTGGAAGAAAAAAATCCACATTACAAGAAAAAAGAACCATAGCGGCCTCTAGTGTCTAACACAGGTACCGCGGTCTTACATTTTTTTTTTTTTTTTTTCTTGCCTACTATTAAAATTTTTACATTTTCTCAGTAGTAACAGGCATACACAGAATATTAGCGGGAATACCTTAGGTAACAGGCAGAAAGACAAAATAGGCTTGGGGGTCCCTCAATAGAACCAAGTTCCCGAGGGCCCCCACTTACCTTTTCCTCGCCGCAGGACTCTGTTTGGTCCACAGAAGTCCAAACTTCACCTATCACGGCAGGCATTGTAATCAAACCTTCAGGGACCGGGTTCCCAAGGATTCCACTCCCCTGGACCTGTATAGCACCCTGCACAGAAAACATCTTGGTCGTGGGTATGACCAGAGCTCTGGATCCCAGGGTCCAGCTCTCCTAAGAGAAGCATTACAGGCAAAACCTTGCTCTTCTCTGCAAGGCCTGGGTACCGACCGTTTAGCTATGAAGCTTTTTTGGTCGGATCCAGAATAGCTTACTGAGGCCCAAAAGAACCTGTACGCAAGCTCAGTGAAAAACACATGTTTCTTCTTGGCCAACACCTTAGACACTGGCAAAAAACTGAGGTGCTCCCGGATGGGAGGGGCTTATATAGGGGAGGGTACTTCCGGTTTTGGAAGTTGCCAGTGCCAGCACCTGACGGTATCTATATAACCCATTAGTAATGACTATGTCGCTCTGTGTCCCGTGATGTACGAGAAAGAAAGAAGATTTACTTACCTGATCTCCCGTGCTGCTAGACTGGTAACCACAATGTCCTCTACCCCATGCTCCAGTGGTCTAAGGTCCTGATGTCTTTAAAATGGATTCAAGGTCCATAGCCCTGCACTGGACATGATGACGCTAAAGGACAGTCCACCACTAGAGCATGGGAAAGCTCCATCTGCCAGGGTAGTAGAGAATTAGGTAAGTAAAAGTGTTTTTACCCTCCCCTAGGATAAACAAGAAGTTAACTCCTGTACTGCGAAGAAGAATTTTCAGATTTCCTGGTGTTGAAATTTAAAGTCAAATGCTCTGCTTTGTTGCATCAGTTATTGTGAAAAGGTTATTGTTGGTGGTGGAAGAACCTGTGGTGGGAAGAACAGAATACAGCTGGGAAATGATAATATAGACCAGTGGTCTCCAAGCTGCAGCCCGTGGGCCAGATGTGGCCCTTTGCTTGCCCTTATCTGGCCCTTGGGGCACCATGCCATCCACTAACACCTATAATGGGCACCATTCCTCCCACAGACACCAATGATGGGTCTCCAGCAACGATTAAGCACTTTGTGTGAAACGTGTCTGCTGAACAGTGTGGATCCCTCATGTGTCATGTTTTTTAAACCTTTGACTCTACAATAAACCAACAAATTTTTCTTCATCTCTGGATGTGCCGCTTTTTCTCTTTGTTGCACCAATGATGGGTTACCATTCCTCCCACAGACACCAATGATGGGATACCATTCCTACCTTGAATACCAACAATGGGCCACCAATTCCTTCCACTTATACCAACAATAAGGCACTATTCCTCACTAAAACCAATGATGGGACACTGTTTTCTCTCACTGACACCACTGTGTTTTCTAATTACACTGGCCACAGTCCGGCCCCTCTAAAGGCTCAAGGACAGAAAACTGGTGCATTGTTCAGAAAGTTTGGAGACCCCTGATATAGACAAACGTAAAGGCTAAGTTCAATTAAAAAAAATAATAAGAACAAATGCACAGGACTTTGAATTTTTTTTTTTTTTTTTATACAGGATCCTGAAAAGCATTGAACACATGATAAGCAGATTGTGGGTGTAATGTCAGGCTTCTGCACAGTCTTCTAGCTTTGTGCCCATATCCTGTACAGGCTTTCTGTTACAAAACTAAAGGAAGAATAAATTAACTATGCGCCTGCTGAGCAGTTCACTCACAGCCCATGCAAACTATAAGTATATCTGCTGTGTTGGCTGACGGGACTTGTAGTTCATTCATTCACAGAGTTCTGTTGGTGGAGCCCTGCACAGCTGCACTGTTTTGTGACAGCAGGTGTGGGGAGAGGATCCTTAGCCTGCTGTCATGGGGGTAAGGAAGGGTGAGGGGGTTACTTAACAGTAACATGTGTACAGGACGCCGTGGCTGGGTCCTGGAAGGACGCTATATTTCCCCTCTGTTTGGGCTGTGGTTCCTTTAAGGGAACAGAAAGGGTTAACACACCTGTTCAAGGAAGTGGTTTAAGAAAGACAGGAAGTTGTAGGTGAGAGTGAAGGAGTATAGTAGACTGTGCATGGTGAATGGTGGACCCTGCAAAAGCTGTGGAGGCTGTGAAAAGCTGTGAATGTACATGGCAGTGGCCTGCATGGAAGTCTGCTAGTTGGGAAACTTACCTGCAACACCAAGTAAAAAGGCAGCGCAGCGCAAACATAAAAAACACACATATGATTAAAGACTACAAAGGATAGAGATAGTCCAAGAGTCTTTCTTTGAGGAGCAATAAACTAAAAAACACCAATATGTGTTCAGTAGGTGACTTCTAGATTCTTTATAGTGACTTGTGTGACGACCTCCACCACTAGTAATGGTTAGCAGCTCACCTCAGCGAGTGGACCCCTGAGCTAGTCAGTCAGGTCACTTAAGCAGTTCCCCCTCCGGGAGAAAAACAGACATCCAGGCTATACTGAATCCACATCAGGTAGACAAGGTGTAATTAGAGCGCTGATCAGTCTCACAGCCAGTAATCCAGACAATCAGATCCAGGAGGCCAGGTATAAAACGAAAAGCAAAGAAATCTAGTGCTCTCCGTGTAAAAGGATTTAATGATCATAAAAACAAGAAATAAACTTACAAAATTAGCACTGTGCCTCAGTGCGGAGGATGTGCAGCATGTCAAAGTATATCCAACGGATGTCAGCATGGGACGCGGGTGACGTCACGCAGGATCACGTCGTTCCGCACGCGTTACGTCCAGGGGGCGGGACTTCATCAGCAGTAACGTGACCACTGATGAAGTCCCGCCCCCTGGACGTAACACCTTGTCTACCTGATGTGGATTCAGTATAGCCTGGATGTCTGTTTTTCTCCCGGAGGGGGAACTGCTTAAGTGACCTGACTGACTAGCTCAGGGGTCCACTCGCTGAGGTGAGCTGCTAACCATTACTAGTGGTGGAGGTCATCACACAAGTCACTATAAAGAATCTAGAAGTCACCTACTGAACACATATTGGTGTTTTTTAGTTTATTGCTCCTCAAAGAAAGACTCTTGGACTATCTCTATCCTTTGTAGTCTTTAATCATATGTGTGTTTTTTATGTTTGCGCTGCACTGCCTTTTTATATTTTCTGATGGGGATTTGATATTTTGAACCTCAGTATTTCAGCTGCTGTATGTTTAGGGTTATTTGCGCTGGTTGATTTTACTTTTTATTAACACCAAGTAAAGACTGTTTAACTGCGATAGCAGTTCTAAGCTCTACAAGTCGTGAGACTGTTATTTCTTTTGTTTTTGCTGCTGTGAAGCCATTTAAGTTTAATAAACGTCCCTTTTGTTTGAAAAGCCTGTGTCCTGCGATCTAGCTGGTTCCCCGAACATTACACTGGTGCTCGAATGCAGGCAGGACGGAATAACAGGCATAAGAAGAAAAAAATATATATATATTTTTTATTTTTTTGCATTGAACTTGACATTGAACTGACAGTTAAAGGGACAGTACATTGGATTTATGTCCTGGGTTAAAGCTGCACAAACGTTGAAAGCTGAAGCAATGGAGGAGCTAATTAAACAGCTGTCCCTGGCTAATATGCAAGCGCAAACTCGCCATGAGGAAGCTAATCAGCTGCAGCAAGAAAATACTCGCCTGTTGGTGACCCAGTTGGCAGCCCAGCAAGCAGCCCAGCAAGAGGTTATGCAGGCTCAGGTGGCTGTCTTAAAGGAAGCAGTGCAGCAGCTATCTCAGGTTCGGGAGCAAGCGGCTGTTGCCCCTGGCAACCAGGTGACTGTGAGGGCAAGCCATTTTCTGCAGAAATTGTCCCTGAGCGATGATGTAGAGGCATTTCTTGCTACATTTGAGAGGACGGCAGAGAGAGAAGGGTGGCCTCAGGACCAGTGGGCCGGCCTCATTGCTCCTTTTCTCACCGGAGATCCTCAAAAAGCCTACTTTGACCTGCCACCCGATGATGCTAAAGACTATCAAAAGTTAAAGGCAGAAATTCTGGCTCGTCTGGGGGTGACTACGGCCGTTCGGGCCCAACGAGTACACCAATGGAAGTATTGTCCAGATCGGCCACCCCAGTCTCAAATGCATGACCTGGTGCAACTGGTAAAAAAATGGCTGCAGCCTGAGGTGTTGTCTGGCCCCCAAATCGCGGAACGGGTCGTGCTGGACCGATACCTGAGATCCCTGCCAGACGACCTTCAATGGTGGGTCAGCCATGGAGACCCCAAAACAGCAAACCTCCTTGTCGAGATGGTGGAACGATATACAGTGGTGGAGGACCTGCTCGGACCTACCAAGCGCATAGGGCCCAGTCTGCCACGGCCTGTTCGACCAACTGCTGCCCTTCGAAAGGATGTTCCAAGGAGTCCTGGAGCAAACACCCCGGAAGGTCAAGAGTCACTCCCGGTACCTCCTCAGCATTCTGTTCCTGTTCGGAGAGGAGGGGATGTACAATGTTGGCGATGTCATTCCTGGGGTCATACCCGGGCACACTGCCCACTGCAAGAGGAGCCCATGGAATGCAGGGTTCTTCAGAGGGTGTCTTTTTATGCCCATAAAGTATGCACCACACATCTCGACCTGGGTGAGGAAAAGTTTGAATGTGAAGTCCAAGTGAACCACCTCCCTGCCCGGGCTTTGTTGGACTCCGGAAGCATGGTAACCCTGGTTCATCCTAGAGTAATTGGGAAGATCGTCCGGTAAGAAAAACCTTAAGGGTGGTGTGCATTCATGGGGACACTAGAGAATACCCTCTCATCTCAGTGTCCATCTCCTCAGCATGTGGCACTGGTACTCAAGAGGTGGGGGTGGTAAAGAACTTGGTACATGATGTTATAATAGGACGAGACTGTCCGTTGTTTACAAAACTGTGGGAACAAGGAGAACAGTTCAGAGATTGGGGAGAAACTAGCATCCCTGTTCCTGCTGCTGAGAGGAATAACCCTGAACTGCCAAATGTTCTTAATGTGGATCCAAATGATGAAAATGCTAATGATTGGGTTAACGGTGATGAAAGTAGAGCTGATACTGTTGAGAATGTCAAGATATGTGGTCCACAGACCTACCAAAACACTGAGGGGGGAGAATCTTCCCCACTTCAGGTAATGCTGGGGGAAGAGGACGAGGAATTGGCCTCTACCCCTGCCCTGCCAGATTTGGGTGTTCCCCAGGGGGCGTTTGGTACTGCTCAGATGCAGGACCCCACTTTGGCCCGTGCACGGGAACAAGTTGTAGTAGTAAATGGGGTTCCCCAAGAGCCAGGTGCGAATGAGCAGTGGCCACACTTCGCAATATATAATGAGTTATTGTATCGGGTTACCAAGGTGAGAGAAAATGTGGTAGAACAATTGTTGGTACCCCAACAATATAGACAAAAGCTTCTGGACCTGGCCCATGACGATGTGTTAGGGGGACACCTGGGAGTTGAGAAGACGGAGGCACGGATCACCGACCGGTTTTACTGGCCAGGTATGAAAGCAGAGGTAAAGAAATACTGTACCTCTTGTCCCACCTGTCAGTTGACCGCTCCGGTGACCCACTTCCGGAGCCCTTTGGTCCCTCTGCCCATAATTGAGGTCCCGTTCGAGAGGATAGCCATGGATATAGTGTGTCCCTTTGGTAAAGTCGGCTTGAGGTTACTCCTACATATTGGTGATTCTTGACTATGCCACCCGATATCCTGAGGCGCTTCCCCTGCGGTATACCTCCTCTAAGGCTATTGCACGGGAATTATTCCAGTTGTTTACACGGACTGGTTTTCCCAAGGAAATACTCACAGACCAGGGCACCCCGTTTATGTCGAGAGTTATGGTCGATGTGTGTAAGCTGTTCCGGATTAAACAGCTGCGCACATCGGTCTACCATCCCCAAACGGACGGGTTAGTGGAACGCTTTAATAAGACCCTTAAGTCTATGCTCAAGAGAGTGGTACAAAGGGATGGGAAAGACTGGGACTGCCTGTTACCAGCTCTCCTGTTTGCTATCAGGGAAGTGCCCCAGGCCTCCACGGGGTTTTCGCCCTTTGAGTTGGTATATGGGCGGAGACCTCGCGGACAACTTGACTTTATTAAAGAGGAGTGGGAAAGTGAACCTGTTCAGCATAAGAGTGTTCTTGAATATGTCTCCCAAATGCAGGAAAGGATCCAAACTGTGATGCCACTAGTCAAAGAGCATTTGCAAAAAGCCCAGGAGGCTCAACGACGGGTCTATAACAGGGCTGCTAAAATAAGGCACCCCAAGTGGGGGATCGAGTAGCGGTGCTAATTCCCACTGTGGAAAGTAAATTCTTGGCCAGATGGCAAGGTCCCTTTGAAGTTGTGGAAAAAGTGGGAGAGGTAAATTATAGAGTCCACCAGCCAGGCAAGAGGAAACCGTATCAGATATATCATGTCAACTTGTTAAAGCCCTGGACAGACAGGGAACCGGTGACCTCCCTGGCTAGTGCAAGACTTGAGCCTCAGGTTGGGGTGGAGAGTGTCCAAGTAGCAAGTACCCTGTCAAAAATCCAAAGTCAGCAGGCAAAGGAGTTCTTGCAGAGAAATAAAGAAAAGTTTTCAGACTTGCCAGGGCTAACTAGTGTCATAGAACATGATATTATCACGGAACCTGGAGTCAAAGTTTTTGTCCGGCCCTACCGCATCCCAGAGGCTCAAAGGAAGGCCGTTTCAGAGGAAGTGAAGAAGATGCTAGACCTGGAGATCATTGAAGAATCGCAGAGTGATTGGTCGAGCCCGATTGTGTTGGTACCAAAGCCCAACGGGACTCTGCGATTCTGCAATGATTTCCGGAAACTTAATGAGGTTTCACGGTTTGATGCCTACCCCATGCCCCGGGTAGATGAGCTTATTGAGAGACTAGGTCCAGCCAGGTATATCACAACATTAGACCTTACCAAGGGGTATTGGCTAATCCCGTTGACTAAGGCTGCTAGAGAGAAAACTGCTTTTTCTACCCCAGAGGGGAGTTTTCAGTACAAACTAATGCCTTTTGGACTGCAAACTGCTCCAGCCACTTTCCAGCGAGCCATGGATAGGATTTTACGACCTCACCGGGAGTATGCCTCAGTGTACTTGGACGACATAGTAATTTTTAGCAGAGACTGGGAATCACACTTGCCCAAAGTCCAGGCAGTACTGGACTCTCTTTGGAAGGAGGGGTTTACAATAAACCCTGAAAAATGTGCTTTGGGAATGGAGAAGGTGAAATACCTGGGCTATATTGTAGGTAGAGGGGTGGTGAAACCTCAGGTTAGCAAGGTAGAGGCTATACAGAATTGGCCCCGCCCCCTCACAAAAAAGCAGGTACGTGCATTCCTGGGCATGGTGGGATACTACAGGAGATTCGTACCCAACTTTGCCACATAGGCGGCTCCATTGACCGATCTGACTAAGGGTCGGAAATCGGTCATGGTGGAATGGAATGCAGATGCTGAAAAGGCTTTTTTGGAGCTCAAGTCAGCACTGTGCCAACACCCTGTCCTGATAGCACCCAATTTTTCAAACTAGTTTGTTGTCCAGACTGATGCTTTCGATGTAGGATTGGGAGCTGTGTTGTCACAGGTTGTTCATGGTGAGGAGCACCCAGTAGTCTTCCTCAGTAGGAAGTTGACACCAGCGGAGAAAAACTACGCTATAGTTGAATGAGAATGTCTGGCCATTAAGTGGGCTCTGGAATCCCTCAGATATTACCTCTTGGGAAGGAAGTTTAGGTTGATTTCTGACCATGCCCCTTTAACATGGATGAGGCAAGGTAAAGGGACTAATGCCAGAATTACACGTTGGTTCCTGGCGCTCCAGGAATTTAAATTTGTAGTGGAGCATAGGCCCGGGAGACTGCATCAAAATGCAGATGCCCTCTCCCGAGTCCATTGTTTTAGCTCCACTGTTGCCTCCACCTCCTTGGCGTTGGGGCACAGGGGGGAAATGTACAGGACACCGTGGCTGGGTTCTGGAAGGACGCTATATTTCCCCTCTGTTTGGGCTGTGGTTCCTTTAAGGGAACAGAAAGGGTTAACACACCTGTCCAAGGAAGTGGTTTAAGACAGACAGGAAGTTGTAGGTGAGAGTGAAGGAGTATAGTAGACTGTGCATGGTGAATGGTGGACCCTGCAAAAGCTGTGGAGGCTGTGAAAAGCTGTGAATGTACATGGCAGTGGCCTGCATGGAAGTCTGCTAGTTGGGAAACTTACCTGCAACACCAAGTAAGGACTGTTTAACTGCGACAGCAGTTCTAAGCTCTACAAGTCGGTGAGACTGTTATTTCTTTTGTTTTTGCTGCTGTGAAGCCATTTAAGTTTAATAAACGTCCTTTTTGTTTGAAAAGCCTGTGTCCTGCGATCTAGCTGGTTCCCCGAACATTACACATGTTACACCCTAAATCTGAGTGTAAAAAAATGTAATATGTTACCAAAGGTGATCTTATCCCTCAGGATATCATGCTGAAATATGTTATAATAGGAGTGATTTTTCTTACCTGCACCTACTGTAATAAACTTTAGGTACTTGTTGCTCCTATACACTGTGAGGAAAGACGGGGACAGCCTAATTTTTTAACCAATCAAAAGGTTCTTAGAGGTTCTTGTTATGGACCATCCAGCACCCAGCTTGGATGCCTCCATCAAGATACAGATTCCTTCAGTCTGGAACCAGGTATTATAGCTGAGCACCCAAGAACTAGACTAGCTTAGGTGCAAACTGGAACTCGAACTCACGTTATTGTAAATTCACACAGAATATATATCACACAAGATCATGTAATAGCTTGATCACATTATTCTAGACAATTACCACATCTAAGAAATAGCCAATATAAACATACACAGTACTCCAATTAACAACAAGCCTTGATTAGTCAGGGGGTGCCCAGACAATCCGGCAACAATCCCATAACCCTGGTTACATAAAGTACATTACACATTATCATAAGCATAAACACATAAACATCCCACAATGGTTCGTTAACAAGGTAAAGTGGACACAATATTAATCACATCTCCAAGAGACGAGCAGACAGACAGAAACAATAGGTGACTCAATTAACAATGGGAATTCACACCAAGGAGGCACACAGTGGGGCTAAGACACTTAACACCTTAAAGTGGTTGTAAGGTTTTTTTTTTTTTTTTTTTTAAATAACAAACATGTTATACTTACCTCCACTGTGCAGTTCTTTTTACACAGAGTGGCCCGATCCTAGTCTTCTGGGGTCCCTCGGCGGCTGTCTCGGCTCCTCCTCGCAAGAGCTAACCCCGTTCATGGGAAGCGCTCTCCGAAGGGGGTTAGCTTGCCGGCTGTATCACTCGGCCCCACCCCCGGCGCACCGCGTCATTGGATGTGATTGACAGCAGCGCAAGCCAATGGCTGCGCTGCTATCAATCTATCCAATCTAGCCAATCAACGGCCAGACTCCATGAAGAAGAGGACGCGGGGACGCGCACAGCAGGTGAACAGGCTCAGGTAAGTAAAACGGGGGGGCTGTCATTGCCAGGTGTTTTTTCACCTTAATGCATAGGATGCATTAAGGTGAAAAAACACAAACCTTTACAACCCCTTTAAGATTATAGCAGGAGGCCCAAGCATTAGGTTGTTTTGGGCTGATTATATTACCATCTACTCTGAGTCTCACAGTCTAAAGCAGTCATTGCTGGTTTGGGCACAAGGCCCCAAATCTGTATCTGGGTCCTAAATTCCCAGAGTCTGTGTTTCAGGGAGACATAGACCTGAATCCGAAGCAAGACCACTCCAAGGGTCCCCCAGGTACACACCTACCAAGAATAGAGCCTACTCAAATGCCAGGGCCCATGGTCAGTAGGCAAGAGGCTACCCTGCAATCCCCTTCAAAAGCCACTGTCCTGGTTGGGTCTGTCACAGTCATGTCTTTAGGAATGGAATGGAATATTCTCCAATGCAAAAATGGTACATTCCTGAGTCTATATATGCTGACTAAAGAAACATATTCACACATGCTACAGATCTAATCAGACAACATTGCTGTATTTATTGGTATAATGATTGATATACAGTGTATATGAACTTGCATGAATGAATTATATAATTTTTTTTATCACTGCTGTCTTACTTGTACAGTACCAATCACAGTATGAATATAATACAGAAGATTTTTTAAAACGCTTACCAATTTTCAAAGGAGCATCTGGTGCTGGAGTAGCATAGAGGAGATTTTCTGGCTTGAGATCTCGGTGAACAATGCCATTTTCATGCAAATACTGGAAAATGAAAGTATTCCATTAGACCCACTTCACCTGAAAAAATACTGATGGCTGTTGTGGTTGCTCATTAGTTATTCATGATCTGATCTGGACTGCTAACAGGGATGATATCAGCCTGAAAAATCCATGCGGTTTTCCTATCTCTACAATTTACTGCCGTAGCTAAATACTGTATGTATTATTTCCTTTACCATTGTTTACAGATACTACTGTCAAATATTAGCAATTCAGCTCATAAAGAATTCAAAAGTTCCTAATCAGGTGACAGAAAGAGACCCAGATATAGTATATTCCCACTGAATGCCACCATCTTTCCTCTTGCATAGGCTACAGAAAGTGACGCCAGGCTTTCAACCATAGTCCACATATCAAAGACATATCTGACCTACCTGTGATCGCCAGAAGTATAACTTATTTTCCCAACACCCTAGACCTAACGAATATTTAATCCTTGCAATGTGGGGGGGGGGGGGGGAGTTTAGCTTGAAATGTCAGTTTAAATCTCTAACATCTCTAGGTCCTCCTTAGTATATACTAATTACATTTGGCTGGATCATTTGTGGTTCGCATAGTTTGAAACGCCCTACATATTTTTGAAGACAGATATTGTTCTGAAATCTGATGCAGCTCTTTGACTTTTCTTCCAAACATTCTGAAAACAGTACAACTACAAAAAGCAGAAAATCAGCTGTTCTTATATCATATTTACTACAACATTGTGTTTTGCTTTAAAGTGGTTGTAAACCCTTACATATACCTACTGAAGCTACTAGCCTCAGGTGATACACAGAAATGAAACAAATCCTCCCATATAAGTTGTACCTGTTTATCTGCAGCCCTCTCTTCTCCAGATCTGTTTAAAGTACACAGATCAAAGGCTATTTCTTAGTAGTAGATGCCAGAGGGCAAGGATCAGACATCACACACTGTACAGCTAGGACACAGAACTTCAGTCTAACCTGAGAGTGCAAGGAAAACACACACCCTTCTCTACAAAGTCTCCTAAGAAAAGAGGCACAACTGAGGTTGTCAATCACCTGCTGTGTGCTAGAGGGGAGCGGGGCCATCTTCTGAGATTTGTAAAACAAGGGAAGCCCAAAGGCTAACGCTGTGCTCAAAAAAAACAATATAAAACACTAAATATGAATATAGATACAGCTGCCAGCACCTTGAAGTCTAGTACCAAAACTCAAACAGATTAAAATATGCAAAGTAGATGCAGCGCTAATAAAAATTTATTTTCAAATTATCAAGAAAAAATGGAGAATAAAGAAAAATAACTAATGCAGAGTCCCATTGAAATTCAAGTCCACAAATGACAAGGGGATAACACCCA
This sequence comes from Rana muscosa, assembly GCA_029206835.1. NCBI lineage: Eukaryota > Metazoa > Chordata > Amphibia > Anura > Ranidae > Rana > Rana muscosa. The sequence goes on from CM055116.1 coordinate 1,029,061,527, forward strand.
TCCATTTTCTTCACAGTAAGAGCTGTTAAAATGTGGAATAGACTCCCTCCAGAGGTGGTTCTGGCCAGCTCAGAAGATTGCTTTAAGAAAGACCTGGATACTTTCCTAAATGTACATGTAGCGGGGTCTCCTTTAAGGCCCCACGGACTATGTTACCCAGAACCCCGTTTGGCAGCCAAGGTGCAATTGCCACCCGCAGAGACTCATGGGTGGGGTATAAAAAGGAAGGGCGAGGCTAAGATCGGCCTCTTTGGACACCGCGCTGCTAGCAAGAGGACTCCCTGTGCGGATCTGCTACAAGTGCAAGGCCCAAAGCCTGGGCCTTGCGCACTTCCAAAGAGCCTTCCATCCCACTGCGGAGCCTGTGGGGCACCTGATCTCTATTTGCTTTACGGACATCAGTTGGACCGGAGACCTGGCTGTCGCAGACCCTGTGTGCGGAGACACAACGGTGGAAGTCACGGACTAAGACTGAGTCCGGAGTGGTGAGAGAGCACCTGCTCACAAATATAGCCAAGTACTTTGTTTAGGCCTTTTGACTGCCTAGACCCATCGTGCTATACTTGCTATCCTGACCGGAGACTAGTTCCAGAACTGAGTTATATAGTCTCCGGGGAGTTGTTGCCATTACCATAAACCGTTATTTGGATTTACAAATTGTTGTTCCTGTATGTGCACCACCGATCATCTTGCATGTGAAGATTCCTCACCTTAAGACTGAGCTTTAACTAAGTCAGGCCTGACTGGAGGGTAGAACTTTACTGAGCGCCATATTGCTCACGGGGAGTATAGCTGCACGCGGTGTATGATCTATTTCTATACAGTAGTTGACTAGTGTCATTATTACTGCAGGGCTCTGCATGTAACTGATGTATTGTATTGATCGTTAACTTTTATACTCAAAGTAAATCTGATATAGTTAATCATTCCGGTATTAGTGTCAATTACTATATTTTACAACCGTTTGCATTACTGTGGGATTACTCTTAGGCTGGTACAGAGCTATACTAATACCTCATTCCCTAGACTAGCTGTGCCAGAGGAGGGTCAAGTAGATTGCTGGGGGTTGGCAGCGCTGTGTGCAGGGCCCGAAACAAAACCAGCGGCTCTCTTAGTTTGGGGGTATCGCTACATACATATTATAACTGAGTACTAACATTTATAGGTAAAGTTGATCCGGGGTAAATCCTATTGCCTCTCGGGGGATCAGGAAGGAATTTTTTCCCCTGCTGTAGCAAATTGGATCATGCCCATCAACTGTGGGTATAGAATTGGGTATATGGGATCGTACGATATTTTTTTTTTTTATGGTTGAACTGGATGGACTTGTATCTTTTTTCAACCTGACTCACTATGTAACTATGTATTGTAGTTTAGGAGACAGCCAGGCTAGGAACTCAAAGGTCATGTCTAGGCTGTCTAAAGGGATTAGTTAATGAGCTCATGTTAATTAGGTTCTACTGTGTATAAGACTTGCTTTGCTTTCAATAAAGATTCATTCCTGTTTGACCCTCAAGACAGAGCTTTGGGGGAGAATTATTTGTATGGGTTTCTTGTTCGGCTGGTTGGAGTGTCCGGTAGCTGCCTCTGTGTTCGGGAATGGAATGTCCTAAACGACTTTAACCCCTTTCATACTCGGGGTGTCGTTACATATACTTTGTCCATTTTTCATTTCAGAGGTTTATAAGGTTCACACTTGCTAGCAAAATACACAATAATGCCCTTTAACCTACAAGCAGGTTTTTTTTAAAATTGAAATGCAGCTGTATATTTCGGTGAAAAATGTAAAGCCACATGTAAAATTGAAACTGAATTTTATTTTTTATAACAATGCACATATAAATTGGCTTAGAAGTGTGCGCAGCCTTTTGCACAGATATTGTACATTCCAGGAATTCATGTGTCCTAAAAACCTAGAAAAGCCAGGCAGATAATACATATTTAATTTCCCATGTCGTATAACCAGGCTGTTGTCAGGATCTTAATTGAGCTAAAATTCGTCTCTGCTTAGTAGACATTCAACTGGAAAAGAAAATTGCTAACATATGGGATTGTGTCGCCTTTACAAACATCCCAGGCATGATGGAGAGATTGTCCTGATTTTTTGACCATGGCCACATTTTGTCCAATGATCAAGTCCTATTTATCATAAGGCACTCATGGCCCTGTGCTTCCTGCAGATGTACAAGAAGGACGCAAGTAAGATGGGAAATATCTGCAGCAGAATTGTCACAAAAAAACAAAAATAATTTTATATCTCACAGCAGTGTGGCCAAAGAATTAGGGCAGTGCCAATATTCTCAGTAGACCCTCAGCCTTATCTGTGGTGTTCTCTTCATTTTCTAGTACTGTACAGGTTAAGAAAATTAAAAACAAAAACCCGAATGGTAACCATATAGGGCAGTGATGGCGAACCTTGGCACCCCAGATGTTTTGGAACTACATTTCTCATGATTCTCAACTACACTGCTTGAGTGCATGAGCATCATGGGAAATGTAATTCCAAAACATCTGGGGTGCCAAGGTTCGCCATCACTGATATAGGGTGTCACTTCATTTAAAGGACCTAGACTAATGTATGGGCTCATGTATAATGAGATGTGTATACAACAATCTGTAATTGCAATAAAAAATGTAGAGCCAGACGCTGCCGCCCCCTCCACAGCCGATGCTCCAGCGAAGAGCAGAGAGCGGTGACTGACAGTCATCGCTCTCTGTGCACTGAAGACAGAGAACTGAGCAATCAGTGGTCATATGATCGTTCAGTTCTCGGGGCCAGCGGGGGGACAGCTGCAGCATTGGATTGATACTGCAGCTACAGAGGTGAGTATGAATGTTTTTATTGTTTTCTCCTTTAAGGAAAATGTTATTAAGGGCTTGGTTCACACATGTCCGGTCGCAGTTTTAGCGAGTTCTTTAAATGGAGTCTGGTGCGGTTTTGTTCACCGTTTCAGGTTCGATTCAGGTGCAAATTTTTAGTTGAAATTGCACTTGAACGGGACTGGAAAAAGCACAGGACTCTTTTTAAAAATGCACCGAGGCCGGCCCGTATACAGTTGTGCTCATAAGTTTACATACCCTGGTAGAATTTATGATTTATTGGCCATTTATCAGAGAAGATGAATGATAACATAAAAACGTTTCTTTCACTTATGGTTAGTGTTTGGCTGAAGCCAATTATTATCAATCAACTGTGTTTACTCTTTTTAAATCATAATGACAACAGAAACTACCCAAATTACCCTGATCAAAAGTTTACATACCCCAGTTCTTAATACTGTGTATTGCCTCCTTTAACATCAATGACAGCTTGAAGTCTTTTGTGGTATTTGTGGATGAGGCTCTTTATCTTCTCAGATGGTAATGCTGCCCATTCCTCTTGGCAAAAAGCCTCCAGTTCCTGTAAATTCTTGGGCTGTCTTGCATGAAATGCACATTTGAGATCTCCCCAGGGTGGCTCAATGATATTGAGGTCAGGAGACTGAGATGGCCACTCCAGAACCATCACTTTATTCTGCTGTAGCCAATGACAGGTCAACTTGGCCTTGTGTTTTGGATCATTGTCATGTTGGAATGTCCAAGTACGTCCCATGCCCAGCTTCCTGGCTGATGAATGCAAATGTTCCTCTAGTATTTTTTAATAACATATTGCATTCATCTTGCCAACAGTTTTGATCAAAATTTCCTGTGCCTTTGTCAGCGATCCACCTCTGTGTTTCACAGTAGGAATGGTGTACCTTTCATTATAGACCTTGTTGACTCCTCTCCAAACGTAGCGTTTATGGTTGTGGCCAAAAAGCTAAATTTTGGTCTCATCACTCCAAATGACTTTGTGCCAGAAGGTTTGAGGCTTGTGTCTGTGCTGTTTGGTGTATTGTAAGCGGGATACTTTGTGGCATTTGCGTAGTAATGGCTTTCTTCTGGCGACTCGACCATGCAGCCCATCTTTCTTCAAGTGCCTCCTTATTGTGAATCTTGAAAGAGCCACACCACATGTTTTCAGAGAGTCCTGTATTTCACCTGAAGTTATTTGTGGGTTTTTCTTTGCATCCCGAACAATTTTCCTGGCAGTTGTGGCTGAAATTTTAGTTGGTCTACCTGACCGTGGTTTGGTTTCAACAGAACCCCTCATTTTCCACTTCTTGATTAGAGTTTGAACACTGCTGATTGGTATTCTCAGTTCCTTGGATATCTTTTTATATCCCTTTCCTGTTTTATACAGTTCGACTACATTTTCCCGCAGATCCTTTGACAATTCTTTTACTTTCCCCATGACTCAGAATCCAGAAACGTCAGTGCAGCACTGGGTGAAAGATGCAAGGGTCTGTCAGGAGTCCAGAAACGCATTGACCTTTTATACACACACATTTATTACAAGCAAACAGATCACAGGTGAGGATGGTTACCTTTAATAGCCATTCAAACCCCTTTGTTTAAACTTGTGTACATGTTATCAGGCCAACATCACCAGGGTATGTAAACTTTTGATCAGGGTCATTTGGGTAGTTTCTGTTGTGATTATGATTTAAAAAGATTAAACACAGTTGATTAATAAGAAATGGCTTCAGCCAAACACTAAACATGAGTGAAAGAAATGTCTTTGTGTTATCATTCATATTCTCTGAAAAAATGGCCAAGAAATCATAAATTCTGCCAGGGTATGTAAACTTATGAGCACGGATGCGGTTCAAAACGCATCCAATTCGCATGCTCGTGAACCCAGCCTTACAATGAAAGGAAACTGTATTGATATTGCTTATATTTACATAAATATCATAATTAGGAAATAAGCAACAAAAGTATGTGCAGAGTATTTCCATGCTTCAGTTATGAACTGACACGTGACAGGCAAGTACCCCCAGTACTCACAACGGTATTAAACCCAAAACCAAACATGTAATATATTGCAGCTTACTAATCCTTATGCCGCGTACACACGATTATTATTCACGGCGGTTAAAAAACCGCCGTGAATAATGACAGGAAAAACGAGGGAACCGCTTGGTTCCCTACACACGGTCGTTTTTCCCGTCATTTTTTCTCTTGACGAGAAAAACGACCGTCTGTGGGCTCCGCGGCAGTGTTTCCCTATGGGAAAACTGCAGCGGAAAAAAATGCTGGAAAAAACGACAAGAAAATTTAGAACATGTTCTAATTTTTCTCGTCGTTTTTTATGCCGTTTTTCTCGACGAGAAAAACTACATAAAGCCCACAGACGATCGTTTTTCTCGGCGAAATGAAAAAATGCAGTTTTTCTCGTCGAGAAAAGCGGTCGTGTGTACATGGCATTAGATGTGGTGGATACATTTGTTCTTTCTTCTTTTAAGCATTTTTCCATTATTTTTCCCTGGTGATCTGGCCAGTAATACACTTCCTGTTTTAGAGTGTCTCCACTCTGGCTGGAGGAGCAATGGAGAACACTTTTGGACATCAGCAAAGTCAGATTGTGGAGAGGATAGTGATGGATGCACTAGCAGATTAAAGCTGGCCATACACTGAATGAAATTTGACTGGTCCCTGCTGTACTCTTCCACTTGAAAGAAATTGATTGTTTAATCGCCTTCTGTTGAAGGGACATGTTGGAAAGTTTTCATCAGCTACAGTTGCTGGTTCAGCGTATTCTGACAGCAGGAGGAGTGGGGGATTTCTCCATCCATCTTTTTTTTTGTGGATTAAGGAATTTGTTAGTGAGCTGAGCAAAATGATACAAACAGTTTATGGCCAGCTTTAGATGGACTCGATTAACAAATTACAGCTCAGCTCCATCCAACACACAATGCAAGCAGTTACAACAAACATATTTTTTTTCCTTTTGGGATAAAAGTGTTACATAAAAAATTTCAAACTGATTATTGTAAGCAGTGCTAAGTGGTTTCTCTCAACAGGTGAAAACGAGGGAAAAAACCCAGAACAATAAACATAATAAAAGAAAATTCAGCACCGCAAATAAATATAAATTCTGTTACACCACTTGTACCTACAGGTAAGCCTATAATAAGGCTTACCTGTAGGTAGGGATGAGCTTGGTGTTCGAGTCGAACATACGTTCGACTCGAACATCGGCTGTTCGATCGTTCGGCGAACATCGAACGATTTGGGCCGTTCGCGCCAAATTCGAGTGACGCGAACAGCCCACAATACACTGCGCCATCGCAGTGCAATCCCGGCGCTGTGATTGGCCAAGCATGCACTGTGACCCCGCATGCTTGGCCAATCACAGCGCCGGCAGCTAGGAGAGCCATAATTGGCCACAGGCAGGTTGCCTGTGGCCAATTATAGCTCAGGGGGTTTAGCACACGCCCCACACTATAAAAGGCCGCCAGCGCGGCGGCCTCGTGTAGTGTGTTCCGGCGCAGGGAAAGAGAAGGATAGGCAGGGACAGTGTGATATTCTTTGTGCTATTCTTGTGTGCAGGGAGAGAGAAGGATAGGCAGGGAGAGTGTCAGTGTCATATTCTTTGATAAACCTTGTGTGCAGGGAGAGAGAAGGATAGGCAGGGGACAGTGTCAGTGTCATTGTTGCTAAGCCTCCTGCACAGTATACACCAGAAGCTAGCCTTTATTGCTGTGTTTTCCTGGTGTGTTACACTAACAGGCATTTGCAGCACTTACAGCGGGCGGAGTGTGCCTCCTGCACATTATACACCTGAAGCTAGCCCGTATTGCTGTGTTTTCCTGTTGTGTTACACCAACAGGCATTTGCAGCACTTACAGCAGGCGTAGTGTGATTCCTGCAAAATATACTCCTGAAGCTAGCCCGTATTGCTGTGTTTTCCTGGTGTGTTACACCAACAGGCATTTGCAGCACTTACAGCAGGCGTAGTGTGATTCCTGCAAAATATACTCCTGAAGCTAGGCCTTATTGCTGTGTTTTCCTAGTGTGATACACCAACAGGCATTTGCAGCACTTACAGCAGGCGTAGTGTGATTCCTGCAAAATATACACCTGAAGCTAGCCCGTGTTGCTGTGTTTTCCTGGTGTGTTACACCAACAGGCATTTGCAGCACTTACAGCGGGCGTAGTGTGCTTCCTGCAAAATATACACCTGAAGCTAGCCCGTATTGCTGTGTTTTCCTGGTGTGTTACACCAACAGGCATTTGCAGCACTTACAGCGGGCGTAGTGTGCTTCCTGCAAAATATACTCCTGAAGCTAGGCCTTATTGCTGGTTTTCCCATCTCCCTGCAGGCCATTAGAATGTCTGGAAGGCAAACAAGGAGAAGCAGACAGTCAGGAGCCAATAAAAGAGGGCAAGCAGGCTCTGTGTCTAGAGACAACAGTGCTGGTCGTGGACGCGGTGCATCGCCATCAGCACGTGGCCATGGGACACTCTTGTCCTTCTTTTCGGCAGCTGGACGTGTTGAGCCGCATCATGCCGAAGACTTGGTAGAGTGGATGACCAAGCCCTCCTCATCCTCTCTCACCCATGCTCAGGGTACTGGCAAAGCAGCTGCCAAAGCGTCCTCTTCCCTGGTATCAATGTCATCATCAGTCACTCCTTCCCTAGACCCATCATGTCCTCCTGAGGAGTCCCCCGAACTGTTTGAGCACAGTGTTGGGTACATGCTCCAGGAGGATGCCCAGCGTTTCGAAGGGTCTGATGATGATACCCAGCTAGAGGAAGGCAGTAGCGTGAGAGCAGAGAGAGGGGATGCTCAAGAAGGACACCAATCTGGCAGTCATGTTCCAGCAGCTGCAGCATACTGCCAGATTGGCTCCAGTGATGAGGAGGGAGGGGATGATGAGGTCACTGACTCCACGTGGGTGCCTAATAGGAGAGAGGAGGAGGAGGAGGATGAGGAGGAGGCACATCTCCAACGAGGCAGGATGCCCTCGGGGGGCCAGCGTAAGGGCAGTACACCGACGGAATCACACCGCAGAGCTCCGCCTGTGCAGGGCGCTGCCTCTGCCCGTTATTCAAAAAGTTCTTTGGTGTGGGCCTTTTTTGAGTCGAGTGCATCAGATCGCACAGCTGCTGTTTGCAACATATGTCTCAAGCGTATATCGCGTGGCCAAAACATCAGCCGCTTGGGCACCACATGTTTGACCAGACATATGTTGACCTGCCATGCAGCTCGTTGGCAAGCCTACCTTAAAGACCCACACCAAAGAACAAAGCGGACCTCTCCTTGCACCGCATCAGCTGGGATCTCCAACCCCACTATACCTTCAGTCCTCTCTGAAACCTGCACTGAGAGGAATGAAGGTGTAGAATTAGGTGTGTCACAGCCAAGTACTTGTGGGCACTCTGCTAGCAGTACACCGACGTCCGATTCTAGTAGGCAAATTTCCCTGCCCCAGCTGCTGGACCATCGAAAGAAGTTCACTCCCAGCCATCCACATGCCCAGCGGTTGAATGCCAGCTTGGCTAAATTGCTAGCGCTTCAACTGCTGCCTTTTCAGTTGGTAGACTCGGCCCCCTTCCGTGAGTTTGTGCAATGTGCGGTTCCTCAGTGGCAGGTTCCCAAATGTCACTTTTTCTCACGGAAGGTGATTCCGGCTCTCTACCGGCATGTGGAAGGCAATGTCTTGGCCTCGCTGGACAGGGCGGTCAGCGGTAAGGTTCATATTACCGCTGACTCATGGTCCAGCAGGCATGGACAGGGACGTTACCTTTCTTTCACGGCCCATTGGGTCACTCTTTTGGCAGCTGGGAAGGATGCAGGACAAGGTGCAGTAGTGTTGGAGGTTGTTACGCCGCCACGCCTCCAAAATGCTACTACTGGTTGTGACACACCTCTCTCCTCCACCCCCTCCTCTTCTTCTTCCTCCATGGTCTCTTCCTGTGCTTTGTCCTTGGAACCAGCGGTGCTCCATAGGCGTTCAAGGGGCTACGCAAGTACGCAGGCAAAAAGATGCCATGCCGTGCTTGCGCTGGTGTGTTTGGGGGACAGGAGCCACACTGGGGCAGAGGTTCTGTCTGCTCCGCAGGGGCAGGCCGAGAGGTGGTTGACGCCACGCCAGCTTAAGCCAGGAATGGTGGTTTGCGAAAATGGCACCAACCTCCTCTCCGCCCTCCGACAGGGACAACTGACCCATGTGCCCTGTGTGGCTCACGTCCTTAACCTGGTGGTTTTTGGGCAGGTACCCGGGCTTACAGGATGTCCTGAGGCAGGCCAGGAAAGTCTGTGTGCATTTCCGCAGATCTTATAATGCCAGTGCTCGCCTGGCTGAGCTTCAAAAGGAGTTGAACCTGCCCAAGAACCGCCTTATATGTGACATGCCCACCAGGTGGAACTCAACGTTGGCCATGCTGCAGCGGCTGCACACGCAGCAGAGGGCCATCAATGAGTACCTGTGCGACTACGGCACCAGGACAGGGTCAGGGGAGCTCGGGTTTTTTTCACCACGCCAGTGGGGCATGATCAGGGATGCACCATTTGAGGAGGCCACGAGGATGGTGAGCAGTGACAGTGCATGCATCAGTGACACTGTACCTCTTGTCCACCTGTTGGAACATACGCTGCGTGGAATAATGGACAGGGCACTTGAGGCAGAACAGAGGCAGGAAGAGGAGGACTTCCTTGCCTCTCAAGGCCCCCTTTACCCAGACAGTGTTCCTTCTGTCCCACCCATCGCACAGGAAGAGGAGGAGGAGGAGGAGGATTGTGTCAGCATGGAGGTGGAGCCTGGCACTCAGCATCATCAGCAGCAGTCTTTTAGGGATGATTTACAGTCCCAAGAAACCCGTGGACTTGTACGTGGCTGGGAGGAGGTGGCTGCGGATCATGTCGTCCTTAGTGACCCAGAGGACTCCGGACTGAATGGGTCAGCTAACCTACGCTGCATGGCCTCCCTGATCCTGCAAAGTCTGCGGAAGGATCCTCGTATTCTTTGGATCAAGGAGAGGGACCATTACTGGCTGGCCACTCTCCTTGATCCACGGTACAAGGGTAAGGTTGCGGACCTTATCTTACCATCGCAGAGGGAGCAGAGGATGAGACAACTCCGGGAGGCCTTGCAGAAAGGTCTGTGCAACGCGTTCCCAGAGACTGGGAGGTTACAAACTCCTGGTCCTGGACAACGAGTTGCTGAGGCTTCGGTCAGTCAAAGAAGGAGCGGTGGGGAAGGTGGCCGTCTGACCGATGCGTTCAGACAATTGTTTAGTCCGCAGCCCCAAGGTATGATCGGTTCCAGCAACCATCGCCAGCGTCTGATATACATGGTGCAGGAATACCTAGGGGCAAGGTCAGACTTGGACACCTTTCCCACCGAAAATCCTCTGGCTTACTGGGTCTTGAGGATGGATCACTGGCCAGAGCTTGCACAGTATGCAATTGAGCTACTGGCCTGTCCTGCATCCAGCGTTCTTTCAGAACGCACATTCAGTGCTGCTGGAGGATTTGTCACAGATCACAGGGTGCGCCTGTCCACCGACTCGGTTGATCGACTGACCTTCATAAAGATGAACCAGTCTTGGATCACCACCAGCTACCAAACACCTGAAGCTGATATAACAGACTCATTTATTTTCAAATGTCACATCCCTTCAAGACTGATGCTGATGCTGAGTGACTGTCCTGTTATGTTGACTGACTATCCTCCTCCTCCTCAATGATCCGATTGATGATGATAGCTTGGAAGAACATTTTTGTTTCTGGGTGCCGCCACCAGTGGCTAAGGCCCAATTTTTCAGCCTCTGTTTAACAGGGGCATGTAATTACAATTTTTTATGCAATGCTTTGCAGCAGGGCTCATTCCTGCACTCCAACTAGAGTATGTGGGAGAGGTTGCAGTGTCGTGGCACCAGCACCAGTGCCTAAGGCCCAATTTTTCTGCCCCTGTTTAACAGGGGCGTGTAATTAAAATTTTTGATGCAATACTTTGCAACTGGGCTCATTGCTGTGCTCCAAGTACAGTATCTGTGAGGGGTTGCAGTGTTGTGGCACCAGCACCAGTGCTTAAGGCCCAATTTTTAAGCCCCTGTTTAACAGGGGCGTGTAATTACAATTTTTGATGCAATACTTTGCAACAGGGCTCATTGCTGTGCTTCAAGTACAGTATCTGTGAGGGGTTGCAGTGTTGTGGCACCAGCACCAGTGCCTAAGGCCCAATTTTTCTGCCCATGTTTAACAGGGGCGTGTAATTACAATTCTTGATCTAATAATTCACAGCAGGGCCCATTCCTGCGCCCACCAAGAGTAACTGTGAGGCCTTACAGTGTTGTGTCAACACCACCACCACCACCACCAAAGGCCCAATTTTTCAGCCCCTGTTCAACAGGGGCATGCAATTACAATTCTTGATCTAATAATTCACAGCAGGGCCCATTCATGCGCCCACCAAGAGTAACTGTGAGGGCTTACAGCGTTGTGGCAACACCAACACCCAAGGGGCAAATTTCTGCAGGCCCCTACTTTCAAACATCCAACTTACAAACGACTCCTCCTTGCAAACGGAAGGATACAACAGGAAGTGAGAGGAAATCTACCCCTAGGAAGGCAAATTCTCTCCTGTAAGAGTTAATATGGGAAAAAAAGTGTCTCCTCTCCACTGATGCTTTATCACCAATTCTTGTTTCAATAAAAACCCCAAATTTTCAAAAAACATTTGTCATTAGGACGGAAAGCGAGGTGAACTGTTCTGAACAGGTGCACACTGCACAGACAGCAAAACAAATGTTACAGGGGTGATAATCCTTCCCTATGTTTTCCAAAAAGCTTAAAAATTGATTTTTTGGCTGGAGCTACACTTAAACAATGTACATGTTCAAAATTACAAACAGATTCTACATAAGAACAAACCTACAGTCCCTGTCTTGTATGCACCGCCTGTATACGGCTGTTCAGAATATATAGGGCCTTTTTTATGTCGTGTGCGGGGTTCCCCTTAATATCCATACAAGACCCAAAGGGGCTGGTAATGGGCTGGGGTAGGGGGGGGTTGATGGGGTAGCTATGCCATTTTTCTTAAAGATTTTCATCCATATTACCGGGACCAGACATTACATTAAAGCCGCAAGCAGGTTTAAATGGGCTTTTTTCCTTTAGAAATGTAATTTTGTGCAGGGACAGTTCTAAACACGGGAAACACGTGCCACTTCACAGGCATACTTTAGACACCCCCCAGGTACGATATTTAAAGGAATATTTGACTTTTTTTTTTGCCTTTTCATGCATCATTAAAATGACTGCTCCCAAAAAACGGCCGTTTTTAAAACTTCTTTTTGCATTGATACATGTCCCCTGGTGCAGAACCCGGGTTCCCAAACCCTTTTTAGGACAATAACATGCATAATAGTCGTTATAATTAGCACTTTAGATTTCGAACATTGTATTTAATAGGGTTCTAACGTTCGTGCGAACTTTCGGTCCGTTCGCGGGTTCTGGTGCAAACCGAACCCGGGGGTGTTCGGCTCATCCCTACCTGTAGGTACTGTGAATATCTCCTTGCACAGTTTAGGAGATGTTCAGTGTGCATGCAGCCAATGACTTCATCGACACATGCGCTCTGAAGGTCCGGCTTATAGTGCTGGACCTTCAGAGCCTGTGACGGAAATGGCAGATCCCGCACGCATGCACGGGAGTAACGTCATTGCGTCTCCGGCCACTCATGGCACCGGAGCCCGCGAACCTGGAAAAAACACCGGGGGAAGATGTCAGCCGCCTCATCGGTGAGTGGGCGCTGCTGGAAGGGCTTCGTTCAAATCTAAGGTAAGTATTTCATAATATGGTAGTATCCGATGCATACTAGCATATTTTGCCGTTGTCTGACCGCGGGACACGCGAACCCGATCGCCGCCAGTGTCCCGCGATTGGGTCACAGAGCTGAAGAACGGGGAGAGGTAAGTGTAAACAAACCTTTCCCCGTTCTTCCTAGTGAGAGTGTCACTGATCGTCTGTTCCCTGTCATAGGGAACGACGATCAGTGACGCCACATGCCAAGCCACGCCCCACACAGTAAGAATCACTCATTAGGTCACACTTAACCCCTACAGCGCCCCCTACAGGTTAACCCCTTCACTGCCAGTGTCATTTACACAGTAATCAGTGCATTTTTATAGCACTGATCGCTGTAAAAATGACAATGGTCCCAAAATGGTGTCAAAAGTGTCCAATGTGTCCGCCATAATGTCGCAGTCATGATAAAAATCACTGATCGCCGCCATTACCAGTAAAAAAAAAATGATTAATAAAAATGCCATAAAACAATCCCCTATTTTGTAGACGCTATAACTTTTGCGCAAACCAATCAATAAACGCTTATTGCGATTTTTTTTTACCAAAAATATGTCGAATAATACGTATTGGCCTAAACTGAGGAAAAAAAAAAAATTTTAATATATTTTTGGGGGATATTTATTATAGCAAAAAGTAAATTTTTTTTTTTTTTTTTTAAATTGTCGCTCTATTTTTGTTTATAGCGCAAAAAATAAAAACTGCAGAGGTGATCAAATACCACCAAAAGAAAGCTCTATTTGTGGGAAAAAAAGGACATCAATTTTGTTTGGGAGCCACGTCGCACAACCGCGCAATTGTCAGTTTAAGCGACGCAGTGCCGAATCGCAAAAAGGGGCCTGGTCTTTAAGCAACAAAATGGTCCAGGGCTGAAGTGGTTAAAGCGGATCTTCACTGCATCTGAGCACCACAAACCAAAAACACTATTTAATTCATTTTTAATATTCAAAGCAATGTAAAGAGGGATAAATAATGCGCAATCCACTAGGGTCAGGAATTACCTAAAAAACGAACACAGCAGCTGCCAACATAAAGGTGTTCTCGCACTAAGCATATGTGATAAAAAATAGGTAATATGGCGCTTGCTATTCTTAATAAATACCAAATATGATAAGTGCACATTGGCAGCACCCATTAACCATATAACATTAAATGTGCGAATGATAATATAATATTATTATCTATTATCATTTGCACATTTGATGTTATATGGTTAATGGGTGCTGCCAATTTGCACTTATCATATTTGGTATTTATTTTTATATTTTAGTTATTTATTTTATAATAGCAAATGCCATATTACCTATTTTTAATAATTTTTTTATAATATTCAAAGCAAACTTCCCATCCATCCATGTCTCCATGCTTTATTTTGTTGAGAAATGACTTTGAAAAACATCCCCCTAGCATTTCTAGGTCTTGAGTAAGGGCAAATGATTCATGTAGCATTTACCTCCTGGAATCCATCTGCCCTTAGCTCAAGCATGCATGCAGGAGAGTGTGCTTAGGTGAGGAAAACCCCCTCCTCCTCTCCTAAAGACTCACGGAATGTATGACATCATCTGCCTAGGCAAGAAACCAGGAAGTAACTGAAGAAATGTAAAAAAAAGTTTAAAACAAGTAAATATAATATACTTTTCTATCTATTTACTAATGCTAGCAGCATAAGGATTAAAAATAACCAATGTTGATTGGGAGAGTGAAATTTCACTCTATGTAGTACGAGGGTCTGTCTGATTGGATACAGGTTGATTGAATAGTTTAGCTATGTCCTCATGTTACATAGTTTTGGTAAAACTGATTGTACAAACATTGTAACATATATGGCGACCCTTAGGACTGAGCCCTGAAGGTGCACCCAGCTGACTGAGCTTAGACGGTGCTTTGGCCCCTAACGGCCAGCTGTTTAGTTCCTTTTTACACAAACCAATTATTTGCTATCACTGTCTGTAATGCAGAATAATATGAAATCCAAGGGCTTTATTGGACAATGTATTCTAAAAAAGAAAATCTTTCAGACTTTGCTGCAGACACCACTTCTCCGGTGAGTAATGCACACTCATTAATGGCACCATTTCAAGCAGGCCAACAAAAAGCATGTTAGATAAGAATGATTTAGATGTCTAGTAATGAGAGATGATATGAAATACCCTACGCCATACAGATGTCATTGCTTTAAGGCTAATGAAAAGAAATGCTCAACCTTTTGAGAGCTTGGGCTAATGCTTTTTCTATAGAGCATCTATATAATTGAACAAAATAGTCAGCTAAACCTTACAAATGTTATATGAGCATTACATTTCCAAATGGAAATCATGGATGACTCATGAGAGAATAGTTCTGAGCAGAAAATGGGGAATTTGTTTAAAACTTGCCATACTTTGTAAAAACACTGTTATTTTTAATTCCTAGTTAATGTTCCCAATGTGCTCTTTAGGGTGAAATAAAAAAAAAATCAAATTCACATATCTTATGGAAGTTGGTGACCTGATTAAAGGAGAAGTACAGCCGGGGCTCATTTGGCTGTACTTCTCCTGTGGATCACAGGAGTGCAGTCCGTTCTGCACTCCTGTTATCCATTTTCAGCTGACAGTGGGCTGAAGCCCGCTGTCGGCTGACATCACAGAGCCGTTTAAGGCTGAGGAAAGATTGTGACCATATGGTTGGGATCCACCCACATGCCTGGACCGGCACCTGGCTCAGCCTCTCAGAAGGCTGCCAAGAGCCAACGAGAGCCTGAGCCAGCCGCTCCCGCCCCTTCCACAGTCTATCGCTCCATGATATCAACCACCATCCTTGCCCCTTTGTTTAAATTCAGATGTCAGCCAATAATACCCGACTGACAACTGAATGGCCAGGTGGAAATGGTTGCTAGCAAGTCAGCCGCCCATGGATCTTTTATAACAAGCCTGAGTGGGACGCTGTTGGAGGGGATGCAAACACCCCATTTAGTTTCTACTTTGGTCCAAACTCAAACTTCATCCCTAGTGCTCATGTAACCAAAAAAACTAGGCATTTTGTCATCTGGTCTCTGCTAAAAAGGTGGAGCAGCCAACATGGACCCTAATCCTCCCCTGCGGGATGCTTTGACTTTTGGTCACATGACATCTTAGACGACAACCTGAAGCAGCATTCTCTACAGGAATAGAATTTCATCCCCTAAATTATTTCTTATTTATATATGTATCGTAGCTAGCATTGACAGCTAACATAGCTTTAAAGTGTAATCATTCAATTCTCATTTAAGCATTACTGTGTTAATGTAAGTTCAAGTTTTCAATATTTTTAAAGCCAGCAGTGATAAATGATAACATGATTACTCTTGTTTACTAAAAGAAAATTGTATTTAAGTATGTAGTCTTAACTCAAAAAGTACTTGCAATTGCTCTTAGCCTCCTCTTAAGCGGAGTTCCGCCAAAAAAACAAATATTAAAAGTCAGCGGCTACAAATACTGCAGCTGCTGACTTTTTAAATAAGGACACTTCCTGTCCAGGGCACCCCCGATGTCCTCACTCGAAGCCGTCCCGTCCCTCGGCTCCTGGGTGGAGGCGCCGACATCTTCAGTAAGGGAATCAGGAAGTGAAGCCTTACGGCTTCACAGCCTGGTTCCCTACTGCGCATGCGCGAGTCGTGCTGCATGTCCTGCTGTCTTCTGGGACCTGTGTGTCTCCCAGAAGACAGCAGGGGGATGGCGGAGGGGCCAGACATGGCTTAGATCGCCGCAGATTCTGTGGCAATCTATTGCCAGAAGTGGGAGCAAATACTTGGATTAGACAGGTATCTGCTCCCCCCCTCCCCCCTGAAAGGTGCCAAATGTGACACCGGAGGGGGGGGGAGGAATCCGATGAGCGGAAGTTCCATTTTTGGGTGAAACTCTGCTTTAATCCCCAAATTCCTTTTTATTGCTGCTGTGATCTCACTTCCTATTAGAGGATGGCTATGTTCATTTTCCATGGTCCCACTGTATGTAGAAATGTAGCTTTCCTCTCTTGTTGTCCTAAAATAGACTAAGGACTAGGGACTATGGACCATGAGGTTAAGGCTACTTTTACACTGGGGCGGGTGGGTGTCAGTGGTAAAGCGGCGCTAATTTTAGCAGGGGCTTTACCGATGTTATAGCAGCGCTTTTCGGCTGCTAGCGGGGGGCGCTTTTAACCCCCGCTAGCGGCAGAATAAAGGGTTAAAAGCGCTTTGCAGGCTCTTCAGCAGCCCTGCCCATTGATATTGTCAGAAATATGCGGGACAATTTGACAGGGACCCTTTACCACCTAGATTTTAAAATTTGAAACACTCCTGGGTTTTAGAATTCACAGAAGAAGTGTGTGCTAGCAATGTAATTTTCTCAATGCTACTTTCGGAGAGTCCCTTAAACAATTCCTTCTCCCAATATCTAACGTAATAGGGGACTGTAGTGGTCAATTTCTCAAGTAGGAGTTTATATAATTTAGAGAGTAAGTGGGTCGAGCCTTCTTTATCTAGACACATGGCCTCAAATTGGGAGAAAGAGTCATTGGTTCTCATCTCATCCTTTATTGTTTTAAAGAAGTTCTTTAGCTGGATATGTTTCTAGCTGTCCCAGGGCGACCCTCCGATTCCTTACAGTGTTCAGCCAGGGATTTCAAGTTAGCACCCGGAATAAATTAAAAACAGCGGATTTCCTGAGCTCCTCCCCAGGACTTAAAAAAGGCACAGTCCTCGCCTGGGGTGAACCAAGGAAAGCGACCTAATGGAGAAAGTGGCAAGGGCAAACGTGCCACCACCTGATTTAAACACATGACTGCTGTGCAATGCGACACGATTTCAAGATGGTATTACGACAATTAGAGACTTAAATCAGGTGTGAGGAGGCGATACTGTGCCTGGTCATCTTTGACTTCTTCCATGTTGTTCAGGTAGAGCTCCACCTCTTTAAGTTTACCTACCGCTGTCTTATGCCTCGTACACACGATCAGTTTTTCCGACAAGAAAAGGGCGATGTGAACTTTTTTTCAGGAATTCCGACTGTGTGTATGCTCCATCACACTTTTTTGTGGGAATTCCTGCCAAGAAAAGATTGAGAGCAGGTTCTCTATTTTATTGACAGGAAAAATTCATATCGGGAATCGCGATCATCTGTATGCAATTACGACGTGAAAAAAAATACGCATGCTCAGAATCAAGCAGAAGAGCCAAACTGCCTATTAAACTTCATTGATCTCGGCTCGTCGTGCGTCTTGTACGTCACTGCGTTCTTGGCGTTCGGAATTTCAGACAAGATTTGTGTGACCGTGTGTATGCAACACGAGTTTGAGCCATTTTCCGCAGGAAAAAAAAGCACGTTTTTCCTGACGGAAAAACTGATCGTGTGTACAGGGCATTAGGCCTTTTATGTGTAATAAGTAAATCAAAGAATTCTGTGATTAATGGGCATCTGAAACAACTATTACAGAGCAATAAAAGCCATCATGGGCTAATATGTCATTGTGGCCCCTTTGTAGCTAACTAAATTCCCTAAAGATTATTTCAGCAATGTGCTGATTTACTACAACTCCATGTGATTTAAATATTTAAAGCTAAAATTCTGCAAACTCAAGCTGAATCCCTTTTTTCTATCATTAAAAATGGCTAAATGTGGATTTCTTTAATTGAACACTATACGGGAATTGGGGACTGGGGACACGGGTATGCTAGCAAGGTCAAATAGGCTGACCACTCTAGGCTGAACACTCAGAGGCTAGCATTACACTACACTGTTTTTGATATAGTATTAGTTGAATTTTGTGAGACACATGGTGCAATGTCTGGTACATAAGCAGTCCGGAAATTAAAAAGTCTCACACATGTGGTATCCACATATTAAGGAGGAGTTGGAGAATGTGCAGTATGCCCATGCTGTGTGTGTGAGAAATAACTTGTTAAAATGACAAATTTATGAAATAAAAATTATATTTTATTTCTTTATTTTGCAAAACATTGTGGGGGAAAAAATGACAGCTTCAAAAAGCACACCATGCTTCTTATTAAATACCTTGAATAACATTCCAAAAAGTGGGGTGTTTGTACTGCCCTGGCATTTTAAGCCTCAAGAAATTAGATAGACAGACAAGGGTTGATACATTTCAAATACCGTATTTTCCGCACCATAAGATGCACTTTTCCCCCGAGAAATATGAGGGAAAATGTCTCTGCGTCTTATGGAGCGAATGTATGCTAGGCACTGCCCCCCCGGCGCCAACGGCACCACCCCTCGCCTTCGTCCCCTGCTGGCAACGCCCCCTGCCGCCACCACCGGAAGAGAGACAGGAGAGAGGAGGACAGACATATGAAGCCCCTGTGAGCGCCGGGCGATCTCCCTGCTGAGCCTGACATTGTTGCTGAGACAGAAGACAGAGCATTTGGCCGCTCGAGCTGCTCTGTCTTCTGTCAGGAGGATGGAATTACATGAGGTAAGGCTGTGTTAAGCCACTAGTAAGGCTGTGTTTATGGCAATGGTCAGGCTGCATTTATGGCAATGGTCAGGCTGCGTTTATGGCAATGGTCAGGCTGCGTTTATGGCACTGGTCAGGCTGCGTTTATGGTAATGGTCAGGCTGCATTTATGGTAATGATCAGGCTGCGTTTATGGCAATAGTCAGGCTGCATTTATGGTAATGGTCAGGCTGCATTTATGGCAATGGTCAGGCTGCGTTTATGGCAATGGTCAGGCTGCATTTATGGTAATGGTCAGGCTGCATTTATGGCAATAGTCAGGCTGCATTTATGGTAATGGTCAGGCTGCATTTATGGCAATGGTCAGGCTGCGTTTATGGCAATGGTCAGGCTGCATTTATGGCAATGGTCAGGCTGCATTTATGGTAATGATCAGGCTGCGTTTATGGCAATAGTCAGGCTGCATTTATGGTAATGGTCAGGCTGCGTTTATGGCAATAGTCAGGCTGCATTTATGGTAATGGTCAGGCTGCATTTATGGCAATGGTCAGGCTGCATTTATGGTAATGATCAGGCTGCGTTTATGGCAATAGTCAGGCTGCATTTATGGTAATGGTCAGGCTGCATTTATGGCAATGGTCAGGCTGAATTTGTGGCAATAATCAGACTGCATTTATGGCAATGGTCAGGCTGCATTTATGACAATAGTCAGGCTGCATTTATGGCAATAGTAAGGCTGCATTTCTTTGGCACTGGTCAGGCTGCATTTCATGGGCACCGGTAAATATTTTAGGACACCATTTGGTTCAGAATTTTTTTTTCTTGTTTTCCTCCTCTAAAACCTAGGTGCGTCTTATGATCAGGTGCATGTTATGGAGCGAAAAATACGGTATATATTCCATAGTTTGTAGACTCTGGAACTTTCACAGTTAATAATATACAAATATATATATATATTTTAGCAAAGAAATGTAGCAGAATACATTTTGGCCCAAATTATAAAGACAGATTATTGATTTGAAAAGTTTTATAACAGGAACTAAGAGAATTTTTTTTTTTTCAACTTTAGGGCTTTTTTTCCTAAAACCCAGTGGTGATTAAATATCACCAAAGGAAAGCTCTGTCTGTCTCAAAAAATTATATAAAATCCATTTGAATACAGTGTTGCATGATTGTGTTAAAGTATCACAGTGCTGAAAATGAAAAAATGGCCTGGACAGGAAGGGGGTTTAACATGCCGAGGCATACGATGGTAATAAAGCAAATAATTTGAACTCCAGTTAAAAAACATATACAGGAGCTTTATTACATGCCAAAGGATTTGTATTTCTGTCTATCCTGCCCAGAGATTTACAAACCCTTACTACACAGCACAGATATCCTAGTGACATAACTTTGCTGCATTAAAATGTAAGTTTACCTTTTTACATGCTCCCTAGCCTCCAGGTCCCCACTGTGAATACCTCCATGGGTGATGAGCTGTCAGTACCCGCCCAGCTAATGCAGCGGTCCAGGGATTTAAAATGCATGCTCTTCTCCCTCTTCTTTCTGCAGCACTTCTAGGATGGATTAGAGTGATTCTAATTGGTCAGCGCCAGCACGGAGAATCACATTGATCCATACTGGAAGCACGAATCCCTGGACCGTTACACCGGCTGCGTGCTGCGTGGGCACTAGCAGCTCATCACACACCTAGGTAAATACAGCAGAGACTGAAGGGGGTCAAGGGGTTGTACAGTATTAGTTTACCTTTTATTTTTTTCTGAAAAGGTGAATTAACCCTTTATGCAATATAGCCTGATCAGCAGCAAAAAACGGAATCAGGTATTTATACTAGAGCTACAGTATTTAAAACACATTGAATTTTTTTATACCACATAATTGTAGTCATTTGTGATTTTGTAAAATATACAAAGAATTCAGCATTTTCACTCATTTATATAACACAAACATAATACAACACCCGTAAAACATAAGGTTATTGTCTTTTTTGGCTAGATATAAATTGATGATTTTGCTGTCTGGAGAGGATTTGCGAAAAAAGAATTTAACAGGGGTTGTTTGCTCTGTGCACTGCAGCTGTGTAGAATATGAACCAATAAATAAATTGGTTTCTGGATGAAATGTAATAAGACTGGTCTCTCTCTTGGGGAAGGGGTGATCTCATCTAAGTGATGTTCTTCTAGGCTTTTATTTCGCTAACAGAGAAAAGCTAGGTTCTAGCAGCAAGAAATTATAAAGTGGGCAAATTGTATAAATACTATATAGAATAAAGGTAAATTGTAACTGTATAAACCATACAAAATAATTAGAATCTATAGAAAACACATATTACCTCCAGGCAGTTTAATGCAAGCTTGACAAAGGCCTAATGCAGGTGGGCAGATTAGGTCATACAACTCCAGGCACATTTTTGCACCCAGGCGACACTACTGCAGCATAGAGCTGCTCATAGTAATGACAGCCCTGTTTAAGATAGGGTGACCAGACGTCCCCGGTTTCCAGGGACAGTCCCCGGATTGAGGACACTGTCCCCGGAGCCTGTCTGTCTCAGGATCTGTCATCTCAGCAGGGGGGACTCCCAAATCCTTTCCACCAATAAGCTAATCCCCTGCGGTGTAGCTTTTTACAAAACAAACGTCTCCGGGCCCCCTGTGCTCAGTGGGGGCCAGGGGGCAGTAAGCGGACTATTTCTTCATTTTCGGATCATTTTAAAAATCTGGTCACCATAGTTTAAGAAGCCCATCTAGACTTACATTCTGGTGGCCCATGTCTTAAAATGCTTCCGCTTCACTTGTCCCAAGCTGCTGTCGGTATTCAACCCTTTAATATAGGTTGTATAACTGCCCCCCGCCATACATAGTGGTTCTTCCCACCAGCTAAAATGTCATGTAGTAACATATGAAACAGCAGGAGGAAACATTACATGCAGCAGGCAGAGCAGGTAGTCACACACACAGTGGTGTGTAACAAGTGCAGCAACCAGTGAAGTGGAGGCATTTAAGTGCTTCTTTCACAGTGCTTTTAAATGTGACTCTGGGGTGACAGGGTCACTTATTGTACTAGTCACATGACAGGAAGTGAGAAGAAATACTCCTCTGCAAGAACACTCTGCCATAGTTCTTGACATCCTGGGAGCTCAGTGTGTCATAGAAAAATGCATTATTTCTGCAGGCTGTACAACTGCAGAAGGGCCTTCAGAGATTAAAGGCCCATGTACACAAGTTGTAGTTTAGGTGGTTGTGGGGACCCTCCAATCCCCCTCCTTCTGCCACTTTAACCTGGAGAGGTGACAAGTCAGATACAACTGTTGCCTTATACTGTGAAACAAAAGGAAGGGGAAGGGAAAAAAATGTACTTGCACAGGGGCACTTTGCTACGTCTGCCATTGTGGGGTGTTTTTGCCCAGCTTTGCTTATTCCACGTCCCCTTGTTGCCTGAGAACTGAAGTCCTGGGCTCTGAGGAAGAGGGTAAGTCCCTTAAAATGTGCTAGCCTGTGGGATTCATACCGTCCCTCTATGAAAAGTGATGTATCGAGGACTTGAAGCTAATTTATTATCAGAAGCTTTGATGTACCTGTTGGTTTGTGAGTATAATACCTACTGTTACTTTGTAACAATAAAATATATTTTGAGGATAATGCACTGGGCTGGTGCTCCCTCCGTTTGTTCCATGGCTGCAGTGTGTCCAGATTTCCCCGATCTTAAGAGGGCAGCAAAGAATGGCATGGCCATGAAAGCCAGAACGTAAATACAGAAATAAGAGTCTACTACCTCTGGGAACCACTTTCAAGCGCAGGAGGTTGTGCATTTGCCTGTTATTGACTTTTACATACCTGATCCCCCATACGGCAGCGGTCAGTGCTCAACTCTTCTCCCTGGCGATTCAGCTTGTGGTCCGGCCCTGGGCATCAAAATATACAATGCTGAACTACTGGCTCTGCATTGTACTTGATAATGTCAGAGGGCCTGCGGAGAACAGACTGCAGTGGGTTCCATTGCTTGGAGCGAGCCAGCTGGAGCAAGAGATATGGTAAGTGGAAGTCTGTTTTGCTGGTACCCTAAGCATTTAACCTGCCAGTGTGAGTGAAGCACAGGTACAATGGTTTTTCCCCTTCCTCGGAGTTCAGCTTTAAACCTCCAGCATCTACCAATTATTAAAATATTTGTTTTTGGTGGATGGCCCTTTAAACTGATCAACATAAGCAAAATAAACGTTCTTTTTCTCCTCGCTTAAACAATAATTTCAAAAGCAGAAATATATAATTATGATAAAACAAAACACTTACCGCAACAGCTTCTAAAATCTGTTTCACAGCATCAGCAGCATCTCGCTCACTATAATATCCTTTTTCCACAATCCTGTAAAAAACACAAGAGACATGTCTTACAAAAAGCATAACTAGTAAGTAAAGGTTACATGTACCATAGTTTGACTATTTCAAACAATGGATCCACAATAATAGCTAAAACTAACTTCCTTCACTGGCAATAGCGGGCAATTGGAATGCTTAGACCTCCTTGGCCTAAACCAACGTTTCTCAACCAGTGTGCCGCGGCACACTGGTGTGCCGTGAAGAGTCCCCAGGTGTGCCGCGGCAAAATGACCCCCAATATAGGCAGCTATCTGATGTTTTAACTACTGCTGGCCACTTGGTTAATATTTGTTATTACAGCGGTGCCGGTCCGCTGTGTAAACCTCACTTTCCGCTGCCACAGGCACTCTGGAAGCTGTGCTGGCCTCCCGATCGCGTCTTGCCAACCGATTACATCATCGGTTGCTATGGGAGTGTCGGGCGCACGCACTGCTATCTGTGACGTGTGAGCCGCGGGTGCCAGAGTAGATGCTGGCTGGCGCGCATTTCCCTGAGGGGAGGAGAAGAAGAACAACACGAGTAGAGGTTGAAAGAACCGTGAGGAAACAAAACAGTGAGGAGACACAGGTACAGTACTTGTACCTGTCATTTTCAATGTATGATAGTTTTATTGCAGGCATGGTGTTTATATATAAAAAAAAAAAACTACATAACACTTGTTGGCACTTACATTG
Source organism: Rana muscosa (assembly GCA_029206835.1). Classification (NCBI taxonomy): domain Eukaryota; kingdom Metazoa; phylum Chordata; class Amphibia; order Anura; family Ranidae; genus Rana; species Rana muscosa. The sequence continues at coordinate 1,029,085,661 of CM055116.1, forward strand.
TCTCATTTTTCATTGCAGGCATGGTGATTTTTTTTTAAATGTAATATAATATACATGGGCTATGTGGGTTATTATTGATAATGATAACTGTATACTTCAATACTGCAGTTTGGCCGCAGCACAGTGTACTTGCGGTTTTCATGTGGTTTCTCATAGACTTCTATTATGTCCCTCATTTTTGGTGTGCTTTCAGAAAATGTACCAAAAATGTACTACATAATAGAAGTTTATGAGAAACCACACGAAAACCGCAGTTACACTGCGCTACACCTGCGCTGCGGCCAAACCAGTATACAGTTATCATTATCAATAATAACCCACATAGCCCATGTATATTAAATAAAAAAAATTAAATCGCCGTGCCTACAATGGAATGAGTCAATGTGAAAGTGCCCTAATTGTAACAAGTGTCATGTAGGTTTTTTTTTTTTTCCCCCACAAGACCACAATTCGTAGTTACAGATTTGGAATGGTTTGCCGGGGTTATGGCTAAAGATATCAGCCATAACCTTGGTATTGTTTTTTAGAGCTAGTGACTGGCTTTCTCATGAAAGCGTTCCAAGCGGCTCTTGAGCCACTGGAATGCTTTAAAAAGCGGCGGGAGGGGATGTCCCCCCCTTCCACCGTCTCGCCTGAGAAAACAATCCGATGGAGTGGCCGGCTAGTCCCAGAGGCGATGAAAGAGTAGATCCCCTTTGATTGCCTTGAAGGACCGGAGCGACGCCATGACTTCCAGTCCAGGCTGGAAGTAAACTATTTTTATTAATTTTTTTAAAGCAAAAGATCAATTTTTTTTTAATCTTTTGCCTTTAAAGGTAAAAGAGAGATATGAGGTCTTTTTGACCCCAGATCTCTCCATAAACAGGACCCGTCATCCTTATATCTACTACAAGGGATGTTTACATCCATTGTAACAGAAATAAAAGTGATATAAAAACAAATAAAAAAATGTAAAAGGGACAGTGAAAAGAAAAAAAAGTTTAATAAATAAGACAACATTTTTTTTAAGCACCCCCCATCCCTACGCAAGTGGATACGCAAGTCGCACACGCATATGTAAACAGTTTTCGCACCACACATGTGAGGTATCACCGCACATGCTAGAGCGAGTGCAATAATTCTAGTGCTAGACCTCATCTTTAGCTCTAAACATGTAACCTGTAAAGGTGTTTAAAGCGTTACTTATGAAGATTTTTTAAGTACCAAAGTTTGTCATCATTCCACGAGTGTGCGCAATTTTAAAGCATGACATGTTAGGTATCTATTTCCCCGCCATAACATCATCTTTCACACTATACCCAAAAATTGTGGTATATATTGTGTTTTATTTTAATTCATTGAAGTGAATTTTGTACAAAAATAAATGTGTTTGCAAAACCACTGTACAAATACCATGTGGCATAATTTTTTTTTCACATTTTTGGATTGGTGTGCCTCGAGATTCTGACAGATTTTAAAGGGTGCCTTGGTTGAAAAAAGGTTGAAAAACACTGGCCTAAACTGACCCTTAACAGTCAGAGCAGCTGCACCTCCTGCAGTTCCAATGACAGTGCCGTCTGCTCTCAATAATGTGCCAACATATCAATGCTCTGCAGGAAAACTGAATTTTACAGTTACATTTTGTATGGCACTTAAAGTGGAAATTCATACAAAATATAATTTTTTTGGATGAAGTTTTTTTTAGGCCAATTGGAGCCTCAAAAAAGTAGATATGGGGTCGGATGCATGGATTAGGGGGGCAGCCCCCCTATGCCCTTTATGAATGGGCCGCCACTGTTACCTACCCTTAATTCATCCATTATTATGTATGTTCCAAAATAAAGACTCATTGATTAGAGTTAGGACTTCCCTATACAGAGGGGCCTTAAGAAGGCTGTGCAGCTTCCACATGCATTTTACAAATGTTGTGCAACTAAAACCTCTGTCTTTAGCGCAAACTGTTAGACAGCGTTATTTGTGTGTGTTTTTTTTTTAACTTTTGCTGGCTAGCTGGGAAACGCATCGGAGTTAAGTTACTAAAGGCAAATAGACTGTGCACTTTGCAACTGCAGTTGCTCTCATTTTCCCTAGAGCTTAGTGAATGTAGTAAAGCTCTGCTGATTTCCATCTTTCAATCAGTGGCGGCTGGTGTTTTTTTGTTTGGGGGCGGCAAACAACAGAAACACCCCCCCTCATGGCGACTCAATACCTTCCCCCATTTCCCCCCCCCTCGCTGTCTGCCGGTGGGTCTACCGGCACTTACCCCATCTAGGCCGCGGGCATCCGAGGAGCAGTGGCTGGTATCGGGCATCCAAGAAGCAGCAGGGATCGGGCATTCGAGGAGTGGCTGGGATCGGGCATCCAGGCATCGGCCAGCAGCTCTTCTACTCCTCACTCTTGCCGTGCGTCTTCTCCCCTCCTCCTAGGTGTCCAATAGGATTGCCTGTCCTTTCAGCCAATCAGGTGATGGGTATCAGACCCACTTTCGGATTGGCTGGGGGGAGGATCATTGTAGCAACAGCGAATGATTCACTGTCGCAACACAACTGGGTGGGCTCCAGACACAATGCTCTGCGTCCTGAGCCCACCCTATTTTGAAGCCTATTAGAGCCTCTGGCTCTAACCAGGTGCTTAAAAAAAAACCTGCTGCTGTAATTCCCGAGAGCATAGTGACTGTGGTAAAGCATTAATATGTAAAGAATACCAGAATCTGGTGCAAGGATAATAAAAAAAAAAACAGCCTTTTTGCTGGCACATGATTGAAAGCAGGGGCGTCCATTGGAGGTGCTTGAGCGCCGCCCCCCCTATCCATGCCCCACCGCCCTCCCTATCAGGACACTGGGCGCATGGATAGGGAGGTCTATTTGCCTTTAGTAAATCAGCCCCCCTGAGTTTTTTTTTTTTTCTGTGTGCATGGTCCTTCCATGTGCACCTTACTCTTAAAGCTACTTATAAGTTGGGGTGGTCATCACTTTAGTTAAACAAAACATGTATCACTAGCAAGAGATTCCCTTCTAATTCCTGTTCTGTGGACAGCTGTCAAATTTTTTATTTCAGATTTAAAATAACCCCTCCCCCAGCATTTTTTATTAAAGCGTTTGTAAACCGCGGATGTTGCAAAAAAAAAAAAACAAACCTGCAAGGCAATGGCATAATGTGCTAGTAGGCATCGCTACTATCACATTATGAAATACTCACCTTGGAACAAATCCCTCCAGTGCTGTTATGTCACCTCTGAGAGGGCATGACATGTTCCCCCTGTCTTTCCTCCAGGTTTGCGTTCTTTGGCTATGTGATTGGCCGGAGCCGCAATGACGTCACTCCCAGACCTTCAGAGTGCATGCCCCAGTGATGTCACCTAAACGGTGCATATTTAGGAGATATTCATTTTACCTACAGGTTATAGGCTTACCTGTAGGTAAAAATGACCAAGCGGGGTTTTCAACCGCTTTAATGTTCTCTAATATGATGTCTAATGCTAAGGATAGAATATTAAACATCCTCACCTTTATGGGAAAGCAGCTGACACTTTTACCGAATGCTTTCTTATTTACTGACAAGTGGGTTTCCCACTGATCATCAGGACCCAACCAGAGTGTTTCCTGCCCATGTAACCATCATGTCAACTCTTACATAGTTATCACATGCAAGCTGGAAGTTTCATTGACAAAATGACAAAATCTTCAGCCTGCAGATGAAAACTGGCACCTTCAATGTTCATCTGCAGTGCTATGTTATTCAGTATTTCAAATGTCAGATACAATTACATAATTAACAATAATAATAGTCATTTAAAAATAGGACATTTGAAAAAAGCAAGTAACTGCAAGATGTAAAATACTCAGTACTAAATAAGTTTTATTATTAAAGGTTAATTATTTTGAACAGAATTAAATGCCTTGGAATTAATTATACATGAACATTCAATAGTGTGCTGTCCTAATCTATTAGCAAAGGGAAAGTGGCTGACTTAAAGTGTCTGCAAACCCAAACAATTAACTTATCTTATTTGTTCCACGTCGGTCTTTTAAATATACTTATGAATGCATTTTGTTATATCTATTTGATAAAAGCAAATAATTGCTGATATTGTTAGAAGGTCATGTTCACAATGCTTCCCCACAGCTGCATTGATCTATTGAAGCCGCAGTGAAATATGCAATGTTCCTGCATGGGGGAGCATGGGATCTACTCATATCAAACATTGTTCTGTACCTGAATGGCCAATCATCTGTTCGAAACACTGTGATGTAAGGGAAAGGATGACGTCATCAACATTGTGTAAGCTCCATCCAATACAAAGCTGCATAGGGTTAGGATGGCTTAGGAAAGCTTGGGAAATTAGTAGGCTTGTGCAATTAGTTTCGTAACGAATCAAAATTCGTCTGAATTTAGCAACTTTCGGACGTTCGGAAGCATTCGAATTTCCAAACAAAGCAATTACGAATAAAACCGAATCCGAAATAAATATCGCAAATAGCGAATGCCCGAATGTCTTCAGCATAATTCGTTATGAAAAAAGTTACGAACGTACAAATCCATTTGAAGCACAATAATGCCGCGTACACACGACCGCTTTTAATGTCATTGAAAAAAACTGTGTTTTTCTCGACATGATTCTTCTCAAGCCTGCCTTGCCTACTCACTATTGTGAAAAAAAATGCTCGAGCAAAGCGCGGTGACGTACGACGGCACTATATATGTGTCCAGAATCAACTAAAAACAATGTACTCTACCGAAAGTACGAATTATAAATCAACTAAAAATAAGGCTTACATTAATATGAATCATTCCGATTCAACGAAAAATGTCGCTTGCGAAAATATGAATTAGTCCGAACACGAAAAATCCCGTCTAGCAAAATTAAGAATGATTACGAATCAACAGGACCTAAAAGAAACAAACTGAAACTAAACAAATTTTTCCGTTGTGCACAAGAAACAAACCGAAACTAAACAAATTTTTTGCACAAGTCTAGAAATTAGTATTGAATGGCCAAAATGAAGTCTCTTTACATTTACTAGGAGAAATCCAAGTGCCATTTTCTACAATACTTTGTTGTAATGAACTAATTACCTACTAAATATCTTACCTCACTCATATTTAATAATTAATAGACCCCATTGAAAACAATGGATTTCTTAAAAAAGAGAAAGTAGGCATAAACAATAGTTCATCCAAAATCGGACAGAAATAAGCATACCCATACTTTGGTGTTCCTTGGGGACATTCAAGTGGTTGGAGCTAGATACATTTCAATTAAATTGCTTAGTGGAGAACTATGACTACTCAGTATGAGGCTGATAATGTACATTTTATGGCAATCAGTCACTCATGAAAGATAAAAAGCATGTTGATTAACGGCAGTGTGCTTCCACTAAAGCACTGCTGATTACATAGCTAATGCTCTGTATAGAGATGTTTTTAGATACTAAGAAACATCAAATGATTATTTTAATAGTATGATAATGCCTCATAAATACTAAACTCTGCTAAGGACTCGAATAACTGTATTAAAAAATAGTTAATTTAGTCTTAACAAACTCCTAACACTTTATATACAGGCATAAAATATGATTTACCCATTGCATGCGTCTGCTGAAGCTAGCGTGTCTCAATGTGCAATAATGAGGCTCACTAACCAGCATGTGTAGAACAGTAAATTGGTATGCTGTATAATTTATTTTCAGCATTACTGCAACAGTAGCCACATAGAGAATGCTTTATATATACTTGAACTGAGGGAGGGTAGAACCACTGTATAAAGCTCACCACGCAATTACATTCTAACTTTACAATCCCCTTTAGATCTACCAACAACTATGTTGTGCATACATATTTTAGATGTAGTTTACGTAGGTTCTTATATTCATTGCTTTGGTAAATCTAAAGGAAATTGTACAAAGAGTGTATAGTCAGACTGTAACAAGTATGGTGAGCTGAAAGCCAAACTTTTGGCAGAATTACCTTCACAGGTTGAGAGCACTTATATGTCTATGTCCTGAAAATTAGTTTGTTTACATGCCAGAGGAAGTGCAGCTAGGGTGACCACATTTCCAAACTACCATTCAGGGACACCCTCCCTTCCCATAAATCAGCTTGTGCTGTAACGAATCACAGCACAGTGATTGGACACAAGAGGCGGGATTCATGATTTCTCCAATCACAAGCAGGGGGCGGGATTGTGCTCCTCCAGGCATTCCCGGCCAGGACAAGTACTGTCAGTGAGTAAAGCGGCCTTTTTTGGGGGCATCAGATTGGCCCGGGAGGTGGCTGTGTCAGTTTCATTCCGGGACACTGTATTGTCCTGGAATGAATGTGCCCGGGACAGACCTGCAAAATGCAGGACTGTCCCGGGCAATCCGGGACACGTGGTCACCCTAAGTACAGCACCTGTGGTACTTCCTGGCTAATCAGGCTGCAAGTGGTTCTAAACATATATAATCACCCCGACCCCAGCGCTATGACCAAGTGCCTGCCTACCTCTACTCCAGGACAGTCACAAAACAGAGTCTGGGGTTGTGTAGTTTGTGAATGGCCTAGAGAAAAAAAAAAAAAAGGAGGGGGGGGGGGGGGGAGACAGGTCCATAGCACTGGGACTATGAGACCTACAGACAAAGCAGCCAGGAAGTACAGAGGAAGCTGTACTTTCTCTGGCATGAAAACAAAACAATTTGCAGGACATAGAAGTATGCCTGGATTACAGGGAGGTCCTCCTGAGGAACAATTACTAACAGGAAATTGTGGACACAGGAAAAAGGGCAGTTCTATAGGCGTCTGGGCCTCAGGGTCTTATGATAATAAAATGCATTTACTTGTATTGAATAGCCTAACATGTCTATAAAGTGGACATCACCTTGCATTTTCATGTACCAGCATTATAAAGAGCCATCAAATTCTGCTCTGCAATTTCAATCCTCACCTGTCAAACAGTTCTCCTCCTGTTACCAGTTCAAGAACAAGACTAATTTCTGCAGGGGTTTCAAAAATCTCCTTCAATTTGATCTGTAGGTGAATGATATTAAATATTAATACTGGATATGATTATATCACACACACTATTGGTAAACATACAATTCATGATTAGATCTCTGCTGTTCAAATACCTTCTACGCTTTACACTTCATGCACACAGGTACAATAATTACTTCCCTCATTCAACCCCACCACTATAGATGAGGTTGCTTACTACTTGCTATCGTCCAGCTAACCACCTGCCCTCTAGATCCAGTGCCCTCGCAAATGCTACGTTCACCCTCTGGCTCTATTCTACACTCTCTAACCCACATCTTCAATTTCTCCCTCTCTTCTGGCATGCTCTCCAACACTCTTAAACATGCACTAGTCAGTCCCATGCTTTAAAAGTCCTCACTGGTCCCCACCAATCTTAACAACCTACACCCCATCTCCCTGCTCCCCTTTTTATCCAAACTCCTTGAACGTCTGGTCTACAACCGACTGAGCATCCACCTCACTGAGAATAGCCCTCTTGATCCCCTTCAGTCTGGATTTTGTCCTCAACACTCCACAGAAACGGCTCTCCTAAAACTAACAAATTATCTACTAATGGCCAAGACCAATGGACACTATTCTGTACTTCTACTCCTGGACCTTTCTGCTGCCTTTGATACGGTTGACCACCCCCTCCTCCTTAAAAAAACTCCATGCCTTTGGTCTCTGTGACTGCACTCTTCACTGGTTCTCTTCCTACTTATCCAACCGCACCTTTAGCGTTACTTACAATTCTACTTTCTCCTCTTCCTTTCTCTGTTGGGGTCCCCCAAGGTTCTGTTCTTGGACCTCTCCTATTTTTTAATCTACACCTCCTCCTTGGGTCAGCTGATAGCCTCCCATGGCTTCCAATACCATCTCTATGCTGACGACACCCAAATCTATCTCTATACCTCTCAGCTCACTCCCTCAGTCTCCTCACATATCACTCATTTACTAACAGATATATTAGTCTGGATGTCACACCACTTCCTCAAACTCAATCTATCCAAAACTGAACTTATCATTTTTCCTCCCCCACGTACCCCTTCCCCTGATCTCTCTGTCAAAATTTATGGCACAACTATCAGCCCATTCCTACATGCCAAGGTTCTAGGTGTAATCCTGGACTCTGATCTATCCTCTAAGCCCTATGTCCAATCACTGTCCAAATCACTGTCCAAATCTTGCCGCCTCAACTTCCGCAACATCTCCAAAATACGCCCCTTTCTAACCAATGACACCACAAAGCTCTTAATTCCCTGGTCATCTCTCACCTCGACTACTGCAACTCCCTTCTCATTAGCTTACCTTTACATAGACTATCCCCCCTTCAGTCCATTGTGAATGCTGCTGCCAGACTCATCCACCTTACCAATTGCTCTGTGTCTGCTACTCCTCTCTGTCAATCCCTCCATTGGCTTCCGCTCACCCAACAAATTAAATTCAAAATACTAACAAATTACAAAGCCATCCACAACAACAAGCCCCCAGCTACATCACTAGCCTAGTTTCAAAATACTAACCTAATTGTTCTCTTCATTCCTCTCAAGACCTCCTGCTCTCTAGCTCCCTCATCACCTCCTTTCATGCTCGCCTCCAGGACTTTTCCAGAGCCTCTCCCATCCTATGGAACTCCTTACCCCAATTTGTCCGATTATCTCCTACTCTGTTAGCTTTTTGACGATCCCTGAAAACCCTCCTCTTTAGAGAAGCCTATCCTGTCCACGCCTAATAACTGTATTTTCCTTTTCTCCATCAGCTCATCCCCCACAGTTATTACCTTTTGTTTCACTCGACCTTCCTTTCTAGATTGTAAGCTCTAATGAGCAGGGCCCTCTGATCCCTCCTGTATTGAATTGTATTGTAACTGTACTGTCTGCTTCATGTTGTAAAGTGCTGCGCAAACTGTTGGCGCTATATAAAGAATGTATAATAATAATAAGAATACTATTAATATGTATTCTGTACAAAATGTAAGCCTTAACAGCCAAGTTGATATAGCTTGTTCATGAAAGGGATAGTTAATGATAAAGGGCCATTTTTAGCAAATTGTCTGATAAAAAAAAAACTTTTCTACTTTCTGCCAAAAGCAACCAATCGGGCTCATAATGTCTTTAAAGAGTAACTCCACCTGCACCTGCAGAGCTCTAATGAGGAAAATTGTAGAGTCTGCATCCCTTTAGACATGAATTTCTATTGGGAGTATCTCACCAAAAATGAAATTTTTGTTGCAGGGGGATGCCTGAAATCTGATTTGTATCTTAGTGTAGACTTCTTGACAAATCGATGAGCCAATCACACAAGCTGGAAATTGTGTTTCTGGTGGGGGGGGGGGGGAGTTCTGTACACTTTCTCAGTACACTTCCAGGTAGCCATATTGCCTTGCATTTTACAGAGATTTACAGAGCTGCAGATTGAAAAGGAGTATTGGACACTGGCAAAAACAAAAAATTGCCCAGGATAACCACATCGACTACCATTATGCTGCGTACACACGACCGTTTTTAATGTCATTGAAAAAAACGTAATTTTTCTCGACGTGATTCTTCTCAAGCCTGCCTAGCCTACACGCTATCGTGGAAAAAAATGCTTGAGTAAAGCGCGGTCACGTACAACGGCACTATAAAGGGGAAGTTCCATTCGGTTGGCGCCACCCTTCATGCTAGGAAAGTTTGTTGAGCGACGATTCGCGCTTTTCAGCCTCGTGCTTTTCAGTCCGTTACAGCGTGACGAATGTGCTATCTCCATTACGAACGCTAGTTTTACCAGAACGAGCGCTCCCGTCTCATACTTGATTCTGAGCATGCGCATTTTTTTCACGTCGTTAAAGCCCACACATGGCCGTTTTTCATGAGGAGAAAAACGACGATGTAAAAAACGACATGAAAAATGCTCTGAAGCCCACACACGATAATTTTTAATGACCATTTTAAAAAATGAAATTTTTCTCATCATTAAAAACGGTCGTGTGTATGTGGCATTAGGCTTTAGTTTTGTAGCAAAGCAGCACTAAAAGCATAATCATAAACATTAAGGTGGTGGGGCCTGTCTCCCTCAATGAACTCCAAGAAAATTATTTTACAAATTCCTACTTTCTATCTTGTCCATTGAGGGACACGTGAAGTCTTTAAACTTCGAGACTTCCAAAAGGGGGTGAGCAACAAAGTAAAATAAAGCTAACATGTCCATGAGAAAACCAACAGAACTGGGGACTGAAGAACCTTATGCCTGATGGGGACATCAGATTTGCCCCATTCCATACTCTACTAAAACCAATAAAAAGTTTTGGTTTCAGATACATTTTAAAGTGCACTATACTTTGGAAAAACTACTACTCCAAACGAAACACATATTCCGTTATACAGGGAACAGTGAGATACCAATATGTCTGTGAAGGTTCTCATTTCCCCAGGTCATGATGTAGTTAGTCATATATAACTGGACAAACGCTGTAAATATTGATATATGTTCCTGATCTACATTGGAACGGAGTACACTACTTGGATTTATGGTAAATGTCTTCAACATTACAGAACAAGTCCATTTGAATTTGATTTGCTAGTGAGTGGACATTAATTACAGTTCCTTCCACAGAAAAGGTACACGTCTGCCATTTCCATGCTGATGTCTGGCAAGGGAAAGACTGTTTTCATAGTGAATGACAGCTGAGGACATTGCCTGTTCTGACAAGCATTTCAACCCTGGATAGAACTATGAACTTGAGTGGTGCTAAAATTTATTTATTGATTCTATTTATATAATTAAAAGAGTGTACAATGCTTTTAAGAGAACAATACAGCCTGCATATTCTTGGCCTGTGCAATATATTATAATCCAATGTCTTTAAAACGGTTGTAAACCCGCTGCACCTTTTTTTTTTTTGCACTTGCAAGGGAAAGTCATAATGTGCTAGTATGCATCGCATACTAGTACACTATGTGAAACTTATCTTAAAACGAAGCTGTTCCAGCGTCGCAATATCAGCGCTGCAGGGGCTCCCATCTTCATCCGTCTTGCTTTCAGGTTCACAGGCTCCGTGACTGGCGGGAGCCGCGATTACATCACTCCCGCACATGAATGCGGGAACTGACGTTCGCGGCACAGGGTTTTGAAGGAACGGCACGGGTGGCCGTTCCTTCAGAGTGCATGCTCCAGTGATTTCACTGGCTGCATGAAATATCTCCTAAACGGTGCACATTTAAGGGATATTTACCCTTCCTATAGGTAAGCCTTATTATAGGCTTACCTTTAGGTAAAAGTCAGTAAAGGAAGTTTACATCCTCTTTAAAGCCTCGTACACACGGCCGAGAATCTCGTCAGGAAAAAACTTGTTGTTTTTCTTGACGAGATTCTTGGACAAGAAACTTGTCCCGGCCGAGTGTACACACGCTCCATTCAAAGAACCCGTGGTTCTTTGAATGGAGCGAACGCGGTGACGTAATCGACTACGACAAGCGTGTGCTCGTCACATTCGATGACGTCGCCGCCATCTTGCTACACCCTACCTATGCCTAGGAAGCTTCCGGGCATGTGTCAAAGTCATTTTGAGCATGCAGGTTCACATGTATGTGTTTTGGCGGCCCTCATTTGCGCAGGCACAGCAGCCCATTCATTTGAATAGGCTGCCATGCCTTTGTTTCCTGCAGAAAAAAAGGTGCATGCAGCATTTTAAAAATGCAGTTGCTGCCTTTGTAATCCATTCTGCTTTTGCACCATGCAACTTACCTGCAGTTCCTGCACACACAAATGCACTGTGTGTTTAAAAGCGTGGCCTAAACATCTAAAAATGCAGCAAGTTTTGCCGGTGCAGGAACTGCAGATAAGTCACATGGTGCAAAAGCAGAATGGACAGACAGTGCTGTATTTCATTGCTTGATGGGCATAGGTGTGCCGTGTGCAGGAAACACAGGCATGGCAGCCCATTCAAATGAAAGCAGTATAATGGGAGGGGTGTTAGTGGAGGGCAGTATAATGGGGGGGTGTTAGTGGAGGGCAGTATAATGGGAGGGGGGTAGTGGAGGGCAGTATAATGGGGGGGTGTTAGTGGAGGGCAGTATAATGGGGGGGGTTTTAGTGGAGGGCAGTATAATGGGGGGTGTTGTGTTACACTATGTGATTATTCTTGCTCTGTGCCTTTAAGATCTGTCCCCTTCTTTCTAGCTGAACTCTCTCTCTCACCGTAGTTCTTTATATATCTCCTCCACTTCCTGATTCTGGTCATTACTCCTGTATATCTTCCATGCTAAACATCTTACATGTGGTTTACAACTGCAACGTTTTTCTACCTATGAATATCCATCATTAAACGGAACATTCGAAAGGATTCATCGTCTGTCGTCCTAACTGTGAGTTTATTCATTGAGTTAAACTGCCTGTATCGATGCAAGGGATAATAGCAAACCAGCTTGTGTAAGGCCTACTTCAACCTGGAGATGAACTTTATCGCTTTGTAGTTGAGACAGAACAGTAGAAAAACTGAGTTTCACAGCCTAATTACAAGATTTCTGCATGTCAGTACTGAAACAGACAAGATTTACTGCCCTCATAGCAAGACAGAAGGGACAGAGCAGCACATGGCAGCCTTATAGCCTGAGACAATCTGCACAGTGTCATATTTCAGCACACAGATCCTGCCTGCTTTCACAGTCAGTCTGCTATCATGAGTGACCAAGCTTCTGCATGTGAACTCACATCTCCTTCCTCACAAGTTCCTGAAGAAACTGAGTTACCCAAACGCTCAGTTAAACCCACTTGGAAAGTAATGGAGAATTATGAAGCTTCAAGGACTGAATTGTCAAATAGCTTGGAATTAGTCTGGGAGAAAATCCTTGCTGAAGCCAATACAGTGTCTGTTGAACGTGAACTACTGACACTAGAGGGCGCCATTAAACAACTTTCTGCCTCATATGAGCTTTATCAGCTTACCAGCATCAAATTCACTAATGTCTTACAAAACATGAAGTCAGAAAATGCGATGATGCAATTAAAGCGCGTCAATGCTCTCAATATTGAAAGAGACAGTTTTATCCAGCAAACCAGATTAAAGGCAGAAGCAAAAATAAAGCTGTTACAGGACACTGCATCTCACAGATCTGTTTCCACCAGACGTTCTAAAAACTCGTCAAGATCCCATAGTTCAAGATACTCAACACTCAGTGAGCGACTTATTAATGCCCGCGCTGAAGTGGAAGCCAGCAAAGTGCAGGTGGCATATGCAGAAAAAAGGGCAGAGTTGGAAGCGCAGTCAGCACGTCAAAGAGCAGAGTTGGAAGCGCAGTCAGCACGTCAAAGAGCAGAGTTGGAAGCTCAGAGAGCAGAGTCGGAAGCTCAGTCAGCACGTCAAAGAGCAACAATGGAAACCTTAAATGAACAGTGTAAACATGACGCAGCTATGGCAAAGCTAAGGGTCCTACAGCAAGCTATCAGTGCAGACGAAGGTGCAAGTGAGAAAGACAGCATTAACCTAAACATAGCAGATATGGAAGAACCCCTCAAACGCACTAAAGACTATGTCCTAAGCCACTGCAGTGCACACTCCATTGTCTCCAATGCTCCCGACTACATAGAGACTCCTTCACAGCTTCAAGTTAAAGAGGTTCCAGCAACTTCCTGCACACAAAATCACTCCACTGCATTTCCTACCTGCCTACCTTGCCTGCCTTCATACGTCACAGAGCATCAGCGCAAGCTTCAAGCAAGTCATCAATCTCCAGTCATCGGTACAGCCTTGAATCAACGTACCATTGGAACAACTGACTTCAAGCAAGCAACTCACCTGTATGCATTTTCTGCACCATATTTCCCTGTGTCCTTTAACAACAATGTCAAAGATAACGCAATCAGCACCATACAGCCAACAGCATCTCACATAAAGGCGGAGACAACTGAGACAGAAGAGTTTGTGAGGTACATGCTTCGCAGAGAGCTCACAAAGACTGGTCTTACAAGTTTTGATGACCAACCTGAGAACTACAGAAGTTGGAAATGTGCCTTCAGAACTACAATCAGCAATATTGGCATTACAGCTGATCAAGAATTGAATCTGCTGATCAAATGGCTTGGTCCTCTATCTGCTGCACGTGTTAAGCCATTAAGATCGGTTTTCTTGGACAATCCTACTGCAGGCCTCACAGCTGCATGGGAGCGACTAGAGCAAAGTTATGGCAGTCCAGAAGCTATAGAAAATGCTTTGTTCATGCGTCTGGAAACTTTCCCAAAGATATCCGGTAAGGACAACAAGGAGTTCCAGAGACTGAGTGACCTTCTCCTTGAGCTTCAGCTAGCCAAGACAGACCCAAAACTACCTGGACTCAGTTACCTTGACACTCCAAGAGGGGTAAACCCAATTGTCTCCAAGCTCCCGTATGTTTTGCAAGAGAAATGGACTGCACTAGGGTCATCATACAAAAGAGAGAACAAGGTTTCCTTCCCTCCATTCTCTTTCTTCTGTGAATTCATCAGGAAAATTGCAGAGACCAAGAACGATCCAAGTTTTTCCTACGGTGAGTACAGTCTCTTCTCACCCTTTCCTAAGAGTACCAGTCTTCAGGGCAACTATAGAAACCATAGAGGCCCAGTGTCCGTGAAAAAGACTGACATCCTTCCCACTCCTAACACAGTTCTGGCCACGAACAAACAGAGTAGGAAGATTGAAAACCCTAACAGAGAGTGTCCAATACACAAGAAGCCACACCCCCTCAATAAATGTATCGGCTTTAAGAAAAAGCCTCTGGAAGAGCGCAAGGAGCTTTTAAAGACATTTAGGGTATGTTTCAGGTGCTGTGCTTCTACAGAACATTTTGCAAGGGACTGTAATGTGTCCATCAAGTGCATAGAGTGTGGCTCTGAAGAACATGTGCAAGCCCTCCATCCTCTTGAGCCTAGCTCTGCACAACCTGCCAACGCTCCTCCCAGGTTAACGCATGACGGGGAGAATACAGACCAAGTGCCTAATTCTACCATCATTTCTTCATCCTGCACTGAAGTTTGTGGAGAAGACCGCTGTGGTAAGTCCTGTGCTAAGATATGCTTGGTGAACATATACCACAAGGATCAACCAGAAAAGTCTCTAAAGGCATATGCTATCTTAGACGATCAGAGCAATCGATCACTTGCAAAATCGGAATTGTTCAATCTATTTGAAATAAAAGGCGAAGCTCATCCTTACACCTTGGGTACCTGTAGTGGAACTATAGAGGTTTCTGGAAGAAGGGCTCATGGAATCATGGTATCTTCTCTCAAAGGTAACTTGCAATTACCCTTACCTACACTTGTTGAGTGCAATCAGATACCTGCTAACAGGGAAGAAATCCCTACTCCAGCTGCTGCTTTCCATCACCCTCACCTCAAGGTAATAGCAAATGAGATACCGCCGCTTGACAAAGATGCTCAGATCCTTCTTCTGTTAGGAAGAGACATTCTAAGAGTTCACAAGGTACACAGACAAGTCATTGGACCCCCAGATGCCCCATTTGCCCAGCGCACGGATCTAGGGTGGGTCATCATAGGCAATGTCTGCATAGGCAAAATGAAAAGACCGACCAACATTTCGTCATTCAAGACAAATGTTCTGCCAAATGGCCGAAACACTTACTTTGAGCCATGCCCACATCACTACTGGGTGAAAGAGAAGATAGCCAGCCACGAATGGCAACATGGTATCTCAGGTGACACAAGCCCTTTCTCCTGCCATGATGGCGACTTCGGGTCTACAGTGTTTAATGCAACCAGTGAAGATGACATACTGGCTCCTTCAATGGAAGACAAAGAATTCATCAAGGTAATGGACAATGAGTTCTTTCAAGATGACTCCAATAACTGGTTTGCACCCCTACCCTTTCGTCTCCCAAGAGAGAGATTGCCCAACAACTTACAGCAGGCCATCAGTAGATTCTCCTCCTTAAAGCGAAACTTAAGCAGGAAACAAGAGATGCAAAAGCACTTTGTGGACTTTATGCAAAATGTATTTGACAGAGATCATGCAGAGCCTGCTCCCCCACTAAAGGAGGGAGAAGAATGCTGGTACCTTCCATCCTTTGGCGTGTATCACCCACGCAAACCAGACCAAATCAGAGTTGTCTTTGATTCCAGTGCTCAGCACGAAGGTGTTTCTCTTAACAACATGCTCCTTACGGGACCCAACTTGAACAACAGTCTAATAGGAGTCTTGATTCGTTTCAGACAAGAGCCTGTAGCAGTAATGGCCGACATTCAACAGATGTTTCACTGCTTCATCGTCAGAGAAGACAACAGAAACTACCTCAGGTTTCTATGGCACAAGGACAATGACCTCAACAAGGAAGTTATAGAATATCGCATGAAGGTACATGTCTTCGGTAACAGTCCTTCTCCAGCAGTGGCAACTTATGGGCTAAGGAAAACAGCTCAGACTGGAGAAGTTGAATATGGATCTGATGCCCGTCAATTTGTTGAAAGAAACTTCTACATTGACGACGCACTTAAGTCCTTTCCGACTGCTAAAGAAGCAATTGATCTTCTCACCAGAACAAAGGAGATGCTGTCTGTAGCAAACCTTAGACTGCACAAGATTATATCCAACAGCCAGGAACTTTTGAATGCCTTTCACTCTGAGGACTATGCCACTAGTCTAAAAAACCTTGACTTAGGTACAGATGTGCCTCCTGTACAGCGAAGTCTGGATTTGTTGTGGAACATTAAGCAAGACAAATTCACCTTCCAAGTGTCAACTTGTGACAAACCCTTCACTAAGAGAGGAGTCCTGTCCGTGGTGAATAGCATCTATGACCCACTGGGTTTCCTTGCTCCAGTTACCATTCAAGGTAAGATTTTACTCAGACAGTTGTCTACTGAGAACATAGACTGGGATACTCCCTTGCCTAGTGAGAATCAACACAAGTGGGAAAGGTGGAGATATTCTTTGAAGTCACTAGAAAAACGTCAGATTCCCCGTTGCTATGTTCCAGGTTCCACTTCAACTGCTAACCGGAGAGAGATTCATATTTTCTCTGATGCATCAGTTGAAGCTATTGCTGCAATAGCCTATTTGAAGACCTCTGAACTGAATGGAGAATCACACTGTAGTTCTGTCCTAGGCAAGGCAAAACTCACTCCCAAGCCTGCAAATACCATACCAAGACTTGAACTTTGTGCAACGGTGCTAGCAGTAGAAATTGCAGAGGTCATACGAAGTGAAATGGACACTACAATTGATTCTTTCACCTTCTATACAGACAGTAAGGTAGTACTTGGTTACATAAACATCCAAACAAAACAATTTTATGTGTACGTCAGCAACAGGGTTGAACGTATCAAGAGATTCTCTCTACCAAGTCAATGGCATCACGTTCCCACTGAACTCAACCCAGCTGACTGTGGGACCAGAGCCGTGTCACCTGCTGCTCTTCAGGACAGCCTATGGCTGTCACCTCCAAGGTTTCTGTGTGAGGACTCTTACTTACTCCCTATTGACACCACCTATGGGCTAGTAAGCCCTGAAGATAAGGAAATAAGAACTGTGAACTCCTCACTCTACACTTCTGTAAGTACAAAACAGAAGCTGCGGTCACACCATTACAGGCATCAATGGAAGCAGGTGCAGCATCTAGCCAATGTGTTCTGGCATCGCTGGAAGAAAAAGTATCTTCACCACCTTCAAGGTCGTAACAAATGGCAAGCATCTAAGCCGAATCTTAAGGTTGGAGACCTCATCCTTCTAAAAGTCAAGGAAGTTTGTCGGAATGAGTGGCCTATGGGTCTTATTACCAAAGTCATGCCCAGTGACGATAACAAAGTCCGGAAGGTAGAAGTCAAGGTAACCAGGGGAGGATCGACACGAACCTTTAGTCGACCAATTACAGAGTTAGTACTCCTTTTGCCAGGTGAGTGACTTGTGCAAGGACTAGCCATGCTGTTGGCACGGCGGGGAGTACATTTCTGCCATCTACAGGTTCTACTCAGAACTTTGGAATTCTTTGAAGACATCATACTGTGACTTTATGTTCTTCATCCTGTTGAACTTACGTTTATTATTTGCTTGTTGGATGTTTTTTTATTACAGGTTCCAGGACATTTGTCAGTATTGGACTTTTTGAAAATATATATTTTAGTTTAAGGTTATGAAATCTAAAGATTTCAGACGGGGAGTGTTGTGTTACACTATGTGATTATTCTTGCTCTGTGTCTTTAAGATCTGTCCCCTTCTTTCTAGCTGAACTCTCTCTCTCACCGTAGTTCTTTATTTATCTCCTCCACTTCCTGATTCTGGTCATTACTCCTGTATATCTTCCATGCTAAACATCTTACATGTGGCTTACAACTGCAACGTTTTTCTACCTATGAATATCCATCATTAAACGGAACATTCGGATTCATCGTCTGTCGTCCTAACTGTGAGTTTATTCATTGAGTTAAACTGCCTGTATCGATGCAAGGGATAATAGCAAACCAGCTTGTGTAAGGCCTACTTCAACCTGGAGATGAACTTTATCGCTTTGTAGTTGAGACAGAACAGGGGGGTAGTGGAGGGCAGTATAATGGGGGGGTAGTGGAGGGCAGTATAATGGGGGGTAGTGGAGGGAAGTATAATGGGGGGGTGTTAGTGGAGGGCAGTATAATGGGGGGGTAGTGGAGGGCAGTATAATGGGGGGGTAGCGGAGGGCAGTATAATGGGGGGGCGTTAGTGGAGGGCAGTATAATGGGGGGGTGTTAGTGGAGAGCAGTATAATGGGGGATAGTGGAGGGCAGTATAATGGGGGGGTAGTGGAGGGCAGTATAATGGGGGGGGTGTTAGTGGAGGGCAGTATAATGGGGGGGTAGTGGAGGGCATTATAATGGGGGGTAGTGGAGGGCAGTATAATGGGGGGGTGTTAGTGGAGGGCAGTATAATGGGGGGGTAGTGGAGGGCAGTATAATGGGGGGTAGTGGAGGGCAGTATAATGGGAGGGTGTTAGTGGAGGGCAGTATAATGGGGGGTAGTGGAGGGCAGTATATGGGGGGTAGTGGAGGGCAGTATAATGGGGGGTGTTAGTGGAGGGCAGTATAATGGGGGGTGTAAGTGGAGAGCAGTATAATGGGGGGGTAGTGGAGGGCAGTATAATGGGGGGGTAGTGGAGGGCAGTGTAATGGGGGGGTAGTGGAGGGCAGTATAATGGGGGGTAGTAGAGGGCAGTATAATGGGGGGTTAGTGGAGGGCAGTATAATGGGGGGGTAGTGGAGGGCAGTATAATGGGGGGGTGTTAGTGGAGGGCAGTATAATGGGGGGGTAGTGGAGGGCAGTATAATGGGGGGGTGTTAGTGGAGGGCAGTATAATGGGGGGGTAGCGGAGGGCAGTATATGGGGGGTAGTGGAGGAAAGTATAATGGGGGGGTGTTAGTGGAGGGCAGTATAATGGGGGGTAGTGGAGGGCAGTATAATGGGGGGGTAGTGGAGGGCAGTGTAATGGGGGGGTAGTGGAGGGCAGTATAATGGGGGGTAGTGGAAGGCAGTATAATGGGAGGGTAGTGGAGGGCAGTATAATGGGGGGTGTTAGTGGAGGGAAGTATAATGGGGGGGTAGTGGAGGGCAGTATAATGGGGGGTCGTGGAGGGCAGTATAATGGGGGGTGTTAGTGGAGGGCAGTATAATGGGGGGGTAGTGGAGGGCAGTATATGGGGGGTGGTGGAGGGCAGTATAATGGGGGGGTGTTAGTGGAGGGCAGTATAATGGGGGGGTATTAGTATTAGTGGAGGGCAGTATAATGGGGGGGTAGTGGAGGGCAGTACAATGGGGGGGGGGTAGTGGAGGGCAGTGTAATGGGGGGTAGTGGAGGGCAGTATAATGGGGGGGTAGTGGAGGGCAGTGTAATTGGGGGGTAGTGGAGGGCAGTATAATGGGTGGGTGTTAGTGGAGGGCAGTATAATGGGGGGGTGTTAGTGGAGGGCAGTATAATGGGGGGTAGTGGAGGGCAGTATAATGGGGGGATAGTGGAGGGCAGTATAATGGGGGGATAGTGGAGGGCAGTATGGGGGGGGGTAGTGGAGGGCAGTCTAATGGGGGGGTAGTGGAGGGCAGTATAATGGGGGGTAGTGGAGGGCAGTATGGGGAGACTGTACAGCATGACTGTGTATGGGAGGGAGCAGAGTGACCATGAGCTACTCAGGGCAGTGCAGGGAGCATTTCTCCTACCTTTCTTCCATCGGCAGGAACAGCCTTCATTTTCAGGGAAGACCCAGAGTCGGGGGCGGAGCTTAGGCGCGAGGAGGAGGAATCCGAATGTTGGGGCTCTCCTCGTCGTGATGTCACCAGGCAGCAGTGACTGTAAGGTGCACGGATAGCAAGGGGCGGGGCCAGAGCGTCAGTGGTGCTCAAGGCCCCGCCCACCCGCGGCCAGCTCCTTCATTGAAAAAATGCAGCACTGGCACTGCTGCACTGTGCGCGCATCAAGGTGACAGTGACAGACTGTGTGTGTGGGGGTTTTCAGAGCTGATTTGCGGGCAGCACGCAGGCTTAATGGCAGCTCTGCCTTGGGCCCCAAACAGTGACAGGGCCCTGGGCAGCTGCCCCGGTTTGCCCTGCGGTAAAGACGGCCCTGATCCTGACGAGAAAATAGAGAGCAGGTTCTCTATTTTTCTCGTCGAGATTCTTGTCGGTACACATGACCGATTTACTCGGGAAGAAAGCTCTGCCAGCAAGTTTCTTGTCGTTTTTTGACGAGAAACTCGGTCGTGTGTACGAGGCTTTAGATGCAAGCAATGTATTTACCTGAATTTGACTTGGAATCAAACTTTTGTAGACCCTGTACAGCAAAGTTGAGCTTGGCGGAAGGGGAAGCGGCAAAAAAGCCAATTGGTTGTGCTGCAGTGTTCATGTGCTAATAAGGGTATGCTGATAGGAGGAGAGAGCAGAGTGACAGAGAGATTAACTCATCAGCATGCTGCTTTTCCATCACAAACTGGGGGGCAGGGGGGCACAAGACCTGCAAGTCTTACCTAACTCCAGTGGTAAAAAGCAGGTCTCTTGCCTTGCTAGACAGGGCTGTGCTATTTGAAAGAGCTGGCTAAATCTCAGGGCTAGAAAGATAGAAATACCATTCCTTTTGATGGGTAAAACAACTCCCTATCTGTATCTAATCTATGTATTTACCTGTTTGCCTGAAATTCACTTTTAAACTACCAAGACTCATTTGTGGCTGAACATGTTACAATCTGTTTGTGCAGTTGTTGTTGGTGGTGTTACCGGGATTGCAATGTGTGGACATCTATAGTTAAAAGGCAAAAGTGTGCCCTGTTATATTTAAATCCAGCCTCCAGAGCTGAACAAGACTGCCAAAATAGTTTTATAGCATTTCTTGTTGCTAATAAAAAATACTTACGATATTTGGATGTGAGAGGCGTAACAGTACACCGATTTCTGTTCGTATTATTTTCTTGTCTACCTGAAGGAATAAAGAAAGACGTAAGAAAAAACTGTAATAATCACTGACAGTAACAATGTGAGTCGCTTGAGAGCCAACTAGTGATAATTTAAAAATACATAAAACAGAATCCCAGTATTACAACAGTGCCAACAATGTGAGCATCCACCAAGGCTACAAACCAAAACAGAACACCAGCCAAAAGTAACAAGATAAAGATGAAAAGGTTAATAAAAGGATTCACAAAATTCTCTTTGTAGGCATCTGTTTTGGTGATTTCCCAAAAAATAAAGTTATATACTTGAAACAGTTAAAACTTGGTAATAACGTGCAAAGAAAATTGGCACTATGAATCTAGCAGGGTTATTGTGGATTAGAGCCCTTGTGTTCTGTATAAACTTTTATTATATAAAATGTTTCTAAAATGTTGAAAATTTTAGAAATGTATTTGTTTGGTCACCAGGTATACATTTTCCAAATTGGAAATGGTCAGTTTCACTTACTGAGCTGCATATTTTTTTTTAGAGTAAAGAAACGTTACTATGGCAGTATATGGACAGTTGAGCTACAATTCCCAATGTGAGCTGGGTATAAGGGGAGAGAGAATTGTATTTTCTTGGACTGAATACCAAGGAATGTTCTCTTTGCTGCGAGGAGACCCCCTTGGAAGAAGTCGATTCCAGGCGTAACGCACAGGGCAGAGCTTCATAAAGGTAGATTTTCTTTCTACCAGCTGCAGTCCATCCTGTGTGTAAATCAAAGGTCAACCAGATACCACAGAAAGTAGTAAGCCGAGGGAGTTACCTTGCTCTAAGTACCAATGTTCTACGTTTACTTTTAACTTGTCTTGTGAGTGTGGTTTTAATAAAATTAAAGATTTCTGTTTCGATCGTTTTTTATTAAATGTTTTCTGAAGAAAAAGAAGGCACAATACTGAGCAGAACAGCAAACAAAAAGTAAATACACAAAAAAGGGAACATAGAGGGAGCATGACAAATGGGATGAACCATCTATGAGGTCCCATATAATTGCATACAGATAGAAAGATCAAACATGTGATGGATAGCTACATAATATAGATCAATAACACCATAATAAGGGGAAGAAAGCCATCATGAAAGACAGCTTATCAGATCTGTCAATGATATACATGAGATCCATTAGGTCCAAAGCATCAATAATACATAACCCCTATGAAGTGGTCTGCAAAATAGTAGAGCATTTAACTTGTGTTATAAGATATCAGAGGCTCTACCCATTGTCAGACATCATCTTAGTCATCTATTGGGGTCACGAGTCCCCACAGCTAATAACGTAAGTATCATAGGTGAGGAAAGTAGGAAGGGAGGGAAGAAAGAAGAGAGAAAATTTAGGGAGTGGGATAATATATCCCGTCCGGGGATCTTTCGCCAACAATCCTTGAAAAAAGCCTTGTATATCTGGAACCTGCAAATAGGCAAACCAGGGGGACTATATTTTTCAGAAGAGGGATTGCTTATCTTGCAAGACATTAACAATTTTTTCATTTAACACGATCCACGTGAGTTTATGTTTTATTACAGCTGTATCTATAACTGGACTTTTCCATGCAGTCGCAATATCGATTTTGGCCGCTAAGAACATAAAGTACATTAAGGTCTGTGTGTCTCTGAATATTTTCGACTGGTTTGTTCAGCAGGACAATGCTTGCATCTTTAGTAATATTGATCGTCGTGACTGAAAATATAAAATATAAAGGAATGTACCCTCATCCAAAAGCGATGAACTTTGGGGCAAGACCAACAAAGTTGTACCTCTGGCCACAACCCCTGAAGTAGGAGGTTGATGAGCTTGGGTACATTTTCGAAAGGCGGTTTGGGACCAGGTACCATCTGGCGTATAATTTGTACCCTGCTTCAATCAGAGCAATGTTTAGAATGCCTTTGTGAATATGGGAAGGCTCCTGCATGCGCCTGTTTTCAAACATTATGTGTACTGCTAGGTCTGAGCTGTTTTTCTGTAATGTTTTAAGAAAATTGTAATTTGGTGTAAGTGAAAATTCGCAGTGGAGGGCATCTCTAAGCTGTTCATTAAGTATAAAGGAGGGCGTATACCTCTGTGGTCAAGATAGTCACCTATACGGTAAAGTCCCTTTTCCAACCATCAGCCAAATCCAATTTCCTATTTTTTGTATCCTTTTATGAGTTGCATATATGTACCCTGAAGCTGTTTTATTGGAACAGGAAAATAAACAACAGAAAGCTGTTTGCCTAAATCTGTCCTAGCTGTTAAATGGGAACACATGCAATAAAATAGGAAGGGATGAGAGACGCCACACACCTCTAGCTCAACAAGTAAAAAGGAATTTGAACGACCTCAGCCTAGAGCTCCTCCTGAGCTCTGTACTTATGCCTTTTTCCCCGCTCATTGGGGCTTAATCATAGAGATTTCTATGTGGAGCATAAGGCTGAGACTGTTCGCATTTCTCTTTATTGAGCTAGTGGTGTGCAGCGTCTCCCATCCCCTCAAATCTCCCTTCTTTCTGGATTAAGCATAAGAGAGCCTGCACCCTTATATTTCGGTGAAACACCAGATCTACAAATGCAGCTTGAGCGGTGCTATAAGTGGTATAAGGTTTAGTGAACAAGCAATAAGACCTTTTATAATTTAAGGCTGGGTTCACACTATTGCGAATTGGATGCGAGATCCCTGCATCCAATTTGCAATAGCAGGAGATTGTGACCGGCTCTCTATGGAGCCGGTTCACATATCTCCGATGCTGCTCCAGTGCGAATTTGCACATGAGCCCTGTGCGTCTTTTGGTCCATTTCACATCCGAATTCAGCCCACAATTCGGGCTGAAATCGGACCTGAAATGGTGAACCAGGACGCACAGGACCCCTGCTGTAAGCCGCAGTGGCATGCAGTGTGAACCGAGCCTAAAGGTCCATAATACAAGGTGAGCAGTCATCCTTTGTCCTTTCGGTGGTGAAGCTTTTTCACTTGCATGAACACATTTTATGGACTATTTAATAAATGATTCCTATCACATATATATGGATAATTTGGGATTTCATTTTTGAGAGTTATTTTATGTTATTATAACATAAGCATATACAGTATATCTTTCATTGCAATTTATATATTTAATTTCTTGAGCTCTTCTGGGTGTTTTTGGTTTGGTTTTTGGTATCACAGCACTTTTTTATACAAATATATTGGGTTCATTTACCACTAACCAGTCTCATGTTTGCTTTTTGATGCTGAACCTTAGTTGTGTGCAGGGTATCTATATTTCTTCTCCCAGTAGCAGTGCAGTATCCATTTGCTTAACCTGGTGTGTTATCGGGGCTAAGTTTGTTCTCAGAATCGAGGCAGAAGTACAGGGAAACCAATCTACAAAGCGGCTCCTGTGGGGACAGTGCAACAGGGCCTTCTCTTTGCTCTGACATAGCCACATTAAGCAAGAACTGTAGTACGTGATAACTGTGTCATGTGACTTTTGACTGAAATGAATACCAGGAGTAAAAATGTGTAAAGAAAGTGCAGAGCTAACAAATAACAATTATATGAAAATGAATCAGATTTGTGTGAATAAAAATATTAAGTGAATGGTGACATTAAACACAATAAGTGCCTCGCATATAAATGTCCATCAATGAAATATGAACCAAAAAAAGTCCTTAAAAGGTAAGAAGAATATAGTGTATGAAATCCAAAATCTGGTGACAAACAATGGAATCTTAAACGTGCATCAAAAAATAGTGACAAATTTGATAGGATTCCACCACCGATAGCACCAGTCGTTTACCAGAGAGATTGAACTCAAGTAGGTGTACACCTAATCTAGCTTTGTGTTGTAATGTACCCGGGATGATTCAGGCTCACTTTACGAACACAGCCTCCAGAGGGGTGTTTAGGATGATGGATATCAATGGGTATGATCAAAGCCAACTCTCAGTCAAAGCATTCAGATAAACAGAGGAAGGAGAAGTAAGGCACATAGTGTAATTCCGTAAAAATAAATAAGTATTTAATATGTAAACAGAGGTAATACACTCTCATTTTTCGTAGTATAAAAGTACTTGTAAAATAAGGAAGACAGTAACAGTGAAATCAGCATGGCATACCGACGCGTTTTGCCTCTTAAGGCATCATCTGGGGTGCTGTACCACTGTAGTTACTGTATATTTATAGATGGAAGGTGTCCCTTTGATGAGCATCAGCTCCGTCTAGCACACTGTGCAATTCTAAAGTCACTTTCGGTTTCTATCAAGAAGGCGCCGTCGCGTGCGCCTCATGTCTCGTTCTGGCGAAAGCTGGAAGCGGAAGTGACGCGAAACCGGGATGAGCGGTTTTTAATAACCATAAAATGGCGCCGCCGCTAATGTGACAAAAGTGCAAAAAATGGTTAGATCGTAACATCATTAACATTAAGGGGCTGAAATGCATATTATCCATAGGTGCAAGCCCATAGCCTCATTTAGCGAGCAGAAAACCGATAAACGGCAAAGATCAGAGTGAACGAACACTGATAGCCAGTAAAATGGCGCCATCATTCAATGAGACACAAATGTCAGAGGTAAAAAGCGGGAGTAGTGCCACCTACCAGTGAGGACTATGCAGTACAGCATTCACATCATGCTAATTGATATGAATTACTCAGGGATTATTATAAAATCAAAATAAAAAATAAAAAACGCATTTGTTAAATCAGTATATGCTAAAAAAAATTATATAAAAAAAAAAGAGAAATATATAAAAATGTTCCGTAGAGTATCTGAAGTAACATATATCTGTTCTTGGGGAAAATTTGAAGTGTATCCCGGAGCTGATATTCACCTTAGGTACAGTAATAACAGAAAACATTTCTTTGTGATAAGACCTAAATAATACAGAAAGGAACTATTTGGAAAGAACGATACAAACATTATTTTAGAAAAAGATATAAAAATATAAGATGAATGATATATATGATAGATAAATTCAAAAATTGCACCGATTGCACCCAGATATAATCAGAAATATGGTGACATCATGCTTGGTTAATAAAAGCATTGATATCCCTCTCTATGTTTAGTCCTAAGGGAGAGAAAGATTGTAACTGGTGTATCCAATATGTCTCTAGGTGTGAGACTCCTCGGGTTATAGCACCTCCTCTCCATGGAGGGATGTATTTATCGATAATAAGGAATTGTGAACCCGTGGGATCACGGCCATGGTGTTCTCGATTAATGTCACGGCACATTATGTTTAACATCACCGCCTTTAATCCTGGCAATATGCTCACCTACCCGAACGAAAAACGCACGGATCGTGTGACCCACATACTGTTTACCGCAGGGGCAGGTGATCATATACATGACATGCTTGGTGGCACAAGTGCAAAATGTTTTTATAGGGTATACACGGTTGTTAACATTTGATCTGAATTCAAGACTCTTACGTCTTCCACATGAATTTAGTTGACATCCTACACATCTTTTGCATGGAAAGTAGCCTACCAAGTTGTGAAAAAATGAAGGGCGTGTGGGGGGTTAATAACATTAGGGGCAATTTTACTCCGTAAGGAGGGAACTCCCTTAAAGATAACTTTCAGGCGATCGGGAAGCACAGTTCCCAAAATACGATTGTTCCTAAGTATATCCCAATGACGGTTGATAATGGTCTTGATTTCTTTATGTTGAGTTGAATATGCAGTAAGCATAGAGCAATTAAAGGACTCGTCCGGTTCACGGGGAGGTTTCTTTGTCAATAAGGAACTCCTTTCAACCACTGCCACCCTGTGTAGTTCTGAGGTCACTGATATGGGATCATATCCCTTCTCAATGAATCTTTGTTTAAGAGTTGACGCTAGGGCAAAATAGGTGTCAACATCGGTGCAATTCCTATGCAGTCTTCAAAACTGGCTGCGAGGAACGGATTGTAACCACGGCCGATGATGGCAGCTATCTGTTGGAATAAAGCTGTTACGAACAGTGTCCTTGAAGTAAGTCTGAAACTTAAATTGACGTGAACTGATCTCTATCTCGAGGTCCAAAAAATGAATTTTAGAAGAACTAAATTCATATGTCAGCTTAATGCCTCGATCGTTCTCATTAAGAGATGTAAAAAAATCCTTAAAAGATTCGGGAGTGCCCTCCCATAGGAGGAGGATGTCGTCTATATATCTGGCCCACAGAATGAGTGACGGTCTGTGTTCAGAATAAACGACATCCTCCTCCAATTTGGCCATAAAAAGATTGGCGAGGCTAGGGGCAAATTTTGCCCACATAGCCACGCCCTTCTGTTGCAAAAATAATTTTTGATCGAACCAAAAATAATTGTGTTTTGTTGCGAATTCTAATAATTTGATCACGTAATCACTCTGTTGGCTGGTAAGGGAGTGTTCGCGGTTGAGAAAATTAGTTACTGCCTCAATGCCCCTGGTGTGAGGAATGCAGGTGTACAAGGACGCCACATCTGCAGTGGCCATTAAAAGGTCACCTCGTATCTCTACACTTTCCAACAGTAGGAGGAAGCTGGGAGCTGGGTAGGCTGTGCCCTCTTCTCCTTCCTTTGGTTATTGGGAAGAGAAAGATAACCATGTTCGGAGGAAGATGGAGATGCTCCTTGAGATGCTGCACTGGTTTTTAATTCCATGCCCTAAACTGGAGATAGGGCAGGTAGGCAGAGTTGTCTGGGTGTGTTTGGACAGTGTTGGGCTGTCTATGCAATACCACTGGGCTACATGAGTATTGTCACAAATTTGTGCAGTACTGCCTTTGGTCTGCACATGTCATCATGGCAGCCAAAGCCATGCTTTGATTTCGGGGATGTACTATATACTGGCTGCTTAGAGTGAAAACAGGACACCGCTGGTGCTTTGTTTAGTGTATCAATCTTCAGAAAAACTTTGATAAACCCCTCTTAAAGGCCTGTAAATGTAAAACCATGCCTCTTGAAATATCAATATGTTGACCACATTTCTATTTCAGCATTAAGCTAATTTTAGCAGTGCACCGTGTACACAACTATTATTTTTGCAGTGCACTATGCATACCGTTCCTTTTCTTCCCCCAAATTAAATCATAGGCCCATTAGACCAATTCCCAGGAATTACATTAAGTAATATGATACAGCATGTGTTATGTATTATGTTAAGTTAAGAATCTATGTCTTCTTCTTTTTTTTTTTTTTTACATTAAAATATCTCACTCCAGGTCTACAAAAAAAAAAAACAAGCTTCCATAAAATTGAATAAACTGTAAAAAGGATAATTCTTAGCTAAACGAGCAATCTAAAAAAAATAAAAAAATAAAATAAATTGAATACTCTCCATTCTGATGAAAACGGTGCTTTTAGTTCCTGATTAGTGCAGCCCAAGGAGACGAATAATACTGTGCAATCCTCGTTCTGTTTGACGCTTGCTGTGAGATCAGAATTACAATTGCGCTGGACAGCTTACAAACCAAAGCAAGCAAGAATGATTTGAGGACAAAGGCACAATTTTTCCTAAGGTACAATGTTTATCGTTTCTATTACCATCACGCCTCCAGCTGCTTTTCATTTTGCATTTCATGCCATTATTTTACAGCCTTAGAATCAGAACAGATCTTCAGTTTTTCAGCAGTTAAGATAATAAAGGCAATCTAAACAGAGACAAGCTGCTTCTATGTAATTTATTTGATTTCCAAATCTATACAAGCCAAATTCTATAAACTAGTAAAGCTTTAGACGCTGCTCATAATCACATAATGTAGTTCAAAGGTTTTATGGCAGACAACTCTTTCAAAGAAAAGCATTTAACCAACAATCAAACCAAAAAAAATCTCAAGATTGATAAGCATAGAGGAAAATTGGTGTAAAACAGTAACACTTTTAAGTTTAGAAGAACATTTAAATGCAATTAACAGCACTGGGTAATTGGCATGAAACAATGAGTCGTAGAAATTGCTCAGGTTGAATACATAAGGAAGACAAATTGGATAATTGGAAATCAAATGATGTTAAAATGGTCTTTAAAAAAATACTTCAATACCTTTGTTCCCCTACTGCTCTGTCTGGTAATCAGAATCTAAATAAAATGCCTGTTCCTATTTCTTCCTAATTGGCTGTAGAGGGTATCTAAGTGACCCGTTGTCGGCACCATCACATGGAGTGGGTTGAGTTTACTTAGGGTAAGCTCTAACTGGAGGGAGTTAGAACTTATATGAGGTTTCTTCATTTCACTCCTGGGGGGAACTTAGAGGCAGGGGTGCGAATAGAAGGTACAGTAAGTATAAGCAGCTGAGGGGTTGACGGTTAGGAGAACCCACTGTTTTGTTTCGCATGTAAAGCAAGTATCCAGCACAGCATAATCCTCCAAATTCTTCCTTTACTGTAACAGCATTAAAAATAATTTGCCAATTTGTTTGCTTCCTCAGAGGGCCTTAATCATAGCTAAAAAAACACCTGCTATGGGCAGAAACAATCCTGATTTCTCACATACATGGAGCGATCAAAGAGATGATAGCCCACATGATAAATATCAATAAGCGGCAATTGCAAATCAATTAAAAAATACATTTAGGTCTCACCTGCAACTAAGACCAAGTAGAACCCTCAAGTGTAAGGCCTTATTCACACAGAGAATACAAAACCATATGCCCATGGAGGGCCGTGTTTACCTGCATGAGGATGCACAGGTGTTCTATGCATCCCCGTGCAGGCGGTCCCATTGCTGTCAATTTGGATGCAGCAGCTGCACAGACACCGCGGCTGCACACAATCTGACATGCATTATGTACGTCCCATATGAATGTGGCCTAAAAGTCCCAGGGCACCACTGGGCACTTACATTGAAATGTTGTAGCATACCGAATTCACCTCACCCACTCGTACCATGCCCTTTATGCAACTAACTAAACTCCAACTTTCCAATGCCTAAAAACTCTGATCTCTTCCTGGTCCCGTTACCACCTATCATGTATAGGGGCATTCAATGCCATAACAATGACAGTCCTACCAAAGCTCCTTTACCTGTTCCGCACCCATCCAATCCCAGTTCCATCATACACCCTGAAATCTTTCCAGAACTATCTTTTACAATTTATTTGGTCCAATAAAAAAAAGGATCTTAAAATACACAATGTTTATACACAAGAGGCATGGCAGACATGGAGTCCCCAACCTGGTCAAATACTTCAAAGGCGCACAAATCACCCCATTGATTCCCGTGTGCTCCACGCAACAGGCCCTTTTATAGGTCGACCTGTTTCCCCTTGCTCACTTCCCTGGATCTCATTCAAGTCCAGACCAGCTTCCACGAGTCATCTAATAAGCCATACTCTTGATTAGGGATGAGCAGAACACCCCCCAGTTCGGTTTGCATCAGAAAATGCGAACAGGCAATAAATTCGTTCGAACATCCGAACACCATTAAAGTCTATGGGACATGAACATGAAAAATCTAAAGTGCTAATTTTAAAGGCTCATATGCAAGTTATTGTCAAAAAAAAGTGTTTGGGGCCCCGGGTCCTGCCCCAGGGGACATCTTTCAATGCAAAAAAAAGTTTTAAAAACTGCCATTTTTTCGGGAGCAGTGATTTTAATAATGCTTAAAGTGAAACAATAAAAGTGAAATATTCCTTTAAATTTCGTACCTGGGGGGTGTGTATAGTATGCCTGTAAAGTAGTGCTTGTTTCCCATGCTTAGAACTGTCCCTGCACAAAATGTCATTTCTGAAGGAAAAAAAGTCATTTAAAACTACTCGCGGCTGTAATGAATTGTCGGCTCCCGGCAATACAGAGAAAAGTCATTGAAAGTCATTGATAAAAAAAATAAAAATAAATGCGTGGGGGTCCCCCCAAATTTAATTACCAGGCCCTTCAGGTCTGGTATGGATTTTAAGGGAAACCCTGCACCAAATAAAAAAAAATGACGTGGGGTTCCCCCCAAATATCCATACATGGGGAACTCTGCGCCAAATGAAAAAAAATGGCGTTCCCCCCAAAAATTCATACCAGACCCTTATCAGAGCACGCAACCTGGCAGGCCGCAGGAAAAGAGGGGGGGACGAGAGAGCGCCCCCCTCCTGAACCGTACCAGGCCACATGCCCTCAACATGGGGAGGATGCTTTGGGGTCTGGACCATAAGTCCTTTATTAAAAAAAAATAAAAAAAAATAAAATAAAAGATTCCAGCGGTGGTAATCCACTCTCGATATCCACTCCAGTGATGTCGGTATCCAGCGACGGATGATCTGCAGGCTCCAGCGATGATGTCCAGCGAGGAACAGCACACGGTCCTGTCTCCACCGGGACACCCCGGGAATGACGTTGTGGCAGCCTGACAGGTCTTATGTAGCTGAGGACGGGGCCACATCACTGGAGTGGAGATCGATAGTGGATTACCACCGCTGGAATCTTTTTTTTATTTTTAATAAAGGACTTATCCCAACTGTGTCTGTGTGTTTTTTTTTTTTTTTTACACTTTCTTTGTGAAATGGTAGGGGTACATACCCCTTACCAATTCACATAGGGGGCGGGATCTGGGGGTCCCCTTTGTTAAAGGGGTCTTCCAGATTCCGATAAGCCCCCCGCCCGCAGACCCCCACAACCACCGGGCAAGGGTTGTGGGGATGAGGCCCTTGTCCCCATCAACATGGTGCTTTGGGGTCCAGACCCCAAAGTATCCTCCCCATGTTGAGGGCATGTGGCCTGGTACGGTTCAGTTTGGGGGGCGCTCTCTCGTCCCCCCCTCTTTTCCTGCGGCCTGCCAGGTTGCGTGCTCGGATAAGGGTCTGGTATGGATTTTTGGGGGGAACTCCACGCCATTTTTTTTAATTTGCCACGGAGTTCCCCTTAAAATCCATACCAGACCTGAAGGGTCTGGTATGGATATTTGGGGGGAACCCGCATAATTTTTTTATTTTTATTTGGCGCAGGGTTCCCATTAATACCCATACCAGACCTGAAGGGCCTGGTAATTGAATTTGGGGAGACCCCCACACATTATTATTTTTTTATCAATGACTTTCAATTATTTTTCTCTGTATTGCCGGGAGCCGAAAATTCATTATAGCCGCAAGTACTTTTAAATGACTTTTTTTCCTTCAGAAATGACATTTTGTGCAGGGACAGGTCTAAGCACGGGAAACAAGCGCTACTTTACAGGCATACTATACACAGCCCCCAGGTACGAAATTTAAAGGAATATTTCACTTTTATTGTTTCACTTTAAGCATTATTAAAATCACTGCTACCGAAAAAACGTCAGTTTTTAAAACTATTTTTTGCATTGATACATGTCCCCTGGGCAGGACCCAGGTCCCCAAACACTTTTTATGACAATAACTTGCATATAAGCCTTTAAAATTAGCACTTTAGATTTCTCCCATAGACTTTTACAGGGTGTTCCGCGGCTTTTTTTGAATTTGCCGCGAACACCCCAAATTGTTCGCTGTTCGGCGAACGGGCAATGTTCGAGTCGAACATGAGTTCGACTCGAACTCGAAGCTCATCCCTACTCTTAATATATGGAGCACAAATATTTCATCATTTACCTCTCCTACCCCTTCTGGGCAATCCATTGTTCTCCCAGGACTAGACTCTTATGGTGCTTTCCACATATTTCACTACACCCACTCATTCCTTAATAGTTGCACCACTTATACTTGGGCAGAAATGAGACCATATTCAACAACAAAGATCTCACAAGCCAGCCCTAACTTTTTGAACATAT
This sequence comes from Rana muscosa, assembly GCA_029206835.1. NCBI lineage: Eukaryota > Metazoa > Chordata > Amphibia > Anura > Ranidae > Rana > Rana muscosa. Next base: position 1,029,118,688 of record CM055116.1, read on the forward strand.
CTACTATCATACATCTCGCTTTCTCTCCCAAATTGATGTCCATACTTTACTCACAACTAAACAACTCTGGTGCACTAAAGATAGAGAGATTTGGTCAACAATGGCCTCCTGTTCTATTAACGTAAACACAAATGAATTTGCATTCAAGACGATTGAAGCTGGTACATGGTTTTGTCCCGATAAGCGTACCTCCATCCATCTCTTCCTAGCACGTGCTTTTGTGGCTGTTCCACCTTTGGGAGATATTTTCCACTTATGATGGACCTGTCCCATGCTTGCAAGGTTCTGGACCAAGGTTCTCAAGCTCTTGCAGTCTCTGAGACTCTTGGCATTTCCTACTGTATCCTACTACATTTTAAACCCCAAGATTTACCAAGTCTCAATTCAAAATAGTGACCTATGTTCTGTTATCAACAAAACAGACCATTGCAAAAGTGCACAAAAAACTGTTATCTCACTTTGCGGAAATCCACTGTGTCAACACTTTTTTCATCAATAAAAATTCACTAGCATTCTTTTAGACACACGTAAGAAATTCCTTAAGGTATTGGCTCTGTGGATTCACTATGCTCACCCTTCAATGTTTCAAGCAAGGTATATCTCTCTGTAGGTGTTGGGCCTCAAGGTCCTGATTTGGGTGTCATCAATAAACTTGTTGCTCTCCCCTGTCTTTCCTTTTATTCTTCTCTCCTCTAACACTCCCTTATACCCCCTGCTGTGAAGATTCCTTAATATCTTTTCTCATTTTCATCATGAAACTGATTCTACTATCCACCTGTACTTGGCACAACATCTTGGTCAGTTTCTGGTTAGCCATCAAATCCCCTAAAAGTTAGCCACAGATCACATTTATATTGCTTGCTTACTAATCTGAATATTTGCGGATTTTTCATTATGCTTATAAACTGAACTATGATAATGGTGGCTGTAGTCCTTGTGACTGCATTTCCCATATCTACCTGTTCATTCATGTTATGATTTATATTTTTAACTGCTTTAATAAAAATTCAGTAAAAGTGAAAAAATATTTACTGTCTCATTTTACTTTATTCATCTTATAGAAATAATTATGAGTACAAAGAAATGGTCAACTTACAGTTTTCTTCAACATCTTGACAGCAAAAGGCTTCTGAGTTCCTTTTTGTCTGCATCTGTATACAACGGATGTTGCTCCCCTAGAAGAGAAAATTTTCAACTGTTATTGTTGAAGGTTGTTGTAGTGTGTATACAGTTGGGAAAAAAATTATTTGATTCCCTGCAGATTTTGTAAGTTTGCCCACTTACAACGAAATGAAGGGTCTATCATTTTTCTCATAGGTGTATTTTAAATGATAGAGACAGACTATCAACCAAAAATCCAGAAAAATAAAATAAAACTAATGCTATAAATTAAGTTGCTGTTCAGTGAGTAAAATAAGTATTTGATCCCCAAGCAAAACATGACTTAGGACTTGGCGAAGAAACCCTTTTTGGCAAGCACAGAGGTAAGACGTTTCTTGTAGTTAGTGACCAGGTTTGCACACATCTCAGGAGGGATTTTGGTCCACTTCTTTACTCATTTACGTTAATGCCAAAGAGCTTAATTTTGGTCTCATCTGACCACAGCACTTTCTCCCAATCCTTCTCTGAATTATTTAGATGTTCATTGGCATGACTGTACATGCACCTCCTTGAGGAGGGGGACTCGCTGTGTTTGGAGGAAGAAAAATGCTGACTATGACCCTAAGAACACAATCCCTAAAGTCAAGCATGGAGGTGGAAACATTATGCTTTGGGGCTGTTTCTCTGCTAAAGGTACAAACCGACTTTTCCGCATTCAGGAGCCAATGGATGAGGCCATGTATTGTAAAATCTTGAATGACAACCTTCTTCCCTCAGCCAGAACACTGAAGATGGGTCATGGATGGGTCTTTCAGCATGACAATGACCCAAAACATACCACCAAGGCAAGAAAGGAGTGGCTCAAGAAGAAGCACATTAAGGTCATGGCGTGGCCTAGCCAGTCTCCAGACCTTAATCCTATAGAAATGTTATAGAGGGAGCTGAAACTTCGAGTTGCCAAGCGACATCCAAGAAACCCTAATGATTTAGAGAAGATCTGTAAAAAAGAGTGGACTAAAATCCCTCCTGAGATGTGTGCAAAACTGGTCACTAACTACAAGAAACATCTGACCTCTGTGCTTGCCAACAAGGGTTTCTCCAACAAGTACTAAGTCATGTTTTGCTTGGAGATCAAAAACGTATTTTACTCACTGAACTGCAACTCAATTGTTAACATTCGTATCATGTGTTTTTTCTGGATTTTTGGTTGATATTCTGTCTCTATCATTTAGGGTTGAAAATGGTTTTAATGGTAGTATAAACAGCGTAACAATGACATGATTGATATATCACATATAGTAAAGTGGCAGCGAGTGGGCCAAGTGGCTATCGACAACAGCGGTGCTCGCGCACTGTCTCTATCATTTAGAATACACATATGATAAAAAAACTATAGGCCCTTAATTTCTTTGTAAGTGGGCAAATTTATAAAATCTGCAGGGGATCAAATAATTATTTCCCCCACCGTATGCAAACACAACATTTCAGTGAAAGAACATTTTAATAGCATGCTATTTTTATTTTAATAAGGTCATGATCCAAGTTTACTGTTAAGCGAACACATTAATGTAGGACTTACAGTGTACCTTACCAGCTCTGGTAAAGTGCTGCATAGGCCACACAGAGCCACCTTCACCCGTTAGCAGCTGTAATGACTGTGCAACTGTCACAGCTGACTATGAGCCCAATGACCTGTGTAGCAAGTGATATTCACGTACTGCAATGTCTGCAAATAGTAGCAATTATGTCAGTTTATGCAGCAACATGACTGACATCAATGTAACATGGATCAACTTATACTGTACCTATTTATACTGGGAAAAGAAGGGACCTGAGGAAAATATTAAAGTTTTAGTATATTAGAGATCAGAATAAATATTTGCTAATGAGCCTTTCTTTTATCTTTAGGAATAAGTTAGAGCACGCCATCCTCCTAGCTTTGAAAAAAATATTTTATCATTAACATATAAACAATGATACAGTTTTGTGCTATATAGGTGATGATATTCACAGCTATGAGAGAACCTGTCCTAATTGTGTCAAATTAATCCCCCAGACAGTATTTGAGATGTTAGAATGAGATTTAAAGGAGAAAATTTACTTTATAGGTACCAATACTACAAACTGTTTAAAATGATGTACTTTATTCACCATTAAAACGTAAAAACATGATTAATTAGTACTAATAAGATATATATAAAGTATCCACTTTGGATTCCTATCCCAAACATTGTCTAAGCCTACCAACTACATAGGAACTCATGCCCTTGAGAACATTGCATGGTGAGGCATTTCCACAACCTGGGCTGGTTTGATCTAGCTCAACATGTTTCGCGACTATGTGCTTCTTCAGGAGCTTATTAAATATCAACCATGTAATTTTCTAAAGGGCATGAGTTCCTATGTATTGATGAATAAAGTGACTAAAGCGCTGATGATATTTCTAAACAACAAAGATCTCACAAGCCAGCCCTTGTTTAGGCGCCAGAGGCGTGGCGTCTGCGTTCCCGCAGATGTTGGCGCAGCTGGACGCACTTTACTATCTGATGGCATGGGGGTGCGTCCGCAATTGCGTGCCTCCCTATGACAGTGGGCGCCTGCTGCGCTCACATGTCAGCCATCCACACATGGTGTTGGGAGCGGAGCCTCCTGGGCTCTTCCGGGGTTAGATTGGAGGTCAGGCATGGCTTGGATTTCATTTCACTCCTCACTGAAGACACACACAGCTGTGGAGATTGCTTGCTGTGTCTCATTACCTTTTATACTTGGGATATTCACTATACTCAGGTACTTACTATATTCATGTCCCTACCATCTTTGGCCCAGGCCTTTCATTCATGCATGTATATTCTCATGCCAATACATATTGACTCTACTTTAGATGCCTGACAAACATACTTATGTTCACAGTCTATACTTTTTATGGACTAACAAGGTCTTTATGGATACATCACTACACCTATGCCATGCCTGCTCTCCGTTTGGCTCCTGGTGGGGTCCCATCTGACTCCGCCCCCTCAGCTCCCTGGTGAGGCACCTGCTGCCGCGGTCTTGGGGCCGCACATCTGTAGCCAGGGTCAAGCTCAGTGGTGAGTATGGGGATCCACACACCCCCTCCCACCCTGTGCCTTTATAACCAATACTGTGCCATATTGTCAAACATATATATTTTTTTCATCTTAGGTACATTGTTACACACATCCACCCCTGAAGAGCGAGCTGGATCTCGCGAAACTAGTCGGGTAGTATGATGCCCGTATACTCTGACTGTTACTACATTTATGTACCAATATTCCTTGTTTATGTATCTTTTTAATTGGCAACTGTTGGTGTTATCTACGCATGTAAACAATTTTACTTGAATAAACCATATACTGTATTTACTACTGTTTATGTTTACTGGCGGAAACGTTACCCACTTCATTTAAAGTCCCAGGGCGAATCCTTTGTTTTATTACATGTTACAGGGATGGAAGTGTGTTACTGGGGACACCAGACCTTCCCCTTTTACTTTATATTTCTAAATATAGGTGAGTAAATATATAAATAGTGGATAATCAAATGATAAAAGCCGCAGCTAAAATAAATGTGTATCTGACACTGCATAAATTAATATAAAGAGTATAGATGCGCTAAAATCAACCCACTAAATAAAATGATTGAAAGGTATATGAATGTGAAAATTATACACATATAGATAACGGTGTATAGAAATTACGAAAGTTCACAGTATATAAAATCAAAGAGATACAAAAAACGTCAATAAACAGGTGCAAATGTGTTTAGCTGATAATGACCACTGCAGAGTGATTCAGTCATGCAGCAATCCCTGCCTTTACATTCACACACAAATCATCTATCTCCAGGTTCACGCAGGAGAAGAATTACAAACTATTATCTAGGTGGTATAGAGATACAGTCACGGTCCACAGAATTTTCTCCAACACTACTGATGTCTGCTGGCGCTGTCACAGGGGAAAAGGAACCTACCTTCATGTGTGGTAGGACTGTGGTCGAGTTTGCCCCTTCTGGAACCGTATTTTTGAGATCTACAATGACATGTATGATGATTCTCTCATTCCCTCCCTTAAGGTGGCCCTCCTATCCACCCTGCCCGGTCCAATTAAATCACATAAAAATAACCTCCTTAGGTTCTTTCTGTCGGCTGCTCGCCAAGTAATAACGCAGTTTTGGAAATCAGAGGCAATCCGCCCCCTTCATAAGTGAATAGACATCATTAACGACACCATGCTCATAGAGGAGCTGCAGGCAAGTGAAAGAGATGCCCGCGACAAACACCTCATACTGTGGCGCATTTGGTCTCATTATTCGTCCTTGGACAATCTCCTTAGCAGGCTGTCTGTATGAGCGTCTTATTTACCTTGGTCTAGAAATACAGCACTGATCAACCCCTGACGGGATTGGCCGGTGGGGTTATGCCCTGGATATTGATCATCACCCTCCATTTACCGAGTTTGGGGTACTAGGTGATGTGATTATACCTGTTTCTCCCCCTTCCTATTTTTCCCGTCCTCTCTCCCCCTTCTCTTCCCCCTTCCTCACCCTTCCTAATGTTTTTTTTATTTTTTATGTTCTACTACACGTGATCCATGTTGACTCAGGTATAAACGTATGTTTTGGAGAACAGTTTGTCGCACATGTACACCTGTATGCAATGTTTTATTTTTACGCATCGTGATAATTGCCTATCACTACCCTCCGCCTTTTCTTTTGTACCCCCTGTTGCTTTACTGGAAAATCAATTAAATATATTCAACCTTAAAGGGCTAAGGATGTTGCATGTAGGATGGTTAAAAAGTGCTCAGGATACCATACACAGCATGGTTACGGAAGGCTCAGGATACCATACACAGCATGGTTACGGAAGGCTCAGGATACCATACACAGCATGGTTACGGAAGGTTCAGGATACCATACACAGCATGGTTACTGGAGGGCTATGGATACTGCATGCATGGTGGTTAATGGAGGCTAAGGATACCACAGCATGGTTACTTAGAGGTAAGGATACAGCACACAACAAAGTAACTAGGGGCTAGAGATACAATACACAGAAACACCACTAATGGCTAAGGATACTGCACACTGCATATTTACTAAAGGCTAAGAATGATGCAACCTGCATCATTATTAAGTGATAAAGACGCTGAACACAGGTTACATACATGGTTACAAATAGCTTAGTGTACCATATACAACAAGAGCACCTACGACTTAGTGTACCACACCCAGTATGGGCTAAGGTTGGCGCATACACTTTTTTTGCAGCATGAGTGGAATTCCTACACTTATGTCCTAATTACAGTAGTTTGCCTTAAGTCATTAAACTAAAGGTTCACTTCTGTTCTAAGAGAAGAAAGAACCTTTATTTTTTCATACAGTCAACCTAATATATGACTGTACCCAACTTCCAAATGGTAGGTTTATTTTAGCAGTGAGAGACAGTATAACAACAATGAAATCCAGAAAAATGCATTTAAAAAAAGTTATAAATTGATTTGCATTTTAATGAATGAAAAAAGTATTTGACCCCTTTGCAAAACATGACTTAGTACTTGGTGGCAAAACCCTTGTTTGCAGGCACAGAGGTCAGACGTTTCTAGTAGTTGGTTACCAGGTTGGCCCACATCTCAGGAGGGATTTTGTCCCACTCCTATTTGTAGATCCTCTCCAAGTCATTAAGGTTTCGAGGCTGACGTTTGGAAATTCGAACCTTCAGCTACCTTCATATATTTTCCATGGGATTAAGGTCTGGGGACTGGCTAGGCCACTACAGGACCTTAATGAGCTTCTTCTTGAGCCACTCCTTTGTTGCCTTGGCCATGTGTTTTGGGTCATTGTCATGCTGGAATACCCATCCACGACCCATTTTCAATGCCTTGATTGAGGGAAGGAGGTTCTCACCCAAGATTTGACTGTACATACCCCGTCCATTGTCCCTTTCTTCGCGGTAAAGTTGTCCTGTCCCCAAAGCATAATGTTCCCACCTCCATGTTTGACGGTGGGGATGGTGTTCTTGGGGTCATAGGTAGCATTCCTCTAACTCCAAACACAGTGAGTTGAGTTGATGCCAAAGAACTCGATTTTAGTCTCATCTGAACACAACATTTTCACCCAGTTCTTCTCTGAATATTTCAGATGTTCATTAGCAAACAGACAGGCATGTGCATGTGCTTTCTTGAGCAGGGGGACCTTGCAGGCCCTGCAGGATTTCAGTCCTTCATGGCGTAGTGTTTTACCAGTTGTTTTCTTGGTATTTTTGGTCCCATCTGCCTTGAGATCATGGACAAGATTCTCCCATGTAGTTCTGGGCTGATTCTTCACTGTTCTCATGATCATTTAAACTCTCTGAGGTGAGATCTTGCATGGAGCCCCAGACCAAGGGAAGATTGAAAGTGATTTTGTGTTTCTTCCATTTGCGAATAATCACACCAACTGTTGTCACCCTCTCACCAAGCTGCTTGGCGATGGTCTTGTAGCCCATTCCAGCCTTGTGTAGGTCTAGAATCTTGCCCCTGACATCCTTGGACAGCTCTTTATTCTTGGCCATGGTGGAGAGATTGGAATCTGATTGATTGATTGCTTCTGTGGACAGGTGTCTTTTATACAGGTAACAAGGTGAGATTAGGAGCACTCCCCTTAAGGCATGGTTCACACTGGGGCGACAAACGCTCCGACATTGGGAGCTCATGTCGCATGACGTGTGAAAATCAATGTTTCCCTATGGGAGCCGTCTTAACTGGTCCGACACATGTCGGTCCGACTTTGAGAATGCTCCCTGTACTACTTTGGTCCGACTTTGATCCGACTTCAGCCCATTGACTATCATTGAAGTCGGATCAAAGTCGGACCGCAGTCTTGCATGATCCGACTTTGGCATGCGACTTGTGCTCTGCTGCTCTTGAGGGTGAACTCCAGGCCAAATTTTAAATAAAAAACCGGCATGGGTTCCCCCTCCAGGGGCATACCAGGCCCTTAGGTCTGGTCTGGATTTGAAGGGGCGCCCCTACGCCGAAAAAACAGCGTGGGGGTCCCCCCAAAATCCAAACCAGACCCTTATCCGAGCACGCAACCTGGCAGGCCGCAGGGGAAGAGGGGGGGACGAGAGAGCGCCCCCCCCTCCCTCCTGAACTGTACCAGGCTGCATGCCCTCAACATGGGGGGTTTGGTGCTCTGGGGCAGGGGGGCGACCTGCGGCCCCCCCACCCCAGAGCACCCTGCCCCCATGTTGATGAGGACAGGGCCTCTTCCCGACAACCCTGGCCGTTGGTTGTCGGGGTCTGCGGGCGGGAGGCTTATCAGAATCCGGGAGCCCCCTTTAATAAGGGGGCCACCAGATCCCGGCCCCCTCACCCTATGTGAATGAGTATGGGGTACATCGTACACCTACCCATTCACCTGGTGGAAAAAAAGTGCAATAAAAAAACCACACAGCTTATTAAAGTATTTTATTGCACAGCTCCGGGGGTCTTCTTCCGACTTCGGGGGTCTCCGGTGTCGTCGCCGCGCTCTCCGGTTCTTTCTTCTGCCGGGCCTCCGCTAACTTCTTTTTAGCTCTTTTGCTAGCGGAGGCCCGGTCTTCTCCGTCGCCTTCTTCTTCTCCCGCTCTCCGGTTCTTCTCCCGCTCTCCGGTTCTTTCTTCCGCCGGGCCTCCGCTAACTTCTTTTTAGCTCTTTTGCTAACGGAGGCCCGGTCTTCTCCGTCGTCTCGTCCGGCTCTCTGTTGTCCTTCTGCCGGCCCCTCCACTAACTTCTTTAGCTCTTTTGCTAGTGGAGGAGCCGGTCTTCCCGTCGTCGCCGTCTGCGTCTTCTTCCCTCTTCTCTTTCTCGATGTTGACGCGTCGCTTCCTCTCACTGTAATACTGGCTCTCCGCTCCGCATTAATATAGGCTTCTCATGACGTCACAGTCACATGTTCCCATGACGTCACAGTCACATGCTCCGGGGCCATGTGCCCCAGAACATGTGACTGTGACGTCATGAGAAGCCTATATTAATGCGGAGCGGAGAGCCAGTATTACAGCGGGAGGAAGCGACGCGTCAACATCGAGAAGGAGAAGAGGGAAGAAGACGCCGACGGCGACGACGGGAAGACCGGCTCCTCCACTAGCAAAAGAGCTAAAGAAGTTAGTGGAGGGGCCAGCAGAAGGACAATGGAGAGCCGGACGAGACGACGGAGAAGACCGGGCCTCCGTTAGCAAAAGAGCTAAAAAGAAGTTAGCGGAGGCCCGGCAGAAGAAAGAACCGGAGAGCGCGGCGACGACACCGGAGACCCCCAAAGTCGGAAGAAGACCCCCGGAGCTGTGCAATAAAATACTTTGAAAAGCTGTGTGTGTTTTTTTCCTTGCAAATTTTTTCCACCAGGTGAATGGGTAGGGGTACGATGTACCCCATACTTATTCACATAGGGTGGGGGGGCCGGGATCCTGGGGCCCCCTTATTGAAGGGGGCTCCCGGATTCCGATAAGCCCCCCGCCCGCAGACCCCGACAACCAACGGCCAGGGTTGTCGGGAAGAGGCCCTGTCCTCATCAACAAGGGGGCAGGGTGCTCTGGGGTGGGGGGGCCGCAGGTCGCCCCCCTGCCCCAGAGCACCAAACCCCCCATGTTGAGGGCATGCGGCCTGGTACGGTTCAGGAGGGAGGGGGGGCCGCTCTCTCGTCCCCCCCCTCTTCCCCTGTGGCCTGCCAGGTTGCGTGCTCGGATAAGGGTCTGGTTTGGATTTTGAGGGGACCCCCACGCCGTTTTTTCGGCGTAGGGGCGCCCGTTCAAATCCAGACCAGACCCAAGGGCCTGGTATGCCTCTGGAGGGGGAACCCATGCCGGTTTTTTATTTAAAATTTGGCCTGGAGTTCCCCCTCAAGATTCATACCAAACACACTGCCTGCTATTGGCGGCGATCCAAGTCGGATCCCCGTTCATTCAAAGTCGGACATATGTCGGCTTCATGTCGCAGGGCAAAGTCGGATCCAAAGTAGGACAGATGTCGTGTCGCACTAGTGTGAACCCAGCCTAAGAGACTGCTCATAATCTCAGCTCGTTACCTGTATAGAAGACACCTGGAAGCCAGAAATATTGCTGATTGCTACGGGATCAAATACTTATTTCACTCGTTAAAATGCAATTCAATTTATAACTTTTTTGAAATGTGTTTTTCTGGATATTTTTGTTGTTATTCTGTCTCTTACTGTTAAAATAAACCTACCATTAAAATTATAGACTGATCATTTCTTTGTCAGTGGGCAAACATACAAAATCAGCAGGGGATCAAATACTTTTTTCCCTCACTGTAATTGAACAAGCTGAAGGCTACAATCCGCAGCTGCACCAGATTTTGGAAAATCAACCCCTATAACTGGCCATACACCATACAATTTGCTTATTCAATTTTCTTTAGATTTACTTCAACCAGTGGCGGTGCATCCATAGTGGGCGCAGGAGCGCTGCCCCCTCTCTCCCCTGCACCGTCAACAATACATACATTCATGCATTGCAGTTGGTTGGTTTTCGGAAGTGTCTATCAGAGCCAGCGGCTCTGATAGGCTTCCCGATTACAGCCTGTGGGCTGTAATCGGCTTCCAAATAGTTAACCAGGGGACGCACAGGCTGTGCGTTCCCTGGTTAACACTGACACGCGTCTCAGCCAATCAGGTTCACTGGGTCTGGTTACCGGTAACCTGATTGGCTGAAGCGACATCGAGGGCAGGAGAAGACATCGAGGACGGAAGAAGACATGAAGGAGCGTGGAGGAGGACGGCGCTGACCCGAGGAAGGTATGTGCAGGGCTGGGGGGAAACTGGCTGCATTTGGGGACAAGCTGTCTGCATTTGGGGACAATCTGGCTGCATTTGGGGAGAAACTGGCTGTATTTGGGGGGAAACTGGCTGCATTTGGGGACAAACTGGCTGCATTTGGGGACAAACTGGCTGTATTTGGGGGAAACTGGCTGCATTTGGGGACAAACTGGCTGCATTTGGGGGGAAACTGGCTGCATTTGGGGACACACTAGCTGTATTTGGGGGGAAACTGGCTGCATTTGGGGACAAACTGGCTGTATTTGGGGACAAACTGGCTGCATTTGGGGACAAACTGGCTGCATTTGGGGGGAAACTGGCTGCATTTGGGAACAAACTGGCTGTATTTGGGGACAAACTGGCTGCATTTGGGGGGAAACTGGCTGTATTTGGGGGGAAACTGGCTGTATTTGGGGACAAACTGGCTGTATTTGGGGGGAAACTGGCTGTATTTGGGGACAAACTGGCTGCATTTGGGGACAAACTGGCTGTATTTGGGGGGAAACTGGCTGTATTTGGGGACAAACTGGCTGTATTTGGGGGGAAACTGACTGTATTTGGGGGGAAACTGGCTGAATTTGGGGACAAACTGGCTGCATTTGGGGACAAACTGGCTGCATTTGAGGGGGCAAACTGGTGGCGTTTGGGCACAGTGGCTGCGTTTAATGGGCACAGTGGCGGCAATTGATGTTTTTTTTTTCTTCAGTTTGTTTGCACCCCCCCAAAAAAATTTGAGCACCAGCCGCCACTGCCTTCAACTATGTAGTACAAGGGCCTGTCTGATTGCATGCAAATTAAAAGTGTTTAGGTTTGACCTCCTATTATATGGTTTTGGTAAATCTAAAGGAAAGTTGTAGAAGAAAATTGTATAATGTATGGCCAGCCTAAGTCTATATCGCCTGCACGGTGCAGTTCCTCTGTGTATTGGCTGGGGTGTGACTCCTCACCATTAATTAAATTCTGGGTGAAATGTTTTTACTATGGTATACTTACTACAGTATACTGAAGTGTATAATTACAAGCATTTCATAAGTGTCAAAAGCTATTATTGACAATTACATTAAGTTTATGCAAAGAGTCAATATTTTGCAGTGTTGACCCTTCCTTTTCAAGACCTCTGCAATTTGCCCTGGCATGCTGTCAATCAACTTCTGGGCCACATTCTGACTGATGGCCGCCCATTCTTGCATAATCAATGCTTGGAGTTTGTCAGAATTTGTGGAGTTTTTTGTTCACCCGCCTCTTGAGGATTGACCACAAGTTCTCAATGGGATTAAGGTCTGGGGAGTTTCCTGGCCATAAACCCAAAATGTCAATGTTTTGTTCCCCAAGCCACTTAGTTATCACTTTTGCCTTATGGCAAGGTACTCCATCATGCTGGAAAAGGCATTGTTCGTCACCAAACTGTTCTTGGATGGTAGGGAGAAGTTGCCATCAGAGGATGTTTTTGTACCGTTCTTTATTAATGGCTGTGTTCTTAGGCAAAATTGTGAGTGAGCTTGGCTAAAAAGAAACTCCACACATGAATGGTCTCAGGATGCTTCACTGTTGGCATGACACAGGACTGATGGTAGCGCTCACCTTTTCTTCTCTGGACAAGGTTTTTTCCAGCCACCCCAAACAATCGGAAAGAGGATTTGTAGAGAAAATTACTTTCCCCTGGTCCTCAGTAGTCCAATCCCTGTACCTTTTGCAGAATATCAGTCTGTCCCTGATGATTTTCCTGGAGAGAAGTGGCTTCTTTGCTGTTCTTCTTGACACCAGGCCATCCTCCAAAAGTCTTTGCCTCTCTGTGCGTGCAGATGAACTTACACCTGCCTGCAGCAATTCGTGAGCAAGCTCTGCACTGGTGGTGCCCCAATCCTGCAGCTGAATCAACTGTGGGAGACGGTCCTGTCGCTTGCAGGACTTTCTTGGGCGCCCTGGAGCCTTTTCACAAATGCAGTGGAAATGTTTTTTTATGGGATTATGTTCATTTTCATGGCAAAGAGGAACTTTGCAATTAATTGCAATTCATCTGATCACTCTTCATAACATTCTGGAGGATATGCAAATTGCTGTCATAAAAACCGAGACAGCAGACTTTGTGAAAATGTATATTTGTGCCATTCTCAAAACATTTGGTCACAGCTTTACTGATATGAAGGCCTGCTCTGTTCCCACCCAACATTGTTTCTTTTACTACATCTTGGTTGGTGCAGCACTGGAGAGTCAAATAACATATCTCAGAACCTGGAACACTATCACAAATGTTCTGTGCTGTACAGCATTTTTTTTTTTTTTTGCCGTTTTTTATGTATTATGTAAAGTTACTGCAAAGTTTTTGAAACAAGCTGTTCACTTTAACAAAGGAAGGGGGCTGCTGGCAGCACTGATTATAGTTTCGCCTACTCACTACTTTCTTTCAAGCAGAGCATTCAAAAGAGCAGATACAGGGAAAAAAAAGCTTTTTACATGGCATAGTAGCTACTGCAATTGGTGCTTTTCTTAGAGTTCTTCCTAACCATCATGCCACATCTGAGAGACAAATTACAAAGACTAATGCCCCGTACACACAATCTGAAATTCCGACAAGAAAACCGTGGAATTTTTCTGACGGAATGTTCGCTCAAACTTGTGTTGCATACACACCGTCACACAAATCTTGTCTGAAATTCCGACCGTCAAGAACGCGGTGAAGTACAAGACGTACGACAAGCCGAGATCAATGAAGTTCAATAGGCAGTTCGGCTCTTCTGCTTGATTCTGAGCATGCATGTTTTTTTCCGCGTTGGAATTGCATACAGACGAGCGGAATTTCCGACAACAACTTTTTCCATCGGAAAAATAGAGAACCTGCTCTCAATCTTTTGCTGGCGGAAATTCTGACAGAAAATGTTGGATGGAGCCTACACACGGTCGGAATATCCGACCAAAATCTCACATCCAACTTTTTTTGGCGGAAAATCCTATCGTGTGTACAGGGCATAAGGGCAGATCTCATTACATCTTCCTCCCACTCTCAGGGGAGAACGAGTCTTCTCCTTTTCCTAGATTTAACCGCTGTTCGGGAAATGGAGTGTAATGAGATGACAACATTTGCAAAATTATTGTAGAAACGTACAGTAGCTGCTTTAGAAATATGCCACTCCAATTAGCGCTTTTTCTCCCTTTCCGAAGTTGCCTCCCATTCATTCAGACATGCTGTCATAGCAGTCAAACCTGTACCTACACTCGATAAGTGCCATAAATTTCTCTCTCTATATGGTTTTGTATACTTCTGACAGCACTGCTTTATTCCACCATGTGATTTGAGTTGCAAACATGGTTATTGTTACCAATTCAATAACTCTCCCAGAGGAGGAAGTGAAGAGAATTACATATAATCAGCAGCCTCAAAAATCTGTCAAGACAAAAAAAAACGCAGCCAGTACTATAGTTGTCGGGTATTTGTTTTAGCAATAACATATTATAAAACAAAAGGTACTACTTGCCCCCTGTCTATCACCCCTGAATACCTATCAATAGTTTACTTGTATTACACTGCTTGGCTATTATGTCATACACAGTGGTCATACTTGGTCATACCAAGCTTCCAGCATAGATACCTGGCATTGCCTAGCAAATATGTTGTATCCACTGGTGTGAAAGCAGATCTAAAAAAAAAAAAAAAAAAATGTTTTCCTTCTATTTAATCTGTTTATGCAGCCTTTCGGAGTGTGGGCTCCCTGCGCATTAGCCGGGGGTTACCGGAAAGCTCCCGGTGCAACTAGCGATTGGGAGCTTTCCGATCACAGCCAATCACAGCGATCGCATGACTTGAATGTTTGCTTCCGCATCCCTGTGTTTCATGAAGGGGTTAAAGTGTAACTAAAGGCAAAACTTTATTTTTTTGGATAGAGTGGAGAGGGATTAGACCATCTGTCAGGTCTATTGCTGTCTGTGCTCCAGTTAGGGAGATTCACTTTCTCTATTTCTCTATTTGTCCTGTTTACCATTATTGAAAGTGAAAATAACAGAAAGTCCAAAATTTTAGGTTGTCCCCAGAAAAGTAATAAAGGGGAAATCATCCAATGGGAACACTAGCTCTGGTAACCTGGGGGCCTCAAGGGATTCCCGTAATTTGCAGGAATTTCCTCTCACTTCCTGTTTTGGCTATGGAACAGGAAGCTTAGGTAAATCTCCCCATTGGGACAAATAACTTTAAAGGGGTTATAACCCTCCCCTACTCTATCTAAAATCGAAATCAAAAGTTTTACTTTAAAAGAAAAGTAGAGAAGTATGGTAATATATATATATATATATATATATATATATATATATATTTTTTTTTGTAATAAGTACCTAGGTGGATGCAGCATCTGCCGGCTCCAAGGCTGAGAAGTGAGTGATCAAACACCAATCGCTCAGGTCTTAGAGCTCCATGAGCAGAGAGCTGGTGACTGTCAGTCAGCGGTTCTCTGCTCTGCCCCTCCTGCGCTCACTGGACTGTGGTGGGGGCGGGAGCGGCCAGCGCAGGCTCTCAGCGGCTTTTTACATTGGGGACCTTTTGACCTGTACAAAAATGCGGCAAAATCGCGGTAAAAAACGTGCGACTTTCTGCCTGAAAACAAAACGCCTAAGTGTGAACAGAGCCTAATGCCCCATACACACGATCGTTTTTCATGCCGTTAAAAATGCCATTAAAAAAAATGGCCATTAAAAATGATCGTGTGTAGGCTCCAGAGCATTTTTAACAACGTGAAAAACGGGCATTAAAAATTTCGAACATGCTCTCTTTTTTCACGTCGTTTTTCATGTCGTTTTTTTTAACGACGTGAAAAACGATAGTGTGTATGCTTTAATGACGTGAAAAAAACGCGCATGCTCAGAATCAAGTATGAGACAGGAGCGCTCGTTCTGGTAAAACTAGCGTTCGTAATGGAGATAGCACATTCGTCACGCTGTAACGGACTGAAAAGCACGAGACTGAAAAGAGCGAATCGTCGCTCAACAAACTTTACTAACATGAAGGGTGGCGCCATTCGAACTGAACTTCCCCTTTATAGTGCCGTCGTACGTGTTGTACGTCACTGCGCTTTGCTTGATCGTTTTTTAAAATGATCGTGTGTACGCAAGACAGGCTTGAGAGGAAACATGAAAAAAAAACGACGTGAAAAACGGCAAGAAAAAAAATGGCAAGAAAAACGATCGTGTGTATGGGGCATAAGTGTTTTTTTTCACAAACTTCCCCTAAGCTAATTTTTTTTCAATCTTTTGGTGTGTTTTTGTGCTTCTTTGAGCTTTTTCCTGCTCTTTCGCCCTTTTTCACATGTTTTTTGGGCACTTAGGTGTCTTTTCTGCTCAGAAGTTCCGCCTGTAGGGGCATATGCCATTAAACTCCTGAAAAGGCCATAGTGTGTGTCAGGGATTTACCCGGCGCACACACGGGGGCACCACGACACACGACCTTGCACGCCATTGAGATTTGCGCCAATCCACCATATTTAAACACTACAGCTGCACTTTGTCTTTGCTGTCTGATCTGCAGCTTGTACCCTGTAAAACCTGTTCCTGAGATCCTGATCTGATTCCTGGGTTTGACAAGGCTTGTTCTGACTACGTTGCAATCCTTTATTCTGCCCCGGCTTGCCTTGTTGGCTCCACATACCTGCCTGATATCCTGTTGCCAAACTTTGCCTGTATCCTGACCATTCCCTGCCTGCCATTTACATCTGCATCTGATCATCTGTTACCAAACCCGGCTTGTCTAACTACGCATTCAGTGTCTCCTCAGTTCTGCACAAACCAGCCTGTTTCCTGTTCCCATTTCCTGCTGCATCTGCTGAACTGACAACACCTGCCGTTTAAACCTGATGGTCTATCCTGGTGACACATCCTCTGAGCGGAAGACAATCCAGGCACCCTTACACCGCCAGGCTCTTGCGGCCACTGTTGCAACATCGGTGGCCCTTGAACCCGGGGTTGTACGAGAAAGCCTTCCCACTACACGTCAGGCTCATCCGTCAGGTACGTGACAGTGTGCATGGACACATTGGCTAACATGGATGGGAGTTTCCAGGCAAAAAAATAAGAGCTCAAAAAAGTTTAAAAGCCTGTAGGAGCAGCTTCTTTAAGCTGCCGTGTGCATGAGCCCTAATGCCTCCCTCGTACACTCGTCCGGTTTTCTCGGCATGAAAAAAAAACGTTGTTTTTCCCGACGGGATTCCTCTCAAGCCTGTCTTGCATACACACGTTCAGGCCAAATTCCGCCCGTCTAAAACGCGGTGACGTACAACACGTACGACAGGACTATAAAGGGGAAGTTCAATTCAAACGGCGACACCCTTTGGGCTGCTTTTGCTGATCTCGTGTTATCATGTGTTAGTAAAAGTTTGGTGAGAGACGATTCACGCTTTTCAGATCGTTTTCTGCTGTTCAGTAGGTGCTTGTGGGTTTGTATCTGTCTTTCAGTACGTGTAGTGAGTTTGTATCTGTTTTTTCAGTGCGTTCTTGTCCGCTCGTTTCTGATTTTCAGGTTATTCTTCATAGGCCTTGCTGTTCTTCAGTGCGTTCTGTTAGTTCGTTCTGACCAGACGACTGTTTTCTAGCCATGTTGCGGGTACGTACTCATCGTAGAGTTCCTGCTGCATGTGAGCTTGGTTTGGGAGTTTATGCTTTAACCCAAGTCCAGTCCATGAACAGGGTGGTGAGGAGTTCATGGACGAAGAATTGGTTGCTCCAGCTTGACCAATTCTGTCACATGCCTTTGCTGCGGGAGATCCAGGAGAATAATTCTGATGACTTCAGGAATTTTCTCAGGATGACGGACCCCGTTTTTCACCGTCTGTTGACTTTGGTGTCCCCCTATATCATGAGGCAGGACACCGTCATGCGGGAAGCCATTACTCCTGAGCAGAGGCTAGTCGCCACGTTGCGATACCTGGCGACAGGGAAAAGTCTGCAGGACTTGAAGTTCTCAACAGGCATCTTCCCCCAGGCTCTGGGGATCATTATACCAGAGACCTGTTCTGCCATAATTCAAGTCCTGCAGGAGGACTATAATAAGGTAAGTTTTCTTCTTTAACATCACATTCTATGTATTTAATGTATGCTAATGTATTGTAATTCTTTCATCATTCCCTAATTACCATGATCGTAATATGCTGTGAATGTCCCCTTTGTCCTCATGCATGCTGTAAGCTTGAAATGCTCTTTTTGTGGCCTTCATGCATATTTCCCTTCACAAACCTCTCCAGCATGCTATCCTGGGCCCATACACACCTAGCCTAGTCACTTAACAATGTATTTTGTCAGCTACATTGTAGTGCTTTCCCCTAAACACCCCCTAAAATGTGTATAAATGTTTTTGTTCTCATTAATTTCAGGTAGAGTGGCAGAGGCTTTTTTGGGCTCCCAAACTCAGCTAGAAACCCCCCCCCCCCCCCCCCCTAAAATGTATACAAATGTTTTTCTTATCTTTAAATTCACACAGAGTGCCGGAGCGTTTTTTTTTTGAGGGCCCCAAACTCATCTAGAACCCTGCCCCTACACTCAAATTTTTACAATGGGCCATCAGAGGGGGTGAGGAATCTGATAAGTGGACCTTATATTTTTGTCTTTAAATACTGCTTAAAATAAATGTTATACTGATGTTGGCCAAGAATGTTTTTGTATAATCAGCTTGCAATGTTATGTTCAAAAGTACTAATATATTTTGTTCATGTTTGACTCCACAGTTTCCTTCAACGCCACAGGAAGTTTGCCCAGTGGTGGGACTTCCCCAACTGAGGAGGGGCAATAGACAGGAAGCACGTCCGCATCGTCCCACCACCCCATTCGGGGTCTTACTACTATAACTACAAGGGTTTCCATAGTATAGTGATGATGGCGGTGGTGTCAGAGACATATGACTTCCTATATGTGGACGTGGGGAAAAATGCCCGGATGTCCGATGGCGGAGTCTTTTCCCAGACGGAGTTCTCCCGACGTCTACGGAGTGGTGGCCTGGCATTGCCACCTGCGTCAGACAACGTTGAGGGACTACCGTTTGTCTTCGTGGCAGATGAACCTTTTGGACTTGGAAACCATTTGATGAGGCCATTTCCCCAAAGGACCCTCACCCCTGAGAGGAGGGTGTTTAATTACCAGCTGGCCAGAGCCAGAAGAGTGGTCGAAAATGCATTCCGCCTGTTTCAGACCTCAATTAATCTTGCGGAGTATAAATTCAACCATGTAGTAATGGCATGCTGTGTGCTACACAATTTTTTAAGGAAACATTCTCAAAATTACATGGCATCAGTTGGGCCTTAGGCCGCACTTCAGGACCAAATTCAAGTCCCATCCCCTGAAGCTGGCCGTACTGGCTTGCCCCCCCCAAAGCGCCCGTGATGTGCGGCAAAGATATGTTGACTATATTATGGGTAGGGGGGCAATTGCTATGCCAGAGGAATCGTGATTTGTAATACACTAAAACAAAAATGTTGTCCTTTAAACATCTTGAATTTAAATTACTGCTTGTGTTTCTTTTAGCTGTCTCCTAGGTTCTCCTAGTGCACTTGTAGTGCCAAGTGAATTTGCCTTTAGTAAATAACCCCCATTGTCACTGTAAACACCAAATTACTTAATAAAAATGGTATTGAGCATAGAAAGAAGAAGCCACACATTGTAGATTTTCAACATTTTACTCCGTGCACATTCACATGTGCCTTATAAAACATTTTTTACAAATATATACAACTGGTTTTACTTAAACTTTTTTTGGGGGTTTATTTTGCATTAACAGGCATGTTTCAAAACATAACATACCGGAACTTACAAAGTTCAACCTACAAAATGTGAAGGCAATATCAGACATTGTAGTATGTCAGCAATATGTTGCTGTTTCCTTCATTAGATGGGGGGGGGGTGATGTCACCCCTGTACAAGCCAAATTTAGAAGATGCACACAAATACGGATCTGAAATGGGGCTTTCTTTATGATCCCATGCCTAATGTCATAATGTGCTATCTGCCATTATGGGGGATCAATGGATGTGTTTTGGGGGTGCAACCCCTTCCTCTCACCTACTTGAGTTGCGAGGAAGGGGTTGCACCCCAAAAACGCGTACATTGATATCCCCTGATGGCAGATAGCACATGTTGACACACTGTGTGCATCTTAAAAATTTGGCTTGAATAAAGTTGTCAATTTTTTAAAAACTGCATAAAAGAACAAAAGGGGGGGGGGGGGGATTTTGTGTTTCTTTATATTCGCCCCAAAACATCAATCATGTTCTTAAATTTTTGTTCCATACGATTCATATTATTCCTCATCATGTCTAGTTCTTGACTACACACCATGATTTCCTGGATTATTCTTTGTGCACTAGCACTTGTGAAATTAGGAGTTTCTTCTTCACCAACATGTTCATCACCTAAAAAAAAAAAAAAGGTATTATAAAGATGCAGGCCTACATCTCTTACCTGAAGCTGTGGTGACAGACACTGACCTGTTGTGGTGACAATTTCCACCACTTTATCCACCTCTCCTTCCTCCACCTATTCATCTTGTTGGTGTTCTCTCTGGTCTCTCTGTGGGGTTCCTGGTGTCCTCTGAGTCTTTGCTCTCCTATGAGAATGAAACCAAAGGTATACTTAGCACACACATATTTGAGGCCAGAAATAGGAATATAAAAAATTGCTTGGAAGTGGGGTACAATTGTCTGTTCCAAGCTGAAGACATGATTTTTTTCCCTTATCAAAGCTGGAATACTTATATTTTTTGGCCAAGTTTCACACATGGAGACACCCCAAGTATCCACTGGAGCACCTGTGTGGGACACCCTAAAAAGGTTGTTCTGGTGTACCACACGCTCCTGAGTCCAGATGTGGAAACAGCTGCTGAGTGTCCTCTCCTTTACACTGAATCAAGTTTGCATTTAATTCTAGTTACAAACACATCTAGACAACAATGTACTAAACTTCTTTTCAGACAAATAGACATTACCAAAAGTAGTTAACCCTGTATCTGCAAAAACATCGTATTAGTAGTAGCCGAATGAACGATGTTGACTACGACCGATAACTGTGCCCACGAGCCTGCAAGTTGCCATTTTCAACTGTACAACAGTAAAGAAAAGCACATGGAGCAACATGCAAGTTATAATAATAAAAGAAACACAGGACAAATACTTACTTTTTTTTGAGCATTCTCTTGATTCTTCTGTACTGATCGTGCTCCCTCAGTTTCAGGTCTGACCAGCGTTTCCTCGGCTGCTCCTTGCATCATCGTACCCCAAAATTCTTGTGCGGACTTTTCACAACTTTACTCATGATCTTGGTCTTTCTCAAATTAGGGCTGGTGTATGGACCATGTTTCCCATCATAATCCGTCCTCTTCAAGATGTCCACCATCTCCGCCATCTCTGCAAAGGACATATTTGAGGCCTTATATCTCCTCCTTGATTGTGACGTTTCTGGCTCCGGGCTTGTCTCGTCGTTGGTGTAATTATAAGACACCTGCTGTGACTCCGCCATGACGTCTCCCACTGCCCGCTGAAAGAGAAGGGGCGGGGAATATTCTAGTAAGAACGTCATGGGTGGGCGACGTGTGCGAAGTTTCACGCATGCGCAGTGTATATAAAGCTAACGCGCATGTGTCATAAGTATGTTCTGTGTGCAGAGGAAGGAGTAAGCGCCGAACGTGAGATCGAAGGTAACATTTTGGGTCATTAGTGGCCTATACTTCTTTGAGATTGTGGCCTATATATGGGGATAAAGATTAGTAGAGTCTGGACTGACATTAGTATTTTTGTCTTGTGTTTTGTCTTTTGGAAAAAATATATGTATTTAAGGATCATGACTTCATGTGTGAGTTCCTGGACAGGTACAGGGAGCTGCCTGCTCTGTGGGAAACAAAAAATCCCATCAACAAAAAAAGAGGAGCAAGGACGGCAGCGCTGGAAAACCTGCTCCAATTTGTGCGCACACGGGCCCCCACTGCAACCCTCCATGATGTGGACACTAAAATTGCGACCTTGAGGGGCACATACAAGAAGTATCGCAATAAGGACCTGCAATCACAGAGGTCAAGAGCAGCAGCAGCGGATATATTTGTGCCTACTCTGTGGTACTATAATAGATTGCAATTTCTGAACGACCATCTGGAAGTGAGGCCATCACTTTCTAGCCTTCCCTGCAGCCTTCCCTCTAGCCTTCCATACAGCCTTCCATCAAGCCTTCTGAGGACCAACCAGGGATCCTAGAAGAACCGGATGCACACATCTGGAGCCCGGTATAGTATTTTTCAAAAGATTTCTTGTACTAAAATTAATGATGTGAAATAGATGTTACTATTGATAAAAAATTTATGTTTGAACAAAAAGTGTTTTACATATCAATAGACAGTAGTGGCCAAAAATGATTGGGACAAGAATGAAAACTGCTGGAGTCAGAATGATAGTCTTTTCTATTTATTAACATTCAATTTGCAACAGTCATAAGCTTAAAATTGTGTGTGATTGATGAACCAAAAACTAAAACTATGTCCCTTTTTTATGCACAGAAAGACCTTAGCCAGGATGAGGGGCTGGAAATTGTCAGCCAGGAGGAGGCAGGGCCCAGTGGAAGCCAGGAGGTGGCCGGGCCCAGTGGCAGCCAGGAGGTGGCCGGGCCCAGTGGCAGCACAACATCGCAGATGCCTCGCCTCCACCTTCCAACAAGAAGGGCCAAGAGGGGTAGGTACACAGAGGAGGAAGCACTTTCCCTCATTAGGGAGGCTACTGCAGTCCTCAGAGAACCCCCCACCACTGAAGAGGGCTATTCCGCCCAAATGGCAGCCAAAATGCAGAGGATGGAGATGGGCCAATGCCTCCTCTGTGAGCCCATAATATTTAAAGCCATAAACAAGGGTTTGATGGGCCAACTTACCCATTATACTGACCTTGTGGAGGTCGGCCATCCTCCTCCACCTCCTCCTCCTGCCACAAGTCCACCTCCAGAAACACAGGCCCCAAGAATGCGTGCAAGGAAGGCTGCAGAGAAGGCTGCAGGGAAGGCTGCAAGGAAGAAAAGAAAGTGATGGCCTTGCTTCAGTCTGGTCTGACAGAAGACGCAGGCTGTTGTAGTACCACAGACTGGGGACATATATGTCATCAGCTGCTGTTCCTGATCTCTGGGAGTCCAGGACCAGATTGTGCTCCCAATTTTAGTTTTCTATTATTTGATGTGTGCCCTGGGGTCCAAAGGCTGCACAAATTGCAGCAGGTTATCCAGCGTTGCCTACCTCTTTATTTTCTTATATACCAGAATAAATGGATTTATTTTTACAGTAAATACTTGCCTATGTGTTTTCATTCAAAAAGGACAGTTTGTTTGTGAGTAGGCAGGTACATTTAAAAAAAAATACAATGTCAAATTAACAAGGGACACAACCAACCTCCTTCAGGGGAAAAAATACAAGATAATAATGTTGTTGTGGTAACTTGACACACAAAACTAATAAAAACATATATGGAGATCAGTAGAAATTATAAAAAAAAAATGCAGATCTTGATTAAAAATTTTAAAAAATAAAAACAAAAAAAACAAAACAAAAACATTACTATTGAGATCTGGCTTTCCAAAACAAAATATTATTCATGAGATCCCCTAAAAATAATAAAGAAACAAGTTTGTCAGAACTCTGTGTGAATATCAGCAGCAAAACAAGTTCATTATTGTAGCATTATAAAGAAGAAAAGAATGCGCTGCATTTAAACGATGCAATCATTTTCAGCGTGATGAATGTGCTATCTCCATTACGAACGCTAGTTTTACCAGAACGAGCGCTCCCGTCTCATACTTGATTCTGAACAAGGTCTCTTTTTTTTCCCCGCAGTTTTCTCGTTGGGAAAACTGCGATGGAGCATACACACGGCCGGTTTTCCCGGCCACAAGCTGTCATGGCAGTTTTCCCGACGGTGGTAGGTGGATAAGTTACTACAACCACTTCTGGGCCACAGATTGGCCTTCACTCAGACTGTGGCTAGGTGCATCCCTGCATATTAATCCAAGATATAAATACATTGTGAACTGTCAATTGTCATAAACCATTATTCTGTATAAAACAAATGTAATTACACGTTTTATTAAACAAAACTCAAAGTGTAATCTATCACATTTTATATTTAGAGATTTCTCAGTTAAAGTATCTCACTTTCCAATCAGATCTGTCATGTTGAAAATAATGATCCAGCTGCTTCATTATGAATTTGCATAGCTGTGAACCCAACTTGTTGGGATTTAGAGATGAATTGTTCCTATGTTAACTTGTTATAAATGCATCTGTATTTGAACACCAAAGTCAATTATTCACTCATTCATTCCTTTCTATCTGCATTCCATTTGCAGGATTATATATGACAACGTTCAATATCAATGTACAGTGTATCTACCCCCCCCCCCATTGAATAATTAGGGGGGAATTCATAAAGGGTGTTGAAGACCTCCTTTGGAATTCTACTGGGCTTCCATACCGAAATTGTTGGTGCTTGATCCCAATTTATGTACATGTCAGAAACAGGTATATGAATCTGTCAGAGCCTGGCACTGAGGTCAGAGTGTCCAGTCTTTCTGTAGGGCGCTCCCTCCCTGGCTGCTCCCATCACACTGACAGGCACATGGTCAAGGCATTTCGTAGTAGGGATGGATGAACTAGTATCCTGAAAAATAATAATGGGCTGCCTGCACAATGTGTGTTGGCCCAGCAGCTTATAGTTTTCATTGCAGGCTCACCTGGTATTCTTTTACTCTTTCTGTACATTTACATTAACGTGTTAAGCTTATATGAGATTTTACTGACAGCATTTAGATCTATATTAACTCTGTACAAGGGGTCAAAATGAGACAGTGAATACATCTGTTTGCCCCATGTTGGCATTGTGTCCACAGTAGCATTTGCAGTGGCAAAGCAATGTAGGACTGGCTAAAGAGGGATTACTTTGACGCAGTTGGCCAGCTTAAATATGTAATGCAATTAGGGTTGCCACCTGTCCAGGATTTACCCGGACAGTTCGGGTTTTGAATCATGTGTCCGGGTTTCAGACCACCTGAAACCCGGACACATTATTCAGACTGGACTATGGCTTCCCAGCAGGGTTGCTGGCTGCAGTTGTCTAAGCCGAGAGTGTCTGTTACACTGTCTTTCACACTGCCCAAAGTCAGCACTAACATACCCCCCCCCACAAGCACCTACAGATGAGAGAGGAGAGAGGGCTTGATCTACTCCTCTTCCTCCCGCGCCCTATCCCTCTGTGTCTGCCCACACTCCAATCCAATAATAAAAGGGAAGTGGGGGAGGGACATTTGAAGCCCAGCAGACGCAGATACATCTGGATGAGAGATGCCAACTGCCAAGGGGTGAATGAGCTCACCATCCATCCCTGTCTGTGACTGAAGTCTCCCCCTCCCCCTTCTCTCTCCTGCCTCTGAGTGAGTACACTAAGGTAAATCAGGGTTCTCAGAGAACCCCTTACATCAGATTTTCCCTTTACACCAGAGGCCACAGAGTTCCCCCTTACATCACAGTCCTCTCCGTACATCAGAGTTCCCAGGTTTCCCAGAGCATCCCTTATGTCAGAGTCCTTAGAGTTCTCCCTACATCAGTCTGCACAGTCTCCCTTACAGTGTAAGGGAATTCTGCAAATTCAGATGTAAGAGCAGACTCTGCAGATTCAGATGTAAAGGAGAACTCTGCGGATTCAGATGTAAAAGGGGAACTCTGTGGACTCTGATGTAAGAGGGGAGTCTTGTGATTAACTTCATATGATTAGAATTGTTAGTTAATCACAAAATGTATGTACTGCATAGTATATACTGTAAAAAAAAATAGCTGTGTGCTGCTAAACTGTTCGGGTTTGACTTGAAGAAAAGGTGGCAACTCTAGTTGCAATCTGTGTGAACTAAAAATCCTTGTTTTTCATTGCATAGTTTGCTGGAAGGGGTATATAGCAGCGTGCAGAGGGTTATCCAGAATTTCAAGTGTTACCATGTGGTCACACCCCTTTAGCACCTGATAAATGATATGCATGTACAAACTATTGGGGTTTGAGCACAGGTATATATTTGTTTCTATTGAATACATCAATACACAGAGAGCTCAGAATTACATGGCACTTGTTGGAAAGCCAGGCCACAGCACTTTCAGGTATGAACATTACAACCCTCATTGTAATTGATGCCAACCATGAATATTACATCGCACTTGGAACAGCATTGAAACTAGGACCGTACAAAATTAGGAAAATGAAATGCAAATCCCAAATCACTGGGACCCAATTACATTTCATTTGTCTACCAATATTACAGTTATGCCCTGATTAATGATGCAGGGAACATAACAGTAGATCCTCTAACCACACCATCCATATCCAAAAAATAACTAGCTGACCACACTGAAAACAGCGTTGCATAAACATATGTTATTGGTAATGCAATTTGCAACAACGTATTTATAAGTAAAAAGCATTTGAAATTGATCTGGTTTCTAGGCCATTAATTCATACACTGTATAGTGAATGAAAGCAAAGCTGGAGATAGCTTATAGTGACAAATAAGTAAAATAAGTTAATTGTATTTTCCGCTTCGAGCTAATGGCTAGAAATGTATGTATTTACAAAGGAATTTCCAAGATTCCGTCCAGATTTTATTGAGGGACTGACCACACTCTTGCCTTCTGATGCGGTATGTGGTTCAGGTATTGGGCAGGTGGCTGTGTAAAGATTGGATGTGTGCAGAGTTGGTAACAGTGCATTGTTATGGTGCATCAATTCAAATATTATTTGAAGGCTTATTGGCTGCTTGTAAGAAAACAAATGTGGTGTTACTAAACCCTGGACCCTGCATTCACTATATCTGGTCTCCCACAGTACATGAAATATGGAAATGCAATTATTTTAGTAAATATAAACTGCTTAATATCTTTTTTTCATCAGCAGTATATTGCAGTCTTGTGACTTCTATCAGTATCTGGTTATAGCTTGTAGGAGGGGTTTTCATACTGCACTGAGCTGTCCTATTAGGACCCAGGACCCCTGACCCACTGTCTGGACAGTGCTGATTGGCCCTGTGCTGATCACATGCACTCTTCCAAGAAAAAAACTTTCTAGCAATACACACCAAACTGAGCATGTGCCGCCCGACTCCAAAGACTCTGTACTATCCAGACCTGTTCTGGAGTCAGTGGAAAAAGGGAAGGATCTGTGCATACAGGTTCAAACAGCATTTTTACACAATGTTGAGGATTAACCCCTTAGGTTCCACAGTGAGTATAACAAGCATTCTTTACTGTATATACAGACTGATTTTACTGTTGTGGGCTTAGTAACACTTTAAAAAGTGCTCTGTCCCCTTTCCTACTCCCCCCCTCCTTTTTTTCCTCTTAAAGCAGAGGTTCACCCAAAATATTGACATTAGCCCATCCTGATCTTTGTACCATATACTACAATACATATGCTACATATGTATAATATTTTTTTGGGTGCGGGTGTCATTACCGAGATTCAGCCGTATTAGTCAGGACTTCCGGGTATTCCTCCCGCGGGAGTGGGCATATCTCTTGCTCTCCCCGACGCCCCAGTGTTTGCTGGGAGGTGACCGCAATGTCTCCTGGGAGCACAGTGTCACGCTTCCCAGGAGACAATTAGTAACGCCGACGATCGTAATCTCGCAAGATTTCCCTGCTGGGGGACTAGCATTCGCCTCTTCCCGGAAGTCTGTGCTTGTGGGCTTCACATTGCGCACAAGCAAAATGGATAATACCAGGATCGTTTCATCTAAGTTGATATTTACCACGAAAACAGACGGGGGATGCATCATAACGCCGAACAAGTGAGTACTAACCATGTACATGTAACCACATTAGAAGCACTTAAAAAAAAAAAACGAGGGACCGCGGAACCTCCGATTTAAATCTTTTTTTCTTCTTCGTTTTTCTTTGTTTTTAGGATGTTAATAGGCTCTGGTCATAAGCCCCCACTCGGGCCTTTGTTGATGGTACTCTCGGATTGCCCTAAATATTAGAGAAATTAGATAACGCTTGATGATATCTTCCTGGGATAGCCCGGGATGATAAATCCTTTTGGGGCAATGTGTTTGCTGGAACTGTTCTTCCCTGTTTAACTGGATGTTTATCTAGGTCAGGTAGATGCAATTAGCGGACCTCCAGCTGTTGCAGAACTACAAGTCCCATGAGGCAAAGCAAGACTATGACAGCCACAAGCATGACACCCAGAGGCAGAGGCATGATGGGACTTGTAGTTTTGCAACAGCTGGAGGTCCGCTAATTGCATATCCCTGATCTAGGTCCTCTGTTCTTCATGGTTTGTTGCGGTCTATAAATGCATAAGGCCTCATGCACACTGGAGCTCAAAGAAGCTGCTTCTTTGAGAGCTTAGCTGTTTAGAGCTTTTATTTTTCTCTGCCTGTTCAGATTTTTTATTTTTATTTTTAAACGTCGTTGCATGTACACAAATTGTGCAAAAATGCTTTTCGTGCTTGTAGTGACATTCATTGTTAATAGCACCCCAAACAAACCAAGTAAGAATGGCAATCTTGCACATGAAAAAGCAAGCAAAAATGCATGGCAGTAAAAGTGCAGAACAAGCACAGCTTCTTTGCTGTCTTTGTTGCGTGTATAGCAGCCCACTGAAATCAGTAGGATGCCTTAATTGCAAAACATGATGACGCACAAAAAAAATGAGAATTTGCTTGACGCCCGATGTCACACTTACACAAGTGTGAATGGAGCCTTATAGTTCTGTTTTGCCGTATTTTATGATTTTTAACAAATTTTTTACTTGGAAGTGCCTTTATATGTGTTTGCTGCCCTTCCACTCCAGAGCTGTATTTTGGCATCTCTCATCACAAGCATCTTCAGACACACTTGTGGTGCTGAGAAAGAGAGAAAGTGTGTCTGACCAGGTCTGTTAAATTACAGAGTGTGCTGGACAGCATGGTCATAACCTAACGTTATTGGGCCCTGCTGTTATTTGCTATTATAGAAGAGTTAAAGTGGTTGTAAAGTCACTATTCACAAATCCTGGAATCCCCTCTGTTACAGGAAGATATACTGTGCAGTATCTGTGTTTTTTTTTTTATTATTATTATGCAGCAAAATACCTTCTTTTACAGTGTGGCTGTGCAGTCACGTGACCTCCCGGCGCTCTCCTTCCCCGATCTGAGTACTACAGTGGGAGGGGCTTAGATTCCCCATTGATGTCAGCTGGGAGGAGAGGAGAGCGGCAGGAAGTCACGTGAGAGCACAGCGGCACTCTGAAATAAGGTATTTTGCTGCATAACTTTGGAAACCCTTTCTGTAATAGAGGGGATTCCAGGATTTGTGATTTGACAGCCACAGCGGAAGGAGGAAAGGGGAAGGGGGGGTGCAGGAGATGGCTTACACACAGACTCCAGAGCTGACAGGCAGGGAGCGAGGGGGTGAGAGGAAACACAGCGGGATGATGGAGACACGTAAATGGACCATGGTTTCATGAATCAGCAGCCATGATTACCATGGTCAGCACACTAAGGGGGACACAGGAACAGGCAGGAACAACCAGGTATTTTACAGCATAGAGAGGAACAAATGACACCGCACAAGCACTATGCTGTACATCCTACTTTAAAGGAACAGGATTTTTATTTTTTAGGGTTACAACCACTTTAAGGCAAAACTATGACAGTTGTGTTGTTTGCTGTATATATATATATTTTTTTTTTTTAAATCAGCACTTCAGGGTCTAACGTGCGAAACGGGTTGTTTCTTCATATCCCACTATGTCTGTCACTTCTATCAAAATGCTCTTGCTTTCTATGTGCCACAAGCTACATATAATTTATTCTCATTTAACAATACAGCAAATCCTCCAGTGAAAGCAGTTTGACTCCCTAAAATGTGCAATTTATCACAAGTTGCAAGAATAACAGGCAGGAATAATTTTCTGTGTCAATGACAATAACTACCTTCTGCAGATCTTAAGCACAAGACACTACATTAAATTATACAGTGTACAGAACTTCACTCAGCAACCACCCAGCATCAATATCAGATGACAGACATTGTAAAGAAAAATCAGGACACAAAAGAGTGAACCAAGTGCCCTTTGGAATATTACAATGATTTGTATGCTTTTACAATGTATGTTAAGTGTACCAAAATTTTCTTTTAGCATTAGTATGTGTTAAACCTGCAGATAATTTCGGCTGTTTGGCTGTTCGGATGAATGCCTGAACATCTACTTATTCGGCGAGAGCCAGACGTCATGTATAATGGTGGTATTACTACAACTATTATACATGACATAAAAAAAAATATGGAGCAGCGCTAGCAGCCAATACTAGACAATGAATATCCTAGTGCTGAGTGCACAATGCATCAATACATTGGTGACAACAAAAAAAATATGAATAAAAACCAACAATATAACAATATGTGAAGTGCTACAGTGCCTTGTTCACTGGAAGGAAAAACTCCAACTCCACTATTCTCAAATATTTCAGTGCTTCAATATTCAGTGATATAATTTCTACTCCGGTATTCCCACAGAAGAAAAAAGTAATCCCCCTTCGGAGACCCCACTCACCAGAGATAGTGGATCCTCAGCTTTGCAGTCTGGAATCATATAAAGCAATGATCAAGAGATCTGGATAAATGTTGAATGGTTCCTCATAAAACTTTTTCAAAAATAGATGCTTTATAGTAGGAAAGATATATCATACTTCACTGATGAAAAACAGAGAGAAAGGAAAACTCATAGTGAAATTCCGCTGGGCATAAAAATAACACACGCATATAAGCGCCACTTACAGGATTTCTGGCAAAGACAGGCTTCAGAAAAACATCAGAGATCGCCATTCAGCTGCGTTCTCGGATGTTTTTTTAAAAGCCTGTGTGTCAGGAAAGGGTTCACCCGTTGGTGGCGCTGTTGGTCCCGTGGATCGCAGTACCAGTGTCCACCAGCGGGTGTCTTCTTGCAGCCAGGATCTGTGATAAAGGATCCCACCTGCTGGTGGCACTGTCTGATCCATGGGCCGTAGTACCAGTGTCCACCAGTGGGTGTATTCCGGCAGTGTGGGGCATGCAGCACCTCCTGCGCTCAGGTGTTACGTGAGGACAATTACTGCAGTCTCATAAATACCCGGCAAGCCCTCACATGCTTGCCTTGGTATCTCTCTCCTTGTGCCCTGACCTCACTTGCCTGTGACCTGATTCTGAGCCTGCATCCTGACCCTGTTCCTGAGCTTATCCCGAATTTGTCCCTCCTGTATACCTGTTACCTTGGATCCTTGCCCCGCCCTGCAGCCTATCCATCCATCCTCTCCCGCGTGTTATTTTAATGCCCAGCGGAATTTCACTATGAGTTTTCCTTTCTCTCTGTTTTTCATCAGTGAAGTATGATATACTACTATATTCCTACTATAAAGCATCTACTTTAGAATTTTTTTTATGAGGAACCATTCAACATTTATCCAGATCTCTTGATCATTGCTTTGATCCCAGACTGTGAATCTGAGGATCCACTATCTCTGGTGAGTGGGGTCTCTGAAGGGGGAATCACTTTTTTCTTCTGTGGGAATAACGGAGTAGAAATTATCTCACTGAATACTGAAGCACTGAAATATTTGAAAATAGTGGAGTTGAAGTTTTTCCTTCCAGTGAACAACAAGGCTCTATAGCACTTCACATATTGTTATATTGTTGTTTTTTATTCATATATTTTTTTGTTGTCACCAATGTATTGATGCATTGTGCACTCAGCACTAGGATATTCATTGTCTAGTATTGGCTGCTAGCGCTGCTCCATATTTGTTTATTATATTTAAAGTTTTAGCACTTTTTGTGCAGCAGCTGCAGTCTTTCATTCACATATTAGCACTTTAGCAGAAGTTTTTGAATTTGTTTCTATTATACATGACAGCCTCCCCCTTTTAATGGTTATTAGGGATGCTGGAGGTTGCAGGCACTGCCGAATCCTTAACAACCGACGACATCACTTCGGATCTGGTATGGATTTTTAGAGGGGACCCCACGCAGAAAAAAATAAAATGTAAGGGTCCCCCTGATATTAGACCATTATGCAAGCATGTAGCCTGGCAGGCTAGGAAAAGGGAGGGGGGATGAATGCCCAGCCCCCCTCCTGAACCATACCAGGCCACATGCCCTTAACATGAATTACCTGGAAAAATATCCATATTAATGAGGAGAGCACAAGGATCTCTTCCCCACAAACCTGACCTGGTGGTTATAGGGGTCTGCGGTCGGGGGGCTGATTGGAATCTGGAAGCCCTATTTAATAATAAGGGGGTCCCCATATAACACATGTGAATGAAATCACCCAGGAGCCCCCCGCTTCCCTTTTATAGCTGGTGTTACCCATTCATTTGGAGAGAATGAAGCGACTGGACCAGATGTGTGTCGGCGGGTGGCAAGTTACTTTCTTTTGGCATTGGACATGATAATTGCCCTGGAACTACATTGCTGGACAACATGGATGTACATTGTGAGTTTGTTTTTTTAGTTTTTTTTTTGAAAAGACTAGTCAAAATTTTCTTTGTCCTTATTTACTTTACATTTTTTTGTGCGCGAGTAGGGGTATAAAGTATATGAGGGGGAGGTATCTGGGGCCCCCTTATTTCTAAAGGGGGCTTCCAAGTCCTAAAAGGTCCCCTAGGAAAAGTCCTCTGTTCTCATCAACATGGAGATAACATGGTTTGCTAGGGGGTCCCTCTCTGGCAAGGTAGGCTCCATATTGAGGGCATGTAGCCTGGTATTGTTCAAGAGGGGGTTGGGGTGGTGCACACTTTTTTCTTAATTTTTGAGTGGGGTTCTAACTTAAAATCCATACCAGATCCAAACATATCTACAGTATATAAAGCCCTTATATAGGGTAAGGGTCTGGTACAGGTGAAGGTAATCCCCAGCGATTTGTTTACAACTGAGAGCTGTCATTTTGCCAGCAATTTAAACACACTTTTTCCTTGTAAATGTCAGTTTTGTTGTAGCAGGTTGTATACATCGTACACTTCACAGGTAAGGTCAGGGCATCCCTTAGGCATGTTAATTAAAGGAAATTAGAATTTTTAAACATTAGCATTGCTCCCCACCAAACTGATTTTTTTTTTGCTTTGCTACATATCCCCCGAGTCTGTGCCCAGCCCCACATGCCATTTGTTTGACAATCCTTTGCCTAGAAATCGGTCATTACTGTCTTTTAACATTTGGCTCCTATTAACTTCAGCTGCGTTTGTATTCAGCGCCTGAACTTTAATAATGTTCGCAAAATTCTGCTCAAACCAAACCCAGGTATGTTCTGCTCTCTGTCAGCTTTTTATTACTGTTTGTGGCTCCCTTGGAAAGATTTGCCCCCTTATTGGTGCTGGTGACTATTGTTACTAGAACAGAAAGTAACAAAAAATCCAAAATGTTACAGCTGTGAGGAGGAAAGGGGGGAAATCTTCCAATGGAGACTCCTGTTGAAGTGACAATTAGAAGGGATTTTCCCTTTCCTGTTGTGTCTGCAGGACAGAAAGTGAAGGGAATGTCTGCACCGGGACAAAGCAAAATGAAAAGCTGACAAAAACATAAGGAGTATTTTTACTTAAAGCGGAGTTCCACCCAAAAGTGGAACTTCCACCCAAAAGTGGAACTTCCACTTTAAGTACTCCTCGCCCTCTTACATGCCACATTTGGCATGTCATTTTTTTTGGAGGGGAAGTGGGTTCTTTGTTTTGAAGGGGACTTCCTGTCCCACTTCCTCCTTCCACCTAGAGGGCAGCCTAGGCGACTCCTCCTCTCCCCCTAGGCGGCCCCTCCCTCTAGGCGATCTCCTGGGACACGTGACAGGTCCCAGAAGATCGCCTATCCACTCCGAGAGCGCAGCGCAACTTGCGCATGCGCAGTGCACGCCTGGCCGTGAAGCCACAAGCTGTCACGGCCGGGTGCCCACAGTTCAAATGGAGGCACTGAGGAGAGGAGGGGGAGAGAAGCGGGCCTCCGTGTGGCCGCATCGCTGGACTGTGGGACAGGTGAGTGGCTGTTTATTAAAAGTCAGCAGCTACACTTTTTGTAGCTGCTGACTTTTAAAAAAAACTAAAAATAGCCTGGAACTCCACTTTAAAGTTTTAGGAGGTGATGACATGACAATACATAGTCACATACTGCAATGCATATTATGGATGCTTCCCAAGCCGACAAATAATCTAAAAATTTAACATGAAAGGATATTTTGCATCATATACGTATAATAATGTACCAGAAAACATTCAAGAAGGATGCATGAGTTGTTATACCACCATTTATAACTATAAATGTAATACAAAAAAATGGCAAACCCTAGTGACAAGACTGATTTCAAATAATCTATATTTAATATGGAAGTCACAAAGCAGAAAAAGGTATGCTTAGTGCAGCATTCCTCAGCAACCAATCCAATTTCAGTCTTCTGCTGTCAGATCAGCTAATATTTATAACAGTTACAGGGGACCAATAATTAAAGTCTGCTATCAACACCTCAGTCTGCATGACCTGGAAATAGTATGCCATGGGGGCTCCTTGTTACAACAGATAGTTTTATATTTAACATTTAATCTTGTAGCCAGCTGGAGGAATGGGCTGTGCTCTTTTGTGCATGCTCTCCTATTTTCTCCCCCTGCCAGTGTGTATCTGGATACTTGGCAGGAGCGGCAGGACACCTGTGTGTTTGTGCAGTTGCAGGATTGTTTCCCATCCCCTGCCACTGTACAGAGGACAGAGCTGACTGTGGGTGTTGAAATCCTGTTCTTGCCCTCCCCCCCCCACCTCCTAGCAGCAGCAGTGAGCTAATCAGCAGCAAAGGGAAATGAGGTTGCAGCAGGTGAGGACATTGGGACATGTAGTCCTCAAGCAGTATGACATAGTTCAAGTGGATGGGGTAGTAAACTTGACTACCAGGATACACGGAGGAGGGCACAGGACCTTTCCAGGGCAATTCTGCAGAGTTCAAGGTCTTTGCCAAGGGGAAGCAGAGCAGTGCGGATCTGCTGTTTGATCCTGCGAGTGCTGCATCAGGGAGACAGCCACTGAGAGCCTCTTTTTCTGCAGACTGTTGAGTACAGACCTGCTGCTCCTACCTGTCTGTGCCCATTGTCATAGATTGAACCTGAAAGAGGCTGGGGACTGAGCCACAGAAAGGTCTTTCGTTGTGCTGGAACAGAGCTAGAGAGACCTATTGCCATGTGAGCACCTACATCAGTGAGAACAGAGCCTTGTGAGGACCTGGTGAGGACAGAGATACCGAGGAGACTGCCAAGCTCTCTGGACCAGACCTATTGGGTACGGGAAACCAACTGTGCTTATCCCCTTACTGATTGCAGTTATTGGGAGTAGAGACTGACCATTAATTAGCAGCCCAACAGGTATCTACGGCTTACAGTTTAAAGAGACAGCAACCGATGCTCCACCATACGAACGGGCCCCAACATTATTTGGATTAAATTTGTTATTTAGGCGCTACTGTAGGTACAGCCATCCCCAGGGGTACTCTTTTCAGGAAAGTTTACACTCATCCACTCTTATGCCACGTACACACGATCGTTTTTAATGTCATTTTCAAAAACGACGTTTTTTTCGACGTGATTTTTCTTGTTTCCTCTCAAGCCTGTCTTGCATACACACGTTCATTAAAAAAAACGCTCGAGCAAAGCGCAGTGACGTAGAACACATACGACGGCACTATAAAGGCGAAATTCCGTTCGAATGGCGCCACCCTTCATGTTAGTAAAGTTTGTTGAGCGACGATTTGCGCTTTTCAGCCTTGTGCTTTTCAGTCCGTTACAGCGTGACGAATGTGCTATCTCCATTACGAACGCTAGTTTTACCAGAACGAGCGCTCCCGTCTCATACTTGATTCTGAGCATGCGCCTTTTTTTTCCCCTCGTAAAAGCATACACACTACCGTTTTTCACGTCGTTAAAAAAAATGACGTGAAAAACGACGTGAAAAAATGGAGCAGGTTCTCATTTTTTTTAGCCCATTTTTCACGTCGTTAAAAATGCTCTGGAGCCTACACACGGTCGTTTTTAATGCCCAATTTAAAAAATTGCATTTTTAACGTCGTGAAAAACGGTCGTGTGTACGCGGCATTAGGGGTGTATGTGCAGAGTGCACTTGGGGACATTGTTTAAATAGTTATTGCCAAGAGATACAGTGAAACTATTCTCTGTGCCATTCATGCTTTTTACAGTCGATTTGGTTCTAATCAATGCTGCATATGCCAATTAAATGTGGTTTAGCCTTATTGTGGTTTAAGTCAGTTGCCTTGAGTTGAGGTTAGTATTCCTGTCAGTTAATCTGATGTTTTTAACCATATTCACTGACTTGTTTATTATTCTGTGTATTGCTTTTGCTTGCCCTGCAACCATTACTTTTTTTTACCATCAACCAGCCTGTGGCTTATTTCCTGTGTACCAATATGGCGTGGTAGCATACTAATACTTAAGTTATACAGGTGTGTGTAGCCTTCAAATTATATAACCAGGTGTGTCAGAGAGGACAGTGTCTTGGCATAACAGAGAGCCCATTATATCAAACTGCCCCTGCGGGCATTAGCGCTACATCCTAAAAACCCTACATATCCACTGAAACTGTTTAACGTGAACCTGAATTTTGATTGTAGTCTATTTAAATGTATCTTTTATATGCAGTTAGTAAACATACCCCATTGATCACAAGATCTATGCCATGGCATTGATAACATTGTCACTGTGGACAAGCTGCATATACTGTCAATGTCAGAAACTATCTCTTGTCTGAGAGTTGCGTAATCTTCTGGAGGTCTGTAAAAGGAACTTGAGTGCCATCCATAGAGAAGTCATAAATACAGTGCGTCCTCATTAGCAACAAGGAGATAGAAACAGCAAAGGAGTTGCCACTTCTATCTGAAGGGAGAGATCAGGGGATATACAGAAGAGGGCTTATTAAAGTGGTTGTAAAGTCATTTTTTAAACTTTTACCTACAGGTAAGCCTATACTAAGGCTTACCTGTAGGTAAAAGAAATATCTCCTAAACCTTTACGGTTTAGGAGATATTCCCCTCGCAATGCGCCGCTGACAGCAGCAGCGCATGCGCACAGGGGATTCTCGGGCTGAAGGCTCGGCAGACGCCGAGCCTCGCCGGAACGAAGTCTCCCGCGCGCATGCGCGGGAGTGAGACATCGTGGCTCCAGCCACTCACAGCGCTGGAGCCACGATACCCGGAAGACACGCCGAGGCAAGATGACATCTCCCTCGGCGTGGACCAGGTAAGTTCCCGACGCCTCGTTCTAAGGTAAGTATTTCATAATGAGCTTGTATGCTGTGCATACAAGCTCATTATGCATTTTCCTTTACAGGTGTAAAAAAAAATATTAAAAAAATAGCGGGTATACAACCGCTTTAAAGGACGCATCAAGATTACTATAAGAGTACGTCTATTACTTTTATTTTGTACCCCGCTCACAGGTTTTATTTTGAAACATAGATATCTACACATTTAAGAGAAATAGATCTCTATAGGTTACTGAACTCTGTATAATTTTTGTTCTTTACAGTGCCTTACTAAATAAGCTCAATGGAAAACATAAGGAAAAATACATGGAAATGACTATATGGCATTCAGGAAGCAATTTTACTGTTGTGAAAATAAAGGTTTACTTTAATGATTATTTTACTTTAATGATTTTGCTAAGACCTGACTGCCTGTGATTATCAGCTGTATATCTGTGATAGACTGGGATAATTACAGCAACAACTGTGAGATACATGTAAATGCGCACACCTCCAATCGTACTCATAAACTTGCCCCCTCAAATAATTCTACAGTTCATAATCCTTAAAGCGGACTTTCAGTAATTTTTTTATCTTTCCATCTATTAAATCCTCTGCCCTTGTTGTTTTAACTTTGGATAGTAAAACATTTTTTTTCTGCCAGTAAATATCTTATACAGCCCACTTCCTGTTTCTTGTCTGGTAAAAAGCCTAGGCCTATGACATCATGCACAGCTCTCTCTCTCTCTCACTCATGAGAGTTTGACAGGAAGGGAGGGGGTGAGTCATAAGAGGGCCAATGATTGCTGGAGTGTGTCTGTGTAAATCCAGGAAGTAAATAGGTAGCAGCTTCAGCTGCCCAGTTAAACTGACTGCAACCAGACTTAGCGGAGGGAGATTTCTGCAGCATATTTGGCAAGTACAGAATCACAGTATATATAAAATAATATGCAAAGTGGTTGGAGGGAAGCTTCAGAAAGGCAAACATGTTTTTATTACAAATTATGTGAGCAGACTGCAGTTCCTCTTTAAGAAGCTTTTTTTACAAGTGCAGCTGATAAATAGTGTTAGTACAAATAAAAGCCCAAATATCAATATGAATAGAATATACTAGGCTTCATAAGTAGTGATGAGCCGAACACCCCCGGGTTCGGTTCGCACCAGAACCCGCGAACGGACCGAAAGTTCGTACGAACATTAGAACCCTATTAAATACAATGGATGCGAACGTTCGAATTCTAAAGTGCTAATTATAACAACTATTATGCATGTTATTGTCCTAAAAAGGGTTTGGGAACCCGGGTTGTGCACCAGGGGACATGTATCAATGCAAAAATAAGTTTTAAA
The DNA here is from genome assembly GCA_029206835.1 of Rana muscosa. NCBI lineage: Eukaryota > Metazoa > Chordata > Amphibia > Anura > Ranidae > Rana > Rana muscosa. The sequence continues at coordinate 1,029,157,206 of CM055116.1, forward strand.
AACGGTCGTTTTTCGGGAGCAGTCATTTTAATGATGCATAAAGTGAAAAAAAAAAAGTCAAATATTCCTTTAAATATCGTACCTGGGGGGTGTCTAAAGTATGCCTGTGAAGTGCCACGTGTTTCCCGTGTTTAGAACTGTCCCTGCACAAAATGACACTTCTAAAGGAAAAAAAAGCCATTTAAAACTGCTTGCGGCTTTAATGTAATGTCTGGTCCCGGTAATATGGATGAAAATCTTTAAGAAAAATGGCATAGCTACCCCATGACCCCCCCCCCTACCCCAGCCCATTACCAGCCCCTTTGGGTCTTGTATGGATATTAAGGGGAACCCCGCACATAAAATAAAAAAGGCCCTATATACTCTGAACAGCCGTATACAGGCGGTGCATACAAGACAGGGACTGTAGGTTTGTTCTTATGTAGAATCTGTTTGTAATTTTGAACAGGTACATTGTTGAAGTGTAGCTCCAGCCCAAAAATCTATTTTTAAACTTTTGGAAAACATAGGTAAGGGTTATCACCCCTGTAACATTTGTTTTGCTGTCTGTGCCCCTGTTCAGAACATTTCACCTCACTTTCCGTCCCAATGACAACTGTTTTTGAAATGTGGTGTTTTTCTTGAAACAAGGATTGCTGATAAAGCATCAGTACAGAGGAGACACCTTTCTCCCATATTTATTCTTACAGGAGAGAATTTTCCTTCCTAGTGGTAGATTTCCTCTCACTTCCTGTTGTCTTCTTGCGTTTGCAAGTAGGAGTCGTTTGTAAGTTGGATGTTTGAAAGTAGGGACCTGCCGTATATACTCTGCAGAAATAGGCCCCTTAGTTGTTGGTGTTGGCACAACACTGTAAGCACTCACAGTTACTCTTGGTTGGTGCTGGAACGCCCTGCTGTCAACTATTATATCAGGAATTTTAATTACATATAATTGTTGAACAGTGGTAGTAAAAATTGGGCCTTTGATGGTGGTGCTGGTGCCACAACACTGTAAGCCCTGACAGTTACTCTTGGTGGGTGCAGCAATGGGCCCTGCTGTGAATTATTAGATCAAGAATTGTAATTGCATGCCCCTGTTGAACAGAGGCTGAAAAATTGGGCCTTTCGTGGTGGTGGTGGTGGTGTTGCCACAACACTGTAAGCCCTCAGAGTTACTCTTGGTGGGTGCAGGAATGGGCCCTGCTGTGAATTATTAGATCAAGAATTGTAATTGCATGCCCCTGTTGAACAGGGGCTGAAAAATTGGGCCTTTCGTGGTGGTGGTGGTGGTGGTGGTGTTGCCACAACACTGTAAGCCCTCAGAGTTACTCTTGGTGGGTGCAGCAATGGGCCCTGCTGTGAATTATTAGATCAAGAATTGTAATTGCATGCCCCTGTTGAACAGGGGCTGAAAAATTGGGCCTTTCGTGGTGGTGGTGGTGGTGGTGGTGTTGCCACAACACTGTAAGCCCTCAGAGTTACTCTTGGTGGGTGCAGGAATGGGCCCTGCTGTGAATTATTAGATCAAGAATTGTAATTGCATGCCCCTGTTGAACAGGGGCTGAAAAATTGGGCCTTTCGTGGTGGTGGTGGTGGTGGTGGTGTTGCCACAACACTGTAAGCCCTCAGAGTTACTCTTGGTGGGTGCAGGAATGGGCCCTGCTGTGAATTATTAGATCAAGAATTGTAATTACATGCCCCTTTTGAACAGGGGCTGAAAAATTGGGCCTTTCGTGGTGTTGGTGGTGGCGTTGCCACAACACTGTAAGCCCTCAGAGTTACTCTTGGTGGGTGCAACAATGGGCCCTGCTGTGAATTATTAGATCAAGAATTGTAATTGCATGCCCCTGTTGAACAGGGGCTGAAAAATTGGGCCTTTCGTGGTGGTGGTGGTGGTGGTGGTGTTGCCACAACACTGTAAGCCCTCAGAGTTACTCTTGGTGGGTGCAGCAATGGGCCCTGCTGTGAATTATTAGATCAAGAATTGTAATTGCATGCCCCTGTTGAACAGGGGCTGAAAAATTGGGCCTTTCGTGGTGGTGGTGGTGGTGGTGGTGTTGCCACAACACTGTAAGCCCTCAGAGTTACTCTTGGTGGGTGCAGCAATGGGCCCTGCTGTGAATTATTAGATCAAGAATTGTAATTGCATGCCCCTGTTGAACAGGGGCTGAAAAATTGGGCCTTTCGTGGTGATGGTGGTGGTGGTGGTGTTGCCACAACACTGTAAGCCCTCAGAGTTACTCTTGGTGGGTGCAGGAATGGGCCCTGCTGTGAATTATTAGATCAAGAATTGTAATTGCATGCCCCTGTTGAACAGGGGCTGAAAAATTGGGCCTTTCGTGGTGGTGGTGGTGGTGTTGCCACAACACTGTAAGCCCTCAGAGTTACTCTTGGTGGGTGCAGGAATGGGCCCTGCTGTGAATTATTAGATCAAGAATTGTAATTACATGCCCCTTTTGAACAGGGGCTGAAAAATTGGGCCTTTCGTGGTGGTGGTGGTGGTGGTGGCGTTGCCACAACACTGTAAGCCCTCAGAGTTACTCTTGGTGGGTGCAGCAATGGGCCCTGCTGTGAATTATTAGATCAAGAATTGTAATTGCATGCCCCTGTTGAACAGGGGCTGAAAAATTGGGCCTTTCGTGGTGGTGGTGGTGGTGGTGGTGTTGCCACAACACTGTAAGCCCTCAGAGTTACTCTTGGTGGGTGCAGCAATGGGCCCTGCTGTGAATTATTAGATCAAGAATTGTAATTGCATGCCCCTGTTGAACAGGGGCTGAAAAATTGGGCCTTTCGTGGTGGTGGTGGTGGTGGTGGTGTTGCCACAACACTGTAAGCCCTCAGAGTTACTCTTGGTGGGTGCAGCAATGGGCCCTGCTGTGAATTATTAGATCAAGAATTGTAATTGCATGCCCCTGTTGAACAGGGGCTGAAAAATTGGGCCTTTCGTGGTGGTGGTGGTGGTGGTGGTGTTGCCACAACACTGTAAGCCCTCAGAGTTACTCTTGGTGGGTGCAGGAATGGGCCCTGCTGTGAATTATTAGATCAAGAATTGTAATTGCATGCCCCTGTTGAACAGGGGCTGAAAAATTGGGCCTTTCGTGGTGGTGGTGGTGGTGTTGCCACAACACTGTAAGCCCTCAGAGTTACTCTTGGTGGGTGCAGCAATGGGCCCTGCTGTGAATTATTAGATCAAGAATTGTAATTGCATGCCCCTGTTGAACAGGGGCTGAAAAATTGGGCCTTTCGTGGTGGTGGTGGTGGTGGTGGTGTTGCCACAACACTGTAAGCCCTCAGAGTTACTCTTGGTGGGTGCAGGAATGGGCCCTGCTGTGAATTATTAGATCAAGAATTGTAATTGCATGCCCCTGTTGAACAGGGGCTGAAAAATTGGGCCTTTCGTGGTGGTGGTGGTGGTGGTGGTGTTGCCACAACACTGTAAGCCCTCAGAGTTACTCTTGGTGGGTGCAGGAATGGGCCCTGCTGTGAATTATTAGATCAAGAATTGTAATTACATGCCCCTTTTGAACAGGGGCTGAAAAATTGGGCCTTTCGTGGTGGTGGTGGTGGCGTTGCCACAACACTGTAAGCCCTCAGAGTTACTCTTGGTGGGTGCAGCAATGGGCCCTGCTGTGAATTATTAGATCAAGAATTGTAATTGCATGCCCCTGTTGAACAGGGGCTGAAAAATTGGGCCTTTCGTGGTGGTGGTGGTGTTGCCACAACACTGTAAGCCCTCAGAGTTACTCTTGGTGGGTGCAGCAATGGGCCCTGCTGTGAATTATTAGATCAAGAATTGTAATTACATGCCCCTTTTGAACAGGGGCTGAAAAATTGGGCCTTTCGTGGTGGTGGTGGTGGTGGCGTTGCCACAACACTGTAAGCCCTCAGAGTTACTCTTGGTGGGTGCAGCAATGGGCCCTGCTGTGAATTATTAGATCAAGAATTGTAATTGCATGCCCCTGTTGAACAGGGGCTGAAAAATTGGGCCTTAGGCACTGGTGGCACAACACTACAACCCCTCACAGATACTGTACTTGGAGCACAGCAATGAGCCCTGTTGCAAAGTATTGCTTCAAAAATTGTAATGACACGCCCCTGTTAAACAGGGGCTGAAAAATTGGGCCTTAGGCACTGGTGCCACAACACTCCAACCCCTCACAGATACTGTACTTGGAGCACAGCAATGAGCCCTATGGCAAATTATTGCTAAAAAAACTGTAATTACACGCCCCTGTAAAACAGGGGCTGAAAAATTGGGCCTTAGCCACTGGTGGCGGCACCCATAAACAAAAATGATCTTCCAAGCTATCATCATCAATCGTATCATTGAGGACTCGGAGGAGGAGGATAGCCAGTCAACATAACAGCACAGGCACTCAGCATCAGCATCAGTCTTGAAGGGATGTGACATGTTAAAATCAATTAGTCTGTTATATCAGCATCAGGTGTGTGGTAGCTGGTGGTGATCCAAGACTGGTTCATCTTGATGAAAGTCAGTCGATCAACCGAGTCGGTGGACAGGCGCACCCTGTGATCCGTGACAAATCCTCCAGCAGCACTGAATGTGCGTTCCGAAAGAACGCTGGATGCAGGACAGGCCAGTAGCTCAATTCCATACTGTGCAAGCTCTGGCCAGTGATCCATCCTCAAGACCCAGTAAGCCAGAGGATTTTCGGTGGGGAAGGTGTCCAAGTCTGACCTTGCCCCTAGATATTCCTGCACCATGTTTATCAGACGCTGGCGATGGTTGCTGGAACCGATCATACTTTGGGGCTGCGGACTAAAGAATTGTCTGAACGCATCGGTCAGACGGCCACCTTCCCCACCGCTCCTTCTTTGACTGGCCGAAGCCTCAGCAACTCGTTGTCCAGGACCAGGAGTTTGTAACCTCCCAGTCTCTGGGAACGCGTTGCACAGACCTTTCTGCAAGGCCTCCCGGAGTTGTCTCATCCTCTGCTCCCTCTGCGACGGTAACATAAGGTCCGCAACCTTACCCTTGTACCGTGGATCAAGGAGAGTGGCCAGCCAGTAATGGTCCCTCTCCTTGATCCGAAGAATACGAGGATCCTTCCGCAGACTTTGCAGGATCAGGGAGGCCATGCAGCGTAGGTTTGCTGAGGCATTCGCTCCGGAGTCCTCTGGGTCACTAAGGACGACATGATCCGCAGCCACCTCCTCCCAGCCACGTACAAGTCCACTGGTTTCTTGGGACTGTAAATCATCCCTAAAAGACTGCTGCTGATGATGCTGAGTGCCAGCCTCCACCTCCATGCTGACACAATCCTCCTCCTCCTCCTCCTCCTCCTCCTCTTCCTGTGCGATGGGTGGGACAGAAGGAACACTGTCTGGGTAAAGGGGGCCTTGAGAGGCAAGGAAGTCCTCCTCTTCCTGCCTCTGTTCTGCCTCAAGTGCCCTGTCCATTATTCCACGCAGCGTGTGCTCCAACAGGTGGACAAGAGGTACAGTGTCACTGATGCATGCACTGTCACTGCTCACCATCCTCGTGGCCTCCTCAAATGGTGCCAGGACAGTGCATGCATCCCTGATCATGCCCCACTGGCGTGGAGAAAAAAAACCAAGCTCCCCTGACCCTGTCCTGGTGCCGTAGTCGCACAGGTACTCATTGATGGCCCTCTGCTGCGTGTGCAGCCGCTGCAGCATGGCCAACGTTGAGTTCCACCTGGTGGGCATGTCACATATAAGGCGGTTCTTGGGCAGGTTCAACTCCTTTTGCAGCTCAGCCAGGCGAGCACTGGCATTATAAGATCTGCGGAAATGCACACAGACTTTCCTGGCCTGCCTCAGGACATCCTGTAAGCCCGGGTACCTGCCCAAGAACCGCTGCACCACCAGGTTAAGGACGTGAGCCACACAGGGCACATGGGTCAGTTGTCCCTGTCGGAGGGCGGAGAGGAGGTTGGTGCCATTGTCGCAAACCACCATTCCTGGCTTAAGCTGGCGTGGCGTCAACCACCTCTCGGCCTGGCCCTGCAGAGCAGACAGGACCTCTGCCCCAGTGTGGCTTCTGTCCCCCAAACACACCAGCGCAAGCACGGCATGGCATCTTTTTGCCTGCGTACTTGCGTAGCCCCTTGAACGCCTACGGAGCACCGCTGGTTCCGAGGACAAACCACAGGAAGAGGCCATGGAGGAAGAAGAAGAGGAGGGGGTGGAGGAGAGAGGTGTGTCACAACCAGTAGTAGCATTTTGGAGGCGTGGCGGTGGAACAACCTCCAACACTACTGCACCTTGTCCTGCATCCTTCCCAGCTGCCAAAAGAGTGACCCAATGGGCCGTGAAAGAAAGGTAACGTCCCTGTCCATGCCTGCTGGACCATGAGTCAGCGGTAATATGCACCTTACCGCTGACCGCCCTGTCCAGCGAGGCCAAGACATTGCCTTCCACATGCCGGTAGAGAGCCGGAATAGCCTTCCGTGAGAAAAAGTGGCGTTTGGGAACCTGCCACTGAGGAACCGCACATTGCACAAACTCACGGAAGGGGGCCGAGTCTACCAACTGAAAAGGCAGCAGTTGAAGCGCTAGCAATTTAGCCAAGCTAGCATTCAACCGCTGGGCATGTGGATGGCTGGGAGTGAACTTCTTTCGACGGTCCAGCAGCTGGGGCAGGGAAATTTGCCTGCTAGAATCGGACGTCGGTGTACTGCTAGCAGAGTGGCCGCAAGTACTTGGCTGTGACACACCTAATTCTACACCTTCATTCCTCTCAGTGCATGTTTCAGAGAGGACTGAAGTTATAGTGGGGTTGGAGATCCCAGCTGATGCGGTGCAAGGAGAGGTCCGCTTTGTTCTTTGGTGTGGGTCTTTGAGGTAGGCTTGCCAACGAGCTGCATGGCAGGTCAACATATGTCTGGTCAGGCATGTGGTACCCAAGCGGCTGATGTTTTGGCCACGCGATATACGCTTGAGACATATGTTGCAAACAGCAGCTGTGCGATCTGATGCACTAGCCTCAAAAAAGGCCCACACCAAAGAACTTTTTGAATGACGGGCAGAGGCAGCGCCCTGCACAGGCGGAGCTCTGCGGTGTGATTCCGTCGGTGTACTGCCCTTACGCTGGCCACCAAAGGGCATCCTGCCTCGTTGGAGATGTGCCTCCTCCTCATCCTCCTCCTCCTCCTCTCTCCTATTAGGCACCCACGTGGAGTCAGTGACCTCATCATCCCCTCCCTCCTCATCACTGGAGCCAATCTGGCAGTATGCTGCAGCTGCTGGAACATGACTGCCAGATTGGTGTCCTTCTTGAGCATCCCCTCTGTCTGCTCTCACGCTACTGCCTTCCTCTAGCTGGGTTTCATCATCAGACCCTTCGAAACGCTGGGCATCCTCCTGGAGCATGTACCCAACACTGTGCTCAAACAGTTCGGGGGACTCCTCAGGAGGAGGACATGGTGGGTCTAGGGAAGGAGTGACTGATGATGAGTCTGACATTGATACCAGGGAAGAGGACGCTTTGGCAGCTGCTTTTCCAGTACCCTGAGCCTGGGTGAGAGAGGATGAGGAGGAGGAGGAGGGCTTGGTCATCCACTCTACCAAGTCTTCGGCATGATGTGGCTCAACATGTCCAGCTGCCGAAAAGAAGGACAAGCGTGTCCCATGGCCATGTGCTGATGACAATGCACCGCGTCCACGACCAGCACTGTTGCCCCCAGACACAGAGCCTGCTTGCCCTCTTTTATTGCCTCCTGACTGTCTGCCTCTCCTTGTTTGCCTTCCAGACATTCTAATAGATGGCCTGCAGGGAGATGGGAAAAAAGCAATAAGGGCTACCTTCAGGTGTCCTTCTCTGTCCCTTTACTTAAGGATTTCTAAATATGGTTGAGGATGATTGCTTTTGCACAGAATAGCACAACGACAATTTCCCTGACTGTCCAAAAAAACAAGGATTTCAAAGATGGTTGATGAGGAATGCTTTAGCACACTATAGCACAAGGAGAATTTCCCTCACTGTCCTTCCCTGTCCCTAGAAACAAGGATTATCACAGTGAAAGAAACTGACACTCTTCCTACCTATAGTTTTCTGTCCCTAGAAAAAATGTTTTTTTAAAGCACACTATAGCACAAGGAGAATTTTCCTCACTTTCCTTCTTTGTCCCTAGAAACAAGGATTATCACAGTGAAAGAAACTGACACTCTTCCTTCCTATAGTTTTCTGTCCCTAGAAAAAATGTTTTTTTAAAGCACACTATAGCACAAGGAGAATTCCCTCACTGTCCTTCCCTGTCCCTAGAAACAAGGATTCGCACAGTAAAAGACACTGACACTCTCCCTACCTATAGTTTTCTGTCCCTAGAAAAAATGTTTTTTTAAAGCACACTATAGCACAAGGAGAATTCCCTCACTGTCCTTCCCTGTCCCTAGAAACAAGGATTCGCACAGTAAAAGACACTGACACTCTCCCTACCTATAGTTTTCTGTCCCTAGAAAAAACTGTTTTTTTAAAGCACACTATAGCACAAGGAGAATTTCCCTCACTTTCCTTCTTTGTCCCTAGAAACAAGGATTATCACAGTGAAAGAAACTGACACTCTTCCTACCTATAGTTTTCTGTCCCTAGAAAAAATGTTTTTTTAAAGCACACTATAGCACAAGGAGAATTCCCTCACTGTCCTTCCCTGTCCCTAGAAACAAGGATTCGCACAGTAAAAGACACTGACACTCTCCCTACCTATAGTTTTCTGTCCCTAGAAAAAATGTTTTTTTAAAGCACACTATAGCACAAGGAGAATTCCCTCACTGTCCTTCCCTGTCCCTAGAAACAAGGATTCGCACAGTAAAACACACTGACACTCTCCCTACCTATAGGTTTCTGTCCCTAGAAAAAATGTTTTTTTAAAGCACACTATAGCACAAGGAGAATTTCCCTCACTTTCCTTCTTTGTCCCTAGAAACAAGGATTATCACAGTGAAAGAAACTGACACTCTTCCTACCTATAGTTTTCTGTCCCTAGAAAAAATGTTTTTTTAAAGCACACTATAGCACAAGGAGAATTCCCTCACTGTCCTTCCCTGTCCCTAGAAACAAGGATTCGCACAGTAAAACACACTGACACTCTCCCTACCTATAGTTTTCTGTCCCTAGAAATTTTTTTTTTTTAAAGCACACTATAGCACAAGGAGAATTCCCTCACTGTCCTTCCCTGTCCCTAGAAACAAGGATTCGCACAGTAAAACACACTGACACTCTCCCTACCTATAGTTTTCTGTCCCTAGAAAAAATGTTTTTTTAAAGCACACTATAGCACAAGGAGAATTCCCTCACTGTCCTTCCCTGTCCCTAGAAACAAGGATTCGCACAGTAAAAGACACTGACACTCTCCCTACCTATAGTTTTCTGTCCCTAGAAAAAATGTTTTTTTAAAGCACACTATAGCACAAGGAGAATTTCCCTCACTTTCCTTCTTTGTCCCTAGAAACAAGGATTATCACAGTGAAAGAAACTGACACTCTTCCTTCCTATAGTTTTCTGTCCCTAGAAAAAATGTTTTTTTAAAGCACACTATAGCACAAGGAGAATTCCCTCACTGTCCTTCCCTGTCCCTAGAAACAAGGATTCGCACAGTAAAAGACACTGACACTCTCCCTACCTATAGTTTTCTGTCCCTAGAAAAAATGTTTTTTTAAAGCACACTATAGCACAAGGAGAATTTCCCTCACTTTCCTTCTTTGTCCCTAGAAACAAGGATTATCACAGTGAAAGAAACTGACACTCTTCCTACCTATAGTTTTCTGTCCCTAGAAAAAATGTTTTTTTAAAGCACACTATAGCACAAGGAGAATTTCCCTCACTTTCCTTCTTTGTCCCTAGAAACAAGGATTATCACAGTGAAAGAAACTGACACTCTTCCTACCTATAGTTTTCTGTCCCTAGAAAAAATGTTTTTTTAAAGCACACTATAGCACAAGGAGAATTCCCTCACTGTCCTTCCCTGTCCCTAGAAACAAGGATTCGCACAGTAAAACACACTGACACTCTCCCTACCTATAGTTTTCTGTCCCTAGAAAAAATGTTTTTTTAAAGCACACTATAGCACAAGGAGAATTCCCTCACTGTCCTTCCCTGTCCCTAGAAACAAGGATTCGCACAGTAAAAGACACTGACACTCTCCCTACCTATAGTTTTCTGTCCCTAGAAAAAATGTTTTTTTAAAGCACACTATAGCACAAGGAGAATTTCCCTCACTTTCCTTCTTTGTCCCTAGAAACAAGGATTATCACAGTGAAAGAAACTGACACTCTTCCTACCTATAGTTTTCTGTCCCTAGAAAAAATGTTTTTTTAAAGCACACTATAGCACAAGGAGAATTCCCTCACTGTCCTTCCCTGTCCCTAGAAACAAGGATTCGCACAGTAAAACACACTGACACTCTCCCTACCTATAGTTTTCTGTCCCTAGAAAAAATGTTTTTTTAAAGCACACTATAGCACAAGGAGAATTCCCTCACTGTCCTTCGCTGTCCCTAGAAACAAGGATTTGCACAGTAAAACACACTGACACTCTCCCTACCTATAGTTTTCTGTCCCTAGAAAAAATGTTTTTTTAAAGCACACTATAGCACAAGGAGAATTCCCTCACTGTCCTTCCCTGTCCCTAGAAACAAGGATTCGCACAGTAAAAGACACTGACACTCTCCCTACCTATAGTTTTCTGTCCCTAGAAAAAATGTTTTTTTAAAGCACACTATAGCACAAGGAGAATTTCCCTCACTTTCCTTCTTTGTCCCTAGAAACAAGGATTATCACAGTGAAAGAAACTGACACTCTTCCTACCTATAGTTTTCTGTCCCTAGAAAAAATGTTTTTTTAAAGCACACTATAGCACAAGGAGAATTCCCTCACTGTCCTTCCCTGTCCCTAGAAACAAGGATTCGCACAGTAAAACACACTGACACTCTCCCTACCTATAGTTTTCTGTCCCTAGAAAAAATGTTTTTTTAAAGCACACTATAGCACAAGGAGAATTCCCTCACTGTCCTTCCCTGTCCCTAGAAACAAGGATTCGCACAGTAAAACACACTGACACTCTCCCTACCTATAGTTTTCTGTCCCTAGAAAAAATGTTTTTTTAAAGCACACTATAGCACAAGGAGAATTCCCTCACTGTCCTTCCCTGTCCCTAGAAACAAGGATTCGCACAGTAAAAGACACTGACACTCTCCCTACCTATAGTTTTCTGTCCCTAGAAAAAATGTTTTTTTAAAGCACACTATAGCACAAGGAGAATTTCCCTCACTTTCCTTCTTTGTCCCTAGAAACAAGGATTATCACAGTGAAAGAAACTGACACTCTTCCTACCTATAGTTTTCTGTCCCTAGAAAAAATGTTTTTTTAAAGCACACTATAGCACAAGGAGAATTCCCTCACTGTCCTTCCCTGTCCCTAGAAACAAGGATTCGCACAGTAAAAGACACTGACACTCTCCCTACCTATAGTTTTCTGTCCCTAGAAAAAATGTTTTTTTAAAGCACACTATAGCACAAGGAGAATTTCCCTCACTTTCCTTCTTTGTCCCTAGAAACAAGGATTATCACAGTGAAAGAAACTGACACTCTTCCTACCTATAGTTTTCTGTCCCTAGAAAAAATGTTTTTTTAAAGCACACTATAGCACAAGGAGAATTCCCTCACTGTCCTTCCCTGTCCCTAGAAACAAGGATTCGCACAGTAAAACACACTGACACTCTCCCTACCTATAGTTTTCTGTCCCTAGAAAAAATGTTTTTTTAAAGCACACTATAGCACAAGGAGAATTTCCCTCACTTTCCTTCTTTGTCCCTAGAAACAAGGATTATCACAGTGAAAGAAACTGACACTCTTCCTACCTATAGTTTTCTGTCCCTAGAAAAAATGTTTTTTTAAAGCACACTATAGCACAAGGAGAATTTTCCTCACTTTCCTTCTTTGTCCCTAGAAACAAGGATTATCACAGTGAAAGAAACTGACACTCTTCCTACCTATAGTTTTCTGTCCCTAGAAAAAATGTTTTTTTAAAGCACACTATAGCACAAGGAGAATTCCCTCACTGTCCTTCCCTGTCCCTAGAAACAAGGATTCGCACAGTAAAACACACTGACACTCTCCCTACCTATAGTTTTCTGTCCCTAGAAAAAATGTTTTTTTAAAGCACACTATAGCACAAGGAGAATTCCCTCACTGTCCTTCCCTGTCCCTAGAAACAAGGATTCGCACAGTAAAACACACTGACACTCTCCCTACCTATAGTTTTCTGTCCCTAGAAAAAATGTTTTTTTAAAGCACACTATAGCACAAGGAGAATTCCCTCACTGTCCTTCCCTGTCCCTAGAAACAAGGATTCACACAGTAAAAGACACTGACACTCTCCCTACCTATAGTTTTCTGTCCCTAGAAAAAATGTTTTTTTAAAGCACACTATAGCACAAGGAGAATTTCCCTCACTTTCCTTCTTTGTCCCTAGAAACAAGGATTATCACAGTGAAAGAAACTGACACTCTTCCTACCTATAGTTTTCTGTCCCTAGAAAAAATGTTTTTTTAAAGCACACTATAGCACAAGGAGAATTCCCTCACTGTCCTTCCCTGTCCCTAGAAACAAGGATTCGCACAGTAAAACACACTGACACTCTCCCTACCTATAGTTTTCTGTCCCTAGAAAAAATGTTTTTTTAAAGCACACTATAGCACAAGGAGAATTCCCTCACTGTCCTTCCCTGTCCCTAGAAACAAGGATTCGCACAGTAAAACACACTGACACTCTCCCTACCTATAGTTTTCTGTCCCTAGAAAAAATGTTTTTTTAAAGCACACTATAGCACAAGGAGAATTCCCTCACTGTCCTTCCCTGTCCCTAGAAACAAGGATTCGCACAGTAAAAGACACTGACACTCTCCCTACCTATAGTTTTCTGTCCCTAGAAAAAATGTTTTTTTAAAGCACACTATAGCACAAGGAGAATTCCCTCACTGTCCTTCCCTGTCCCTAGAAACAAGGATTCGCACAGTAAAAGACACTGACACTCTCCCTACCTATAGTTTTCTGTCCCTAGAAAAAACTGTTTTTTTAAAGCACACTATAGCACAAGGAGAATTTCCCTCACTTTCCTTCTTTGTCCCTAGAAACAAGGATTATCACAGTGAAAGAAACTGACACTCTTCCTACCTATAGTTTTCTGTCCCTAGAAAAAATGTTTTTTTAAAGCACACTATAGCACAAGGAGAATTCCCTCACTGTCCTTCCCTGTCCCTAGAAACAAGGATTCGCACAGTAAAACACACTGACACTCTCCCTACCTATAGTTTTCTGTCCCTAGAAAAAATGTTTTTTTAAAGCACACTATAGCACAAGGAGAATTCCCTCACTGTCCTTCCCTGTCCCTAGAAACAAGGATTCGCACAGTAAAACACACTGACACTCTCCCTACCTATAGTTTTCTGTCCCTAGAAAAAATGTTTTTTTAAAGCACACTATAGCACAAGGAGAATTCCCTCACTGTCCTTCCCTGTCCCTAGAAACAAGGATTCGCACAGTAAAAGACACTGACACTCTCCCTACCTATAGTTTTCTGTCCCTAGAAAAAATGTTTTTTTAAAGCACACTATAGCACAAGGAGAATTTCCCTCACTTTCCTTCTTTGTCCCTAGAAACAAGGATTATCACAGTGAAAGAAACTGACACTCTTCCTACCTATAGTTTTCTGTCCCTAGAAAAAATGTTTTTTTAAAGCACACTATAGCACAAGGAGAATTCCCTCACTGTCCTTCCCTGTCCCTAGAAACAAGGATTCGCACAGTAAAAGACACTGACACTCTCCCTACCTATAGTTTTCTGTCCCTAGAAAAAATGTTTTTTTAAAGCACACTATAGCACAAGGAGAATTTCCCTCACTTTCCTTCTTTGTCCCTAGAAACAAGGATTATCACAGTGAAAGAAACTGACACTCTTCCTACCTATAGTTTTCTGTCCCTAGAAAAAATGTTTTTTTAAAGCACACTATAGCACAAGGAGAATTCCCTCACTGTCCTTCCCTGTCCCTAGAAACAAGGATTCGCACAGTAAAACACACTGACACTCTCCCTACCTATAGTTTTCTGTCCCTAGAAAAAATGTTTTTTTAAAGCACACTATAGCACAAGGAGAATTCCCTCACTGTCCTTCCCTGTCCCTAGAAACAAGGATTCGCACAGTAAAACACACTGACACTCTCCCTACCTATAGTTTTCTGTCCCTAGAAAAAATGTTTTTTTAAAGCACACTATAGCACAAGGAGAATTTCCCTCACTTTCCTTCTTTGTCCCTAGAAACAAGGATTATCACAGTGAAAGAAACTGACACTCTTCCTACCTATAGTTTTCTGTCCCTAGAAAAAATGTTTTTTTAAAGCACACTATAGCACAAGGAGAATTCCCTCACTGTCCTTCCCTGTCCCTAGAAACAAGGATTCGCACAGTAAAACACACTGACACTCTCCCTACCTATAGTTTTCTGTCCCTAGAAAAAATGTTTTTTTAAAGCACACTATAGCACAAGGAGAATTCCCTCACTGTCCTTCCCTGTCCCTAGAAACAAGGATTCGCACAGTAAAACACACTGACACTCTCCCTACCTATAGTTTTCTGTCCCTAGAAAAAATGTTTTTTTAAAGCACACTATAGCACAAGGAGAATTCCCTCACTGTCCTTCCCTGTCCCTAGAAACAAGGATTCGCACAGTAAAACACACTGACACTCTCCCTACCTATAGTTTTCTGTCCCTAGAAAAAATGTTTTTTTAAAGCACACTATAGCACAAGGAGAATTTCCCTCACTTTCCTTCTTTGTCCCTAGAAACAAGGATTATCACAGTGAAAGAAACTGACACTCTTCCTTCCTATAGTTTTCTGTCCCTAGAAAAAATGTTTTTTTAAAGCACACTATAGCACAAGGAGAATTCCCTCACTGTCCTTCCCTGTCCCTAGAAACAAGGATTCGCACAGTAAAACACACTGACACTCTCCCTACCTATCCTTCTCTTTCCCTAAACTAAAGGAATCCAGGTTAGGCAAGAAAAAAATAAATGTCACTGTCCCTGCCTATGCTTCTCTTTTCCTGCTCCGGAACACACTACACTAGGCCGCCGTGCTGGCGGCCTTTTATAGTGTGGGGCGTGTACTAAACACCCTCAGCAATAATTGGCCACAGGCATCCTGCCTGTGGCCAATCATTGCTCTCCTCGCTGCCGGCGCTGTGATTGGCCAAGCATGCGGGGTCACAGTGCATGCTTGGCCAATCACAGCGCCTGGATGACACTGCGATGGCGTAGTGCATTGTGGGCCGTTCGCGTCACTCGAATTTGGCGCGAACGGCCCAAATCGTTCGATCTTCGTCGAACGATCGAACAGCCGATGTTCGAGTCGAACGTATGTTCGACTCGAACACGAAGCTCATCCCTATTCATAAGTCACACAAAACACAATATAAATGTCTGGACAAGAAATAAAGCATTTGTTTTTCAGTGCAAAAAGCAATCATAAAAGCAAATAGCACCCAATTGGACTACTCTTATCAGTTTGTTAACAACACAATAAAAGGTGACTTTTGATTGGTTGCTGCATGTTGCTGCACTTTGCTCTTTCTATTTATATTGTATTTTAGTAGGAGCATACAAAACAAATATACAGAACATGCATTCTGATCATAATACATAAGGCTTACAGATACATAGTAGTATCTAACTAATGTTTCCAGTTCAATAAAGAGGGAAAAGGTGTTATACCAGTATGTAAATAGTGGGTGAGGAGGGGAGGAGATGCCGTACCCTTGCGGCATATTTCTGGTCTAGGTATCTGTAATAAAATGGGTTGAATTAAAACATGTTATTCTAGACTTTTAGGGCCTTTAGGGTCTCAATCTGTATAGACAGTTGTATTGGGTCCAGGTGGACCAAATGTGTTGGAAGTTGTCTATATTTACGGCTATAAGTTGTTCCATACACATCATGTTGTTCATTAGGTCTTTCCACTCTGCTATTGATAGGATATACAGTGGGGAAAATATTTACTTGATCCCCTGCAGATTGTGTAAGTTTGCCCACTTACAAAGAAATTAAGGCTTGTCATTAGGAGCACTACTCTGTGTACCACATGAGCCCATACTGTAGCCAGTCTGTGGGAGCCAGAATTATTGTTTGTTGGTAGGAAATCAAATACTTATTTTACTCACTGAAGTGCAACTCAATTTATAACATTCGTATCATGTGCCACAAATAATATTACTGTAAACATCAATAGTGAATATTGCACATAAATTACAAAAATAAAGTGCAAAGAAAGTGCAATATGTTCTGGATTGCAACGGGGAGAAGCAAGGACCCTTGAGAGCAACCAGGAATAAACAGGAATCGAAAGATAGGTCTCCCTAGAGACCTACAAGCCTTGTTGACTCACGGACATGTGGTGAGTGAGGTGTGCAACCATTACAGCATGTGATGGAATATACAGGGGGAACCCAAAGCACCCAAGTCTGCACTAAAGACTTTTTTTGCACTTTATTTTTAATTTTTGTCACCTATGTGCAATATTCACTAATGGTGTTTACAGTAATATTATTTGTGGCACGTATTAGCATAGTTCATATGGTATAGCAAGCGCTGCCTGAGACTAATCCCGATTACCGTATATACTTGAGTATAAGCCGACCCGAATATAAGCCAAGGCACCTAATTTTACCACAAAAAACTGGGAAAACGTATTGACTCGAGTATAAGCCTAGGGTGTCCATCTGCATGCCTCACTGTGCCTCACTTTGCCTCACTGTGTCCATGTGCATGCCTCACTGTGCCTCACTGTGTCCATGCCTCACTGTGCCCATGCCTCACTGTGCCCAATCTTCCTACCTGATCTCCAGCGCTGTGTGACTAGACTGACTTTTAACATGGGAGTCTATGGAAGGGGTGCCCGGCTTTGAAAAATCGGTGCTCCCCAGCCGTAGGTCCCCTGGACAACAAACGTTGCACACTTGTAGATGAAGAGTGGGGCTACATGCGTGCCAAGTTTGGGGTCCAGGGGACCTAGGGCCGGCCAGTACTGGGTCCCCAAAATCACCAGTGAAATTACCGTTTAACATGGGAGTCTATAGAAGGGGTGCCCGGCTTTGAAAAATCGGTGCTCCCCGGCCGTAGGTTCCCCCGGACGACAAACTTTGCACACTTGTAGAGGAAGAGTGGGGCCAAGTTTGGGGTCCAGGGGACCTACGGCTGGCCGAGATCAGGCGCACAAAGTTGAAGATGGACACAGACTCAAGTATAAGCCGAGGGGGGCATTTTCAGCAGAAAAAATGTGCTGAAAAACTCGGCTTATACTCAAGTATATACAGTAACCCTTTGTTGGACATACTAGACAGTAGCTGCACACAGTGATACCATAGTCTGTGTATCCAGGCACAGGTGTGTTTTTTTCCTTTTTTTGTATTTGTATCATGTATTTTTTCTGGATATTTGGTTGATCTCTACAATTTAAAATACACCTATGGTAACACTTATAGACCCTTCATTTCTTTGTAAGTGGGCAAACTAACAAAATCTGCAGGGGATCAAATAATTATTTTCCCCACTGTATGGAGATTTTCAATCAGGGAATTAATTGTCTGATAACAAAGAGAAAGAATCTTACACCCCTTTCACACTGGAGCGGTTTGCAGGCGCTATTTCGCTAAAAATAGCGCCTGCAAACCGACCCTAAACAGCCGCTGCTGTGTCTCCAGTGTGAAAGTCCTGCGCTAGCAGGACAGGAAAAAAAGTCCTGCTAGCCACATCTTTGGAGCGGTGAAGGAGCGGTGTGTATACCACTCCTGCCCATTGAAATCAATGGGACACCGCGGCTATACCGCCGGCAATGCGCCTCGTGGTGGTTTTTAACCCTTTTTCGGCCGCTAGCGGGGGGTAAAACCGCACCGCTAGCGGCCGAATAACGCTGCGGTATTAGCGGTAAATCGCCACTAAAAAAAGCGGCGCTTTACCGCCATTCCCGTCCCAGTGTGAAGGGGCTTTAGGATTGACTTTTTGCCAGTAGAGGTAGGGTATGGGTGTTAGATAGAGTGCATACTATTGAGAGAAAAAAACAGCACGCAGCCCAGCAGCTCAGGAAAGGGGGTGGGGACAAGTGAGTGCCACTCTATCCTGAACCATACCAGGCCACATGCCCTAAACATGGGGGGATGGGTGCTTTGGGGCAGAGGGGCCCTGCGCCCCCACCCCAAAGCACATTGTCCCCATGTCTGAGGGCAGGGGGCTTATCGGAACCTGGAAGCCCACTTTGACAAGGGGGCCCTCAGAATCCGGCCGCCCACCCTATGTGAATGAGTATGGGGTACATTGTACCCCTACCCATTCACCTAAAAAAAAGTGTCAAAAGTAAAAACAGCACACAGGTTTTTGACAAAGTAATTTATTAAAGCAGCTCCGGCGTCTCTTTTCTCTCCGATTTCTTCTCCCTCTGGCGATGTCTTCATCCTTCGGTTATTCTCCCTCCGCTGATGTCTTCTTCCGCTGCCGGTTATCCTCTCTCCGCTGTCTTCTCCCACTGCAGGTTCTCTTCGCTTCGCTGTCTTCTCCCTCTGCCGGGTCTCTTCTCTTCGCTGTCTTCTCCCTCTGTTCTTCCTGCGATGTTCTCTCAACACTCTCTCCCGTTGCAATGCTGGGTTCGCCATGTGCCATAACTTATATAGCCATGGGGCCTGGCCCCTGGAGACCCCGCCCCCCTTGTGACATCACTTGTGACATGTCACATCGCATGCCAAATTGGTGGCTATTGGCGTCAATGGTACTGTCCGAGTCGGTGCGCCGCCGCACCGATTCCCAAAAGTCGTTTCTGTACTACTTTTGGCGACTTCTGGGGGCAATTTGTATAGACATAAGTACAGGAGATGTTGCTGAAATCGCCCCTGAAGTCGGACTGACATGCGGGTATGAAATTGTGCGAGTTCAGCTGAACTCACACAATTTCAATCCCGCTGTCAGTGTGAACCCAGGCTAAAGGTTGTTTAAAGGCAGGAGCGTTTAGAGGCAGAAAAAACACCCATCACTTGTGTGTTCAGAAGAGGAGCATTTGGGCGGAAGAAAACCAAATGCGCATTATTACTAGACGCGTGTTCACACGTTCATACATTCTGATGGCCAGACTAAATTAATATTCTGCCCAATAGCATGCATTAACACCAAACCTATATAAACATGCGTGAACGTACATAAATGCGCATGCAAAACACAGCTTTGGACGCATTTTTTAAGCTGCATTTTCCTCCCCTGGAGCAAAAGGCATCCCATGGAGGAAAAAAAAACATCCTGTGTACATGAGGCCTTTAGCCCTGTACACACGATCGGATTTCCTATGGATTCTAGTCTGATGGATTTGTCCATCGGATATCCGATGAAACTGTTTTCCATCAGTCTTGCCCACACACCATCAGTCAAAAAACCGACCGTTCCAAACGCGGTGACGTAAAACACTCCGATGAGCCGAGAAAAATTAAGTTTAATGCTTCTGAGCATGCGTCGACTTGATTCTGAGCATGCGTGGGTTTTTTATCCGATGGAGTTCCCCACAGACGATAGTAATTTGCTATCGGTTTTTTAACCATCGGATAAATTAGAAACATGTTCTATTTTTAAAAACCGATGGAAAAAAGACCGATGGGTCCCATACACGATCGGTTTGTCCGATGAAAAAAATCCATCGGATGGTTTTCATCGGTAAAACCGATCGTGTGTACAGGGCTTTACTGTTCAGTAATGTTAACAATACAAGACTACAGGGTTATATTTTCTACTTAGCTCTTAATTTTTCTTTAATAAAACAAGTGTATTGATTTCCACAGCATTCCCATGCCCTAAAGTAAAACATGAATATTAAAACCGCGGTCAGAAACAAAACTTTATGAAGCAGTCGGGGACATAACTCTTGCATTAAATGATACATTTGCCACTAATGATTGTTGCTAAAGCTAAGGGCAATGTCCAGGCTAGCACTGTAGCTTGTTCTTCAAATAATTCATTACAGCAGCTGGCATTTCCAATGGGAACATAGTGAGGTATTTTGTCTCAATGGTACAGAAAAATCAATAACTTATTGCCGTTGAAGCAATCCCACTAATTTATGTTGTTATGTGAGAAAGCCATTCCAGAACTGCAGTATATAAGAGCAGAAGTACGATGTTATGACACGAGTCTACACCAATCAGCAACGCTTATTCCACACAATGACAATTCTGATATTGTAAAACAGGACAGGGAAGGTAATCTCTAGGTAGGTAAAAAGGACAATGAATGCAGCTCTGTAATCATTTAGGGTCCTTTTACACCATAGTGCACATAAAAACTCATTCCATTGCATTGATAATGTATGTGCATTGATGTGTATTTAACATGCATTTTTATGAGGGCTGGCATGAGTTTTTATGTCATCCGTTGTAAAGTAACAGGTCCCTGAAACAATTTGCTTTTATATACAGGTCCTTCTCAAAAAATTAGCATATTGTGATAAAGTTCATTATTTTCTGTAATGTACTGATAAACATTAGACTTTCATATATTTTAGATTCATTACACACAACTGAAGTAGTTCATGCCTTTTCTTGTTTTAATATTGATGATTTTGGCATACAGCTCATGACAACCCAAAATTCCTATCTCAAAAAATTAGCATATCATGAAAAGGTTCTCTAAACGAGCTATTAACCTAATCATCTGAATCAACTAATTAACTCTAAACACCTGCAAAAGATTCCTGAGGCTTTTAAAAACTCCCAGCCTGGTTCATTACTCAAAACCGCAATCATGGGTAAGACTGCCGACCTGACTGCTGTCCAGAAGGCCATCATTGACACCCTCAAGCAAGAGGGTAAGACAACGAATAGGCTGTTCCCAGAGTGCTGTATCAAGGCACCTCAGTGGGAAGTCTGTGGGAAGGAAAAAGTGTGGCAGAAAACGCTGCACAACGAGAAGACGTGACCGGACCCTGAAGAAGATTGTGGAGAAGGACCAATTCCAGACCTTGGAGGACCTGCGGAAGCAGTGGACTGAGTCTGGAGTAGAAACATCCAGGGCCACCGTGAACAGGCGTGTGCAGGAAATGGGCTACAGGTGCCGCATTCCCCAGGTCAAGCCACTTTTGAACCAGAAACAGCGGCAGAAGCGCCTGACCTGGGCTACAGAGAAGCAGCACTGGACTGTTGCTCAGTGGTCCAAAGTACTTTTTTCGGATGAAAGCAAATTTTGCATGTCATTCGGAAATCAAGGTGCCAGAGTCTGGAGGAAGACTGGGGAGAGGGAAATGCCAAAATGCCTGAAGTCCAGTGTCAAGTACCCACAGTCAGTGATGGTCTGGGGTGCCATGTCAGCTGCTGGTGTTGGTCCACTGTGTTTTATCAAGGGCAGGGTCAATGCAGCTAGCTATCAGGAGATTTTGGAGCACTTCATGCTTCCATCTGCTGAAAAGCTTTATGGAGATGAAGATTTCATTTTTCAGCACGACCTGGCACCTGCTCACAGTGCCAAAACCACTGGTAAATGGTTTACTGACCATGGTATTACTGTGCTCAATTGGCCTGCCAACTCTCCTAACCTGAACCCCATAGAGAATCTGTGGGATATCGGGAAGAGAAAGTTGAGAGACGCAAGACCCAACACTCTGGATGAGCTTAAGGCCGCTATCGAAGCATCCTGGGCCTCCATAACACCTCAGCAGTGCCACAGGCTGGTTGCCTCCTTGCCACGCCGCATTGAAGCAGTCATTTCTGAAAAAGGATTCCCGACCAAGTATTGAGTGCATAACTGAACATAATTATTTGAAGGTTGACTTTTTTTGTATTAAAAACACTTTTCTTTTATTGGTCGGATGAAATATGCTAATTTTTTGAGATAGGATTTTTGGGTTTTCATGAGCTGTATGCCAAAATCATCAATATTAAAACAAGAAAAGGCTTGAACTACTTCAGTTGTGTGTAATGAATCTAAAATATATGAAAGTCTAATGTTTATCAGTACATTACAGAAAATAATGAACTTTATCACAATATGCTAATTTTTTGAGAAGGACCTGTACAGTGCCTTGAAAAAGTATTCATACCCCTTGGAATTTTCCACATTTTGTATTTTATTGGGATTTTATGTGATAGACCAACACAAAGTGGAATGATAAATGGTTTTCCACATTTTTTACAAATAAATATGTGAAAAGTGTGGCGTTCATTTGTATTCAGCCCCCCTGAGTCAATACTTTGCAGAACCACCTTTCGCTGCAATTACAGCTGCAAGTCTTTTTGGGGATGTCTCTTCCAGCTTTGCACATTTAGAGAGTGACATTTTTGTCCATCTTCCTTGCAAAATAGCTCAAGCTCTGTCAGATTGGATGGAGAGAGTCTGAACAGAAATTTTAAAGTCTTGCCACAGATTCTCAATTGGATTTAGGTCTGGACTTTGACTGGGCCATTCTAACACATGAATATGCTTAAACTATTCCATTGTAGCTCTTGCTGTCGTTGTCCTGCTGGAAGGTGAACCTCCGCCCCAGTCTGAAGTCTTTTGCAGACTCTAATGCCCTGTACACACGATCGGATTTCCGATGGAATAAAATCGGATGGATTTTTCCGTCGGAATTCCGATGAAGCTGACTTTCATCAGTCTTGCCTACACACCATCAGACAAAATTCCGACCGTCCAAAACGCTGTGATGTACAACACGTACGATGGCACTATAAAGGGGAAGTTCAAATCCAACGGCGCCACCCTTTGGGCTGCTTTTGCTAATTTCGTGTTACTGCGTGTTAGTAAAAGTTTGGTGTTAGCCGTTTCGCGCTTTTCAGTCTCCGTGCTTTTGAGTCCGTTACAGCATGATGAATGTGCTATCTCCATTACAAACGCTAGTTTTACCAGAACGAGCGCTCCCGTCTCCATATTAGTCTGAGCATGCGTGAATTTTTCTCCGATGGAGTTACCCACAGACGATCAGAATTTGCTATCGTTTTTTTTTCCATTGGTAAAATTTAAAACATGTTCTATTTTTTTACACCGATGGAAAAAAGACCGACGGGGGCCACACGATCGGTTTTTCATCGGAAAAGCCGATCGTGTGTACGCGGCATAACAGGTTTTCTTCTAAAATTGTCCTGTATTTGGCTCCATCCTTTTTCCCAGCAACTCTGACCAGCTTTCCTGTCCCTGCTGAAGAAAAGCATCCCCACAACATGATGCCACCACCATGTTTCACTGTGGGGATGGTGTGTTCAGGGTTATGTGCAGTGTTAGTTTTCTGCCACACATAGCGTTTTGTTTCTAGGCCAAAAAAGGTTACATTTTGGTCTCATTTTGACCAGAGCACCTTCTTCAACATGTTTGCTGTGTCCCCCACATGGCATCTCGCAAACTGCAAACGGGACTTTTTACGGCTTTCTTCAACAATGGCTTTCTTCTTGCCACTCTTCCATAAAGGCCATATTTGTGGAGTACACAACTAATAGTTGTCCTGTGGACAGATTCTCACACCTGAGCTGTGGATCTCTGCAGCTCCTCCAGAGTTACCATGGGCCTCTTGGCTGCTTCTCTGATTAATGCTCTGCTTGCCCGGCCTGTCAGTTTAGGTGGAT
Organism: Rana muscosa; assembly: GCA_029206835.1. Classification (NCBI taxonomy): domain Eukaryota; kingdom Metazoa; phylum Chordata; class Amphibia; order Anura; family Ranidae; genus Rana; species Rana muscosa. The sequence goes on from CM055116.1 coordinate 1,029,180,792, forward strand.
GGCCATCTTTCCATTTTTGGATGATGGATGATGGATACAATACTCCGTGAGATGTTCAAAGCTTGAGATATTTTTTTTAGAACCTATCCCTGCTTTAAACATCTCCACAACTTTATACCTGACCTGTCTGGTGTGTTTCTTGGCCTTCATGATGCTTTTGGTTCACTAAGGTTCTCTAACAAATCTCTGAGGGCGTCACAGAACAGCTGTATACTGAGATTAAATTATAGTCTGCTTCATGCACCCGAAACGAAGTGCTGCCTATTTGTGCATTTGTGCAATTTTATACTGGTAAGTATTTAGATCAAAGAACCATATTCATTCCGATATGACTAATCATATATTTTGGTTAAGATACTGTATTTATTGGCGTATAACACTCACTTTTTTACCCTGAAAATAGAGGGTAAATTGTGAATGCGTGTTTTAAAGTGTTACTAAACCCAGGACCCTGCATTCACAGAACATGAAAATGCAATTATTTTAGTAAATATAAACTGCTAAATACCTTTCTCATCAGCAGCATATAGCAGTATTGTGACTTCTAGCAGTGTCCAGCCAAGCACTGGTAAAGCTTGTAGGAGGAGTTTTCTGGCTGATCTATAAGACTGCAAGACCCCTGACCCTCTGTCTGGACAGTGCTGATTGGCCCTGTACTAATCACATGCATCCTCCCAAGAAAAAAAACCTCTCTAGTAATACACACCAAACTGAACATGTGCAGCCTGACTCCAAAGACTCTGTGTTATCAGGAAATTATTTGGAGTTAGTGGAAGAAGGGGAGGATCAGAGAAGACAGGATCAAACAGCCTTTTTACACAATGTGAAGGATTAACCCCTTAGGTTCCACAGTGAGTATAACAAGCATGATTTACTGCATATACAGACTGATTTTACTGTTGTGGGTTTAGTAACACTTTAAGTGGACCAATTATCAGACATATATTTTCATGTTAAGTAAATGCATGCTAACTAATTGTGAAATACTTAGGTAATGGGTAGTTATTAGCTCTCGCAGTGATTACAGTACTGACTGCAATTACTTTCTCTGCTTTGAGATGATGGCTCAGAGATGCACACTCATAAATCCCAGTGCACAGGAGTACTTGGCTTTGTTAACAAATGACTGATACAGACCAGTCTCGGCAGCCTTTCTCCTTGTGACGGGATACAAAGTTACAATGTAGCAGTCAGATCACTAGAAGGTCCTCCAATGATCAGACTTGTGCTGATACGCCCCCTCTGAACAGCCATTCGTAGGGAAGATCAGTGTACTGCTGTTTCTCCACCCCTAGCTCTCTAAGTCCCTTATGCAACTAAGAACAGAGATTATGTGATTTTATATATATATATATATATATATATATATATATATATACACACACACACATACAAGTTTTGCATTTCATGTCTATTTTAAACTGAATTGGTTGTTTTACAAGGTTAGGCTTTGCATACTTTGAACTGTTTAAGCTTACTGGAGCAAAGAAAATGAATTAGGCCTCATGTACACTGCTGCTGGTAAACAGACGTTTAGGAGCAGTTGGGCATTTTTTCAGCTGCCCCTAAACTCTGCTTTGTTATCTTGTCAGTACATGTACACAGGGTCATTTACAGTCGTTTCTAGGCAGTTGAGTTTAGAAGTTTTTTTTGCAAAGCAAAAAAATGGGTTCAGACGGATGTTCAGAGGCATTTGAAATGCTAATGCCTGTAACAGCTTGTAAACACGTGTAAATGCGGTAAACTGCGTTTTAGTTTATAGGCGTTTTTAATGGAGATACATTTTTGACCATTTGCAATGCAAAAAACGCTTCTAAACGCAAATGCGGCTAAACGCGGCATGTAAACTCATCGCAACGGACGTTTTTTAAATATCGGTTACTAAGTTACATCATCCAGGAGAGGTTTTAAAACCACCCGTGTACATGAATCCTTACAGTCACTCTACCACTAGACTATGGGGTTGATTTGCGAAAGGCAAATAGACTGCGCACTTTGCAAAGTGCAATTGCTCCAGAGCTTGGTAAATGAGGTAAAGTTTCACTTTACAAAGAATACCCAATCACATGCAGGAAAAAAAAAAAAAGCATTTTTGCTTGCACAGGATTGGATGATGGAAGTCAGCAGAACTTCTGATCATTTACTAAGCTCCGGAGCAACTGCTCTTGCAGAGTGCACGGTCTATTTGCCTTTAGTAAATCAACCGCTTAGGGCTCATGCACACTGCAGCTCAAAAATCTGCTTTGAGCCCTGGTTCACATTGATGCGATTTGACATGTCAAATCGCATGCCAAATTGGTGGCAATTGCCGGCAATGGCAGCGTCCAAATCAGTGCGACACCACATTTGCGGCACCGCATCGATTCCCAAAAATAGTTTCTGTACTACTTTTGGCGATTTCGGGGTGAAACCCACACAGATGGCTCTGAAATCGCCCCCCGAAGTCTGGACTAACATGCGGGAAAGAAATCGTGTGAGTTCAGCTGATCTCACGCGATTTCATTCCCCCAGTCAGTGTGAACCTGGGCTCTCAGGCATTTGAGCTTTTATTTCAGCTTGAAGAAGCTTGTGTTTTTTTGTGTTCTTGTGCACGTTTTTATTGAGCTTCTTCAAGCTCCTTTGAGCTTCTTTGGGCATAAGCTTTTTTTTTTTTCACAAACCCTCCTAGATAGCATTTTCTTAACCACTGTTTAAACAAAAAGCTTGGAAAAACGTTTTTCCACATTTTTGCGTATTTTCAAGCTTTTTTGAGCTCTTTGGGTCAAAAAATAAGAGCTCAGAAGCCTGTAGGAGACACTTCTTTGAGCTCTTTTGGGCTGCAGTGTGCATGAGCCCTTAATGAGCATTTAACCCTTAGACCACTTTCACACTGAGGCGCTTTTCAGGTGCTTTCACGCTAAAAAAAGCGCATGAAAAGCTTACGAAAACGTATTTCCATTAAAATCAATGAATGCTTTCACACTGGGGGCAGTGCGCTGAAAAAACGCCCCTCTCCATTTAAATGAATTGAATGCGCTTCAAAAGCGCCTGAAAAGCGCTCAGTTTTTCAAGCACCGTGTGAAAGAGGCCTTAGAGTGCAGGAGGGAGGGAGGGGGCTGGGCACTTCAGAGATATATTTTACAAATATAACTACCGTATATACTCGAGTATAAGCCGAGTTTTTCCAGCACTTTTTATGTGCTGAAAATGCCCCCCTCGGCTTATACTCGAGTCACCTTTTTGCGCCTGATCTTCCGGACTTTGGGGACCCGGTACCAGCCGGCCGTAGGTCCCCTGGACCCCAAACATGGCACACATGTAGCCCTCTTCCTCTACAAGTGTGCAAAGTTTGGTGTCTGGGGGACCTACGGCTGGGGAGCACCGATTTTTCAAAGTCGGGCACCCCTTCCATAGACTCCCATGTTAAACGTCAGTCTAGTCATGGACACAGTGAGGCATGGACACAGTGAGGCACGGACACAGTGAGGCACGGACACAGGGAGGCATGGACACAGTGAGGCATGGACACAGTGAGGCATGGACACAGTGAGGCATGGACACAGTAAGGCATGGACACAGTGAGGCATGGACACAGTGAGGCATGGACACAGTGAGGCATGGACACAGTGAGGCATGGACACAGTGAGGCATGGACACAGTGAGGCATGGACACAGTGAGGCATGAACACAGTGAGGCATGGACACAGTAAGGCATGGACACAGTGAGGCATGGACACAGTGAGGCATGGACACAGTGAGGCATGGACACAGTGAGGCATGGACACAGTGAGGCACGGACACAGTGAGGCACGGACACAGGGAGGCATGGACACAGTGAGGCATGGACACAGTGAGGCATGGACACAGTGAGGCATGGACACAGTAAGGCATGGACACAGTGAGGCATGGACACAGTGAGGCATGGACACAGTGAGGCATGGACACAGTGAGGCATGGACACAGTGAGGCATGGACACAGTGAGGCATGGACACAGTGAGGCATGAACACAGTGAGGCATGGACACAGTAAGGCATGGACACAGTGAGGCATGGACACAGTGAGGCATAAACACAGTGAGGCATAAACACAGTGAGGCATGGACACAGTGAGGCATGGACACAGTGAGGCATGGACACAGTGAGGCATGGACACAGTAAGGCATGGACACAGTGAGGCATGGACACAGTGAGGCATAAACACAGTGAGGCATAAACACAGTGAGGCATGGACACAGTGAGGCATGGACACAGTGAGGCATGGACACAGTGAGGCATGGACACAGTGAGGCATGGACACAGTGAGGCATGGACACAGTGAGGCATGGACACAGTGAGGCATGGACACAGTAAGGCATGGGCACAGTGAGGCATGGACACAGTAAGGCATGGACACAATGAGGCATGCACATGGACACAATGAGGCAAAGTGAGGCACAGTGAGGCATGCAGATGGACACCCTAGGCTTATACTCGAGTCAATATGTTTTCCCAGTTTTTTGTGGTAAAATTAGGTGCCTCGGCTTATATTCGGGTCGGCTTATACTCGAGTATATATGGTATATTACAAAGGTAAAGTTTAAAAACAAAAATAATAATAATAATAATAATGAAATAGTTTGTCATGTAAGGAATGTATTCATGCACATTTGGAAAGTTCAACTCAAGAGTTTACAGTCTTATATGCTGCATCTGAAGTCTTAGCTGTATCTTTAGTGCAAAAATTCATTCGGTGAGATAGCGTGGGCTCTCCAACTGCCAAGCTGTCAGCTAGAAGATCCAATTAAAATCTCTTATGGTAATTAGCTGCAATTATCAAGAAAGAACATGAAAGTACATAAGGGAAGGAATGTGCCATGTATTAATATTTTTATGATTAAACTTCATTTGGTGATCTTGTTACAAACTCCAAATAACATTAGAGCCACTCAAAGTAATTGATACGGCATATCACCACAAAGTGCGCTGATGTTTGCAGTATATTTACTTTCTTAACATAGAGTGTGTAATAATTAGCTTGTGAATGCCCGAGGCTTATTTTGTTCCATAAGCTGTATTATCAGTCACTCGACTGCCATATATCCTAAGAAGAGTTGCTTTTAAAAAGGAGCATAGCAATTATAAAGCTGAACTCCAGGCAAATATATAAAAACATATTTTATTCCACATATGTGCTGAAGAAAATGTATTTAAAAATTCTGTCTCAGATTTATCTTTACATTACCGTCCATTAATTTCCTGATCAGGAGATTTCATACTACGAGTAGACATGTGCAATTCGTTTCGTTCCAAATTATTTTTTTTTAACAAATTTCAACAAATTCTTTAATTCGGATATATCCGAAATAACGAAAAGCCGTTTAACAAATGTTTCCGAATATTTGTAAATTTGAATATTCGAAAATTCATAAATTTGTAAATTCGGAAATTCAAAATTCGAAAACTCGAAAAACTGAAATAATAACTAATTACTGTATCAGTAAAACTTTTATGCCCCCAAAAAAATTGTAACTGCTTGTGTAACTGTAGTTTGAGCTGGAGTTTGGTTTCAGTTTGTTAGTGTATCTAAATATGTTATTGCATCTAACAGCCCCCCCCCCCCCAAAGTGACAATGCTGCTTTCTGCTGTGCCCCCTGTGCTCCTTCATCCAGAGTGGGGACACTGGCCAGATCACAAGTTGAAAACAGAGAGGAAAAAAAGAAGCTGCAATATATTCCATTTTTGGTTTTGGGCTTAAAAACTGATGGTCAAATGGGGATGTTCCCTGTCCTATGAGTAGGACAGCAACAAAGTTAATGCCATTGACTGCTCACCTCTCACAGTTGGCTTTTTAAACCAACCTTAAAGCGGAGGTCCACCCGATTTTTTTTTTTTAAAAGCCAGTAGCTACAAATACTGCAGCTGCTAACTTTTAAAAAATGGACACTTACCTGTCCAGCACGCCCGCAATGTCAGCAGACGAGGCTGAGCAATCGCTTGGTCCTTGGATGCTTCCGCCGCCATCCTCGGTGAGGGAATCAGGAAGTGAAGCCTTGCCTACTGCGCATGCGCGAGTATCGCGGCGCGCCGTCACTGGTCCCCGCTCTCTCCTGGGAACAGTGTGTTTCCCAGAAGACAGCGGGGGGTGACGCGAAGGGGCGGGACTCCCGTGGGAGTCAGAACCCGGAAGTGGTGCAAATACCTGTATTAGACAGGTAACTGCACCCCCTCCCCCTGAAAGGTGCCAGATGTGACACCGGAGGGGGGGAGGGTTCAAAAAAGCGGAGATTCACTTTTTGTGTGAACCTCCACTTTAAGCCCTCATTCACACTGAACACGACTTTGAAATCGTTCATCTGAACTCGCACAATTTCAAGGCCGCATTTCAGTCGGACTTCGTAGGTGAATTGAAAGACATCTGTGCAGGTTCATGCACAGATGTCTATTTAAATCGCCCCCCCGAAGTCGCCAAAAGTAGCACAGGAACTACTTTTGGAAATCAATGCGGCGCCACAAAGTCGGCGTCGCACCGTTTGGGACGCTCCTATTGATGGCAATAGGCTCCGATTTGACCAGTCGATTTGACCTGTCAATGTGAACGGGGGCTTGAGGACAACTTTTTTTGCAAAGGAAATGCGGGGCAGGGCTTCACAGCAAAGATCATTGGAATGGGGAGAAAGATAAGTGCTTTACCAGGTGGGGCTGCATTTAGAGGGGTGGACGTTAGTTCTACTTTAGGGCTTGTTTACACCAGGCTGTGCACTTTGATGAGTGACCCACATTCGGGTCACTTGTAAGAGAGGATTTTATCCCCAAAATAACCAGAAAACTGCGCCACAACTGTACTCATTGTGAAACAAAAGGGGGAGCGGTTGAGGGTGGTACTGCCCCCCCCACCAAACTGCATGTGCCTCTAAAGTAAACAAATAGTCAAAATGGACAGCATTATTCATGGGAGTGGATGATTAACACCATGCTGTACAGATGACAGTAACAGACACTTTTACCATATCTACCAGCCTGTCCACTTGGACATTGTCTTTGCAAACAAGTCTCGTACAAATCAAGGCCCTTCGAATGTTTATCTGGATTTATACATCTTTCCCCCTTTCATTGAAGAACACATGTATATCACCAATTCTTATCCATTCAGTGCTACCCAGTGTTTGTCCCAACGCTCACCCGTGTGAGGTACCCCCTGGTTTTTAGGTGCCTTCTCACCCCATTGATCTCCTTATATCCTCCTGAAGAAGCCGGATTTCCCGCGAAACCCGTTAGAGTTCCAGCTCCCTTGAACATCCCAGCATACTATACTTACCTTCCGAAGCCTATTTTCTAAAGTCTAACCAGTGATTGTGTAGATGTGTTGGAAATGTTCTACTCTGGTACTTCAAATGGCCTTTTTTTTATATTTGGGGGGACCTTTATTATTTTGTAGGTTTTCTGGGCAAGATATGTTTTTAAATATGCATTTCTGTATCATGTGAACATACTTGCTCTTTATTTTAAATATATTCTGCAATAATAAAACTGTGAAGTTTTAACTATATGTACTAGGGATTGTGTTTGGCACAAGTCCATTTTTAGGAATTTGTATTGTAATCAGTCAAGATGTGGTGCCATTCTAACTGCCCACACACACGCCAAAATGATTCTTTTTAGTTTTAGATTGGGGAAGCTATAGATTTTCAGTTGGTTCATATTTTGTTGCCTGTGTTTCCTCATTGGGGAAATTCACCTTCACATTCTCTCTTGGAGGCAAAACAGAAATGAGAGAAAATCCCCTCTCAACATGAAGGGAATTGCTTGCTTAGACAGTTATCTCTGGAACAGGTGTCCTCATTGGCTGATTTCCCCTCTATTCCTGTTCTGGTGAAAACTAACATTTTGGACTTTCTATTGCTTTTTGTCACATTGTCACTGGTCACCAGGACAGAAAGTGTTAATCTCTCCAGTGGGGATATAGACAGCAATAAAAAAAAAACTGAAACAGAGTCTATATACTAGTAGATTTAGGACCACGCATGCTCAGAAACAACAGAATATATTACAATACAATGCATTACATCACTTCCGAAGTTGTATTCTGTCGTATAAGAACTTTCATAACCTCTTAATTTTCGATGAGACTAGCATGCAAAAATAAAACAGACGATCATTCATCCATTATTCTCATTGTGTGTACGAGGCTTAAAGTGGTTGTAAAGCTTCGTTTTTTGTTTTTTTTTAATAACAAACATGTTATACTTACCTCCACTGTGCAGTTAGTTTTGCACAGAGTGGTCCCGATCCTCATCTTCTGGGGTCCCTCGGCGGCTGTCTCGGCTCCTCCCCGCAAGAGCTAACCCCCTTCATGGGAAGCTCTCTCCCGAGGGGGTTAGCTTGCGGGCGCGCTCCCGTGATACAGCCGGCGGTTATACCCGCCGACTGTACCACTCGGCCCCGCCCCCCACGCTCCGCGTCATTGGATGTGATTGACAGCAGCGCGAGCCAATCAATCTATCCAATCTAGCCAATCAACGGCCAGAAGAGGACGCCGGGGACGCGCACAGCAGGTGAACGGGCTCAGGTAAGTAAAACGGGGGGGGGGGCTGTCATTGCCAGGTGTTTTTTCACCTTAATGCATAGGATGCATTAAGGTGAAAAAACACGAACCTTTACATCCCCTTTAAGGAACCCTTCTTTTGTTTGTTTTCTTTGGTAAGTAGCAAACAGCCATCTAGAACTAGGAAAGGCAAAGTCCATGGCTAGTGGGCATCTGCCTACACTTGCTTGATAAGAATGTCAAAAGCCTCTATTTTCGAAAACAGTATGCTAGATACCAGTGTGGTCCATTTATGTAAATGTACAATGTTGAACGGAAATGTAAAATGCTGAAGCTTATAATAAAAAAAGAAAAAAAATTTGATTATGAAAAAAAAAAGATACCATTGTGGTGACTATATTGTTACTTATCAATGGCATTGTCTTATATAGCTTAAAGCCCTGTACACACGATCGGATTTCCTATGGTTTTTAAACCGATGGATTTTTCCATCGGAAAACCGATGAAGCTGACTTCCATCAATCTTGCCTACACACCATCAGTCAAAAAACCGACCGTTCCAAACGCGGTGACGTAAAACACTCCGATGAGCCGAGACAAATGAAGTTTAATGCTTCTGAGCATGCGTGGACTTGATTCTGAGCATGCGTGGGTTTTTTATCCGATGGAGTTCCCCACAGACAATAGTAATTTGCTATCGGTTTTTTAACCATCGGATAAATTTAAAACATGTTCTATTTTTAAACACCGATGGAAAAAAGACCGATGGGGTCCATACACGATCGGTTTGTCCGATGAAAAAAGTCCATCGGAGTGTTTAGACGGTTTTAGAGTTTTTAACACTCCAGAAAAAAAGAGGTTATGAAGGGGAGACCTGGACATAAACAATAGGTAAAATTTTAATGGAACCCTGAAAAGGTTTCATATGATTGTCATTTTGTTTGTCATGCTTCCATTTTTCCCTGACTTTTACTTATACCTTTACTGACTCTGCCTCTTTAACAAACCTCCAGTCTTGTTCTCTATACATCTGGGAAAATTGTAAAAATCAACTGTAGACTACGGCAAGTAACATGTGTAGGATGAATTCTCTATCACAAGCCCACATCCATTCAGTGTATAAATAGAACAAACAGCTCTATACCGTGCATGCAGAAAAGGAAACAAACCGCAGGCTAGCTCACATAGCCTATTAATGTGTCCATTTATAATATTTCTGGCATGCAGTGCTTGTTTTACTGCTTGCGCTTTAGATATGGAAATTATGTTAACAATATGAAAGGAGGTTATTTATTATGTTTTCAGTATCAGCACTAAACATCCTAAAAACAGCTCATGAGAAAGATATCATTGCCTGAGCTGATATTCACTGTTACCTGAGATCTCTAATATCATCAGAATGGCCATGGATACAAAAGGAGACCTGATATAAGAGACCATAAGTTGCCTTTCCTAACAGTGCCAAGGTTCTGTATAGCCAACATAGGCCATGCCCTAGGGCGGCAGATCCACCATAGGCCATGTCCTAAGGTGGCAGATCCACCATAGGCCATGTCCCAAGGTGGCAGATTCATCATAGGCCATGTCCTAGGGTGGCAGATCCACCATAGGCGATGTCCTAAGGTGGCAGATCCACCATAGGCCATGTCCCAAGGAGGCAGATCCATCATAGGCCATGTCCTATGGTGGCAGATCCACCATAGGCGATGTCCTAGGGTGGCAGATCCACCATAGGCCATGTCCCAAGGAGGCAGATCCATCATAGGCCATGTCCTAGGGTGGCAGATCCACCATAGGCGATGTCCTAAGGTGGCAGATCCACCATAGGCCATGACCCAAGGCGGCAGATCCATCATAGGCCATGTCCTATGGTGGCAGATCCACCATAGGCGATGTCCTAGGGTGGCAGATCCACCATAGGCCATGTCCCAAGGAGGCAGATCCACCAAAGGCCATGTCCTTGGGCTGCAGATCCACCAAAGGCCATGTCCTAGGGCTGCAGATCCACCATAGGCCATGTCCTAGGGCTGCAGATCCACCATAGGCCATGTCCTAGGGCTGCAGACAGTGGCGGAATTTTCAGGGTCGCAGTTGCGACTGGGCCCTGTAGTTCTGTGAAGTCCGGGGGGCCCGCCCGCCGCCCGTGTGAGGGGCCCGCCCACCGCCCGCCAGTGGATGCAGGGGCAGCACCGCGGCAACCCCCCAAGACTCCCAAGTCATCTCCCCCTGCACCTCTGGCTGGCCATTTAGAGTGCAGTGGGGAGATGTGGTAGGAGGTGGAAGGCGGCGATCGGCAGCTCTATGGTGCCTGTGTGGGCAGGGATCTCCCTGGGGCTTGTAGTACTCTCTCTCTCTCTTGTGTCAGTGTGTATACAGTGGAGAGGGAAGGGTAGGGGCCTCTGACCCGGGCAGGTATTAGTTTCACTTTCACTCTGCTTGTACAATGTTGCTGATGCCCAGGTCAGAGGCCCCTCCCCCTCCGCTGTATACATGATTCGGAGATAGAACTACTAGCCCCAGCAAGACCCCCCTGCCTGTGGACACCATAGAGCTGCCGATCGCCGCCTTCCACCTCCACCAGCCAGGTACAGGGGAACCCCTGCATGGGGGGAGTCAGCTGTTTTGGGACCCTGATGTAAGAGGAGGGGTGGTCTTTCTGGGGACACTAATGTAAGGAAGGGGCCTCTGGGGACACTAATGTTAGGGATGGGCTCTTTGGGGATCCTGGTGTAAGGGGGGAGCTCTATGTGGACCCTGGTGTAAGGGGGAGCTCTATGTGGACCCTGGTGTAAGGGGGGGCTCTCTGGGGACCCTGGTGTAAGGGGGGCTCTATGGGGACCTTGGTGTAACAAGAGACTCTATGGGGACCCTGGTGTAAGGGGGGCTCTATGTGGACCCTGGTGTAAGGGGGGGCTCTCTGAGGACCCTGGTGTAAGGGGGGGCTCTATGTGGACCCTGGTGTAAGGGGGGCTCTATGTGGACCCTGGTGTAAGGGGGGGCTCTCTGAGGACCCTGGTGTAAGGGGGGGCTCTATGTGGACCCTGGTGTAAGGGGGGCTCTCTGAGGACCCTGGTGTAAGGGGGGGCTCTCTGGGGACCCTGGTGTAAGGGGGGGCCTCTCTGGGGACCCTGGTGTAAGGGGAGCTCTCTGGGGATCCTGGTGTAAGGGGGGGCTCTCTGGGGACTCTGGTGTAAGGGGGAGGCTCTCTGGGGACCCTGGTGTAAGGGGGGGTTCTCTGGGGACCCTGGTGTAAGGGGGGGCTCTCTGGGGACCCTGGTGTAAGGGGAGGCTCTCTGGGGACCCTGGTGTAAGGGGGGGGGGCTCTCTGGCGACCCTGATGTAAGGGGAGGCTCTCTGGCGACCCTGATGTAAGGGGAGGCTCTCTGGCGACCCTGATGTAAGGGGAGGCTCTCTGGCGACCCTGATGTAAGGAGGGGCTCTCTGGTGACCCTGATGTAAGGAGGGGCTCTCTGGCGACCCTGGTGTAAGGAGGGGCTCTATGGGGACCCTGATGTAAGGAGGGGCTCTCTGGGGACACTAATGTAATGTAAGGGGGGCTCTCTGGGGACACTAATGTAAGGGGGGGCTCTCTGGGGACCCTGATGTAAGTAGGGAGGCTCTCTGGGGACCCTGATGTAAGGAGGGGCTCTCTGGGGACACTAATGTAGGAGGGGAGGCTCTCTGGGGACCCTGATGCAAGTAGGGAGGCTCTCTGGGGACCCTGATGTAAGGGAAGGCTCTCTGGGGACCCTGATGTAAGGGGAGTATCTCTGGGGACCCTGATGTAAGGGGAGTATCTCTGGGGACCCTGATGTAAGGGGAGGCTCTCTGGGGACCCTGATGTAAGGAGGGGCTCTCTGGGGACACTAATGTAAGAGGGGAGGCACTCTGGGGACACTAATGTAAGAGGGGAGGCTCTCTGGGGACACTAATGTAAGGGGGGGCTCTCTGGGGACCCTGATGTAAGGGAGGCTCTCTGGGGACCCTGATGTAAGGGGAGACTCTCTGGTGACCCTGATGTAAGTCTGGGGACCCTAATGTAGGGGGAGGCTCTCTGGGGACCCTGATGTAAGTAGGGAGGCTCTCTGGGGACCCTGATATAAGAGGGGCTCTCTGGGGAGTCCCCCTATGTGATGGTGTTTGCTGGGGGGGGTGGTATTGAAGGACCTGGCCTTGGGGCAACAAAGGGAGTAAATCTGGGCCTGGGCAGAGGCAGCGCTAGGACTGGGGGCAGACACCGAAAAATAAGTCAGCAGACATGCTGACACCAATGAGAGAAGGCGAGGGAGGAGCTTTCCTCTCTGCGTGGAATACCTACCCGTCTACCCATGAGGCAAGAAGGCATCCTGGCGGGAGATTAGAAGGCACCGTGACCGATCGAACGGAATTCCCGGGGAATCGATTGATTGACGGTAAGTGACATTTTGCAGAGCTGAGCAATCGATGCCAACCTCCACCACCTGTGTCTCTTACTTATCCCATCCCCCCACCACTGATCTCATCCCTATCCCCCATTACTTCTATAACAGAGGTGATGGGGGGGATGGGGATGAAATCAGTGGTGGGAGGATGGGCTCAGTAAGAGGCACAGGTGGTGGTGGGAGAGGATGGCACCACCACTGCCACCGCAGCCGCCACCCCCTCAAGTACCACTGCAGCCACCCCCCTCAAGTACCACCACTGCCACCCCCCTCAAGTACCACAGCTGCCATCCCCCCTCAACTACCGCCGTTGCCACCCCCTCAAAAAAAAAGTATAAAAGTCATGCTTTTTCGGGGGGGGGGGGGGGCCCTTCGTGATTTCTTGCACCGGGGCCCAGAGGTTTATAGTTACGCCTCTGGCTGAAGATCCACCATAGGCCATGTCCTAGGGCTGCAGATCCACAATAGGCCATGTCCTAGGCCTGCAGATCCACCATAGGCCATGTTCTAGGCAGGGGCAGAGCCAATGGGGGTAACGTGGCAATCTCTCACACCAGTATCATCAACCGATCAGCGGCGCAGAGAGAGAGAGAGACTCTGTGTAATGTCATAACGCCAGGCTGGACCAGGACAGAGGAGGTGGGTGGAGCTGTGCCGATGGCTTGACGCATAGTTTTCCCTGCCCTCTGGTTGCTAGCGCATGGGCCGCCTGGCGTCTACCAACCAGTGACGTCAGTCATGTCGGAGCAGCTGAGGAGGAGGAGAGCCCCAGCATTCAGAGCGGAGCCTTCTTCCTTCTCCGCCCCTGAGCTAAGAGTGTTGGCTCCGCCCACCTCCTCCCTCCATCTTCTCCACACTGCAGGTTGAAGCACGGCATGTACACAGGAGGAGGAAGCAGTGAACACTGTCATCTGATGCTGCCCTGCCTGCAGACAGTGCAATTACCGGGACCCTGCTCATCTCCATTGCTTCTGCATGGGAGCCCCTCCCCCCCACCGGAGCAAAAAAATATTTTATTAAAAGTGAGTAAAAAAATGAATCAATGTACATGTGTGCCATTATTTATGGGAAAAAATGCTGCCCTTTTAGTCTTGTTCAATGTTAACTCCTTCAGCTCCAAAAAGTTTTACCCCCCACCCGTTCATGACCAGGCCATTTTTTGCGATACTGCGCTGCGTTACTTTAACTGACTTACAATTGTGCGGTTGTGCGACATTGTAAAATTGATGTTCTTTTTTTCCCACAAATAGAGATGTCTTTTTGCGGTATTTCATCACCTCTGCGCTTTTCATTTTTTGCAATATAAACAAAAAAAGGGCGACAATTTTGAAAAAAAATAACTATATTTTTTACTTTTTGCTATAAAAAAATATCTTTATAAATTTAGGCAAATATGTATTCTGCTACATATTTTTGGTAAAAAAAAAATCCCCCAATAAGTGTATATTGACTGGTTTGCACAAAAGTTATAGTGCCTACAAAATAGGGGATATAGTTACGGCATTTTTATTTATTTATTTTTTACTAGTAATGGCGGCGATCAGCGATTTTTAGTGGGACTCCAACATTGTGGTGGACAAATCGGACACCTAACTGACACTTTTGACATTTTTTGGGGGACCAGTGACACTAATACAGTAATCAGTGCTAAAAATTTGCACTGTCACTGTACTAATGACACTGGCTGGGAAGGGGTTAACGTCAGGGGTGATCAAAGGGTTAACTGTATCCCTAGGGGGTGCTTGCTAACTGTGTGGGGGTGGATTCACTGGGTGAACAGGGTGATCCGTGTTCCTGGTCCTGTCAGCGCTGGAGGACTCTGGTACAGCGGGACCAGGGGAGTGGGTCCAGTGTAAGTTCACTTTACAGATTGTCTTCTTCCCTCTTCTCTTCTTCCGATGTTGACACAACTCTCTCTCCAGCTCTAATGCCCGATGCGTGGTGTGCCACTACTTATATTGGCATGGAGCGGGGTCACCGGGGGCCTGCCCCTTATGACGCCACCACCCATCATGCCCCAGGCGGTGACATCATAAGAGGTGGGGCCTTCGGATGACGTCACACGGTCACCCCGTCCCATGCCAATATAAGTAGTGGCACATCGGGCATTAGAGCGGGAGAGAGCGTTGTGTCAAAATCGGAAGAAGAGAAGAGGGAAGAAGACAACAGAGAAGACCGGGCACGAGCGAGCAAAAGAGCAGAAGATAGCAGAGAAGACCCGGCAGAAGACAGAGGAAGAAGAACCAGAGAGAGAGCAGAGGAGAGCCGGAGAGGGCAGAAGAAGTTGGAACCCCGGAGCTGCCTAATAAATTACTTTAAAAACCTGTGTAGTGTATTTTATTTTTGACACATTTTTTTCCAGGTGAATGGGTAGGGGCACATAGGGTGGGTGGGCCGGGATCTGTGGGCTTTCTTATGAAAGGTGCTTTGGGGTGGGGGCGCACAGGGCCCCCCTGCCCCAAAGCACCCACCTCCCATGTTGAGGGCATGCGGTCTGGTGGGGGGCGCTCGCTCGTCCCCACCCCGTTTCCTGACCGGCCAGGCTGTGCGCTCGGATAAGGGTCTGGTATGGATTTTGGGGGGACCCCCTTAAAATTCATACCAGACCGAAGGGCCTGGTATGCTCTTAGAGGAGGAACCCATGACTTTTTTTTTTTGGTGTGGAGTTCCCCCTCAAGATCATCAGAGCACAAGTCACACGCCAAAGTTGGATCAGGCAAGACGGCGTTCCGACTTTGATCCGACTTCAGTGATATTCAATGGGCTGAAGTAGGAATAAATTTGGACCAAAGTAGTACAGGGAGCATTTTCAATGTCGGACCGACTTGTGTCGGACCAGTTAAGACGGCTCCCATAGGGAAACATTGATTTTCACACGTCATGCGACATGAGCCCCCAATGTCGGAGCGTGTGTCGTATCAAGCCCTGTACACACGGCCGAGAATCCCGTCAGGAAAAAAACTTCGTTTTTACTGACGAGATTCTTGGCAAGCTTTTCTTGCAAAGCCATGCATACAGATGGCCATTCAAAAGAACCGCCGTTCTTTTAAATGGCAAGAACGCAGTGACGTCAACGACTACGACGAGCATGCGCTCGTCACATTTGATGCCGTCGCCGCCATCTTGCTTCACCCTACACTACCCTTGTAAGCTACCGCGCATGCATCAAAGTCTCATTGAGCATGCGCGGGCTTACCGAGAGAGAGGGAAGCTTGTAGCCTCGTAAACACACGGTTTTCTCGACGAGAATCCCGACGAGAAAAACGAGAATCCTGACGAGAAAATAGAGAGCAGGTTCTCTATTTTTCTTGTCGAGATTCCCGGCAGTTTTCTCGACGGGAAACCATACACACGAACGGTTTTCTCTGCAAAAAGCTCTCCCAGCAGTTTTCTTGCTGGTTCTTGCCGAGAAAACCGGTCGTGTGTACGAGGCTTAAGTGTGAACCCGGCCTCAAAGCAACGTTTTTGAGCCCAAGGGTGCAATGAGTATTTATTACTATTTCAATAGATGCTGATTAGTTTTTACCACTCCCATATACAGTTAACAAGACAGTTCAAATGACGAGGATAACCGACTCGGCTTTCTCCATGCAGTCTTTAGGGCAAATTAGGACAAACTTCTAACCTTCTGGTTGATAAAGGATTAATAACGGAAAGTAAGGTCACAGCAGTACAGTGTCTCTCTAAAGCTTGGTAATAAATAAAATCAGTCCAGATGGATATCTGCCACAGAGAACAAGAAATTTCAGTCTACAGAAATGTACTGTATCTTTTTTGTATGTATGATTTCGTTTTTGTTTTTTTGTATTGCCTATCACTGAAACAACTTATGTGACTGTACATTAAAAGCAAACTGAGCTTATAGCCATTTAGGAGACACCCTCTAATGCCGTGTACACACGACCGTTTTTTATGGCGTGAAAAATGCAATTTTTTAAATTTGTCATTAAAAACCATTGTGTGTAGGCTCCAGAGCATTTTTAACGTCGTTCTTTTTAACGTCGTGAAAAACGGTAGTGTGTATGCTTTTACGAGGGGAAAAAATGCGCATGCTCAGAATCAAGTATGAGACGGGAGCGCTCCTTCTGGTAAAACTAACGTTCATAATGGAGATAGCACATTCGTCACGCTGTAACGGACTGAAGAGCATGAGACTGAAAAGCGCGAATCGGCTCTCACCAAACTTTACTAACACGAGGATCAGCAAAAGCGTCCCAAAGGGTGGCGCCATCCGAATAGAACTTCCCCTTTACAGTGCCGTCACACGACTCCACCATCAACACAAACAGTGCTGACAGGGGAATCCCTCCTGCTGAGCAATTGTCTGCTCCCGGCGGGGGGAGGGCAGGGGAAGCTTTTTTCTGCCGGGAGAAGACAGTGATTGTTGCTAGCAGCTATAGCAGCTGCTAGCTAAAATCGTAAGAGAATCCGGCAGGCTGGTTGTACCCAAGTTGATCGTTCAACTTGATACATTCAGCCTTCCTATTAACGGTTCGAATCTCAGCTGGTTCCTGCTGAACCGGCCGAGATTCAAACCCTAGTATGGTCAGCCTAACTGATACCTGATATCAGTCATTGTGGAAGAGAGGAGGGGTGTCCAGTGTGCACATTTGTGCCCAGGTTTTTTGGGGGCTACAGAGGCAGATCTGGAAGCTTGCCATGAACCTGTAATTCATTGCTAAGTTTTTTAAAGTAAAAGTCTCGTCTTTTAAGTAGATGCCATAAGGAACCAGTTATTACCCTAAATATGTTTTCTGTGCGCCCCTCTATTTCACTTTGTTACTAGGGCTTGATTTAGTGAGGCCCATCCCTAAAACTAAGCCCCATTCACCTACCATTTCCCCTGTCCAGTAAAGGCATACACACGGTAGGACTTTTTGATAACAAACTTCAAAATGACAAGGTTTTTCTGAAAATCCGACCGTGTGTACGCTCCATTGGACAAACTTTATTGGTTTTTATCGGACAAATGTTCGCTCTGCAAACTGATAAACTTTTCAGCAACAAAAGTCCGATGGTGCAAAGTCCGATCGTGTGTACAGAAATCCATCGGACTTAAGTCCAAAGTACAAACACGCATGTTCAGAACCAATGCAAGAGATCAACCGGCAATAGCAGAAGTTGCCCAAAGGGTGGCACTAAAGAGCAGAAAAAACACGTAGTACGTCAATTACGTCACTACGTTCATGTTTGTTGGCTGAAAAAGTCCTGCCCGTGTGAATGCATACCAAGTTCATGGCCAATGCCCTTCGAACAAAAATCCACGGAAAAGTTTGTTTGAAGTCCGATCGTGTGTATGAGGCTTTAGAGTGTCTTTCTTGGATACTGAAGTACCTGCATTGGTTGAAGAGGTCAGGGGTAAGGCTGACTGAAATTCAGCTGGTTCAGCAGAGACTGGCCGAATTTCGATAGGTTTGTGGCCTTTCCCGCTCAACTGAATTTGATTGTTTGATTGACTTTTGTTGAAGGGATATGTTGGAAAATTTTCCATAATCAGTTGCTGCAGCCATTCAGCTATAGCCCCTGATTAGTGTATTCTGACAACACCGGGTGAAACTTTCAGAATACCAGGTCCCAGCAGGGGGTACCTCCATTGGCCTCATTTGTGTGGATGGAGAAATCTGTTATTTATATTAGCTATTAGTATTAAAGCGGTAGTAAACCACAGTCTTTTTTTTTAAACTGCATGGCAAAGTTATGTAGCGACCTCACCCCTTCTCATTTCAGGCTTGTTGGTCTTGTCTAGGGGGTTAGTACTGGGGGGAGGGATGCGATACACCACGGCCCATGTCCTCCAGAGAGACCGGAGGTGAAAGCCAGAACTATCGGGTTTTGTGTGTGTGTCTCAGAGTCAAATCCTTTCTCCGAAATGACTCCCTTTGCTCCTAGTGACCAGAGTTCCACACACTGAAAAGGTCCAACTCGTATTTATTCTCTTCCAGCAATAAATAGTCATACAGCACAGACAGGTTGAGACCCAGAGAACACTTCAGTATTTGTGGGGAGTAGGTCAAGGCACAATTCTTTAAGTAGAGCTAACCACTGTGGTGTCACCAATGGTTATGATGTATAGTCACTGCCACCGACTATATAGAACAAGAGCATGAATTACCTTCGCTATCACAGCCCCTGACAGAGGGAAGACATCCGTCCAAGAGAGTTACCGGAGGCCTCTCCGTCACCAGCAAATGCTGCGCCGGACTTTCCGGAGAAGTTCCGCTCACCAGCCTCCTCATCTCAGACACGGGCACCCAAGGCGTTAGGGCCCCCTCGGATTCCTCCACCCTCGAAGGTACTGAGTCCCAGGCCTCTGCATTAGTACCTCACCCCAGGCTAAAGGTGCCTGGGATGGACTCCATCTCCCGCTCCGGCCAGGTCAAGGGCACCTGGGCCCGGAACGCCAGCACCCAGGCTGAAGGTGCCTGGGTGCAGCTGCGTCCTCCGACTCTGAACCCCAAGGTCAGGGCATCCGCCCCTTTTATCTTGTCTCATTTGCGCCACAGCAGGTTCCCCACCCCGCTGTACCAGCGCCAGGAAAGGACAAAAAGGGATGCAATCTTGCGGTGAGTGTTCAGCTCCGGCCCAGGACGACAGCACCACCTGCAGGCCGCAGGGAACCTCACACCAACAGAGTCCTCCAAGAACCATAAAAGGGTCTCAGATTCCCTAACAATCAATACATCTGGGTTACACTACCACCCAGATGCCTCCCCTAAATTCAAATACCCGCTACAGTTATAATGTGCTAGTATGCATCATTATGTGAAACTTACTTAAAACAAAGCGCTATCACCGCTGACAGGGCTTCCATTTTCACTCAGTCTTCCTTCTGGGTTGGGGGGCTTCGGCCCTTTGATTGGATGAGCCGCGATGATGTCACTCCTGTGCGCATGCTGTTTATGGCACAGGACTCTGAAGGAACGGCACAGGCATGCCATTCCTTCAGATCATATGCAAAGGTAATGTATGTCTCCTAAATGGTGCACAGTGCATTATAGACTTACCTATAGGTAAATATCAAGCAAGGGAGTTTACTCCCACTTTAAATGCATTCTATAACTTTTTGGTAAGGCCATTTTAATACACAAGGAAATACACAGACGTGTAATGTTTAATAAAACATGGTCACATTTAGGTTTGTAGAGAGGACACTACACCTAACTGACGATAAACGTATGTACAGTAACTACCCACAGTGAAGCTTTGATTTTTATTTTTATTTTTTATTTAAATAAGCCACAGATGTGTTGTATCAAAGAAGCTTTAGTACAAATAATTTATTGGGCCCCAACCACCCCACAAAAAAGCTAAAAGCTTAAAATATTAAATGTCCCGTTCCAAAAAAGTTAATATTTCCTTGCTCTTCAGTGCAGTTCAACAACATCTGCAGTAATACATATTTTCAAAGCAGTTCCACAACATCTGTAATAATACGTGTCATACTGTGACCTAATATTTGACAGGACTGTAATCTTTAGACTATTTTGCAAATCCTGGCTTACACTGTGATTTTTGTTTTTGTTCTGCTGCTAATCTTCTTATAAGATGCAGTAAACCTCTATGTCACATCTTGATACAAATCACATGTCAGCAAGATAACATAACCGGTCTTGGCACTCAATACAGTAACATTCGTTTGGTTCTTTAAGTACTGTATGAACTAAAAAATTAAATAAAATAAATAATTTGTTTATTCCATCTGTCCTGTCACAGCTGGACAGGCTATGGTTGTTATTATAAAATAAAAAAAAGATGAAGGGAATCTGGAGTTGTCCTTAACCACTTCAATACCAGGCACTTTCGCCCCTTCCTGCCCAGGCTCAATTTTCAACTTCCAGCGCTGTCGCACTTTGAATGACAATTGCGCGGTCATACAAGACTGTACCCAAACTAGATTTTTAGCATTTTCTTCCCACAAATAGAGCTTTCTTTTGGCGGTATTTGATCACCTCTGCAGTTTTTATTTTTTGCTAAACAAACTAAAAAATACTAACATTTTTGAAAAAAAATGTTTTATCTTTGTTTCTGTTATAAAATTTCGTTTTCTCCTTCACTGAGGGGCACTGATGAGGAGGCACTAATATGTAGAATTGATGGGCAATGATATGCAATACTGATGGGCACCGATAGGCGGCACTGATATGCAGCACTTGTTGGCACTGACAGGTGGCACTGATGGACACTAATAGGCAGCACTGATGATGAGGTACTGACAGGTGTTACTCATGGACACTGATTGGCACTGTGGTGGGCACTGACTGGCAGCTGATGGGCACAGATTTGCAGCTGTGGTGGGCACCTCTCATGGGGGCTGTCCTGATAACCAATGTGCTGATTGTCAGCGCAGACCCTCCCTCAGACAGGGAGAGCTGTCGATCGGCTTTCCCTGTCAGCACGAACCGAGGAAAGCCGTTTACCGGCACTTCCTGGTTCACGCGATAATCTGCTGTGATTGGTCACAGCTGATCACGTAAGTAATGAGCCTCCATCAGAGGCTCCTTACCATGATCGGAGATGCGGTGTGTCAGACTGACACGCCACACCACTATCTGCTATCTTTCCAGCCTAACCAGTGTAAAAAAAAGATGTGTAAACGTACCTATTTTTCGTCCGCTCCGGTCATTTGATTCTGCAGCTCTGGCTCCCCTGTGTCAGTAAGCAGAAGCTGCAGGGGAGAGTAGGAAGCGCTGACAACAGTTATGTACAAGGGAGCCTATAAGTAACGTGCCCACTCATGGAATTCCCAGCTGTTGTCGAGTGCTAACTCCTCCCCCCAGCAGCAGCCGCTGGCTAACACAGAGGATCATGTGACTAGACTGGAGCAGATTTATAAAAAAGGTAAGTGTAGCGGGGTCTCCTTTAAGACTCATTGGACTACCTTTCCCAGAACCCCCTTGGCACCCAGGGTGCAGTGTTGTCACCACAGAGACTCATGGGTGGAGCTATATAAGGAGGAGGCGAGGCTAAGCTTGGCCTCTTTGGGACATGAGACTTCAGTGGATAGATCTTCCTGTGTGGATCCGCTGTGGTGTAAGACCTGAAGCCTGGGGCCTTGCACAGCTACCCAAAGAGCCTTCCACCCTATTGCGAGCCTGGGTGGCATCTGACTTGGTCATCCTCAACCGTTGCTGAGCCGGAGACCCGACCGCTGGAGACGCTGTGTGTGGAGGCACAGCAGGTGGAAGTCCTGGACTGGGATCGCGTCCGGAGGGGTGAGCGAGCGCCTGCTCAATCCATATACTTTACACTATTGTTAGGCCTACAGACTGCCGTGGCCCACCAGTTCATATTTGAGTCCCCACTGGAGATCCACAGCAGAACTGAGTCAAGAGGATCTCTAGTGAAGTGCTCCGTGTTGGTACTTTTACCCCCCCCCTTTTGGATTACAAATGTGTTCCTGAAATGTGCACCACCATTTAAAGACTTGCATGCAAAGAATTCATCTTCTAGAGAATGAGTTATAGGGTCAGGCCTGACCGGGTATTAGAGTTTAGTAGCTGCGCCACAGGGCGCTTAGTTAACGGTCGCCCCACGTGGCACGCCATTACTGTGTTTCATTAATGTGTAGTGTACCAATTGCTGCAGGACTCTGCCAGAAGCATATGTTATCTGTTTTACTGTTGATTTATTTTACTAAGTGAGAGTAAACTCATTATTCTTTTACTACTTGCATTGGCGTCTGAATTTTCCATAGAGCATAAGATAAATTACCCTAGACTAACTGTGCCAGAGTGGGTCGAGTGAATTGCCGGGGGTTGGCGGAGCTGTCTTCAGGGCCCAAAACTAATACTGCGGCCCTCTTAGCTGAGGGTATCGCTACACGTGGGGGCTCGTCCGGGATCCTGATATAGCAAGTGAACACGCCAAAAGTACCGGCATGGATCCGCTAGAAGTAGAACAGTGGTGCACGGTGGCGGGCACCAATTCAGCCGCGGCAGTAGTGATTGAACTCCCGGGGATCTGGCAAGAAGGAGCGGTGAAGCAGCTAGTGATGTCGCTGTCCCCATGCCAGAAAGCATAGGTGATGGATGTGAGATCGAATTCCTCGCTTACTCATGCATTAATAGAGTGGAAGAATGAAATCCCAGAGCATTTCAGAGGTCCAAACATACAAGAAGCGGATAAACAGACATACAGCTTAATTCATGCGCTGCCATTTAAGGGAGAATGGTTCAAAATACCAAAACCATCACCTCCACAAGTATCTCCACCGCAGTCCCCGAAAGCAGGAAAGCAGAAGGCTAGAGAGAGTCCCGGGTCATCATCAACCACCCTCAGCGCAGAGCTGTGCGCGGTTCTAGGGGAGATTGTTGCCCAGTGCAAGAGGGATCCCACAGACTACCCGATGTCGGGATACAGAAAACTTAGAATATTTTCTGGAAGGAAACCTGTACCTTCGGGGGAAGAGGGATTTGAGGAATGGCTAGATGGCGCCATTCAGGCCCTAGAGGAGTGGGAAGTCCCAGAACACCAAAAAAAACAGAATCACTGAGAGTTTGAAGGGGCCTGCTCTAGAAGCCATACGCAACCTTAAGATAAGCAAGATAGACTGTGATGCACAGGATTATCTGGATATTCTGCAGAATGTGTTTGGCGGAACAGAAAAAGTCACGGAACTCACGTACCAGCTGGAACACTGCTACCAGAAGACAGGAGAGAAACTGTCAGAATTCATGAGACGTTTGGATAAAATTCTGCACAAGATCATACTGAAGAAGGGGATTGACCCAAGGAAGGTAGATGAGGCCCGTGTCCAGCAGGTCTTGAGGGGAGCTTAAAGTGGTTGTAAACCCACATTTAGTTTTTTTTTTTTCCCCCCACCTGTAAGAGAAAGGCATAATGAGCTAGTATGACTAGCATATTAGCTCATTATGTACCACTTACCTTAGAACGGGGCCCCCGAAGCCGTCCGCGTCCCTCCATCTAGCCGCATCCATCGCTGCGGCGATAGCCGGAAGGTTACTTCCGGGTATCGCCGCTGCAGCCAATCACAGCGCCGCTCCGGGGCTGTGATTGGCCGGAGCGGCGGTGACGTCACTCTGCGCATGCGCGCAAGAGCCGTCACAATCGGCTACGCCCAGCTATTGCTGGGAAGAAGCCGATTTTGTGAATGGGATTAACCCCATGAATGCGCCGTTCTCTACGGCGCGCATGCGCCGTAGACACGGAGCAATGTAATTTTTACTAAATATCTCCTAAACCGTGTAGGTTTAGGAGATATTTCTTGCACCTACAGGTAAGCCTTAATCTAGGCTTACCTGTAGGTGCAAGTTGAAAAAGTGGGTTTACAACCACTTTAACCCCTGGACCCCATCGCATTGACGCTACGCACCCGACGGGATACGAATAGCCTGGAATATCCTGATTTGATCCGAACGATCAGAGAGGAAGAGGCCATGCTGGAAGAGAAAAGGAGGAGCCAGCCAGTCGAGCCAACCAACCCTCCAGTGGTGATGGTCAGGTCGGCCATGACTTCTGAAAGAGACTCAGAAGTAGACACTTTAAAATCACAGATGTCTCAGGTGTTAGAGATGCTGACCTCTCTGATAGCAAAAGATTCGGAGAGTCCAAAGAGAGAAGTGCCAAGGAAGGAACTGTTCCCAATTGCCTCAGCACCCGCATCTCCACAAGAATGGGGAGATATAGTCTGTTTTACCTGTGGGGGAGTTGGCCATATTGCAGCTATATGTTCCAGTCCCAAGAAGAAGAAAACAGATAACCGCAAGCCGGCGGGAAACTCCAGAGGGCCCCGGTGAAGGAGTCAACCGGGTGCCCATCATCTTCAGTGAGCTCCAAACTGAATGAGAAGCAGAAGAAAAGAGGAGACAAAACCCCTCAAGGGAAACATAGCGTCCCTCAGCAGAGATACACCCCAGAGAAATGGGGTAAGACCCCCCAGAGGAGGCACAACACTCCCCAAAAGGGGCATGCACCTAAGAAAAACAATAATATCCCTCAGCGGGTCTGTACACCCATTGAAAGGAGGGAAATCAATGCATACCAGGCTCAAGAAAGACTAAAGTCCAAAGGGAGTTGGACGAAGGAGAGTCCGAAGGGAAAGGACCAGAAGAAAGTGACCCCTGCCAGGCCATATCCGGAGAAGCTGGTAGGCCCATCTCCTATAGTGCCCATTCAAGTGGAGGGAGTCTACACCAGAGCCATCTTGGATACTGGGGCACAAGTGACCCTACTATACCGGGATTTCTACGATAAGTACTTGAGTCATCTACCCATCCAGAAGATAGAGGAACTGGAAATATGGGGAATCGGAACCTAGAGCTTCCCCCTACGATGGCTATTTGCCCATAAAGATGACTTTCGACCCATCCGTGGCTGGGAAGGCCGAAGTGTTTGACACCCTGGCAGTTGTGTGCCCTCGGCCGCCTGGAGCCAACAAAAGTTCCCTCATAATAGGGACAAACACGGACCTGGTCCGGAGACTCCTGACCCCTCTAGTGAAAGAGAAGGGCCATGCAGCCACCAAAATCCATCCCATGCTGAAGACGGCCTACCAATGACTGGTCCTAGAGCAGAAGACCCCTGGAGAGGGGATAGGGAAGGTATGGAGACTTGGAAGAGAAGGGGTAGTGTTGCAACCCGGCGAAGTAACCTGTCTCAGGGCCACTGTGAAGCTTACTTGGGAACAACCCAGACCCTTTGTCATGCTGGAGTCCGACCCAAGGGAAGAGTCCTCCGGTCTGGAAGTGATACCAGAAGTGATTCTGCTGAAGGCCCTGAAGAAGGCCCATTGTAGAGTTCCGGTGAGTGTTAGGAACACTACAGGTGGCCCCATGGAAATCCCAGCCAGAATGCTGCTGGGCCAGGTGAGCCCTGCTGCCCCGGTTACCCTGTCAGAAGTCAAGGGGACGGGTGAAGGAGGCGATGTTTGGGAGAACCCGAATCTACCCAGGGCTTGGAAAGAGAGAGCCAAGGCCCAGTTGATCAGATGGGAGAAGATCTTCTCCAAAGATGAGTTTGATGTGGGGTGTGCAAGGAGTGCCACCCATCGAATCCGCCTTCAAGAAGACAAGCCATTCAGAGAAAGGGTCAGGTGGGTCCCACTAGCAGATCTGGAGGATCTGAGGGAACAACTCGCAGAACTCAAGAGGACTGGTGTGATCCGGGAGTCTAGAAGCCCCTATGTCTCCCCAATAGTGGTGGTCAGGAAGAAGAATGGGTCGTTGAGGCTATGTATAGACTACAGGACTCTCAACAGGAGAACCATCCCGAACCAGTACACCACTCCGAGGATAGAGGATGCCTTACAGAGTTTATCTGGAGCCAAGTGGTTCAGCGTTATGGATCTCAAGAGTGGATACTACCAGATCCCTATGCATCCAGAAGACAAGGAGAAGACAGCCTTCATAACCCCAGTGGGGTGCTTTGAGTTTGATCGAATGCCTCAGGGACTGTCTGGAGCTCCTGCTATCTTCCAGCGTCTCATGGAGAAGACTGTGGGAGACATGAATCTTATTGAGGTCCTTGTGTACCTGGACGACGTCATTGTCTTTGGGAGAACCTTGGAAGAACACGAAGAGAGGCTGGAAAAGGTGTTGAGAAGACTCAGTGAGGAGGGACTCAAGCTTTCGCCTGAGAAGTGTCGGTTCTACCAGTCTTCTGTGAACTATCTGGGGCACATAGTGTCTGAAGAAGGGGTGGCCACAGACCCTGAGAAGTTGGAGGCAGTTACCTCCTGGCCACGACCCACCACAGTAACAGAACTCAGATCCTTCTTGGGGTTCTGCTCCTATTACAGGAGGTTTGTGGAGGGATTTGCCCGAATTGCCAGACCATTGAATGAACTACTCAAGACAGAAGGGGAAGAGGACGACTCAGGACCCAGGAAGCCAGGAGAGTCAGTCAGAGATCAGTGGAATCAGAAGTGTGAAGAGGCCTTCCAGGCATTGAAGAAGAGCCTAACCACTGCCCCAGTCTTGGCCTACGCAGACCCAAAAAGACCCTATGAACTACATGTAGATGCTAGTCATGACGGTCTGGGAGGAGTACTTTACCAAGAACACGAAGGACAACTGCGACCTGTTGCCTACGTGAGTAGGAGCCTGACCCCCTCTGAGAAGAACTACCTCACTCACAAGCTGGAGTTCCTGGCCCTTAAGTGGGCGGTAGTAGACAAGTTTAAAGACTACCTGTATGGGGCGGAGTTCACTGTGAAGACCGACAACAACCCCCTTACCTACCTTTTCACCACAGCAAAGCTGGATGCCACTGGACACAGATGGCTGGCCGCACTGTCTGGATTCAATTTCAGCCTAAAGTACAGGCCAGGGGCTGGAAATCGAGACGCAGACGCTCTGTCCAGGAGATCTCATGCCCCCACCAGTGACACAGAAGACTGGACTCAAGTGGCACCTGACGGGGTGCGGGCCCTTTGTCAAGGGGCTGAATTACAAGCCAGAGGAGGCTCGAGGGCAGAAGAGATAGTAGTTACCATGGTAGGAGTCCCCAAACAATACTGTGGAGTAACCCAACTGGAAGAAGACAATCTGCCGAAACTGTCCAAGAAGGAGCTGAGATGCGATCAATTAGAAGACCCCATGGGGAAATTGGTCCTGGAAGCCCTGGAGAATCAGGATCCAAATAGACTCCTGCGCCACTCCTCAAGGGAAGCTTGCCTGGGATAGGTTGCAGGTGCATTAGGGTGTGGTCTACCGAAGGGGCCCCTCTGATGGCCTGGAAGATAAATGGCAATTGTTCCTTTCGGAAAAACATCGAGAGACTGTTCTGATTGCCCTGCATGACAATCACGGCCACCTAGGGGCGGAAAGGACCTTTCAACTTGTCAGAAGTTGGTTCTATTGGCCCTGCATGAGGGCAGAAGTAGAAGAGTATTGCCACTCATGTGCACGCTGCATCCAGAGGAAGACTTTACCCCATCAAGCTTCCCCAATGGGCCATCTACAAAGTCAAGGCCCAATGGATCTGGTATGCATTGATTTTCTCTGCCTCGAACCCGACCTGAGTGGACTAGGGAATGTTCTGGTGATAACCGATCATTTCACCCGGTATGCTCAAGCTTTTCCAACCAAATACCAGAAGGCTTCCACGGTGGCCAAGGTACTTATGGAGAAGTATTTCGTCCACTATGGATTACCGCAGCGACTCCATTCAGACCAAGGAAGGGACTTTGAGAGTCGGCTGATCCGGAAACTCCTGGATTCGTTAGGGTTCAAGAAAACTCGAACCACACCTTACCATCCACAAGGAGATGCTCAGCCGGAGAGGTTTAACCGAACCCTGCTCAACATGTTGGGAACCTTGGATAGTGAAAAGAAACAGCATTGGAGCAGACACATAGCAGCTATAGTCCACGCTTACAACTGTACCACAAGTGATGCTACAGGCTACTCCCCCTATCGACTCATGTTTGGGAGAGAAGCAAGGCTGCCCGTGGACCTGGTCTTTGGCACGTCCTTGGACCACTCCTCAGCCACATCCCACAAAGGATATGTGGACAGGCTCAGACACAGCCTGAAGGTAGCCTATGAACAGGCCCAAGCGGCCTCAGATCAAAGGGGAGCTCGTAATAAAAGAAACTTCGACCTGAAGGTCCGTGTCCAGGACTTACAGCCAGGGGACCGAGTACTACTGCGCAATCTGGGGGTCCCCGGTAAACACAAACTTGCAGACAGATGGAGGCCCGAACCCTATGTCATCTGTAAGAAGCTGCCAGGCCTACCGGTCTACAAGTTAAAGCCAGAAGGGAAGGTGGGGCCACTGAAAACCTGGCATCGAAACCACCTGCTCCCACTTGCCAAAGCAGTCAGGATACCTCCAGCGAGGGACTCTCCTGAACCAGCCTCCATCCTAGATACCCCCAGACCAAACACTAGGTCCCAGGCCTCTCGAGCTGAAGATGTAGAGGCCTCCGAACTCAGTGGAGATGAAGGAACAGAACTTGATTGGCTGTGGTCTTCCCCAACTCCAGGAACTTCTGCTATAGATCTTCCAACCACTGAAAACACTATAGATGGAACACTGAATGCAGAAGCCACTGAGTTCATCCCATCTAGTCCTCTGTCAGACCATTGGGAGGATGCCTGTGACACTTACTCAGAAGAGGACCCTAGAGACTCTATGTATCCTTCGGCTCCTGAAGCATGATGTTCCAGAGCCCGCTGTGGCGCCAGAGCCAGAAAACCCAAGAGAGAAAAGGGCTCGAAGAGTCATAAGGCCTCCCAGAAGGTTGACCTACCCACATATGGGGAATAGCTCAGAAGATTCTGTGGTCACTGCCAGGAGGAGTGCAGAGAATCCGGATTCCTCCACTGTTCATTTGGTGGAGGGCAGCCCCAACTCACTCTCTGGCACAGTTAGGCAGGCCACTCAGAGTAATGTGACCTGTGGGCAAGGGAATTCAACCCCTCTGTTTTGGTGGGAATTCCCTATGCCGACATCATACGCAACGTTGTCTAGGGTTGTACGCAGTGTATGTTAGAATTATCTTTGGGGACCAAAGAGTTTAAGTGGGGGGAGTGTGTAGCGGGGTCTCCTTTAAGACTCATTGGACTACCTTTCCCAGAACCCCCCTTGGCACCCAGGGTGCAGTGTTGTCACCACAGAGACTCATGGGTGGAGCTATATAAGGAGGAGGCGAGGCTAAGCTCGGCCTCTTTGGGACACGAGACTTCAGTGGATAGATCTTCCTGTGCGGATCCGCTGTGGTGTAAGGCCTGAAGCCTGGGGCCTTGCGCAGCTACCCAAAGAACCTTCCACCCTATTGCGAGCCTGGGTGGCATCTGACTTGGTCATCCTCAACCATTGCTGAGCCAGGGACCCGACCGCTGGAGACGCTGTGTGTGGAGACACAGCAGGTGGAAGTCCCGGACTGGGATCGCGTCCGGAGGGGTGAGCGAGCACCTGCTCAATCCATATACTTTACACTATTGTTAGGCCTACAGACTGCCGTGGCCCACCAGTTCATATTTGAGTCCCCACTGGAGATCCATAGCAGAACTGAGTCAAAAGGATCTCTAGTGAAGTGCTCCGTGTTGGTACTTTTACCCCCCTCCTTTTGGATTACAAATGTGTTCCTGAAATGTGCACCACCATTTAAAGACTTGCATGCAAAGAATTCATCTCCTAGAGACTAAGTTATAGGGTCAGGCCTGATCGGGTATTAGAGTTTAGTAGCTGCGCCACAGGGCGCTTAGTTAACGGTCGCCCCACGTGGCACGCCATTACTGTGTTTCATTAATGTGTAGTGTACCAATTGCTGCAGGACTCTGCCAGAAGCATATGTTATCTGTTTTACTGTTGATTTATTTTACTAAGTGAGAGTAAACTCATTATTCTTTTACTACTTGCATTGGCGTCTGAATTTTCCATAGAGCATAAGATAAATTACCCTAGACTAACTGTGCCAGAGTGGGTCGAGTGAATTGCCGGGGGTTGGCGGAGCTGTCTTCAGGGCCCAAAACTAATACTGCGGCCCTCTTAGCTGAGGGTATTGCTACATAAGTGTACACAGAGTAGGCAGGTTATATAGCAGGAGGGTGAAGGGAACACCATTTTATAGTTTCATAGTAGGTAAGGTTGAATAAAGACACCAGTCCATCCAGTTCAACCTGTGTAGGTGTATGTGTGTCAGTGTCGTTTAATCGTTTCCCATATCCCTTTATGTTGTGTTCACTAAGATGCATGTCTAAGAGTCTTTTAAAACTATCAATACTCCCCCCCTGACCACCAATTGTGGAAGAGAATTCCACATCCTTATCGCCCTGACAGTAAAAAACCTCCTATGCAACTTAGGAATAAACTGTTTCTCCTCCAGTTTCATTGTGTGGCCCTGTGTCCTCTAACACTCCCTGAGACTGAAAGGTTTTCTTCCTACGCTGGGATCACCATTGGGGTATTTGTATACCGCTATCATATCCCCTCTCAAGCGTCTCTTCTCCAGAGAGAATAAGTACATCGCTTGCAGTAATTTCCCGTAATTGAGGTCATTCAGAACACTTATTAATTTTGTTGCTCTTCTCTGGACTTTTTGCAGAGCCAGCACATCCTTCCTGAGGACTGGTGACCAGAACTGGACGGAATATTTCAGATGTGGCAGAACCAGAGTTTTATAAATTGGCAGGATTATCGTTTTATCTTTGGAGTAAATTCCCTTTTTTATGCATGCTAATTGCTAATAGTCTACTGGCTTTACTTGCTGCAGCTTGATATTGCATGTTATTGCTCAGTGTGTCTTCTACCAGAACCCCCAGGTCTTTCTTCTTCCTGGATTCCCCCAGTGGTTCTCCCCCTAGTGAGTAGTTTGCGTTTATATTTTTAGCCCTCAAGTGCATTACTTTACATTTTTCAACATTAAACCTAATTTTCCATGTAGTTGCCTACCCCATTATTTTATTCAGGTCTTCCTGTAAAGTTTCTATATCCTGATATGAAGTTATTGCCCTGCTTAATTTTGTGTCGTCCGCAAAAAATGAGATTGAGCTATTTATACTGACCTCTATATCGTTATTGAATAAATTAAACAGAATTGGTCCGAGGACAGAGCCTTGGGGTACCTCACTTCCCACTCCAGACCAGTCAGGTTATTTATCACCACCCTTTGAACATTTTTAAGACTAGTTAGCATTGGGCTGAAAACTCCACTTTAAGATGCTATTTTTATACTATAATCAGTCTAATTCTAACATACAGCATCTTAACATTCAAATACTTGCATCACCTGCATCACCTAGACAAAATACCAGATTCTCCCTTTTTGAGATATCATGAACAGGGTATACTTGCCTTCTCTGCACTCTTCTGCCACTGATCTGATGGAAGAGACTGAGAAATATTTTGAGTGGGAGGGAAACACATGACAACCCCCCAGTTCTCCAAATGGATGTAGGGAAGGTTCAGTGCAAGAACAAAAAAACCAGTGTGGGTGCATGCGTGTGGTCCTGTGCATAGGGTCACTACTGGATGGGCATGTATACATGCACGTATTAGCGGCCAAACTAAGAGGCACCAGTATTGGTGCCAAGTGGCCTATATAAACTGGAGTGTAACAAGGTCAGATTGCTGAGTGGTCTTCAGCTAGTTACTGATTAATCTTCAAACTAACTTGCTACTTCTGCTTTCCTGTGTATGACTCAGCTTGCTTTTGACCTGTCCCTGGATCCCTGTCTTCTCGTTGTGACTTAGGCATGTGTTTTGGACTCTACTTTCTGCCTTCTGACTGTTGCTAAAATCTGCCTGTATCCTGAAGCTATTGGTGACCTTCAGCTTGTGTCCTGGCTATGCACCTACCTTTTGATCAGGCACCAGGATTGTTAGACTAGAGGTCCAAGAGAAGCCCCCAATTCAGCTAAATCTTCACAAGGTAGGTTACAGGAGGTAGCCCATCACTAAGTCCAAGAGCAGTTATATTGGGTGAGCTTTGTTTTGGTATTGTCTTTCAGAAAAGTAATCTTTTACAGGAATTTGGGGGTTCTTTGGTTGCCGATCAGGGCAGCGGACCAGCAGGGTAATAATGACTATACCTTACTCATGGTGCCTTTTATAAAGCAAACCAAGGGCACATACTATATTTGGTGATTGTTATTCTGACTGCCCTTTTCGTTGGTATTTATATACTGCTCTTTTGGTCCCAAAACAGAATTTACAAGTTAAGCATCTATACATGTTGTGTTGTGTGCACATCGTAGTTCTACAATCTTTTGAGCATAAAGATATTCTAATACTACTAAAAGTTATCACAGAAATCTTACTGTAAGTAGCGGAAGTCAGATAAAACAATATTCAATGCATTACCTGCTAATTGATCGGATGCGTTGGCGGCATCGGAGGAAGTTCCCACCCCGTTGTTATGGCAACCTGTCAATCAATATAGAAAACCCAGAAGAAAGCTAGCAAACCACGCCGATCCTAGGACTGATGACACTCCGCGGAGGCAGCAGGATATGACGTACATTGCCGCGTGAAAGAAAAACGGAAACGGAGATCTATATTTAGCCTACAGGTAATATGCTTTGGAAATAAAAAAACGATATTCTAAACATTCATTGTATTGCGATCAGCAATGCTGGGGGTCCGAGGATCAAAAATAGGGTGGAACTCCGCTTTAACATTTTAACTGTTGTATCCCCTTAATTCAGTTCAAATGAAATTACAATCCAGCAAGAAGGAAGCTGCTTTACTTCTCTATCATCTTCAAGAGAGTATGCAATAAATCAATTGAAAATAGAATGTACAGTTTGCTTTTAACTCAAACCAATTTTTCTCAAGAGCATTCTGTGCAGTATTTTTAAGAAAAAATTGATTTAAATGGGGGGAAATCCATCACCAAGCTGCTCGAGATTTCAACAATCAAGAAAATATAATTCAGAAAATCAATATGTTATTAGGGCTTTATTACTTTGTCATGGATTGAACTGTCAGCTTTATCATTACTGTAAAAGTTTCTCGTAAACTCTATTTTACACATCTCAAGGCATTTCAGCCAAACACATACTGAACAAAGTATTTTAATAGTTATGTCTGGTGAGATTAAGGTCTCTAAAGCCGCGTACACATGGTCGGTTTTACCGATGAAAACAGTCCGATGGATTTTTTTTATCGGACAAACCGATCGTGTATGGGCCCCATCGGTCTTTTTTCCATCAGTGTCAAAAAATAGAACATGTTTTAAATTTTTCCGATTGATAAAAAAACGATAGCAAATTCCGATCGTCTATGGGCAAGTCCATCGGTTAAAAAACTCACGCATGCTCAGAATCAAGTCGACACATGCTCAGAAGCATTGAACTTCATTTTTCTCGGCTCATCGGAGTGTTTTACGTCACCGCGTTTGGAACGGTCGGTTTTTTGACTGATGGCGTGTAGGCAAGACTGATGGAAGTCAGCTTCATCGGTTTTCCGATGGAAAAATCCATCGGTTTAAAAACCATAGGAAATCCGATCGTGTGTGCAGGGCTTTGCTGATCTAAAGGCTTTAATAATTATAGTTCACCTGATCAGGCACAAGCATGCACATAAAGAGTTCTGACTTTTCCTTGACTTTCTTACTGCATGCATGTTCCCGGTCAGTGCCTCAAGGCTGCAGTCACACCTGGGTGATGCGTTTTGCACATTGCGTGTTTGTCATGCATTAGTATGCATGTTTTTGAGCATTTTTGTACAGTGTTTTGAAACAGTTTTTGAGCACTTCTGGGCGTCCAGCTTTGAGCTAAAAAAACTCTCAAGTGTGAACAGGGTATAAATTATAAGGCTCCATTTACACCTGAGCATATCGATTTACTGGCCCTTTTTTGGGTGTTTTTTAATGATTTTTTGTAGGTTTTTTACCAGCTTTTTTAAAGCGTTTTAAAAGCGTATTACAAGCGTTTTACAGCTTACGGCGGTTTTTTTTAGCCAATAGAAAGTACTAGGGGGAGGTGAAGGAGAGGAAATTAGGGATGGAGAGCTGCTGTTTGAGCAGAAAATGAGCCACAAACCACTTGTAAAACGCTCAAGTCAGGCATTTCTATTGAAGTCTATGGGGTCTATGTAATCTGCCAAAAAGAAGCTCATGTACTTTTTTGATGTGAACAGGGGCCAGTGAAATGAATAGGATTTGGCTTGTTGAGCGTCTTAGAGCTACAAGCTTCAAGCAGAAAATCACCCAGCTGTGAACAGGGCCTTATGCCCTGTACACACGGTCGGGATTTCCAACGGCAAAAAGTCTGTCGGAAATTCCAATGGGAAAATAGAGAACCTGCTCTCTATCTAAAGCTGTCGGAATTCCTGACAGAAAGCTCCCATCTGACTTTTTCTGTCTGGAATTCCGACCTTGTGTACGCAGCAT
The DNA here is from genome assembly GCA_029206835.1 of Rana muscosa. Lineage (NCBI taxonomy): Eukaryota > Metazoa > Chordata > Amphibia > Anura > Ranidae > Rana > Rana muscosa. Next base: position 1,029,215,513 of record CM055116.1, read on the forward strand.
AAGTGGATGTTTCCCATGATGGTCTGCATGGAAATACTACTTGCCTAGGAACATCCTCCCCTTATGACTGACATCTCTGTCTTCCCGCTTGTCGCCACAGGTTACAGATGTGAAGAGATCCAAAGATTATATCACTGAGTGCAAAATATTTTGTAGACCAGTGTAGCGGGGTCTCTAAATTTAGGTGGGACACCCAGGTGTGTAAGTATGGGAATAGTGGACCGCTTGTGTTCGTGGAGGATTGGATGGTGTAATAATCTCTTTGGCCTCTGGGTGGCGGGGTACCTGGAGGCTCAAGGTAGATTTGCCATTACAGTGCTACCCTTTTTGTCCCTTTCCGGAGATGGTACGGCGAGGGCGGGGAACCTGCCGTGGTGTCGATGGGAGGATATAAAAGGGGGAGACGCCCTAACCACAAGGTCTTCAGGAGGATCTTCTTCACGCGCCCAGGCACCTTAGGCCTGGGTGCGGGCGGTTCTGGATTCCGGCCCAGGCGCCCTAGGCCTGACCGGAATGGAGTTGGAGTCCATCCCAGGCACCTTCAGCCTGGGGTGAGGTACTAAACTAGGAGGCCTGGGGTCCAGTGACTTCGACTGGATCCCGCGAGGGTGGAGACGTCCGAGGGTCCCTGAGGTGGATGGGGCCCATGTCTGAGGTGAGGAGGCCGGGGAGGTTACCCGTCCAGAGAGTCTGGAGCAGCATCAACCCAGTGACGGATGGGCCTCTGGTAACTCCCTTGGAGGGACATCTTCCCCTGATAGGGGCCGCAGCGCAGCGAAGGTACTCCTATCTACGTTCTCTTAATTCGCTGGTAGAGATTCTAAGTCCTTTCTAGCTAAATGCTATAGTAACCGCTGGCGAGATCGCAGTGGTTTAGTTAATAACCAGGATAGTGCCTCGACCTGCTCATTCCCCGTATCAAAATGTTATCAAGTCGCAACCAGATGGCTACTGAAGCACTGTTTATTGTGAGATGTACAATAAAGTAAGAGTTGGACTGTGATCGGTGTGTGTAACTCTGGTTAATGGGAGCAGAGGGAAGTGTTGGCACAGCAGGGCTGTATTCTAGACAAAAGCACATAGGCCCGAGGAAATATCTGGTACTGGCCTTCACCTCACCCACAGTTATGGGGAGGACATGGGCCGTAGCGCATCTCACCCTGTCGTGTGACATACCCCTAGACAAAGGAGATGGGGTGAGGCCGCTACACCAGTTACTTTTCTAAGACTGCTACGGCTACCACTGACTGCAGAGCTGCTTGGCTTTTTTTATGTTGTAAATCCCACTGAAAGGCAATGTATTTGTGAAGCTGCACTGCATGGCAACGGAGAATGCCAAGCAACTCTGATCAGTAGACTAGTGGCCTCAAAGCTTCTTGGCACAGTTGTTAAAAGCTATTTACACAGGAAGTTAAAGAGGAACTGCAGTCTGCTCACATAATTTGTGATAAAAACATCTTTGTCATTCTGAAGCTTCCCTCCAACCACTTTGCATATTATTTTATATATACTGTGATTCTGTACTTGCCAAATATGCTGCAGAAATCTCCCTCCACTGAGTCTGGCTGCATCCATTTTAACTGTGGGCAGCTGAAGCTGCTGCCTGATCACTTCCTGGATTTACACAGACACACACCTCCAGCTCTGCAGTTCTCATTGGCCCTCTTATGACTCACCCCCCCCCTCCCTCCCTTCCTGGCAAGCTCTCAGTTGAGAGAGCTGTGCATGAAGTCATAAGCCTAGGCTTTTTACGAGACAAGAAACAGGAAGTGGGCTGTATAAGGTATTTACTGGCAGAAAAAAAATGTTTTACTATCCAAAGTTAAAACAACAAGGGCAGAGGATTTAATAGATTGAAAGATGAAAAAATTACTAATGTTCCGCTTTAAAGATAACTTTCAGGCATCGAGGCAAAAAAGCTGATAATTTACAAATAAGGCTTTGTGTTATAGGCTATACCTAGGCCAAAATACACAAGCAGCATCGCATCTGATAGTCATTTACCAAGGAACAAACCGAAATATACAGTTATCCAGATGATTCACATCTGAGATAATTGTGTATTGCTGGCGTCATAAAAACTGACTGCTAGAGGCCATTGTATAGCAGAACAAAAACTAGATGAACCAAAGTTTAGCATTATTTACCGTGTTGGTCTAGTTCATGCTGTTTCACCCAGGGTGTCGGTCGGCCGCCCGCATCTTACCAACCCATGGCATCATCGATTGCTAAGGACAGGTTGGGCAGCTTGCACAGCTTTTAATTTAGCAAGAAAGAGTAAAGATAACAGCATAGAGAATGAAAGAACTGGAAGGAGGTGTGGGATGTCCTCTATCCCTCCTCCTCTGTACTGACGTTAACAGAGTAACCCTCTAACCCCTAACCCTCTTAAGGCTGCTCATGTCTCATTGAGTGGGGGGGATTTACAACCTAAAGACTATTTTGTCTGCCAAACAAACTACAGTGCCTTGAAAAAGTATTAATACCCCTTGACATTTTCCACATTTTGTCATGTTACAACCAAAAACATAAATGTATTTTATTGGGATTTTATGTGACAGACCAACACAAAGCGGCACATAATTGTGAAGTGGAAGGAAAACTATTAATGGTTTTCTTTTTTTGACATTCTTTATTTTATTTTAAAGAGAAAAAAAAAAACTGCTTTTACACAGTCAGACACAAAAAAAAAGCAATTGCATATAGACCTTGAGATAGGGCTTAAACAGGAATAATTCCCTACATTGGCACACAAAATCATACAGCCATATTCCTTGTGTTATAGTAACAGTGTTAACAGACTCTCAGGGCTCTGGCGTCTTGACTTTCCGGTAGTCCAAAAAAATATTTAAAAAAATTAAATAAAATGAAATATATATTTAAATGATATAGAAAGACTCCTAATCCCCCTCCACTAGAGCATGGCCATACTCCCTGGATCAGGTAAAGAGAGACCAATTGGACCATTTTTTGTTAGATTTCTCCTCTTTGCCTTGCAAAGTTGCAGTAATATTTTCCATGGCGTGTATGTCAGCTATTTTAGTAAGCCATAGCAAAATCGAGGGAATTTGGTATTTACTAGCTACTGAGGAATAATGAGCAAAGTAAAGAATATAATCCCGCTGCTCATCGGAAAATGTGATATCCAAGTCTCTTTCCCATTTCCGAAGAAATCCGGGGATGTGTCTCTCAGGAGGATGTATTAGCACTTTATAGGCCTCAGATACCCTGTGGGCGGAGGGAGTCTCTGCCAAACATAAATTTTCTAACGGTGAATTTGGACCGTTTGACCACCCCTCGCGCCAAAGACAGCTAAGGAAGTGGGTAAGTTGCTGGAGCTGCGACGGGTCTAAAGGTGAATTAAACATCGACTGTAATTCAGTTCTGTCCTCAACCTGGAGTGTACAAGGTAGTTGCAGAGATGAAATTTACCTTGCCAGGGGAGAATGCTGGATTTCCCAATACTGGGTAAAGCCCTGTGATCTCCCCATCTGACTTGGAGAAAAAGTGAATCTGTTGGACTACTCGGAGGGTTGCTCCTATAAGGGGATGATGCTGTAGGTTTCCAAGAGTTCTTGGGCGTAGCCATGGCAGACATTGTAGAGGGATCCCCGTATTAAATTGTTCGATCAATACCCTCGTCTCTGCACCATGCTAATACCCTGGCGAGATGGACTGCCTGATAATATGGAAGAGGGTCTGGGAAGGCCATGCCTCCATGGGTCTTAGTCATGCCCAAATAGACGTGAGACAGGCGTGGATGCGTTTTCGCCCAAACAAATCTGATAAAGACACTGCGCACTGACTTCAAAAAGGAAGTCGGAACAGCTATTGGCAAAGTCTGAAAAAGATAAAGTAACCTCCGCATTATATTCATTTTGAGAATGGTGTTCCGACCCATACATGTGTAGGAGCCCTTGTTTCATCTTTCCATGTCAGAAACAAGGGCACGCAGCATTGGCGGAAATTAGCTGAGAATATTTTATCCATAGAGGAGGTCAATTTGACCCCTAGATATGTCAGGTGAGAAGATGCCCAAGGGAAAGAAAGCGAAGATCGAAGAGCCTGAACTCTTGTAGGGGCCAGCGTAATGTTAAGCAATTCAGATTTGTGAGTATTGATTTTTAAATTTGAAAGGGTACTATACCGATTGAACTCGAGTAATAGGTTTGGCAACGTAGTTTCCGGGGACATAATGAAAAACAACATGTAGTCCGCAAAGGCTGCAATTTTATGATCCACCTTGGCAATTGAAATACCCTGGATATCTGTACTTCCTCGTACAAATCGTAAAAATGGCTCCAGAGTCAAGATAAAAATAAGCGGAGACAAGGGACAGCCTTGTCTAGTGCCATTGGTCAGATTAAAGTACGTGGAAGTTACCTTGTTGATTCTGACAGCCGCAGACAGGGCAGAATATATTGCGTCTATCCATTTGCTAAATACCTTCCCAACTCCAATATGTATAAGCGTCTCCTTCAGAAAAGTCAAATCCACCCTGTCGAAAGCCTTCTCTGCGTCAGAGGAGAGCATACATAGAGGTATTTTACGAGAATGAGCCAGATGTCTGATGTTGAGAGCTCTGGTAGTGTTATCCCCTTCGCCTCCTTGGTAGGCATAAACCCGATAAATGGTTTTCAGTATTTTTTTTTACAAATAAAGATCTGAAAAGTGTGGTGTGCATTTGTATTCAGCCCCCCTGAGTCAATACTTTGTAGAACCCCCTTTCACTGCACTTCTTTTTGGGGATGTCTCTACCAGCTATGCACATCTAGAGAGTGACATTTTTGTCCATTCTTCTTTGCAAAATAGCTCAAGCTCTGTCAGATTGGATGTAGAGCGTCTGTGAACAGCAATTTTCAAGTCTTGCCACAGATTCTTATTTGGATTTAGGTCTGGACTTTGACTGGGCCATTCTAATGCATGAATATGCTTTGATCTAAACCATTCTATTGTAGCTCTGGCTGTATGTTTAGGGTCGTTGTCCTGCTGGAAGGTGAACCTCCGCCCCAGTCTCAAGTCTTTTGCACACGCTAACAAGTTTTCTTCTAAGATTGCCTTTTATTTGGCTCCATCCATCTTCCCATCAACTCTGACCAGCTTTCCTGTCCCTGCTGAAGAAAAGCATCCTTGCAACATTATGCTGCCACCACCATGTTTCACAGTGGGGGTGGTGTGTTCAGAGTGATGTGCAGTGTTAGTTTTCCACCACACATACCATTTTGCTTTGAGGCCAAAAAGTTCAATTTTGGTCACATCTGACCAGAGCACCTTCTTCCACATGTTTGCTCTGTCCCCCACATGGCTTCTCACAAACTGCAAACAGGACTTCATTTGGCTTTCTTTCTTTCAACAATGGCTTTCTTCTTGCCACTCTTCCATAGAGGCCAGATTTGTGGAGTGCACGACTAATAGTTGTTCTGTGGACAGATTCTCCCACCTGAGCTATGCATCTCTGCAGCTCCTCCAGAGTTATCATGGGTCTCTCGGCTGCTTCTCTGATTAATGCTCTTCTTGCCCGGCCTGTCAGTTTAGGTGGATGGCCATGTCTTGGTAGATTTGCAGTTGTGCCATACTTTTTCGTTTTGAATCCATGATGGATTGAACAGTGCTCCATGAGATGTTCAGAGCTTGGGATTTTCTTTTATAACCTAACCCTGCTTTGAAATTCTCCACAAGTTTATCCCTGACCTGTCTGGTGTGTTCCTTGGTCTTCATGATGCTGTTTGTTCACTAAGATTCTCTAACAAACCTCTTAGGGCTTCACAGAACAGCTGTATTTATATTGAGATTAAATTACACACAGGGGGACTCTATATCCACTTAAGCCCCGGACCATTTAGATGGCCAAAGACCAGAGCACTTTTTGCGATTCAGCACTGCGTCGCTTTAACTGACAATTGCGCGGTCATGCGACGTGGCTCCCAAACAAAATTGACGTCCTTTTTTTCCCACAAATAGAGCTTTTTTTCGGTGGTATTTAATCACCTCTGCGGTTTTTATTTTTTGCGCTATAAACAAAAATAGAGCGACAATTTTGAAAAAAATGCAATATTTTTTACTTTTTGCTATAATAAATATCCCCAAAAAATCTATAAAAAAATAAAAATTTCCACAGTTTAGGCCGATACGTATTTTTCTACATATTTTTTGAAAAAAAAATCGCAATAAGCGTATATTGGTTGCTTTGCGCAAAAGTTATAGCATCTACAAAATAGGGGATAGTTTTATTTCATTTTTATTTCCTAGTAATGGCAGCGATCTGCGATTTTTATCGTGACCGCGACTTTATGGCGGACACATCGGACACTTTTTGGGACCATTGTAATTTTTACAGCGATCAGTGATATAAATATGCACCGATTACTGTGAAAATGACACTGGCAGTGAAGGGGTTAACCACTAGGTGGCGATGAAGGGGTTAAGTGTGTCCTAGGGAGTGATTCTAACTGTTAGGGGGTGTGGCTACAAGTAACACGTCACTGATCGCTGCTCCTAATGACAGGGAGCAGACGATCAGTGACAGTGTCACTAGGCAGAACAGGGAGATGCTTGTTTACACTTGCCTCTCCCCGTTCTGCAGCTCTGCAGCGTGGGCACGGTCACGGAGCTCGCGACAGGGGCATTTCAATGTGACGGAAATATACGTTACTTTGCCCAGCCGTGCCATTCTGCCGACGTAAATGTACAGGAGACGGTCCTTAAGCGGATATACTAATTAGGTGACTTCTGAGGGCAATTGGTTCCACTAGATTTTGGTTAGGGGTATCAGAGTAAAGGGGGCTGAATACAAATGCACACCACACTTTTCAGATATTTATTTGTAAAAAATTTGGAAAACCATTTATCTGTTTCCTTCCACTTCACAATTATGTGCCACTTTGTGTTGGTCTATCACATAAAATCCCAATAAAATACATTTACATTGTGGTTGTAACGTGACAAAATGTGGAAATTTCAAGGGGTATGAATACTTTTTCAAGTCACGGTGCATTTTAGGGTTTTTTCACAGAGCGTGAATGCATGTGAAATCGAGCGTTTTCCCACAACACACAAAAATGCGCTCCTTTTTTTCCAGATGTGTGGGGGTGCCCCATGCATCCACCAATTGCATGTACGTTTGCGCCCACTAAAACGCATGGTATCGAAGCACTATTTAAAAATCCTATTTGTAACTAACTAGATGGGCCGTCCCCTTAAAGTAGTAAACTCCTGTTAAAAAAAAAAAGTTTCCTCCTGCAAGGCAATATCATAATTGCATCGCATACTAGCACATTATGAAAGACTTACCTTGAAAGGAAGCCCTCCAGCTGGGTTCTGTCACCGTTGCAGAGGCTCCCATCTTCACTCGGTCTTTCTTCCGGGTTTGCTGGCTGCGGACGCTTGAATGGCCGAGGCCAGGTGATGTCACAGGAGTTCAAAGCGCATGCGCCGGTAACATTACCGGCTGCTGCTCGCTAAAATATCTTCTAAATGGTGCACATTTAGGAGCTATTAATTTTTACCTACAGGTAAGCTTTATTATAAACTTACCTGTACGTAAAAATTAAAAAGTGAGTTTAATACCACTTTAAAATAACCACATCAATGCAAGCTTTGACAGTTGTGCACATAAGTTTACATACCCTGGCAGAATTTATGATTTCTTGGCCATTTTTCAGAGAATATGAATGGTAAAACAAAAACTTTTAGAGTCAATCAACTATGTTTACTCTTTTTAAATCATAATGACAACAGAAAATACCCAAATGACCCTGATCAAAAGTTTACATACCCCAGTTCTTAATACCGTGTATTGCCCCCTTTAACATCAATGACAGCTTGAAGTCTTTTGTGGTATTTGTGGATGAGGCTCTTTATCTTCTCAGATGGTAAAGCTGCCCATTCCTCTTGGCAAAAAGCCTCCAGTTCCTGTAAATTCTTGGGCTGTCTTGCATGAACTGCACCTTTGAGATCTCTCCAGAGTGGCTCAATGATATTGAGGTCAGGAGACTGAGATGGCCACTCCAGAACCTTCACTTTATTCTACTGTAGCCAATGACAGGTCGACTTAGCCTTGTGTTTTGGATCACTGTCATGTTGGAATGTCCAAGTACGTCCCATGCGCAGCTTCCTGGCTGATGAATGCAAATGTTCCTCCAGTATTTTTTGATAACATACTGCATTCATCTTGCCAACTGTTTTGACCAAAATTTCCTGTGCCTTTGTAGCTCACACATCCCCAAAACATCAGAGATCCACCTCCGTGTTTCACAGTAGGAATGGTGTACCTTTTATCATAGGCCTTGTTGACTCCTCTCCAAATGTAGCGTTTATGGTTGTGGCCAAAAAGCTAAATTTTGGTCTCATCACTCCAAATGACTTTGTCCCAGAAGGTTTGAGGCTTATCTCTGTACCGTTTGGTGTATTGTAAGCGGGGGGCATTTGCGTAGTAATGGTTTTTGTGCTGGTGACTCGACCATGCAACCCATCTTTCTTCAAGTGCCTCCTTATTGTGCACCTGGAAACAGCCACGCCACATGTTTTCAGAGAGTCCTGTATTTCATCTGAAGTTATTTGTGGGTTTTTCTTTGCATCCCGAACAATTTTCCTGGCAGTTGTGGCTGAAATTTTAGTTGGTCTACCTGACCGTGGTTTGGTTTCAACAGAACCCCTCATTTTCCACTTCTTGATTAGGGTTTTAACACTGCTGATTGGCATTCTTAATTCCTAAATATCTTTTTATATCACTTTCCTGTTTTATACAGTTCAATTAACTTTTCCCACAGATCCTTTGACAATTCTTTTGCTTTCACCATGACTCAGAATGCAGAATTGTCAGTGCAGCACTGGCTGAAAGATGCAAGGGTCTGTCAGGAGTCCAGAAACTCGTTGACCTTTTATACGCACACACTAATTAAAAGCAAACAGATCACAGGTGAGGATGGTTACCTTTAGACCCGGTTCACACCAGGGTGGCGCGACGCGGCACGACTTGTGGGGGCGACCTCGGCGGCGCGATCTCAAGACGACTTGAGACGCCCGCCGAGGCGATTTGCATAAGACTTCTGTATAGAAGTCAATGCAGGTCGCCTTGGGTCGCCCCCAAAAGTAGTACAGGAACCTTTTTCTAAGTCGGAGCGACCTGAGTCGCTCTTACTTAGAACGGTTCCATTGAAAAGCGGGGGACGCGACTTGTCAGGCGACTGAGTTGCCTGACGAGTCGCCCTGGTGTGAACCGGCTCTTAATAGCCATGCAAACCCCTTTGTGTCAACTTGTGTGCATGTTATCAGGCCTAAATCACCAGGGTATGTAAACTTTTGATCAGGGTCATTTGGGTAGTTTCTGTTGTGATTATGATTTAAAAAGAGTAAACACAGCTGATTGACAATAAATGGCTTCAGCCAAACACTAACCATGAGTGAAAGAAAAGTTTTTGTGTTGTCATTCATATTCTCTGAAAAATGGCCAAGAAATTATACATTCTGTCAGGGTATGTAAACTTATGAGCACAACTGTGTGTGTATATGTGTGTATGTTTGTATATATATATATATATATATATATATATATATATATATAAATAAATAAATATTTAGAGGTGGAGAGGGCTGGAACTTCCTCTTCCTATTTGATTTATATATATAGGTACCTCTAGGAAGGCACGGTTTCCCTGTTTTGGTGGCACTTGAAGCACTAGAATGGACTTTCCTGCCCATTAATTCTCCATTGTGACTTCCTCTTCCTGTTTGATGTGTATATATATATATATATATATATATATATATATATAGGTCCCTCTGAGTGGAATGACTGTGTCTGCGGCTTCCCTGTTTTAATAAATATTTATTACCGGTAGTTATTTATTACATATAACGTGCTTAGTTTTTGGGCGTATATATTGAAGCTTGTATTGATTTTATATGGCTATTTTAAGGGGACAGCGTACTTAATTAGTTATATATTTAATTTATTCCAACACTGTTTAGAGTGTGGCTTTCTCTAAAATGTAATTTGAGTTTTTTTTAATGATTCATTTGATTTTCACAAAGCGCAGAGGTTTATTTTACACAAATCGATTTTAAAGATCACGACACCTGCACCATTTTTCCATGTTTCACGAGCATAGTGCAGCCTTAAAAATACACAATGTATGAGAACACGCAAAAAAAGTGCTTCTGCTAGGACGCACCTCCTTGTGTGAGCAACCCTCAGACTGGTATGCCTCAGGATCGTGCGCAATTCTATAGGGTACCTTGACTGAAAAAAGGTTAAAAACTGGTCTAGATGACTAATTTTGGAGTAACAACAACAATATCTGCAAAGAAGACCTTGGGCACTTAGTAGAAGACCTGGGACACCAGGCCTAACAATGCCCCTGGTACCTATTGACATCAGAATACTGTACTGAGCACCTGATAGAGAAATTAAACAGCAATGAATGTATTAAAGATACAGGTAGGTGGCCCCTGAAGTCTTTCGGGCTTACTGGCTATCCAGCTCATGCTATGGAATCATATTATTCTAGATTACACTGAGCTTTTGCATACTGTATTTAGCTGCATATGTGCATCCAAACTGTTAACCGTGTGAGAATAGAAATATTCCTGAATATACGACTTATATTAAAGTAAATAATTTTGTGGAAAACTGTCTTCTGCAATGCAATCCATCTGCTGATGCATACACAGTGTCTAATATTGTGACAGCATTTAGACATGAAGAGTTTTCAATAAAAGACATCAGTATTGCTGTATTAGTGCTCACCAGGGAGATCCATCAATAGGCAGTATACCAACACACTTTAAGTATGTTCTCGTACAGTCATCTACACCACCTGTGGGGTGATATCATTTGCCAGAAAACGGAAAGCCAAAGTCATTTCCATATTATAATTAGCAGACTGACGGTTACTTTCAATTAATCAAAACAAATTTGCTTTCAGTATTTAGTCAATTGCTGCAATAATACCCACACATCTCCTGGTCTCCAGAGCAGCGGAAGTCGTAAAGTCGTTTTAATGAGATTCTAATGAAAAAAACAATAAAATTACACTAAGCAACGCACCGATGGCCTTTTATGCCTGGATGGTGGGAGGACATAAGACAGGTATAACAACATTCCTGCTTCAAAATAAGTAATAGGGCTGAGGCAGCGGTGCATCCTCCATGTGTGCGGCCCCATTGTCCCCCTGCAGAGTACTGAGCCCTCCGCACCCTCAGGCAATCCAATGAACCGCAGGTTTCACCTCCGGAGGCGGTTCTCCATGTCGTCCTGCTTGGCCAAAACCATATTGAGCTGGTGTTGTAGCCGTTCGGTAGTGACCTGTAATAGCGGCACGTCATCTTCTACGCGGCTGATGCGAGTCTCCGTTTCTGTGACACGATCCCTGAGTGCCTGTAGGTCTTGACGGAGCAGGGACACATCGATTTTCACCTCCTCAATCTTACAAGTCAAAGTGGTCTTACAGTCCGAAATAGCATCCAGCATCCGAGCAGTGCCCTCTGCAGCCGAGTTCACATAGGAAGAGGAGCCGGCGCCATTTTCTTCCACGGCCTCCTTGTCTGCATGGCAGAATTTGGCCAGCTTTGCAGCTGCATCCGACGCTTTTTTAGGTGGCGACATGATCACCAGTGTTGTAGGATGGCAGTAGACCCGACCAAAAGTGGTAAAAATAATTTTAATAGCCCCAGGATATGTATTATCGGAGTTTAGGCAAGCGGAGCTCCCGTTCAGCACTCCTCACACCATGCCGGTCCAGGCCACGCCCCCCCCCCCCGCAGAGTACTGAGTACTTTTCCCTCCACAGAGGGCCAATGCCCCCCTTTCCTCACTGAGCACCTATGCCTATCTCCCCCCACTTAGCACCAATGCTCCCCTCCCAAGTTATCAAATGTCCCCTACTGAGCACTAATGTCCCCCTCTCTCCCCACTTGGCATGAATGTTCTGCCACTGAGCACCAATGCCCCCTTCTCCCCACAATTATCACCAATGTCTCCCCACTGAGAACCAATGTCCCCCTTTCCTTGCCATACTTAGCACTAGTGATTACCTCTTTCCCAATCTAGCTCCAATGTTCCCTCTTTATCCCCCACTTGGCATTTATTGTCTCAAGAGTTGCTGGTTTCTACCGGCTATTTGAACAACAAAAAAAAAAGGAGATGGTTCCTCCATCCGAACATTCAAGGTGGATGGGATATCACTCCCACTGAGCTATTATCTTCTGGCAGTGGGGAGCTTTTCCCGCCATCAAAACACATTGATCAATGCCACCGGCTATAGCCTGGAGGATTGATCAGTCGGGAAAAACCTCACAGGCTGGTTGTACGCAAGTTGATCAATAGATTGGCTTCTGTACAACCAGCCTGCCCATACATGGATTGAAGTTTGCATGGTCCCTGCTGAACTGTCCAACTTTCGATCCATGTATGGCCAGCTTAAGTCGTTTCTACTTATTAAAGGCCTTCTTTAAAGTGGTTGTAAACCCTTACACACCACTTTTACCTACATGTCAGCCTATAATAAGGCTGACCTGTAGGTACTGGAAATATCTCCATATTTACCATATACACTTGCGCCGATTTCATTGGCGCATTCGCACTAAGGAAAGGGAACGATCGTGTCGTTTCTATAGGGCCCATCCCGTGACCGACGGCTCTTACTCGCATGCGAGGGAGTGACGTCACGCGACTCCAGACAGTCACGGAGCCCGGAAGGAAGAGCGATGAGGAAGGACATGCCCAGCAGCGGGGACCTCGCAGGCTTCGTTTGCAGGTAAGTGCAGCATATGGGGCTAGTATGTGATGCAGGGGAATAAAGAGGAAGTAAATCCCATCAGGGTTTACTTCCTATTTAAGGTGCCCTTAGTAAAGTTTTAGCTCTTTGCCAATATTCTGTTTTATTTTTTAAAGACAATACTTTAGGTGTAAGTGTGTCACTTGTGGCACGGTAAGTAAGGAGTATTTTTTGAGTACAAGTACCGCGGCATATGTGTGCAGTATTACTGCAAGTAGGCTTAGACTGTATTTAACCATGTTAACCTTTGTGCACTAGTGCGCAGTCATGTTGGAGCAGGTAGGGGCCTTCCTCAAACTGTTCCCACAAAATTGGTAGCATGAAATTGTCAAAAATGTCTTGGTATGCTGATGCCTTAAAAGCTCCCTTCACTGGAACTAAGGGGCCAAGCCCAACCCCTGAAAAAAACCCTAAACAAGACAGCCTGACGTTTGTTTTTGTGTGTTCACCATTGATTTCCATGGCCCTGTTCCACCTCCGTTAAAGCGGTAGCAAAGTCTGATTTGTGATTTTTACTTACAGGTAAGCCTATAAAAAGGCTTACCTGTAGGTAAAATGAATATCTCCTAAACGTTCACCAATTAGGAGATAATCACGCTGGATGCAACCGGTGACGTCACCGGCGCATGCACGCTGAAGGTTTGGCATACCGTGCCGGACCTTCAGTTGTCACCCGTCCCTGGCCACATACACATCCGGAGTCTGCGAACCTGAAAGGAAGACCGGGTTAAGTTGTGAACCCTGTCAGCGCACCGCTGGAGGGCTTTGTTCTAAGAAAAGTATTTCATAATGTGCTAGTATGCATACTAGCACATTATGCAATTGTCTTACAGGGGGAAGTTTTTTTTTTACTGCAGAGGTTTACAACCACTTTAACATAAAAACTGCATCATATTAATGTAGTTACAAACATGCAGAAAAACAGGCTCCTTTAACTTGAATGGTGTTCACATATGAATTGTGTTTCTATATGGCAAAAACCACGTACAAAGAAGCGTAAAAAGTGGGAACCGCATGAGCCTTAATGACCTGATCCTGTTGGATCATCTAATAATATTACTTTCAGAGCATTATTTCATTACTTTTTTAAATTTTTATTACCAAATACACGGAATTGTGTAGCCACAAAAATCTGTGATCAATAGGTGGGCAGAAAGACGTATTTCTAGAAGCGTATTATTAAAATCCAGCCTTGCGTTTATTCCATACTCTATTAAAAGATTATATTTAATCTATATTGTGTTTAGTAGCTTCTACGCTGGCAAAATATTTTATGAGCCAAGGACTCAATTAAAAGCTGAATCATTAGAGTTGTCAGATATATGCATACTAGATTCAAATAATTCATATGTCTTACAGTAACCAGTGCTAATTAATTGTAGGGCTGTTGGACCCAACCGGCCTTTCAATGTTCTTTAAAAGACACTTACTTCTGGAATGTGCTCTAATAAAACCACTGCATGCTGAAAGTCAAGGGGAAGCTAAATGTATCTCATCTATTAATAAAAGATCATTATTTTTTCAGTAGACCTTCTCTTATGCGGTTGGGCGATACCATAAAAATAGTTCATATGAAACAAACATCTATCACTGCTAAGAGCTGAGTGTATTCCTTCACGGGGAGAATGAACAGGGCCTATTATACTATTTATTAATTCCTATTTTACTAGCATGCCAAGGTGAATACTAATACAATGGTTTCGGCAACAACTGTGTATGGTGAAAAATAATTTAATAAAGTCTTAAGGGTTGAAAAGCCACAAACTGCCTGGGAACCATGCTTTGATTTATTTTAATACTGCAGGAATCAGTGCACAGTATGAATGCTTAGCACCGCCCCTGGAATAATCAGGAACATAGCAGGTGTTCAGACATTTGATATGCACATGATTTATTTTTACCTCACCTAGTACTTAAGAAACTAGGATGACAGTCTTTGGTCAGGCAAAATGAAAATATTGCAAACTGATTTTTCGTATTTTCATATGTAGCCAACAGATGAAGTTCTTATCTTCCTTAACTCCCCTGTTAAAAATCTTGCTGTTTACAGATCTAAATAGCTCAAGCTGAAGTGTACACTTACAGCTGAATGTGTCAGAGCCGTGAATCCTCCTCCCAACAATTCCCTTTAGAAGGCAAACAGCCTTAAATGGTAACGCCATTGTTGTTGAGAGCAAAAAAAAAAAATCCCCATCTCGATCATATATGTAGATTTCAAGGATTTTGTCAAACTTTGTAGCAAAGCCCTACCAGTTACTCTTTTTAACCACTTGCTTACTGGGCACATGTACCCCCTTCCTGCCCAGGCGAAATTTCAGCTTTCGGCACTGTCACGCTTTGAATGACAATTGCGCGGTCATGCGACATGGCTCCCAAACAAAATTGACGTCCATTTTTTCCCACAAATAGAGCTTTCTTTTGGTGGTATTTGATCACCTCTGCGGTTTTTATTTTTTGCGCTATAAACAAAAAAAGAGCGACAATTTTGAAAAAAACACAATATTTTTTGGTTTTTGCTATAATAAATATCCCATTTTTTTTTTTTCTTAAACAATTTTTTTTCTCAGTTTAGGCCGATACGTATTCTTATACATATTTTTGGTAAAAGTGATTGGTTTGCGCAAAAGTTATAGCGGCCACAAAATAGGAGAAAGAATTCTGACATTTATTTATTTCTTTTTTTACTAGTAATGGCGGTTATCTGCGATTTTTGTCAGGACTGCGATATTATGGCAGACACATCGGACACTTTTGACACATTTTTGGGACCATTCACATTTATACAGCGAACAGTGCTATAAATAGGGACGCGCATCGGCATCTCAGTGACGCGCCGGGCACCAGTGGCGGCCCGTCCATATGGGGCGCCCGGGCGCCGCCCCCCCTCCTGTGGTCACCAAAAAATAAAAATAAAAATAAAAATATAAAAAAAACGGGCCCTTTAAGAGTTTTTTATTTTTGTTTTTTAAATGTCCTTTTTTTTTTACACATGTAGCGGGGTGTTCCCCTTTAACGCAGAGAGACTACGTTACCCAGAACCCTGTTCGGCAATGTTTCCACCGCAGAGACTCATGGGAGGGGTTATAAGAGGAGGAGGCGAGGCTAGGCTCGGCCTCTTTGGGACACGAGACTTCAGAGACTGATCCTCCTGTGTGGATGTGTCGGAGTGCAAGGCCTGAAGCCTGAGGTCTTGCGCAGCACCAAAGAGCCTTTCACCCCTCTGCGAGCCGGGGTGACATCTGACTTCGCTTAACTACAGCATTCGTTGGATCGGGGACCCGATCGCTAGAGACACTGTGTGTATGTGTGACACAGTTGGTGGAAGTTCCCGGACTGGGACCGCAGTCCGGGCGGGTGAGAGGGCGGATGCCCAAACCATATACTGTTACTGCTAATAGGCCTATAGACTGCCGTGGCCCACAAGTTGTTCCTGATACTTCCACTGAAGAATCTTATCAGAGCTGAACACACTTCGCATAGCAAAGTGTTTACCCCATCTTTATCTTTCCCATTGGATTACAAATCATACTCTGTTAATGTGCACCACCGTTAAAGACCTGCCGGTGAAGAAAAGAACATCATCCCCTATAGACTAAGTCGTAGATATTAGAACCAGGCCTGGTCAGTTTTCTAGTTTGTTTGGTTACTGCGCCACAGGACGCCTAGCTAACGGTCGCCCATGTGGCGCACTTGTTGCTGTTAACTTTATATTCATAGTGTGGTAGTGTTGCAGGGCTCTGCATTATATATATATTTTGTGAACTGTGATAAATGTTAACCCCTGATTTTTATCAAAAGCTTAAGTAAATCTTTTACCCGTTTTATATTTTTATTGTCTTGATGTTTAATTACTCATACAGTATAAGACATACATATTGCTGTCAGAACTAGCTGTGCCAGTAGGGGGTTGAGTATATTGCCGGGGGTTGGCGGAGCTGTCTTCAGGGCCCAAACTAAATCTGCCGCCTTCTTAAGTGAAGGTATCGCTACACGTGGGGTTCTCGTCCGGGATCCTGATACAGCAGGTGAACGCCAGAAGTGCCGGCATGGATCCACAAACAGTAGAAGCATGGTGCAAAGCCTCTAAAGCAGAGCCAAACCAGTCGATAGTCATCAGCCTCCCTGGGGAGGAATGGTTGACAGAGGCGGTAGAGGAGTTAATGAAGTCCGTGTCCCCAGATCACACACCGTGGGTGACGGAGATAAAGTCAGACCCAGACATCTCATATCAGTATGCATTAGTGGAGTACTGGGACGGGATGCCAGAGGCCTGTAAGCGCAAGTGTGTGCGGACGCCAGACAACAGAACCTATAGGTTGGCGCACGCAGTAACTGAAAGAAAGGAACCATCACCAACGGGATCACCGCAGGCTGCGGCCCGTACCCCACCGGAAAAAGGGGACAGGGCGACGCCTCCGGTGGCGCCTGCACCTGTCACTGCTATATCACCAGAACTGATAGGTGCGATAGGGGATCTGCTAACCAAGTGTCAGAAGGCAAGCACGGTGCATGTAGAGACTAGCTACCGGAGACTAAAGACATTCTCAGGGAAGCTGAAGTGATAGAAAGCCTTAAAGGCGCAGCAGCAGAAGCAGTGAAAAGTTTTCGGTTTGGGAATGCAGATTGCACGGCTCAAGACTGTCTAGCCATGCTGCAAGAAGAGTTTGGTCAATTGGAAAAGGTGACAGAGATGGTCTACCAATTTGAACATACTTTCCAACAACCAGAGGAGAAACTTTCTGAGTATGTTAGAAGACTGAACAGGTTGTTGTGCAAGATTGTGTTAAAGAAGGGGATGAAGCCCCAAGATACAGATGCGGCAAGGATGAAGCAAGTCTTAAAGGGAGCGTTACGCTCGGATCCAGTCTGGCTGCACCTGAAAACCTCAGGAGGAGGAACGTTGCTGACTTATGCTGACTTGATAAAAAATCATCAGAGATGAGGAGGCGCTGAAACAGGACCAGCAGATGATTAAGACAAATGTTGTACCCGCACAGGTGCTAGTCAATCCAGTGATGACCCCTGAAAGAGATTCGGAGATAGACACCCTAAAAGCTCAAATGTCAAAGGTGTTAGAGATGTTGACCTCTCTGATGGAAAAAGAGAGAGAGGGTCCCAAGAGAGAAGTACCAAGGAAGGAATTATTCCCAATTGCCTCAGCACCCGCATCTTTACAAGAATGGGGAGATATAGTCTGCTTTAACTGTGGAGGAATTGGACATATTTCGGCTACATGCTCCAGTCCCAAGAAGAAGAAAATAGACAACCGCAAGCCGGCGGGAAACTTCAGAGGGCCCCGGTGAAGGAGTCAACCGGGTGCCCATCACCTTCAGTGAGCTCCAAGCTGAAAGCAAAGCAGAAAATAACAGGGGATAAAATGCCTCGGGGGAAACACAACATTCCTCAACAGAGATACACCCCAGAGAAAGAGGGCAAGACCCCTCAGAAGAGGCACAGCACTCCCCAGAGGGGGTGCACACCTAAGAAAAATAATAGTATCCCTCAGCGGGTCCCTACACCCAGTAAGAGGAGGGAAGTCAATGCATACCAGACTCAAGAAAGACTGAAGTCCAAAAGGGATTGGATGAGAGAAGGTTCAAAGAGAAAAAGTCTGAAAAAGGCGACCCCTGCCGGGCCATATCCGGAGAAGCTGGTAGGCCCATCTCCTATAGTATCCATTCAAGTGGAGGGAGTTTACACCAGAGCAATCTTGGATACTGGGGCGCAAGTGACCCTGCTATACAGAGATTTCTACGATAAGCACTTGAGTCACCTACCCATCCGGAAGATAGAGGGACTAGAGATATGTGGGATTGGAACCCAGAACTTCCCCTACGATGGCTATCTGCCTGTCAGAATGATCTTTGACCCATCTGTGGCTGGAAAAGCCGAAGTGTTTGACACCCTGGCGGTTGTGTGCCCTCGGCCGCCGGGAGCCAACACGAGTTCCCTTATAATAGGGACGAACACGGATCTGGTCCGCAGACTTCTGACCTCTATAGTGAAAGAAGAAGGGGAAGCGGCCACCAAGATCCACCCCATGCTGAAGACGGCTTACCAACGGTTGGTCTTAGAGCAGAAGACCCCAGGAGAGGGGATAGGGAAGGTGTGGAGACTTGGAAGAGGAGGGATAGTGTTGCAGCCCGGTGAAGTAACCTGTCTCAGAGCCACTGTGAAGCTTACTTGGGAGCAGCCCAGACCCTTTGTCATGTTGGAATCTGACCCAAGGGAAGGGTCCCACGGTCTGGAAGTGATACCAGAAGTGATTCCGCTGAAGGCCCTAAAGAAGGCCCATTGTAGAGTCCCAGTGAGTGTTAAGAACAACACAGATGGCCCCATGGAAATCCCAGCCAGGATGCTGCTGGGCCAGGTGAGCCCTGCTGCCCCTGTCAACCTGTCAGAGATGGGCGAAGGAGGAGATGCTTGGGAGAAGATATCCATGGAAAACCCGAATCTGCCCAGGGCTTGGAAAGAGAGAGCCAAGGCCCAGTTGAAAAGATGGGAGAAGATCTTCTCTAAAGATGAGTTCGATGTGGGGTGTGCAAGGAGTGCCACCCATCGGATCCGCCTCCAGGAAGATAAGCCCTTCAGAGAGAGGGTCAGGCGGGTCCCACTTGCAGATCTGGAGGATCTAATGGAACAACTTGCAGAACTCAAGAGGACTGGTGTAATACGGGAGTCTAGAAGCCCCTATGCCTCTCCGATAGTGGTGGTCAGGAAGAAGAATGGGTCATTGAGGCTCTGTATCGACTACAGGACTCTAAACAGGAGAACCATACCCGACCAGTATACCACTCCAAGGATAGAGGATGCCCTACAGAGTTTATCTGGAGCCAAGTGGTTCAGTGTTATGGATCTCAAGAGCGGGTACTATCAGATCCCTATGCACCCAGAAGACAAGGAGAAGACAGCTTTCATAACCCCAGTGGGGTTCTTTGAATTCGACCGGATGCCTCAAGGTCTGTCTGGAGCCCCAGCTACCTTCCAACGTCTCATGGAGAAGACTGTAGGAGACATGAACCTTATTGAAGTCCTTGTATACCTGGACGATGTCATTGTCTTTGGAAGAACCCTGGAGGAGCACGAGGAGAGGCTGGAAAAAGTTTTGAGGAGACTCAGTGAGGAGGGACTCAAACTTTCTCCTGAGAAGTGTCGGTTCTACCAGTCTTCTGTGAACTACTTGGGGCACATAGTGTCTGAAGAAGGGGTGGCCACAGACCCCGAGAAATTGGAGGCAGTTACCTCCTGGCCACGACCCACCACAGTAACAGAACTCAGATCCTTCTTGGGGTTCTGCTCCTACTACAGGAGGTTTGTGGAGGGATTCACCTGAATTGCTAGACCATTGAATGAACTGCTCAAGACCGAGGGAGAAGAGGATGACTCAGGGCCCAGGAAGCCCATCAGAGATCAGTGGAATCAGAAGTGTGAAGAAGCCTTCAAGGCGTTGAAAAAGAGCCTGGCCACTGCTCCAGTCTTGGCCTACGCAGACCCAACCAAGCCCTATGAACTACACGTAGATGCTAGTCATGACGGTCTGGGAGGAGTGCATTATCAGGAGCACGAGGGACAACTGCGGCCTGTTGCCTACGTGAGTAGGAGCCTGACCCCCTCTGAGAAGAACTACCCCACCCACAAGCTGGAGTTCCTGGCCCTCAAGTGGGCGGTAGTGGACAAGCTCAAAGACTACCTGTATGGGGCGGAGTTCACTGTGAAGACTGACAATAACCCCCTTACCTACCTTTTCACCACGGCCAAACTGGATGCCACTGGACACAGGTGGCTGGCCGCACTGTCTGGGTTCAACTTCAGCCTAAAATACAGGCCAGGGGTTGGGAATCGAGACGCAGACGCTCTGTCCAGGAGGTCTCATGCCCCCACCAGTGACGTAGAAGATTGGACCCAAGTGGCACCGGATGGGGTGCGGGCCCTTTGTCAAGGAGCTGAATTCCAAGCCAGAGGAGGCTCCAGAGCAGAGGAAATAGGAGTTACCATGGTGGGAGTCCCCAAACACTATTGTGGAGTGACTCAACTGGAAGAAGACAGCCTGCCGAGACTGTCCAAGAAGAAGTTGAGGTGTGACCAATTGGAAGACCCCATGAGGAGATTGGTCCTGGAGGCCCTGGAGAATCAGGATCCAAACAGACTCCTGCGGCATCCCTCAAAGGAAGCTCGCCTGTTAAGGAAAGAATGGGACAGGTTGCAGGTACATCAGGGAGTGGTCTACCGAAGGGGCCCCTCTGATGACTCAGAAGATAAGTGGCAACTGTTCCTCCCAGAGAAGCATCGAGAGACTGTTCTGGTTGCCCTGCATGACAATCATGGCCACCTAGGGGCTGAAAGGACCTTTCAACTTGTCAGAAGTCGGTTCTATTGGCCCTGCATGAGGGCCGAGGTAGAAGAGTACTGCCACTCATGTGCACGATGCATCCAGAGGAAGACTTTACCCCATCAAGCTGCCCCAATGGGCCATCTACAAAGTCAAGGCCCAATGGATCTGGTATGCATTGATTTTCTCTGCCTCGAACCCGACCTGAGTGGACTAGGAAATGTTCTGGTGATAACTGACCATTTCACCCGATATGCCCAAGCTTTCCCAACCAAAGATCAGAAGGCCTCCACCGTAGCCAAGGTACTTATGGAGAAGTACTTTGTCCAATATGGGCTGCCCCAGCGACTTCATTCAGATCAAGGAAGGGACTTTGAGAGTAAACTGATCCGGAAACTCCTGGATTCGTTGGGAATCAAGAAGACTCAAACTACATCTTACCACCCACAGGGAGATGCTCAGCCGGAAAGGTTTAACCGAACCTTGCTTAACATGTTGGGGACTCTGGAAAGTGAGAAAAAGCAACATTGGAGCAAACACATAGCAGCCCTAGTACATGCTTACAACTGCACCATTAGTGATGCGACAGGCTACTCCCCATATCGACTCATGTTTGGGAGAGAGGCGAGACTACCTGTAGACTTGGCCTTTGGCACCTCTCTGGACCATTCCTCAGCCGCATCTCACAAAGGATATGTGGACAGGCTCAGACACAGCCTGAAAGTAGCCTATGAACAAGCTCAAGCGGCCTCAGACCAAAGGGGAGCTCGAAACAAGAGAAACTTCGACTTGAAGGTCCGGGTGCAGGACTTACAGCCCGGGGACCGAGTACTGCTACGCAATCTGGGGGTCCCTGGAAAACACAAACTTGCAGACAGATGGAGATCTGAGCCCTATGTCATCTGCAGGAAGCTGCCGGGCCTACCTTTCTACAAGTTGAAGCCAGAAGGAAAGGTAGGACCACTGAAGAC
Source organism: Rana muscosa (assembly GCA_029206835.1). Classification (NCBI taxonomy): domain Eukaryota; kingdom Metazoa; phylum Chordata; class Amphibia; order Anura; family Ranidae; genus Rana; species Rana muscosa. The sequence continues at coordinate 1,029,237,589 of CM055116.1, forward strand.
GTGGCATCAAAACCACCTGCTCCCACTTGCTGAGGCAGTTAGGATACCTCCCGTGAGAGACTCCCCTGAACCGGTCTCTATCCTGGATACTCCTAGGCCGAACACTCAGTCGCAGACCTCCCGAACCGAAGATGGAGAGGCCTCTCAACTTAGTGAAAGTGAAGAAAGAGAACTTGATTGGCTGTGGCCTTCCCCAACTTCGGGAACTTCTATTATAGATCTTCCAACGACACTCCAGATGGAACACTGAACCCGGAAGCCACAGAGTTCATCCCATTTAGTCCTTCAACAGATTACTGGGAAGATGCCCATGATAGTTGCTCAGAGGAAGAGGAGCCTGTGGCACCAGAGCCAGAAATCCCAAGAGAGCAAAGGGCTCGAAGAGTCATCCGGCCTCCTAGGAAGCTGACCTACCCACAAATGGGGAATAGCTCAGAGGACTCTGTAGTTACCGCTAGGAGGAATGCTGAAAATCCAGATCCCTCCACTGTCCATTTAGTGGAGGGCAACCCCAACTCACTCTCTGGCACAGTTAGGCAGGCCACCCATGACAATGTGACCTGTGGGCAAGGGAATTCTACCCCTCAGTTTTGGTGGGAATTCCCTATGCCAACATCGTTTGCAGAATTAACTAGAGTTGTACATAGTCTTTGTTAAGGTTTATCTTTGGGGACCAAAGAGTTTAAGTGGGGGGAGTGTGTAGCGGGGTGTTCCCCTTTAACGCAGAGAGACTACGTTACCCAGAACCCTGTTCGGCAATGTTTCCACCGCAGAGACTCATGGGAGGGGTTATAAGAGGAGGAGGCGAGGCGAGGCTCGGCCTCTTTGGGACACGAGACTTCAGAGACTGATCCTCCTGTGCGGATGTGTCGGAGTGCAAGGCCTGAAGCCTGAGGTCTTGCGCAGCACCAAAGAGCCTTTCACCCCTCTGCGAGCCGGGGTGACATCTGACTTCGCTTAACTACAGCATTCGTTGGATCGGGGACCCGATCGCTAGAGACACCGTGTGTGACACAGTTGGTGGAAGTTCCCGGACTGGGACCGCAGTCCGGGCGGGTGAGAGGGCGGATGCCCAAACCATATACTGTTACTGCTAATAGGCCTATAGACTGCCGTGGCCCACAAGTTGTTCCTGATACTTCCACTGAAGAATCTTATCAGAGCTGAACACACTTCGCATAGCAAAGTGTTTACCCCATCTTTATCTTTCCCATTGGATTACAAATCATACTCTGTTAATGTGCACCACCGTTAAAGACCTGCCGGTGAAGAAAAGAACATCATCCCCTATAGACTAAGTCGTAGATATTAGAACCAGGCCTGGTCAGTTTTCTAGTTTGTTTGGTTACTGCGCCACAGGACGCCTAGCTAACGGTCGCCCATGTGGCGCACTTGTTGCTGTTAACTTTATATTCATAGTGTGTTAGTGTTGCAGGGCTCTGCATTATATATATATTTTGTGAACTGTGATAAATGTTAACCCCTGATTTTTATCAAAAGCTTAAGTAAATCTTTTACCCATTTTATATTATTATTGTCTTGATGTTTAATTACTCATACAGTATAAGACATACATATTGCTGTCAGAACTAGCTGTGCCAGTAGGGGGTCAAGTATATTGCCGGGGGTTGGCGGAGCTGTCTTCAGGGCCCAAACTAAATCTGCGGCCTTCTTAAGTGAAGGTATCGCTACACACACATGGCGGTGTGTCCATAGTGGGCGCAGAAGCGCCGCCCCGCTCGCTTCTGCGCCCGGCCGTCACTCACAATACATAGGTTCATGCATTGCATGAACCTATGTATTGCTGCCGCCCACTATTCAGATGGCCGGCCCCTTGAGCGCCGGCCATCTGAATAACAGCGTCTGGTAGGCCTTTAGAAGTGCCTATCAGAGCCAGCTGCTCTGATAGGCTTCCCGACTACAGCCTGAGGGCTGTATTCGGCTTCTAAATATCTAATGAGAGGACGCACGGGGGGTGCGTTCCCTGGCCAATCAGGTTCACCGGGTCTGGTTACCGGTAACCTGATTGGCTGAAGCGACATCGAGGGCGGGAGAAGACATCGAGGACGGAAGAAGGACGGCGCTGACTCGAGGAAGGTAAGTGCAGGGCTGGGGGGGACAAACTGGCTGCATTTGGGGGACAAACTGGCTGCATTTGGGGGACAAACTGGCTGTATATTGGGGGGACAAACTGGCTGTATATTGGGGACAAACTGGCTGTATATTGGGGACAAACTGGCTGCATTTGGGGGGCAAACTGGCTGCATATTGGGGACAAACTGGCTGTATATTGGGGGGACAAACTGGCTGTATTATGGGGACAAACTGGCTGTATATTGGCGACAAACTGGCTGTATATTGGGGACAAACTGGCTGCATTTGGGGGACAAACTGGCCTCATTTGGGGACAAACTGGCTGCATTTGGGGGACAAACTGGCTGTATATTGGGGACAAACTGGCTGTATTATGGGGGACAAACTGGCTGTATATTGGGAACAAACTGGCTGCATTTGGGGGACAAATTGGCTGCATTTGGGGGACAAACTGGCTGTATTTGGGGGGACCAACTGGCTGCATTTGGGGGACAAACTGGCTGTATATTGGACAAACTGGCTGTATATTGGGGACAAACTGGCTGCATTTGGGGGACAAACTGGCTGTATATGGGGGACAAACTGGCTGTATATGGGGGACAAACTGGCTGTATATGGGGGACAAACTGGCTGCATTTGGGGGACAAACTGGCTGTATTATGGGGGACAAACTGGCTGTATATTGGGGACAAACTGGCTGCATTTGGGGGACAAACTGGCTGCATTTGGGGGACAAACTGGCTGTATTATGGGGACAAACTGGCTGTATTATGGGGACAAACTGGCTGCATTTGGGGGACAAACTGGCTGTATATTGGGGACAAACTGGCTGTATATTTGGGACAAACTGGCTACATTTGGGGGACAAACTGGCTGCATTTGGGGGACAAACTGGCTGTATATTGGGGACAAACTGGCTGCATTTGGGGGACAAACTGGCTGCATTTGGGGGACAAACTGGCTGCATTTGGGGGACAAACTGGCTGTATATTGGGGACAAACTGGCTGTATATTGGGGACAAACTGGCTGTATATGGGGGACAAACTGGCTGTATATGGGGGACAAACTGGCTGTATATTGGGGACAAACTGGCTGCATTTGGGGGACAAACTGGCTGTATATTGGGGACAAACTGGCTGTATATTGGGGACAAACTGGCTGTATTATGGGGGACAAACTGGCTGTATTATGGGGGACAAACTGGCTGTATATTGGGGGACAAACTGGCTGTATATGGGGGATAAACTGGCTGTATATGGGGGACAAACTGGCTGTATAATGGGGACAAACTGGCTGTATAATGGGGACAAACTGGCTGTATAATGGGGACAAACTGGCTGTATAATGGGGACAAACTGGCTGTATATTGGGGGACAAACTGGCTGTATATTGGGGGACAAACTGGCTGTATTATGGGGACAAACTGGCTGTATAATAGGGACAAACTGGCTGTAGATTGGGGACAAACTGGCTGTATTTTGGGGGGAAACTGGCTGTATATGGGGGGAAACTGGCTGCATTTGGGGACAAACTAGTGGCGTTTGGGCACAGTGGCTGCGTTTAATGGGCACAGTGGCGGCAATTTTTTATTTATTTTTTTCAGTTTGTTTGCGCCCCCCCAAAAAATTTGAGCACCAGCCGCCACTGCCGGGCACGTGCGCCCCAGTGGCCGAAGGGAGCCGAGGCCATATAAAGACGGCCTCCCGGCATTGTAGAGCCACCTTGTGGCCATATATAGTCATACGGCGGGAGCGAAGTGGTTAAGAAAAAGCTGTATATTCTACTATGGAACGATGGACTATTTGGAAGTCTGCTTTCTAAATGGGGGTGTCTGTGTTCAATCCAATTGGCTGATGCACTTGCAGTGGAAAGTTGTAATGTCTGCATCCCTTTAGAAGCAACTAACCCTTTGGGAAGTTATCACCAAAATTCTAAAACCTTAATTGCATCTTATGCCGCGTACACACGACCGTTTTTAATGTCATTGAAAAAAACTGCATTTTTCTCGACGTGATTCTTTTTAAGCCTGCCTTGCCTACACACTATCGTGGAAAAAAATGCTTGAGTAAAGTGCGGTGACGTACAACACATACGACGGCACTATAAAGGGGAAGTTCCATTCGACGGTGCCACCCTTCATGTTAGTAAAGTTTGTTGAGTGACGGTTCGCGCTTTTCAGCCTCGTGCTTTTCAGTCCGTTACAGCGTGACGAATGTGCTATCTCCATTACGAACGCTAGTTTTACCAGAACGAGCGCTCCCGTCTCATACTTGATTCTGAGCATGCGCATTTTTTTTCACGTCGTTAAAGCCCACACACGGCCGTTTTTCATGACAAGAAAAACGACGATGTAAAAAACGATGTGAAAAATTAGAGCATGTTCCAATTTTTTCATGCCCGTTTTTCACGTCGTGAAAAATGCTCTGAAGCCCACACACGACCATTTTTAATGACCATTTTGAAAAATTTCATTTTTCTCGTCATTAAAAACGGTCGTGTGTACACGGCATTAGTGCAGACTTCTTGGAAAAACAGTGAGCCAAGCAGGAAATTACTTTTCTGGGGATATTCTGTACACTTACAATGTATAGAAGGCCTCCAAGAGCCAAATTTTACAGAAGATTTCAGCGGCTACAGATCAAAAAGGAAAGGTAAATTTTACAATAAATTACAATATGGCTTGTGTCTTAATTGTATATCTGTATTAAAAATCATGGAGTCTGTCTGGGATTACATGAAGAGACACAAGGATCTGAGGCAGCCTACACCCACAGTAGATCTGTGGTTAGTTCTCCAAGATGTCTGGAACAACCTACCTGCCGAGTTCCTTCAAAAATTGTGTGCTAATGTACCTAAAAGAACTGATGCTGTTTTGAAGTCTAAGGCCCGGTTCACATAGGGGCGACTCCTCAGGCGACTTGGTCGCCTGAGGAGTCGCGTCCCGCTCTGTACTATGGAACTGTTCTAATAGGAGCGACTCAGGTCGCTCTGACTTAGAAAAAGGTTTCTGTACTTCTTTTGGGGGCGACTCAGGGCGACTTGCATTGACTTCTATACAGAAGTCATTTTGCAAATCGCCTCAGGCGGGCATCTCAAGTTGTCTTGAGATCGCGCCGCCGAGTCGCCCCCAAAGTCGTGCCGCCCCAGTGAGAACCAGGGATGAGCCGAACACCCCCCTGTTCGGTTCGCACCAGAACCTGCGAACAGACAAAATGTTCGTGTAAACTTTAGAACCCTATTAAATACAATGGACTCGAACGTTCGAAATCTAAAGTGTTAATTATAAAGGCTAATATGCAAGTTATTGTCCTAAAAAGTGTTTGGGGACCCGGGTCCTGCCCCAGGGGACATGTATCAATGCAAAAAGAAGTTTTAAAAACGGCCGTTTTTTCGGGAGCAGTGATTTTAATAATGCTTAAAATGAAAAAATAAAAGTGAAATATTCCTTTAAATTTCGTACCTGGGGGGTGTGTATGATATGCATGTAAAGTGGCGCATGTTTCCCGTGCTTAGAACTGTCCCTGCAAAAAATGTCATTTTTGAAAGAAAAAAATGCATTTAAAACTGACTCGCGGCTATTAATGAATTGTCGGCTCCCGGCAATACATACAAAAGTCATTGATAAAAAAAAAAAAAAAGCGTGGGGGTTCCCCAGAATTCAATTACCAGGCCCTTCAGTAGGGATGAGCCGAACACCCCCGGGTTCGGTTCGCACCAGAACCTTCGAACGGACCGAAAGTTCGCGCGAATTTTCGAACCCTATTCGTTATAATGGACGCGAACGTTCGAAATCAAAATTGCTAATTACAACGGCCAATATGCATGTTAATGTTATAAAACAGGTTTGGGGACCCGGGTCCTGCCCCAGGGGACATATATCAATGCAAAAAGAAATTTTAAAAACTAAAGTTTTTTCGGGAGCAGTCATTTTAATGATGCATAAAGTGAAAAAAAAAAAAGTGAAATTTTCCTTTAAATACGGTACCTGGGGGGTGTCTAAAGTATGCCTGTGAAGTGGCATGTGTTTCCCGTGTTTAGAACTGTCCTTGCACAAAATGACATTTGTAAAGGAAAAAAAGAAGCCATTTAAAACCACTTGCGGCTTTAATGTCATGTCTTGTCCTGGCCGCCATATGGCTGAAAATCCTTGAGAAAAATGGCATGGCTACCCCATCACCCCCCCCCCCACCCCAGCCCCTTTGGGTCTTGTATGGATACTAAGGGGGACCCCGCACCCAAAATAAAACCCTATACCTACAACCCTATATACTCTGAACAGCAGTATATAGGTGGTGCAAACAAGACATGGACTGTAGGTTTGTTCTTAAGTAGAATCTGAACAGGTACATTATGAAGTGTAGCTACATCCCAAAAAAATCAATTTTTAAGCTTTTTGGAGAACATAGGGAGGGGTTATCACCCCTGTAACATTTGCTGTCTTTGCACATCTGTTCAGAACATGTCACCTCACTTTCCGTCCCAATGACAAATGTTTTTGGAAAAGTGGGGTTTTAATTGAAACAAGGATTGGTGATAAAGCATCAGTAGAGAGGAGATACCTTTTTCCCAAATTAAATCTAACAGGATAGAATTTTCCTTCCTAGGGGTAGATTTCCTCTCACTTCCTGTTTTCTCTTGCCGTTTGCAAGTAGGAGTCGTTTGTAAGTTGGATGTTTGAAAGTAGGGGCCTGCCGTATATACTCTGCAGAAATTTGCCCTATTAGATGTTGGTGTAGCCACAAGTAGGGATGAGCTTCGTGTTCGAGTCGAACATACGTTCGACTCGAACATCGGCTGTTCGATCGTTCGACGAAGATCGAACGATTTGGGCCGTTCGCGCCAAATTCGAGTGACGCGAACGGCCCACAATGCACTACGCCATCGCAGTGTCATCCAGGCGCTGTGATTGGCCAAGCATGCACTGTGACCCCGCATGCTTGGCCAATCACAGCGCCGGCAGCGAGGAGAGCAATGATTGGCCACAGGCAGGATGCCTGTGGCCAATTATTGCTGAGGGTGTTTAGTACACGCCCCACACTATAAAAGGCCGCCAGCACGGCGGCCTAGTGTAGTGTGTTCCGGAGCAGGGATAGAGCAGCATAGGCAGGGACAGTGACTGTTATTTCTTTCTTGCTTAACCTGGATTCCTTTAGTTTAGGGAAAGAGAAGGATAGGTAGGGAGAGTGTCAGTGTGTTTTGTGCTTGTGCTATAGTGTGCTTAAAAAAAACATTTATTCTAGGGACAGAAAACTGTAGGTAGGGACAGTGTCAGTTTCTTTCACTCTGCAAGTCCTTGTTTCCAGGGACCTGGAAGGACAGTGAGTGAATTGTCCTTGTGCTATATTGTGCTTAAAAAAACATTTATTCTAGGGACAGAAAACTGTAGGTAGGGAGAGTGTCAGTTTCTTTCACTCTGCAAGTCCTTGTTTCCAGGGACCTGTAAGGACAGTGAGTGAATTGTCCTTGTGCTATATTTTGCTTAAAAAAAACATTTATTCTAGGGACAGAAAACTGTAGGTAGGGAGAGTGTCAGTTTATTTCACTCTGCAAGTCCTTGTTTCCAGGGACCTGGAAGGACAGTGAGTGAATTCTCCTTGTGCTATATTGTGCTTAAAAAAAACATTTATTCTAGGGACAGAAAACTGTAGGTAGGGACAGTGTCAGTTTCTTTCACTCTGCAAGTCCTTGTTTCCAGGGACCTGTAAGGACAGTGAGTGAATTGTCCTTGTGCTATATTGTGATTAAAAAAAACATTTTTTCTAGGGACAGAAAACTGTAGGTAGGGAGAGTGTTTTTTTTCTTTCACTCTGCAAGTCCTTGTTTCCAGGGACCTGTAAGGACAGTGAGTGAATTGTCCTTGTGCTATATTGTGCTTAAAAAAAACATTTATTCTAGGGACAGAAAACTGTAGGTAGGGAGAGTGTCAGTTTATTTCACTCTGCAAGTCCTTGTTTCCAGGGACCTGGAAGGACAGTGAGTGAATTGTCCTTGTGCTATATTGTGATTAAAAAAAACATTTTTTCTAGGGACAGAAAACTGTAGGTAGGGAGAGTGTTTTTTTTCTTTCACTCTGCAAGTCCTTGTTTCCAGGGACCTGGAAGGACAGTGAGTGAATTGTCCTTGTGCTATATTGTGCTTAAAAAAAACATTTATTCTAGGGACAGAAAACTGTAGGTAGGGAGAGTGTCAGTTTATTTCACTCTGCAAGTCCTTGTTTCCAGGGACCTGGAAGGACAGTGAGTGAATTGTCCTTGTGTTATATTGTGATTAAAAAAAACATTTTTTCTAGGGACAGAAAACTGTAGGTAGGGAGAGTGTCAGTTTATTTCACTCTGCAAGTCCTTGTTTCCAGGGACCTGGAAGGACAGTGAGTGAATTGTCCTTGTGTTATATTGTGATTAAAAAAAAACATTTTTTCTAGGGACAGAAAACTGTAGGTAGGGAGAGTGTTTTTTTTCTTTCACTCTGCAAGTCCTTGTTTCCAGGGACCTGTAAGGACAGTGAGTGAATTGTCCTTGTGCTATATTGTGCTTAAAAAAAACATTTATTCTAGGGACAGAAAACTGTAGGTAGGGAGAGTGTCAGTTTCTTTCACTGTGAAAGTCCTTGTTTCAAGGGACAGAGAAGGACACCTGAAGGTAGCCCTTATTGCTTTTTTCCCATCTCCCTGCAGGCCATCTATTAGAATGTCTGGAAGGCAAACAAGGAGAGGCAGACAGTCAGGAGGCAATAAAAGAGGGCAAGCAGGCTCTGTGTCTGGGGGCAACAGTGCTGGTCGTGGACGCGGTGCATTGTCATCAGCACATGGCCATGGGACACGCTTGTCCTTCTTTTCGGCAGCTGGACATGTTGAGCCACATCATGCCGAAGACTTGGTAGAGTGGATGACCAAGCCCTCCTCCTCCTCCTCATCCTCTCTCACCCAGGCTCAGGGTACTGGAAAAGCAGCTGCCAAAGCGTCGTCTTCCCTGGTATCAATGTCAGACAAATCATCAGTCACTCCTTCCCTAGACCCACCATGTCCTCCTCCTGAGGAGTCCCCCGAACTGTTTCAGCACAGTGTTGGGTACATGCTCCAGGAGGATGCCCAGCGTTTCGAAGGGTCTGATGATGAAACCCAGCTAGAGGAAGGCAGTAGCGTGAGAGCAGACAGAGGGGATGCTCAAGAAGGACACCAATCTGGCAGTCATGTTCCAGCAGCTGCAGCATACTGCCAGATTGGCTCCAGTGAAGAGGAGGGAGGGGATGATGAGGTCACTGACTCCACGTGGGTGCCTAATAGGAGAGAGGAGGAGGAGGAGGATGAGGAGGAGGCACATCTCCAACGAGGCAGGATGCCCTTTGGTGGCCAGCGTAAGGGCAGTACACCGACGGAATCACACCGCAGAGCTCCGCCTGTGCAGGGCGCTGCCTCTGCCCGTCATTCAAAAAGTTCTTTGGTGTGGGCCTTTTTTGAGGCTAGTGCATCAGATCGCACAGCTGCTGTTTGCAACATATGTCTCAAGCGTATATCGCGTGGCCAAAACATCAGCCGCTTGGGTACCACATGCCTGACCAGACATATGTTGACCTGCCATGCAGCTCGTTGGCAAGCCTACCTCAAAGACCCACACCAAAGAACAAAGCGGACCTCTCCTTGCACCGCATCAGCTGGGATCTCCAACCCCACTATAACTTCAGTCCTCTCTGAAACATGCACTGAGAGGAATGAAGGTGTAGAATTAGGTGTGTCACAGCCAAGTACTTGCGCCCACTCTGCTAGCAGTACACCGACGTCCGATTCTAGCAGGCAAATTTCCCTGCCCCAGCTGCTGGACCGTCGAAAGAAGTTCACTCCCAGCCATCCACATGCCCAGCGGTTGAATGCTAGCTTGGCTAAATTGCTAGCGCTTCAACTGCTGCCTTTTCAGTTGGTAGACTCGGCCCCCTTCCGTGAGTTTGTGCAATGTGCAGTTCCTCAGTGGCAGGTTCCCAAACGCCACTTTTTCTCACGGAAGGCTATTCCGGCTCTCTACCGGCATGTGGAAGGCAATGTCTTGGCCTCGCTGGACAGGGCGGTCAGCGGTAAGGTGCATATTACCGCTGACTCATGGTCCAGCAGGCATGGACAGGGACGTTACCTTTCTTTCACGGCCCATTGGGTCACTCTTTTGGCAGCTGGGAAGGATTCAGGACAAGGTGCAGTAGTGTTGGAGGTTGTCCCACCGCCACGCCTCCAAAATGCTACTACTGGTTGTGACACACCTCTCTCCTCCACCCCCTCCTCTTCTTCTTCCTCCATGGCCTCTTCCTGTGGTTTGTCCTATGAACCAGCGGTGCTCCGTAGCCGTTCACGGGGCTACGCAAGTACGCAGGCAAAAAGATGCCATGCCGTGCTTGCGCTGGTGTGTTTGGGGGACAGAAGCCACACTGGGGCAGAGGTCCTGTCTGCTCTGCAGGGCCAGGCCGAGAGGTGGTTGACGCCACGCCAGCTTAAGCCAGGAATGGTGGTTTGCGACAATGGCACCAACCTCCTCTCCGCCCTCCGACAGGGACAACTGACCCATGTGCCCTGTGTGGCTCACGTCCTTAACCTGGTGGTGCAGCGCTTCTTGGGCAGGTACCCGGGCTTACAGGATGTCCTGAGGCAGGCCAGGAAAGTCTGTGTGCATTTCCGCAGATCTTATAATGCCAGTGCTCGTCTGGCTGAGCTGCAAAAGGAGTTCAACCTGCCCAAGAACCGCCTTATATGTGACATGCCCACCAGGTGGAACTCAACGTTGGCCATGCTGCAGCGGCTGCACACGCAGCAGAGGGCCATCAATGAGTACCTGTGCGACTACGGCACCAGGACAGGGTCAGGGGAGCTTGGTTTTTTTTCTCCACGCCAGTGGGGCATGATCAGGGATGCATGCACTGTCCTGGCACCATTTGAGGAGGCCACGAGGATGGTGAGCAGTGACAGTGCATGCATCAGTGACACTGTACCTCTTGTCCACCTGTTGGAGCACACGCTGCGTGGAATAATGGACAGGGCACTTGAGGCAGAACAGAGGCAGGAAGAGGAGGACTTCCTTGCCTCTCAAGGCCCCCTTTACCCAGACAGTGTTCCTTCTGTCCCACCCATCGCACAGGAAGAGGAGGAGGAGGAGGAGGAGGAGGATTGTGTCAGCATGGAGGTGGAGGCTGGCACTCAGCATCATCAGCAGCAGTCTTTTAGGGATGATTTACAGTCCCAAGAAACCAGTGGACTTGTACGTGGCTGGGAGGAGGTGGCTGCGGATCATGTCGTCCTTAGTGACCCAGAGGACTCCGGAGCGAATGCCTCAGCAAACCTACGCTGCATGGCCTCCCTGATCCTGCAAAGTCTGCGGAAGGATCCTCGTATTCTTCGGATCAAGGAGAGGGACCATTACTGGCTGGCCACTCTCCTTGATCCACGGTACAAGGGTAAGGTTGCGGACCTTATGTTACCGTCGCAGAGGGAGCAGAGGATGAGACAACTCCGGGAGGCCTTGCAGAAAGGTCTGTGCAACGCGTTCCCAGAGACTGGGAGGTTGCAAACTCCTGGTCCTGGACAACGAGTTGCTGAGGCTTCGGCCAGTCAAAGAAGGAGCGGTGGGGAAGGTGGCCGTCTGACCGATGCGTTCAGACAATTCTTTAGTCCGCAGCCCCAAAGTATGATCGGTTCCAGCAACCATCGCCAGCGTCTGATAAACATGGTGCAGGAATATCTAGGGGCAAGGTCAGACTTGGACACCTTCCCCACCGAAAATCCTCTGGCTTACTGGGTCTTGAGGATGGATCACTGGCCAGAGCTTGCACAGTATGCAATTGAGCTACTGGCCTGTCCTGCATCCAGCGTTCTTTCGGAACGCACATTCAGTGCTGCTGGAGGATTTGTCACGGATCACAGGGTGCGCCTGTCCACCGACTCGGTTGATCGACTGACTTTCATCAAGATGAACCAGTCTTGGATCACCACCAGCTACCACACACCTGATGCTGATATAACAGACTAATTGATTTTAACATGTCACATCCCTTCAAGACTGATGCTGATGCTGAGTGCCTGTGCTGTTATGTTGACTGGCTATCCTCCTCCTCCGAGTCCTCAATGATACGATTGATGATGATAGCTTGTAAGATCATTTTTGTTTATGGGTGCCGCCACCAGTGCCTAACGCCCAATTTTTCAGCCCCTGTTTAACAGGGGCGTGTAATTACAATTTTTGAAGCAATACTTTGCAACAGGGCTCATTGCTGTGCTCCAAGTACAGTATCTGTGAGGAGTTGCAGTGTTGTGCCACCAGTGCCTAAGGCCCAATTTTTCAGCCCCTGTTTAACAGGGGCGTGTCATTACAATTTTTGAAGCAATACTTTGCAACAGGGCTCATTGCTGTGCTCCAAGTACAGTATCTGTGAGGGGTTGCAGTGTTGTGCCACCAGTGCCTAAGGCCCAATTTTTCAGCCCCTGTTCAACAGGGGCATGTAATTACAATTCTTGATATAATAATTCACAGCAGGGCCCATTGCTGCACCCACCAAGAGTAACTGTCAGGGCTTACAGTGTTGTGGCACCAGCACCACCATCAAAGGCCCAATTTTTACTACCACTGTTCAACAATTATATGTAATTAAAATTCCTGATATAATAGTTGACAGCAGGGCGTTCCAGCACCAACCAAGAGTAACTGTGAGTGCTTACAGTGTTGTGCCAACACCAACAACTAAGGGGCCTATTTCTGCAGAGTATATACGGCAGGTCCCTACTTTCAAACATCCAACTTACAAACGACTCCTACTTGCAAACGCAAGAAGACAACAGGAAGTGAGAGGAAATCTACCACTAGGAAGGAAAATTCTCTCCTGTAAGAATAAATATGGGAGAAAGGTGTCTCCTCTGTACTGATGCTTTATCAGCAATCCTTGTTTCAAGAAAAACACCACATTTCAAAAACAGTTGTCATTGGGACGGAAAGTGAGGTGAAATGTTCTGAACAGGGGCACAGACAGCAAAACAAATGTTACAGGGGTGATAACCCTTACCTATGTTTTCCAAAAAGTTTAAAAATAGATTTTTGGTCTGGAGCTACACTTCAACAATGTACCTGTTCAAAATTACAAACAGACTCTACATAAGAACAAACCTACAGTCCCTGTCTTGTATGCACCGCCTGTATAGGGCTGTTCAGAGTATATAGGGCCTTTTTTATTTTATGTGCGGGGTTCCCCTTAATATCCATACAAGACCCAAAGGGGCTGGTAATGGGCTGGGGTAGGGGGGGGGTCATGGGGTAGCTATGCCATTTTTCTTAAAGAATTTCATCCATATTACCGGGACCAGACATTACATTAAAGCCGCAAGCAGTTTTAAATGGCTTTTTTTTCCTTTAGAAGTGTCATTTTGTGCAGGGACAGTTCTAAACACGGGAAACACGTGGCACTTCACAGGCATACTTTAGACACCCCCCAGGTACGATATTTAAAGGAATATTTGACTTTTTTTTTTCACTTTATGCATCATTAAAATGACTGCTCCCGAAAAACGACCGTTTTTAAAACTTCTTTTTGCATTGATACATGTCCCCTGGTGCAGAACCCGGGTTCCCAAACCCTTTTTAGGACAATAACATGCATAATAGTTGTTATAATTAGCACTTTAGAATTCGAACGTTCGCATCCATTGTATTTAATAGGGTTCTAATGTTCGTTCGAACTTTCGGTCCGTTCGCGGGTTCTGGTGCGAACCGAACCCGGGGGTGTTCGGCTCATCACTAGCCACAAGACTGGTGGGCACAGGAATGGGCCCTGCTGTGAGTTAATAGATCAAGATTTGTACTTGCATGCACCTGTTGAACCGGGCAGAAAAATTGGGCCTTTGGTGGTGGTGGTGGTGGTGGTGGACGGTGTTGCCACAAGACTGTAAGCCCTCACAGTTACTCTTGGTGGGTGCAGGAATGGGCCCTGCTGTGAGTTATTAGATCAAGATTTGTAATTGCATGCACCTGTTGAACAGGGCAGAAAAATTGGGCCTTTGGTGGTGGTGGTGGATGGTGTTGCCACAAGACTGTAGGCCCTCATAGTTACTCTTGGTGGGCGCAGGAATGGGCCCTGCTGTGAACTATTAGATCAAGATTTGTAATTACACGCCCCTGTTAAACAGGGGCTGAAAAATTGTGCCTTAGGCATTGGTGCTGGTGCCACAACACTGCAACCCCTCACAGATACTGTACTTGGAGCACAGCAGTCACACCTGTTGCGAAGCATCTTTTTAAAAAATTGTAATTACACGCCCCTGTTATACAGGGGCTGAAAAATTGTGCCTTAGGCACTGGTGCTGGTGCCACAACACTGCAACCCCTCACAGATACTGTACTCTGAGCACAGCAATGAGACCTGTTGCAAAGCATTGCCTAAAAATTGTAATTACACGCCCCAACAGGGGCTGAAAAATTGTGCCTTAGGCACTGGTGCTGGTGCCACAACACTGCAACCCCTCACAGATACTGTACTCTGAGCACAGCAGTCACACCTGTTGCGAAGCATCTTTTTAAAAAATTGTAATTACACGCCCCTGTTATACAGGGGCTGAAAAATTGTGCCTTAGGCACTGGTGTGGTGGCATGGATCATTGAGGAGGAGGAAGAGGATAGTCAGTGAACATAACAGGACAGTCACTCAGCATCAGCATAGGCAGTCTTGAAGGGATGTGACATTATAAATTATTCCGTTATATCCGCTTCAGGTGTCTGGTAGCTGGTGGTGATCCAAGACTGATTCAATTTTTTGAAGGTCAGTCGATCAACCGAGTCGGTGGACAGGCGCACCCTATGATCGGTGACAAATCCTCCAGCAGCACTGAATGTGCGTTCGGAAAGAACGCTGGATGCAGGACAGGCCAGTAGCTCAATTGCATACTGTGCAAGCTCTGGCCAGTGATCCATCCTCAGGACCCAGTAAGCCAGAGGATTTTCGGTGGGAAAGGTGTCCAAGTCTGACCTTGCCCCTAGGTATTCCTGCACCATGTATATCAGACGCTGGCGATGGTTGCTGGAACCGATCATACCTTGGGGCTGCGGACTAAAAAATTGTCTGAACGCATCGGTCAGACGTCCACCTTCCCCACCGCTCCTTCTGCTACTGACCGAAGCCTCAGCAACTCGTCGTCCAGGACCAGGAGTTTGTAACCTCCCAGTTTCTGGGAACGCGTTGCACAGACCTTTCTGCAAGGCCTCCCTGAGATGTCTCATCCTCTGCTCCCTCTGCGACGGCAAGATAAGGTCCGCAACCTTACCCTTGTACCGTGGATCAAGGAGAGTGGCCAGCCAGTAATGGTCACTCTCCTTGATCCGAAGAACACGAGGATCCTTCCGCAGGCTTTGCAGGATCAGGGAGGCCATGCAGCGTAGGTTAGCTGAGGCATTCGGTCCGGAGTCTTCTGGGTCACTGAGGATGACATGATCGCCAGCCACCTCCTCCCAGCCACGTACAAGTCCACTGGTTTGTTGGGACTGTACATCATCCCTAAAAGACTGCTGCTGCTGATGCTGAGTGCCAGGCTCCACCTCCATGCTCACACAATCCTCCTCCTCCTCCTCCTCCTCCTCCTCTTCCTGTGTGATGGGTGGGACAGAAGGAACATTGTCTGGATAAAGGGGGCCTTGAGAGACAAGGAAGTCCTCCTCTTCCTGCCTCTGTTCTGCCTCAAGTGCCCTGTCCATTATCCCACGCAGCGTATGCTCCAACAGGTGGACAAGAGGTACAGTGTCACTGATGCATGCACTGTCACTGCTCACCATCCTCGTGGCCTCCTCAAATGGTGAGAGGACAGTGCATGCATCCCTGATCATGCTCCACTGGCGTGGGGAAAAAAAGCCAAGCTCCCCTGACCCTGTCCTGGTGCCGTAGTCGCAAAGGTACTCATTGATGGCCCTCTGCTGCGTGTGCAGTCGCTGCAGCATGGCCAACGTTGAGTTCCACCTGGTGGGCATGTCACATATTAGGCGGTTCTTGGGCAGGTTCAGCTCCTTTTGCAGCTCAGTCAGCCGAGCACTGGCATTATAAGATCGGCGGAAATGCACACAGACTTTCCTGGCCTGCCTCAGGACATCCTGTAAGCCTGGGAACCTGCCCAAGAACCGCTGCACCACCAGGTTGAGGACGTGAGCCATACAGGGCACATGGGTGAGCTGCCCCTGTCGCAGGGCGGAGAGGAGGTTGGTGCCATTATCAGAAACGACCATTCCTGGCTTAAGCTGGCGTGGCGTCAACCACCTCTCGGCCTGCCCCTGCAGAGCTGCCAGAACCTCTGGCCCAGTGTGGCTCCTGTCCCCCAAACACACCAGCGCAAGCACGGCATGGCATCTTTTTGCCTGCGTACTCGCGTAGCCCCTTGTACGCCTACGGAGCACCGCTGGTTCCGAGGACAGAGCACTCGAAGAGGACATGGAGGAAGAAGAAGAGGAGGGGGTGGAGGAGAGAGGTGTGTCACAACCAGTAGTAGCATTTTGGAGGCGTGGTGGCGGAACAACCTCCAACACTACTGCACCTTGTCCTGCATCCCTCCCAGCTACCAATAGAGTGACCCAATGGGCCGTGAAAGAAAGATAACGTCCCTGTCCATGCCTGCTGGACCATGAGTCAGCGGTAATATGCACCTTACCGCTGACCGCCCTGTCCAGCGAGGCATGGACATTGCCTTCCACATGCCAGTAGAGAGACGGAATTGCCTTCCGTGAGAAAAAGTGGCGTTTGGGAACCTGCCACTGAGGAACCGCACATTGAACAAACTCACGGAAGGGGGCCGAGTCTATCAACTGAAAAGGCAGCAGTTGAAGTGCTAGCAATTTAGCCAAGCTAGCATTCAACCGCTGGGCATGTGGATGGCTGGGAGTATACTTCTTTCGACGGTCCAGCAGCTGGGGCAGGGAAATTTGCCTGCTACAATCGGACGTCGGTGTACTGCAAGTACTTGGTTGTGACACACCTAATTCTACACCTTCAGTCCTCTCAGAGCAGCTTTCAGAGAGGACTGAAGATATAGTGGGGATGGAGATCCCAGCTGATGAGGAGCAAGGAGAGGTCCGCTTTGTTCTTTGGTGTGGGTCTTTTATGTGTGCTTGCCAACGAGCTGCATGGCAGGTCGACATATGTCTGCTCATGCTTGTGGTGCCCAAGCGGCTGATGTTTTGGCCACGCGAGATACGCTTGAGACAAATATTGCAAATAGCAGTGGTGCGATCTGATGCACTCGTCTCAAAAAAGGCCCACACCAAAGAACTTTTGTGATAACGTGCAGAGGCAGCGCCCTGCACAGGCGGAGCTCTGCGGTGTGGTACAGTTGCTGTGCTGGCCTCTAGCTGGCCTCCAGGGGGCATCCTGCCTCGTTGGACATGTGACGCTGCATCCTCCTCCTCCTCCTCCTCTCTCCCTTCAGGCACCCACGTGGAGTCAGTGACCTCATCATCCCCTCCCTCTTCACCACTAGAGCAAACCTGGCAGTAAGCTGCAGCTGGTGGAACACTACTGCCAGATTGCTGTCCTTCAGCATCCCCTTTCTCTGCGCGCACACTACTGGCTTCCTCAAGCTGGGTATCATCATCCGAGCCTTCGAATCGTTGGGCATCCTCCTGGAGCATGTACCCAACACTGTGCTCAAACAGTTCGGGGGACTCCTCAGGAGGACATGGTGGGTCTAGGGAAGGGGTGGCTGATGATGCCATTGAGTACGCGTTGGCAGCTGCTCTGCCAGTACCCTGAGCCTGGGTGAGAGAGGATGAGGAGGATGAGGAGGG
This sequence comes from Rana muscosa, assembly GCA_029206835.1. Classification (NCBI taxonomy): domain Eukaryota; kingdom Metazoa; phylum Chordata; class Amphibia; order Anura; family Ranidae; genus Rana; species Rana muscosa. The sequence continues at coordinate 1,029,255,460 of CM055116.1, forward strand.
CTTGGTCATCCATTCTACCAAGCCTTCGGCATGATGCGGCTCCACATGTCCAGCTGCCGAAAACAAAGACAAGCGTGTCCCATGGCCACGTGCTGATGACGATGCACGACCACGTCCACGGCCAGCACTGTTGTCTCTAGAAACAGAGCCTGCCTGCCCTGTGTTCTTGCCTCGGCACGCTCTGCCTCTCCTTGGCGGTCTTCCAGCCATTGTAGTCGGTAGTGTATATAGTATAAAAAATAGAACTCCTATGTGTGCTCACAACACACTGTAGGTCCTATGGGTGCTGACACTAACACACTATAGGTACTATGTGTGCTGCTGACAAGAAAATATAGGAGCTCTGTTTGCTGCCACTAACACACTAGAAGTCCTATGGGTGCTGCTGAGAAGAAAATATAGGAGCTCTGTTTGCTGCCACTAACACACTAGAAGTCCTATGGGTGCTGCTGAGAAGAAAATATAGGAGCTCTGTGTGATGCCACTAACACACTAGAAGTCCTATGGGTGCTGATGAGAAGAAAATATAGGAGCTCTGTGTGATGCCACTAACACACTAGAAGTCCTATGGGTGCTGCTGAGAAGAAAATATAGGAGCTCTGTTTGCTGCCACTAACACACTAGAAGTCCTATGGGTGCTGCTGAGAAGAAAATATAGGAGCTCTGTGTGATGCCACTAACACACTAGAAGTCCTATGGGTGCTGCTGAGAAGAAAATATAGGAGCTCTGTTTGCTGCCACTAACACACTAGAAGTCCTATGGGTGCTGCTGAGAAGAAAATATAGGAGCTCTGTTTGCTGCCACTAACACACTAGAAGTCTTATGGGTGCTGCTGAGAAGAAAATATAGGAGCTCTGTTTGCTGCCACTAACACACTAGAAGTCCTATGGGTGCTGCTGAGAAGAAAATATAGGAGCTCTGTTTGCTGCCACTAACACACTAGAAGTCCTATGGGTGCTGCTGAGAAGAAAATATAGGAGCTCTGTTTGCTGCCACTAACACACTAGAAGTCCTATGGGTGCTGCTGAGAAGAAAATATAGGAGCTCTGTGTGATGCCACTAACACACTAGAAGTCCTATGGGTGCTGCTGAGAAGAAAATATAGGAGCTCTGTTTGCTGCCACTAACACACTAGAAGTCCTATGGGTGCTGCTGAGAAGAAAATATAGGAGCTCTGTTTGCTGCCACTAACACACTAGAAGTCCTATGGGTGCTGCTGAGAAGAAAATATAGGAGCTCTGTGTGATGCCACTAACACACTAGAAGTCCTATGGGTGCTGCTGAGAAGAAAATATAGGAGCTCTGTTTGCTGCCACTAACACACTAGAAGTCCTATGGGTGCTGCTGAGAAGAAAATATAGGAGCTCTGTGTGATGCCACTAACACACTAGAAGTCCTATGGGTGCTGCTGAGCAGAAAATATAGGAGCTCTGTTTGCTGCCACTAACACACTAGAAGTCCTATGGGTGCTGCTGAGAAGAAAATATAGGAGCTCTGTGTGATGCCACTAACACACTAGAAGTCCTATGGGTGCTGCTGAGAAGAAAATATAGGAGCTCTGTTTGCTGCCACTAACACACTAGAAGTCCTATGGGTGCTGCTGAGAAGAAAATATAGGAGCTCTGTTTGCTGCCACTAACACACTAGAAGTCCTATGGGTGCTGCTGAGAAGAAAATATAGGAGCTCTGTGTGATGCCACTAACACACTAGAAGTCCTATGGGTGCTGCTGAGAAGAAAATATAGGAGCTCTGTTTGCTGCCACTAACACACTAGAAGTTCTATGGGTGCTGCTGAGAAGAAAATATAGGAGCTCTGTTTGCTGCCACTAACACACTAGAAGTCCTATGGGTGCTGCTGAGAAGAAAATATAGGAGCTCTGTGTGATGCCACTAACACACTAGAAGTCCTATGGGTGCTGCTGAGAAGAAAATATAGGAGCTCTGTTTGCTGCCACTAACACACTAGAAGTCCTATGGGTGCTGCTGAGAAGAAAATATAGGAGCTCTGTTTGCTGCCACTAACACACTAGAAGTCCTATGGGTGCTGCTGAGAAGAAAATATAGGAGCTCTGTGTGATGCCACTAACACACTAGAAGTCCTATGGGTGCTGCTGAGAAGAAAATATAGGAGCTCTGTTTGCTGCCACTAACACACTAGAAGTCCTATGGGTGCTGCTGAGAAGAAAATATAGGAGCTCTGTTTGCTGCCACTAACACACTAGAAGTCCTATGGGTGCTGTTGGGGTGCAATGCTGTGCTAACAGCACTGCGGTTGGTACTACTGCAATACTGTACTAACAGTAAGCACGCACCAGACTAATCCCCAGCAGCAGCTAATAACACACTAACTGTGCAATCAGCAGCAATGAACGATCAATGACTTAGGTAGCAATGGTTTAGCAAAGAAATAGCCAATGGTTTAGCAAAGAAGAGCAAATCTTTCAGTATCAAGCAAAGACAGAATCAGCAGACTAATCTCTCCTAAAGCCGGAACTCATGTGACCGGGGCCGATGGCGTGGCGGCCTTTTAAATGGTGGGGCGTGTACTAAAGCCCCTGAGCTGTAATTGGCTACAGGCGTCCTGCCTGTAGCCAATTATTGCTCTCCGAGTTTCGGGCGCTGTGATTGGCCAAGCATGCGGGGTCACAGTGCATGCTTGGCCAATCATCAGCCAGCAATGCACTGCGCCGGCCGCGCCGGCCGCAATGCATTGCGGGGCCGCTCGCATCACACGAATGTGATGCGAACGGCCCAAATAGTTCTGGGCTCGACGAGCGAGCGAACGCCCGATGCTCGATTCGAACATGGGTTCGAATCGAGCACCGGGCCCATCCCTACCCTTCAGGTCTGGAATGGATATTAAGGGGAACCCCGCCGCAAATTTAAAAAAAAAATGGCGTGGAGTCCCCCTAAAAATCCATACCAGACCCCTTATCTGAGCACGCAACCTGGCCGGCCGCAGGGGAAAAGGGGGGGACGAGAGAGCGGCCCCCCCTCCCTCCTGAACCGTACCAAGCCACATGCCCTCAACATGGGGAGGATGTCCCCATGTTGATGGGGACAAGGGCCTCATCCCCACAACCCTTGCCCGGTGGTTGTGGGGGTCTGCGGGAGGGGGGCTTATCGTAATCTGGAAGACCCCTTTAACAAAGGGGACCCCCAGATCCCGGCCCCCCCTATGTGAATTGGTAAGGGGTACATTGTACCCCTACCATTTCACGAAGAAAGCGTAAAAAAATGTTTAAAAAAACACACAAACACCTTGAAAAAGTCCTTTATTTAAAAAAAAAAAAAAAAACATTCCAGCGGTGAAATCCAGTGTCCCGCGGCGATCCCGATGTCCAGCGCTGTCCTTCATTGGTTGTGCCTGAGCGGACCTGATGGGGAACTCCCTCTCAGTATTTTAAATGTATAGACCCGCCCCTTCTAAAGTTCCCCATCAGGTCCGCTCAGCGGACCAGATGCGGAACATGAGAAGGGGCGGGTCTATACATGTATTACCAAAGTGAGAGCAGTTCCCCATCAGGTCCGCCCCCTCGGTATGTCGGACCCGCCTACGTCATTGGCTTGAGCGGGGAACTTCCTTCACTGTGTAATTTAAATTTACATAGTGAAGGAAGTTCCCCGCTCAGGCCAATGACGTAGGCGGGTCCGACATACCGAGGGGGCGGACCTGATGGGGAACTGCTCTCACTTTGGTAATACATGTATAGACCCGCCCCTTCTCATGTTCCGCATCTGGTCCGGTGAGCGGGCCTGATGGGGAACTTTAGAAGGGGCGGGTCTATACATTTAAAATACTGAGAGGGAGTTCCCCATCAGGTCCGCTCAGGCACAACCAATGAAGGACAGCGCTGGACATCGGGATCGCCGCGGGACACTGGATTTCACCGCTGGAATGTTTTTGTTTTTTTTTTAAATAAAGGACTTTTTCAAGGTGTTTGTGTGTTGTTTTAAACATTTTTTTACGCTTTCTTCCTGAAATGGTAGGGGTACAATGTACCCCTTACCAATTCACAATGGGGGGGCCGGGATCTGGGGGTCCTCTTTGTTAAAGGGGTCTTCCAGATTCCGATAAGCCCCCCGCCCGCAGACCCCCACAACCACCGGGCAAGGGTTGTGGGGATGAGGCCCTTGTCCCCATTAACATGGGGACATCCTCCCCATGTTGAGGGCATGTGGCTTGGTACGGTTCAGGAGGGAGGGGGGGGGCGCTCTCTCGTCCCCCCCTTTTCCCCTGCGGCCGGCCAGGTTGCGTGCTCGGATAAGGGGTCTGGTATGGATTTTTAGGGGGACTCCACGCCATTTTTTTTTACATTTGGGGTGGAGTTCCCCTTAAAATCCATGCCAGATCTGAAGGGCCTGGAATGGATATTTGGGGGAACCCCACGTCAATTTTTTTTTTAAATTTGCGGCGAGGTTCCCCTTAATATCCATTCCAGACCTGAAGGGCCTGGTAATTGAATTCTGGGGAACCCCCACGCTTTTTTTTTTTTTTTTATCAATGACTTTTGTATGTATTGCCGGGAGCCGACAATTCATTAATAGCCGCGAGTCAGTTTTAAATGCATTTTTTTCTTTCAAAAATGAAATTTTTTGCAGGGACAGTTCTAAGCACGGGAAACATGCGCCACTTTACATGCATATCATACACACCCCCCAGGTACGAAATTTTAAGTAATATTTCACTTTTATTGTTTCACTTTAAGCATTATTAAAATCACTGCTCCCGAAAAAACGGCCGTTTTTAAAACTTCTTTTTGCATTGATACATGTCCCCTGGGGCAGGACCCGGGTCCCCAAACACTTTTTAGGACAATAACTTGCATATAAGCCTTTATAATTAGCACTTTAGATTTCTCCCATAGATTTTTCGAATTTGCCGCGAACACCCCAATTTGTTCGCTGTTCGGCGAACGGGCGATCAGGCAATGTTCGAGTCGAACATGAGTTCGACTCGAACTCGAAGCTCATCCCTAGTGAGAACCAGGCCAAAGGGTGGTCACACCAAATATTGATTTGATTTGGATTTCTCTTCTGTTCATTTACTTTCCATTTTGTTAATTAACAAATAAATATTAACACTTCAATTTCTGAAAACGTTCTTAATTTATAGCATATTTTTCACGCCTGCCTAAAATGTTTGCATAGTAGTGTAGCAGTGTGTGTATATACTGTGTGTATGTGTATATATATATATATATATATATATATATATATTGTGACAGCAGGAAGGTAAAGTCACCTGGTTGCATCCAGGGGGGTAGATATATTTCGCCCAGATTCAGGCTTTACGCCGACTTATACAACTAGGTGGAGAGTTGTATAAGCCCAGCTGAGGATAGTGGGCTCATGGATGACTCATACCTCTAGGGAGAGTGTGGGGCGTCGTGCAGACAGGGAGTTGATGAGACCAGCTGAAGCTTGTCAGCTCATTTAGGCCTCTATAAGAACTCCCAGCTTCATTAGATGTTAGCTCATGCCTGGAAGCAGACCTGTGTGGACTGTCTAGGGAGAGTGAACCCCTGTGCGGTGAGACAAAGCCTGTGTGGCTATTTGCTTGGACATTTAAAACCAGGGACTTAGGGACTAGGACAGCACTAGGCTGATCCCAGTTGTTAGTTAGGAAACCTGTATGTTTAGTCAGAGGTCAAATTGACCAGGATTTATTTTGTTTATGTTTCTTTTGCTTTGCTGTGTTTTTGTCACTGTAAATAGAAAATAAACCGCACCTTTTTGATTTTGAAAACCACAACCTCCGTCTGCTGGGCCTGTTTTTGTGTGGGGAGCCCATCCCGGGGGTCACACACACCCGCTGCCGAGCTAACCCCCTCACAGTTGGTGGAGAACCAGTGGCAGTTTTTTTTAAGCCAGCATGGAGGAGATACTGAAACAGCTGGCTCTAGCAAATGCCAATCAACAGCAGACAAATGCAGGTTTGCAAAAGAGCCTTGCAGCTCATCAACAGAGCCTTGCAGCTCAACAACAGAACTTCGCAGCCCAGCAGCAAGCTCATCAACAGAGCCTTGCAGCCCAGCAGCAGACAAACGCAACTTTGCAACAGAGTCTGGAGGCTCAGCAACAAGCCCAGCAGCAATCTGAGGCCCGCTTCATAGACCTGTTGCAGAAGCAAGAGCAGAGACTACAACAACAGATGGAAGCAGTAATGCAGCAACGTCCGCAGACCAGTGAGGAAAGCCGTCCCACTAATACCGCGTCCTTTGGGGTGAGTCGTTTATTGACAAAAATGACTGGAGAGGATGATCCAGAGGTATTTTTGACCACATTTGAAAGGACCGCTGAAAGAGAAAAGTGGCCTGAGGAGCAGTGGGCTGGACTAGTGGCTCCTCTGTTAACTGGTGAATCGCAGAAAGCTTACTATGACCTAGAGCCTAACCAAGCAAAAGACTATGTGATGCTAAAAGCTGAAATATTGGCAAGGCTGGGTGTCACCCTGGCTGTCCGGGCTCAGCGTGTGCATAACTGGACTTTCCAGCTTGGAAAACCCCCCAGGTCTCAAATGTATGATCTCATTCACCTGAGCAGAAAGTGGCTACAGAGAACCTGACGGCCTCTTCCAGAGACACTCGGACTTTCCACCCTAAGACCAGACCATCCCCAGGGGCGGATAAGATGATTCCAAGGGGTAAGGGTGGAGAGAGTGAGAGGGTGGGAGCTCTACCCCAAGTTTGGCGAGAACAGCCTGGGAAATCAGTGGCTCAAGAGGCGGCAAGAAGGATCGTTTGCTACCGCTGCCGGCAAGCGGGACATATTGCAGCAAATTGCCCGGTTGTGGAGGAACCCATGCAGTGTGACTTTCTGACGGGCAGACGTCAGTCGCTGTGTGCGACAGTCGCATGCACTGCCATTCGAGGAACTGAGAAACATTTATGCAAAATGTGTGTTAATGGTAGAAATGTTGTGGTATTGCTGGATTCAGGTAGCCTTGTGACCCTGATAAAGGCTGAGTTAGTTAAAACAGAGGTCTCTGGGAATAGCAAGGTAGCTGTTATTTGTGTGCATGGGGACACCCGAGAGTATCCAGTGACTACAGTGTGTTTCGAGACCCCCAAAGGTACCCTCTCTCATCCAGTGGGCTTAGTATCTCAGTTACCGCATGACGCCATTGTGGGAAGGGATTTTCCGAAGTTCTGGGAACTGTGGGATGATCCTGAGCCCCCCACTGGTGCCCCTATGTACCAGGAATGTGATAGCCAGAACTCCCCTGAGAGTGGTGAGGACTCTCCGGAATTTCCCTTGTCAGTATTGGCAGGGGAGACTCAAGAAACTGGAGAGGAGCCCACCTCCTCAGACGAAAACCTACCGTCTGTGGAGTTTTCTGATCTTGAGGTTCACAGGGAAAACTTTGCCACAGAACAGTTGAAAGACCCCGCCCTAATAAAGGCACGGGAAAACGTAGTGAAAATAGATGGCGAGTTAGTGAACCCAGATAATACCTGCACTTACCCATACTTCAGCGTAGAGAAGGACCTACTGTATCGGGTGGCAAAAAGGGCAGAAGAAACCGTTGAGCAGCTTGTGGTGCCCAAACCGTACAGGAAGTTGGTGTTGGAGTTGGCCCATGGGCACATTCTTGGAGGTCATCTGGGGACAGAGAAAACCCGAGAGAGGGTATTACAGAGATTCTATTTGCCCGGGGGTGATGAAGGACATAGAAAATTATTGTTCCTCCTGCCCTGTGTGTCAGAGGTCGGCCCCGATGCCACATTTCCGTAGCCCGCTGGTCCCTCTACCCATCATTGAGGTCCCGTTTGAGAGGATCGCCATGGATTTGGTAGGTCCTATAATCAAGTCCGCTAGGGGGCACCAGTACATATTAGTTATAATGGACTATGCCACCCGTTATCCAGAAGCGATCCCTCTCCGAAATACCTCGGCCAAAACCATAGCCAAAGAGCTATCTCTTGTGTTTAGCCGGGTGGGTATTTGTAAAGAACTGCTTACGGACCAAGGTACACCCTTTATGTCCCGGGTTATGAAGGAGCTATGTAAATTGTTCAAAGTGACGCAATTACGTACATCTGTGTATCACCCCCAAACCGATGGGCTGGTTGAAAGATTCAACAAAACCCTAAAACAAATGTTGAAGAAAGTGGTGGATAGAGATGGAAAGGATTGGGACTGTCTACTTCCTTATCTGATGTTTGCTATTAGGGAGGTGCCCCAATCCTCTACGGGATTCTCCCCCTTTGAGTTACTGTATGGGAGACACCCAAGAGGGCTGTTGGATATTGCCAAGGAAACTTGGGAAAGTGAGAGTTCTCCCCACAGGAGTGTGATTGAGCATGTCGCCCTGATGCAAGACCGAATTGCACAGGTAATGCCCATCGTGAAGGAACATTTGGCCCAAGCGCAGTTAGCACAGCAGAGAGTGTACAACCGTGGAACCAAGACCCGTACCTTTTCCCCGGGGGATAGGATACTGGTACTGGTCCCTACGGTTGAAAGTAAATTCCTTGCCAAATGGCAAGGCCCCTACGAGATAATGGAAAAAGTGAGCAAAGTGAATTACAAGGTCAGACAACCAGGAAGGCGAAAGCCCGAACAGATCTATCACGTTAATCTGTTGAAAGCCTGGAGGGATAGAGAGTCCCTAGTCGCAGACACTTGGTCACCAGCTCAAACTGGTTGCGTGATTCCTGAGGTTGGAATCGCAGCCACCTTGTCACAACCCCAACAACAGGAGGTTAAGGAGTTTGTGCTTCGCAACAAGGAGGTATTCTCTGAGCTGCCGGGACAAACATCTGGGGTAGAGCATGACATTATTACCCCGCCCGGTGAAAGGGTGAAGTTAAAACCCTATCGGATCCCAGAGGCCCGACGGGAGGCAATACGGGAGGAAGTACAGAAAATGCTGAACTTAGGGGTGATAGAGGAGTCCCAAAGTGATTGGTCTAGTCCCATTGTGTTGGTGCCTAAACCGGATGGGAGCTGGCGATTTTGTAACGATTTTCGTCAGTTGAACAAAGTTACAAAATTTGACACCTACCCCATGCCACGTATAGATGAGTTGATCGACCGGCTGGGAACAGCCCGATACATGACGACTCTTGACCTCACAAAAGGGTATTGGCAAATCCCCCTGGCCAAGTCGGCCAAAGAGAAAACCACATTTGTAACCCCAGACGGGGCGTTCCAATATAAAAGAATGCCGTTCGGGTTACAGAATGCGCCGGCCACATTCCAGCGGAAAATGGACCAGATGCTGAGGCCCCATCGGAAGTATGCTGCGGCTTACCTGGATGACGTAATTGTCCATAGCACAGATTGGGCCTCACATCTGCCAAAAGTGCAAGCAGTCCTGGACTCTGTTCGGGAAGCGGGGTTTACGGCTAACCCCAAGAAGTGTACCATTGGGCAGGAGGAGGCCAAATATCTTGGGTACACCATTGGGAGGGGAGTAATAAAACCCCAACTCAACAAAGTCGAGGCCATCCAGAGTTGGCCACGTCCCAACAGCAAGAAGCAGGTACGAGCCTTTCTGGGAATCGCTGGGTATGATCGGCGATTCATTCCCCACTTTGCTTCTAAGGCTGTGCCCCTAACCAACCTGACGAAGGGGAAAGGGTCGGTCATGATTAAATGGACCCCCGAGGCTGAGGCAGCATTCCAATTCTTGAAACAAGCCTTATGTAGCCAGCCAGTGTTGTACTCACCCGACTTCTCTAAAGACTTTGTCGTACAAAGTGATGCGTCAGATGTGGGGTTAGGAGCAGTATTGTCCCAGGTCTGGAACGGGGAAGAGCACCCAGTCATTTACCTCAGCAGGAAGTTGAAGTCCCATGAGGTAAATTACGCCACCGTTGAAAAGGAGTGTTTAGCGGTGAAGTGGGCTCTAGATTCCCTTCGGTACTACCTGCTAGGTAGGCACTTTGACATGGTTACGGATCACGCTCCGTTAAAGTGGATGGCTCAAAACAAGGAAACAAATAGAAGAGTGAATAGGTGGTTCCTGGCCCTCCAGGAATTCAACTTCACAGTAAAGCATCGCCCTGGCGTTCAAATGGGGAATGTGGATGCTTTGTCTCGAGTACATGAATGCCTGATTGCTGGTGTTCCAACCCCGAGGTTAAAACAAGAGGGGGGGGTATGTGACAGCAGGAAGGTAAAGTCACCTGGTTGCATCCAGGGGGGTAGATATATTTCGCCCAGATTCAGGCTTTACGCCGACTTATACAACTAGGTGGAGAGTTGTATAAGCCCAGCTGAGGATAGTGGGCTCATGGATGACTCATACCTCTAGGGAGAGTGTGGGGCGTCGTGCAGACAGGGAGTTGATGAGACCAGCTGAAGCTTGTCAGCTCATTTAGGCCTCTATAAGAACTCCCAGCTTCATTAGATGTTAGCTCATGCCTGGAAGCAGACCTGTGTGGACTGTCTAGGGAGAGTGAACCCCTGTGCGGTGAGACAAAGCCTGTGTGGCTATTTGCTTGGACATTTAAAACCAGGGACTTAGGGACTAGGACAGCACTAGGCTGATCCCAGTTGTTAGTTAGGAAACCTGTATGTTTAGTCAGAGGTCAAATTGACCAGGATTTATTTTGTTTATGTTTCTTTTGCTTTGCTGTGTTTTTGTCACTGTAAATAGAAAATAAACCGCACCTTTTTGATTTTGAAAACCACAACCTCCGTCTGCTGGGCCTGTTTTTGTGTGGGGAGCCCATCCCGGGGGTCACACACACCCGCTGCCGAGCTAACCCCCTCACAGTATATATATATATATATATATATATATATATATATTTATTTATTTATTTTTTATACACATATACACACATGCATTAAAAAAACATATATAACACATTAGTTAAAGTGATTCTAAAGGCAGAAGTTTTTTTTATCTAGATGCATTTTATGATAAAGATAAAAAAAAAACTTCTGTGTGCAGCAGCCCCTCTCAGCCCCCCTAATACTTACCTGAGCCCCATTTCGATCCAGCGATGTGCACGAGTGCCTTGGCCATCCGAGACTCTCCCTCCTGATTGGCTGAGACACAGCAGTGGAGTCATCGGCTCCCGCTGCTGTCAAAGTCAGTTAGCCAATGAGGCAAGAGAGGGGGTGGGGCCGAATCGTGGCTCCGTGTCTGATTGGACACACAGAGCTGATGCTCGGCTGGAGTGCCCCCACAGCAAGTTGCTTGCTGTGGGGGCACTCGGCAGGAGGGAGGGGCCAGGAGCACTGGCGAGGGACCCGAGAAGAGGAGGATCTGGGCTGCTCTGTGCAAAACCATTTTACAGAGCAGGTAAGTAAGAGCCGGTTTACACAGGGGCGACTCGGGAGGCGACTTCAAGTCGCCCCAAGTTGCGCTGTTTTTAAAAGTAATGGAAGTGAATGGAGCCGTCTTAATGTACACGACTGCAGTCGCTCCGACTTCAAAAAAGGTTCCTGTACTACTTCAATCCGACTTCTAGGTGACTTGTAGGCAACTTGTACCCATTAATTTCAATGGAAGTCGCCTCAGAAGTCGGATCCCCTGTCCTAACAGAAGCAACTTTCCAGGAAGAGAACATACATTTCTCAGGCAAACCCCTCCCTCCCACAGAGCTGATTCAAGGTTGATTGGCCACTGGAATGTCTCCTGTCCTGGAGGCGACTTGTAAGTCGCCCCATGTCACGCTGTGGTGCAGGCTCAGGTCGCTTCCAGGTCGCCTCCAAAGAGTCATGTTGCCCCGTGTGAACCGGCTCTAAGGCATGTTTGTTATTTTTAAAGAAAAAAAACAAGACTTTAGTATGACTTTAAGTAGAAATAAACTTTACAATTAAACTTTTTTTTTTTGGATAGAGTAAGGGAGGGTTATAACCCACATAAGTTTTTCTTTGCCATCTGTGTCCCACTGAGGAGATTTTCCTTCAATTCCTGCCCAAAAGCCACAAGAGGAAGTGAAAGGAAATCCCTCCAAAGTGAAGGAATCCCGGTGTGTCAGACAAAAGCAAAGAAAATTTCCAGCTCAACTTACCAAACAAAACCATAAAAAATTTCCAGCTCAACTTACCTACTTATTCCCAGTGTGTCACCAGAACTAGTAAGGCTGCATTCACACCTGAGCGTTTTGTAGCCTGAAGCCTGAAGCTACAAAACGCTAGAGGGGGAAAAAAACATTATTCTCTATGGAGATGGTTCACATCTCCACTCCAAAAAGCCTGAAGCCGATCGCCTGAAGCTCAAACAAGTTCCGGACCCTTTTTTGTCGCGCAAATCGGGCAGATTTGGGCGTTTTAGGAGTCATAGAATGTAATGGAAACGCTCGATTCAAGCGTTTAGCGCGACAATGAGCGTTTCGACGGACGCAAATTCACGCGACAAAACGCCGGTAAAAACGTCAGTAAAAATGCTCGAAGCGCTACGCTCAGGTGTGAATGCAGTCTAGTGTCCCCATTGGAAGCTTTTCCCTCTATTAGTGTTCTGATGTCAACCCAAAATTGACTGCTGGATTTTACATTTTGTGTTGTTGAATATACTGCTAATGTTCTGTTTTATATGTGCATTGCCATTTATTGTGACTAACGCCCCATTGCACATATGTAGTAATAATAAATGCAGCTGCTCTATAGCGAAACACAACATACAGATATGAATACTAATTGCGGAAAACAATGCTTATTTTAACAGGAGATGAAATAAAATCACATTAGTTCTTGATCACCTTTATAATATTTTCATTTTCAAAACGTTTTAAATAAATAAACTGCTAATTTCTTTCTACAATTTTAACAAGAAGCAATATGTGGAGACACGAATATGCACCCCAATAATTTTCTAAACACTACATCTCAGATCAGTTTATAATTAACCTCATTGAATCCCAAGTATTCCTCTTATCTTCTTTGGAGAATCTAGCTCTAGCTCTCCCAATGAACCATTGTTACATCCAACATTCTGATGAAAATTCAGTTCAAATATTAGACAAACTAGCCAAAATCCTGCAAAATTAAACTGTCTAAAGCCTCGTACACACGGTTGGACTTCAAACAAACTTTTCCGTGGATTTTTGTCCGAAGGGAGTTGGCCGGGCACACCCATAGCATACACACGCTCTGACTTTTCTGGAAACTTTCCCAACATCACATGGTTTTTCTGCTCTTTTCTGCTCTTTACCGTCACCCTTTGGTCAACTTCTGCTATTGTTGGTTGATTTTAACATTGGTTCTGGGCATGCGTATTTGTACTTCGGACAAAAGTCTGATGGATTTTTGTACACACGGTCGGACTATGCACCATCGGACTTTTGTTGCCGAAAAGTTTGTCCGTTTGCAGAGCGAACATTTGTCCGATGAAAACCGAAAAAGTTTGTCCGATGGAGCGTACACACGGTCGGATTTTTTGTAAAACGTACTCATTTTGAAGTTTGTTGGCAAAAAGTCAGACCGTGTGTACAGGCCTTAACAGTATATTATACCTCCCTTAGGACTGGTGGTAAAATCTTTGTGGTCAAACTCCCAGGCCTATACACCTACCATGGCCATTATCTGAAGATTCCACTCTCACTTTTATATCAAGGCAAATCCAACAGGATGAGTGGGCCCACCCATACATGAATTTTGAGTTTTAGATGAATGGGCCCTTTAAACATCTATTAACCTGCTCCAGCCATACTCGTGGATGAGTGTAAAGCATAAAGCTGCTGGCACAAGGCTACAGTAATTGCTCATTAAGTTTTAAAAGATGTTCCTCATGGGACATTTATCTCAGTCTGCCCATGTTCCCTGAGCCCCACTATCCCACAGAGCACCAATAAATCACAGTGAAATCCAGATCAATAAAACAAACTGTATAGTACAAAGAAACAGACTCTCTGCTCTTGTTTATTACCTTTGAATGCACATACAGCCAACACCGAATGTAGGAACTAAATAAAATGTCACATAGACTGTCCACATTTATGTCACTTGGCTTTATATCAGTCCCTAAAGTACTAAAATACTTATTTACTAACAATACACAAGTGAATTGGACAGAGAAAGAAAATATGCTAAAAATATGCTAAAACAGAAAAATAGAAAACAGTCTGTGTGTATACATGAAATAAAGTACAGTGGAACCTCGGATTGCGAGTAATGCGGTTAACGAGCGTTTCGCAATACGAGCACTGTATTTAAAAAAATCGTAACCCGGTTTGCGCGGGTTGTCTCGCAAAACGAACACAATTCAAGCCAAAGCGGTTGCAGTACCGCGTTTGGCCTGAGGTGGGGGGACGCCGGAGCCGAGCAGAGCCGAACGTCGCCGATCGGCTGACCTCGGCAAATCTCGGGAACAAAGCCTTTCTGAGGTTTGCCGAGGTCAGCCGAGGTGTCCTCGGCTCTTTTCGGCCGTTTCCTAAGCTCTCCGGCGCCCCCCGCCTCTGGCTGCATGCGGTATTACATGCCATTGAAGTCAATGCGGAACAAATTATTTTCGTTTCCATTGACTTCAATGGGGAAACTCGCGTTGATATGCGAGTACTTTGGATTACGAGCATTCTCCTGGAACGGATTATGCTCGTAATCCGAGGTTCCACTGTATACCAAAAGCCTCAAAGTCACTGAAATTGAGGCACCACACTAAAATTCGAGTTGTCACCAGAAATGAAACAGAAGGTATATTTTTCTATGGGGATACTCGTTTTCACTTTTAATAGATAGATTTCTCCTTATTTCCTTAGGTGTCTGCATGATGGGAAGTAAAGGAATATCTCCTCAATGGGATGCAGATGGCAAAAAATACCTGAGAAGGGTTTTAACCATTCCCTACTCTTTTCAGAATGGAAAAGTGTTGACTTGTACGTTACTTTTTTGAAATTTTTAGAAATAAAGAATGGAATTCCCAAAAACATGTCCTGAAAACATTTGGGGAACATCCCAAGGAAAGCGCAAATATGCTTGATCCTTGTTTACAGTTCAATCTATATAAATAAGGGCTCTTGCACGCATTTTTTTTCCTAAGCTCCTAAACTCAACTCCATAAAAGCCTCCATGCACACCTAAGCTTTTACAAGAGTTTAGAAGCTGCTGCGGTTGGGGGGGTTCAACCTCCCTCTCCTGAAGGTTGAAGAATAGTGTTCAGGATAGAAACGTTTTGACCGCCAGCAGCAAAACATGGCAAAATCGGGCTGCAATTTTACCACGATTTTGGGGCATTTTGCGGCCGGCGGTCAACCTAGTCTGTGTGTACATAAACCAAGCAATTTCTCGCTAAAAAGTTTATAATTATCTTCTATGGAACTGCTAACTCACATTTTAAAGCAATTCATTGCTCTGTTGCTAACCTATCAAGACTCCACGGTGGCAACAATAATGCTCGCTCTTCATTTCACCTCCATGGGTTTAGCTACAAATTGCTTGGCTTAGCTGCAAATTACTAAAGTAGACAGATTTGTAGACAAGCACACCTACCTAATACTGTAGCACTAGTTTAGCTTGTAGCAGCGACAAATCACCATTTCTATAGCGATTAAACTGCTAGCTACAAATCACTGACATTGGCAATTTGTAGCAGCGATTATTCTCTGTCATCAGACATCAGCTTTACACTCATTTTGTTTGCTGTAATCTAGTAGCCATACTTATTCAAAACTAGACATGTGCAATTCGTTTAGTTACGAATTCGTTATTCGTCAAAATTCGTTATATTCGTTGATTCGTAAACATACGAATAAACGAATGGTTTGATAAAATTACAAACGAACAACAAATTATCAAAAACAACGAATATGGAAAACAACGAAAATACGAATTTACTTAATTTGAAATACGAAAAAGTAAAAAACGAAAACATAAAAACAACGAAAATACCGAAGAAAGATCAAAAAATAACGAAAATCAAAATGAACGAAAACGCGAAATTATGAATATTCGGAAAACATAAAGCAAAACAACGAAAATAACGAACAAAGATCCATATTACCGAAAATCAAAATGAACGACAAAAAATTACGAATCTTTGGAAAACGGAAATCAAAACAACGAAAATTCGAAAAAACTTAAATTCTATTTCGTTAGTTCTGAATTAGTTCTGGACGTTGGCCAATGGCCAATAAGCTTGTTCCTTCCCCTGAAGAGGTTGTCTCTTCCCCCAATGAGCTTGTTTCTTATTACCTTGTGCGTTTTTCTGTGTTAGACTGCAGTGCGGGGGGCGTGGCCTGACGCGGCATGTGAACAGACCTGTTCGACGGAGCTCCCGCTGTAGATCCTGTCTGTGATCCTTTCCTCGCCACCTACAACGCCCGATTCAGCCAGAAACCTGCGCCTAAAGACCCCCAGAGACCCCCGGTTCCAGCGGTGCTCGACAATCCCGGCATGATGACCCGGGGAAACAAAGGAGACGCCGCGGCTGCGGCCTCCCAGGCCTTCCAAGATGGCGCCTGGATGTCTCAGTCTCTGCCTCCCAGGACTCCACGAGGGCAGGAGAAGAAGACGGAGCTGGGGGGTAAGTCCAACAAAGCCCCTAAAGGGACAGACCAAACGAGAGACATGCTATATTATGCCAGGAAACTGACAGGCCCGGACGATTCCCTGCAGACTGTTGCACAGGGTCATACAGTGCCCGCAGAGCAGGCTGAGCAGGGACACACTGACATGCAGGAAGCTGAGGATGAAGAAATGGAGTCAGCCCCTGGTTCTATTCCAGCCTTGCTTGACCAGCAGACAGAGGACAGTCCCCAGCCCACACTCAGTGAAATCCTGCATGCTGTTCACAGGTGCACTGCCTCAGTGGATGCCCTGAAGGAGAGATTTGGGGGGCTGGAGGAGAAAGTTAATCTCCTGAGACATGATATACAGAAGGTCAGGGAGAGGACCACGGCCGTGGAGGGCAGAGTCAGTGATATAGAGGATCAGATGCCACACATGACCCGGGAAGTGAGAGTCGCTGCTCAGCAGGCACGCCAGGCCTTTGATCGCCATGATGAGATCGAAAATCGCCTGAGACGCAACAATGTACGCATTGTGGGGCTCCCAGAAAAGGTGGAGGGCAGGGACCCCACGACGTTCATAGAAGGCTGGCTACAGGAGACCTTTGGTAAAGAGGCTTTTTCTCCGATTTACACGGTGGAACGGGCGCACAGGGTGCCACCTCGCCCCCTCCCCCCCCCCCGGTAATCCCCCGAGATCCATGCTTGCTAGACTCCTTAACTACAGGGACCGGGAAGTGATACTTCGAATGGCCAGAGAAAGGGGGGCTGTACATTTCAACGGAGCCCGGATTTCCTTTTATCCTGATTTCTCTGCAGAAGTGCAACGCAGAAGATCAAAGTTTATAGATGTCAAGAAAAGGCTGCAGAGGCTTCAGCTATCATATGCCATGCTATACCCAGCCAAGCTTCGCATAACAGCCAGAGATGAGGCCCACTTTTTTGAGAATGCACAGGATGCTGCTGACTGGCTAGACCGCAACGAACAAGACATCCCCAGGAGGGGACCGGAGAATGGTGCAGGTTGATGCGGACAATCCTATCTATATCAAGAGCAATCCGGGTAAAGAAGTGCTGTTGCTGAAATGATGTCACTATGAGAGGACCAATACCTACTTGAAGATACCAGCGAATAGTTTTCCACTAACTCTTCTGGGGTTTTTTTTTTCGCTGACCTGAGTTTATGGGTGGAGTGTGTCTCTACACCCCCCCCCCTATGTACTGTTTGCTGCCATGGTGGACATGGATTTTGTTTTTGTGCCCTGTTGGCACTAGAAATGCCCGTGTTGCTATTACTCAACACCGGTGGGGAGTCCCCAGTGACGCCCTGTTGGCAGTCCAGGAGCCACCGGCAGATGCAGATAAGTTTTACTGTTCTTGTTTTTCTTATGCTTCCTACTTCTATTTTTACTGTACTGACACCAAAGCGCCGTTGCGCAGGAATTTCTGCCATAGTTTCTGCAGGATTTTTTTTTCTTTCCCAAGGTACTGTACTGTTCTAACTGATGCACCACAGTCAAAGCTGTTTGAACCAAAGGGCTGTTTTTTGCTAGCTGGATGGGGGGATGCAGGACTGTTGCTCTCTTCTGGGTACTCCTCCCATTCAGACAGAACTCTTAGTATACACTCACCATGTCTTCTACACCCATAGTGTCGTTGAATGTCAGAGGGGTAAATGATCCTCTGAAAAGGACCATGATATCCACTGTATTACGTAAATTTCACCCGGCCATAATTGGCTTACAGGAGACCCATCTATTGAAAGACACGACTAGTTTCTTGGGATATGCGTGGGTAGGGCAGGCCTATCACTCCACTCACTCCGCCTTTTCACGCGGAGTGAGCGTATTGATCCACAAGGCTCTGGTATACCAGGAGTTAGATTCGCTTATTGATATATCTGGGAGATTTGTATTTCTTTATTGCAAACTGTTTACCGTTACTATGATTCTGGTGTTTGTATATGTGCCTCCACCTTTTTCTAGAGAGGTGCTGCAGTTGCTGCTGTCTTACCTGGCAAACAAGCCTGACGTCCCACTACTGCTGCTAGGGGACTTTAATTGCTACCTAGACCCTAAATTGGATAGACACCCCCCGGTGATGCCCCCTAAGGGCAACCGGGGTAGGGCTCTTGGACGCCTGATGGAGGAGGTGGGGTGGGTTGACATCTGGCGGGTTAGGAACCCCAAGTGTAAACAATTCTCCTGTTTCTCCAAGTCGCATGGTTCCCTCTCCCGTATAGACCTGTGTCTGGGCACTCCCAACATGGTTAGTTGCACCTCTAAGGTGGAGTATTTCCCACGGGGGGTATCAGACCACTCTCCGCTAGTACTTTGGCTGGTAACGCAACCGTCTAGCTCCCTACCTAGAGCCCCATGGAAACTGAATGCTTATTGGCTCAAACTGTTTACATCCCCAGAACGTATTGAAACCAAGATTGAAGTCTTTCTCCGGGCCCATGAGCACTACCTAGACCCACTGCTAAAATGGGAAACTTTGAAAGCCTATCTTAGAGGGGTATTTATCGAGGAAATACACATTGTCAGGAACAACTCCTCTGCCTTGGTGGAGCGGGTGGGAGACCAGGTGAGACAGCTGGAACTCGCTTATGTGACTAGCCCCACTGACTTGGCCAGGGAGGCTTGGATGTCGGCCCAGGACTCTCTGGACCGTCTGCGGTCCTCAAAGGCAGAGCGGAAGAGGTTCTTTACCAAACTTGCATTTTATGAGGAAGGGGAACAAACTGGGCGATTGCTGGCCAAGATAGCGAGGTCTCAAGCACAATCCCCGGCCATCGGTGCTATACGCGCCTCTACGGGTAAAGTGGTTAATACCCCTGAAACCATTATATCCGAGCTGGCATCCTTCTATGAAGGCCTTTATGGATCGAGGGATGCCTACTCGGATGCGGACCTTGAAACATACATGGCTAGTATTGATCTGCCTGCTCTCTCCACATCTGCCAGAGAACAGTTAGATGTACCAATTACTCTGGGCGAGCTGCAACTAGCGGCAAGCTCTTTTCCTACATGTAAAGCCCCCGGAGAGGATGGCCTGCCCATAGAAGTGTACACTCAATTTGGGGAGCACTTGTTACCTGAACTATTGAAGGTCTTTAACGCCGCACTAGAGGGTGGTCAGCTGCCTGGTTCCATGGCTAGGGCTAATATTATTTTACTGTTGAAGCCGGGGAAGGATCCCGTTGACCCTGGCTCCTATAGGCCTATATCGTTGCTGCAGAGCGATGTAAAAATCCTGGCAAAGGTCCTGGCGCGCAGGGTTAACGGGATAATCACGTCTATTATCCACCCAGACCAGGCTGGCTTCATGCCGCAGAAGTCCACCGCCACCAATTTGAGGCGCATGTTCTTGAACATGCAGGTGCAGGCAGACAATGGGGGCCGTAGGGCGCTCTTATCCCTTGATGCCAACAAGGCATTTGATAGTGTCAGTTGGAGGTTCCTCTGGGCGACGTTGGCCAAGTTTGGCTTTGGGGACAAATTTATAGAGTGGGTCAGGCTGCTGTACGCGTCCCCCCAGGCGACCATTAGGGTCGCGGATAGGATGTCACCGGCCTTTGCTCTGGGTAGGGGGACGAGGCAGGGATGCCCCCTGTCCCCCCTGCTCTTCGCGATCGCTATAGAGCCATTGGCAGCCCTGGTGCGGGCTAGTGCCCGCGTCCGGGGATTCCAATACGGCACGCTGCAAGAAAAAATCATGCTGTACGCGGACGACATGCTGCTGTTCCTGGAGGACCCCACGCACTCCATCCCCGGGGCTATGTCAATAATAGAGCAATTCGGCCACTACTCGGGATTGACCATTAACTGGTCGAAATCCGCCCTGATGCTGTTGGATGAGGATGGTGGGGTAGCCCTGCCGGACTCTTGTCCCATCCCAGTTGTATCTAGCTTTAAATATTTGGGGGTGCAGGTGTCGCCCAGGCTGGGGGACTACTGCTCCCTTAATGTGCACCCATTGCTGTCCCGGTTTAGGGACAAAATTAATACCTGGAACACCCTAAAAATGTCACTTGCAAGTAAAGCCAATCTGATCAAAATGATTTTAATGCCACAACTACTCTACTTTCTTCATAACTCGCCTGTAGTGATACACCTGAAAATCTTCCGAATAGTGAACACTCTCTTCCGACGGTTGTTATAGCATACTAGGCCCCCTCGGATTAGACTGGAACACTTGCAGCGGGCCAAGGACAGCTGCCTGGTTCCATGGCTAGGGCTAATATTATTTTACTGTTGAAGCCGGGGAAGGATCCCGTTGACCCTGGCTCCTATAGGCCTATATCGTTGCTGCAGAGCGATGTAAAAATCCTGGCAAAGGTCCTGGCGCGCAGGGTTAACGGGATAATCACGTCTATTATCCACCCAGACCAGGCTGGCTTCATGCCGCAGAAGTCCACCGCCACCAATTTGAGGCGCATGTTCTTGAACATGCAGGTGCAGGCAGACAATGGGGGCCGTAGGGCGCTCTTATCCCTTGATGCCAACAAGGCATTTGATAGTGTCAGTTGGAGGTTCCTCTGGGCGACGTTGGCCAAGTTTGGCTTTGGGGACAAATTTATAGAGTGGGTCAGGCTGCTGTATGCGTCCCCCCAGGCGACCATTAGGGTCGCGGATAGGATGTCACCGGCCTTTGCTCTGGGTAGGGGGACGAGGCAGGGATGCCCCCTGTCCCCCCTGCTCTTCGCGATCGCTATAGAGCCATTGGCAGCCCTTGTGCGGGCTAGTGCCCGCGTCCGGGGATTCCAATACGGCACGCTGCAAGAAAAAATCATGCTGTACGCGGACGACATGCTGCTGTTCCTGGAGGACCCCACGCACTCCATCCCCGGGGCTATGTCAATAATAGAGCAATTCGGCCACTACTCGGGATTGACCATTAACTGGTCGAAATCCGCCCTGATGCTGTTGGATGAGGATGGTGGGGTAGCCCTGCCGGACTCTTGTCCCATCCCAGTTGTATCTAGCTTTAAATATTTGGGGGTGCAGGTGTCGCCCAGGCTGGGGGACTACTGCTCCCTTAATGTGCACCCATTGCTGTCCCGGTTTAGGGACAAAATTAATACCTGGAACACCCTAAAAATGTCACTTGCAGGTAAAGCCAATCTGATCAAAATGATTTTAATGCCACAACTACTCTACTTTCTTCATAACTCGCCTGTAGTGATACACCTGAAAATCTTCCGAATAGTGAACACTCTCTTCCGACGGTTGTTATAGCATACTAGGCCCCCTCGGATTAGACTGGAACACTTGCAGCGGGCCAAGGACAGTGGGGGGCTGGCGGTTCCCAACCCTTGGCTGTACTACATAGCGGCCCAGTTACAGCATTTGATCGGCTCTATGTCCCAGGACCCGGGGAGCTCGGCAGCACGACTGATGCTATCGGCCACTGGCGCTGAGACTGTCCCGATGGGGCTGGAGGCGCAAATGTTCCTAAAATCCAACAAGCAGACCCCGACGCTCGCACTTATCCAAAAAGTCTGGAATAAGGGCCGACAACTCCAGGGAGTGCAGGGATTCACTGAAGACAGCCCAATATGGGGCAATAGGTCTTATGTGGAGTTGGTGAAGCTGCAGCAGGGGCCCAGATGGCGTGCCCATGGTGTGGCTCTGCTGTCCCACATTTTCGTTAACGGCAGGCTTCTCACTTTCCCCGAACTGCAGGCCAGATTTGACCTCCCAGCTCATATGCATTATTACTACATGCAGCTTCAACATGCGGTTGCTGCACACGGGAATGCGGTGGAATGGGTTCAGTCGCCAACCCCGGTGTTCCGTGTGCTGCACACTAGCACTGAAACAAAAGGATTTATCTCACAATGCTACCAGATGTTACTGGCAAGTCACCTACAGGCATTCCCGTGCAGGGCGGAATCCATGTGGGAGAAGGACATAGGTACACTGTCAGGGGACCAATGGGAGGAGGCGTGGCAGTCAGTGACTACTTGTTCTTTAAACGTTGCGCAGAAAGTGTCACAGCTATATATATTATTGAGGGTACATTACACCCCGCTGAAATTATATAAGATGGGTAAGCTCGGGGACCCTGTGTGTGGTAGATGTCAGAGGCACAATGGAGATCTCATTCATCTCCTGTGGAGATGCCCTAAGCTTCACAGGTATTGGACTGAGGTGGTGGGTACAATAAACAGAGTGTTTCAAACTACGATCCCTTTGGACCCTAAGTGCTGCCTGCTGGGGATCTTGGAGGAAGCGATCCCTGGGGAGTTGACCAGGGTCGCGGTCTCTAGCGCCCTGTTTCAGGCCAGGAAGCTTATTTTGATGGGTTGGAAGTCGGTCTCACCGCCTACCACCACCTCTTGGGTAGCACACATGGGGAATACTCTTATAATGGAAAAGTACATATACCAGCACAGGGGAAGCCCGGGCAGGTTTGAGAGAATTTGGTCCCAATGGCTTGATACCCCTGGCCTGAGCCCCAGGGAGCTGGTGATGTCCCGACTTTTGCAGTGAATTTGAAACCAAGCGGCCAAGGATTAATATGCTTATATATGCAAGATTGTGGTGCTGTTCTTATGTGATCTTATATGTTGTTTTACAGTTCGCCAGCAGAGGGAAACCTTTGCTATTTTTTGTACAATGGAAACTGTTGTGATCTATCTGGTGTTCAATAAAAACCTTTTTGATTAAAAAAAAAAAGACTGCAGTGCATTCCATCCACAGTCCAGATAGGTTGTGGTTTGGTAGGTTGCACTGTTCTGTTGGATTTGTGAGTAAAGTTGTGACTTGTGAGAGAGAAATTATTTGTTTCTTAAGAATACTCTGTCTAGATTCTAATTTCTATATTTGTATTTTGTAATATCTCTCACATATTTTTGTTTTCTCCTATTCTGACACATTATGTAAAATTACGAATTATGCCCCGATTACTAATCTACGAAAACAATGTTACGAAAGTACGAATAAATGAGCAAGTCAATCTCACGAAAGTACAAATTACAAAATTACGACGAGTAGTGTTTTGAATAAACGGAAAATGTATTCTAACGAAAGTACGAATGTAATTAAATCTACAAAAGTAAGATTTTCCAATCAACGGAAATTAGACACGAAAATACGAATCATTGCAAATCAACGAATATATCGTTCTTACGAAAATACGAACGCGGCCGAATATAAAATATAACGTAAATACAAATTTCGAATCAAGGAAATTAGACTAACGGAAAAACGAATCAACAGAAAAATAACCCTTATGGAAATACGAAAGAGTTTGAATACGATAACCCACGTCTTACGAAATTACGTATTGTTACGAATCAACGGAAACGCACAGAAACTAAACCAAACTAAACTAATTTTTATGTTGTGTTATTCAAAACCCCATTCTTTGAAAACACATTCCCTATATTTCCTGGAAACCAATGTTGCTAACTGCTGAAAATACAGAAAATGAAATTTTCCTGCTGGCTAATAGGGATGAGCCGAACACCCCCAGTTCGGTTCGCACCAGAACATGCAAACAGGTAAAAAGTAATTTAAAATAGTAATGACAAACCAAATAAATTCCTTGTGCTAGCAAATGAAATATAAAAAAGCACTACTGCATCCACTACACAATCTAGATACTAGACATAAAAAAGCTAGTTCAACAAAAGTGGGCGCGCTGTCCCTTAAAAATTCAAAAGTGCTACTTTGCATACAATAAAGATATATCATAAACTATTACCGTAGCATGAGAAGGTATCAATAGTGTTAGCTTAGTGCATACAATCTACATGAAAAATAAATAAAAAATAAAAAAAATATTCAATAAAGATGCAATAGTGCCATTAAGTATTATTCTAGAAGTGCCAAAGGACACTCAAGCCCTAAAACATATGTATGACAATATGACAATTCACGTCAACCTAAAATAAAAATAAAAATATAAAGTGTTTATATGTACAGATGGAGAAATGTACATATTGACAATTCAAATATGAATAAACAAGCATATATAAACGCGCGTTATTTAGTGACAAAGACGAAGATTATAAAAGTGAATAAAGCAAAAAAAAGGCAAATGTGTGTACAGATGTGTGTGTGCGTACGAGCATGCATGATAAAGTGTGCAGTGATACAGCTTGACACCTTTTTTTGTGTACAATATAAAGCTAGGGATATCGATTACAATTATGTGCATGCTAAGCTGGCTGCAATTATGGTAATTATACTGTATGTGGTCAGAAAGATGGTAAAAAAATATTGGAATACAGTAAATGGATTCAAATTCTTAAATTATGATATACATATTTTATTTAAAAAACACCATTATTGGTAATTATATACATCATGTGCATTGTGGACTAAGGATTACAGTGGCTACAGAAAGTATTCAGACCCCCTTAAATTTTTCACTCTTTGTTATATTGCAGCCATTTGCTAAAATCATTTGTAGCGGGGTCTCCTTTAAGGCCCCAGGACTACGTTACCCAGAACCCTGTTTGGCACCCAGAGTGCAATTAGCCACCGCAGAGACTCATGGGAGGGGCTATTTAAGGAGGAGGCGAGGCGGAGCTCGGCCTCTTTGGACACCGCGCTGCAAGCAAGAGTTTCTTCCTGTGCGGATCTGCTGCAGTGCAAGGCCTGAAGCCTGGGCCTTGCGCAACTTCCAAAGAGCCTTCCACCCCACTGCGGAGCCTGGGTGGCACCGGACTTGTCGAGTGAGGACATCAGTTAGATCGGGGACCCGATCGTTGCAGACGCTGTGTGCGGAGACACAGCAGGTGGAAGTCCCAGACTGGGATCGCGTCCGGAGTGGTGAGCAAGCACTTGCTCAATCCAATAGACTGTACCGTGTTTAGGCCTATAGACTGCCTTGGCCCACCTATCGTTGTTTGTTGTTCTATTAGGAGACCCGTAGCAGGACAGAGTTAAAGGGTCTCCAGTATAGTGTTCCTTGAGACTGCCTACTTGTAGATTACAAATACTATTTCATCAAGTGCACCACCGAAAGTTTGCATGCGAAGAAATCCTAGAGTGAAAAGACTGAGATTTCTTCTATGTCAGGCCTGACTAGGGGGGAGATAGAATATTGTTTAGTGCGCCACAGGGCACGTACACCATAATAGCTGCACGCGGTGGGTTACCGCGCTGGGCCATTGTTGTGTGCTACACCTATTGCTGCAGGGCTCTGTAAGCAAGTTGCATGTGTTCTGTTCTGCCTATGCTTTTGATATAAAGTAAAGCCGTTGCATTTGATCTCTCGCCTCAGTGTGTTGTCTTATTGTAAAAGAGAGTGCCCCTTACAATATTACTGAATGTGATATAAGTTTAGCCCTAGACTAACTGTGCCAGAGTGGGTCGAGTAAGATTGCCGGGGGTTGGCGGTGCTGTATACAGGGCCCGAAATTAAACCAGCGGCTCTCTTAACTGGGGGTAGCACTACACATTTAAGTTCATTTTTTTCCTCATTAACCACTTCCCTACCCAGCCATAGTAATATGACGTCCACAGATGGGATCTCCCATCCTGGGTGGACGTCATATGACGTCCTCTGCTTTGTAGGGGAATATCTGAATGATGCCTGCAGCTAGAGGCATCATTCAGATATCCTTTTGTTCTGCCAGCGATTCTCTGCACCATAAGAACGATCATAGCGGCGGTTCCACCGCTTGATCGTTCTTATAGGCGGCGGGAGGGGGCACCCCCCCCCTCCCGCCGCCATCCGGTGCTTCGCCGGCTCTCCCAGGTACCGTTGTGTTCCTTAGGACACAGCAGTTCCCTGATGGGGGTAAATGAGTGGCGGCGGAGCAGCAGCGGCGGGCAGCGGAGCTTTCTGTGCGGCGCGGCGGGCAGCGGAGCGGCTTACCGGCTCCCATATGCAGAGCTGCAGCAGCGGCGTGCACGGCGCCCGCGCGCGCCCCCGGGGGCGCGCAGCGCGGCGATCTGGGATCCGGTGTGTCCCTCTGGACACACCGATTCAAGTAATGTGGCGGCGGGCGGCGGAGATTCCGGTATAAACTTACCGGAATTGATGATGCAGAGCTGCGCAGCGCGGCGATCGGGGCTGAGGTTTTTCCCTTGGATACAGCCCAGCCTCGATCAGGGTAAAGAGCCAATGAAATTGGCTCTTTACCACGTGACCGGCTGTGTCCAATCACAGCAGGTCACTAAATGTAAACAAAACACACAATTGTGTGTAACTCACTGTTGCCTGGTTCTCCTCTTCACACACCTGTGAGGAGGAGATCAGCTAACAGTGAGTTACACATATGTTATACACATATACATATGTACTACTGTGCCCAGATTGCCCCCCCTAAATAAAGAGTACCTGTCATCTAGTACCTGCCACCAGATCACCCGCCACCCACCTGTCCATCAGGAGTACCTGTCCATCAGGAGTACCCGCCACCTCAGAGTACCCGCCACCAGTCCATCAGGAGTACCTGTCCATCAGGAGTACCTGTCCATCAGGAGTACCCGCCACCTCACCTGAGTACCCGCCACCTCAGAGTACCCGCCACCAGTCCATCAGGAGTACCTGTCCATCAGGAGTACCTGTCCATCAGGAGTACCCGCCACCTCACCTGAGTACCCGCCACCAGTCCATCAGGAGTACCTGTCCATCAGCAGTACCCGCCACCTCACCTGAGTACCCGCCACCTCAGAGTACCCGCCACCAGTCCATCAGAAGTACCTGTCCATCAGGAGTACCTGTCCATCAGGTGTACCAGCCACCTCACCAGGAGTACCCGCCACCTCACCAGGAGTACCCGCCACCAGTCCATCAGGAGTACCTGTCCATCAGGAGTACCCACCACCTCACCAGAGTACC
Organism: Rana muscosa; assembly: GCA_029206835.1. Taxonomy (NCBI): domain Eukaryota; kingdom Metazoa; phylum Chordata; class Amphibia; order Anura; family Ranidae; genus Rana; species Rana muscosa. The sequence goes on from CM055116.1 coordinate 1,029,282,674, forward strand.
CGCCACCTCACCAGAGTACCCACCACCAATCCATCAGGAGTACCTGTCCATTAGAGTACCCGCCACCTCACCAGAGAACCTGCCACCAGAGTACCTGCCACCTCACCAGCGTACCCACTATGTCCAGAAAGGTGTACACCCCAGAAGAAGCATATCAAATACTCAGTCTGACCGATGAGAGCAACGGGGAGCTCTCACCGCTCAGTTCTGATTCCGATTCTGGTTCGGAATATGAACCCCCCGAAGGCAGCACATCCGGATCCGAATTAGAGGAGGACACAGTCCGTCCAAAAAGAAGACGGTCTGAACACCAGGCAGCGACCAGCAGTGCCAACGGCGGTAGACCCCAGGAGGCGAGGTCCAGTGCAAGCGCTGCTAGACCCCAGGAGGAAAGGCCCAGTGCAAGCGCTGCTAGACCCCAGGAGGAAAGGCCCAGTGCAAGTACACGCCAAAGAAGTAGGACCCGAACCCAGCTTCCAGATGGCTTGGCAAACCCATTGTGGCTGCCTTCTACCTCAGGGTCAGCCACGATCCCCCCTTTTACAGCACAGCCAGGTGTGCAGGTCAACACTGAGGGTTTTTCCAAACTTGATTTTTTTAATTTATTTTTCCCTGATGAATTGGTTCAAGGCATTGTGGAGCAAACTAATCTTTTTGCTCAACAATTCATTGAAAACAACCCCAGCTCCAGCTATGCCCGCCCTTTTGAATGGAGACCCCTAACAGTGGTGGAGCTTAGATTGTTTTTAGGCCTAACGTTTAACACGGGGCTTACAAAAAAAAATGAAATGAATAGGTATTGGTCGAAGAAACCCATCCACCATATGCCAATTTTTACATCGGCCATGTCCAGGTCCCGATACGAACTTATAATGCGGTTCCTGCATTTCAGTGACAACTCACAGTGCCCCCCCCCCCCGAGATCACCCAAACTTTGACAAATTATATAAAATTCGCCCCCTAATTAATTTTTTTTCCAAGAAGTTTGCCGAACTTTATGTCCCTGACCAAAACATTTCTGTGGACGAATCCCTGGTGCATTTCACAGGCCGGCTGGGAATCAAGCAATATATCCCCAGTAAGCGGGCGAGGTACGGCTTGAAGCTCAACAAGCTCTGTGAAAGCGCCACTGGTTATGTGCACTCATTCCGCATGTACGAAGGCAAAGATTCCCAGCTCGAGCCCCCTGAGTGTCCATCGTACATGGGAATAAGTGGAAAAATTGTTTGGGAGTTGGTATTTCCACTCCTCCAAAAGGGGTATCATATTTATATGGACAACTATTATACCAGCCTGCCCCTTCTCCGCCACCTCTACCTAAAAAAAACTCTGGCGTGTGGTACAACAAGAATAAACAGAAAGGGCTTCCCACAGCGTCTTGTCACCACAACCATTCAAAAGGGGGAATCGGCAAGCTTGAGGAACGAGGAAGTGTTGGCTGTGAAGTGGAGGGATAGGAAAGATGTGTACATCATGTCCACCATCCACGATGACACCTCGGTGGAACTTCACAGAAGACGCAGTACCGTTCGCAAGCCTTCCTGCATCAATGAGTACAATAAATTCATGGGGGGTGTGGATTTAAATGATCAAATGTTGCAGCCCTATCTTTCAACCCGAAAATCCCTCTTCTGGTATAAAAAAATCGCAATTTACTTTTTTCATTTGGCCCTGTTAAATTCTTTCATAGTCTACCAAAAATCCACACATAGACCCACCACCTTCATGAGATTTATTGAAGACATTGTCACTGTCCTGATCTACCAACAAACATCCCCCCCAGAAAGCATTCACTCAGATTGTGTCAGCAGACTACATGAGCGCCATTTTTCAGACCATATTCCACCATCACGATCCGGAAGACGACGCCAAAAAAAATGTCGGGTGTGCACCAGAAGAGGAATTAGGAAAGACACCAGCTTCCATTGTCCCGACTGTCCCTCCCAACCTGGCCTTTGCATCGGAAAATGCTTCAAGCGATATCACACTCTCGAAAACTATTAGCCCATATTTCTAATACTGCCATTTCCCCGTTTTCAATATGTCCTGAATATTTCCCTGCCTCAACCAACCATATCATTGTCTTCCATGTGAACTGACCCTGGCCTGTTTCTCGACTATGTCTCTGCCTACCGTCTGCATTGTTTATCCGCCATGTTTCTGCCTTTCACGTGAACTGACCCTGGACTGTATGGATTATGCCTCTGCCTACCATTTATTTCTGCCTTTTACCTGCACTGACCTCGGCCTGTTGACCATGTTTTTGCCTGCCCCCTTGGACTGATCTTTCACCCTGCTACACAGGGGTCTCACATATGTGAGGGGCTCCAGAATAGTGTTCTGAGTTCAGAAAACCAGTTTTTGGTTTTCTGTGTTCCCAGAACAGGGTCTGGTTGTCCGGAGGCTTCAAAGCGATTTGGGTGGGAGAAGCCTCTACCCCTGTCCCCATTCTTTCCTGACCGTTGCCCTAAGCTTGATGGTCCTGCCTGCTCCCTGGACAAATACTCTGGCTGTGCTGACCATACCTCTGCCTGCTGCATGTACTAACTATGGACAGTATTCCTGCCTGCTGCATGGACGATCCTTTGTTCCTTTTGCTACTGCTGACCACATCTCTGCCTGCTTGTGACAGCAGGAAGGTAAAGTCACCTGGTTGCATCCAGGGGGGTAGATATATTTCTCCCAGATTCAGGCTTTATGCTGACTTATACAACTAGGGTGGAGAGTTGTATAAGCCCAGCTGAGGCTAGTAGGCTCATGGATGACTCATACCTCTAGGGAGAGTGTGGGGCGTCGTGCAGACAGAGATGAGACCAGCTGAACCTTGTCAGCTCATTTAGGCCTCTATAAGGAACTCCCAGCTTCATTAGATGTTAGCTCATGCCTGGAACCAGACCTGTGTGGACTGTCTAGGGAGAGCGAACCCCTGTGCGGTGAGGCAAAGCCTGTGTGGCTATTTGTTTGGACTTTTACTAAACCAGGGACTTAGGGACTAGGACAGCACCAGGCTGATCCCAGTTGTTAGTTTAGGAAACCTGCATGTTTAGTCAGAGGTCAAACTGACCAGGATTTATTTTGTTTGTTTCTTTTTTGGCTTTGCTGTGTTTTTGTCACTGTACATAGAGAAATAAACCGCACCTTTTGATTTTGAAAACCACAACCTCCGTCTGCTGGCCCTGTTTTTGTGTGGGGAGCCCAACCAGGGGGTCACACACACCCGCTACCGAGTTAACCCCCTCACAGTTGGTGGAGAATGCGGGCAGTTTTTTTTAAGCCAGCATGGAGGAGATACTGAAACAGCTGGCTCTAGCAAATGCCAATCAACAGCAGACAAATGCAGGTTTGCAAAGGAGCCTTGCAGCCCAGCAGCAAGCTCATCAACAAGCCCAGCAGCAATCTGAGGCCCGCTTCATAGACCTGTTACAGAAGCAAGAGCAGAGACTACAACAAATGGAAGCAGTAATGCAGCAACGTCCGCAGACCAGTGAGGAAAGCCGTCCCACTAATACCGCGTCCTTTGGGGTGAGTCGTTTATTGACAAAAATGACTGGAGAGGATGATCCAGAGGTATTTTTGACCACATTTGAAAGGACTGCTGAAAGAGAAAAGTGGCCTGAGGAGCAGTGGGCTGGACTGGTGGCTCCTCTGTTAACTGGTGAATCGCAGAAGGCTTACTATGACCTAGAGCCTGACCAAGCAAAAGACTATGTGATGCTAAAAGCTGAAATATTGGCAAGGCTGGGTGTCACCCTGGCTGTCCGGGCTCAGCGTGTGCATAACTGGACTTTCCAGCTTGGAAAACCCCCCAGGTCTCAAATGTATGATCTCATTCACCTGAGCAGGAAGTGGCTACAGCCAGAGACTTTGTCCGCACCAGAGATTGTGGAACGTGTTGTAATGGATCGGTTTTTGAGAGCTCTTCCTACTGCCATCCAAAAGTGGGTAAGCCATGGAGACCCAGAGACGGCCGGTGGTCTTGTGGATCGTGTAGAGAAATACTTGGCTACAGAGAACCTGACGGCCTCTTCCAGAGACACTCGGACTTTCCACCCTAAGACCAGACCATCCCCAGGGGCGGATAAGAGGATTCCAAGGGGTGAGGGTGGAGAGAGTGAGAGGGTGGGAGCTCTACCCCAAGTTTGGCGAGAACAGCCTGGGAAATCAGCGGCTCAAGAGGCCGCAAGAAGGATCGTTTGCTACCGCTGCCGGCAAGCGGGACATATTGCAGCCAATTGCCCGGTTGTGGAGGAACCCATGCAGTGTGACTTTCTGACGGACAGACATCAGTCGCTGTGTGCGACAGTCGCATGCACTGCCATTCGGGGAACTGAGAAACATTTATGCAAAATGTGTATTAATGGTAGAAATGTTGTGGTATTGCTGGATTCAGGTAGCCTTGTGACCCTGATAAAGGCTGAATTAGTTAAAACAGAGGTCTCTGGGAATAGCAAGGTAGCTGTTATTTGTGTGCATGGGGACACCCGAGAGTATCCAGTGACTACAGTGTGTTTCGAGACCCCCAAAGGTACCCTCTCTCATCCAGTGGGGTTAGTATCTCAATTACCGCATGATGCCATTGTGGGAAGGGATTTTCCGAAGTTCTGGGAACTGTGGGATGATCCTGAGCCCCCCACTGGTGCCCCTATGTACCAGGAATGTGATAGCCAGAACTCCTCTGAGAGTGGGGAGGACTCTCCAGAATTTCCCTTGTCAGTATTGGCAGGGGAGACTCAAGAAACTGGAGAGGAGCCCACCTCCTCAGACGAAAACCTACCGTCTGTGGAGTTTTCTGATCTGGAGGTTCACAGGGAAAATTTTGCCACAGAACAGTTAAAAGACCCCGCCCTAATAAAGGCACGGGAAAACGTAGTGGAAATAGATGGCGAGTTAGTGAACCCAGATAATACCTGCACTTACCCATACTTCAGCGTAGAGAAGGACCTACTGTATCGGGTGGCAAAAAGGGCAGAAGAAACCGTTGAGCAGCTGGTGGTGCCCAAACCTTACAGGAAGTTGGTGTTGGAGTTGGCCCATGGGCACATTCTTGGAGGTCATCTGGGGACAGAGAAAACCCGAGAGAGGGTATTACAGAGATTCTATTGGCCTGGGGTGATGAAGGACATAGAAAATTATTGTTCCTCCTGCCCTGTGTGTCAGAGGTCGGCCCCGATGCCACATTTCCGTAGCCCGCTGGTCCCTCTACCCATCATTGAGGTCCCGTTTGAGAGAATCGCAATGGATTTGGTAGGTCCTATAATCAAGTCCGCTAGGGGGCACCAGTACATATTGGTTATAATGGACTATGCCACCCGTTATCCAGAAGCGATCCCTCTCAGAAATACCTCGGCCAAAACCATAGCCAAAGAGCTATCTCTTGTTTTTAGCCGGGTGGGTATTTGTAAAGAACTGCTTACGGACCAAGGTACACCCTTTATGTCCCGGGTTATGAAAGAGCTGTGTAAATTGTTCAAAGTGACGCAATTGCGTACATCTGTGTATCACCCCCAAACCGATGGGCTGGTTGAAAGATTCAACAAAACCCTAAAACAAATGTTGAAGAAAGTGGTGGATAGAGATGGAAAGGATTGGGACTGTCTACTTCCTTATTTGATGTTTGCTATTAGGGAGGTGCCCCAATCCTCTACGGGATTCTCCCCCTTTGAGTTACTGTATGGGAGACACCCAAGAGGGCTGTTGGATATTGCCAAGGAAACTTGGGAAAGTGAGAGTTCTCCCCACAGGAGTGTGATTGAGCATGTCGCCCTGATGCAAGATCGAATTGCACAGGTAATGCCCATCGTGAAGGAACATTTGGCCCAAGCGCAGTTGGCACAGCAGAGAGTGTACAACCGTGGAGCAAAGACCCGTACCTTTTCCCCGGGGGATAGGATATTGGTACTTGTCCCTACGGTTGAAAGTAAATTCCTTGCCAAATGGCAAGGCCCCTACGAGATAATGGAAAAAGTGAGCGAAGTGAATTACAAGGTCAGACAACCAGGAAGGCGAAAGCCCGAACAGATATATCACGTTAATCTGTTGAAAGCCTGGAGGGATAGAGAGTCCCTAGTCGCAGAAACTTGGTCACCAGCTCAAACTGGTTGCGTGATTCCGGAGGTTGGAATAGCAGCCACCTTGTCACAACCCCAACAACAGGAGGTTAAGGAGTTTGTGCTTCGCAACAAGGAGGTGTTCTCTGAGCTGCCGGGACAAACATCTGGGGTAGAGCATGATATTATTACCCCGCCCGGTGAAAGGGTGAAGTTAAAACCCTATCGGATCCCAGAGGCCCGACGGGAGGCAATACGGGAGGAAGTACAGAAAATGCTGAACTTAGGGGTGATAGAGGAGTCCCAAAGTGATTGGTCTAGTCCCATTGTGTTGGTGCCTAAACCGGATGGGAGCTGGCGATTTTGTAACGATTTTCGTCAGTTGAACAAAGTTACAAAATTTGACACCTACCCCATGCCACGTATAGATGAGTTGATCGACCGGCTGGGAACAGCCCGATACATGACGACTCTTGACCTCACAAAAGGGTATTGGCAAATTCCCCTGGCCAAGTCGGCCAAAGAGAAAACCGCATTTGTAACCCCAGACGGGGCGTTCCAATATAAGAGAATGCCGTTCGGGTTACAGAATGCGCCGGCCACATTCCAGCGGAAAATGGACCAGATACTGAGGCCCCATCGGAAGTATGCTGCGGCTTACCTGGATGACGTAATTGTCCATAGCACAGATTGGGCCTCACATCTGCCAAAAGTGCAAGCAGTCCTAGACTCTATCCGGGAAGCGGGGTTTACGGCTAACCCCAAGAAGTGTACCATTGGGCAGGAGGAGGCCAAATATCTTGGGTACACCATTGGCAGGGGAGTGATAAAACCCCAACTCAACAAAGTCGAGGCCATCCAGAGTTGGCCACGTCCCAACAGCAAGAAGCAGGTACGGGCCTTTCTGGGAATCGCGGGTTATTATCGGCGCTTCATTCCCCACTTTGCTTCTAAGGCTGTGCCCCTAACCAACCTGACGAAAGGGAAAGGGTCGGTCATGATTAAATGGACCCCCGAGGCTGAGGCAGCATTCCAATTCTTGAAACAAGCCTTATGTAGCCAGCCAGTGTTGTACTCACCCGACTTCTCTAAAGACTTTGTCGTACAAAGTGATGCGTCAGATGTGGGGTTAGGAGCAGTATTGTCCCAGGTCTGGAACGGGGAAGAGCACCCAGTCATTTACCTCAGCAGGAAGTTGAAGTCCCATGAGGTAAATTACGCCACGGTTGAAAAGGAGTGTTTAGCGGTGAAGTGGGCTCTAGATTCCCTTCGGTACTATCTGCTAGGTAGGCACTTTGACATGGTTACGGATCACGCTCCGTTAAAGTGGATGGCTCAAAACAAGGAGACAAATAGAAGAGTGAATAGGTGGTTCCTGGCCCTACAGGAATTCAACTTCACAGTAAAGCATCGCCCTGGCGTTCAAATGGGGAATGTGGATGCTTTGTCTCGAGTACATGAATGCCTGATTGCTGGTGTTCCAACCCCAAGGTTAAAACAAGAGGGGGGGGTATGTGACAGCAGGAAGGTAAAGTCACCTGGTTGCATCCAGGGGGGTAGATATATTTCTCCCAGATTCAGGCTTTATGCTGACTTATACAACTAGGGTGGAGAGTTGTATAAGCCCAGCTGAGGCTAGTAGGCTCATGGATGACTCATACCTCTAGGGAGAGTGTGGGGCGTCGTGCAGACAGAGATGAGACCAGCTGAACCTTGTCAGCTCATTTAGGCCTCTATAAGGAACTCCCAGCTTCATTAGATGTTAGCTCATGCCTGGAACCAGACCTGTGTGGACTGTCTAGGGAGAGTGAACCCCTGTGCGGTGAGGCAAAGCCTGTGTGGCTATTTGTTTGGACTTTTACTAAACCAGGGACTTAAGGACTAGGACAGCACCAGGCTGATCCCAGTTGTTAGTTTAGGAAACCTGCATGTTTAGTCAGAGGTCAAACTGACCAGGATTTATTTTGTTTGTTTCTTTTTTGGCTTTGCTGTGTTTTTGTCACTGTACATAGAGAAATAAACCGCACCTTTTGATTTTGAAAACCACAACCTCCGTCTGCTGGCCCTGTTTTTGTGTGGGGAGCCCAACCAGGGGGTCACACACACCCGCTACCGAGTTAACCCCCTCACACTGCTATCTGGACCAATGCTTTGGCTGTGCTGACATCATCTCTACCTGTACTGACTATTCCTGCCTGCTGCCTGTTTTGCTGTCGCTGTCCACGTTCCTGCCTGCTGCCTGGACCGATGCTCTCCTCTTTGGACCACTGCACTACTAAAACCGCAGGTAATCTTTTCTTTACCCTTTTTCTCAGAAGAATGTATTTTGGTTTATAATTGGTATGTACAGTACATGCTATGTTTTAGAAATATGAAGGGCCTTCAACAATGTGATAGGTTGTCAGGAATTTATGTGTGTAATTTATGCTCCTAGAACACATGACGGTGCTACTTAGATGTTAGGCCTCTGTATTTGGCCAGGCTGTGTAAAAGTCTCACACATTTGGTATCGCCATACTCAGGAGGAGTAGCAGAATGTATTTTGGGGTGTCACTTTTGCTATGTACATGCTATGTGTTGGTAATATCTTATAAATGGACAACTTTGTATAAAAAAAATGCGGTTTCATTTTTTTCCCACATATTCCAAAAACTTCTGGAAAAAAATGAACCGTTCAAAAGACTCATTATGCCTCATAGATTATACGTTGGGGTGTTAGCTTTCCAAAATGGGGTCATTTTATGGGCGTTTCCATTGTCCTGGTGCTCCAGGGTCTTCAAAACTGTAATAGGTGGTTGAGAAATGAGATGTGTAATTTATGCTCCTAGAATGCCTAAAGGGGCTATTTCAATGTTGGGCCTCTGTATTTGGCCAGGCTGTGTAAAAGTCTCACACATTTGGTATCGCCATACTCAGGAGGAGTAGCAGAATGTATTTTTGGGTGTAATTTTTGCTATGTACATGCTATGTGTTGGTAATATCTTATAAATGGACAACTTTGTATAAAAAAAATGCGTTTTCATTTTTTTCCCACATATTCCAAAAACTTCTGGAAAAAAATGAACCGTTCAAAAGACTCATTATGCCTCATAGATTATACGTTGGGGTGTTAGCTTTCCAAAATGGGGTCATTTTATGGGCATTTCCATTGTCCTGGTGCTCCAGGGTCTTCAAAACTGTAATAGGTGGTTGAGAAATGAGATGTGCAATTTATGCTCCTAGAATGCCTAAAGGGGCTATTTCAATGTTGGGCCTCTGTATTTGGCCAGGATGTGTAAAAGTCTCACACATTTGGTATTGCCATACTCAGGAGGAGTAGCAGAATGTATTTTGGGGTGTCATTTTTGCTATGTACATGCTATGTGTTGGTAATATCTTATAAATGGACAACTTTGTATAAAAAAAATGCATTTTCATTTTTTTCCCACATGTTCCAAAAACTTCTGGAAAAAAATGAACCGTTCAAAAGACTCATTATGCCTCATATATTATACGTTGGAGTGTTAGCTTTCCAAAATGGGGTCATTTTATGGGCGTTTCTATTGTCCTGGTGCTCCAGGGTCTTCAAAACTGTAATAGGTGGTTGAGAAATGAGATGTGTAATTTATGCTCCTAGAATGCCTGAAGGTGCTATTTCAATGTTGTGCCTGTGTATTTGGCCAGGCTGTGTAAAAGTCTCACACATTTGGTATCGCCATACTCAGGAGGAGTAGCAGAATGTATTTTGGGGTGTCATTGCAAGTATGCATGTGCTGTGTGAGAGAAATAACTTGTTATTATGACAATTTTGTGCAAAAAAATAAAAATTTTAAAAAATTTAAAAAATTTCCCAAGAATTGTGGGAAAAAAGTACAACTTCAAAAAACTCACAATGACTCTTACTAAATACATTGGAATGTCTGCTTTCCAAAAAGGGGTAATTTGGGGGGTATTTGTACTTTCCTGGCTTGTTAGGGTCTCAAGAAATGAAATAGGCCTTCAGTACATCAGGTGTGATCAGATGTGATAATTTTTCAATGATTTGCACCATAGCTTGTAGACTCTATAACTTTCACAGAGACCAAATAATATACACTTTTTTGGTTATTTTTACTAAAGATATGTAGCAGTATACATTTTGGCCCAATTTTATGAAGAAAAATTACTTATTTGCAAAATTTTACAATAAAAACAAAAAAAAAGTGTTTTTTTTTTTAAAAAATCTAACTTTTTTCGCTTATATTGCAAAAAATAAAAAACCTAGCGGTGATTAAATACCACCAAAAGAAAGCTCTGTTTGTGAGAAAAAAATGATAAAAATTTGGTTTGGGTACAGTGTAGCATGACTGAGTAATTGTCATTCAAAGTGTGAGAGCGCTGAAAGCTACAAATTGGTCTGGTAAGGAAGGGTGTATAAAAGCCCTGTATTGAAGTGGTTAATGTACACACAGCACCCCATATTGACAGATAAACACAGAATTGTTGACATTTTTGCAGATTTATTAAAAAAGAAAAACTGAAATATCACATGGTCCTAAGTATTCAGACCCTTTGCTGTGACTCTCATATATTAAACTCAGGTGCTGTCCATTTCTTCTGATCATCCTTGAGATGGTTCTACACCTTCATTTGAGTCCAGCTGTGTTTGATTATACTGATTGGACTTGATTAGGAAAGCCACACACCTGTCTATATAAGACCTTACAGCTCACAGTGCATGTCAGAGCAAATGAGAATCATGAGGTCAAAGGAACTGCCTGAAGAGCTCAGAGACAGAATTGTGGCAAGGCACAGATCTGGCCAAGGTTACAAAAAAATTTCTGCTGCACTTAAAGCGGTTGTATAGTTATTTATCTAACTTTTACCTACAGGTAAGCCTATAAGGCTGCTTACCTGTTGGTAAAAAAAATATCTCCTAAACCTTTACGGTTTAGGAGATATTCCCCTCGCAAACCGCCGCTGAATGCAGCGGCGCATGCGCACAGGTGATTTTCGGCTTAAGGCCCAGCGGACGCCAGACCTTGCCGGAAAGTGACGACTTTGCAGCTCCAGCCACTCAGAGCGCTGGAGCCGCGATACCCGGAAGACACAGCGAGGCAAGATGTCATCTCCCTCGGCGTGGACCAGGTAAGTTACTGATGCCTCGTTCTAAGGTAAGTAGGGTTAAAAAAAAAATGTTCAGCGGGTATACAACCGCTTTAAGGTTCCTAAGAGCACAGTGGCCTCCATAATCCTTAAATGGAAGAAGTTTGGGACGACCAGAACCCTTCCTAGAGCTGGCCTTCAGGCCAAACTGAGCTATCGGGGGAGAAGAGCATTGGTGAGAGAGGTAAAGAAGAACCCAAAGATCACTGTGGCTGAGCTCCAGAGATGCAGTCGGGAGATGGGAAAAAGTTGTAGAAAGTCAACCATCACTGCAGCCCTCCACCAGTCGGGGCTTAATGGCAGAGTGGCCCGACGGACACATGAAAGCCCGCATGGAGTTTGCTAAAAAAAACTCCTGAAGGACTCCAAGATGGTGAGAAATAAGATTCTCTGGTCTGATAAGACCAAGATAGAACTTTTTGGCCTTAATTCTAAGCGGTATGTGTGGAGAAAACCAGGCACTGCTCATCACCTGTCCAATACAGATCCAACAGTGAAGCATGGTGGTGGCAGCATCAGGCTGTGGGGGTGTTTTTCATCTGCAGGGACAGGACGACTGGTTGCAATCGAGGGAAAGATGAATGCGGCCAAGTACAGGGATATTCTGGATGAAAACCTTCTCCAGAGTGCTCAGGACCTCAGACTGGGCCCGAAGGTTTACCTCCCAACAAGACAATGACCCTAAGCACACAGCTAAAATAATGAAGGAGTGGCTTCACAACAACTCCGTGACTGTTCTTGAATGGCCCAGCCAGAGCTCTGACTTGAACCCAATTGAGCATCTCTGGAGAGACCTAAAAATCGCTGTCCACCAACGTTTACCATCCAACCTGACAGAACTGGAGAGGATCTGCAAGGAGGAATGGCAGAGGATCCCCAAATCCAGGTGTGAAAAACTTGTTGCATCTTTCCCAAAAAGACTCATGGCTGTATTAGATCAAAAGGGTGCTTCTACTAAATACTGAGCAAAGGGTCTGAATACTTAGGACCATGTGAGATTTCAGTTTTTCTTTTTTAATAAATCTGCAAAAATGTCAACAATTCTGTGTTTTTCTGTCAATATGGGGTGCTGTGTGTACATTAATGAGAAAAACAAATGAACTTAAATGATTTAGGAAAATGGCTGCAATGTAACAAAGAGTGAAAAATTTAAGGGGCTCTGAATACTTTCCGTACCCACTGTGTATGACACCACTGTGGTTATTACCAGTCATGGTACCCCCACAACAAATTTCAAATAGTAATATCAAGTTAATTTTCTCAAAATTTAGAGCCTGATCTCTAACAATTCTGAAAATATTGAATGTGAAACAGGAAGTAGGACCATAAATTGTATTACTAAAGTAAGTATTCACATAACTTCAGCATTTTTAACTCTTATGCCTCGTATACACGATCAGTTTTCCCGACAAGAAAAGTGTGATGAGAGCTTTTTGTCAAGAATTCCGACAGTGTGTATGCTCCATCACACTTTTTTTGTCAGAATTCCTGCCAAGAAAAGATTGAGAGTAGGTTCTTAATTTTCGTGACAGGAGAAAATTCCTATCGTGAATCGCGCTCGTCTGTATGCAATTACGACGCGAAAAAAACACGCATGCTCAGAATCAAGCAGAAGAGTTGAACTGCCTATTGAACTTAATTTTTCTCGGCTCGTCGTACGTGTTGTACGTCACCGCGTTCTTGACGTTCGGAATTTCTGACAAGATTTGTGTGACCGTGTGTATGCAACACAAGTTTGAGCAGTTTCCCTGCTGAGAAAAAAAACACGGTTTTCCTGTCGGAAAACTGATCGTATGTACGAGGCATTAGGTTCCTGATTTACAAGAGCATCGTTATGAGAGATATTTAGTTACACCCAAGTTTTCATTAGTATTTACAGTGGGGTCCATAAATATTGGGACATCGAGATATTTTAGGCTATATACACCACCACAATGTATTTGAAATGAAACTAACAAGATGTGCCTTAACTGCAGATTTCCAGCTTTAATTTGAGGGTATTTACATCCAAATTAGGTGAATGGTGTAGGAATTACAACAGTTTGTATATGTGCCTCCCACTTTTTAAGGGACCAAACGTAATGGGACAATTGGCTGCTCAGCTGTTCCATGGCCAGGTGTGGGTTATTCCCTCACTCTCCCATTTACAAGGAGCAGATAAAAGTTCCAGAGTTCATTTCAAGTGTGCTATTTGCATTTGGAATGTGTTGCTGTCAACTCTCAATATGAGATCCAAAGAGCTGTCACTATCAGTGAAGCAAGCCATCATTAGGCTGAAAAAACAAAACAAACCCATCAGAGAGATAGCAAAAACATTAGGTGTGGCCAAATCAACTGTTTGGAACATTCTTAAAAAGAAAGAACGCACCGGTGAGCTCAGCAACACCAAAAGACCCGGAAGACCACGGAAAACAACTGTGGTGCATGACCGAATAATTGTTTCCCTGGTGAAGAAAACACCCTTCACAACAGTTGGCCAGATCAAGAACACTCTCCAGGAGGTAGGTGTATGTGTGTCAAAGTCAACAATCAAGAGAATACTTCACCAGAGTGAATACAGAGGGTTCACCACAAGATGTAAACCATTGGTGAGCCTCAAAAACAGGAAGGTCAGATTAGAGTTTGCCAAACAACATCTAAAAAAGCCTTCACAGTTCTGGAACAACATCCTATGGACAGATGAAACCAAGATCAACTTGTACCAGAGTGATGGGAAGAGAAGAGTATGGAGAAGGAAAGGAACTGCTCATGATCCAAAGCATACCACCTCATCAGTGAAGCATGGTGGTGGTAGTGTCATGGCGTGGGCATGTATGGCTGCCAATGGAATGGGTTCTCTTGTATTTATTGATGATGTGACTGCTGACAAAAGCAGCAGGATGAATTCTGAAGTGTTTCAGCCAATATTATCTGCTCATATTCAGCCAAATGCTTCAGAACTCATTGGACGGCGCTTCACAGTGCAGATGGACAATGACCCGAAGCATACTGCGAAAGCAACCAAAGAGTTTTTTAAGGGAAAGAAGTGGAATGTTATGCAATGGCCAAGTCAATCATCTGACCTGAATCTGATTGAGCATGCATTTCACTTGCTGAAGACAAAACTAAAGGGAAAATGCCCCAACAAAAGCAGGAACTGAAGACAGTTGCAGTAGAGGCCTGGCAGAGCATCACCAGGGATGAAACCCAGCGTCTGGTGATGTCTATGCGTTCCAGACTTCAGGCTGTAATTGACTGCAAAGGATTTGCAACCAAGTATGGTAATAAAAAGTGAAAGTTTGATTTATGATTGTTAATCTGTCCCATTACTTTTGGTCCCTTAAAAAGTGGGAGGCACATATACAAACTGTTGTAATTCCTACACCGTTCACCTGATTTGGATGTAAATACCCTTAAATTTAAGCTGAAAGTCTGCAGTTAAAGCACATCTTGTTCGTTTCATTTCAAATACATTGTGGTGGTGTATAGAGCCAAAAAGAATAAAATGTGTTGATGTCCCAATATTTATGGACCTGACTGTATGTTCTAAACTTCACTCAATATTTACTCTGAGATATGAAGTTCTCAGCTCCACCCACATCCAGAAGACTGATGTGATTATAATGTAATGCTATGCCCAAACATTTTTCACAGAGATTTAAACAAGACTAAGCAGAAGTCAAACACACAAACTACCCCCAACAAAGGTAATTGATCGCGTTGGACACAGTACAAGCCCTGTCAATTGTTAGTTCACGTTGGGGTGAGGGATTCCAAGGCTTCACAAATAACAATGAAACAAATAAATACACTCTGAATGAAATAAATTTTTCACTACATGAAAAGTTATATTTGGTATTGTCATTGCTGATTCTTAATGATTGATCCCAAGCACCAGCAATTTCTGCAGAACATTGAATAGGTAAGTTTAATGAACAACCCACATCATCCAATGCAATGGTAAATGTGCTAACCAGAACATATGTATGCAGTGCCAGGAAAAGGTTATCCAGTGCTGAAGGTGAAGATGCTAAGCTTCTTCCTCCTTTAGTCAGTATGTGCCCGCTTGTTTCAGTGTTACTGCACAGCTCCGAGTCCACCACTCGGGTTCCAGTTGGACTAAGAAGTACAAACTGATTTTCTGTGACCTTCCTACTGTATGCTACGTGAAAACTATGCGTCTGAGGCAGCTACCCCATCTTCCTCTCAGTCTGCCCAAAAATTCCTGTGAAAGATTTGTCTTTTCCATCTCCTTTGAGGAGCTTCAATCTCATATTAATCTATGCATGGCAACTACATTAGATAAGATGTCCAAATTCCTAAAATATGGGAGCTCCGGATCGCACAATATATGCTGGCAGACTTTGACCATTCGCTGCCAACCCCTTAAGCTATAGAGGACAGTCCTTTCTAGGTCTGAACATCTTGATATACCTTAGCTTCGGAATCATACCTAGCCGAGCATCAGTTCCTCCCCCTCCTTTTTTTCCTCTTCCTTCCTTAGTCTATGTTTTTTCTGTTCCTCGGTTCGCCTACCATGGAGGTTATTTTGTTCTTTTTTGTGCATGATGTACTTTTGCCTCCAAGACCTACTCTCTCTGAGGCAGCTATCTCCCACCTCAGATCCTTATTTTTCTTTTGCTAAATGGACAACTTCATACTTTTAGGCCTCGTACACACGCACAGTTTTCTCGGCAAGAAAGCTGCTGGGAGAGCTTTTTGCAGTGAAAACCGTGCGTGTGTATGCTTTCTCTGCGAGAAAACTGCCGGGAATCCCGACGAGAAAAATAGAGAACCTGCTCTCTATTTTCTCATCGGGATTCTCGGCAGACTGTTTCCTGCCAAGAAAACCGTGACTGTGTATGCTCACCTGTCCCCAGGTAAACCCGCGCATGCTCGAAAAGAGTAGCGTAGCATACAAGGGTAGTGTAGGGTGTAGCAAGATGGGGGCGACGGCATTGAATGTGACGAGCGCAGGCTCGTCGTAGTCGATGACGTCACCGCGTTCTTGCCATTCAAAAGAATGGCGGTTCTTTTGAATGGCCGTTTGTAAGCTTGCCAGGAATCCCGTTAGGAAAACCAACGTTGTTTTCCTGACGGGATTCCCGGCCGTGTGTACGAGGCTTCAGGGTATATTCCTGTTCTGTTGACTGGAAAACAATATTTTGCAGATATTCCTTTGTGCACTGCGTACACGCTGTTATTTTTGTATTTTGTGAAATTTCAATAAAAAAATACTGCAAAGAAACTTTGTCTTTTCCATAGATCAAAACTTACATAGGTTTTTACATGGTACTTTTACCCTTACATGACAGTATTTTGTCTGGTAGCAAGCTTTGAATGAGGGGCCTAGAAGGAGATTCATATGTGTTCACACCCAGCAGTACTGGGTTTTCCTCAGGGCTCTAACGGCAGGACAACACAGAGATTGTACCCTTGTACACATATAGTACAGGTTTGTCTTAATTTTCTAGGCAGGAGCATAGAACTGATCTCTCTGAGACAATAGCGTACATACAGTCAAGAACCAAATTTTCACAGACAGCATGGTTAATGGAATTTTGTCATCCTTGGCCAGAGAACTTGATGCTGACCCTGGACAATGCCAGTGTTTTTTACTGCATGTTTTGTTATTGAGATGTCAGTAAATATCTGAGATTCTCTTTTTGGTGTGCTGGCCTTTTTTTGCCTATGGATAGGCGTGTTGTCTCTGTTGGCCATGAATCCTGTATCAGGCAGGAAAGGGGATGGTGCGGCATAAATAATATGACAATGCCAGAACAAAGACAATACCGGACTTTCAGGAGAAAGGGAGTTGATGGCATTATTTTGAGTAGTGCCATGATCTCTTTGAAAGCATGTTCACACTGTGACTGACAGCACTGTAAAAAGCAATACGCTTCATACGCCCAGGTTCACACTGAGAGCGGGAATAAAATTGTGCGAGTTCAGCTGAACTCCCACAATTTCATGTCAGTTCCGAGTTATGGGGCGATTTCAGAAACATTTGTGCGGGTTTCTGCACAAATGACTATTGAAATTGCACCCCGAAGTCACCAAAAGTAGTACAGAAACGACTTTTGGGAATCGGTGCGGCGCCGCAAATGCACTCTTTTTGCACTCTTCAGTTTTGGTAAATCAACCTCAATGTGTTACAATGCATACAATACCCAGTAGTTGTCCCTGATAATCACATTTCTTTATTATACAGTAGTGATGAGCCGAACACCCCCGGGTTCGGTTCGCACCAGAACCCGCGAACAGACCGAAAGTTCGCACGAACTTTAGAACCCTATTAAATACAATGGATGCGAACGTTCGAAATCTAAAGTGCTAATTATAACGACTATTATGCATGTTATTGTCCTAAAAAAGATTTGGGAACCCGGGTTCTGCACCAGGGGACATGTATCAATGCAAAAAGAATTTTTAAAAACGGCCGTTTTTCTGGAGCAGTCATTTTAACCACTTAACGACCGCTCACTGTATATATACGTCGGCAGAATGGCACCGACAGGCGCAATCACGTAGAGCATACGTGATCGTCTTTGTATAGTTGGGGGGTCCGATCGGACCCCCCTCCTATACAGTGAGCGGCCGTTTATCGTTGGGGAGCGATCAGAGATGAGGGGGTGACCATTCGATTTCGGCCACCCCCTCGCGATCGCTCCCGGCGAATGAAAATGCTTCCTCCGCCATGTGATGTAAACACAGGCAGGAGGAAGTGATGTCATCTCCCTCGTGGCGGTCTTTTCGATTCCGGCGCCGAGGAGAGAGGAAGCAGGTTAGTGCACCAACAGTCCACTGACACTTAGGTACACATAGGCACACATTTCACCCCCCAGTCACCCCCCCCAGTCACCCCCAGATCACCCCCCAGGTCACCCCCCCAGCCCCCAATCACAGTGTCACTGATTGCAGTGATCATTTATTTTACTGATCACTGCATTTAGTGTCATCTGTGATAGTAAAAAGTTGCAGGGCAGTTAGGTTTAGGCCCCTTTAGGTCCAGGGTAGCCCCCTAACCCCCCCTAATAAAGGTTTAACCCCTTGATCGCCCCCCAGGTAACCCTTTCACCCCCTAACGCCAGCGTCACTAAGCGATCGTATTTTCGATCGCTGTATTTAGTGCCGGTGGTGCCCTAGATAGCCAGTTATTTATTTTTAGTTTCGCCGCAGGTTTTTAGAGCGTCAGGTACCCCCATATATTATTTTAACCCCCTGATTGCCCCTAGAGTTAACCCTTTCACCAGTGATCACCGTATAAGCGTCACTGGTGACACTGGTTACCCAGTTAGTTATTTAGTTATTTAGGTAACCCGTCAGGTTTTTATATAGCGTCGGGTACCCCATATTTAACCTAATAAAGGTTTTAACCCCCTGATTGCCCCTAGTTAACCCTTTCACCAGTGATCACCATATAAAGGTTACGGGTGACGCTGGTTGGTTAGTTTGCTTTTTATAGCATCAGGGCACCCGCCGTATATAACCCAATAAAGGTTTAACCCCCTGATCGCCCGGCGGGTGAGATCAATTAGGTTTTAGCGCCAGAGAGGGTCTGCGTCGCCCCAGGCAGCGTTAGGTTAGTGCCAGTAACGCTAACACCCACGCGCAAAGCATACACCTCCCTTAGTGGTATAGTATCTGAACAGATCTATACTAGCGTCCCCAGCGGTTTAGGGTTCCCAAAAATGCAGTGTTAGCGGGATCAGCCCAGATACCTGCTAGCACCTGCGTTTAGCCCCTCCGCCCAGCCCAGCCCACCCAAGTGCAGTATCGATCGATCACTGTCACTTACCAAACACAAAACACATAACTGCAGCGTTCGCAGAGACAGTCCTGATCCCTGCGACCGCTAACAGTTTTTTTTGTAGTGTTTGATATATTTGCTGACGACAGTCAGGTGCTTTTTTTCCTGTGAATCTTACTAGTGTACCCCTAAATTTAGAGCCCAAAATGGCAAGTCGAAGGTACACTAGTAAAGAGGCCTACGAGATTCTGAGCATGACAGATAGTGAAGAGGAGGTCACGTATCTGTCAGATTCAGGCTCAGAATATCTTCCCGTAGAAGACAGTGACGTCAGCGGCCCCACGTCAGATAGCTCTGACGACGAAGTTGAGGTCCCTGCTAAGGTCAGGCGTACCCGATCCCGATCTTCTGAGGTTGTTGAGGAGCAAGAACCGCAGGGCTCTCGTATCATGGAGCAGAGTAGTACTAGCGCCGCTATTCCTTCTGGTGAATTGGCAAGCACCAGCGGCCTAGTACAGCCTGGGCGTACATCCAGCACTGCAGTATCACGTGGTGACGTGGCGAGTCCCATAAGTGCAGTTCAAGCTGGCGAGGTGGCAAGCACAAGTAGTGTCCCGCTGCCACCAAGAAGACAAAGGCAGGCCCGTCGTGCCCATAGTGCCCTTCCTGCAGAATTCGCCTATCCTGATTGGATCCCCACCACTTCTGCAGAACCCGTACTTCCCCGATTCACTGCCCAACCCGGTATTCAGGTGGAAACAGCTGATTTTATGCCAATCGATTTTTATTCACTGTTTTTCACGGAAGATCTCTATAGATCTATTGTGGACCAGAGTAATTTATATGCTGGTCAATTCATCACTGCTAATCCCCAGTTGCCTTCCATTGCCAAAGATTGAAAACCAATTACGGTTTCCGAATTTAAGAATTTTCTGGGCCTTTCCCTCAACATGGGCACACATAAATTCCCGTCATTGCGTGCTTATTGGTCCGCGCACCCAATTGACCACATGCCCGTGTTCTCTGCCTCCATGCCCAGGAAACGATACGAGCAGATTTTGCGGTTCATGCATTTCAACGACAATGAACTTTGTCGTCCACGTGGGGACCCTGAATACGACCGGCTCTATAAAATTCGGCCCCTCATAAACCACTTCAACAAACGTTTTGCAGCCTTGTTTATTCCCGATCAAGCTGTCTGCGTTGATGAGTCCCTGATTAAATTTTCTGGCCGCTTGGCTTTCAAGCAGTACCTTCCCGGCAAGCGTGCCAGATACGGGGTCAAGCTCTATAAGTGCTGTGACAGGGCAACAGGCTATGTATGGAGCTTTATGGTTTATGAGGTGTGACAGCAGGAAGGTAAAGTCACCTGGTTGCATCCAGGGGGGTAGATATATTTCGCCCAGATTCAGGCTTTACGCCGACTTATACAACTAGGTGGAGAGTTGTATAAGCCCAGCTGAGTCTAGTGGGCTCATGGATGACTCATACCTCTAGGGAGAGTGTGGGGCGTCGTGCAGACAGGGAGTTGATGAGACCAGCTGAAGCTTGTCAGCTCATTTAGGCCTCTATAAGAACTCCCAGCTTCATTAGATGTTAGCTCATGCCTGGAACCAGACCTGTGTGGACTGTCTAGGGAGAGTGAACCCCTGTGCGGTGAGACAAAGCCTGTGTGGCTATTTGCTTGGACATTTAAAACCAGGGACTTAGGGACTAGGACAGCACTAGGCTGATCCCAGTTGTTAGTTAGGAAACCTGTATGTTTAGTCAGAGGTCAAGTTGACCAGGATTTATTTTGTTTATGTTTCTTTTGCTTTGCTGTGTTTTGTCACTGTAAATAGAAAATAAACCGCACCTTTTTGATTTTGAAAACCACAACCTCCGTTTGCTGGGCCTGTTTTGTGTGGGGAGCCCATCTCGGGGGTCACACACACCCGCTGCCGAGCTAACCCCCTCACAGTTGGTGGAGAACCAGTGGCAGTTTTTTTTTAAGCCAGCATGGAGGAGATACTGAAGCAGCTGGCTCTAGCAAATGCCAATCAACAGCAGACAAATGCAGGTTTGCAAAAGAGCCTTGCAGCTCAACAACAGAACTTCGCAGCCCAGCAGCAAGCTCATCAACAGAGCCTTGCAGCCCAGCAGCAAGCTCATCAACAGAGCCTTGCAGCCCAGCAGCAGACAAACGCAACTTTGCAACAGAGTCTGGAGGCTCAGCAACAAGCCCAGCAGCAATCTGAGGCCCGCTTCATAGACCTGTTACAGAAACAAGAGCAGAGACTACAACAACAGATGGAAGCAGCAATGCAGCAACGTCCGCAGACCAGTGAGGAAAGCCATCCCACTAATACCGTGTCCTTTGGGGTGAGTCGTTTATTGACAAAAATGACTGGAGAGGATAATCCAGAGGTATTTTTGACCACATTTGAAAGGACCGCTGAAAGAGAAAAGTGGCCTGAGGAGCAGTGGGCTGGACTGGTGGCTCCTCTGTTAACTGGGGAATCGCAGAAAGCTTACTATGACCTAGAGCCTAACCAAGCAAAAGACTATGCGATGCTAAAAGCTGAAATATTGGCAAGGCTGGGTGTCACCCAGGCTGTCCGGGCTCAGCGTGTGCATAACTGGACTTTCCAGCTTGGAAAACCCCCCAGGTCTCAAATGTATGATCTCATTCACCTGAGCAGAAAGTGGCTACAGCCAGAGACTTTGTCCGCACCAAAGATTGTGGAACGTGTTGTAATGGATCGGTTTTTGAGAGCTCTTCCTACTGCCATCCAAAAGTGGGTAAGCCATGGAGACCCAGAGACGGCCGATGGTCTTGTGGATCGTGTGGAGAAATACTTGGCTACAGAGAACCTGACGGCCTCTTCCAGAGACACTCGGACTTTCCACCCTAAGACCAGACCATCCCCAGGGGCGGATAAGAGGATTCCAAGGGGTGAGGGTGGAGAGAGTGAGAGGGTGGGAGCTCTACCCCAAGTTTGGCGAGAACAGCCTGGGAAATCAGCGGCTCAAGAGGCCGCAAGAAGGATCGTTTGCTACCGCTGCCGGCAAGCGGGACATATTGCAGCCAATTGCCCGGTTGTGGAGGAACCCATGCAGTGTGACTTTCTGACGGGCAGACGTCAGTCGCTGTGTGCGACAGTCGCATGCACTGCCATTCGAGGAACTGAGAAACATTTATGCAAAATGTGTGTTAATGGTAGAAATGTTGTGGTATTGCTGGATTCAGGTAGCCTTGTGACCCTGATAAAGGCTGAGTTAGTTAAAACAGAGGTCTCTGGGAATAGCAAGGTAGCTGTTATTTGTGTGCATGGGGACACCCGAGAGTATCCAGTGACTACAGTGTGTTTCGAGACCCCCAAAGGTACCCTCTCTCATCCAGTGGGCTTAGTATCTCAGTTACCGCATGACGCCATTGTGGGAAGGGATTTTCCGAAGTTCTGGGAACTGTGGGATGATCCTGAGCCCCCCACTGGTGCCCCTACGTACCAGGAATGTGATAGCCAGAACTCCCCTGAGAGTGGTGAGGACTCTCCGGAATTTCCCTTATCAGTATTGGCAGGGGAGACTCAAGAAACTGGAGAGGAGCCCACCTCCTCAGACGAAAACCTACCGTCTGTGGAGTTTTCTGATCTTGAGGTTCACAGGGAAAACTTTGCCACAGAACAGTTGAAAGACCCCGCCCTAATAAAGGCACGGGAAAACGTAGTGAAAATAGATGGCGAGTTAGTGAACCCAGATAATACCTGCACTTACCCATACTTCAGCGTAGAGAAGGACCTACTGTATCGGGTGGCAAAAAGGGCAGAAGAAACCGTTGAGCAGCTTGTGGTGCCCAAACCTTACAGGAAGTTGGTGTTGGAGTTGGCCCATGGGCACATTCTTGGAGGTCATCTGGGGACAGAGAAAACCCGAGAGAGGGTATTACAGAGATTCTATTGGCCGGGGGTGATGAAGGACATAGAAAATTATTGTTCCTCCTGCCCTGTGTGTCAGAGGTCGGCCCCGATGCCACATTTCCGTAGCCCGCTGGTCCCTCTACCCATCATTGAGGTCCCGTTTGAGAGGATCGCCATGGATTTGGTAGGTCCTATAATCAAGTCCGCTAGGGGGCACCAGTACATATTAGTTATAATGGACTATGCCACCCGTTATCCAGAAGCGATCCCTCTCCGAAATACCTCGGCCAAAACCATAGCCAAAGAGCTATCTCTTGTGTTTAGCCGGGTGGGTATTTGTAAAGAATTGCTTACGGACCAAGGTACACCCTTTATGTCCCGGGTTATGAAGGAGCTGTGTAAATTGTTCAAAGTGACGCAATTACGTACATCTGTGTATCACCCCCAAACCGATGGGCTGGTTGAAAGGTTCAACAAAACCCTAAAACAAATGTTGAAGAAAGTGGTGGATAGAGATGGAAAGGATTGGGACTGTCTACTTCCTTATCTGATGTTTGCTATTAGGGAGGTGCCCCAATCCTCTACGGGATTCTCCCCCTTTGAGTTACTGTATGGGAGACACCCAAGAGGGCTGTTGGATATTGCCAAGGAAACTTGGGAAAGTGAGAGTTCTCCCCACAGGAGTGTGATTGAGCATGTCGCCCTGATGCAAGACCGAATTGCACAGGTAATGCCCATCGTGAAGGAACATTTGGCCCAAGCGCAGTTAGCACAGCAGAGAGTGTACAACCGTGGAGCCAAGACCCGTACCTTTTCCCCGGGGGATAGGATACTGGTACTTGTCCCTACGGTTGAAAGTAAATTCCTTGCCAAATGGCAAGGCCCCTACGAGATAATGGAAAAAGTGAGCAAAGTGAATTACAAGGTCAGACAACCAGGAAGGCGAAAGCCCGAACAGATCTATCACGTTAATCTGTTGAAAGCCTGGAGGGATAGAGAGTCCCTAGTCGCAGACACTTGGTCACCAGCTCAAACTGGTTGCGTGATTCCGGAGGTTGGAATAGCAGCCACCTTGTCACAACCCCAACAACAGGAGGTTAAGGAGTTTGTGCTTCGCAACAAGGAGGTATTCTCTGAGCTGCCGGGACAAACATCTGGGGTAGAGCATGACATCATTACCCCGCCCGGTGAAAGGGTGAAGTTAAAACCCTATCGGATCCCAGAGGCCCGACGGGAGGCAATACGGGAGGAAGTACAGAAAATGCTGAACTTAGGGGTGATAGAGGAGTCCCAAAGTGATTGGTCTAGTCCCATTGTGTTGGTGCCTAAACCGGATGGGAGCTGGCGATTTTGTAACGATTTTCGACAGTTGAACAAAGTTACAAAATTTGACACCTACCCCATGCCACGTATAGATGAGTTGATCGACCGGCTGGGAACAGCCCGATACATGACGACTCTTGACCTCACAAAAGGGTATTGGCAAATCCCCCTGGCCAAGTCGGCCAAAGAGAAAACCGCATTTGTAACCCCAGACGGGGCGTTCCAATATAAAAGAATGCCGTTCGGGTTACAGAATGCGCCGGCCACATTCCAGCGGAAAATGGACCAGATGCTGAGGCCCCATCGGAAGTATGCTGCGGCTTACCTGGATGACATAATTGTCCATAGCACAGATTGGGCCTCACATCTGCCAAAAGTGCAAGCAGTCCTGGACTCTGTTCGGGAAGCGGGGTTTACGGCTAACCCCAAGAAGTGTACCATTGGGCAGGAGGAGGCCAAATATCTTGGGTACACCATTGGGAGGGGAGTAATAAAACCCCAACTCAACAAAGTCGAGGCCATCCAGAGTTGGCCACGTCCCAACAGCAAGAAGCAGGTACGAGCCTTTCTGGGAATCGCTGGGTATTATCGGCGATTCATTCCCCACTTTGCTTCTAAGGCTGTGCCCCTAACCAACCTGACGAAGGGGAAAGGGTCGGTCATGATTAAATGGACCCCCGAGGCTGAGGCAGCATTCCAATTCTTGAAACAAGCCTTATGTAGCCAGCCAGTGTTGTACTCACCCGACTTCTCTAAAGACTTTGTCGTACAAAGTGATGCGTCAGATGTGGGGTTAGGAGCAGTATTGTCCCAGGTCTGGAACGGGGAAGAGCACCCAGTCATTTACCTCAGCAGGAAGTTGAAGTCCCATGAGGTAAATTACTACACCGTTGAAAAGGAGTGTTTAGCGGTGAAGTGGGCTCTAGATTCCCTTCGGTACTACCTGCTAGGTAGGCACTTTGATATGGTTACGGATCACGCTCCGTTAAAGTGGATGGCTCAAAACAAGGAAACAAATAGAAGAGTGAATAGGTGGTTCCTGGCCCTCCAGGAATTCAACTTCACAGTAAAGCATCGCCCTGGCGTTCAAATGGGGAATGTGGATGCTTTGTCTCGAGTACATGAATGCCTGATTGCTGGTGTTCCAACCCCGAGGTTAAAACAAGAGGGGGGGGTATGTGACAGCAGGAAGGTAAAGTCACCTGGTTGCATCCAGGGGGGTAGATATATTTCGCCCAGATTCAGGCTTTACGCCGACTTATACAACTAGGTGGAGAGTTGTATAAGCCCAGCTGAGTCTAGTGGGCTCATGGATGACTCATACCTCTAGGGAGAGTGTGGGGCGTCGTGCAGACAGGGAGTTGATGAGACCAGCTGAAGCTTGTCAGCTCATTTAGGCCTCTATAAGAACTCCCAGCTTCATTAGATGTTAGCTCATGCCTGGAACCAGACCTGTGTGGACTGTCTAGGGAGAGTGAACCCCTGTGCGGTGAGACAAAGCCTGTGTGGCTATTTGCTTGGACATTTAAAACCAGGGACTTAGGGACTAGGACAGCACTAGGCTGATCCCAGTTGTTAGTTAGGAAACCTGTATGTTTAGTCAGAGGTCAAGTTGACCAGGATTTATTTTGTTTATGTTTCTTTTGCTTTGCTGTGTTTTGTCACTGTAAATAGAAAATAAACCGCACCTTTTTGATTTTGAAAACCACAACCTCCGTTTGCTGGGCCTGTTTTGTGTGGGGAGCCCATCTCGGGGGTCACACACACCCGCTGCCGAGCTAACCCCCTCACAGAGGGAAAAGATAGTCAGGTTGAGCCGGTCAACTGCCCGGATTACATAGGGAGCGCTGGCAAGATAGTGTGGAACTTGGTGTCACCCTTATTCGGAAAGGGGTACCACTTGTATGTGGACAATTATTACACAAGCGTGCCACTGTTTAGTCACTTGTTTGATCATCAGATTGGAGCATGTGGCACCGTGCGACCTAATCGCCGGGGCTTTCCCCAGCGGCTTGTAGATGCCCGTCTTAGGCTGGGGGAGAGAGCCTGCGTAAAGTGTAATAACTTGCTCGCTATGAAGTGGAGGGACAATAAGAATGTTTTCCTTCTTACCTCCCTTCATTCAGACACGACAGTCCAAATTCGTACGGCGACTGGTGTTGTGGAAAAACCCCTCTGTGTCCACGAATATAACAAAAATATGGGAGGGGTGGACCTCAACGACCAGTTGATGGCACCGTATCTAATTGACCGTAAGGCGAGACGCTGGTACAAAAAAGTGTCTCTATCCTTATTCCAATTGGCTTTGCTGAACGCTCATGTGCTATACAGAGCTTCAGGCGGGACTTTATCTCTTCTAAAATTCCAGAATGAGATAGTCACAGAACTCCTGTATCCAGGCGGTTCTGCACCTCACCATCCCCTACCAAATGCAGTAAGCTGGCTGCATGAGAGGCATTATACGCATCTCCTCCCGAGTACCCCTACCCAACGAACCCCCCAAAAAAGATGTCGTGTCTGTAGCAAGCGCGGATTTAGGCGTGACACCCGTTATTATTGTCCACTCTGTCCTGACAAACCTGGTCTTTGCCTTGGTGAATGTTTTGAACGCTACCACTCAAAAGTGAAGTTTTAGCGTAGGGTACAGCATTTCACAGACTAGGACACACTTACACAGGGTCTCCCAAGATGCCATTACATTTTGAGAGACCCGAACCATTACAGCTGTTAAAGTTTAAAAAAAAAGTGTAAAAAAGAAAAAAAAACGTAAAAAACAAAAACACAAAAAATATATAAAATAAAAAAACCAAAAATAGTTGTCGTTTTATTGTTCTCTCTCTCTCTCTCTCTATTTTCTCTCTATTGTTCTGCTCTTTTTTACTGTATTCCATTCTGCAATGTTTTATCATGCTTGCTTTTCTGGTATGTAATTTTTTGTTTTCAGGTGCGCCATTCAACTGCAGCGCGGAATTATTTATCTTGACAGCAACAGCGTTTGCTCCCACGATACATAAAGCCGTGACTCCAGTGCTGTAGGAGGTGATTTCACCACCACAGTTAAAAAAAAAGAGCATATATGCCGAAGCATGGGGGCAGCAGGGGCGGAGGAGCGATTTTGCTCCTAATGCCGCGTATATACGGTCGAAATTCCGACTGAGGCTTGCCCGTGGAAAAGTTTGACCGTGTGTACGCGGCATAACCTTTTATGCCGCGTACATACGGTCAAAATTTCGACAAAGGCTTGCCCGTGGAAAAGTCTGACCGTGTGTACGCGGCATAACTTTTTTGCGGGAGGATGCCCATATGCTTCGGCATATATATATTTTAGGCACAGGTTACGTTAAAAAAATGTTTTATTTTTTACTAGGTTTTGTTTTGGTATTTGCTTTGCAGGTATGGTATGGTAAGGTCTTACTGTTGTACTGTAATGTTACTTTGTTTTAATGTTAACCATCATTTGCTTAGCAGGTACGCCATTCAGTTGCATCGCGGATTTATTTATCTTGACAGCAACAGCGTTTGCTCCCACGATACATAAAGCCGTGACTCCAACGCTGTAGGAGGTGATTTCACCACCACAGTTAAAAAAAGAGCATATATGCCGAAGCATGGGGGCAGCAGGGGCGGAGGAGCGATTTTGCTCCTAATGCCGCGTATATACGGTCGAAATTCCGACGGAGGCTTGCCCGTGGAAAAGTTCGACCGTGTGTACGCGGCATAACCTTTTATGCCGCGTACATACGGTCGAAATTCCGACGAAGGCTTGCCCGTGGAAAAGTCCGACCGTGTGTACACGGCATAACTTTTTTGCGGGAGGATGCCCCCATGCTTCGGCATATATGCCCATCATTAGAAGTGGGTGGATGAAGGGAGGTATTCTAATGGTGGGCATACCCACCGATCAATTTTTTTTTTTCGTTCAGCCAACAGCCAATACATGTCCAACAAGGACCAGCAACGTACTGGTATGTTGCTGGACTTTGAATGTTTATACCAGAATGATGCCTGCAGGTTTAGGTATCATCTTGGTATCATTCTTTTCAGCCAGTGGCCGGCTTTCATGTAAAAGCAATTCTAGCAGATAATTAGCCTCTAGACTGCTTTTACAAGCAGTGGGAGGGAATGCCCCCCCCCCCGGATATAAACAGCGCCATTGGGAAATTGGGAAAGCATTTTATCACACCGATCTTGGTGTGGTCAGATGCTTTGAGGGCAGAGGAAAGATCTAGGGTCTAACCCCCCATTTTTTTCAAAAAAAGAGTACCTGTCACTACTTATTGCTATCATAGGGGATATTTACATTCCCTGAGATAACAATAAAAATGATAAAAAAAAAAAATATGGAAGGAACAGTTTAAAAAAAAAAAAAAAAAGCAAAATAAATAATAATAAAAAAATAAAAAAAAGCACCGCTGTCCCCCCCTGCTCTTGCGCAAAGGCGAACGCAAGCGTCGGTCTAGTGTCATATGTAAACAGCAATTGCATCATGCATGTGAGGTATCACCGCGAAGGTCAGATCGAGGGCAGTAATTTTAGCAGTAGACCTCCTCTGTAAATCTAACGTGGTAACCTGTAAAGGCTTTTAAATGCTTTTAAATGGGGTCATTTGGGGGGTCATTTGGGGAAGTTTTGTGCCATCTGGGCATTCCATGGCCTCCGAAACTGTGATAGGCAGTGAGGAGTGAAATCAAAAATTTACACCCTTAGAAATCCTGAAGGCGGTGCTTAGTTTTTGGGGCCCCGTACCCAGCTAGGCTCCCAAAAAGTCTCACACATGTGGTATCCCCGTACTCAGGAGAAGCAACAGAATGTATTTTGGGGTGCAATTCCACATATAACTATGGCATGTGTGAGCAACATATCATTTAGTGACAACTTTTTGTACATTTTTTCTTTTTTTTTTCTTTTTGTCATTATTCAATCATTTGGGACAAAAAAAAAAAATATTCGATGGGCTCAACATGCCTCTCAGCAAATAGCTTGGGGTGTCTACTTTCCAAAATGGGGTCATTTGGGGGGGTTTTGTGCCATCTTGGCATTTTTTGGCCTTCAAAACTGTGATAGGTAGTGATAGGTAGTGAGGAGTGAAATCAAAAATGTATGCCCTTAGAAACCTTGAAGGCGGTGCTTGGTTTTTGGGGTCCCGTACGCGACTAGGCTCCCAAAAAGTCCCACACATGTGGTATCCCCGTACTCAGGAGAAGCAGCAGAATGTATTTTGGGGTGTAATTTCACATATGCCCATGGCATGTGTGAGCAATATATCATTTAGTGACAACTTTTTGTAATTTTTTATTTTTTTTTTGTCATTATTCAATCACTTGGGACAAAAAAAAAATATTCAATGGGCTCAACATGCCTCTCAGCAATTTCCTTGGGGTGTCTACTTTCCAAAATGGGGTCATTTGGGGGGGTTTTGTACTGCCCTGCCATTTTAGCACCTCAAGAAATGAGATAGGCAGTCATAAATTTAAAGCTGTGTAAATTCCAGAAAATGTACCCTAGTTTGCAGACGCTATAACTTTTGCGCAAACCAATAAATATACGCTTATTGACATTTTTTTTACTAAAGACATGTGGCTGAATACATTTTGGCCTAAATGTATGACTACAATTGAGTTTATTCGATTTTTCTTATAACAAAAAGTAGAAAATATCATTTTTTTAAAAAAATTTCGGTCTTTTTCCGTTTATATCGCAAAAAATAAAAATCGCAGAGGCAATCAAATACCATTAAAAGAAAGCTCTATTTGTGGGAAGAAAAGGACGCAAATTTTGTTTGGGTACAACATTGCATGTCCGCACAATTTACAGTTAAAGCAGCGCAGTGCAAAATTCTGAATTCACCTCTGGTCCTTTAGCTACCAAATGGTCCGGGGCTTAAGTGGTTAATGATGCATAAAGTGAAAAAAAAAGTCAAATATTCCTTTAAATATCGTACCTGGGGGGTGTCTAAAGTATGCCTGTGAAGTGCCACGTGTTTCCCGTGTTTAGAACTGTCCCTGCACAAAATTACATTTCTAAAGGAAAAAAAGCCATTTAAAACTGCTTGCGGCTTTAATGTAATGTCTGGTCCCGGTAATATGGATGAAAAATGGCATAGCTACCCCATCACACACCCCCCCCCCTACCCCAGCCCATTACCAGCCCCTTTGGGTCTTGTATGGATATTGAGGGGAACCCCGCACACAAAATAAAAAAGGCCCTATATACTCTGAACAGCCGTATACAGGCGGTGCATACAAGACAGGGACTGTAGGTTTGTTCTTATGTAGAATCTGTTTGTAATTTTGAACAGGTACATTGTTTAAGTGTAGCTCCAGGCAAAAAATCTATTTTTAAGCTTTTTGGAAAACATAGGGAAGGGTTATCACCCCTGTAACATTTGTTTTGCTGTCTGTGCAGTGTGCACCTGTTCAGAACAGTTCACCTCACTTTCCGTCCTAATGACAAATGTTTTTTGAAAATTTGGGGTTTTGATTGAAACAAGAATTGGTGATAAAGCATCAGTGGAGAGGAGACACTTTTTTTCCCATATTAACTCTTACAGGAGAGAATTTGCCTTCCTAGGGGTAGATTTCCTCTCAGTTCCTGTTGTATCCTTCCGTTTGCAAGGAGGAGTCGTTTGTAAGTTGGATGTTTGAAAGTAGGGGCCTGCCGTATATACTCAGCTTAAATTTGCCCCTTACATGTTGGTGTTGCCACAACACTGTGAGCCCTCACAGTTACTCTTGGTGGGCGCATGAATGGGCCCTGCTGTGAATTATTAGATCAAGAATTGTAATTGCATGCCCCTGTTAAACAGGGGCTGAAAAATTGGGCCTTTGGTGGTGGTGGTGGTGGTGGTGTTGACACAACACTGTAAGGCCTCACAGTTAGTCTTGGTGGGCGCAGGAATGGGCCCTGCTGTGAATTATTAGATCAAGAATTGTAATTACATGCCCCTGTTAAACAGGGGCAGAAAAATTGGGCCTTAGGCACTGGTGCCAAAACACTGCAACCCCTCACAGATACTGTACTTGGAGCACAGCAATGAGCCCTGTTGCAAAGTATTGCATCAAAAATTGTAATTACACGCCCCTCTTAAACAGGGGCTGAAAAATTGGGCCTTAGCCACTGGTGCTGGTGCCACGACACTGCAACCACTCCCAGATACTCTAGTTGGAGTGCAGGAATGAGCCCTTCTGCAAAGCATTGCATAAAAAATTGTAATAACACACCCCTGTTAAACAGGGGCTGAAAAATTGGGCCTTAGCCACTGGTGGTGGCACCCAGAAACAAAAATGTTCTTCCAAGCTATCATCATCAATCGGATCGTTGAGGAGGAGGAGGATAGTCAGTCAACATAACAGGACAGTCTCTCAGCATCAGCATCAGTCTTGAAGGGATGTGACATTTGAAAATAAATTAGTCTGTTATATCAGCTTCAGGTGTTTGGTAGCTGGTGGTGATCCAAGACTGGTTCATCTTTATGAAGGTCAGTCGATCAACAGAGTCGGTGGACAGGCGCACCCTGTGATCCGTGACAAATCCTCCAGCAGCACTCCCAGCCACGTACAAGTCCACTGGTTTCTTGGGACTGTAAATCATCCCTAAAAGACTGCTGCTGATGATGCTGAGTGCCAGGCTCCACCTCCATGCTGACACAATCCTCCTCCTCCTCCTCCTCTTCTTCCTGTGCGATGGGTGGGACAGAAGGAACACTGTCTGGGTAAAGGGGGCCTTGAGAGGCAAGGAAGTCCTCCTCTTCCTGCCTCTGTTCTGCCTCAAGTGCCCTGTCCATTATTCCACGCAGCGTATGTTCCAACAGGTGGACAAGAGGTACAGTGTCACTGATGCATGCACTGTCACTGCTCACCATCCTCGTGGCCTCCTCAAATGGTGCCAGGACAGTGCATGCATCCCTGATCATGCCCCACTGGCGTGGTGAAAAAAACCCGAGCTCCCCTGACCCTGTCCTGGTGCCGTAGTCACACAGGTACTCATTGATGGCCCTCTGCTGTGTGTGCAGCCGCTGCAGCATGGCCAACGTTGAGTTCCACCTGGTGGGCATGTCACATATAAGGCGGTTCTTAGGCAGGTTCAACTCCTTTTGCAGCTCAGCCAGGCGACCACTGGCATTATAAGATCTGCGGAAATGCACACAGACTTTCCTGGCCTGCCTCAGGACATCCTGTAAGCCCGGGTACCTGCCCAAGAACCGCTGCACCACCAGGTTAAGGACGTGAGCCACACAGGGCACATGGGTCAGTTGTCCCTGTCGGAGAGCGGAGAGGAGGTTGGTGCCATTGTCGCAAACTACCATTCCTGGCTTAAGCTGGCGTGGCGTCAACCACCTCTCGGGCCTGCCCCTGCAGAGCAGACAGAACCTCTGCCCCAGTGTGGCTCCTGTCCCCCAAACACACCAGCGCAAGCACGGCATGGCATCTTTTTGCCTGCGTACTTGCGTAGCCCCTTGAACGCCTACGGAGCACCGCTGGTTCCGAGGACAAAGCACAGGAAGAGGCCACGGAGAAAGAAGAAGAGGAGGGGGTGGAGGACAGAGGTGTGTCACAACCAGTAGTAGCATTTTGGGTGCGTGGCAGTGGAACAACCTCCAACACTACTGCACCTTGTCCTGCATCCTTCCTAGCTGCCAAAAGAGTGACCGAATGGGCCGTGAAAGAAAGGTAACGTCCCTGTCCATGCTTGCTGGACCATGAGTCAGCGGTAATATGCACCTTACCGCTTACCGCCCTGTCCAGCGAGGCCAAGACATTGCCTTCCACATGCCGGTAGAGAGCCGGAATCGCCTTCCGTGAGAAAAAGTGGCGTTTGGGAACCTGCCACTGAGGAACCGCACATTGCACAAACTCACGGAAGGAGGCCTTGTCTACCAACTGAAAAGGCAGCAGTTGAAGCGCTAGCAATTTAGCCAAGCTAGCATTCAACCGCTGGGCATGTAGATGGCTGGGAGTGAACTTCTTTCGAAAGGTCCAGCAGCTGGGGCAGGGAAATTTGCCTGCTAGAATCGGACGTCGGTGTACTGCTAGCAGAGTGCCCGCAAGTACTTGGCTGTGACACACCTAATTCTACACCTTCATTTCTCTCAGAGCAGGTTTCAGAGAGGACTGAAGGTATAGTGGGGTTGGAGATCCCAGCTGATGCGGTGCAATAAGAGGTCAGCTTTGTTCTTTGGTGTGGGTCTTTAAGGTAGGCTTGCCAACGAGCTGCATGGCAGGTCAACATATGTCTGGTCAAGCATGTGGTGCCCAAGCAAGTGATGTTTTGGCCACGCGATATACGCTTGAGACATATGTTGCAAACAGCAGCTGTGCGATCTGATGCACTTGACTCAAAAAAGGCCCACACCAAAGAACTTTTTGAATAACGGGCAGAGGCAGCGCCCTGCACAGGCGGAGCTCTGTGGTGTGATTCCGTCGGTGTGCTGCCCTTACGCTGGCCCCCCCGAGGGCATCCTGCCTCGTTGGAGATGTGCCTCCTCCTCATCCTCCTCCTCCTCCTCCTCATCTCTCCTATTAGGCACCCACGTGGAGTCAGTGGCCTCATCATCCCCTCCCTCCTCATCACTGGAGCCAATCTGGTAGTATGCTGCAGCTGCTGGAACATGACTGCCAGATTGGTGTCCTTCTTGAGCATCCCCTCTCTCTGCTCTCACGCTACTGCCTTCCTCTAGCTGGGTATCATCATCAGACCCTTCGAAACGCTGGGCATCCTCCTGGAGCATGTACCCAACACTGTGCTCAAACAGTTCGGGGGACTCCTCAGGAGGACATGGTTGGTCTAGGGAAGGAGTGACTGATGATGACATTGATACCAGGGAAGAGGACGCTTTGGCAGCTGCTTTGCCAGTACCCTGAGCCTGGGTGAGAGAGGATGAGGAGGATGAGGAGGGCTTGGTCATCCACTCTACCAAGTCTTCGGCATGATGTGGCTCAGCACGTCCAGCTGCCGAAAAGAAGGACAAGCGTGTCCCATGGCCACGTGCTGATGGCGATGCACCGCGTCCACGACCAGCACTGTTGTCTCTAGACACAGAGCCTGCTTGCCCTCTTTTATTGGCTCCTGACTGTCTGCCTCTCCTTGTTTGCCTTCCAGACATTCTAATGGCCTGCAGGGAAATGGGAAAAGCAGCAATACAGGCTAAGTTAAGGTGTAATATGGTCAGGAGGCACACTCTGCCCGCTGTAAGTGCCGCAAAATCCTGTTGGTGTAACACACCAGGAAAAAGCAGCAATACAGGCTAAGTTAAGGTGTAATATGGTCAGGAGGTACACTCCGCCCGCTGTAAGTGCCGCAAAATCCTGTTGGTGTAACACACCAGGAAAAAGCAGCAATACAGGCTAAGTTAAGGTGTAATATGGTCAGGAGGTACACTCCGCCCGCTGTAAGTGCCGCAAAATCCTGTTGGTGTAACACACCAGGAAAAAGCAGCAATACAGGCTAAGTTAAGGTGTAATATGGTCAGGAGGTACACTCCGCCCGCTGTAAGTGCCGCAAAATCCTGTTGGTGTAACACACCAGGAAAAAGCAGCAATACAGGCTAAGTTAAGGTGTAATATGGTCAGGAGGCACACTCCGCCCGCTGTAAGTGCAGCAAAATCCTGTTGGTGTAACACACCAGGAAAAAGCAGCAATACAGGCTAAGTTAAGGTGTAATATGGTCAGGAGGCACACTCCGCCCGCTGTAAGTGCCGCAAAATCCTGTTGGTGTAAAACACCAGGAAAAAGCAGCAATACAGGCTAAGTTAAGGTGTAATATGGTCAGGAGGCACACTCCGCCCGCTGTAAGTGCCGCAAAATCCTGTTGGTGTAACACACCAGGAAAAAGCAGCAATACGGGCTAACTTCAGGTGTATAATGTGCAGTAGGCTTAGCAACAATGACACTGACACTGTCCCCTGCCTATCCTTCTCTCTCCCTGCACACAAGGTTTATCAAAGTATATGACACTGACACTCTCCCTGCCTATCCTTCTCTCTCCCTGCACACAAGGTTTAGCAAAGAATATGACACTGACACTGTCCCCTGCCTATCCTTCTCTCTCCCTGCACACAAGGTTTATCAAAGTATATGACACTGACACTCTCCCTGCCTATCCTTCTCTCTCCCTACACACAAGGTTTAGCAAAGAATATGACACTGACACTCTCCCTGCCTATCCTTCTCTGTCCCTACACACAAGGTTTAGCAAAGAATAGATTTGACAAGATTTGACACTGTCCCTGCCTATCCTTCACTTTCCCTGCTCTGGAACACACTACACAAGGCCGCCGCGCTGGCGGCCTTTTATAGTGTGGGGCGTGTACTAAACCCCCTCAGCTATAATTGGCCACAGGCATCCTGCCTGTGGCCAATCATTGCTCTCCTCGCTGCCGGCGCTGTGATTGGCCAAGCATGCAGGGTCACAGTGCATGCTTGGCCAATCACAGCGCCGGGATTACACTGCGATGGCGCAGTGTATTGTGGGCCGTTCGCGTCACTCGAATTTGGCGCGAACGGCCCAAATCGTTCATTGTTCGCCGAACGCGCGAACAGCCGATGTTCGAGTCGAACCTATGTTCGACTCGAACACCGAGCTCATCCCTATTATACAGTATATGTTGTAAATGTGTATTGGGTGTAGAGACATGCCCTACTTGGTGGGAAATGGGTTCTGTTATTTGTAAAATTTAGAGGCTCTTGGTTCCACAAATTTTATTATTTATATGCCATTTTCTTCTCTGGCTAGTCTGAATACTGCTGGAAATTACAGTGGGTCATTTTAAGACATAGTCAGGTACATAGGATTCATGCACATGGTCAGAAAGCGGCCATACAGCGAACATTTGGGCATAATTCCCTGTCCAGTGGTCACAGGTGCAACATATAGCTCATTGGCAGTAGCCTGCCAAAAATCTATGATAAATACAAAAACAAAAATAGAGCCACTCGCTTTCTTAAAGCCCAAAATTAATTTTATGGTTCCGTTACAATGGTAATACACTGCTCCCCTTACGCATTTCACTCTGCTCAGAGATTAATCTTTAAGCATAAAAGGAGCCGAAAAATGGCAACTGATTGCACATCAGAACGAAGACTTGGGGTTGGTTTACTAACGGCAAATAGAATTTACACTTTGCACAAAGCGCAGTTGCCCTCTGCAAAAGCAGTTGCTCCAGAGCTTAGTAAATGAGCAGTAGCTCTGCTGACTTCCATCATCCAGTCATGTGCAAGCAAAAATGCATGTGATTGGGTATTCTTTGCAAAGTGAAGCTTTACCTCATGTACTAAGCTCTGGAACTGCAACTGCAACTTTGCAAAGTGCAGTCTATTGGCCTTTAGTAAATCAACCCCACTGTGACCAAAACTAAAGCAGGTAATGTAAGATGGCTTCAGCTCTGCTCTCCACCTAAAAGAGAGGTCCCTCAGATGTGCTTTTCCCCCTAGTGTGCTTAAAGCGGAGCTCCGCCGGAAAAAAAAAGATTAAAAGCCAGCAGCTACAGCTACAGCAGCTGCTGGGTTTTAATATTTGGACACTTACCTGTCCTGGAGTCCAGCGACGTCCACAGCAGAGGACGAGCGACCGCTCGTCGCTCTGTTGCTCCCTCCGCCATCCTCGCTGAGGGAACCAGGAAGTGAAGCCCTGCGGCTTCATGCCCGGTTCCCTACGGTGCATGCGCAAGTCGCGCTGCGCCGTTCTGATTGGTGCTCCTGTGTTCTGGGAGCCGAGTGTCTCCCAGAACACCAAGGGAAGTCTGCGGGAAGTGACGTCACTCCCGCAGATTCCCGGAGAGAGGACTCCCGGATGTGGGTGAAAATACCTGTCTTAGACAGGTATCTTCACCCCCCTCCCCCCTGAAAGGTGTCAATTGTGACACCGGAGGGGGGGAGGGTTCCAAATAGCAAAAGTTGCTATTTAGGGTGGAGATCCACTTTAATTGTTGGTGTCCATCTTTCTGTAGCATATTGTATCCTGACAAGCTGTTTTATACAATCTGCACCAGTTCATTACATCATGTTGGCTAATATTAGTGATAGGAGCATTGAAGCGGCAATTTTTGGTTTGCATAAAAGGATCAGGTGGATTACCCTTGTACTGTATAACATCAATAAAACTCATTTTGGGTTTTTAGAAATTAAGCTTTACTTTTGTGTTTGGAGCTATAATTGTTAACTGACCAAAGAGCGCTTAAAGTGGCTGTAAAGCCACTTTGTTTTATTCCTAGAATCCCCTGTGTTAGATTACACTATGTGCCCCAGTGTATGTGCTTTTTTAAAAATATGCAGCTTTATACCTTATTTCAGAGCGCCACTAGGTGCTCACGTGACTGCTTGCTGCTCTTCTCCCCCGATCTGAGAACTACAGTGGAAGGGGCTGAGAATCCCAGCCGACGTCAGCCGGGAGGAGAGGAGGAGAGCAGCGGGCGGTGACGTGAGCGCTGAGAGGCACTCTGAAATAAGGTATAAAGCTGCATATTTTTACAAAGCACATACACTGGGGCACATAACTTAATTTAACACAGGGGATTCTCTGAATAAAACAAAGTTATTTTAGCAGTATTTAGTATTATAGCAGCGGGAGGGGAGGGGTGGGGAGCAGATCAGCACTGAGACTAGCTGACAGGCAGGGAGGGAGGGGGAGAGAGGAGAGACAGTGGGCTGATGGAAGTATGTAAACTGATCACGGTATCAGGGCTCAGCAGCCACGATAAACATGGTCAGTTTACAGAGGGGAGGGCAGCACCAGGCAGGATCAACCAGGCATTTTAGATGATAGAAAGGGACAAATTACACAGTACAAGCACTGTGCTGTTATTTAAACTTTAAAGGAACTACTTCTTTTTTTTTTTTTCTTTTAGGGTTACAACCACTTTAAAGCCAGGAGCCATCGGTGGGTGGAGCGGGGACAGAGGGTGTGGATCTGAGTAGTTGGGATTGTCTGTGGCAAAATCAATGACAGGCTGAAACATGCAGCAACTGAATGCAGATATTTGCACATCTGAGCAGTAGTTGCGTACACAGATGTATGCGCTGCCTCAAATGCAGACAGAATTTTTTGCTAATCCTACACAAAAATATATCTAATGCATGTTAGTTAAATACACAAATGAATCAAATAGAGTTCAAATTTAAAGTAGGTTAAAGAAAGTGGAACATCTTGAAATTCGGAAAAGTCTGAAAAACAATCTCCCAATAATTGCATGCTGTGTTTTGTGGTAGAGGCACCTTGATCCCTCAGCTGTCACTTTTCATGATTAGTTGGGAGCTTTAATTAGACAAGATGTTTGGGGGATCAACCACACCGCACTGAGCAGTTACATTACAGAGTAAACTCTGCATACATTGGAGACTGTTTTATAGCGCAGAGCTACTTTGCATTATAGCTGCTCAGCAACTGTTACTTAAGCCCTTTGTTTATTTCATTAGAGAAGCATTTTTATACATGTCGGTATCGATTTGGAAACACTATGCCGAGAATATACTAAACTCCATTGAGAACAAAGAAAGCTAACTACAGTATAAATAAGAATGTTTTCCAGGCACACAAAGAAATACTTAATTTCCCCAGTTTTGTTACTAGACCTATTTTCCCTCTAACATATGGTGGCCACACATGCTTCAACTTTATTATTATAAAATTCAATCAAAACCATTAAATACGCAAATAATCAAATAGTCATAACTTCCCTTCTGATCGATTTTAGACCTGATCTAGATCAGATTTGATCAAAACGAGTTGATTGGGTAGGATGAACAATTATTGATTGTTTTGCATTGATCAGCAGCACTTAGATACTTCACTCATGAGTGATCAGATTATGAGACTACATGGTGGAAACAGAGATTTGGTTAATAAATTATGACTGTATCTTAACTATTGATCAAAATTCACTTCCCCATGTTTGACATATTGAATGGGTTGTTGATAATTGATAGACTATAGACCAATTATTCCTATTGGATAAGACCAATCGGGAAAAAAATCAGTTTTGGAAGCGTGTATGGTCACCATTAGACTTATCTCCCCAGCACATACCGTACATTCTAATCAGGCCATGTACAATCTTGACATAATGAAGGTGTTTCTGCCATCAGAAGACGGCACTGACTATGTTCAAATGCAGCTGCTCTTCAGAGGAGTGGTGGGTTTGGACAGACATCTAAATCTAGCCTTAGGAAGAAACATAAACCCACGTGTCCATGTCCCATTCGGGAGATTTCTCTTCACTTCCTCTCACATAGCCACATCGGGAAGTGAGAAAAAATCCCCTCCATGTGAGGGAAATCCCTTGTTGTCACTAGGGTCACCACAACGAATGTTCTTGTTGGAAGAGTAATCTCTGCTCTTGTTGTTGTAACAACTCAAAATTCACTTTCACTCTAGGTCAGTGGTCTCCAAACTGTGGCCCGGGGGCAAGTGGCGGCCCTTTTTTTTCTTTTATCCGGCACTTGGGACACTATTTCGTCCACTGATACCAACAATGAGGCATAATTCCCCCCACATTAACAATGGGGCCAAATGACACCAATGATGAGGCACAATTCCTCTCACTGACACCAAAGATGGCGCACAATTTCTCCCAATGACAACAATGGGGCCCACTCACACTAACAATGGGGCACAATTCCTCCCACTGACACAAACGATGGGGCAATTCCTCTCACTAGCCCCAACAATGGGGCATGTTTTTTTTTCCCACTGACGTCAGCAACTTTTCTACATTCAGTGGCCACAGCCTGGACCCCCTAATGTTTGTTTAGAAAGTTTGCAGACCCCTGCTCTTGGTGATATGGTCAGGGCAAATAGGGAGGAGGAATGTTTCTAACGGGGACACAGACAGCAATTCAAACCTGACAAGTGTTCTAATCTCTCTCCACTCCATCCAAAAATGTTTTTGCTTTAACTTAAATTTAAAGAAGAACTTACACAACTTACTGTGGGCCAGCTTGGATAAAGTTATTTCTGCTGGGGACGCTGCAATCCAATGTAATAATATTCCCTATATACAGTAAGCATTGTTGGCTCTCGGAGGGCTAAGTGTACCTTCCCTCTGCTACACCCCGGAGCTATCTGCCTGATGAAATACCAACCTTCCTTCCACATTTAGTGATCTCCACTGTCTGTCTCGCATAGCACAACCTTTGCATAAAAAAAGAGACATGGCTGGTTCCTTAGGCATAGTTGCCCCATATGTTCCTATAATTAAGTTATACTCACGGCAGCCTCCAGCCATGCAGGGGAGTAGGGCTCATCTATAGGAATAAATAGGACCATGGTGTGTGTGCGCAATAGAAAGAGTGCATTAGAAAAGGTAGGGAGCCAAACACCAGCAATCAGCCCAGTAACCAAGTATGGAGTTCAGCTTGTCTCCTCCGAAGTCATATCCCACTGATGCGTTTCACCTTCCAT
Source organism: Rana muscosa (assembly GCA_029206835.1). Lineage (NCBI taxonomy): Eukaryota > Metazoa > Chordata > Amphibia > Anura > Ranidae > Rana > Rana muscosa. The sequence continues at coordinate 1,029,323,189 of CM055116.1, forward strand.
TCTGCTTAGTTACCTCTAAGACTAAGCCCGTGGGAGAGTGAATGCATCAGTGGGGCATGGCTTGAAAGGAGACAAGCTGAAGCCAATCCATAATATAAGGGGAATTGGTCTGATTGCTGGTGTGTGGCTCCCTACCTTTTCTGATAGTCAGTCTCAGTGGGCTGGGCAAAGCAGTAGGAAGAAGACCTAGATGGAATGTTTTCCTTTCAAAGACTGCAGTGTCAGAGCGGGCCACACAGTGGAGTTTGCTGAAGTGGAGAGAAAGGTAGGACCTTGAAACAATATCTAAACCCAAGAACAACAATGTCATAGTCCTTAGATTCGGTGGCTACATTTGTTTTCTTTAGGGTTGCCCTGATACCGATACAAGTATCGGTATCGGTGCAGATGCCGAGCATTTGCACGAGTACTTCCATGCAAATGCTTACGATGCTTAATCCGATACCTTGGAACGTTGGAACGAAGAGTGGGGGAAGAGAGGGCATCAACAGGCTGGCAGCAGTGTCAGGTAAGCTGGCTGGGGCAGGGGTGCAGTCGCTAGGGTGTTCTGTCAGAATCGGCTACCCGCCAGTCACATTCAGTAACGGAAGTGACCTTCCGTCAGAACAACGTGACGCCCATCTTGGTACACCCTACACTCGGCCGCAGTAAGCCTGCAGTCAGAAGGCAGCAGTGGACATCTTGTTACACCCAGCCCATATAGTTCGGGCTGGGTGTAATAGAATTTGTGCCCCCAAGTGCCGCCTAGCAGTGCCCATCAGTGCCACCTATCATTGCCCATAAGTGCCACCTATCAGTGCCACCTATCATTGCCCATAAGTGCCACCTATCTGTGCCCATAAGTGCCGCCCATCAGTGACCATAAGTGCCACCTATCAGTGCCCATCAGTCAGTGCCACCTATCAGTGGTCATCAGTGCCGCCTATCATTGCCCATAAGTGCCGAATATTAGTGCCACCTATCATTGCCCATAAGTGCCGCACATTTGTGCCACCTATCAGTGCACATCAGTCAGTGCCACCTATCAGTGCTCATCAGTGCCACCTATCAGTTCAGTGCCCATCAGTGCTGCATATTAGTGCCTCCTCATCAGTGACACCCCATCAGTGAACCTTTTATAATGTCTTGAGTTACAGAGAGTTCTTCATAATTATAAATAAGATCATTGGTCTGTATTGTGCTTTAAAAACTGTCACATGACATTAAAAAAAATATTGGTAATAGGTATCGGCGAGTACTTGAAAAAAAAGTATTGGTACTTGTACTCGGTCTTGAAAAAGTGGTATCGGTGCAACCCTAGTTTTCCTTTTTCAGGCCAAGAACATTTTTTGCAGGTAAAGAAAAATGCCTGTTGATTTTGCCAGAATTCCAGCATTCTTATACCTTCCTGTGTACTAAACTGATATCTCAAACAATGTTATCAACTAAACCTTTACACAACCTGTGAGGAGAGAGCAGGGGCGGGGACGAGCCGTGTTGTGTGTGTCAATGGATGCACATAGCCTGGCTCGGGATCGAGCCCCCACGAATGCCCCCATAGTAAACCCCTTGCCAGTGGGGGACGCCAGAAAAGGAGGATTAGACTGCTCTGTGCAATACCATTGCAGATAGCAGATAAGTATATCATGTATGTTATTAAAAAAAAAATTACCTTTATAATCACTTTAACCACCTCAATACTGGGCACTTTTGCCCCCTTCCTTCCCAGACCAATTTTCAGCTTTCAGCGCTCTCGCACTTTCAATGACAATTTCGTGGTCATGCAACGCTGTACCCAAATGAGTTTTTATCATTTTGTTCACACTAATAGAGCTTTCTTTTGGTGGTATTTATTCACGACTCCGTTTTTTATTTCTTGCGATATAAGCGAAAAAAGAGCGTAAATTTGGAAAAAACTGACAACTTCTGTGTAAGGAGAGGAGAGCCGATCGCCTAGCAACCGGCTCTCTATTTACAACACATGACGGCTGTGATTGGACACAGCCGTCATGTGATCAGAATGGCCAATCACAGAGCCCTCCTGCCGATCGGAGATGCGCCTTGTCCAGGTGACACGAGCGCATCGGGATCGCGCCGCTGCGCGGGCACACGCGCACGCGATCCCCCTCCTTCTGAGGGACGTTCCTGAACGTCCACTGAGGAGGAAGCGCCCACCCGGCCGTATATGTACAGTGGCCGAGTAGGAAGTAGTTAAATGATTTGTCTCAACACTTTATCTGCCTATTTTGTTGGACAGCTTGGTTTGTAAAAGTTTAAAATAACAGACTCAGAGCCGGTTCACACAGGGGCGACTCGGGAGGCGACTTCAAGTCGCCCCAAGTCGCGCTATTTTTAAAACTAATTGAAGTGAATGGAGCCATTTTAATGAATACAACTGCAGTCGCTCCGACTTAAAAAAAGGTTCCTGTACTACTTCAATCCGACTTCTAGGCGACTGCTAGGCGACCTGTACCCATTGATTTCAATGGAAGTTGCCTCCAAGTTGGATCCCGTGTCTTAACTGAAGCAACTTTCCAGGAAGAGAACATACATTTCTCAGGCAAACCCCTCCCTCCCGCCTCCCTCCCACAGAGCTGATTCAAGGTTGATTGGCCACTGAAATGTCTCCTGTCCTGGAGGCGACTTGTAAGTCGTCCCATGTTGCGCTGTGGTGCAGGCTCAGGTCGCTTCCAGGACGCCTCCTCAAGAGTCGTGTTGCCCCTGTGTGAACCGGCTCTTACTGGCCAGATCAACAGGTGAAAATAAAAGAAAAAAAACAAATGCAGCCATTGATAAGCTGCAATATAATAATTTTTTTGGGGGTTTTGATTCCGATAGAGACTAATACTCTGCTCATGCACATTCTCCCTTCTGGCTTGCCCCCAGCTTTCTAATAAAACTGCAATGTTCAAGAAGATAAAATGAAGATTCTGTTTTACACAAATATTCCTTTCGTTATAATATTTTTTCATGGTACTTACCGTACATTTATATTCACTGCTGTACAAAAAAGGTCAATCAATAAAGTGATGCATAAGCAGTAATGTATGACAACCAATACAATTTCAGTATATAATAGAAAGAGGATCGAGTATTTCCCTACAAAATGTTCTCTGCCTTATGGTGGCCACATATGCTTCACATTTTTTCTGCGATTTAATTAAAACGATCAAATCCACAGACCATTGAATAGCCATACCATTCTATTCTGCTCTGTTTAGACTCAGTTTCGATCAGATCACATTCAATCAAACTGAGTCGAGCGGCCAGAACTAAATATTATTAATTGTTTTGCATCAATCAACAGCAATTACTTTGTTCAAGAATACGATTGTATTTTGATTACTCAGATTATGGGATTACATGGTAAAAACAAAGATAGGATTAATAAATTACAATTGTATCTTAACTTTTTAAATTGAAACCCACTTCCCCCGTGTGTGACATTATGCTTGAATGGGTTGCTGACTATAGATCATTTATTCATTTCGGAGGGGATTAATCACAGAAGAAATCAATCATTTATCGAAGTGTGTATGGCCACTATGAGAGTGAGCACACGCTATACAATATGACTGTGCATTATTGAATAAGCTAAATACGGTATATAGTGAAAGGATACATGAATAAAGCCTCGTACACACGCACGGTTTTCTCTGCAAGAAAGCTGCTGGGAGAGCCAAAAAACTGTGCGTGTGTATGCTTTCTCGGCGAGAAAACTGCCAGGAATCCCGACAAGAAAAATAGAGACCCTGCTCTCTATTTTCTCGTCGGGATTCTCGGCAGAGTTTTTCCTGCCGAGAAAACCATGAGTGTGTATGCTTACCTGTCCCCAGGTAAACCCGCGCATGCTCGAAAAGACTTTGACGCATGCGCGGTAGCATACAAGGGTAGTGTAGGGTGTAGCAAGATGGCAGCGACGGCATCAAATGTGACTAGCGCAGGCTTGTCGTAGTCGATGACGTCACCACGTTCTTGCCATTCAAAAGAACGGCGGTTCATTTGAATGGCCGTCTGTATGCACGGCTTGGCAAGGAAAGCTTGCCAGGAATCCCGTCAGGAAAACCGACGTTTTTTTTCCTGATGGGATTCCCGGCCGTGTGTACGAGGCTTGAAAGTGTTTTGTGATATTTTGTATCTATTGGGTTGCTATACATGAGATTACTTTTCCTTTGGCATGAACACTATACCACAATTTTGTAGCCTGTTCATTTATTATTTGCTGGTAAAGCACTAAACGGTGTGATAGCGGAGGTGTTGGAATGTTAATACTCCCTATTCCAGGCTGTGTAAATATAATGACATGGAATCACAGCACTCAGTATTAGCATGCACAGCTCTCGCCCTCCAGATTCCTATCACAGTGGGTGCGCTGCAAAACGCTTCTTATAATTCATTCTTCAACATTTCTAGTGTGGTGTATGATTCACCAAGAGCAGATCAAAACATGAATGACTGGTCTCTTGAAAGTGATAAAAGGAACCTTTTAAGATCAAAATACATTTGTTGCAGTGCTTGAGTTGTGTTTAAAAGTGCATACTGTACTCTGGGGTTTCCTTATTTTTTCTACAATACTAGGTCTTTTACAGACAGAAAATAAGCATGTGCGTGTCAGGACTCCTAAACCTGTCAGTGCTGGGTCAGTTACACATTTTGTACCTACCTACCTTCATACCAGGGCAAGGATGACAACCTTGAGCATTCTTCTTCAAAATATAGTAAAAATGGCAGCTCCCATCTTTCAGGGCGTTTCTTGTTATGAGCACAGTTTACATGTTCACAATACTAGAGTGGCTGCATCAAAGATATTATATATGAGATAAGTCTGAAGAAAATGTCGGCAAATTGGACCACAGATTACAAAGCTGAAGATGGATCAACAGTAAATATGAGTAACTGAGATAAGGATATCATCAGAGTTGGAGATAGGTCAGGAGAAAATATTAGTATAGTACACCAACTATGTCAGAGTAGGAGATAGGAAGGAAGAAAATGTCAGTAAATTGAACAAAAGATAGCATCAGTGTAGGAGACAGGTCATGAGAAAATGGCTGTAAACTAGACCAAAGATTTCAAAGTTGAAGATACTGCAGATAGGAAAAAAAAATCAGAAATTTAGATCAAACATATCAACTTAGGAAATATGTCAGGAGATGATGTCAGTAAACTGGACCAAAGATTTCAAAGTTGGGGATAGATAGAAATAAAATATCAGTAAAGTAGATCAAAAATATTGGATAAGGAGATATGTCAGGAGATTATGTCAGTAAACAGGACCAAAGATTTCAAAGTTGGAGATAGGTAGGAAGAAAACTAAACAAAAAGACAGCATCAGTGCAGGAGTAGGCAACCTAAAAGAGGTGGAGATCTACCTCAACAACATGGGAGAAGTCAAAGATCACCAGGCAGTGTCACCCCCTCACACTTGATATAAACCTCTAATTTATGTACTACTGTGTCACAATCACGTGCATTGCACAGCAATCATGGGTTTAAATCAGATTCATACTGATCTGAAGATCTCTTCTCTCCTTCTGCTGGCACCACTCTGGAGACTGCTAGCCAGGATAAGAGGTGGAGTGCAGTTGGTATTACTCCGCATGGGACAGGAGCCAGCACAACAGAGGCACATCAGCTTTTGTGTCTCTTGCTCCCTACTACAGTTCCAACTTTACAAGTAGTCTCTCTGCATTGCACTCTGATGCTCGGGATGGTGGGTCAGCAAGCCCAGACCGCGATCTACCAGTCACCTGGCCATGATCTACTGGTTGCTGACCCCCGGTGTAGGAGATAAAGTGCCTTGAAAAAGTGTTCATACCACTTGGAATTTTCCACATTTTGTCATGTTACAAACGAAAACGTAAATATATTTTATTGGGATTTCATGTGATAGACCAACACAAAGTGGCACATAATTGTGGAAGGAAAATTATAAATGGTTTACAAATTACTTTGTAGAACAACCTTTCAGTGCAATTGCAGCTGCAAGTCTTTTTGGGGATGTCTCTACCAGCTTTGCACATCTAGAGAGTGACATTTTTGTACGCTGTTCTTTGCGAAATAGCTCAAGCTCTGTCAGATTGGGTGGAGAGCATCTGTAAACAGCAATTTTCAAGTCTTGCCACAGATTCTTAGTTGGATTTAGGTCTGGACTTTGACTAGGCCATTCTAACACATGAATATGCTTTGATCTAAACCATTCCATTGTAGCTCTGGTTGTATGTTTAGGGTCGTTGTCCTGCTGGAAGGTGAACATCTGACCCAGTCTCAAGTCTTTTGCAGACTCTAACAGGTTTTCTTCTAAGATTGCCCTGTATTTGGCTCCATCCATCTTCCCATCAACTTTGACCAGCTTCCCTGTCCCTTCTGAAGAAAATTATCCCCCCAACACGATGCTGCCACCACCACGTTTCACGGTGATGTGTAGTGTACGTTTTCCGCCTCACATAGCATTTTGCTTTTAGGCCAAAAAGTTCAATTTTGTTCTCATCTGACCAGAGCACCTTCTTCCACATTTTTGCTGTATCCCCCACATGGCTTCTCGCAAACTGCAAACGGTATTTGGTATGGCTTTCTTTCAACAATGGCTTTCTTCTTTCGACTCTTCCATAAAGGGCAGATTTCTGGAGTGCACGATTTATGCCTCGTACACACGACCGTTTTTTCCGACGAGAAAACTGCCATGATTTGTTTGGCTGGGAAAACCAGCCGTGTGTATGCTCCATAGCAGTTTTCCCGACAGGAAAACTGCCGCGAATCGCGACGGGAAAAAAAGAGATCTGGTTCTCTCTTTTCCCACCGCAATTGCCGCCGGTCTTTTAACGCCAGATTATTGGCGTTTTCCTATGGGGAAAACTGCGGTGGAGCATACACACGGCCGGGTTTCCCAACCAAAGCTCTCAGGGCAGTTTTCCTGACGGGAAACCCGGCCGTGTGTAGGGGGAAAAAGATGCCGAGCAGGTTCTCGGCTTTCCTCTTGGTTTTCCCGGCGGACTTTTGCTCGCTGGGAAAACCGAGCGTGTGTACGAGGCATAATAGTTTCTTCCAGCTGAGCAGTGGATCTCTGCAGCTCCTCCAGAGTTACCATGGGCCTCTTGGATGCTTCTCTGATTAATGCTCTCCTTGTCCGGCCTGTCAGTTTAGGTGGACGACCATGTCTTGGTAGGTTTGCAGTTGTGCTATACTCTTTCCATTTTTGGATGATGGATTGAACAGTGCTCTGTGAGATGTTCAAAGCTTGGGATATTTTTTTTATAACCTAACCCTACTTTAAAATTCTCCACAACTTTATCCCTGACCTGACATTAGGTGACTTCTGAAGGCAATGGGTTCCACTAGATTTTAGTTAGGGGTATCAGAGTAAAGGGGGGCTGAATACAAATGTATGCGCTACTTTTCAGATATTTGTAAAAAAATTTGGAAAACCATTTGTCATTTTCCTTCCACTTCACTATTATGTACCACTCACTATGTGTTGGTCTATCACATAAAATCCCAATAAAATACATTTATGTTTTTGGTTGTAACATGACAAAATGTGGAAAATTTCAAAGGAGTATGAATACTTTTTCAAGGCACTGTAGGTAAAGAAAAAATATCAGTAAAGTAGACCAAATATATCACAGTAGGAGAAAGGTCAGGAGAAAATGTAAGTAAACTGGACCAAAGATGTGAAAGGAGATCACCGCTCTGAAGCCTCTGGATCCATGTAATGCTTCCGCCCCACTCTAAGCATGCGCAGGTGCTGGCTCTGCACAATAAGGGTGATAAAGAAAAAATTCCTGGACGGCCGCACTCTGCAAAAGGATGCTGGTTTATTTCATAAAATCCACAAATACAGCAAAAACACCCAAAAGTGAACAGAGGGATTGGCTATAAGATGCTTACTCATAAACTGGACCAAAGATATCAGAGTTGGGAATAAGTAGGAAGAAAATATCAGTAAACCGAACAAAAGATTTAAAAGCTGGAGATAGGTAGGAGGGAAATGTCAGTAAATGGAGCAAAATATATATCAGATTCAGAGATAGGCTAGGAGAAAAAGGTCAGTAAAGTAGACCAAAGATATCAGAGTAGGAGATATTTCAGGAGAAAATAAAAGATTTCAGAGTTTTAAATAGGTAGGAAAAAACTGTAAACTGGACAAAATATATTAGATTTGGTGATGGGCAGGAAGAAAATGTCAGAAAACTGGACCAAAGATATCAGAGTGGGGTATAGATAGGAAGAAAATGTGATGTAAACTGGACCAAAGAAAATAGAGTTGGTAATAGGCAGGAAAAAATGTCAGTAAACTGTATCAGATATCAGAGTAGGGGACTGATATTTTCATTACACCCTGTTCCAAATTTTTATGCCAATGATATTTCAGTGTCACAAAGATTAAATATTTTGTTCTTCAGTTTAACTCATGGATGGCATTGTGTCTCAGGGCTTTTTTGATCACTGAAAACAATCTCGGAAACCTGTGATAATTAGATTGCCAGGTGAGCCCAATTAAAGGAAAAACTACTAAAGGAGGGTGTTCCACATTATTAAGCAGAGCACCATTTTCAAGCAATATGGGGAAGAAAAAGCATCTCTCTGCTGCTGAAAAGAGTGAAATAGTTCAATGCCTTGGACGAGGTATGAAAACATTAGATAATTCACGAAAACGTAAGCGTGATCATCGCACTATTAAGAGATTTGTGACTGATTCAGAGCACAGACGGGTTTCGTGCAGATAAAGGCACATTGAGGAAGATTTCTGCCAGATCCATGCATCGGATCAAGAGAGCAGCTGCTAAAACACCATTACATAGCAGCAAACAGATATTTGAAGCTGCCGGTGCCTCCGGAGTCCCACTGACATCAAGGTGTAGAGTCCTCCAGAGTCTTGCAATTGTGCATAAACCTTCCATTCGGCCAGCACTAACCAATGCTCACAAGCGGAAACGGCTGCATTGGGCAGAAAAATACATGAAGACTAATTTTCAAACAGTCCTGTTCACAGATGAGTGCCGTGCAACCCAGGATGGTCCAGATGGATGGAGTAGTGGATGGTTGGTGGACGGCCACCCTGTTCCAACAAGGCTGCGACGTCAGCAAGGCAGTGGTGGAGTCATGTTTTGGGCCGGAATCATGGGAAGAGAGCTGGTCGGCCCCTTTAGGGTCCCCAAAGGTGTAAAGATGACCTCTGCAAAGTATGTGGAGTTCCTGACTGATCACTTCCTTCCCTGGTACAGAAGGAAGAACTATGCTTTCTGTAATAAAATCATCTTCATGCATGACAATGCACCATATCATGCTGCAAAGAATACCTCTGCACCAATGGCTGCTATGGGGATAAAAGGAGAGAAAGTCATGGTGTGGCCTCCATCCTCCCCTGACCTCAATCCTATTGAGAACCTTTGGAACATCCTCAAGCAAAAGATCTATGAAGGTGGGAGGCAGTTTACATCCAAACAGCAGCCCTGGAAGGCTATTTTGACATCTTGCAAACAAATTCAAGCAGAAACTGTCCAAAAACTCACAAGTGGATGCAAGACTTGTGAAGCTGCTATCAAATAGGGGGTCCTATGTTAAAATGTAACGTGACCTGTTAAAATGTTTAAAAAGTTAAAATGTTGTTCAAAGTTTGATTGAAATAGCTTTTGATTTCAGTAAATATGCTGCAAACACAACAAATGACAATTTTCTGTTCTTTACAACCTATAAAGTGTTTTGAAACTTACTGTGTGTAATAATTTGGAACAGTGCATTGTAAGTTTTTTATTTTGAAAAATAAAAAACTGTTATCATTAGGAGGTTTGTTCAATAAAATTTGAATTGTACTCTTAATAGTTGATAACATGAGAATTATGCTAACTGTTGTTTACAACAATTATTTAGGTAAATGAGAAAAATATCATTGGCATAAGAATTTGGAACAGGGTGTAAACTGAACCAAAGATATTCCATGCACACATGCTTTCCCCTATAGACTGTATGCTCTTTTTTCCTTTCACTGGCATAGGAAGAGGAGTTGTAGGTGGGGGTTATTATAATGCTTGTGAGGTATGTACTGACCTCCTGGTAGATTACCATATTTCTACAGCCACCATCCTGACACTTATGGTTCCAGCACCACTGCCATTCTGCTTTTCTGCAACCGCATGCTCCTCAGGCGTTCACACATCTTAGAATGAAAAGGTCTGACAGGGCTGGCACTGCTCCTGAGCATCTAACATAAGCATATTAAAGTAAATTGAGTGGACTCAATGCCTTCAGGGTAGTTTCACTGTTAGTTTATTTTATTTTCCTGGAATTGCTCTTTAAAGCAGAGTTCCACTCATTTGTAAGTTTATTAAAAGTTAGCAGCTAAAAAAAGTGTCGCTGCTGACTTTTAATAAACAGACGCTTACCTGCCCCGCGATCCAGCGTTGCGGCCACCCGAAGTCTCACTCCTCTCTGCGGCACCGTCATTGCAAGTGTGGGTACCAGGCTGTGACAGCTTGCGGCTTTACATTTGGGTGCACAGTGTGCATGCGCGAGACGCGCTGCATTCTCTTAGTGCCAAGGCAATCTTCTGGGACCTGTGACATGTCCCAGAAGATTGCAGAGAGGGAGGGGGAGAGGAAGAGTCGCCTAGGCGGCGAGGCGACAGAAGAATTAAGTGGGACAGGAAGTACCTGTCAAAACTAGGTACCCACTCCCCCCCCCCCCAAAAAAAAATTACATGCTAAATGTGGCATGTAAGGGGGCGAGGAGTACTTAAAGCGGAAGTTCCACTTTTGGGGCAACTCCGCTTTAATTACTTCATTACCAGAGACCCCTCCCACTTAAAGTATGCCTTTAAAGCCAAAACTTGGCTTTGTAGTCTTTGGCCATTCTGGTTTTAAATCCTGTCAGGATTTTATTGTTGTGTTCCAGGGAGACTCACCCTCTATATACAGTTGTGTTAATAAGTTTACATACCCTGGCAGAATTTATGATTTCTTGCCCATTTTTCAGAGTATGAATAACACAAAAACTTTTCTTTCACTCATGGTTAGTGTTTGGCTGAAACCGTTTATTATCAATCAATTGTGTTTACTCTTTTTTAAATCATAATCACAACAGAAACTACCCAAATGACCCTGATCAAAAGTTTACATACCCTGGTGATTTTGGCCTGATAAAATGCACACAAGTTGACACAAAGGGGTTTGAATGGCTATTAAAGGTAACCATCCTCACCTGTGATCTGTTTGCTTGTAATTAGTGTGTGTGTGTAAAAGGTCAATGAGTTTCTGGACTCCTGACAGACCCTTGCATCTTTCATCCAGTGCTGCACTGACGTTTCTGGATTCTGAGTCATGGGGAAAGCAAAAGAATTGTCAAAGGATCTACGGGAAAAGGTAATTGAACTGTATAAAACAGGAAAGGGATATAAAAAGATATCCAAGGAACTGAGAATACCAATCAGCAGTGTTCAAACTCTAATTAAGAAGTGGAAAATGAGGGGTTCTGTTGAAACCAAACCACGGTCAGGTAGACCAACTAAAATTTCAGCCACAACTGGCAGGAAAATTGTTCGGGATGCAAAGAAAAACCCACAAATAACTTCAGGTGAAATACAGGACTCTCTGAAAACATGTGATGTGGCTGTTTCAAGATGCACAATAAGGAGTGAAAAAAGATGGGCTGCATGGTCGAGTCGTTAGAAGAAAGCCATTACTACGCAAATGCCACAAAGTATCCCGCTTACATTGTGCCAAACAGCACAAAGACAAGCCTCAGACCTTCTGGCACAAAGTCATTTGGAGTGATGAGACCAAATTTGAGCTTTTTGGCCACAGCCATAAACGCTACTGTAGCGGGGTGTTCCCCTTTAAGACAGAGAGACAAGAAGTTCCAGGTGAGAGGTGAGTCGGGAGGAAGTAAAGAGACATTACTGGAAGTGAAAGCAGAGGAGAGAAAGAGACTACATCTCCCAGTACATCTTGCAGCACCCAGGGTGCATTGCTCCAGAACAGAGACTGCTGGGGCAGACTTTATAAAGGGGAGGCAGAGTTTTGGTCGCTCTCTTTGGACCCCCCCTCTCGTAGCAAGAGGATGTCTGTGCTGAACTGCTGTGTGCACAAGGCCTGAAGCCCGGGCCGTGTGCTCCTTTCCAAAGAGCCCTCTGCCAGCCTAGCAGAGCCTTAGAGACATCTAATCCTCCTTGCTGCAGTACACCAGAAGGATTGAAGACTTGGATGTCGGTGGATTCCTGTTCCTAGACGAATCGATGGAGGAAACGGACTTGGACTTGTCCAGGTGGTGAGAGCTGTTTAAAGACAGATACTTTATCTTTACTATTCGTTGGGATTACAAAGTTGTTCTTCAAGTGCACCACCGAGAGATTGCTAGCGAATATTGTTTCACTGAACTTCCATTTAGATCAGTCAGGCCTGACTGCATAGGTAGACATTGCTGGGTGTTAGTCTACCCATGAGGGGAAGTAGCTGTAAAAGGGCAGCTCTAGAGTTGCATAGCAATACTTAATTATTCTGATTACTCTGTTTATCTTTATTACTGTTTATTGCAGGGATCTGCAACTTGTTATACTGTTGTTTATTACTTGCCCATTAGCCTCAGTAAAATATCTCGGTAAAGTACATTTGGTGTCAGTTCCGCTTACTTTAATAGGAGTTTTAAAGTATATTCTGTGTATGTTTGTTATAGGACTGCGTCACCAACAGTTGCGGTCACGCGGTCCTATCCCTCTATCACCAGCTGTGCCACGGGAGGTTAGAGCCGATTGCCAGGGGTTGACAGCAGTGCACTACAGGGCCCAAATCAATATCAGCGGCTCTCTTAACTGGGGGTAGCGCTACACGTGGGGGCTCGAGTCCGGGATCCTTGTACGTTGCATGCTGCAATCAAGCCGGTCAGAAGTACCAGCATGGACCCGCTGGCAATGTCACAGTGGTGCGCAGCGATTGGCGCCGATCCAACCGCGGCGGTAGTCATTGTACTCCCGGGGGAAAGATGGAAGGAAGAGGAGATAAAACAGCTCGTATTGTTACTGTCTCCGAGCCACAAAGCATGTGTGATGGATTTTAGGCCAGATCCAGTGATCTCGTTTACATACGCACTGGTAGAATGGAAAAACGAAATCCCAGAGCATTTTAAAAGTCAGAGTATACAAGCCATAGATAATCAGATCTATCACTTGATACATACGCTGCCAGTGAAGGAAGAATGGTTTCAGACACCAAAGCCATCACTCGGCCGCTGGCCGCTATAGGGCCTGAATTGTTGAATGCTCTAGGAGACCTTGTAATTAAGTGCCAGAAAAGCAGTACGGTGCATGTGGAGGCCGGTTACCGGAAGCTTAGCACCTTCTCAGGGAAGCTCCCCGTCCCTGCGGGGGAGGAAGATTTTGACACTTGGGTGGAACAGGCATTGCAGGCAGTAGAAGCATGGGAGGTGCCTGAGGCACAGAAGAGACAGCGAGTCTTAGAAAGTCTGAAAGGTGCCGCGGCAGAAGCGGTGAAGAGCTTCCGGTTTGGAAATGAAAACTGTACAGCTCAAGATTGCCTGGCCATGCTGCAGGAAGAGTTTGGTCAGCTGGAGAAGGTGTCAGAGATGATTTATCAAATGGAACACACTCTCCAGCAGCCGAATGAGAAACTGTCAGAATATGTAAGAAGGCTGAACAGGCAGTTATGCAAGATTGTACTGAAGAAGGGAATGCTGCCCAAAGATGCAGATGAAGCACGCATGAAGCAGATCATGAGGGGAGCGCGGCGCTCAGACCCGGTCTGGCTGCACCTGAAAACCTCAGGAGGAGGAATGTCACTAACCTACTCTGATCTAATAAAAATTATTAGGGACGAAGAGGCGCTGGAGGAAGATCAGAAGGTGGCCAAGGCGAATGTCACACCTGTACCAGTGTTGGTCCATTCGGTCAAGAGCCCGGAAAGAGATGCGGAGGTTGACACTCTGAAATCGCAAATGGCCCAAGTGTTGGAGATGCTGACCTCTTTGATGGAGAAAGATCAGAGAAGACGAGAGAAACCAAGCCCAAGAAAGGAGTTGTTCCCGAACACCTCAGCACCGGCCTCCCTACAGGACCGAGAAGAGGTGATTTGCTATAACTGCGGAGGGAGTGGCCACTTTGCTAACGTATGCTCCAGCCCAAAGAAGAAGAGAACAGATAATTGCAAGCCGGCGGGAAACTCCAAAGGGCCCCGGTGAAGGAGTCAACCGGGTGCCCATCATCTTCAGTGCGCTCCAAACTAAAAAAAAAGGCCAAGAATGGAGGAGACAAAACTCCTAGGAGGAGGTATAGTACACCCCCACCAAGATGTACCCCAGAGGGAGGGGGCAAGACCCCTCAGTGGAAGTACAGCACCCCAAAGAAGGAACATCCACCTAAAAGGAACAATAACATCCCTCAGCGGGTTTGTGCCCCCATTGAGAGGGAGAAAGTCAATGCATGCCAGGCTCAGGAAAAATTAAAGTCCAAAAGGAGCAGGGCAAGGGTCGAAAGCCAAAAAAAAGAGGTGACCCCAGTCCGGCCATACCCAAAGGAACTGGTGGGCCCGTCTCCTACTGTGCCCATTCAAGTGGAAGGAGTCTATACTAAAGCTCTTTTGGACACCGGAGCACAGGTGACTTTACTATACCGGGACTTCTATGATAGGCACTTGAGTCATCTGCCTATCCAGAAGATAGAAGAGCTGGAGGTATGGGGACTTGGAACCCAGAGTTTCCCTTATGATGGGTACCTGCCCATAAAGATGACTTTCGACCCATCCGTGGCTGGGAAGGCTGAAGTGTTTGACACCCTGGCAGTTGTGTGTCCCCGGCCGCCTGGAGCCAGCAAGATTTCCCTGATCATTGGGACAAACACGGATCTAGTCAGGAGACTCCTGACCCCTCTAGTGAAAGAGAGAAACCATTCAGCCACCAAAATCCATCCCATGCTAAAGACGGCCTACCAACGACTGGTCTTAGAGCAGAAGACCCCGGGAGAGGGGATAGGGAAGGTGTGGAGACTTGGCAGAGAAGGAGTAGTGCTACAGCCCGGAGAAGTAACCTGTCTTAGGGCCACTGTGAAGCTTTGGTGGGAACAACCTGGCCCCTTTGTCATGCTGGAATCAGACCCAAGGGAAGAGTCCTCAGGCCTGGAAGTGATACCAGAAGTGATTCCGTTCAAGGCCCTGAAGAAGGCCCATGGCAGAGTTCCGGTGAGTGTTAGGAACACTACGGGAGGACCCATGGAGATCCCTGCCAGAGTGTTGCTTGGTCAGGTGAGCCCTGCTGCCCCGGTCACTTGGTCCGAAGTCAAGGGGACGGGTGACGGAGGAGATGTTTGGGAGAAACTGTCCGTGGAAAACCCGAACCTACCCAGGGCTTGGAAAGAAAGAGCCAAGGCCCAGCTGACCAGGTGGGAGAAGATCTTTTCCGAAGATGAATTCGATGTGGGGTGTGCAAGAAGTGCCACCCATCTGATCCGCCTCCAAGAAGATAAGCCCTTCCGAGAGAGGGTCAGGCGGGTCCCCCTGGCAGATCTGGAGGATCTGAGGGAACAACTTGTAGAACTAAAGAAGACTGGTGTGATCCGGGAGTCTAGAAGTCCCTATGCCTCCCCAATCGTGGTGGTCAGAAAGAAGAATGGGTCGTTGAGGCTTTGTATCGATTACAGGACTCTCAACAGGAGAACCATCCCTGACCAATACACCACGCCAAGGATAGAAGATGCCCTACAAAGTTTGTCTGGAGCCAAATGGTTCAGTGTGATGGACCTCAAGAGTGGGTACTATCAAATCCCTATGCACCCAGAAGACAGGGAGAAGACAGCCTTCATAACCCCGGTGGGATTCTTCGAATTCAATAGGATGCCTCAGGGTCTGTCTGGAGCTCCTGCTACCTTTCAACGCCTTATGGAGAAGACTGTTGGAGACATGAATCTTATAGAAGTCCTTGTGTACTTGGACGATGTCATTGTCTTCGGGAGAACCTTGGAAGAACATGAAGCCAGGTTGGAGAAAGTATTGAGAAGACTCAGCGAAGAGGGACTTAAGCTTTCCCCCGAGAAGTGTCGGTTCTACCAGTCTTCTGTGAACTATCTGGGGCACATAGTGTCTGAAGAAGGGGTGGCCACAGATCCTGAGAAGTTGGAAGCAGTCACTTCCTGGCCACGACCCACCACAGTAACAGAGCTCAGATCCTTCCTGGGGTTCTGCTCCTATTATAGGAGGTTTGTGGAGGGGTTTGCTCGGATTGCCCGCCCGTTGAATGAATTGCTAAAGGCAGAAGGGGAAGAGGATGACTCAGGGCCCAGGAGGCCTGGTGAGTCAGTTCAAGATCAGTGGAACCCAAGGTGTGAAGAGGCCTTTCATGCTCTGAAGAGGAGCTTAACCACTGCCCCAGTCCTGGCCTACGCCGACCCTACCAGACCTTATGAATTACATGTGGATGCCAGCCATGAGGGTCTAGGTGGTGTACTCTACCAAGAACATGAAGGACAACTGCGACCAGTGGCCTATGTGAGCAGGAGCCTGACCCCCTCAGAAAAGAATTACCCCACTCATAAGCTGGAATTCCTGGCCCTCAAATGGGCGGTAGTAGACAAGCTAAAAGACTACTTGTATGGGGCAGAGTTTACTGTGAAGACAGACAACAACCCCCTGACCTACCTCTTCACCACTGCGAAACTAGATGCCACGGGACACAGGTGGTTGGCCGCATTGTCTGGATTCAACTTCAGTCTGAAGTACAGACCAGGAGCCGGAAATAGGGATGCAGATGCCCTGTCCCGGAGGTCTCATGCCACGACAAATGACTGGGAAGATTGGACCCAAGTGGCACCGGACAGGGTGCAGGCCCTTTGTCAAGGGGCTGAATTCCAAGCCAGAGGAGGCTCCAGAGCAGAAGAAATAGGGGTTACCATGGTAGGAGTCCCCAAACACTATTGTGGGGTAACTCAACTGGAGGAAGACAACCTACCGAGACTGTCCAAGAAGGAGTTGAGGTGTGACCAATTGGAAGACCCCATGGGGAGATTGGTCCTCGAAGCCCTGGAGAATCAGGATCCCAACAAACTCCTACATCACCCCTCAAAGGAGGCTCGCCTGTTGAGGAAGGAATTGGACAGGCTACAGGTACATCAGGGAGTGGTCTACCGAAGGGGCCCCTCTGATGACTCAGAAGATAAGTGGCAGTTATTTCTTCCAGAGAAGCACCGAGAGACTGTACTAATTGCCCTGCATGACCATCATGGTCACCTAGGGGCAGAAAGGACCTTCCAGCTTGTCAGAAATCGGTTCTATTGGCCCTGCATGAGGGCAGAAGTAGAGGAGTATTGCCATTCCTGTGCACGATGCATTCAGAGAAAGACCCTACCCCATCAAGCTGCCCCAATGGGCCACTTACAGAGTCAAGGCCCAATGGATCTGGTATGCATTGACTTTCTCTGCCTCGAACCCGACCTGAGTGGATTGGGGAATGTTCTGGTAATAACCGACCATTTCACCCGCTATGCTCAAGCTTTCCCAACCAAAGACCAGAAGGCATCCACCGTGGCCAAGATACTTATGGAGAAGTATTTTGTCCATTACGGACTACCACAGAGACTCCACTCAGATCAAGGAAGGGACTTTGAGAGTCGGTTGATCCGAAGACTTTTGGATTCATTAGGAATAAAGAAGACCAGAACCACGCCTTACCACCCACAAGGAGATGCTCAGCCGGAGAGATTTAACCGGACCCTGCTCAACATGTTGGGAACCTTAGAAACAGAGAAGAAGCAACACTGGAGTCAGCACATATCAGCCCTAGTACATGCCTATAACTGTACCACAAGTGACGCCACTGGCTACTCCCCTTATCGACTTATGTTTGGGAGAGAAGCAAGGCTACCTGTGGACCTGGCCTTTGGCACTTCTATAGACAATACCTCAGCTACATCCCACAAGGGATACGTGGACAGACTTAGACGTAGCTTGCAGGTGGCCTATGAACAAGCCCAGGCGGCTTCGGATCAAAGGGGGGGCCGCAACAAGAGAAATTTCGATCTGAAGGTTCGAGTGCAAGATCTGCAGCCCGGGGACCGAGTACTGCTACGCAATCTGGGGGTCCCTGGAAAACACAAGCTTGCCGACAGGTGGAGATCTGAGCCCTATGTTGTCTGTAGGAAGTTGCCCGGTTTGCCTGTCTACAAACTAAAGCCAGAAGGAAAGGTGGGTCCACTGAAGACGTGGCATCGGAACCACCTGCTCCCACTTGCTGAGGCAGTCAGAATACCTCCCGTGAGAGACTCCCCTGAACCGGCCTCTATCCTGGATATTCCTAGGCCGAACACTCGGTCCCAGACCTCTCGAGCCAAAGATGGGGAGGCCTCCCAATTGAGTACAGATGAAGGTGGAGAACTGGACTGGCTGTGGCCTCCCTCGACTCTGGGAACGTCCGCCATAGATCTCCCAAATGGGGGGGATACCCCAGATGCAACGCTGAATCCGGAGGCTACGGAATTCATACCCTTCAGTCCCTCAGCTGATTACTGGGAAGATGTTCCTGACACTTGCGCAGAGGAGGACTCTAGAGATTCCATACGTCAGTCGACTTCTGAATCAGAGGTTCCAGAACCAGCAATGTTACCTGAACTTACTCCTGAAGAAGAGCCTGTGGTGCCAGAGTCAGAAGCACCAAGAGAGCAGAGGGCTCGCAGAGTCATCAGGCCTTCCAAGAAACTAACTTACCCCCAAATGGGGATGAGCTCAGAGGACTCTGTTGTAACGGCTAAGAGAAGTGTTGAACAACCTGATCCTTCCACCGTCCATTTGGTGGAGGGCAACCCCAGCTCACTCTCTGGCACAGTTAGGCAGGCCACTCATGGTAGTGTGACCTGTGGGCAAGAGAGTTCCATCCCAAAGTTTTGGTGGGAATTCCCTATGCCAACATCATGCTCGACATTGTCCAAAATGGTAAACAGTATTTGTTGAAGTTTATCTTTGGGGACCAAAGAGTTCAAGTGGGGGGAGTGTGTAGCGGGGTGTTCCCCTTTAAGACAGAGAGACAAGAAGTTCCAGGTGAGAGGTGAGTCGGGAGGAAGTAAAGAGACATTACTGGAAGTGAAAGCAGAGGAGAGAAAGAGACTACATCTCCCAGTACATCTTGCAGCACCCAGGGTGCATTGCTCCAGAACAGAGACTGCTGGGGCAGACTTTATAAAGGGGAGGCGGAGTTTTGGTCGCTCTCTTTGGACCCCCCCTCTCCTAGCAAGAGGATGTCTGTGCTGAACTGCTGTGTGCACAAGGCCTGAAGCCCGGGCCGTGTGCTCCTTTCCAAAGAGCCCTCTGCCAGCCTAGCAGAGCCTTAGAGACATCTAATCCTCCTTGCTGCAGTACACCAGAAGGATTGAAGACTTGGATGTCGGTGGATTCCTGTTCCTAGACGAATCGATGGAGGAAACGGACTTGGACTTGTCCAGGTGGTGAGAGCTGTTTAAAGACAGATACTTTATCTTTACTATTCGTTGGGATTACAAAGTTGTTCTTCAAGTGCACCACCGAGAGATTGCTAGCGAATATTGTTTCACTGAACTTCCATTTAGATCAGTCAGGCCTGACTGCATAGGTAGACATTGCTGGGTGTTAGTCTACCCATGAGGGGAAGTAGCTGTAAAAGGGCAGCGCTAGAGTTGCATAGCAATACTTAATTATTCTGATTACTCTGTTTATCTTTATTACTGTTTATTGCAGGGATCTGCAACTTGTTATACTGTTGTTTATTACTTGCCCATTAGCCTCAGTAAAATATCTCGGTAAAGTACATTTGGTGTCAGTTCCGCTTACTTTAATAGGAGTTTTAAAGTATATTCTGTGTATGTTTGTTATAGGACTGCGTCACCAACAGTTGCGGTCACACGGTCCTATCCCTCTATCACCAGCTGTGCCACGGGAGGTTAGAGCCGATTGCCAGGGGTTGACAGCAGTGCACTACAGGGCCCAAATCAATATCAGCGGCTCTCTTAACTGGGGGTAGCGCTACACTACATTTGGAGAGGAGTCAACAAGGCCTATGATAAAAGGTACACCATTCCTACTGTGAAACACGGAGGTGGATCTCTGATGTTTTGGGGATGTGTGAGCTACAAAGGCACAGGAAATTTGGTCAAACTTGATGGCAAGATGAATGCAATATGTTATCAAAAAATACTGAATGAACATTTGCATTCATCAGCCAGGAAGCTGCGCATGGGATGTACTTGGACATTCCAACATGACAATGATCCAAAACACAAGGCCATGTCATTGGCTACAGCAGAATAAAGTGAAGGTTCTGGAGTGCCCATCTCAGTCTCCTGACCTCAATATCATTGAGCCACGCTGGAGAGATCTCAAACGTGCAGTTCATGCAAGACAGCCCAATAATTTACAGGAACTGGAGGCTTTTTGCCAAGAGGAATGGGCAGCTTTACCATCTGAGAAGATAAAGAGCCTCATCCCTAAATACCAGAAAAGACTTTAAACTGTCATTGATGTTAAAGGGGTATTAAGAACTGGGGTATGTAAACTTTTGATCAGGGTCAATTGGGTAGTTTCTGTTATGATTATGACTTAAAAAGAGTAAAGAGAGATGACTGATAATAAATGGCTTCAGCCAAACACTAACCATGAGTGAAAAAAGTTTTTGTGTTATCATTCATATTCTCTGAAAAATGGCCAAGAAATCATAAATTCTGCCAGGGTATGTAAACTTATGAGCACAACTGTATGTCCTGGTAGCCATTGTTACATGGAGGGAAAGTGATGGGAAATCCAAAACTTTAGAGTTGCCATCAGAACTGGGCGAGGGGAAATCTTCTAAAAGAGAAACCTTTTCCATTGGCAGCCATCTAAGGCCTAATTCACACCTATGCATTTTTAGGGCATTTTGCAGATTTGCACTGCAGAACGTGTTCCATAGCAAACCATGTTAAATGGACTATGCAAATCTGCGAAATGCAAAAAGCACAAAAAATGCATTGGTGTGAATCAGACCTAATGCCGTGTACACATGATCAAAATTTCCGACAACAAATGTTCGATGTAAGCTTTTGGTCGGAAATTCCGACCGTGTGTAGGCTACATCTGACATTTGCTGTCGGAGTTTCCGACAAATGATTGAGAGCTGGTTCTCTATTTTTCCGACAACAAAAGTTCTTGTTGGAAATTCCGATCATGTGTATCCAATTCCGACGCACAAAAGTGCTGCGCATGCTCGGAATCAATTTGACGCATGCTCTGAATCATTGAACTTAATTTTTCTCGGCTTGTTGTAGTGTTGTACGTCACCGCGTTCTTGGCAATCGGAATTTCCGAGCCACATTTGTGCGACCGTTTGTATGCAAGACAAGTTTGAGCCAACATCCGTCAAAAAAAAAACACGGTTTTGTTGACGGAAATTCCGATCGCGTGTACGCGGCATAAGGCCTCGTTCAGAGGGAACGGAGGTTTACACACACCTCTGCAAAGCGATCTACAGAGGACTGTATTCCAGAGGTGGTTTGGAATCAGTTCACAGAAGCTCAGTAGGCGATACTGCTGCCTCCTGAATGCTTGGGTTTCTTTTTTTTTCAACCCCAAGGGGGAATTTTAATAACATACTGTGCGTCCACTGTGTGGCAAGAGTTTGGCACACAGTTGCATTGCAGTCCCAATGACTTCAATGGTCACATTTGGCAAGTGGACCAACCCCAAGTGGGCACAATGTAAAAATCGCAGGTGGGTGGTAAAAACCGTTGGAACAAGGTCTAAGAGGGGAAACCTCAATGGGGTTCTAACCCTTACCCACTCTATCCTAATGCCGCGTGCACACGACCGTTTTTAATGCCATTGAAAAAAACAACGTTTTTCTCGACGTGATTCTTCTCAAGCCTGCCTTGCCTACACACTATCGTGAAAAAAAATGCTCGAGCAAAGCGTGGTGACGTACGAAACGTACGACGGCACTATAAAGGGGAAGTTCCATTAGGATGGCGCCACCCTTTGGGCTGCTTTTGCTGATCCTCGTGTTAGTAAAGTTTGGTGAGAGACGATTCGCGCTTTTCAGCCTTGTGCTCTTCAGTCCGTTACAGCGTGACGAAAGTGCTATCTCCATTCTGCACGCTAGTTTTACCAGAACGAGCGCTCCCATCTCATAACTTGCTTCTGAGCATGCACGTTTTTTTCACGTTGTTAAAGCCTACACACGGCCGTTTTTAACAACGAGAAAAACGACGACGTGAAAAACGACGAGAAAAAAATAGAGCATGTTCCAAATTTTTAATGGCCATTTTTCACGTCGCGAAAAATGCTCTGGAGCCCACACACGATCGTTTTTAATGACCAAATTAAAAAATTGCATTTTTCTCGTCATGAAAAACGGTCGTGTGTACGCGGCATAATAATTTGGGCTGCAGTTTAATTCCAAAAACATTTTCTATTTTGGACATTCACCATTCTATACTTCTAGATTCCATACTTCTAGATTGTATACTTCTAGATTTTTTTTAGTTAATCCTAACATGTTATATGTGTTTTTTTTTTTTTTTTTAGACAGATATGAATTTAAGTTTCATTTTTTTATTAGAAAAAGATAAGAATTTACAAAAAAATAATTTTACTGTAATATTACCTAACATGTCTTTTTAGGTCATTTCCCCCAGATACTTACCCCAAGATACAATCAACAAAGCCTTTTGGTTAAAAGATTTTCCCATACATATTTTTTATGTAAAGTAGCAGAATGGTAGAACTTATGCCGCGTACACACGTACGTTTTTAATGCCATTTTTTTAACCCAACGTTTTTCTCGTCGTTTTTTTCATGTTTCCTCTCAAGCCTGTCTTGCATCCACATGATCATTAAAAAAAACGTTCAAGCAAAGCGCAGTGACGTACAACACGTACGACGGCACTATAAAGGGGAAGTTCCATTCGAATGGCGCCACCCTTCATGTTAGTAAACTTTGTTGAATGGCGATTTGCGCTTTTCAGCCTCGTGCTTTTCAGTCCGTTACAGCGTGACGAATGTGCTATCTCCATTACGAACGCTAGTTTTACCAGAACGAGCGCTCCCGTCTCATACTTGATTCTGAGCATGCGCGTTTTTTTTCCCCTCGTGAAAGCACACACACTATCGTTTTTCACGTCGTTAAAAAAAACGACATGAAAAACGACGTGAAAAAATAGAGCATGTTCGAAATTTTTAATGGCCGTTTTTCACGCCGTTAAAAATGCTCTGGAGCATACACACGATCGGTTTTAATGCCCATTTTTAAAAATGTAATTTTTAACGGCATGAAAAACGATCGTGTGTATGGGGCATAATAGTCAAAAACTTTATGTTTTTAAAGCAGCTCCTGGGACTCAAGTGGTTAAATTTCAAGCCCTATTGATTTGCTAACAGTCTTATTAGTATGAATATTCATTTTCACTCCTTTCCAAGCAGTCTAATTGTATTCATAACAACCACTCCACGTCCCTTGTCGCTTTTTTTCTATTTATTTTTTTACATTTTTTATACCGTATGTAACATAAGATTGTGTCTTGTATAGATGGGGCCTATATTGTATTACCAGTGTTATGAAGTGGGAATCATATTAGGAACACATGCTCTCTATATGTATTTGCAGGCCATGTGTTCATGCGTCGGTTCAGAGGGGGATTCAGCTTTTGAGGCCAGTGCTGAATATTTGAATTAATTATTGATAATCTCTTTCTGAAATGCAGCTTGGCAGCAAGATTTTTACATTTCACATCCGAGATGTACTTTGAATAACTAAATCATTACAGCAGCTGTATGATCATGTAGGTTGGATAAAACTGATATATCCAGCTCACTACAATCATATTACTGTCACATAATGGGATTTTCCCTGGGTTTCAACTCTTTCTTGTCAACCGAAAA
The DNA here is from genome assembly GCA_029206835.1 of Rana muscosa. Classification (NCBI taxonomy): domain Eukaryota; kingdom Metazoa; phylum Chordata; class Amphibia; order Anura; family Ranidae; genus Rana; species Rana muscosa. Next base: position 1,029,347,032 of record CM055116.1, read on the forward strand.
AGCCTGAATTTTTATGTCTATTTTGAAGGGGGTCAGTCACTATTGAGGATACAGAATTTCATTTTTAACCACTTGCCTACTGGGCACTTTTACCCCCTTTCTGCCCAGGCCAATTTTAAGCTTTCAGCGCTGTCACTCTTTGAATGACAGTTGTGCGGTCATGCCGTACTGTACCCATATGACAGCCCTCAAAAATTCCACTTGCACGCTCGCATTTTGCAAGTGGATTTTGAGGGCTGGCGAGAAGGGATGCCTGGGAGCCAGGGAAGGGGGGGGGGGAGGGCGAGCACCGCCGATCACAGAGGGGAAGAGAGGAGAGCCGCCACTGGATGATCAGGGAACATCACAGCTTTCGTTTCAATAGCTGTGTGTTCCCCCGCCGTGCGCCGTCACATAAGCCCCTCCTCTTTTTCCAGGACTTTGATAGACAGATCACACGTCCAATCCTAGGACAGGTGACCTGTATCAAAGTTCCCCGGACAAGATGATGGCACGCGGCGGGGGAACACACAGCTATTGAAACGAAAGCTGTGATGTTCCCTGCTCTGATCATCCAGTGGCGGCTCTCCTCTCTTCCCCTCCACAGGTAGGCTGCACATGGGGCACAGGCTGCATGGTGGGCACAGGCTGCATTGGCGGGCACAGGCAAGCTGCATTGATGGGCATGGATAAAGTTGTTATTATTTTTATAAATAAATTGCATAAAACATTAAAGATAATTTATGAGGGCGGGTTTAGGGGCGGGGCAGGGTAGGGGTTGGGTGGGGCAACTGGTGGCGAGTAACCCTTGAGGCCTGGCTAGTAGCTCAGGACTTGAAATTTTGAGCCCTGCATATGACATTTTTATCATTTGTTTCACACAAATAGAGGTTTCTTTTGGTGGTATTTAATCATCACTGGGTTTTTATTTTTTGCTAAACAAACAAACACAAACAAAAATGTGAAAAAAAAAATGTTTATAGCTTATTACAATAGTCCTATATAACAGGCCTCTCCTGGAGTGCGGGCAGCGGCCATTCCGGTGTCCGCTTTCTCTGCTGTGTGTCTCCTCTTCTTCCAAAGCGCTTGGCATCCAATAGGATCGCCTGATGCTTTGGCCAATCTGGAAACAGGTCACACAGACCTGCCTCCTGATTGGCAGGAGGAACTTTAGTGTGAAAATAGCGAAAATTCATTCTCTATGGTCACACAACTGGGTGGCCTCAGAGCGCAATGCTCTCCGAGGCCACCCTTTCTTGAAGCCTATTACAGCCTCTGGCTCTAATCAGGTGCTTAAAAAAAAAAAACACTCACCTCGCATTGAAATCCACGGTCCAGTGTTCTGACAAAATGAGCAACCTGGCAGACTGTGCAACCCGTGTCACTTCCTGTGATGTGGAATCAGCTGTATCGCCAAACCACGCTCACTGCGCATGCGCAAGGCGTCATACATCCCTTCAGTGGCTGACGTAGGTGCACAGAGGAATTTGGCTGACAAAATGCTCGACCAACTAGTGCGCTTACGCACGGCAAAAATCAACTACTCACGAAATTTACGTTGCTAAGCCCATCTCGGTACACCTTACACTTGACCTCATCATACCTACAGTAAGCAGGCAGGGCAGCTAGGGTGCCCACGTGTCCTGGATTGCCCGGGACTGTCCCGCAATTGACATGTCTGTCCTGGGTCCCGGGCACCTTCATTCTGGGACAATACAATGTCCCGGAATGAAATAGTGGACACAGCCACCCCCTACTAACTAGTAACTACATTTCCGCAACTCGTTGCTAGGGCCAGCGCTGCCTGGCATCTTGCAACCAGTGACAATTTACTCTTAGACAGTGAGACCTGGAGTGAGGCCTGCGCCTAGTGCAGCACTGCTGTCCCCACCCACCTCGGCACCTCCTCGTTCTCTGGCACCCAGCGGCAAGCAGCGGGGACTGGTGTGATCTTCACTCTCCAGATAGTGACACCACTCCTTTCCTTCTACGCACGTGGCTCATGCAGAGTGACAGAAGCACTGCATCTGGTGGCAGGCTATTGGTGGCAAGCGGCACTGCATCTGGTGGCACATTCACCTGACAAATAACCCGCCGCCAAATTCCCCATCAACCCCGAGACTACATTTCCCCCGCCCCCTCATCTTTTTTTGGGGAAGGTGAGAGAGGGGGTGTGTCCCTGAATGGCAGTTTGGAAATGTGGTCACCCTAAGGGCAGCGGACATCATGCTACACCAAACACCGTTTTGAATTAGCAAACTAATTTCAGCAATCGAGTGAGGTTATCTACGTAAATATAGTAGCAAGATGTCCGCTGCCCCGCCTTCTTACTGTAGGTATAATGAGGTTGAGTGTAAGGTGTACCAAGATGGGCTTAGCAACGTATATTTTGTAAGTCTTAGTTGATTTCTTCTGTGCGCATGCGCAGTAGTCGGTCGAGCATTTTGTCAGGCAAATTTCTCCGTGCACCGACCTCAGCCACTGAAGGGATGTATGACGCGTGAGAGATACAGCTGATTCCACGTCACAGGTTGGTCATTTTGTCACAACGCCGGCGCCACTGATATTTAGAGCAGGGGGCCGGACGCATGGATAGGGAGGGCGGCACCACTGCTATTGGTGCTGTTTAATGTTATCACTGAATGTGAAAGAAAATCCCAAATCTTTGGTTGTCCCCAGAACAGATATACAAGAGAAGTCCTCCAAAAGATGACAACTAGGGATTCCCTCAGTTTGGATGATCTTTCTCTCACTTCCTGTTTTGTGTATGGGACAGGAAGTGAAGGAAATATCCCTAGTGGAACACAGATGGCAAAACAAAAAGTAACAGGGGTTTATAACCCTCCCTTACTATGTCCAAAATAAAGAAAAAAGTTTTGCCTATAGTTCTATTTTAAATAAGTCTTATTTAATGTCTTGAGGTTAATGACTATGAAATAAAATTTCAAATTCATTCATGCTAAAATCAAGGAATTTCCCTTTTTTTTTTTTCTCAGAACTGTGCAGCAATCCAGGAAATGGCTGCTCCTCTGTAAGGCACTGGTGCTCTTTGCAGTACATCCCTTACATGCATACCTATATACATTGTCTATAGAAAGCAGGCATACGGTGTGTAACCATGACAAATAATTGTGCAGGCCATCACTAAATATCTTGCTTCAGATCTGACAAAACACAATCATGCAAGCTTTGCTTATCAATAACTGAAATCAAACAGTAAGGCTTGGCTATACACACAAATGTACACTACTAGGAAAAACATCAATCTACAAGCCAAGCTCCTGACCAAACAAACCGCCTTTACACACAGGATTACTTTTTATGGTCAAACAGCGTATCCAAAACACTGCAGTGACAGCCTTACGTCTTGTTCAGTATAAGGAACACAACAGTCGTTTATGATCATACATACCTGAGGAATGCATGCTTAATCTGCGTGATATTATTATTATTCCAAGTCTTAAAGCGAGTACACACCATAATGGTGTACAGACTTAAAGTAAATCTAGGGCTTAAGCTGGATATACACATACCGCATTTGGTTACGTGTGTACTGCTATCTGTTCAACCGAAGTCGGTCTAACGATCGGCTTCTGTCAATCGGTCCTGCTGGAAAACCAGCATTCGATCAGCTCACGCAGTCAATGACTGCAGCGCTGATCTGTGTATTCTGATGAGGGGGAAAGCCCTCACTGTCACAATACAATAGCACAGCGGGAAAGATCCCTGCATCCACATCACTTGTGTGGATGCAGCGATCTGTGAGTTTTTTCATTCAACACACTGGTTAAACGAAAAAAAAAAAAAAAAAAAACTCAGTGTGTATACACGGCTTTAGAGGCTTAAAGTATTTCTAAGGCTGGATTCACACTATAGATTTTGTGAACGTTTCTTGAGCATTAACAAAACAAGCAAAAAACGCACATCGCACTTCATTGTTAATGGAACCCCAAATGTGAAATGGTGCATGAGCTACTTTTCCACATTGTTCGCGCATAGGGCTGTCCATTCAAATGAATCGGCTTTCCTATGTGCGTGGTAAGACAACGCACAAAAACGTTTGCAAGGTTCGATTTTGCGTATTATCACAAAATATTATAATTTGAATGCAGCCTAAAGCCAAGCCAAAAGTCAGGAATGGTTGAAACCCCTGACAGTTTTTTGCCATTTGTTTGTGTAGCGGCCTTCTCCCTCTCCTCTCTTTATCAGCTCGTCTGTCTCTTGTCTAGGGGTACCTTAGAGGAGAGAGTGTGGGGTCACCACGCCAAGCCTTCACCGCAGATGTTTGTGTGGTGTAAGCAAAGTTCTTATATTACCTTTGGGTCGGTGTTCTGCACCTGAAACCTCCAAAGAGAGTTACCTTGAACAATGTCTGTCAGAAAACGAGCCCCACACCATTAAAGTCCAACACTCCTTTATTCTTCTCAATGCAAAAGTGAACACAATCAGTTTGATTCCTTAGAGAACAGAACAGACAAGGAGGTGTGGATGTGAGTAGGCCCAGACACAATGAACTCTCCACTTTCCTTCCTGAAAGTGAGTTGCGGTCTCCGAGCGGGGGGGGGGGGGGAATTTCCTTCCAGGCGGTCTCCGATGGAAGGCTCACCTGTCACCGGCAATATGCTGCACCGGGTCTTCAAGCAAGTATCTTCCACCGGTCCATTATGCCTTCCGGATTCGGGTACCCACTCCCAGGGTTCCCTAGGATCTCCTTCCCTCGCGGAACTCAGTGGTGGGCACTGAGCTCCAGACCTCCGTCCGAGTACCTCACCCCAGGCTAAAGGTGCCTGGGATTGAACACGACCTCCGAACGTCCTCTAGGCCTAGGCCACCTAGGGGACCGACACGAACCACCACCCTCAGGCTGAAGGTGCCCGGGACTCGACCCCGTGACAAAGATGGCCGGCCCCTTTATACCCTTTCCCAGCAAGCAGGGCGGGTTCCCCGCCCCACCATACCGCTGCTGAGGGAGGACAAAAAGGGAGCACAGCACACAGCAATGGTTCAACCCCAGGCGACAGCGCCACCCGTGGGGCTGCAGGGAACTGCACATCACTGGTGTCTCTGCCAGTTTTAGGCACACAGAAAAGTGTATACCCGCTACATTTGCTATTGGGGACACTTCCCTTCAGTTGGTGTCCAGTAGACACAATATGAAGTGAGCTGAGATCCCCTTCTAGATATTTGTCACCAGGACAAACCTCCCCATTGGAAGATTTACACCCCCCTCTACTGCTGCTCTGGTGACAACTAAAAACTCAGGATTTTTATGAGGGGTGGACTGGGCTGGGGGGCAGAGGAGCAATTGCCCCCCGGGCCACTCTGCTTCCCCTTAAAAAGGCCACACCTTTTCCACCACAGACATGCCTAAAGGCTTCCTGGTGAAGAGGTGTAATAAGTCCCCGCCAGTGTCCTACCAAGTGCAGGATGAGGGCAAGGGTAAAGCGCAGACCACCCCCATGATGGATGGTGTACACCGGGTCTGAGCAGGGGCCAGCTCTGTGCCCCAACAGAGGCTCTCCTCCCCCGGCCAGCCCCAACCGAGCCACTCCAGCTCCCCCCTGCAGCCCCAACCCACCCCCCTCTGGCCAGTTCAAGAAACTAGAGTTGGTGCAGCAGCCCAACCCACCCAGAGAGCACCTGGAATGGAGCTTCTGCCTAAGATGAGGGTCGGGAGGAGGCAGGGAAGAGGGAAATCAGGAGGGGGCCAAGTCACTGCACCATGAGTCTCTGGGTTGTACTTGCCCCCTGGGCCAAAAGTTGCCAGTCAGAAACCAAGGCAAATAACGAGAGGAAATCTCCATAACAGACACGGGCAGCAATAAAAACCTGCAGTGGTTCTATCCTCCACCACTCTAACGAAAACTTAAAACACCCTTTAAGCGAGTATCTAAGCTTCTCAGTCTTTTGGCTAAGATTCATGGGTATTATGGTTTTTAGCCCCTAGGGGTTTCCCTGCTGCCCAGCTAGGATGTTGAGAGCCACTTTGATGTACCCAAGTCTCTTGGTCCTTTTGGGGTACCCACTGCTCAGCCTTTTAGGATTGTCAATTAAGCTTGGCTTCACATACGTTGTACTTGCCATTGGGTTAGAGGGTTAGCCCCCACAAGGAATGAAACTACGATCTACCCTACTCTCCACTATACATTACTGCCTTCAGGTAGTAGCTGTGCAAAGGTTTCTTTAAAGGCTGCAAAAAAGTGAAGACATGGATTTTGGAGGAACAGGAAGGAAGTTGCTGAAGACCCTCAGAAGCGACTTCCAGTGAAGGTCCTTGACATGATGAAAGGGAAAACCAAGGATTCTGCTCCTGCCTCTTCCACAGAGTCCCCAGATCAAGCCGCCTCGACCTCCATGGCATCCCCAGGTGGCGCAGGCCTGTTGGAGTCAACCAAGCACCGGCAATCTTCAGAAGGGCTCCCTGCCTTGGATGAAGCAGAAGTCTTTTAGAAGAAAATGATCCTCGACCAGGGGTTTAGCAAAGTGGAGACACTGTCAATGCAGACCTTTGTATGAGTTACATATTTTATATACCCTTTGTATTGTTACAGCTCTGCAGGAGATATTGGCTAAAGCCCTGTACACACCATCGGATTTCCTATGGTTTTTTAACCAATGGATTTTTCCATCGGAATACCGATGAAGCTGACTTTGATCAGTCTTGCCTACACACCATCAGTCAAAAAACCGACCGTTCCAAACGCGGTGACGTAAAACACTCTGAGCCGATAAAAATTAAGTTCAATGCTTCTGAGCATGCGTCGACTTGATTCTGAGCATGCGTGGGTTTTTTATCCGATGGAGTTCCCCACAGGCGATAGTAATTTGCTATCGGTTTTTTAACCATCGGATAAATTAGAAACATGTTCTATTTTTAAAAACCGATGGAAAAAAGACAGATGGGGCCCATACACGATCGGTTTGTCCGATGAAAAAAGTCCATCAGACTGTTTTCATCTGTAAAACCTATCGTGTGTACAGGGCTTAAGAGTGAGGACTGCTGTACCCGATTCCCCTTTCTACAACTTTGTTGCAAATTTCTCCATTTAACAGTAGGAAAGACGGGTGACAGTACCCATGCCAAATCTACACACTCCTGGAAAGGACATCGCTATCTACCTCCAGTGATGTTGAAAAACACAGCCTGGATCCTCGATGCAAATGGCTTCTGGACAGGTAAGGGAACAGGCTAAGGAAAGACCCCTCCACAGGGGACCTCCAACACCTACGTTCTTCTAGAATTCCCCACTGGAACATGTACGCCTTGTCAGAGAAGAGCTTTTCCAGACCCTGCAGACCCAGCTCGTCACTTCCAGAACAGTACTGCTTGGCAGTGATTTTAACTGTCCTATAGAAGAGGATGGCCGCAGTTCCAGCACATACACCAAGCTTGATGCTTTATCTAGGCTGCTCAGGTAGATGATCACGGACTCATCTATATGCATTCATATTCAGAAACCTGTCCCTAACCACAGGTAACTGCTCTATGTGCCACCCTTTGGGCTGCTTTTGCTGATCTCGTGTTAGTAAAGTTTGGTGAGAGATGATTCGCGCTTTTCAGCCTCGTGCTTTTCAGTCCGTTACAGCGTGACGAATGTGTTATCTCCATTCTGAACGCTAGTTTTACCAGAACGAGCGCTCCCATCTCATACTTGATTCTGAGCATGCGCGTTTTTTATGTGAACGTTGCTTTGCACAGGCCGAGCCGCTGCATCTATTGACACACACCTATTATCCCAGCCACAAGAAGACACTTTATGACCCTAATGCCCACATACACACGTCCGTTTTTCCTGTCATGCAAAAAAACGACGTTTTTCTTGACGTGATTCGTTGTGATTCCTCTCAAGCCTGCCTTGCATACACACGTTCAGGGAAAAAAACGCTCGAGCAAAGCGCGGTGACGTACAACACGTACGACAACACGTACAATGGCACTATAAAGGGGAAGTTCCATTCGGATGGCGCCACCCTTTGGGCTGCTTTTGCTAATCTCGTGTTAGTAAAGTTTGGTGAGAGACGATGCGCGCTTTTCAGCCTTGTGCTTTTCAGTCCGTTATGCCGTGACGAATGTGTTATCTCCATTCTGAACGCTAGTTTTACCAGAACGAGCGCTCCCATCTCATACTTGATTCTGAGCATGCGCGTTTTTTCCCCCCTCGGAAAAGCATACACACGACCGGTTTTCGCAAAGAGAAAAAGAACGACGGGAAAAACGACGAGAAAAAATAGAGCAGGTTCGAAGGGGGCGAAAAGTGCATCACAATTGCTGCATTATTGTGAAGCTGTATTTCTTTTTCCTGTCTATTACAAATGCTTAGAATTATCACCCTGATTGTCAGTCTAGCAAAGGCACCCTTTTGCCGCGTACACACGATCGGAAATTCCGACAACAAAAGTTCGATGTGAGCTTTTGGTCGGAAATTCCAACCGTGTGTAGGCTCCATCGGACATTTTCTGTCGAAATTTCCGACAACAAAAATGTAAGAGCTGGTTCTCAATTTTTTTTGAGAAATTCTGATCGTCTGTATGCAATTTCGACACTCAAAAATACTACGCATGCTCAGAATCATTGTACTTAATTTTTCTCGGTTCGTTGTAGTGTTGTACGTCACTGCGTTCTTGGCGGTCGGAATTTCCGACAACATTTGTGTGACCGTGTGTATGCAACACAAGTTTGAGCCAACATTCCGTCGGAAAAAAATCCACGGTTTTCTTGTCGGAATTTCCGATCGTGTGTACGCGGCATTTGACACATTGTCAGTTGCAAGCCTACAAGCGTAGCAGTGCGTTACCCTGGGGCTGGTACAGAAGCACAGGTCACAGCTATCTGTCCAGCCAGAACCTCGCTGACTACAGAGCCACCAAAGGTCATCCAGTTTTATTCAATAGTATCCACGAGTCCATGTCTACAAGTGTCAGAATCACAGATGGAGAAGTTGTTTGAAGATTCATCTAGCTTTGACAGCAGTCAGGTAGTGTAAAGCCCTGTACACACAATCGTATTTCCGATGGAATAACATTTTTCCATCGGATTTCCGATGAAGCTGACTTCCATCAGTCTTGGCTACACATCATCAGACGAAAATCCGGCCGTCCCAAACGCCGTGACGTAAAACACTCCAACGAGCCGAGAAAATTAAATTCAATGCTTCTGAGCATGCGTCGACTTGATTCTGAACATGTGTGGGTTTTTTGTCCGATCGGAATTTGCTATCGTTTTTTTTTCCATCGGATAAATTTAAAACATGTTCTATTTTTAATCACTGATGGGGCCCATACACAATCGGTTTGTCCGATGAAAAAAGTCCATCAGACTGTTTTCATCTGTAAAACCGATCGTGTGTACACGGCTTAAGAGAACATCCATATCCCTGTACAGGTAGTGGATGGTGCTGTCACTGTAATGTATATACACAGTGATCTGTACACAAATCAGTTAATGATAATACGGTCTGCAGTATCTGCTGGCCAATGTGTTCCAGGGCTGACTCACTTGGCGCTTTGCTCCCCATAAATAGACACAGAGGTTTTCCTAAAAAACAATGACAGCTGCTGATGAAATTGGATGCTATTGCTCTCATCTGAAAGAACAAATAGCAATAAAACGTTGGTCCAACCTCACTACTACCGTATATAATATACAGTGGTGTCTCCAGCTTTCATATTTAGGGGGGCACATGAGGGGACAGGGACAAAAGTAGGGGGGCCAACTATAAAATGCAATTATATATATATATCCTGGGGCCCTTTACTACGATCCCACAACGGGCCCTTTCACATGTTCTACAGTGAGCTCCCTTCCTACTATACTGGGGCCCCACCAGGGTGGCAGAAAACAAGAGATATATGTCACCAGCACACCAAGAAAATATAAGGGTCCAAAGCAGTGGGAGAACTATCAGGGCTGCAAAGGTTGTCTTGCCACCGGGCCCTGGTGTTCTGCCACTGTGGGGTTCCCCAGCTGTCCTATCCCTGTTATTGACAGCGCTGGTCTGGCATCTGTCTCCTTGGCAGCGGCGGCAGTCTATTAGGACTTAGCCCTGGTTCACACTGGTGCGATTTGACATGTCAAATCGCATGTCAAATCGGCGAAATTTGCCGCAAATTGCGGGCAATGGCACCGTCCTAATCGGTGCGACGCTGCATCTGCGGCGCTGCACCGATTTCAAAAAGTCGTTTCTGTACTACTTTTTGCGATTTCAGCCGCGATTTACATTGACATCTGTGTCAGATGTCTCTGTAATCGAGCTGAAATCGGGACTGACAGGCAGGAGTGAAATCGTGCGAGTTCAGCTGAACTCGCACGGCTTCACTCCCGCAGCCCCAGGGCTAAGTGCTGGTGACATTATGGGTGCATGCAGGGGAAGGCTGGCACTATTGGTTATAGAGAGCCGAGCCCCCAGCTGGTCACCTAGCAGCAGTAATGCTGTATAACCTTCTCTGTTGACATGCTGATCGGGATGTGATCCAGGCAGGGCCGGCCCTATGATGGGACCGGGTGGTACCATGGTACCAGGCGGCACTGTTAGGGGGGCGGCAAACTGACGCCCGCCAGCCAGCTCCGCTGCCTGTGAGGAGCCCGGCACCGCTGAGGACACTCACAGGCGGGGGGGGCGGTCAGCGAGTGAGCAGGCATGGGCAGGCGCCGCTCCCTGTGAGGAGCCCGGTGTACCGGCGCCGCTGCCTGTGAGGACACTCACAGGCGAGGGGAGGGGGCAGTCAGCGAGTGAGCACTGCAGGCACCGCTCCCTGTGAGGAGCCCGGCGCCGCTGCTGTTGGTGACAGGGGCGGACAGAGCACTCGCAGGGGGGGGGGTTGAGAGGAGCAGTCAGCAAGTGAGCGGGCAGCGGAGCAGAGTGATGATGTCATCTCTCCCCGCCGCCCTGCATCACCACAGTTTCACCCTCACTGTGCAGCCATGGGCAGCAGAGAGATTATATCATCTCTCTGCTGCCTGCCTTCACTTTGGGACACAGCAAGTGACAACCCGCAACGTGTGACAGGTGATGTCGTGACAATCCGCAACGTGTGGCAAGCGACAATACGCAACGTGTGGCAGGTGACGCTTGGCAAGTGACAATCCGCAACGTGTGGCAAGTGACAATACGCAACGTGTGGCAGGTGACGCTTGGCAAGTGACAATCCGCAACGTGTGGCACGGGACTATCCGCAACGTGTGGCAGGTGACGCCGTGGCAAGTGACAATCCGCAACGTGTGGCAGGTGACGTTGTGGCAAGTGACAATCTGCAACGTGTGGCAGGTGATGTTGTGGCAAGTGACAATCTGCAACGTGTGGCAGGTGATGTTGTGGCAAGTGACAATCTGCAACGTGTGGCAGGTGACGTTGTGGAAAGTGACAATGCGCAACGTGTGACAGGTGACGTTGTGACAATCCGCAACATGTGGCAAGTGGCAATACGCAAGGTGTGGCAGGTGACGCTTGGCAAGTGACAATCCGCAACGTGTGGCACGGGACTATCCGCAATGTGTGGCAGGTGACGTTGTGGCAAGTGACAATATGCAACGTGTGGCAGGTGACGCCGTGGCAAGTGACAATCCGCAATGTGTGGCACGGGACTATCCGCAATGTGTGGCACGGGACTATCCGCAATGTGTGGCAGGTGACGTTGTGGCAAGTGACAATATGCAACGTGTGGCAGGTGACGCCGTGGCAAGTGACAATCCGCAATGTGTGGCACGGGACTATCCGCAATGTGTGGCAGGTGACGTTGTGGCAAGTGACAATCCGCAACGTGTGGCAGGTGACGTTGTGGCAAGTGACAATGCGCAACGTGTGGCAGGTGATGTTGTGGCATGTGACGTGGCAAGAGACAACCCGCAACGTGTGGCAGATGACAATCCGCAACGTGTGGCAGGTGACGTGGCAAGTGACAATCCGCAACGTGTGGCAAGTGGCAACCCGCAACGTGTGGCAGGTGACATAAGTGACCATGCGCAACATGTGGCAGCCGACAATCCGCAACGTGTGGCAGGTGACAACCCGCATCTGGTGGTGGAGTCCGAAGCAAAACTGTAAGTACAAACACACATCACAAGTTGTATGAGACATGAGAGCCTCTGAGAGGGACTTGCCTTGCCCAGCCCTGATTAACCACTTAAGGACCGGAAATATTTGCCCACTTAAAGCGGTTGTATGGCTTTGTTTTTTTTGTTTTTTTAAATAACAAACATGTTATACTTACCTCCACTGTGCAGTGCGTTTGGAAAAGAGTGGCCCCGATTCTCTGGTCCCTCGGCGGCTGTCTTGGCTCCTCCCTGCATCAGCTAACCCCCTTCTGGGAAGCACTCTCCCAAGGGGGTTAGCTTGCGGGCGCGCTCCCTGTTATGCACGCTGCGTCCATAGACACAACATGTATGACTCATTCCCGCCCCCCCCCCCAGGGCCCGGGTCATTGGATGTGATTGACAGCAGCGCAAGCCAATGGCTGCACTGCTATCAATCTAGCCAATTAACGGCCAGACTCCGTGGAGAAGAGGACGCCGGGGGACGTGCACAGCAAGTGAACGGGCTCAGGTAAGTAAAACAGGGGGGCTGGGGGGCAGTCATTGCCAGGTGTTTTTTCACCTTGATGCATTAAGGTGAAAAATCACGAACCTTTACAAACCCTTTAATAACCAGGCCATTTTTTGCGATACGGCACTGTGTCGCTTTAACTGACAATTGCGCGGTAATGCGACACTGTACCCAAATAAAATTGGCGTCCTTTTTTTCCCACAAATAGAGCTTTCTTTTGGTGATATTTGATCACCTCTGCGGTTTTTATTTATTGCACTATAAACAACAAACGAGCAACAATTAAAAAAAACAAACAAACAATATTTTTTACTTTTTGCTATAATAAATATCCAAAAAATGTATAAAAAAATAATTTCTTCATCAGTTTAGGCCAATATGTATTCTTCTACATATTTTTGGTACCAAAAAAAACATAATTAGCGTACATTGATTAGTTTGCGCAAAAGACATTGCGGCCGCCCGCCATGCACAGGTCCCTTTATACTCCTATATACATGTATAGAGCCCTGACAGGTCCTTTTATACACCTATATGCACGTATAGAGCCATGACAGGTCCTCTTTATACTCCTTTATACATGTATAGAGCCATGACAGGTCCTCTTTATACTCCTTTATACATGTATAGAGCCACGACAGGTCCTCTTTACTATCCTTTATACATGTATAGAGCCATGACAGGTCCTCTTTATACATGTATAGAGCCACAACAGGTCCTCTTTTTACTCCTATACATGTATAGAGCCATAACGGGTCCCCCCTAGTTATCATGATATAAAATAATGAATGTGGGGGCCTTTTGGTGGGCGTGATTATTTTTTTTTGGGGGGGGGCAGCATTTCATTCTTGGTCCCAGGCAGCACAATGTCTTGGGCCGGCCCTGGATCCAGGTGATGCTCCCAGTCAGATCTAATAAACACAGTATTTATTAGCATCAAGAGTACAACCACATATATATAATCACCCGTATGTTCAGCAGCCATGTGGGCTCTATGCCTGTAAAGTGTGGGCTTTGATCAATAAAATCAGATATTTAACACTAGGATTTGACTAGGAGCATCACCTGGATTGCATCCCGATCAGCATGTCAGAGAAGGCTCCACTGCTGCTAAGCAACCTGCAGGGAGCTCAACTGTCTACAACCAATAGAGATGGGCTCGGGTGTGTTTGAAATCCCACATGCCCGATCCCGCCAGGAAGTCGACACTTCACAGTGCTAATCACAGCCAGTGAGACATTTCCTAATCTGTACAGCTGCGGACCGGGAAATGTCTCACTGCCTGTGATTAGCTCTGTGCAGTGTGGGCTTCCTGGCAGGCTCTGGCATGTGGAATTTTGAACATGCCCAGCCCATCTCTAACAACAAATTGTGCTGGCCCTCCTGTACATCAACCCCATAAAGTAACCAGCACTGGGTTCCAATGTGCTGCTGCCGCTGCCATGGAGACAGAGACCAGCGCTATGAATAGCCGGGACAGGACAGCAACTCTGGTTGTTCCAGCACTGGCCCACACTGGGAGGATTCCCCCATCCACCTATAATGTGTAGATGGGGGAATTAGATAATTTCTTTTTTTTTTTCATTCAACCTAATAGTTGAATGAAAAAAGTGATCAATGTATGGGCTGCCTAAGAGCTAAGACCAGACATAGACAGTTTAAATCTCAGCTGGTTCAGCAGGAACTGGCTGAGATTTGATCCATTAATGAGCAGATTCTCTTATGATTATCACTAGTGGTTGCTATAGCCACTAGTGATAATCACTGTTTGTCAGGAGAATATAATTGCTGGGCAGGAGGGATATTCCCCTGTCAGCACTGTCTGTGTTGATGGGGGAATCATGCAAGTTTCTTTCCTGCAATCTGTGGATGCAGGAAAGAAATGTGCATCGTATATTACCTGCCTAACTGAAAGTGAAAGTAAATTGTGAATGTCTTGAAAGAACAGGAGAGGGGGAGGGAGACAGATGGGGAAGAGAAGGGATGGAGATAATGCAGTTCAGTGATTACAGTGTACTGCAGTCTGCAGTGCACACACTTACCCACGGTCCAGGCTAGAATCTCAGGCATCATTCACACACAGCCAGGAATGCTGCTGATTTTCATATTTCCCGCCCACACATCCCCTCTCTTCAGATACAGCATGCCGGGTTAGTGTGGGCGGGACTGGAAGGAGGAGGAGGAGCTGTATTCCTCCCTGCTCGTATGTGAGGAGAGTGAGGGGGGGGTGGTTGGACTCGCTGGGCTGTGAAAGAGTGTCATAGACTGACACTCGGCTCAGCTTGCAGTCACCACTCTCGGAATTTACAGGCTGGTTCTCCTGTCCTAAGGACGGGAGAAATCAGTCTGTTTTTTCAGTAACTGAGATAAAGGCTTGGGCCCCCCCCCCCCCACAGTGCTCCTGGAGTCCTTCCTGCAACTCGCTCTTCTCCGTGCCAATGAGGATGCAGGGGAAGGAGCAGATCGGGCAGCAGTGGTTGTGTGAGTGTTCGCATTATGCAGTGTCAGTGAGCAGAGGGAGGGGGAAGGAATCCCCAGCAGGAGCTGACTGGGGACGCTCTCCCTCTCAGGAGCGACTATGTTACCCCAGCAGAAGCCCGAGCAAAATACAAAAAAAAAATTAAATTTTTTTTTTTTTTGGGGGGGGGGGGCACATGGTGGGGCACAGCATAATGTTGGGGGGGGGCCCCCTCTGGCCCCCCTAGGGACGCCATTGATAATATATGCAGTTTCATTGCTGTGACAGAGGGAGAGAGTGTACTGCGCATGCACAGGTTTTGAACCAGGGAGACTAATACCTGTCATACAGGGAGCGAGCGTCTTAACATATGGAGCATCCTAGCAACAAGGCAGGATGGGGTAATGGTGACTTTTTGGATGTTTTTCGGTCAAGCGGTGCTGCAAATAACCCACAGGTATGGCAATTACATGTATCAATATTTTTCAAAGCTGCTCCGTTTTTTTAAGTGGTTGTAAGGGTAAACGTTTTTTTTTTTTTTTTACCTTAACGGGGAGTTCCAGCCTTTTTTATGTTTATTAAAATCAGCAGCTACAAAAAGTGTAGCTGCTGGCTTTTAATAAACAGACACTTACCTGTTCCACTGTCCAGAGACGCGTCGCCCGGAGCTTCGCTCCTCTCCCCCCCCCTCTCCGCCGGCGCCTCCATTCTAACTGTGGGCACTCACTGCGCCTGCGCGAGTGGGGCTGCGCTCCCTGAGTGGACAGGCGATCGCCTGGGACCTGTCACGTGCCCCAGGTGATCGCCTACAGGGACGGGTCGCCACTCCTACTGAAGCCCCCACTCCCCCCAAAAAAAAATTACATGCCAAATGTGGCATGTAAGGGGGCAAGGAGTGGTTTAAGCGGAAGTTCCACTTTTGGGTGGAACTCCGCTTTAAAGGTTTTGTAACCCTCGGACATGAAATATTAACAAAGCATATTCCTCTATAGTGTGGACTTGTCTCAATTAAGAGCACTAATGCCCTGTAAACATGATCGGAATTCTGATGGGCTAAAATCCGATGGAATTTTTCGTCAGAAATCCGTTCAAAGCTGTCTTGCATACACACCATCAGACCAAATTCCGACCGTCCAAAACGCGGTGACGTACAACACGGACGACGTCATTATAAAGGGGAAGTTCAAATCCAACGGCGCCACCCTTTGGACGGCTTTTGCTGATTTCGTGTTACCGCGTGTTAGTAAAAGTTTGATGTTAGCCGATATGCGCTTAAAATAAATATTAAGATATTTTGGAGACCTGGCTTTAAAATAAAATACGAAGATTCATGAGATCACAAGAAACAAAGAAATAAGTTTGTCAGAACTCTGTGTGAATATCCACAGCGAAAAATAAAATTTGTTCTAGCATTAGAAAGAAGAAAAGAATGCGCTACATTTAACGATGGAATAATTTGCAGCATGACGAATGTGCTCTCTCTATTACGAACGCTAGTTTTACCAGAACGAGCGCTCCCGTCTCCTAATTTAGTCTGAGCATGCGTGGATTTTTCTCCGATGGAGTTCCACACAGATGATCGGAATTTCCTTCCAGTGCACCCATAACCGTAAGTCATCATGTCTTATATGGCTTTTTGGGGGGCTTTACCCATCCTCCCTTACCCTGACATGGTTGCTTACGTGTCCAATCTCCCATTACAGATATCCTACTTATCTGCTCCTGAAGATCGGCTATAAGCCGCAAAATGCGTCGAGTTCCAGATATGATGCATGGGTTACACACCCACCTGGTTATGTGTATACAAGCCTTTATCTGATAGGGATCCTAAGAATATTGATCGTGCAGATGCTATTATTGAAATTTTTGTACCCTACTATGAATACGGTGGTTCCCTTGTTTTACCCTTATTGTACAATGTTTATAAACATGTTGTTATCTATGTTTGCCAGATTAGCAATTGGCACATAGAGGCACTTGTTGAGGAACATAAGGAGGAGTTGACCACGGAAGAACTTTCTGAACTCTATGATTTTTTTGAGAAGCACCACCCCAACATAACTGTAACGAACAGAGTGTTAAATCTGATGAACGATCTGATGACGGTCTCTCATTTCCAGGGGGTTATGCAGCGCAGGAAAAGATAAGTGACATTGGACAGATTTTTCACCAAAACTGAGCCTGCGGCTAAGAGACAAAGAAGAGAGGAAGCCCCTGAAGGAGATCTCTCCAATGTCCTTATGGAGAGGGACTCTCCCTCCGAACAATAACCATCTCCCACCTGCCTACCTCCACGCCAGAAGTCGTCTCAAGCAAGGTTAGTGTTCTTTCTCTCTTCATACTGTACTGTACTGTACTTTGTAAAGTTCAGAACTGATTAAGCTGATTTACATTGAATCCTATGAGAAAATTTGCCTCTGTTGCAACCAATTCGGTTCACGACCAGAGTCACAAATTAAGTTTGTGAACCGAGGTATCACTGTATATTCATTTCCACATTTAATTTCAAATATTTCTAGCCTCCTTCTATTAATCAGAATGATGTTTGTAAATTTCCTTTGGAACCCCAGCATACAACCACGCAGCATACATGAGGACCCCATGGCTACCTACATTTGGCGGAACCCTATATGACTCCCAGAAGTAATGTAAACTATGGGGATACCCAGCAATACAATCTCCCATGTGACCACCCAATGCAATTTCTTTACATAGTATTCTGCTTCTATATTCATCATGGTCCCCAAACACCATCATTTACATTACTTCAAAGGAAGAAAGGAAAAATGCTGCATATTAATTGACAATTCAAAGACTTCCATCAAAGAATATTCAGACATTTTCAAACACGCCATTATTGTTTAAACTAACAGCCTAATGTTGTCCATACATAGTCATTTACACCATCTCCCACACGGAAACCAGCCTTCAATCACAAACACCACTGAGTGCCGGTTCACACTGGGGCAGCGCGACTTGCCGCACAACTCTGCAAGGTGATCTGTACGCGACTTCAGAGGCGACTTGCAAAATGACTTCTGTATTGAAGTCAATGGAAGTCGTACAGGAACCTTTTTCTAAGTCGGAGCGACTTGTGTCGCTCTTATTAGAACGGTTCCATAGTACAGAACGGAGCGTGACTTGTCAGGTGGCTAAGTTGCCTGACAAGTCGCCCCTGTGTGAACCGGCACTTAGGGGATCAAGGCAACCTACCACCAAACGTTTCAATTGCTTCGAGCTTTCAAAAGAAATTGTTTTGCAGATTCTGTGATCTAAAGTTGGTTTGTGGCTCATTAACACAGGCAGCCAAAGAATGTTGGGCCTTTGAAAAAAGTGAAACATGGTCACAGTCGCTTTACAGAGGTGTTTGGTGAGCAGGCAATATGTCACTATCTCACCTCCTGTTTTAATACATAAGTGGTCCATATAGCAGTGATGGTGGTTTGAGCGTGAAACGTCACTTCCGCCGTTTGAAACGCAGCTGGATCGCTAATGGCATTTCCAACACATGGATGTTTGAGCTGCAATGGAGACTTGTTTTTAATTCATTTTTTGAATAAATTACGATCTATTTCACAATTTTTTTCTTTACATTTTTCTACTAATTATTGGTCATCTGTTCGCATCGGTGCTGTGGTCGTGAGAATTTCAATACTGGCATTATCCACAAGCGTTTATGACTACCGGTAATGGGTATCATGGAATTCTGATTGGATATTTGTCCGGACCAGTGCTGTGGTTGTGAGAATATTCTACTGGCATTATTCACAAGCGTTTATGACTACCTGTAATAGGTGCCATGGGATTCTGGTGAGTAGGATGTGTGGCAGGTGATGGAAGACCTACAGTCACTCCTTATTGTTCACCAGGAACAATAGGATTTTTTACTCACCGTAAAATCCTTTTCTCTGAGTCCATGGACCGACACAGCTTCTCTATTGACAAAGTGGGTATTATCCGTTAGTGATGAGCCGAACACCCCCGGGTTCGGTTCGCACCAGAACCCGCGAACGGACCGAAAGTTCGCGCGAACATTAGAACCCTATTAAATACAATGGATGCGAACGTTCGGATTCTAAAGTGCTAATTATAACGACTATTATCCATGTTATTGTCCGAAACAGAGTTTGGGAACCCGGCTTCTGCACCAGGGGACATGTATCAATGCAAAAAGAAGTTTTAAAAACGGACGTTTTCCGGGAGCAGTCATTTTAATGATGCATAACGTGAAAAAAAAAAGTCAAATATTCCTTTAAATATTGTACCTGGGGGGTGTCTAAAGTATGCCTGTGAAGTGCCACGTGTTTCCCGTGTTTAGAACTGTCCCTGCACAAAATAACATTTCTAAAGGGAAAAAAGTCATTTAAAACTGCTTGCGGCTTTAATGCAATGTCTGGTCCCGGTAATATGGATGAAAATCTTTAGGAAAAATGGCATAGCTACCCCATCAACCCCCCCCCCCCACCCCAGCCCATTACCAGCCCCTTTGGGTCTTGTATGGATATTAAGGGGAACCCCGCACACAAAATAAAAAAGGACCTATATACTCTGAACAGCCGTATACAGGCGGTGCATACAAGACAGGGACTGTAGGTTTGTTCTTATGTAGAATCTGTTTATAATTTTGAACAGCTGCATTGTTTAAGTGGAGCTCCATGGCAAATTCCTTTTTTTTAGTTTTTTGTAAAACATAGGGAACGGTTATCACCCCTGTCACATTTTTTTTGCTGTCTGTGCCCCTGTTCAGAACATTTCACCTAACTTTGCGTCCCAATGACAACTGTTTTTGAAATGTGGTGTTTTTATTGAAACAAGGATTGGTGATAAAGCATCAGTAGAGAGGAGACACCTTTCTCCCATATTAATTCTTACAGGAGAGAATTTTCCTTCCAAGGGGTAGATTTCCTCTCACTTCCTGTTGTCTTCTTCCGTTTGCAAGTAGTAGTAGTTTGTAAGTTGGATGTTTGAAAGTAGGGACCTTCCGTATATACTCTGCAGAAATTGGCCCCTTAGGTGTTGGTGTTGGCACAACACTGAAAGCACTCACAGTTATTCTTGGTGGGTGCTGGAACGCCCTTCTGTCAAGTATAATATCAGGAATTGTAATAACATATAATTGTTGATCAGTGGTAGTAAAAATTGGGCCTTTGATGGTGGTGCTGGTGCCCCAACACTGTAAGGCCTGACAGTTACTCTTGGTGGGCGCAGCAATGGTCCCTGCTGTGAATTATTAGATCAATAATTATAATTGCATGCCCCTGTTGAACAGGGGCTGAAAAATAGGGCCTTTGGTGGTGGTGGTGGTGGTGATGGTAGTGCTGGTGCCACAACACTGTAAGGCCTGACAGTTACTCTTGGTGGGCGCAGCAATGCTTCCTGCTGTGAATTATTAGATCAATAATTATAATTGCATGCCCCTGTTGAACAGGGGCTGAAAAATTGGGCCTTTGGTGGTGGTGGTGGTGGTGATGGTGGTGCTGGTGCCACAACACTGTAAGGCCTGACAGTTATTCTTGGTGGGGCAAGCAATGCTCCCTGCTGTGAATTATTAGATCAATAATTATAATTGCATGCCCCTGTTGAACAGGGGCTGACAAATTGGGCCTTTGGTGGAGGTGGTGGTGATGGTGGTGCTGGTGCCACAACACTGTAAGGCCTGACAGTTACTCTTGGTGGGCGCAGCAATGCTCCCTGCTGTGAATTATTAGATCAATAATTATAATTGCATGCCCCTGTTGAACAGGGGCTGAAAAATTGGGCCTTAGGCACTGGTGGCACAACACTGCAACCCCTCACAGATACTGTACTTGGAGCACAGCAATGAGGCCTGTTGCAAAGTATTGCATCAAAAATTTTAATTACACGCCCCTGTTAAACAGGGGCTGAAAAATTGGGCCTTAGCCACTGGTGGCGTCACCCATAAACCAAAATGATCTTCCAAGCTATCATCGTTAATCGTATAATTGAGGAGGAGGAGGAGGATAGCCAGTCAACATAACAGCACAGGCACTCAGCATCAGCATCAGTCTTGAAGGGATGTGACATTTTAAAATCAATTAGTCTGTTATATCAGCATCTGGTGTGTGGTAGCTGGTGGTGATCCAAGACTGGTTCATCTTGATGAAAGTCAGTCGATCAACCGAGTCGGTGGACAGGCGCACCCTGTGATCCGTGACAAATCCTCCAGCAGCACTGAATGTGCGTTCTGAAAGAACGCTGGATGCAGGACAGGCCAGTAGCTCAATTGCATACTGTGCAAGCTCTGGCCAGTGATCCATCCTCAAGACCCAGTAAGCCAGAGGATTTTCGGTGGGGAAGGTGTCCAAGTCTGACCTTGCCCCTAGGTATTCCTGCACCATGTATATCAGACGCTGGCGATGGTTGCTCGAACCGATCATACTTTGGGGCTGCGGACTAAAGAATTGTCTGAACGCATCGGTCAGACGGCCACCTTCCCCACCGCTCCTTCTTTGACTGCCCGAAGCCTCAGCAACTCGTTGTCCAGGACCAGGAGTTTGTAACCTCCCAGTCTCTGGGAACGCGTTGCACAGACCTTTCTGCAAGGCCTCCCGGAGTTGTCTCATCCTCTGCTCCCTCTGCGACGGTACGATAAGGTCCGCAACCTTACCCTTGTACCGTGGATCAAGGAGAGTGGCCAGCCAGTAATGGTCCCTCTCCTTGATCCGAAGAATACGAGGATCCTTCCGCAGACTTTGCAGGATCAGGGAGGCCATGCAGCGTAGGTTAGCTGAGGCATTCAGTCTGGAGTCCTCTGGGTCACTAAGGACGACATGATCCGCAGCCACCTCCTCCCAGCCACGTACAAGTCCACTGGTTTCTTGGGACTGTAAATCATCCCTAAAAGACTGCTGCTGATGATGCTGAGTGCCAGCCTCCACCTCCATGCTGACACAATCCTCCTCCTCCTCTTCTTCCTGTGCGATGGGTGGGACAGAAGGAACACTGTCTGGGTAAAGGGGGCCTTGAGAGGCAAGGAAGTCCTCCTCTTCCTGCCTCTGTTCTGCCTCAAGTGCCCTGTCCATTATTCCACGCAGCGTATGCTCCAACAGGTGGACAAGAGGTACAGTGTCACTGATGCATGCACTGTCACTGCTCACCATCCTCGTGGCCTCCTCAAATGGTGCCAGGACAGTGCATGCATCCCTGATCATGCCCCACTGGCGTGGTGAAAAAAACCCGAGCTCCCCTGACCCTGTCCTGGTGCCGTAGTCGCACAGGTACTCATTGATGGCCCTCTGCTGCGTGTGCAGCCGCTGCAGCATGGCCAACGTTGAGTTCCACCTGGTGGGCATGTCACATATAAGGCGGTTCTTGGGCAGGTTCAACTCCTTTTGAAGCTCAGCCAGGCGAGCACTGGCATTATAAGATCTGCGGAAATGCACACAGACTTTCCTGGCCTGCCTCAGGACATCCTGTAAGCCCGGGTACCTGCCCAAGAACCGCTGCACCACCAGGTTAAGGACGTGAGCCATACAGGGCACATGGGTCAGTTGTCCCTGTCGGAGGGCGGAGAGGAGGTTGGTGCCATTGTCGCAAACCACCATTCCTGGCTTAAGCTGGTGTGGTGTCAACCACCTCTCGGCCTGCCCCTGCAGAGCAGACAGGACCTCTGCCCCAGTGTGGCTCCTGTCCCCCAAACACACCAGCGCAAGCACGGCATGGAATCTTTTTGCCTGCGTACTTGCGTAGCCCCTTGAACGCCTACGGAGCACCGCTGGTTCCGAGGACAAACCACAGGAAGATGCCATGGAGGAAGAAGAAGAGGAGGGGGTGGAGGAGAGAGGTGTGTCACAACCAGTAGTAGCATTTTGGAGGCGTGGCGGTGGAACAACCTCCAACACTACTGCACCTTGTCCTGCATCCTTCCCAGCTGCCAAAAGAGTGACCCAATGGGCCGTGAAAGAAAGGTAACGTCCCTGTCCATGCCTGCTGGACCATGAGTCAGCGGTAATATGCACCTTACCGCTGACCGCCCTGTCCAGCGAGGCCAAGACATTGCCTTCCACATGCCTGTAGAGAGCCGGAATAGCCTTCCGTGCGAAAAAGTGTCATTTGGGAACCTGCCACTGAGGAACCGCACATTGCACAAACTCACGGAAGGGGGCCGAGTCTACCAACTGAAAAGGCAGCAGTTGAAGCGCTAGCAATTTAGCCAAGCTAGCATTCAACCGCTGGGCATGTGGATGGCTGGGAGTGAACTTCTTTCGACGGTCCAGCAGCTGGGGCAGGGAAATTTGCCTGCTAGAATCGGACGTTGGTGTACTGCTAGCAGAGTGCCCGCAAGTACTTGCCTGTGACACACCTAATTCTACACCTTCATTCCTCTCAGAGCAGGTTTCAGAGAGGAGTGAAGGTATAGTGGGGTTGGAGATCCCAGCTGATGCGGTGCAAGAAGAGGTCAGCTTTGTTCTTTGGTGTGGGTCTTTAAGGTAGGCTTGCCAACGAGCTGCATGGCAGGTCAACATATGTCTGATCAAGCATGTGGTGCCCAAGCGGCTGATGTTTTGGCCACGCGATATACGCTTCAGACATATGTTGCAAACAGCAGCTGTGCGATCTGATGCACTCGCCTCAAAAAAGGCCCACACCAAAGAACTTTTTGAATGACGGGCAGAGGCAGCGCCCTGCACAGGCGGAGCTCTGCGGTGTGATTCCGTCGGTGTGCTGCCCATACGCTGGCCACTCAAGGGCATCCTGCCTCGTTGGAGATGTGCCTCCTCCTCATCCTCCTCCTCTCTCCTATTAGGCACCCACGTGGAGTCAGTGACCTCATCACCCCCTCCCTCCTCATCACTGGAGCCAATCTGGCAGTATGCTGCAGCTGCTGGAACATGACTGCCAGATTGGTGTCCTTCTTGAGCATCCCCTCTCTCTGCTCTCACGCTGCTGCCTTCCTCTAGCTGGGTATCATCATCAGATCCTTCCAAACGCTGGGCATCCTCCTGGAGCATGTACCCAACACTGTGCTCAAACAGTTCGGGGGAGGGCATAGTGGGTCTAGGGAAGGATTGACTAATGAAGATAATGATACCAGAGAAGAGGACGCTTTGGCAGCTGCTTTGCCAGTACCCTGAGCCTGGGTGAGAGAGGATGAGGAGGATGAGGTGGGCTTGGTCATCCACTCTACCAAGTCTTCGGCATGATGTGGCTCAACATGTCCAGCTGCCGAAAACAAGGACAAGCGTGTCCCATGGCCATGTGCTGATGACAATGCACCGCGTACACGACCAGCACTGTTGCCCCCAGACACAGAGCCTGCTTGCCCTCTTTTTTTGCCTCCTGACTGTCTGCCTCTCCTTGGTTGCCTTCCAGACATTTTAATGGATGGCCTGCAGGGAGATGGGAAAAACAGCAATAAGGGCTACCTTCAGGTGTATATTGTGCAGGAGGCTTAGCAACAATGACACTGACACTGTCCCCTGCCTATCCTTCTCTGTCCCTAAACACAAGGATTGAAAATATGGTTCAGCAAAAAAGTTTTAGAACAGAATAGCACACTGACACTTTCCCTCACTGTCCTACTCTGTCCCTCCCTACAAACAAGATTTAGCACAGAATAGCACACTGATAATTTCTACGAGTGTCCTTCTCTGTCCCTCAACTCAAGGATTGAAAATATGGAACAGCAAAATTGGTTTAGAACAGAATAGCACACTGTCAGTTTCACTCACTGTCCTACTCTGTCCCTCCCTACAAACAAGATTTAGCACAGAATAGCACACTGATAATTTCTACGAGTGTCCTTCTCTGTCCCTCAACTCAAGGATTGAAAATATGGAACAGCAAAATTGGTTTAGAACAGAATAGCACACTGTCAGTTTCACTCACTGTACCTCTCTGTCCCTCAACTCAAGGATTGAAAATATGGTTCAGCAAAATAGTTTTAGAACACAATAGCACACTGACACTTTCCCTCACTGTACCTCTCTGTCCCTCAACTCAAGGATTGAAAATATGGAACAGCAAAATTGGTTTAGAACAGAATAGCACACTGTCAGTTTCACTCACTGTACCTCTCTGTCCCTCAACTCAAGGATTGAAAATATGGTTCAGCAAAATAGTTTTAGAACACAATAGCACACTGACACTTTCCCTCACTGTACCTCTCTGTCCCTCAACTCAAGGATTGAAAATATGGTTCAGCAAAATAGTTTTAGAACAGAATAGCACACTGTCAGTTTCCCTCACTGTACCTCTCTGTCCCTCAACTCAAGGATTGAAAATATGGAACAGCAAAATTGGTTTAGAACAGAATAGCACACTGTCAGTTTCACTCACTGTACCTCTCTGTCCCTCAACTCAAGGATTGAAAATATGGTTCAGCAAAATAGTTTTAGAACAGAATAGCACACTGTCAGTTTCCCTCACTGTACCTCTCTGTCCCTCAACTCAAGGATTGAAAATATGGAACAGCAAAATTGATTTAGAACAGAATAGCACACTGTCAGTTTCACTCACTGTACCTCTCTGTCCCTCAACTCAAGGATTGAAAATATGGTTCAGCAAAATAGTTTTAGAACACAATAGCACACTGACACTTTCCCTCACTGTACCTCTCTGTCCCTCAACTCAAGGATTGAAAATATGGTTCAGCAAAATTGATTTAGAACAGAATAGCACACTGTCAGTTTCACTCACTGTACCTCTCTGTCCCTCAACTCAAGGATTGAAAATATGGTTCAGCAAAATAGTTTTAGAACACAATAGCACACTGACACTTTCCCTCACTGTACCTCTCTGTCCCTCAACTCAAGGATTGAAAATATGGTTCAGCAAAATAGTTTTAGAACACAATAGCACACTGACACTTTCCCTCACTGTACCTCTCTGTCCCTCAACTCAAGGATTGAAAATATGGTTCAGCAAAATAGTTTTAGAACAGAATAGCACACTGACACTTTCCCTCACTGTACCTCTCTGTCCCTCAACTCAAGGATTGAAAATATGGTTCAGCAAAATAGTTTTAGAACAGAATAGCACACTGTCAGTTTCCCTCACTGTACCTCTCTGTCTCTCAACTCAAGGATTGAAAATATGGAACAGCAAAATAGTTTTAGAACACAATAGCACACTGACACTTTCCCTCACTGTACCTCTCTGTCCCTCAACTCAAGGATTGAAAATATGGTTCAGCAAAATAGTTTTAGAACAGAATAGCACACTGTCAGTTTCACTCACTGTACCTCTCTGTCCCTCAACTCAAGGATTGAAAATATGGTTCAGCAAAATAGTTTTAGAACACAATAGCACACTGACACTTTCCCTCACTGTACCTCTCTGTCCCTCAACTCAAGGATTGAAAATATGGTTCAGCAAAATAGTTTTAGAACAGAATAGCACACTGTCAGTTTCCCTCACTGTACCTCTCTGTCCCTCAACTCAAGGATTGAAAATATGGTTCAGAAAAATAGTTTTAGAACAGAATAGCACACTGTCAGTTTCCCTCACTGTACCTCTCTGTCCCTCAACTCAAGGATTGAAAATATGGAACAGCAAAATTGGTTTAGAACAGAATAGCACACTGTCAGTTTCACTCACTGTACCTCTCTGTCCCTCAACTCAAGGATTGAAAATATGGTTCAGCAAAATAGTTTTAGAACACAATAGCACACTGACACTTTCCCTCACTGTACCTCTCTGTCCCTCAACTCAAGGATTGAAAATATGGTTCAGCAAAATAGTTTTAGAACAGAATAGCACACTGTCAGTTTCCCTCACTGTACCTCTCTGTCCCTCAACTCAAGGATTGAAAATATGGAACAGCAAAATTGGTTTAGAACAGAATAGCACACTGTCAGTTTCACTCACTGTACCTCTCTGTCCCTCAACTCAAGGATTGAAAATATGGTTCAGCAAAATAGTTTTAGAACAGAATAGCACACTGTCAGTTTCCCTCACTGTACCTCTCTGTCCCTCAACTCAAGGATTGAAAATATGGAACAGCAAAATTGGTTTAGAACAGAATAGCACACTGTCAGTTTCACTCACTGTACCTCTCTGTCCCTCAACTCAAGGATTGAAAATATGGTTCAGCAAAATAGTTTTAGAACCGAATAGCACACTGTCAGTTTCCCTCACTGTACCTCTCTGTCCCTCAACTCAAGGATTGAAAATATGGAACAGCAAAATTGATTTAGAACAGAATAGCACACTGTCAGTTTCACTCACTGTACCTCTCTGTCCCTCAACTCAAGGATTGAAAATATGGTTCAGCAAAATAGTTTTAGAACACAATAGCACATTGACACTTTCCCTCACTGTACCTCTCTGTCCCTCAACTCAAGGGTTGAAAATATGGTTCAGCAAAATAGTTTTAGAACAGAATAGCACACTGTCAGTTTCCCTCACTGTACCTCTCTGTCCCTCAACTCAAGGATTGAAAATATGGTTCAGCAAAATAGTTTTAGAACACAATAGCACACTGACACTTTCCCTCACTGTACCTCTCTGTCCCTCAACTCAAGGATTGAAAATATGGAACAGCAAAATTGGTTTAGAACAGAATAGCACACTGTCAGTTTCACTCACTGTACCTCTCTGTCCCTCAACTCAAGGATTGAAAATATGGTTCAGCAAAATAGTTTTAGAACACAATAGCACACTGACACTTTCCCTCACTGTACCTCTCTGTCCCTCAACTCAAGGATTGAAAATATGGAACAGCAAAATTGGTTTAGAACAGAATAGCACACTGTCAGTTTCACTCACTGTACCTCTCTGTCCCTCAACTCAAGGATTGAAAATATGGTTCAGCAAAATAGTTTTAGAACACAATAGCACACTGACACTTTCCCTCACTGTACCTCTCTGTCCCTCAACTCAAGGATTGAAAATATGGTTCAGCAAAATAGTTTTAGAACACAATAGCACACTGACACTTTCCCTCACTGTACCTCTCTGTCCCTCAACTCAAGGATTGAAAATATGGTTCAGCAAAATAGTTTTAGAACACAATAGCACACTGAAACTTTCCCTCACTGTACCTCTCTGTCCCTCAACTCAAGGATTGAAAATATGGTTCAGCAAAATAGTTTTAGAACAGAATAGCACACTGTCAGTTTCCCTCACTGTACCTCTCTGTCCCTACAAACAAGGATTAGCACAGAATAGCACACTGTCACTGACACTCTCCCTACCTATCCTTATTTGTCCCTAAACACAAGGAATCCAGGATTAGTAAAGAAAAAAAAATGACACTGTCCCTGCCTATGCTTCTCTTTCCCTGCTCCGGAACACACTACACAAGGCCGCCGCGCTGGCGGCCTTTTATAGTGTGGGGCGTGTACTAAACCCCATCAGCAATAATTGGCCACAGGCATCCTGCCTGTGGCCAATCATTGCTCTCCTCGCTGCCGGCGCTGTGATTGGCCAAGCATGCGGGGTCACAGTGCATGCTTGGCCAATCACAGCGCCTGGATGACACTGCGATGGCATAGTGCATTGTGGGTCGTTCGCGTCACTCGAATTTGGCGCGAACGGCCCAAATCGTTCGATCTTCGTCGAACGATCGAACAGCCGATGTTCGAGTCGAACGTATGTTCGACTCGAACACGAAGCTCATCCCTATTATCCGTTAATTAGGAGTGACTAGGCAGAAAAACTTGTAAAAAGTGTTGCATCACACCTTCTACAGTACCGCCCAGGGGGCGGACCCTCTGGGTATACCCTCTCAGTCTGCATCTTCGCAGATCAGTTCGTCAAAAAGCAGTACAAACTTAAAAGGAGGGGTGGGTGCTGTGTCGGTCCATGGACTCAGAGAAAAGGATTTTACGGTGAGTAAAAAATCCTATTTACTCTTTCGTCCATGGACCGACACAGCTTCTCTATTGACAAAGTGGGACGTCCCAAAGCAGTGTCAGAGAAAAAAACGAGGGGTGGTAACAGCATAAAAACAAACTTCACCCCAAAACACAAAAACAGCACTCCTCCAACGGAGGAGTTGCAACTCTAAACAGCCGCTTGCAAAACCTTGCGGCCGAAAGAGGCATCCGAAGATGCACCTACATCAACCTTGTAGAATTTTGTGAAAGTGTGAGCGGACGACCAAGTCGCCGCTTTACATAGTTGGGAAACAGACGCTTGATGTCGGAAAGCCCAAGAGGCACCTATTGCCCTGGTCGAATGCGCCGTGACAGGAAAGGGGGGCGCCTGACCCTTTAAGGCGTAAGCCTGGATTACTATCTGTCGGATCCACCTAGAGATGGTGGCCGATGAGACTGCTTGGCCCTTCTTGGGACCAGCCACCGAAACAAACAGTGAGTCTGACTTCCGGAACAGGGAAGTAGCAGATAGGTATACTCTCAAAGCTCGGACAACGTCCAAGGAATGCAACGCCGACTCCTTAGGATTCGACGGCTGAGGACACAAGGATGGAAGTACAATGTCTTTGTTGAGATGAAAAGCCGAAACGACCTTCGGAAGAAAGGAAGGCTGCGGCCGCAGCACCACCTTATCCTTGTGGAAAATCAAATAGGGAGCCTTGCAGGACAAGGCTGCCAGCTCAGAGACTCGTCTAACTGACGTAACAGCCACCAAAAAGACCACTTTCTGAGAAAGTGTCAACAGGGGAATATCTCTAATATTCTCAAACGGTGCCTTCTGAAGCACCGAGAGGACCAGGTTCAAGTCCCACGGAGGTAACGGGGGACGGACCGGAGGGGCCACATGTCGGACCCCCTGCACAAATGTACTCACGAGAGAGTGAGTCGCCAGTGGTCGCTGAAAAAAGACAGCCAGGGCAGATATCTGTCCCTTAATCGTACTTAGGGCAAGCCTTTGGTCCACCCCATGCTGTAAAAACAGCAGGATTCTGGAAACCAAATAGGTACGCGGATGCTATTTCATTTCCTCACACATGGAGATGTAGGCCCTCCAAGTGCGGTGATAGACCTTCCTAGAGGACGGTTTTCGAGCACTTCTCATAGTAGAGATTACTGAGTCTGACAGGCCCCGGTCTTTCAGTACCTGGTTCTCAACAGCCATGCCGTTAAAGCCAATGACTGTAAAGCAGGATGGAATATGGGACCTTGCGATAGCAGGTCCTTCCGTAGTGGTAGGCGCCAGGGGACGTCTGCTACCAGACGTACTAGATCGGCGTACCAAGGACGCTGAGGCCAATCTGGAGCGATTAGGATCATTGGAATTCCCTCTGCCTCCACTCTGCGGAGCAGAAGAGGAAGAAGCCTTAAGGGAGGGAAGGCATAGATTAGCCGATACTGACCCCACGATGCTACCAACGCGTCCGTTGCGTCTGCCCATGGGTCTCTTGACCGGGCCACAAATCTCAATACCTTCCGATTGAGTCGGGAAGCCAGAAGATCTACGTCTGGTGTGCCCCATCTTTGGCAGAGGAGTTGGAACACCTCCGGGTGTAAGGACCATTCTCCCTGGTCCAGCATCTGGCGGCTCAGGTAGTCCACCTGCCAGTTTTCCACACCCGGAATGTACACAGCCGACAGTGCCGGTACGCTCCTCTCTGCCCACTTCAGGATGCGAGCGATCTCCGATGCTGCAGCTGAGCTTCTTGTTCCTCCTTGATGATTGACATATGCCACTGCTGTGGCGTTGTCTGACTGGATCCTGACTGGACGCCCTTGCAGTCTCTGAGACCATTTGAAGAGGCACAGCTTGATCGCCCGGATCTCCAGGACATTGATCGGCAGGAGGGCTTCCTCTGGGGTCCAGCGACCCTGCGCCGACTGGACACCCCAGACTCCCCCCCAACCTGTAAGGCTGGCGTCCGTCGTGATCACTATCCAGTAAACCGGAAGAAATTACTTCCCGGCCATTAGAGCCGGTGCTGTCAGCCACCATACCAGGGATCTCCTGACTAGGTGGCTCACTCGGATTTGATAATCCAGAGATGAAGGGCATCTGTTCCATCTGGACAGAACTTCCTTCTGTAACACTCGAGTGTGGTATTGAGCATATGGGACCGCCTCGAAGGAGGCTACCATGAGGCCCAACACTCGCATGCAAAAACGGAGTGACGACAAATTCCTGGAAGTCAGCTGCCGTACTGCAGCCCGGAGGGTCTGCAACTTCTCCACAGGGAGGAATACCTTTGCCTCTGAGGAATCCAGAATCAACCCCAGGTACACTAGGCGTTGAGTGGGCACCAATTCTGACTTTTGCGTGTTTAGTATCCAACCACAGTCTCGAAGAGTCTGACAGGTAATGGACACGCTTACCTCTAATTCTGAGCTTGAAGGGGCCTTCAGCAGAAGGTCGTCCAAGTAACCTGTGATAGCGATACCCCGCTGTCTTAGAAGTGCCAGAATTGGAGCGAGCACCTTGGTGAACGTCCTGGGTGCTGAGGCAAGGCCAAACGGGAGGGCCACAAACTGGTAGTGGTTCTTCCCGATAGCAAATCGCAGAAACCTCTGGTGTCTGGAGTATATGGGGACATGCAGGTATGCGTCCTTGATGTCCAAGGAGGCCAGAAAGTCCCCCGGATGGAGAGCTGTGACTACAGATCGAACCGACTCCATCCGAAATCTTTGTACCTTCACAAAGCAATTGAGGGCTCTGAGATCCAAGATTGGACGAACCCCCTCCTTCTTCGGCACAATGAACAGATTTGAGTAAAAACCCTGACCCCGTTCCTGTTCTGGAACTGGAATAACTACCCCGCGTTCCAGTAGACCCTGGACCGCCCCATACAGGACCTCCCGACGGGTCGGTAGTAGCTGGAGATTGGAGGTGATGAATCTGTCTGGTGGACAAGAGAGAAATTCTATCTTGTAGCCTGAGGAGATTACTTCGCAAACCCACCTGTCGGAGACTAGAGCAGTCCACTGAGTCGCGAATTTGCGAAGACGTCCCCCCACCCGAGAGCTGGGTGGGGGCGGACCTTCATGTGGACGCAGATTTGTCCGCAGGCTTGTTGGGTCTGCGGGACCAAGGACGCTTCTGTCCTTGGGCAGGCGCTTTATCGGCCTGGGGTCTTTTCCCTGTCGCCTTAAGGGGGCGAAAAAACCGCTTACGTGCAGTAAAGGAGGGCCCTTGCCCTTGGTGTGGTCCCTTACCTTTGCTAGTTTGGGGAAGCAAAGTGCTCTTACCTCCTGTGGCATCCTTGATGATGTCATCCAGAGAAGCCCCAAAAAGTCTGTCGCCCTTAAAAGGCAGATCCAACAGGGCTTTCTTGGAAGTCTGGTCCGCAGACCAGCCCTTTAGCCAGATCAGGCGGCGTATTGCTACTGCATAAACCGAAGCTCTTGACAGCAGGGGAATAGTATCCATGTCTGACTCGCAGACAAACTTAAGGCCCTGGACCAACTGGTCGGCCAAAGTTATCTCATTAGGAGGAGCATCTCGCTCCTTTAACCCCTGGAGTAGCAATTTTGCCCATTCAGTAAGTGTCTGAGACACTAGGGCCCCCGCCAATGCCGGGCGTACTGCCGAGCCTACCACTGAGTATAGGTAGCGAGCGAGTGCTTCAGCCTTCTTATCCACAGGGTCCTTGAAAACAGGAGCCCCTTCTACTGGAATAGTGGTGGCTCTATTAAGTCTGGACACCGAAGGGTCCACTATAGGGGGAGAGGTCCATATCTTCAGAAAACTCTCCTCAAAGGGGTACCGTACTGCAAACCTCTTTGGGGCTGTAATGAGCCTCAGTGGGTTCTCCCATTCCTTGTATAAGAGTTTGTCAAAATAAGACACACAAGGGAACACCTTAGCAGTGCGGGCAGGTTTACGAAACCGAAAGGGGACTGGAGTATCTGCTACTTCTGCAGTCTTTTCCAACTTTAGCGTATCCCGCACTGCAGTAATAAGGTCAGATACCAAAGCCGTCTCGCGTACTGACCTGGACTTGGAGTCCTCCTCACTGTCCGATCGGTCACGGTCTGCAGTCTCTGATGCATCAGAATCTGGGCCATGAGCCGTAGCTGGACCTGGTTCTGCATCAGAAATATCCCCAGAAGATTGCAGGGGACGGGGGCGTTTATTACCTCCTGTATTCCCGTGTGCTGCTTCCACCCTGGCAGCAAACGCCTCTAGGATTGCCGACATAGCGTCCATAGACACCTCAGGGACACCAGCTGCTAAATCTGGTGTTTCAGGGGAGAAGACATCTGGCTCAGATGCCATGCTGACCACACGCTGACACCCACAGGGCTCCAGGCAAGATATCAATAGGCCATCCTCCTGTGCTGCAGAGAGGCTGGGTCACCCAGAGAACTCACCACCCTGGATAGGTACTGCTATGCTGCGCCTGTGATGCTGTCCCTCTGCTGCTGTGTCAGTCTGCTTCTTTTATCAGCACTTCCTGTGTGAATTTTCGCGCCAGTGTAATGCACCCTAGAGGCCGGAGGCTCTCGAAAAATGGTTGCCAAAAACGTCTGTATGGAAGATAATGTGGGCTCTAAGAAAATGGCCGCCGACAGAAGATAGAGGTCAAGCAGCCATAGCCCACAAAAAGATGGCCGCCGAACGGCAATATCTGCATACAGGGTGGACAAACATGGCCGCCGATCAGCTGATAGGGGCCAGTGGGTGTGGCCGAACCACAGGAAGATGGCCGCCGGGCAGTCACAAGAGGCCAAACTTGGCATGGACAACCTCAAAATGGCCGCCGACAGCATGGAGGAGGAAGGACACAAACACAGGTGAGAAAAAATGACATTTCTTTTAAATGTTAGTTACAGCCAGCTCCGCTCCAGTGGGACCCCCTAGGTGACCCCCAGCACCCAGCAACCTTTAGCTAGAAGCCCAGGGAGGAGGGAAAGGCAGGGAGAGAGGGAAGAAAGGGGCCACAACCACTTACTTGATCTCTCCAGGAATGTCCAGCTAAATCACCCAGCCGAGGCAGGGGAGTTTTACTTACCTATCCTGCATGTATTCTGCTGGAAGACATTCCAAACAGATCATCGTCCGCGCACGGAAGGTGACTGTTGGCCAGGCATGCTGTGATTGGACCCAGAAGGAACGATCATATGTATGCCCTGGAGCATGACGCTCACCGGACAGGCTGCTGCGACTCGGCCGTAAGGTCAGCTGAAGCTGAGCGGTCTGATGCAAGCCTTGGAGCGTAAGCTCACCGGCCAGGCTGCTGCGACTCGGCCGTAAGGTCAGCCGAAGCTGAGCGGTCCGATGCAGGCCCTGGAGCATAAGCTCACCGGCCACCCGTGGAGCGACGGGCATGTCGTGGAAAACCCAGCGCGTAGCTGGGGTCGGCACACGCTCGATGGCCGAAACTGGGGAGACTACAAGGATCGAGGATCCAGCCTGTCACCCAGTCGGCAGTTGATCGAAGATCGCAGGAAACAACAAATGTAGCAAAAAAAAAAATATATATATATATATATATCTTTTTTCCCTGGACCAATGGGCCCGAAGGTAGCTATGTCCTACTCCTTGCTAGACAGAAAAAAACTGATCTGCGAAGATGCAGACTGAGAGGGTATACCCAGAGGGTCCGCCCCCTGGGCGGTACTGTAGAAGGTGTGATGCAACACTTTTTACAAGTTTTTCTGCCTAGTCACTCCTAATTAACGGATAATACCCACTTTGTCAATAGAGAAGCTGTGTCGGTCCATGGACGAAAGAGTAAGGAAGATTCACATGCACTTTATTGATTGGACACTTAATAGATATTATTTTTGATGGATTATATATACAATCTTTACACATTATGTATACTTTATGATTGTGTTTGCTGACACTGTTTGATGCACTTTTAGCATTTGCACTTTAAAGATTTTTTTATCTTGAGAGAGAGCGCGGTTCCAATTAATTAATTTGTAATTGATTTTTTCTTCACATATAGCAGTGGTGGCTGGTGTTTTTTTATTTTGGGGGGTGGGCGGCAAATGCCCCCCCCCCCGTTGGTCCGTTGGCGGCACCCCCCACCCGGGAGGACAGCCGGGACAGCACAGTCCCGCACTTACCCCATCTAGGAAGTGGGCGGGCAGCGTGTCCGGCGGCTTTCTTCTGCCTCCTTTGGTGTGGATCACGGCGCCTTCTGTGGTGCATCCCCTCCTCCTCCTAGGTGTCCAATAGGATCGCCTGACCTTACAGCCAATTGGGAAACAATTGGGAATCAGATCCACGCTTCCTGATTGGCGTAGAGGGGATTTAGTGCTAGAAAATCGAAAATTCACTTGCTTTTCTAACACACCTGGGCAATGCTCTGCGCTCCAAGTCCACCCTATTTTGAAGCCTTTTAGATCCTATGGCTCTAATCAGGTGCTTAAAAAAAAAAAAACACCTCCGCCGCTGGTATTTAGGCACCCGCCATCCTGAAAGGGGCCGGACGCACGAATAGGGGGTGGCCGCGGATAGATTCATGCTATGCATGAATCTATCCATTAACCATATAGGGGTAGGTGTGGATAGAGAGCCTGTGCGCCCTTAATGGAAGGGCCGCCCCTGCCATATAGTGAACGCTGTGTTGAGTTATTCACTTTAAGGTCACCATAGAGAACAAGGGGGCACTCTTTACATTTCGAGGAAAGGAGATTTCCTCTCCAAATACAGAAAGGTTTCTTCACAGTAAGAGCAGTGAGAATGTGGAATAGACTCCCTCCAGAGGTGGTTCTGGCCAGCTCAGTAGATTGTTTTAAAAAAGGCCTGGATCATTTCCTAAATGTACATAATATAACTGGGTACTAACATATATAGGTAAAGGTGATCCAGGGAAAATCCGATTGCCTGTTCATGGATGAGGAAGGAACCAGATGAAAATAGAAGAAAGAAAGAAATAAGGAAACAATACAGCCATCACATGTAAGAATTGGTAAGCTCCAATGTAATAAATGTTTGCTTTTGGGTTTAACACATCTTTAAAGGGGTGGAGATTGCCTAACAGTTGCTATGTGTATGACCAGGCTAAGGTTCCATTAGATTGAGCGTTTTTTTCCCCCCCAATTTTATCATTTTTAACATTTAAAATAACAGTAGAAACTGACCGGCCTAAATGCCATGGGCCGCAAATAGACTCCTACCAATCAATCTGTTTTGCGTCTGTAAAAAAAACACCTCAGAGATTGCTGCCGTGCCCTGGACCACTAGGTCTTTTCTCCGTGAGGTGGCTCCGGCCTCTGCGACTTGCTGACACGGTTTTTCTCTTCTTGCCGACACCTCATTACTATAGACTTCCAGTGACAAAATGTGAATCACATATAAACTGCAAGCTATTTGATAGTAAAAAAAAACAGTTGAAACTGGCTCATACTAAAATATTGCTGTCCAGCAGTATGTTCATTTTAAAGTTTATCTAAAGCCTAAACATTATGTTTCATTTCAGATAGACACCTGAAACACCTATCGGTATTTTTTATTTTTTTTTGCTATCTGCGCCCCATTGAGGACATTTCCCTTCACTTACTGTCCTGCAGACAAAACAGGAAGTGGGAGGCACTCTCTCCTAAATTAGGAATATATCATTAGGACTCATTCACACTTCCTTGTTGTGGTAACATGAGCATTACCACAACCAAGGGCAGCACAATGTGTGTGTGTTCATTTTGAATAGCACAGCAATGAAAGTTGTAGGTGTATTCTAGTGCACCAGAGTACCTCCAGCACAGGACATATTTTTGAACTTTGAACGGGTTGCCCAAAGCAGAGCACCTCAATGAAAACACATGTGCCATGTCGCACTGCCTGGTTAACGCAGAACAAGTATCCCCACCAGAAGATTTCCCTTCTATTGTTGTTCTGGTGACAACTCAAACTTTTGGATTTCCCACACTAATTTATCCTGGGGACAAAGGTCACAGCACAAATACATTTTCCTACTGGGGACACAGCCAGCAACAGAGTTCAAAGTCTCATGACAAGTCGCGCCTCATTAACCTGTTGCCGACTGCCCCGCTTACATTTACTGCGGGGCGGCAGCTCCTTTGCGCAGAATCACATACAGGTACGTGATTCTGCACTTCTGGGTCTGTGGCATGCACACGCGCCACAAGCAATCTGCTCCCACTGTGCTTGAACACAGCGGGACCCGATCATTCCCAATAGAGGCAGAACGCTGCACTGCATATGTAAACAAGGCAGATCGCCATTCTGTTAGTAGGGAAGACAGAGATCCTGTGTTTCTGCTAAATAGGAACACGGATCTCTGCCTTCCCACAGTTAAAGCATCCCCCACAGTTAGCAAGCACTCCCTAGGGACACATTTAACCCTTTGATTGCACCTGATGTTAACCCCTTCCCTGACAGTGTCATTAGTACAGTGACAGCGCATGTTTTTTAGTACTGATCACTGTATTGGTGTCACTGGTCCCCAAAAAAGTATCAAAAGTGTCACTTAGTGTCCGATTTGTCCACCGCAATGTCGCAGTCCCGTTATAAGTCGCTGATCGCCGCCATTACTAGAAAAAATCATTCCATAAAAATATCCCATAGTTTGTAAACTTTTGCGCAAACCAATCAATATACACTTATTGGGATTTTTTTACCACAAATATGTAACAAAATACATATTGGCCTAAATTGATGAAGAAATTTGATTTTTTTGCATTTTTTTGGATGTGTTTTGTAGCAGAAAGTAAAAAATATATTTATTTTTTTTCAAAATTGTCGGCCTCTTTTTGTTTATAGCCCAAAAAATAAAAACCACAGAGGTGAGCACATACCACCAAAAGTGGGAAAAAGAGGACATTGATTTTATTTGATTACAGCGACCGCACAATTGTCAGTTAAAGTAGTGCAGTGCCGTATCGCAAAAAGTGGCCTGGCCATGAAGGGGAGTAAATCCTTCCGGAGCTGAAGTGGTTAAATGCAAAGAAACCATTCTAATCTGTGCAACTTAAGTCGCTCCGACTTAGAAAAAGGTTCCTGCACTACATTTGGTGCGACTTTAATATGACTTGCATTGACTTCTGTTAAAGAAGTCGTATGCAAGCCGCGATGACGTCGCGCAGGGATGTCGGATTCAAAGTCGCGTGAAAGTCGCACAACTTTGAAGTTGTGGCAGTGTGAACCTAGGCTTAACCTACTATGATACATGATACAATGGAAATTGTTACAAACGCTGAACTCATATAGACTCAATTTACCAGACTGTAAATTCCTGCTCAAACATTGTAAACATTTATCCTTTGATTAGTCCAAAGCCTTCTTGTCTGGATAGATCAAATCAATACAATGTCTAAATGACTTCCTTTATTTTTATTGTTGCAGTTCTATATTCACCAAACTCACATGCTGTCCTTATAGGCTCTCCACCAGACTCTGGAAAAAGTGACCTTATGGTGGGCGTAGAGTGATGATGATCTCACTAACACCGACAAAGCTGACAGCCATGTATTCTCTGCCCATACATTATACAATTTCCTTTAGATTTTCCTTTAATTATGTAGTGCAAGGGCCTGCCTGAATGAAATTGAAAGTGTTTAGGTCTGACCTCATATTATATGGTTTTGGTAAATCTAAAGGAAAACTGTATAAGAAAATTGTATAATGTGTGGCCAGCCTGATGCCCCGTACACACGATCGGATTTCCGATGGAATAAAATCAAATGGATTTTTCCATCGGAATTCCGATGAAGCTGACTTCCATCAGTCTTGCCTACACACCATCAGTAAAAAATCCGACCGTCCCAAACGCCGTGACGTAAAACACTTCGAAGAGCCGAGAAAAATTAAGTTCAATGCTTCTGAGCATGCGTCGACTTGATTCTGAGCATGCGTGGGTTTTTTTTCCGATGGAGTTCCACACAGACGATCGGAATTTGCTATCGTTTTTTTTTTTATTTAAAACATGTTCTATTTTCTTATACCGATGGAAAAAAGACCGATGGGGCCCACACACGATCGGTTTGTCCAATGAAAAAAGACCATCGGTCTTTTTTCATCAGAAAAACCGATCGTGTGTACGCGGCATAAGGCTCCTTTTATGCTCCTTTCAATCTGCGGTGGGTCGCTTTTCAGAGTGCAGTGAAAGGAGGTTTGCAACCGTTCAGGAGGCAAAACTGCTGCCTCCTGTTGCCTGTAGGGATGCACTGATATATCGTCTGAAAATAGGGTTATCAACGCTTTGCCAATAGGAAAAAAGGTGCCGATAATGGCCGCCGAAAATTATTGGGCGAAAATAAGTGCCGATAATAGCCAAAAATAAATTTAAATACATTTAAATTCAGGATATTATTAAAAAGTCTAATATAATACAATTTTATTATATTTTTTCAAAACTGTCCATTTCGGTTCCAGTTTTCGGCCAAGTGCATCCTGAATTTTCAGTTTCGGTTCAGAATTTTCATTTCGGTGACCACTAGTTGCCTGTTTTTTTTTTTTTGGGCTTTTTTTTTTAATACTGAAATGGAATGTTGCATTACAGAAATGCACCGCATCTGCAAGTGAAGAATCCCAATCATGTACAGTGCATGCTGCCTGTTAATCTCTGCATGCAACGGCAAAAACTTTACCAACGGTATTGGAGCCAAATGACAACCAGGCAATGGTCATTCTAAAGGCCCGTACACATGATCGTATATTCCGACAACAATTGTGTGATGGACCTGTTTTGTCAGATAATCCGACCGTCTGTATGCTCCATCGGACAATTGTTGTCGGAAATTCCGACAACAAACGTTGGATAGTCATGCTCTCAAATTGTCCGACAACAAATGTGTTTCGTCTGATTATCCGATTGTGTGTACACAAGTCCGTCGGACTAAAATCCAAAGTACAAACACGCATGCTCCGAACCAATGCTAACCATCAGACATTAGCAGAAGTTGCCCGAAGGGTGGCGCTAAAGAGCTGAAAAACAACGTAGTTTGGTGTATGTTGGTGGAAAAAGTTCTGCCGTCTGTATGCAGAACAAGTTGACGACCAACGTCCTTTGGACAAAAATCCACGGATTTGTCCAATGGAAATCTGATCGTGTGTACGAGGCTTAAGAGGTCAAAAATTCCATCTCACATATTTGTCTCATGGCGGGTTTCCTTAAAGGTGCTCTTTTCATTGTGGCTCCCACTCACAACAGAGAACATTAGAATCCTACACAAGCACATAAACAAATGCTCTGATTCCTGGGACTTAAGCTTGCCTTACACATGTAGAACTTCATTTGATTATATAAAGGATTACCTAAGAGCAATAGAAAAAAATCAAGGGACCAGGAAGGCAAATGTTTCTTGATTCTACTGGGAATGAACAAAGTTCTAATCCTTAAATTTGCTACAAGCTGATAAAAATCATAACTAGTCTTATGCTCATGTGCTTGTCAAGGTTAAGGCAGAAGTTGAACATTCATTCTACGAAAATCGAGATGTTGATATGGTACTAAGAAAAGCCATCCAAAATCAGTCAAGTCCATGAAGGCACCAACACATGGTCAGACAAATGATTTTTATATTTTCTTGTCTGAATGTTTGAATGAGATTCTTCAGGTGTAAGGCTAGCTTTACCATACTACCTAGGAGGACCACAGACTAGTAGAATTACTAGTTATTATTAGTTATTATTTATGAAATGGAATTGCATCTAGTACGATGGGTCTGATCACTGGGAGTGGCAGCCTCAATCCTGCCACTATACCCTTCACTCTTCCAACCATGGGCCAGCCATGAACATGTCCAATTGTACAGTGTATATATTGTCCTACGTCTATTATGATGGGTCTGAACACTCCTCCAACCATGGACTGGTCATTAACCTATCCAGATATATAGGTTCTAAATTGTTCCACATCTAGTATGATGGGTCTGAACACGCCTCCAACCATGGACTGACCATTAACCTGTCCAGTTATACAGTACTCTCAATGCTCCAGATCTAGTATAATGGGTATGAACACTCGCCAAACATGGGCTGGCCATGAACCTGTCCAGTTATGCAGTATCCTCAATGCCCCAGATCTATTATGATGGGTATGAACGCTCTCCAAACATGGACTGCCCATGAACTTGTCCAGTTATACAGTGTTCTCACTGCCCCAGATCTAGTATGATGGGTCTGAACACTCCTCCAACCATGGGCTGGTCATGAACCTATCCAGATATATAGTGTCTAAATTGCTCCACATCTAGTATGATGAGCCTGAACATGCCTCCAACCTTGGACTGGCCATGATCCTGTCCAGTTATACAGTGCCCTCAATGCCCCAGATCTAGTATGATGGGTATGAACACTCTCCAAACATGGACTGCCCATGAACTTGTCCAGTTATACAGTGCCCTCAATGCCCCAGATCTAGTATAATGGGTATGAATACTCTCCAAACATGGGCTGGCCATGAACTTGTCCAGTTATACAGTGTCCTCACTGCCCCAGATCTAGTATGATGGGTCTGAACACTCCTCCAACCATGGGCTGGTCATGAACCTATCCAGATATATAATGTCTAAATTGCTCCACATCTAGTATGATGAGCCTGAACATGCCTCCAACCTTGGACTGGCCATGATCCTGTCCAGTTATACAGTGCCCTCAATGCCCCAGATCTAGTATGATGGGTATGAACACTCTCCAAACATGGACTGCCCATGATCCTGTCCAGTTATACAGTGCCCTCAATGCCCCAGATCTAGTATGATGGGTATGAACACTCTCCAAACATGGACTGCCCATGAACTTGTCCAGTTATACAGTGCCCTCAATGCCCCAGATCTAGTATAATGGGTATGAATACTCTCCAAACATGGGCTGGCCATGAACTTGTCCAGTTATACAGTGTCCTCACTGCCCCAGATCGACTATGATGGGTCTGAACACGCCTCCAACCTTGGACTGGCCATGATCCTGTTCAGTTAATCAGTGTCTTCATTGCTCTAGATCTAGTATAATGGGTCTGGTCAATCCTCCAACTATAGGCTGTCCATGAATTTATCCAGATATACAGTATCTGCTCTGTCCCAGATCTAGTATAATGGGTATGAATACTCTCCAAACATGGGCTGGCCATGAACTTGTCCAGTTATACAGTGTCCTCAATGCCCCAGATTAACTATGATGGATCTCAACACGCCTCCAACTATGGGCTGGCAATAAACCTGTTTGGTAATTAAAAAAGAATGAAGATAACATTCTTTAAAATACCAAACAGAATACAGATAGAGAGATTTTTTAATACCCCACTACAGTTCAAGAAGGACCATTTCCCTTTACAGTACTTGGCCATAGTTTATTGGGGGTTTTCCTTTCCCTGGAAGACTGGAATAGCTAGGGTTCCCTCAGGACACAAGGTCCTTCTTTGTATTCTTTTTAAGGGATCAGTCCACCCAAAACTGATATTTCAGTTTGTGATCAATGCTAGATAATTTATTTAATTCTTTCAGGAACATGGGGGCTCACTTTTGGAGTATTCAAGACATATCAGTAGCCAGGGACTGGCTAGCCTCCCAGGCTCCATATAGAACTAAAATATCACTTTTTATGAGGAAGACGGGGGGACTGACCTTTTGGGTTGAGCTGGACGAGGATGTGCCTTTTTCAATCCTAAATATGTATATAGATTACTTAGCTTAGATTCACTGAACATTACATGAGACCCAAATACAGTAAAGGAACTGTATGTCACCACATACAGATATTTAGATAAGCTAGTGTCATTGTTGCCCAGCAGGGAAAGTATATCTATAGACTTAAAATAAGTAGACAGACTGTAATCTTAAAAAGGGGGCAGGAAGCTCAAACCTATGTCATTTACCAACTGTGCTACTCAGACATGCTCATAGTGCCTTATATATAAGTATAAGAGCATTAGAAAACAGTGATTGGGAGACTCTAAGGATGCCTCCACTCCAGCCAGACACAATCTAATGCAACACTCCCTCGAGATCAGTCCTAATAGCTTAATAACAGGTAGACTGCAGTTCCTGGGCAGATAAGCTGCCCTGCGCTGTCCTGGGATGTGGTGTGCATACGAATGCCTGCTGTCTCCATAGACGCTGTGCTGATCCATCAGCAGCATTAGCATTCCTATCCCTGGCTGTCACAGTGTTCTCAGCCCTGTACATCAGAGTGATCTCAGCCTTGGCCATTACAGTGTTCTCAGCCTTGGCCATCACAGTGTTCTCAGCCCTGGCCACTACAGTGTTCTCAGCCCTGGCCACTACAGTGTTCTCTGCCCTGTACATCAGAGTGATCTCACTTCTCAGCCTTGGCCATCACAGTGTTCTCAGCCCTGGCCATCACAGTGTTCTCAGCCTTGGCCATTACAGTGTTCTCAGCCTTGGCCATCACAGTGTTCTCAGCCCTGGCCACTACAGTGTTCTCAGCCCTGGCCACTACAGTGTTCTCTGCCCTGTACATCAGAGTGATCTCACTTCTCAGCCCTGGCCATCACAGTGTTCTCTGCCCTGGCCATCACAGTGTTCTCTGCCCTGGCCATCACAGTGTTCTCGGCCCTGTACATCAGAGTGATCTCACTTCTCAGCCCTGGCCATCACAGTGTTCTCTGCCCTGGCCATCACAGTGTTCTCGGCCCTGTACATCAGAGTGATCTCACTTCTCAGCCCTGGCCATCACAGTGTTCTCTGCCCTGTACATCAGAGTGATCTCACTTCTCAGCCTTGGCCATCATAGTGTTCTCAGCCCTGTACATAAGAGTGTTCTCACTTCTCAGCCCTGGCCATCACAGTGTTCTCAGCCCTGGCCATCACAGTGTTCTCGGCCCTGTACATCAGAGTGTTCTCACTTCTCAGCCCTGGCCATCACAGTGTTCTCAGCCCTGGCCATCACAGTGTTCTCAGCCCTGGCCATCACAGTGTTCTCTGCCCTGTACATCAGAGTGATCTCACTTCTCAGCCCTGGCCATCATAGTGTTCTCAGCCCTGGCCATCACAGTGTTCTCAGCCCTGTAAATCAGAGTGTTCTCACTTCTCAGCCCTGTACATCACAGTGTTCTCAGCACTGTACATCAGAGTGATCTCACTTTTCAGCCCTGGCCATCACAGTGTTCTCAGCCCTGGCCATCACAGTGTTCTCAGCCCTGGCCATTACAGTGTTCTCAGCCCTGGCCATCACAGTGTTCTCAACCCTGGCCATCACAGTGTTCTCAGCCCTGGCCATCACAGTGTTCTCAGCCCTGGCCATCACAGTGTTCTCAGCCCTGGCCATCACAGTGTTCTCAGCCCTGGCCATTACAGTGTTCTCAGCCCTGGCCATCACAGTGTTCTCAGCCCTGGCCATCACAGTGTTCTCAGCCCTGGCCATCACAGTGTTCTCAGCCCTGGCCATTACAGTGTTCTCAGCCCTGGCCACAACAGTGTTCTCAGCCCTGGCCACTACAGTGTTCTCAGCCCTGGCCATCACAGTGTTCTCAGCCCTGGCCATCAGA
This sequence comes from Rana muscosa, assembly GCA_029206835.1. Taxonomy (NCBI): domain Eukaryota; kingdom Metazoa; phylum Chordata; class Amphibia; order Anura; family Ranidae; genus Rana; species Rana muscosa. Next base: position 1,029,391,262 of record CM055116.1, read on the forward strand.
GTGATCTCACTTCTCAGCCCTGGCCATCACAGTGTTCTCAGCCCTGTACATCACAGTGTTCTCAGCCCTGTACATCAGAGTGATCTCACTTCTCAGCCCTGGCCATCACAGTGTTCTCAGCCCTGGCCATCACAGTGTTCTCTGCCCTGTACATCAGAGTGATCTCACTTCTCAGCCCTGGCCATTACAGTGTTCTCAGCCCTGTACATCAAAGTGATCTCACTTCTCAGCCCTGGCCATCATAGTGTTCTCAGCCCTGGCCATCACAGTGTTCTCAGCCCTGGCCATCACAGTTTTCTCAGCCCTGGCCATCACAGTGTTTTCAGCCCTGGCCATCACAGTGTTCTCAGCCCTGGCCATCACAGTGTTCTCAGCCCTGGCCATCACAGTGTTCTCAGCCCTGGCCATTACAGTGTTCTCAGCCCTGGCCATTACAGTGTTCTCAGCCCTGGCCACTACAGTGTTCTGAGCCCTGGCCATTACAGTGTTCTCAGCCCTGGCCACTACAGTGTTCTCAGCCCTGGCCACTACAGTGTTCTCAGCCCTGGCCACTACAGTGTTCTCAGCCCTGGCCACTACAGTGTTCTCAGCCCTGGCCACTACAGTGTTCTCAGCCCTGGCCAGCCACTACATTGTTCTCAGCCCTGGCCATCACAGTGTTCTCAGCCCTGGCCATTACAGTGTTCTCAGCCCTGGCCACTACAGTGTTCTCAGCCCTGGCCACTACAGTGTTCTCAGCCCTGGCCATCACAGTGTTCTCAGCCCTGGCCATCACAGTGTTTTCAGCCCTGGCCATCACAGTGTTCTCAGCCCTGGCCATCACAGTGTTCTCAGCCCTGGCCATTACAGTGTTCTCAGCCCTGGCCATTACAGTGTTCTCAGCCCTGGCCACTACAGTGTTCTGAGCCCTGGCCATTACAGTGTTCTCAGCCCTGGCCATTACAGTGTTCTCAGCCCTGGCCACTACAGTGTTCTCAGCCCTGGCCACTACAGTGTTCTCAGCCCTGGCCACTACAGTGTTCTCAGCCCTGGCCATTACAGTGTTCTCAGCCCTGGCCACTACAGTGTTCTCAGCCCTGGCCACTACAGTGTTCTCAGCCCTGCCCATCACAGTGTTCTCAGCCCTGGCCATCAGTGTGATCTCACTTCTCAGTCCTGGCCATCACAGTGTTCTCAGCCCTGGCCATCACAGTCTTCTCAGCCCTGGCCATCAGAGTGATCTCACTTCTCAGCCCTGGCCATCACAGTGTTCTCAGCCCTGGCCATCACAGTGTTCTCTGCCCTGTACATCATAGTGATCTCACTTCTCAGCCCTGGCCATTACAGTGTTCTCAGCCCTGTACATCAGAGTGATCTCACTTCTCAGCCCTGGCCATCATAGTGTTCTCAGCCCTGGCCATCACAGTGTTCTCAGCCCTGGCCATCACAGTGTTCTCAGCCCTGGCCATCACAGTGTTTTCAGCCCTGGCCATCACAGTGTTCTCAGCCCTGGCCATCACAGTGTTCTCAGCCCTGGCCATCACAGTGTTCTCAGCCCTGGCCATTACAGTGTTCTCAGCCCTAGCCATTACAGTGTTCTCAGCCCTGGCCACTACAGTGTTCTGAGCCCTGGCCATTACAGTGTTCTCAGCCCTGGCCACTACAGTGTTCTCAGCCCTGGCCACTACAGTGTTCTCAGCCCTGGCCACTACAGTGTTCTCAGCCCTGGCCACTACAGTGTTCTCAGCCCTGGCCACTACAGTGTTCTCAGCCCTGGCCATCACAGTGTTCTCAGCCCTTCTCAGCCCTGGCCACTACAGTGTTCTCAGCCCTGGCCATCACAGTGTTCTCAGCCCTGGCCATTACAGTGTTCTCAGCCCTGGCCACTACAGTGTTCTCAGCCCTGGCCACTACAGTGTTCTCAGCCCTGGCCATCACAGTGTTCTCAGCCCTGTACATCAGAGTGATCTCACTTCTCAGCCCTGGCCATCACAGTGTTCTCAGCCCTGGCCATCACAGTGTTCTCAGCCCTGGCCATCACAGTGTTCTCAGCCCTGGCCATCAGAGTGATCTCACTTCTCAGCCCTGGCCATCACAGTGTTCTCAGCCCTGGCCATCACAGTGTTCTCTGCCCTGTACATCAGAGTGATCTCACTTCTCAGCCCTGGCTATTACAGTGTTCTCAGCCCTGTACATCAGAGTGATCTCACTTCTCAGCCCTGGCCATCATAGTGTTCTCAGCCCTGGCCATCACAGTGTTCTCAGCCCTGGCCATCACAGTGTTTTCAGCCCTGGCCATCACAGTGTTCTCAGCCCTGGTCATCACAGTGTTCTCAGCCCTGGCCATCACAATGTTCTCAGCCCTGGCCATCACAGTGTTCTCAGCCCTGGCCATTACAGTGTTCTCAGCCCTGGCCATTACAGTGTTCTCAGCCCTGGCCACTACAGTGTTCTGAGCCCTGGCCATTACAGTGTTCTCAGCCCTGGCCACTACAGTGTTCATAGCCCTGGCCACTACAGTGTTCTCAGCCCTGGCCACTACAGTGTTCTCAGCCCTGGCCACTACAGTATTCTCTGCCCTGGCCATCACAGTGTTCTCAGCCCTGGCCACTACAGTGTTCTCAGCCCTGGCCACTACAGTGTTCTCAGCCCTGGCCATCACAGTGTTCTCAGCCCTGAGAACGAAGAGTGGTGGGACTTTATATGAAGCAACAATACTAAGTAGGATAAATCGATCAATGTACACATTGTTTATTGGATACAATTGGCATATATACACTGTAAAATTAATTATACAAGAAAACATTAAATTGTAATCGTTGGTCTCAGTGGCAATAAATTGAACAATCAATACCAATGCATAATTGTTACAATATAATAAACATAGTAATGAACCAAGGTATATCTTCCAATAAGTAATAGTAGTAGCGTAGGAGTATAAAAACAATGGTGGATAGATTCATGAGAGTATACTAAAAATGGATAGGATAGTAAGACAGGCACTGTGAGGTTGCATCATCGGAAAGCTCTACGCGTTTCGTGGTAGCATGACCACTCATCAGGAGCAAGATGCAGGATCTCAGCCCTGGCCATCACAGTGTTCTCAGCCCTGGCCACTACAGTGTTCTCAGCCCTGGCAATCACAGTGTTCTCAGCCCTGTACATCAGAGTGATCTCACTTCCCATCCCTGGTTATTACAGTGTTCTTAACTCTGGGCATCATAGTGTTTCCATCTCTAGCCATCACAATGTTCTCAGCCCTGGTCATCACCATGTTCCCATTCCTGGGCATCACAGCATTTCCATTACTGGCCATGACAATGGTGTCAGCTCTGTCCATCACAGTGTTTACAGCCCTGGTCATCACAGTATTGCCATTGCTGGCCATCACAGCATTTCCATCCCTGGCCATCACAGTGTTTACAGCCCTGGCCATCACAGTGTTTCCATCCCTGGCCATCACAGTGTTTACAGCCCTGGTCATCACAGTATTGCCATTCCTGGCCATCACAGCATTTCCACCCCTGGCCATCACAGTGTTTCCATCCCTGGCCATCACAGTGTTTCCATCCCTGGCCATCACAGCATCCCAGATCCTGGTCAAAACAAGAACCCCAAACCTGGCCATCATAGTATCTCTATTCATGGCCATCACAAAATCTCCATCCCTAGCCATCTAAGCGCCTTCTATTCCTGGCCAACACTGGATCTTCATCTGTGGTCATCAAAGAATATCCCATCCTTGCCCATCTAAGTGCTCCAATACCTGGTCACCACAGCATCCCCATCCCTGACCATCACAGTACCTCTGTCTATGGCTGTCTTGACATCCCCAATCCCTGGTCATCACAGCATCTCCATCTCTAACCATCATAGTACTCCTATACCTGGCAATTACAGCTTCCCCATCCCTGACCATCATAGTGTCCTCATCCCTGACCATCATAGTGTCCTCATCCCTGACCATCATAGTGTCCTCATCCCTGACCATCATAGTGTCCTCATCCCTGACCATCATAGTGTCCTCATCCCTGACCATCATAGTGTCCCCATCCCTGACCATCATAGTGTCCCCAGCCCTGACCATCATAGTGTCCCCATCCCTGACCATCATAGTGTCCTCATCCCTCACCATCATAGTGTCCTCATCCCTGACCATTATAGTGTCCCCATCCCTGACCATCATAGTGTCCTCATCCCTGACCATCATAGTGCCCCCATCCCAGACCATCGTAGTGTCCCCATCCCTGACCATCATAGTGTCCCCATCCCTGACCATCATAGTGTCCCCATCCCTGACCATCATAGTGTCCCCATCCCTGACCATCATAGTGTCCTCATCCCTGACCATCATAGTGTCCTCATCCCTGACCATCATAGTGTCCTCATCCCTGACCATCATAGTGTCCCCATCCCTGACCATCATAGTGCCCCCATCCCTGACCATCATAGTGTCCCCATCCCTGACCATCATACTGTCCTTATCCCTGACCATCTTAGTGCCCCCATCCCTGACCATCATAGTGTCCTCTTCCCTGACCATCATAGTGTCCCCATCCCTGACCATCATAGTGTCCTCATACCTGACCATCATAGTGTCCTCATCCCTGACCATCATAGCGTCCCCATCCCTGACCATCATAGCGTCCCCATCCCTGACCATCATAGTGTCCTCATGCCTGACCATCATAGTGTCCTCATCCCTGACCATCATAGTGTCCTCATCCCTGACCATCATAGTGTCCTCATCCCTGACCATCATAGTGTCCCCATCCCTGACCATCATAGTGCCCCCATCCCTGACCATCATAGTGTCCCCATCCCTGACCATCATACTGTCCTTATCCCTGACCATCTTAGTGCCCCCATCCCTGACCATCATAGTGTCCTCTTCCCTGACCATCATAGTGTCCCCATCCCTGACCATCATAGTGTCCTCATACCTGACCATCATAGTGTCCTCATCCCTGACCATCATAGCGTCCCCATCCCTGACCATCATAGCGTCCCCATCCCTGACCATCATAGTGTCCTCATGCCTGACCATCATAGTGCCCCCATCCCTGACCATCATAGTGTCCTCATCCCTGACCATCATAGTGCCCCCATCCCTGACCATCATAGTGTCCTCATCCCTGACCATCATAGTGTCCTCATCCCTGACCATCATAGTGTCCCCATCCCTGACCATCATAGTGTCCCCATCCCTGACCATCATAGTGTCCTCATCCCTGACCATCATAGTGCCCCCATCCCTGACCATCATAGTGCCCCCATCCCTGACCATCATAGTGTCCTCATCCCTGACCATCATAGTGTCCCCATCCCTGACCATCATAGTGTCCCCATCCCTGACCATCATAGTGTCCTCATCCCTGACCATCATAGTGCCCCCATCCCTGACCATCATAGTGCCCCCATCCCTGACCATCATAGTGTCCTCATCCCTGACCATCATAGTGTCCCCATCCCTGACCATCATAGTGTCCCCATCCCTGACCATCATAGTGTCCCCATCCCTGACCATCATAGTGTCCTCATCCCTGACCATCATAGTGCCCCATCCCTGACCATCATAGTGCCCCCATCCCTGACCATCATAGTGTCCCCATCCCTGACCATCATAGTGTCCCCATCCCTGACCATCATAGTGTCCCCATCCCTGACCATCATAGTGTCCTCATCCCTGACCATCATAGTGCCCCCATCCCTGACCATCATAGTGCCCCCATCCCTGACCATCATAGTGCCCCCATCCCTGACCATCATAGTTCCCCCCATCCCTGACCATCATAGTGTCCCCATCCCTGACCATCATAGTGCCCCCATCCCTGACCATGATAGTGCCCCCATCACTGACCATCATAGTGTCCTCATCCCTGACCATCATAGTGTCCCCATCCCTGACCATCATAGTGCCCCCATCCCTGACCATCATAGTGCCCCCATCCCTGACCATCATAGTGTCCTCATCCCTGACCATCATAGTGTCCCCATCCCTGACCATCATAGTGTCCTCATCCCTGACCATCATAGTTTCCTCATCCCTGACCATCATAGTGTCCCCATCCCTGACCATCATAGTGCCCCCATCCCTGACCATCATAGTGCCCCCATCCCTGACCATCATAGTGTCCTCATCCCTGACCATCATAGTGTCCCCATCCCTGACCATCATAGTGTCCTCATCCCTGACCATCATAGTGTCCCCATCCCTGACCATCATAGTGCCCCCATCCCTGACCATCATAGTGCCCCCATCCCTGACCATCATAGTGTCCTCATCCCTGACCATCATAGTGTCCCCATCCCTGACCATCATAGTGTCCTCATCCCTGACCATCATAGTGTCCTCATCCCTGACCATCATAGTGTCCCCATCCCTGACCATCATAGTGTCCTCATCCCTGACCATCATAGTGCCCCCATCCCTGACCATCATAGTGCCCCCATCCCTGACCATCATAGTGTCCTCATCCCTGACCATCATAGTGTTCCCATCCCTGACCATCATAGTGTCCTCATCCCTGACCATCATAGTGTCCCCATCCCTGACCATCATAGTGCCCCCATCCCTGACCATCATAGTACCCCCATCCCTGACCATCATAGTGTCCTCATCCCTGACCATCATAGTGTCCCCATCCCTGACCATCATAGTGTCCTCATCCCTGACCATCATAGTGTCCTCATCCCTGACCATCATAGTGTCCCCATCCCTGACCATCATAGTGCCCCCATCCCTGACCATCATAGTGTCCTCATCCCTGACCATCATAGTGTCCCCATCCCTGACTATCATAGTGTCCTCATCCCTGACCATCATAGTGTCCCCATCCCTGACCATCATAGTGCCCCCATCCCTGACCATCATAGTGCCCCCATCCCTGACCATCATAGTGTCCTCATCCCTGACCATCATAGTGTCCCCATCCCTGACCATCATAGTGTCCTCATCCCTGACCATCATAGTGTCCCCATCCCTGACCATCATAGTGTCCCCATCCCTGACCATCATAGTGCCCCCATCCCTGACCATCATAGTGCCCCCATCCCTGACCATCATAGTGTCCTCATCCCTGACCATCATAGTGTCCCCATCCCTGACCATCATAGTGTCCTCATCCCTGACCATCATAGTGCCCCCATCCCTGACCATGTATGGGTACACCTGCCCTCCTCCCAGCCTGGCTCCAGGGCGTGCATGCCATTGCTGGCCATGGAGGAGGTATGAGGATGACATCTGGCAGCACCTCCAGTACAACTTTCCCCGGTATTCCTCCGATCAGACCGGGAATGGTCCATAGAGGAGACAGCAGAGGACATGACAAGGGATACCCTCCGTCCACTTACCGTCCCAGCTCGGACTCCAGCTCGTAGTATTGGGCCAAGGTGTCCTTGTTAGAGCCATCGATCCAGTAGTCGGGGGCAGCGCTGGCGGACCTGGATGAAGTGGAGGAGGTGGAGGAGAAGGCAGTGGAGGAGGAGGAGGACGATGAGGATGAGGAGGGCAGAGTGACTTTCAGCATCTCGGGAAGATCCAGGAGAGGGACCGACACAGGGACACCGAGCACTGATCCCCGATCAATGGAGCCACGGTCAGCTGCAGGAGGAGAATGAGGAGGAGAAGGAGGAGGAGAAGGAGGATCACCGAGCGCCCGGGTACCTCCGAAATCCAACCTACACCACACAGGCGGCTCCGGGGTCCCTCTAGACGTGCACCGCCACACACTGAACACTAGGGGCCGCTGTACAGGAGATCATCCTGCTTCTGCTCATCACATGTTCTGCCTGCCCGGGGGATATTTAAATAATAAGAGGATTGGGGGATCCCGGAGTGATGTGCACTGTGCACAGCAATCATGGGGGCCCCGGAGTAATCTGCACTGTGCACAGCATTAATGGGGGACCCCGGAGTGATCTGTAATGTGCACAGCAATCATGGGGGACCCCGGAGTGATCTGCACTGTGCACAGCATTAATGGCAGTGGCGTCACTAGGGTTGGTGTCACCTGGTGCGGTATAACATGGTGTCACCCCCCCCCCCCCCCCCCGCCGACGCACCAACTGCCCCAGTGTAAAAGGGGCTTAACCGAGGGCTCCAACACGATGAGTGACTTCATCGCAGCTCTGCCCCCACACTTTTCATTATCTGCTGTCCCCAGGGACAGATCCAATCCAGAGATCCCACTGTATGGTGATCTCTGGATCGGATCTGTCCCTGGGGACAGCAGATAATGGCATCATTGGCATGATTTGGATTTTGGAACTGACCTGCTGAAACGGTGTGTTGTTTGCTGGACCGGATCTGATGGCTGCAGAGAAGATGAGAAGATGCTGTAATCTGCTGACAACAAGGCGTGTTGCTTGCTTGGACCGGTTCTGATGGCCGCAGAGAAGACGAGAAGATGCTGTAATCTGCTGACAACAAGGCGTGTTGCTTGCTTGGACCGGATCTGATGGCCGCAGAGAAGACGAGAAGATGCTGTGACCTGCTGACAACAAGGCGTGTTGCTTGCTTGGACCGGATCTGATGGCCACAGAGAAGACGAGAAGATGCTGTGACCTGCTGACAACAAGGCGTGTTGCTTGCTTGGACCGGATCTGATGGCCGCAGAGAAGACGAGAAGATGCTGTGACCTGCTGACAACAAGGCGTGTTGCTTGCTTGGACCGGATCTGATGGCCACAGAGAAGACGAGAAGATGCTGTGACCTGCTGACAACAAGGCGTGTTGCTTGCTTGGACCGGATCTGATGGCCACAGAGAAGACGAGAAGATGCTGTGACCTGCTGACAACAAGGCGTGTTGCTTGCTTGGACTGGATCTGATGGCCGCAGAGAAGACGAGAAGATGCTGTGACCTGCTGACAACAAGGCGTGTTGCTTGCTTGGACCGGATCTGATGGCCACAGAGAAGACGAGAAGATGCTGTGACCTGCTGACAACAAGGCGTGTTGCTTGCTTGGACCGGATCTGATGGCCACAGAGAAGACGAGAAGATGCTGCTGTGACCTTCTGCTTGCTGGATGGATCTGATGTGGGTGTGGGTCACTGTCTGCCTACACCTGTGCTGTGGTCTGTGGACACCCCCCCCTTATCAGGCCAGATTAGGGCGGCTCCGCTCAGCTATCATACCTGGTGACACAGAGCACCCCCCCCCCCCATGAGACCAGCTTGCTCAGGGTGGGTAGGTGTGTCACTCAGCTACTGTGCCTATATCTAATATAATATATCTGTGGCCAGCAGCATTCCCCCCCCCCCCCCATCATCATCATCATCAGACCAGCTCAGGCTGGGGGTGTCTCAGTCAGCTAATATAAATTATATTGTGAGTGTTGGCTGTCTGATAATGGGGGGGGGGGGCTGCTGGACACAGATATATTATATTACATATAATAGGCACAGTAGCACAGGAGTTAGCTGGTCTGGTGGGGGGAGGGGCGGCTGGACCAGCTATATTACATAGTATATATATATATATATATATATATATAAAATCTATAGCTGTGTCTAGCAGCAGACCACCTTGCATCCCCCCCTTCCTTATCATATCATATACAGGCCGTCAGGGGCAGGGCGCCAGACACTGAAACTGAGTCCTCCCACTGTCCCACACTAGCTCTCTTACAAAGGCAACCCCCCCCCCCATACACACACCTCATCTTGTGCTCCGGCGGGCCGACGGTGGAGACCCCCCCCACCTGTTCTTATTCTGTGCGCCGCGCCGCCGCCAGCTGGAGTCTCAGACAGTCTGTACTCCTGGAGAGTGGAGAGGAGGAGGGCTGGGCACTGTGGGCAGCGACCGTCACACACAGCAGCCGCGCCGCCCGGGCGGAGAAAGTTGTGTGTGTGCTGCAGTGACGTGTCGTCACATCATCACAGTGCAGTGTGATGATGTGACAGGCTGAGTCGCTCGCTGGCTCTGTAGGGTAGGGAGGAGGATTGGAATTTAGGAATAGGAAGAATAAGGAGCCGGAGGACACACACCAGGCACGGCCGCGGCGCTGGAGGTGTTGTTCCAGGCTTCCAGCCCAGCGGGGTGAAATTAATCAATGAATGGGTCAGCTGTAAAAAAAAAAAAAAAAAAAAAAAAAAAAAAGGGAGGGTGTCACCCCTCTAGCGGGTGTCACCCGGGGGCGGACCGCACCCCCCGCACCCCCCTAGCAACGCCTCTGATTAATGGGGGACCCCGGAGTGATCTGTAATGTGCACAGCAATCATGGGGGACCCCGGAGTGATCTGCACTGTGCACAGCATTAATGGGGGACCCTGGAGTGATCTGTAATGTGCACAGCAATCATGGGGGACCCTGGAGTGATCTGCACTGTGCACAGCATTAATGGGGGACCCCGGAGTGATCTGTAATGTGCACAGCAATCATGGGGGACACCGGAGTGATCTGCACTGTGCACAGCAATCATGGGGGCCCCGGAGTGATCTGCACTGTGCACAGCAATCATGGGGGACCCCGGAGTGATCTGCACTGTGCTCAGCAATCACGGGGGACACCGGAGTGATCTGCACTGTGCACAGAAATCACGGGGGACCCCGGAGTGATCTGCACTGTGCACAGCAATCATGGGGGAGCCCGGAGTGATCTGCACTGTGCACAGCAATCATGGGGGAGCCCGGAGTGATCTGCACTGTGCACAGCATTAATGGGGGACCCCGGAGTGATCTGTAATGTGCACAGCAATCATGGGGGACCCCGGAGTGATCTGCACTGTGCACAGCATTAATGGGGGACACCGGAGTGATCTGTAATGTGCACAGCAATCATGGGGGACCCCGGAGTGATCCTTAAAGGGGTTGTAAGTGTTCGTTTTTTATTTTCTAAATAGGTTCCTTTAAGCTAGTGCATTGTTGGTTCACTTACCTTTTCCTTAGATTTCCCTTCTAAATATTTTTTCTTTGTTTTCTTTGTCTGAATTTCTCACTTCCTGTTCCTCCTCAGTAAGCTGTTCAGTAAGCTGTTCTGGCTGACTCCACACCACTCGGATGATGGTGTGAAGTTTAGTGAGGAGAAACAGGAAGTGAGAAATTCACACAAACAAAAAAAACATTTAGAAGGTAAATCAAAGGAAAAGGTAAGTGAACCAACAATGCACTAGCTTAAAGGAACCTATATAGAAAATAAAAAACAAACCTTTACAACCCCTTTAACACTGCACTGTGCACAGCAATCATGGGGGACCCCGGAGTGATCTACACTGTGCACTGCAATCATGGGGGACCCCAGAGTGATCTGTACTATGCACAGCAATCATGGGGGACCCTGGAGTAATCTGCACTGTGCACAGCAATCATGGGGGACCCTGGAGTAATCTGCACTGTGCACCACAATCATGGGGGACCCCGGAGTGATCCTTAAAGGGTTGTAAAGGTTTGTTTTTTATTTTCTAAATAGGTTCCTTTAAGCTAGTGCATTGTTGGTTCACTTACCTTTTCCTTAGATTTCCCTTCTAAATATTTTTTCTTTGTCTGAATTTCTCACTTCCTGTTCCTCCTCAGTGAGCTGTTCAGTAAGCTGTTCTGGCTGACTCCACACCACTCGGATGATAGTGTGAAGTTTAGTGAGGAGAAACAGGAAGTGAGAAATTCACACAAAGAAAAAAAAACATTTAGAAGGTAAATCAAAGGAAAAGGTAAGTGAACCAACAATGCACTAGCTTAAAGGAACATATTTAGAAAATAAAAAACAAACCTTTACAACCCCTTTAACACTGCACTGTGCAGTGTGCACAGCAATCATGGGGGACCCCGGAGTGATCTACACTGTACACTGCAATCATGGGGGACCCCAGAGTGATCTGTACTATGCACAGCAATCATGGGGACCCCACGGAGTGATCTGTACCATACACAGCAATCATGGGGAAATCCCGGTGTGATCTGCACTGTGCACAGCAATCATGGGGGACCCGGTGTGAACTGTATTGTGCACAGCAATCATAGGGGACCCACAGTGATCTGCACTGTGCACAGCAATCATGGGGAACCCCGGCGTGATCTGTACTGTGCACAGCAATCATGGGGGACCCCGGAGTGATCTGCACTGTGCACAGCAATCATGGAGGACCCCGGAGTAATCTGCACTGTGCACAGCAATCATAGGGAACCCCGGTGTGATCTGCACTGTGCACAGCAATCATGGGGGACCCCGGAGTGATCTGCACTGTGCACAGCAATCATGGAGGACCCCGGAGTGATATGCACTGTGCACAGCAATCATGGGGGATCCCGGAGTGATCTGCACTGTGCACAGCAATCATGGGGGACCCTGGAGTGATCTGCACTGTGCACAGCAATCATGGGGGACCCCGGAGTGATCTGCACTGTGCACAGCAATCATGGGGGACCCCAGAGTGATCTGCACTGTGCACAGCAATCATTGAGGACCCCGAAGTAATCTGCACTGTGCACAGCAATCATGGGGGATCCCGGAGTGATCTGCACTGTGCACAGCAATCATGGGGGACCCTGGAGTGATCTGCACTGTGCACAGCAATCATGGGGGACCCCGGAGTGATCTGCACTGTGCACAGCATTAATGGGGGACCACGAGTGATCTGTAATGTGCACAGCAATCATGGGGGACCCCGGAGTGATCTGCACTGTGCACAGCATTAATGGGGGACCCCGGAGTGATCTGTAATGTGCACAGCAACCATGGGGGACCCCGGAGAGATCTGCACTGTGCTCAGCAATCATGGGGGACCACGGAGTAATCTGCACTGTGTACGGAAATCATGGGGGGCCCCAGATTAATCTGTACTGTGCACAGCAATCATGGGGGACCCCGGAGTGATCCTTAAAGGGTTGTAAGGGTTTGTTTTTTATTTTCTAAATAGGTTCCTTTAAGCTAGTGCATTGTTAGTTCACTTACCTTTTCCTTAGATTTCCCTTCTAAATATTTTTTCTTTGTTTTCTTTGTCTGAATTTCTCAGTTCCTGTTCCTCCTCAGTAAGCTGTTCTGGCTGACTCAACACCACTCGGATGATAGTGTGAAGTTTAGTGAGGAGAAACAGGAAGTGAGAAATTCACACAAAGAAAAAAAAACATTTAGAAGGTAAATCAAAGGAAAAGGTAAGTGAACCAACAATGCACTAGCTTAAAGGAACCTATTTAGAAAATAAAAAACAAACCTTTACAACCCCTTTAACACTGCACTGTGCACAGCAATCATGGGGGACCCCGGAGTGATCTACACTGTACACTGCAATCATGGGGGACCCCAGAGTGATCTGTACTATGCACAGCAATCATGGGGGACCCCGGAGTGATCTGTACCATACACAGCAATCATGGGGAAATCCCGGTGTGATCTGCACTGTGCACAGCAATCATGGGGGACCCGGTGTAATCTGTATTGTGCACAGCAATCATAGGGGACCCACAGTGATCTGCACTGTGCACAGCAATCATGGGGAACCCCGGCGTGATCTGTACTGTGCACAGCAATCATGGGGAACCCCCGGAGTGATCTGCACTGTGCACAGCAATCATGTGGGACCCAGGAGTGATCTGTACTGTGCACAGCAATCATGGGGGACCCGGTGTGATCTGTATTGTGCACAGCAATCATGGAGAACCCCCGTAGTGATCTGCACTGTGCACAGCAATCATGGGGGACCCTGGAGTAATCTGCACTGTGCACAGCAATCATGGGGAACCCCGGTGTGATCTGTACTGTGCACAGCAATCATGGGGAACCCCCGGAGTGATCTACACTGTGCACAGCAATCATGGGGGAACCCCGAGTGATCTGCACTGTGCACAGCAATCATAGGGGACCCCGGAGTGATCTGCCTAAGCGTGTCGTATGATGTCATGGTGCAAGGGAGCTGTTAGTGTCACTGCGAGGGTCAGTTTTATGTGTATGTTCCGCCCATTCTACCTTCTTCCCTCTCCTTGGTCCTGTCCCTGAGCTACTTACCTACTATATCGAAAAAAAATAGGAAGTATATTTTTTTGCCTTAATATCTTCCTTAAATCACATAGCTAATTGCATATTGCACTTGTTCATTGCCTAAATACTGAAATTTGCACTTAATTCTGTAATTTTGTAAAGTTTTGGAAATGGCAGTAAAAACTTGGCTGTGCCAGTAAATTTTGGGTGTTGTGTCAGTAAATTTCAATCTGGTAGGTTGACAACACTGGACCCCGGAGTGATCTGTACTGTGCACAGCAATCATGGGGGACCCTGGAGTGATCTGTACTGTGCACAGCAATCATGGGGGATCCTGGAGTGATCTGTACTGTACACAGCAATCATGGGGGACCCTGGTGTGATCTGCACTGTGCATAGCAATCATGGGGGACCCTGGAGTGATCTGCACTGTGCACAGTATTAATGGGGGACCCCCGAGTGATCTGTACTGTGCACATCATTCATGGGGGACCCCGGAGTGATCTTCACTGCACAGCATTCATGGGGGACCCCGGAGTGATCTGTACTGCGCACAGCAATCATGGGGGACCCTGGAGTGATCTGCACTGTGCACAGCAATCAAAGGGGACCCCGGAGTGATCTGCACTGTGCTCAGCAATCATGGGGGACCCCGGAGTGATCTGCACTGTGCAAAGAAATCATGGGGGACCCCGGATTAATCTGTACTGTGCACAGCAATCATGGGGGACCCCGGAGTGATCTGCACTGTGCACAGCAATCATGGGGAACCCCGGAGTGATCTGTCTCCTGCACAGCAATAATGGGGGACCCCGGAGTGATCCTCAACACTGCACTGTGCACAGCAATCATGGGAAATCCCAGAGTGATCATTAACACTGCACTGTGCACAGCAATCATGGGGGACCTCGGAGTGATCTACACTATACACTAAAATTATGGGGGACCCCAGAGTGATCTGTACTATGCACAGCAATCATAGGGGACCCCGGAGTGAGTTGTACTGTGCACAGCAATCATGGTAAACCCCCGGAGTGATCTGCACTCTACACAGCAATCATGGGGGACCCTCAAGTGATCTGCACTGTGCGCAGCAATCATAGGGGACCCCAGAGTGATCTGCACTGTGCACAGCAATCATGGGGGACCCCGGAGTGATCTGCACTGTACACAGCAATCATGGGGAACCCGGAGTGATCTGTACTGTGCTCAGCAATCATGGGTGACCCCGGAGTGATCCTTAACACTGCGCTGTGCACAGCAATCATGGGAAATCCCAGAGTGATCCTTAACACTGCACTGTGCACAGCAATCATGGGGAATTCCAGCGTGATCCTTAACACTGCACTGTAATCATGGGGAACCCCCAGAGTGATCCCCAACACTGTACTGTGCTCAGCAATCATGGAGGACCCCAGAGTGATCCTCAACACTGCACTGTGCAGAGCAATCATGGGGGGTCCCCAGAGTGATCCTCAACACTGCACTGTGTACAGCAATCATGGGGAATTCCAGCGTGATCCTTAACACTGCACTGTAATCATGGGGAACCCCCAGAGTGATCCCCAACACTGTACTGTGCTCAGCAATCATGGAGGACCCCAGAGTGATCCTCAACACTGCACTGTGCAGAGCAATCATGGGGGGTCCCCAGAGTGATCCTAAACACTGCACTGTGTACAGCAATCATGGGGAACTCCAGAGTGATCCTCAACACTGCACTGTGCACAGCAATCATGGGGAACCCCAGAGTGATCCTTGACACTGCACTGTGCACAGCAATCATGGGGGACCCCAGAGTAATCCTCAACACTGCACTGTGCAGAGAAATCATGGGGGGGACCTTGGAGTGATCCTCAACACTGTACTGTGTACAGCAATCATGAGGAACTCCAGCGTGATCTGCAACATTGCACTGTGCACAGCAATCATGAGGAACCCCCGGAGTGATCCTCAACACTGCACTGTGCACAGCAATCATGGGGCACCCCTGGAGTGATCCTCAACACTGCATTGTGCACAGCAATCCTGGGAGACCCCAGAGTGATTCATAACACTGCACTGTGCAGAGCAATTATGGGGGGACCCCGGAGTGATCCCCAACACTGTACTGTGTACAGCAATCATGGGGGACCCCAGAGTGATCCTCAACCCTGCACTGTGCAGAGCAATCATGGGGGTCCCCGGAGTTATCCTCAACACTGTCCTGTGTACAGCAATCATGGGGGACTCCAGAGTGATCTGCAACACTGCACTGTGCACAGCAATCATGGGGAACCCTGGTGTGATCTGCAACACTGCACTGTGCAGAGCAATCATGGGGAACCCTGGAGTGATCCTTAACACTGTACTGTGCACAGCAATCATGGGGAATCCAGGAGTGTTATGCAACACTGCACTGTGCACAGCAATCATGAGGGGCCCTGGCTGGAGTGATCCTCAACACTGCACTGTGCACAGCAATCATGGGGAATCCAGGAGTGTTATGCAACACTGCACTGTGCACAGCAATCATGAGGGGCCCTGGAGTGATCCTCAACACTGCACTGTGCACAGCAATCATGGGGAACCCCTGGAGGGATCCTCAACACTGCACTGTGCACAGCAATCATGAGGAGCCCCAGAGTGATCCTTAACATTGCACTGTTCACAGCAATCATGGGGAAACCAAGGTGTGATCCTCAACACTGCACTGTGCACAGCAATCATGAGGAACCCGGAGTGATCCTCAACACTGCACTGTGCACAGCAATCATGGGGGACCCCGGAGTGATCCTCGACACTGCACTGTGCACAACAATCATGGGGGACCCCGGAGTGATCCTCAACACTGCACTGTCCATAGAAGCCAGGAGCAGCATCTAATATTCCCATCAGCATACATGTCATAGATCAGTTTATTATCTATAGAAAAGACTGACAACATTCCCGCCTCCCTACTTCATCAGATGAGTAAGAGGGACACCCTTCATTACAAGAGGAGAACACCCTGCCAGGCCTTACATTTGTGGTCAGGGAGAAGAATGCTCCTTACATTGGTTTTCAGTGGGAACAATGCTCCTTACATTGGTAATCAGTGGGAAGAATCACCTTTTACATTGGTGGTCATTGGGAAGAACAGCTCTTACATTGGTGGTCATTGGGAAGAACAGCCCTTACATTGGTGGTCAGTAAGAAGAATATTCTTTACATTGGTGTTCAGTGGCAAGAATGCTCCTTACATTGGTGGTCAGTGGGAAGAATGCCCCCTACATTGGTGGTCAGTGGGAAGAATGCCCCCTACATTGGTGGTCAGTGAGAAGAATGTTCCTCAATGTAGCATCCTTGTCCTAAACAGGGCTGCTAATAAATTTGGTTGATCTAGGTGGTAGCTGGCCTGGCTAATTTGTAGTCTTTTGATCAAATTGGTTTCCCCTAAGCCTGGGTTTAACTGCGGTTTCTCCCTTTTGTCAATAGGTGGCACTGTTACCTTTGGCATTAGTGTGATGAATTACAGTGAATTCAGGTTATGAGTGTATATACTTCTCTCAGCCAATCAGCAGGAGTGTCTTTGGCTGCTGAGGATGCTGAGAGAAGGTATTTATTGTGAGGAGGTCAGATGATCTGGGTTCTTTCCACTTGGACTGCGGTCTGGGTGGGTGTGTGAGGAGCGGCTGTGGAGGTGTAGGTCTAAAGCCTGAGGTCTAGCCAGGTCTCCAGGGGCTCTGTCGGAGAGAGACTGGTCAATGCCGGGAGGCATGGGAGAGGACGTTGCCAGTGGGTGAACACCTCTTGTTGCCGGTGGCATGCTGAGAGGGATGGGGTTCTGAGGAAGTACCAGAGGAGACTCTTCATAGACCGGGGATTATGAAGTGGCTGAGGAAGCTTCAGGAGAGAACCCTTACGAGGAAATTCAGGGAGATGCTGCGAGTTGAGTTGGTTGCTATAGGAGACAGCTGTTGCTACAAAATACAGATTGCTGGGTCCATCTTAAAGGCACTTCTTCTGTATTCTTGTCTACCTTTTTCTACATTTTGTCTGAGGAGTCTGCCGGTCTGCTAATTTGCTTTTGCATTTGCCTAAGGGTGCCCTACCCCTCACTCCCACAGTTTTCCTGTTAAGAAAAATAAACTTATGTAGCGCCCTCCCCAAAAGGTTGGGACGCTATCTCAAATTTAGAGGGATGTCTGGGCCAGTAGTTGGGCTCAGACTGTTGAATTATATTGAGATTTGCCTCTGTTCTGGCTGTGGTGCTGCCTGGTAGCATTTTCCCTTGTTGCCTGTGGGTGGCGCTGCCACCTCGGGCTCATGTTGGAACGCAGGCAGACCATGGTGTATTGAGTGACCCCTCTCGGCTGCAGTTCAGTGGGAGTGGTCAACCCGCTGTGCCTGCTGGGAGGGGATACTTAAGGGGCTGACGCCTTTGCTCTGGGTCTTCGCCTCGTGGCCCTCCGGGCGCGAGGTATGTTGTGTATGGTTCTGGTCCCGGGGCTACGTTGGCCCGAGGCTTCATCGCTATCTAGTGGGCCCAGCTAGTCTGGCTGGGGTCTACATTCGAAGAGGGGATCCCAAACTGTCCGTCCAAATGGGAAGAAAGCTGTCTTAATGAAGGAAACCAGGGGAGGATCTGCCCTGGAGGAGACTGGCAAAGTGCTGACGTCTTGGGTGAGGCCTGGTAACTTTGTTGAGGAGGGATCCACTAGCCCTGCAGTTTGCCGGATTGGCTTAAAGGCTCTTTTACTGCACGGTTGGAAGTTTGGGACTTTGAAATCCTGTTGTGTGTTATCCCGGCTGCTAGACCATGTGAGAGGGGACTATCCAGGTGACCAATACTCACTATAACATTCAGAGTGGTGAATGACTTTGAACTGATGTTTTGCATTTTTGTGCCGAGTGCCTGAACCTTCCCCTGCTTTCTTCTACCTTCTACTTTCTCTCAAAGTTATACATGCATAAGAAAATAAAGCCTGACTGTGGAAGGTTTTACATCTGTGTGGACATTGCATTTACTACAGACTTTCCTACCCGGACAACGAAGCTGAAGAGGTAACGTGCAAAACCCAAAGCTAACCAGCAGCTCCTACGGGGGTAGTGGTACACTTCTCTTTATTTTGTTTTTAAAAGTGACTGGCGCCCATCTTTCCACCATGCCTAGTAACCTGCATCCTGAAGAGAAATGTTGGCCCTTCTTGTCTCTGGGAGTCACCACCAGGCCTCTGGAGGTTGGGGAGGGTGCTACACTTATGCCGCGTACACACGATCGTTTTTCATGACGTTAAAAATGGCATTTTTAAAAATGGGCATTAAAACCGATCGTGTGTAGGCTCCAGAGCATTTTTAACGACGTGAAAATTGGGCAATAAAAATTTCAAACATGCTCTATTTTTTCACGTCGTTTTTCATGTCGTTTTTTTTAACGTCGTGAAAAACGATAGTGTGTATGCTTTTACGAGGGGAAAAAAAACGCGCATGCTCAGAATCAAGTATGAGACGGGAGCGCTCCTTCTGGTAAAACTAGCGTTCGTAATGGAGATAGCACATTCGTCACGCTGTAACGGACTGAAAAGCACGAGGCTGAAAAGCGCGAATCGTCGTTCAACAAACTTTACTAACATGAAGGGTGGCACCATTCGAACGGATCTTCCCCTTTATAGTGCTGTCGTACGTGTTGTACGTCACTGCGCTTTGCTCAAGCGTTTTTTTTTCATGATCGTGTGTACGCAAGACAGGGTGGAGAGGAAACAAGAAAAGAAAACAACGAGAAAAACGTCAGTTTTAAAAATGACATTAAAAACGGACGTGTGTACGCGGCATTACATTTGTAATCAGTGAGAAAAATGGTCCTTACAATGGTGATCAGTAGGATGAATTCTCCTTATATTGGTGATCAGTGGGAAGAATGCTCTTTACATTGGTGATCAGTCAGAAGAATGCTCCTTACATTGGTGGTCAATAAGAAGAATGCTCCTTATGCCGCGTACACACGGCCGTTTTTCTCGTCGAGAAAAACGACATTTTTCCCATTCGACGAGAAAAACGATCGTCTGTGGGCTTTCTGTCGTTTTTTTCGACGAGAAAAACGGCATTAAAAATGACGAGAAAAATTAGAACATGTTCTAATTTTTCTCGTCGTTTTTTTCGACATGTTTTCCGCGGCAGTGTTTCCCACAGGGAAACACTGCCGCGGAGCCCACACACGGTCGTTTTTTTCGACCAAAAAAAAAAAAATGACATTTAAAACAGCCGTGTGTGAGGGGAACAAGCTGTTCCTCGTTTTTAACGTCGATTTTTTCGACGGTGTTTTCACCATCGAAAAAATCGATCGTGTGTACGCGGCATTACGTTGGTGGTCAGTAAGAAGAATGCTCCTTACTTTGGTTGTCAGTGAGAAGAATGTTCCTTATGTAGCACACGGACCCTTTTCCCTTGCTTTGGCTCAATTGCAGGAAAAAGGCACACCGTACTATATGCCCGTACCCTCCTGGATGAGGAGGTTAAGCGGTGTTATGTATTTGGGTCCCACAGCTAGGTTCTTCCGTCAGTTGGTTCTCATCTCCTAGGATATAGGGACAAATCTCTGTTTTCCCCCCAGTAATTCCAAAGTCCACACCACTTTAAACTCCAACGTTGAGTTTATTTTCTCAATGTTCAGCAGATAGGAAAAGGGTGGAAGAGAGACAGGACAGCAAGGTTTGGGAGGTTAGTCCAGGCACAAATGGATATCACAATCTCTACTCTATCCCTGAGTAGGCTTAGCTCACCCGGATAGTCTCCTATAAAGTGGATCCTAGCAGCCGAAGTGATGCTCGGACGTTTGATCAAGTTCTTTTCCTAGATGCAATCGGGAGACTCTCTGCCACAGAATCTATCAGACCCCGAACCTCTTATCTTCTGGTACTTAAGGACAGGTGCCCGCAGCAGCACATTACTAGGCCCTTGGTGGATAGAAGAATCCCTCCAGAGAGGTTCCGGGCCCCTTCCTTCACTGTGAACTCTCACCGGCCCGTCAGAAAGGTCCTCCCCCGGCCTCCTCTTCTTAGAAGCGGGCTCCCTCGCGAGAGACACCCTGGGACTTCTCCTCCTCGAAGCGGGCTCCAGCTAAATGTGATGGGCCCAGTGTTGAAGATGCAGCCCCAGGACTAAAGGTGCCTGGGACTGTTGCACACGTGGTCCCATGGCCTGGAGGGCCATGCGCCACGCACCAGGACTCCGACTCTGGAACAAAGTATCCTCTCCCTGCATGCACAGCAGGTCGACCAGGCCCACCACACCGCTGCCGAGAGAGGACACCCAAAGCATAGCACTAATAGCAGTGGTTCAACCCTGACCCATTATGGCAGTGCTACCTATAGACCACAGGGAACTGCACACCAGTATACCATCCTGGAAATAAACAGCACAAACTATAAATTGAGAATGGTCTAAAACTAACTACTATCTCAGGCCAGCCCCTAAATTTGGGTATATAGCACCCCTAAATGGGGTGGGCGCTAAATATAACCCCCTCTAAAAGAGACACTGTCCCCAGTGTCTGGGATAAACTCACGCTCCTCAAGCCTGAGCCATCGCAAATTTATCTCCAACTATGTACAATTTTAAACCCTTGTGCCGGAACCAACATAATGGGGAAGGGACATGAAATAAAGAGGTGAAAGAAGAGTTAACAAGAGTACAAACAGGACATCCCATACTCAATGTCACATTCACATAGCATTATACATTTTCAATCCCACCCCTCTAGACTAACTACTCCACCCAATCTCTGGCAGTTGCTAGTAGTCCACCTGCAGAGGGAGAGAAAACACACAGAAACAAAATAACATCCTACTAATATCTACATGTACATGAAGTGAATATAATGAAAGTGCTATGGGTATCAGAAAGATATATATATGTCGGTGCCTTCATCCCATCAATTGTTGTATAGGAAAAGGAGAGGCTTGGGTGGACTATATTGGCACCATATGTAAACTGATAGACAGTCAAAGATATAAGTTTAAAAGATTTTTATTACAAAGATATATAAAGAGTAGTTTTTTTTTGTCATGTACATATTTATAGAAACAAGGATAGTTTTGTGACAATCATCAAGTCATACCATTGCAACCAATGGAAAATCATACAGATATAGTTAAATGATATACAGTGCTCAACATGTTTCGCGTTAGTGATTCCAGAAAGAATCTGCTTCTTCAGGAGCTCAATACAAGTACTATTTTCAGTAGATATACAAAAGAATTGTCACGTGACTATAAATAAGAGAGAACATGATTAATATAAAATAGAAAAAATGTGGATATATATAATAACATTTCACAATAGAAAGAACACAAGCATCATTTGAACCATAGAGCCAGGCTGCATCCACATTCTCACCATGGGAGCTGGGCCAATAGGCCGAGACGTGGACCGATGGATCACCAGACCAGGTGCACCATCAGGGATATGGGACCCCACCAGAGACACAGACACCCAAGAGGAAGTAGTCTAGAGTAATCAAAGAAACTATATCAAATAAGCATCCTTGGATTGGCCACATCAAGGGGGGGAGGGGCCAGATAGTATTAATATATAGGATAAAGGATGGTATCCATCACATAGGTATCACTAACCTCCTAGGAGGACACATCCAAAATCATCCCCATAAGTAAGCGTATAGGATAAAGAAGAAGAAAAAAAACGAAACAACAAGTTTGGGTAATGAACCCCTCTGGATACAGGGAGGTCTGTAAAAGATGGATTAACAAACGATGTTTGTAAACAAACATTTGCCATATCTTTAATAAAATATAATAGAGAACTGATCATAAAAGGAGATGGATATCCATATGACCATGTAAATACCTCTAATCTTGTTCAAAGCGATAGTAGGTGTAGATGGATTGGTATTTTAATAAAGTGGCTATTTATGGGATCCACTGGAACATATGAACAATAATGACCTGTATGAAAAGATATGAGGTATCACTATAAGGGATACCAAAAATGTTGAATAGATGAACATAGTATGTATTAAAGATAAGTGATAATGTATAATGATTTCAAAAGGAAATAGTTACCGGAAATAGGTGATATGACAAAAAGTAATATAACCAGGTAGGATGTAGAGCAGAGATCCCAGATGCCTATGTTTGTCAGGTTTCCCCAATAGAAAGGGATTCTAGAAAATAATGATAATGTCATATCACATACCTCCCAACTGGCACGGATCCTGCGGGTTTTTCCCGCACAGGCCCCTCCTTCCCGCAGACCCGCGAGACTTCATTTTTTCCCGCAGAGCAGGAAGGCACAGCAGGAAGTGGAGGAACGCGCCCCCCCCCCCCGCTCAACAACTTTTCTGTCCAGGTAAAATGTTGCACTGAATGTCCCGCGGGGGGACTTTTAAAAGTTGGGAGGTATGATATCAGATTATGTACAGATGCTCCATTCGCTCAAAAAGCTATTGAGCAAGAAAAAAGCAGAGAAACTAGATTAGGTACTTACTTTAACACCCAGGGGGATAGATTGGGATGTGTCCTCCAAGCAGCACATAGCTGATGTATCAGCTGTTGTGCCTGCTTATATCTGAGCCAGAGAGAGTCCCACCCGCCGACGCTGCGAACGTAGAGCGTCTGATGTCATCGCTCACCGTCCCGTGGTGTGCACGCGTCGAGGGACGCATGCGCAGTTGTCCTGAATGGTGGATGCGCTATATGCGCTCCACCAGATGGACATTGTGTGCCCCCAAAACGATGGATGTCGCAGGGGCATCTCCCACGGGGCAGGTGAGAGATGTCCCCGACGGCAATACCCGGATATGATCCAAAGATCCACCGTATACAGCAGCTCCCGGGCCGATGTCAGAGGCGCCATATTGGAAAGGGGCAAGCCCTTTCTTTGTGGTATATATGGAAACAGCCTGGATCACCCTCAGTGTTAAGACAGTGGAACTGCACTCCACTAAGTCAGCCACTGCATTACTCTGAGGGTAGGCTTCAAATTTGATGCCTGAGTGATAGAATTTTCATATCATTATGATATAACATTAGTAACATAAATACATTTAATGTTTTCAATAGAAAAAACATATATAAATATATAACAAATAAACACATAAATTGCATTAAAATCCGCTCTTAATGACATGAACAGACCAACAAAGGAATCATCCCCCATATTGCAGATATGTACGATATTATGTAATGAAGACAATCAGCATATATAAACAAAAAATAAAATATATATAAAATAAAAATTGAAAATATGAATGTAGCGGGCATGCACTTTCCCTGTGTATTTAAAACTGGCAAAGACACCAGTAATGTGCAGTTCCCTGCAGCTCAGCGGGTGGCGCTGTCGCCTTGGGCTGGGGTTGAACCATTGCTGAGTGCCGTACCCCTTTTTGTCCTCCCTCGGCAGTGGTATGGTGGGGCGGGGAACCCGCCATGCCTGCTGGGAGAGGGTATAACGGCGCGGCCATCTTTGTCATGGGCTGGAGTCCCAGGCACCTTCAGCCTGAGGGCGGTGGTTCGTGTCGGTCCTCTAGGCGGCCAAGGCCTGGAGGACGTTCGGAGGTCGTGTTCCATCCCAGGCACCTTTGGCCTGGGGTGAGGTACTCGGATGGAGGTCTGGATCTCAGTGCCCACCACTGAGTTCCGCGAGGGAAGGAGATCCTAGGGGACCCCAGGAGTGGGTACCGGAATCCAGAGGCGTAATGGATCGGGAGGGGGTACTTGCTTGAAGACCTGGTGCAGCACATCACCAGTGACGGGTGAGCCACCACCGGAGACCGCCTGGAAGGATATTCCCCCTCGATTGGAGACCGCAACCCACTTTCAGGAAGGAAAGTGGAGAGTTCATTGTGTCTGGGCCTACTCGTATCCACACCCCTCTGTCTGTTCTAGTCGTTGAGGGAGTCCAACTGTTTGTGCATTACTCTGTTATCAGAAGAATAAAGGAGTGTTGGACTTTATTGGTGTGGGGCTCATTTTCTGGCAGACATTGTTCAAGAAAACCATCAGGAGGAGGCTCCAGATGCAGAACACCAACCCGAAGGTAAAAGAGGATTGTCTCTCACTGCACATACATCTGCAGGGGAACTTGGCGTGGTGACCTCGCACCCTCTCCTCAGAGGTACCCCTAGACAAGAGCAAGAACAGTTGAGAGGAGAGAGAGGGGGCCGCTACATGAAAATAGAGAAAAATAGAGAAAAATAAAGGAAAAAGATGGTTACAAAAAGACAACAATAAGGACTAAAAACATAAAGGTCGAAGGGGGGGGGGGGGGGGGGAAGGAAGAGATCATGGATGTCCTTGGAAACAAGGAATGAGGACATGATGGTCTTTACAAGAAGGGTTTATTTGAATTAACTTCATTTATTCCTGGTGGGGTCATAGCATTTAGCTGCTCTATCCAGAGGGTTTCACGTTGTAAAATGATTTTATCCCAGTTGCCACCCCTGGGATTCATAGGTATAGTTTCCAAAACAAAAAAACTGATTGTCCTGGTACTATATCTATGATAAAGACCGATATGACTTGTAACTGGTGTAATAATCTTACCACCCTCTGATAGCTAGGTATGATCACCTATTCTCTTTCTCAATTCATGTATCGTTTTTCCAATGTAAAAAGCCCCACAAAGGCAGGTCATTATATAAATGACCCCCCTTGTGGAGCAATCAGCATAACTTGTGGATTTATGCCATGTTCCATTGGGTAACCTGATTCCCCTTCCCTCCTTTATTAGAAAGCATCGTGGACAATCTCCACATTGGTAAGTTCCCTTTGGAAAGGGAGAGGCATCTTTACATGGTAGATAATGACTTGAAGTTAGCTTTTGTCTGAGGGTAGTTGCCCTTCTAAAGGTAAATTCTGGGGTCTGTTTGACATATTTGGCCACAGTATAATCCTATGTGAGAAAATGACAGTTTCTGGAGATGAGATTGCGGAACTGTGTTTCATGTGAGGAGAATTTGGTTATAATTCCCACCGTAGCATGTACCCGTTTCTTAGGGGGATCATACAGTAGAGCACCTCTCGTTTTTCTTAGTGCCTTGTTGAAAGCCTGTCTTAGTAAGGTTCTGGAATAGCCTCGAGCCAACGGTCTGATACGTAACCCATTAGACTGTTCTTTAAAATCTAGGTCCGATGTGCAGTTTCTGCGGAGTCACAGGTACTGTCCATAAGGAATGCTCCTTTTCAAAGATTCTGGATGTAAACTTTTGGCGTGCAGTAATGTATTACCTGCACTATGTTTACGAAACAAGTCTAATTGTATGTATCCATCATAATCTATTGATAAATTGAGATCCAGAAATGAAATTTCAGTCTGGCTGGTTATATATGTAAATTTGAGATTGTAATTGTTTACATTAAAATTTCTCATGAATTTGTGTAATTCTGATTCTGAGCCAGTCCAAATCACCAGGAGGTCATCAATAAATCTGTACCAACACAGGATCAGGGGGAGCCATGGCACGTGCTGGTCGCCGGAAAACACCTCCCTTTCCCATCCTCCAAGATAGAGGTTGGCGTAGGAGGGTGCGCAACACGTGCCCATGGCAACCCCCTAAGCCTGCAGATACATTTGAACCATGAATACAAATAAGTTTTTTGTGAGGACAAATGACAGAAGCTCGAGAATGAATACATTCCGGGGCCGAGGAAGGTACCCGCCGTCCGGATGCCCTGCTCGTGCGGGATACTCGAGTACAAAGACTCAATATCGACAGCAACGAGCAGGGCAACCGGAGGGACATGAGTACCCTCCAAATGTCGGAGTAAATCAGGGGTATCCTTTATAAAAGAGGGTAGACTGGTGACATGTGGTAACAGAAAATAATCCACATATCGACTGGCAGCTTCGGACATAGAACCTATTCCAGATATGATGGGTCGTCCAGGAGGACAGTGTAAATTTTTATGAACCTTGGGTAAGGCATAAAACGTCGGGATCCGTGGAAATGGATTTATTAGATAACTAAGGGTATCACTGTCAATTAGTCCCTTTTTATGGGCTTTGAGACAGATACCTCTCAGCTCATCCTCAAAAGAGGCAACCACACTGCTATCAATCAGGCTGTACCAATCCCTATTCTCTAATATATCCAGGCAGATTTTTTGATATTGTACATGGGTCATCAAAACAATATTGCCACCCTTGTCGGATGGCTTGATTATCATCTCTGTCTGTGTTTGAAGAGATTGCACCGCCTTTAATTGGATATCTGAGAGATTAGGGGAAGAGTTGGTTGATGCATTGAAAGTAGCAGACCATTGCATATTTTTAAGATCTCTAATGGATTTCTGAAGGAACATCCATATACTGGGACAGAGCGATAGCTCCGGAAAGTGACGTGAATTGGGTTTGAACTTGTTCCTTTTATGGGGAACAGTAATGGTATTGTCCCCTATTCCCTCAGACGATGGATCAATGCCGATCTTACCCTCATCATAGAGGATCATCAGATCTCTCAGAGCTCTGCATTTTCGCATGTTAAAACCCTTCATTCTATCCGAAATTTCCCTTTCAGTCTGTTTGATCTTTTGTTCGGGGTCAAAGATGTATTTATATGTTAGCCTGCGGGAAAACATATACAGATCTTTGATCGTTTCCATTGTGTCGATACCTTGGGAAGGGCAAAAGCCCAACCCCATTTGTAAAACTGATATTTGGGCTTCATTCAGATGGAAATTAGTGAGGTTAATTATATTTAACTCTGAGTGTCCGGCTTTTGAGGTGTCCTTAGTACGTACGTGTTTAGTTTGCTCTGGGTTCTGGCTTCTACCAGAGCCAGAGCTGGATCTAAAAAATCATCAATATTGGTTGGTAATTTTGTATTCGCCGGTACTGCAATCGTACCCTTATTTAAGAGGGTATGCAGAACTGGTTTGAGGTTACTCTTAATACTACCTTGATCCATCGTCTAAGGGGATGCGCGAGAACAAGCTCTTTTATCCTTTTCTTTATCATCATGGTCAGTCGGGAAAGCCCCGGCGCCTTGATTCCGTAATCTTTTAGTATTTCGGGTTCGTGATGATTGCATCTTAGTCAACCTTGAATGTGCCTGTGGGAGAGTAGAGGTATTGGCAGAGGAGTCAGGCTCAGATGTATATTCAGTTTGTGTATTATTATTGTATGGGCGCCTCCTAGGATTCCTGGAGTTTCTCCCCCCAGTCCATTTGTAGGCATAACCCTCAGTAGATGCCATTTTATCCAAATTGAACTTCTTTTGCTTCTTAACCACAATTTCTTTATTAATTTTCTCGAATTGATCCCTTATTTCTTTCCATTTTGGAGGAAAAGTAGTAAGTGTCAGGACATGCCCAAACTGTACATTGAGACTACCAATCTCCAGATTGAGCACATCCATATCCAATTTAAACTGATTAACCAGATGGGTCATGAGTTCCCGGAATCCCCGCTACATTTAGGGAGAGTATCCTCCCATATTTTCTTAAACACCTCTGTTGGGGTTTTAATAGTAGGGAAAATCTGAATGCATAGGCCAATAGGGCTCACGTCTTCTTTTATATAGCGCAGAAAAAATTCTGTGTGCCAATATAAATGCGATTTCCGTTTCAATAATATCTTAATTTTGTTTAGATTTGTAGCGAGGTCATCGTCACCCTGCTTGTTTTTAGTGCACCCAGATTCTATCTGGGTCACGAAACCAGTCCAGCCTGGACCGTGAAGGTCCATTTTTACAACTATGATTTGTGAGAGAAAATAATTATGCTGATCCAAACAGACAAATAGGGCAGAAAACAAATAACAATTAAATGTAGAAAAAAAGTTATATCCTACAAGATAGGGTTAAAAAAGATTAGGAGAAGAAAGTATAAAGTACTTTTTTGCAGAGTTGCCTCTAGGTGTATTATCCATCTTAGTAGAATATAATGAAAGTGCTATGGGTATCAGAAAGATATATATATGTCGGAGCCTTCGTCCCATCAATTGTTGTATAGGAAAAGAAGAGGCTTGGGTGGACTATATTGGCACCATATGTAATTCGATAGACAGTCAAAGATATACGTTTAAAAGATTTCTATTACAAACATATATAAAGAGTATTTTTTTTTGTCATGTACATATTTATAGAAAAAAGGATAGTTTTGTGACAATCATCAAGTCATACCATTGCAACCAATGGAAAATCATACAGATATAGTTACATGATATACAGTGCTCAACATGTTTCGCGTTAGTGATTCCAGAAAGAATCTGCTTCTTCAGGAGCTGAATACAAGTACTATTTTCAGTAGATATACAAAAGAATTGTCACGTGACTATAAATAAGAGAGAACATGATTAATATAAAATAGAAAAAATGTGGATATATATAATAACATTTCACAATAGAAAGAACACAAGCATCATTTGAACCATAGAGCCAGGCTGCATCCACATTCTCACCATGGGAGCTGGGCCAATAGGCCGAGACGTGGACCGATGGATCACCAGACCAGGTGCGCCATCAGGGATATGGGACCCCACCAGAGACGCAGACACCCAGGAGGAACAGTCTGATGGGTTACGTATCAGACTGTTGGCTCGAGGCTATTCCAGAACCTTACTAAGACAGGCTTTCAACAAGGCACTAAAAAAAACGAGAGGTGCTCTACTGTATGATCCCCCTAAGAAATGGGTACATGCTACAGTGGGAATTATAACCAAATTCTCCTCACATGAAACACAGTTCCGCAATCTCATCTCCAGAAACTGTCATTTTCTCACAGAGGATTATACTGTGGCCAAATATGTCAAACAGACCCCAGAATTTACCTTTAGAAGGGCAACTACCCTCAGACAAAAGCTAACTTCAAGTCATTATCTACCATGTAAAGATGCCTCTCCCTTTCCAAAGGGATCTTACCAATGTGGAGATTGTCCACGATGCTTTCTAATAAAGGAGGGAAGGGGAATCAGGTTACCCAATGGAACATGGCATACATCCACAAGTTGTGCTGATTGCTCCACAAGGGGGGTCATCTATATAATGACTTGCCTTTGTGGGGCTTTTTACATTGGAAAAACGATACGTGAATTGAGAAAGAGAATAGGTGATCATACCTATCTATCAGAGGGTAGTAAGATTATTACACCAGTTACAAGACATATCGGTCTTTATCATAGATATATAGTTACATAGTTAGTCAGGTTGAAAAAAGACACAAGTCCATCCAGTTCAACCGTAAAAAAATAAAAAAAATAAACATATATCGTACAATCCCATATACCCAATTCTATACCCACAGTTGATCCAGAGGAAGGCAAAAAAAAAAACCAGAAGAGCATGATCCAATTTGCTACAGCAGGGGAAAAAATTCCTTCCTGATCCCCCGAGAGGCAATCGGATATTCCCTGGATCAACTTTACCTATAAATGTCAGTACCCAGTTATATTATGTACATTTAAGAAAGAATCCAGGCCCTTCATAAAGCAATCTACTGAGCTGGCCAGAACCACCTCTGCAGGGAGTCTATTCCACATTTTCACAGCTCTTACTGTGAAAAAACCTTTCCGTATTTGGAGGTGAAATCTCTTTTCCTCTAGACGCAAAGAGTGCCCCCTTGTCCTTTGTGTTGACCGTAAAGTGAATAACTGAACACCAAGTTCACTATATGGACCCCTTATATATTTGTACATGTTGATCATATCCCCCTTAATTTCCTCTCCTCAAGAGAGAATAAATTCAGTTCCTCTAATCTCTCCTCATAGCTGAGCTCCTCCATGCCTCTTATCAGTTTGGTTGCCCTTCTCTGCACTTTCTCCAGTTCCCCAATATCCTTTTTGAGAACTGGGGCCCAAAACTGAACTGCATATTCCAGATGAGGTCTTACTAATGATTTGAACAGGGGCAAAATGATATCTCTCTCTCTGGAGACCATACCTCTCTTAATACAAGAAAGGACTTTGCTCGCTTTGGAAACCGCAGCTTGGCATTGCATGCCATTATTGAGCTTATGATCTACCAAAACCCCCAGATCCTTCTCCACTACGGATCCCCCCAGTTGTACTCCCCCTAGTATGTATGATGCATTCATATTATTAGCCCCCAAGTGCATAACTTTACATTTATCAACATTAAACCTCATCTGCCACATAGTCGCCCAATTAGACAGAGCATTGAGGTCGGCTTGTAAATTGGCGACATCCTGTAAGGACGTTATTCCACTGCATAGCTTGGTGTCATCTGCAAAGACAGAAATGTTACTTTTGATCTCAGACCCAATATCATTTATAAACATATTAAAAAGTAAGGGTCCCAGCACTGAACCTTGGGGTACACCACTGATAACCTTGGACCATTCAGAGTAAGAATCATTAACCACTACTCTCTATAGTACCAGGACAATCAGTTTTTTTGTTTTGGAAACTATACCTATGAATCCCAGGGGTGGCAACTGGGATAAAATCAATTTACAACGTGAAACCCTCTGGATAGAGCGGCTAAATGCTATGACCCCACCAGGAATAAATGAAGTTAATTCATATAAACCCTTCTTGTAAAGACCATCATGTCCTCATTCCTTGTTTCCAAGGACATCCATGTTCTACTCCTTTTCCCCCCCTTTCAACCTTTATCTTTTAAGTCCTTATTGTTGTCTTTTTGTAACCATCTTTTTCCTTTATGTTTCTCTATTTTTCTCTATTTTCATATTTTCAATTTTTATTTTATATATTTTTTATTTATATATGCTGATTGTCTTCCTTACATCATATTGTACATATCTGCGATATGGGGGATGATTCCTTTGTTGGTCTGTTCATGTCATTAAAGGGGTTGTAAAGGTTTGTTTTTTATTTTCTAAATAGGTTCCTTTAAGGTAGTGCATTGTTGGTTCACTTACCTTTTCCTTAGATTTCCATTCTAAATATTTTTTTTTATTTGTTTTCTTTGAATTTCTCACTTCCTGTTCCTCCTCAGTAAGCTTTTCAGTAAGCTGTTCTGGCTGACTCCACACCACTCAGATGATGGTGTGAAGTCTAGTGAGGAGAAACAGGAAGTGAGAAATTCAGACAAAGAAAAAAAACATTTAGAAGGTAAATCAAAGGAAAAGGTAAGTGAACCAACAATGCACTAGCTTAAAGGAACCTATTTAGAAAATAAAAAACAAACCTTTACAACCCCTTTAAGGGCGTATTTTAATGCAATTTATGTGTTTATTTGTTATATATTTATATATTTTTTTCTATTGAAAACATTAAATGTATTTTTGTTACTAATGTTATATCATAATGATATGAAAATTATATCACTCAGGCATCAAATTTGAAGCCTACCCTCAGAGTAATGCAGTGGCTGACTTAGTGGAGTGCAGTTCCACTGTCTTAACACTGGGGGTGATCCAGGCTGTTTCCATATATACCACAAAGAAAGGGCTTGCCCCTTTCCAATATGGCGCTCTGACATCGGCCCGGGAGCTGCTGTATACAGTGGATCTTTGGATCATATCCGGGTTATGCCGTCGGGGACATCTCTCACCTGCCCCGTGGGAGATGCCCCTGTGACATCCATCGTTTTGGGGCACACAATGTCCATCTGGTGGAGCACATACAGCGCGTACAGTGCACACCACGGGACGGTGAGCGATGACGTCAGACGCTCTACGTTCGCAACGTCGGCGGGTTGGACTCTCTCTGGCTCAGATATAAGCAGGCACAACAGTATGCATCAGCTGTGTGCTGTTTGGAGGACATATCCCAATCTATCCCCCTGGGTGTTAAAGTAAGTACCTAGTCTAGTTTCTTTGCTTTTTTCTTGCTTAATAGCTTTTTGAGCGAATGGAGCATCTGTACATAATCTGATATGACATTATCATTATTTTCTAGAATCCCTTTCTATTGGGGAAACCTGACAAACATAGGCATCTGGGATCTCTGCTCTACATCCTACCTGGTTATATTACTTTTTGTCATATCACCTATTTCCGGTAACTATTTCCTTTTGAAATCATTATACATTATCACTTATCTTTAATACATACTATGTTCATCTATTCAACATTTTTGGTATCCCTTATAGTGATACCTCATATCTTTTCATACAGGTCATTATTGTTCATATGTTCCAGTGGATCCCATAAATAGCCACTTTATTAAAATACCAATCCATCTACACCTACTATCGCTTTGAACAAGATTAGAGGTATTTACATGGTCATATGGATATCCATCTCCTTTTATGATCAGTTCTCTATTATATTTTATTAAAGATATGGCAAATGTTTGTTTACAAACATCGTTTGTTAATCCATCTTTTACAGACCTCCCTGTATCCAGAGGGGTTCATTACCCAAACTTGTTGTTTCGTTTTTTTTCTTCTTCTTTATCCTATACGCTTACTTATGGGGTTGATTTTGGATTGTGTCCTCCTAGGAGGTTAGTGATACCTATGTGATGGATATCATCCTTTATCCTAAATATTAATACTATCTAAGCAATCTCGGCATGTATACAGTGCGAAGCGGCCCGAGGCTTCATCCGAATCCCCATATCCGTCAAGGGGGCAGCTAGTGAGGCAACGTCCATGGTGGAAGCAGACACCGAACTCCATGGAACAGCAGACATGTTGAACACTCACTTTTCCCGCAAGGCACGTACCACGTCTAAAGAATGCAGCGCAACCTCCTTACAATGGGGATCAGTAAGAAGAATGCTTCTTATATTGGTGATCAGTGGGAAAAATGCTCCTTACATTGGTGATCAATGAGAAGAATGCTCCTTACATTGGTGGTCAGGGAGAAATCTGCTCCTTACAATGGGGATCAGTGAGAAGAATGCCCCTTACATTGGTGGTCAGTGAGAAGAATACATAGGGTATGTGATCAAATGAATTTATATTGTCTTTTATATCTTCACACAAATGTTTAGCCTTTCATTTATATTTTAAACTGCATGGCTCGTTTACAAGGTTAGGGTTTACATATACTTTAAGCTTAATTACTTATTAACATTTTTCCTCTCCTTCTCTTAGCAATTTTTCTTATTTTTTTTTATCTTCTGTTATTTTTATAAGAATTTTTCAATTCACAAAGTTTTTGAAACACCTTTCATTCATTTGTAAATACATTTACCGTGCTTTGTACAAGAAACATAATTCTAATGTTTTGAAATCTGGTGACTATTCCTCCCCCAGTGAGCCTCAGTTCGAGGTGGGTGAACCTTGGCATCTTTGCTTTGGGTGCTAGAGGACCTTGTCCTGGCACTGAAGACAATATCACAGCTAATATTGGTGCCTAGAGGCGGGCTGGGACAAGCAAGGATAATGCACATCTAAAGGGATGCTGGCCATGTTTTGTTTTCTATAGCAGTGGAATAGATAAGGGACCCACTGGTTAAGGACTGGCACCCAGCGCCCTTTTGCAATCAGCCTGTGGATGCCAAAGTGCAAATAGCAGGAAGCGGTCATGGCAGAATGCCTATGTAGATGCCACTTATAAGGATCTGTCTTGCTTGTCCCTGGCTTTTCCTTTCGCCATTTAAGATGCTGCCAGCTGTTCATGGTTGGCAGTGGTGGAGGGAAGCCAAGGGTATTAATAGGAGTACTCTTTGTTTAGTTGAAGTGCTGCTATCACAACCCTGCTTGGTATGGCCTGCGGCTGCTGCTGGAACTGGTCTAAAGAGGTCCCTTTCAGCTTTGAGTAAACAAGAGTGTGAGCCATAGAGATGTGTGTCAGGAAAACACAATTCCTAAAGGTGTCTGCATATATCTGATTGCACTCCGCCAATCTAGCCAAATACAGAGAAATTGGGGAACGCTCCTATGTTTGTAGGTCCCTCCATGACCCTGGCCAACACCTGCTGGCTATGGCTTCTTGGGAACGTAATGAATTAGCCAGGGTATATTTTCATTGAGAAGATATGTAGGAATGCCATTATTAATGAATGACACCGCAGCGCACCAATACATGTACTGTGAATTGATTAACCAATAACTAATTAGTAGCATTTCTTAACTGAATATAACTCAACGGCAAGGCCAGATCAATTGTACAGTATATAGCTAAAGGGCAGGCCTCCTTACTACACAGTTGTTAAATACACATGAGATTGCATAATTTAGACCTCATGCAACTAACAATCTTTTCTTTCAAGCTATTTTCTTACATCCAGATTGAATGATATTTTCATTTTTTTTTTATACTATTACCAGTGTATCAATATTCTGTTTTTGGTAGAGACCTTTTGTCATGCAAAAGTTGAAATTTGAATAACTCTATACAGTTAGCACATGCAATAAATTGTATGTTGGAGTGCGGCTGTCCTAATCATCTATTGTTCTTAATTGCAATAAATTGTATGTTGTATTACAAGTGCCTTTTTTATATTTTCTTCACATTTATGTTAACAAGAATTGTGGTGCTACATCGAGGGATGAGCCAACGCATTTAACAGAGAGGGATGAGGTGCTGCACATAAACCAGAGGGATGAGGCACTGCATGCAAAAGAGATAGCTGAGGTGGTGAAGATAATGAAGATGGATAAAGTGCTGTATGCAGGGCTTTTTTTCTCAAACAATAGGTGCTGGAACTTAACCATGGCCCCACAAAACCCCTCCCCCTACACACACCCTGCAAATCATATCAAATAGTGGGTGTGGTCAGTCAAATTTCACAAAAACAGTAGGAGGGTCTTAAAGGGGCATTAACCACCTCGCGCCCGCCGTACGAGAATATACGGCCGCAAGGTGGTTGTCAAATGCCGGGAGGCCGTTAATATACGGCCTCCTCTATTTGGCCACTGGGGGGCGCGCGAGCGCCGCTGGCGGCGCGCGCACGTGCCCGGCGCTTCACTGCAATGCCGATGCGCGTGCCTGGCGGCCGCGATGTCCACCAGGCACCCGCGATCGGCGGTTACAGAGACAAGGACATGGATCTCTGTGTGTAAACACAGAGATCCATGTCCTGTCAGGGAGAGGGGACCGATGGTGTGTCCCTTGTACATAGGGACACAGATCGGTCTCCTCCCCCAGTCAGTCCCCTCCCCTCACAGTAAAAATCACTAATAGGGAACATATTTAACCCCTTCCTCGCCCCCTAGTGTTAACCCCTTCCCTGCCAGTCACATTTATACAGTAATCAGTGCATATTTATAGCACTGTTCGCTGTATAAATGTGAATGGTCCCAAATTAGTGTCAAAAGTGTCCGATGTGTCCGCCATAATGTTGCAGTCACAAAAAAAATCACTGATCGCCGCCATTACTAATAAAAAAAAAAAAATTATAAAAATGCCATAAAACTACCCCCTATTTTGTAAACGCTATAACTTTTGCGCAAACCAATCAATAAACGCTGATTGCGATTTTTTTTTAGCAAAAATATGTAGAAGAATACGTATCGGCCTAAACTGAGGAAAAAAATATAAAAAAAATTAAAAAATTGGGATATTTATTATAGCAAAGTGTAAGAAATATTGCTTTTTTTCAAAATTGTCGCTCTATTTTTGTTTATAGCGCAAAAAATAAAAACCGCCGAGGTGATCAAATACCACCAAAAGAAAGCTCTATTTGTGCGAAAAAAAGGACGTCAATTTTGTTTGGGAGCCACGTCGCACGACCGCGCAATTGTCATTCAAAGCGTGACAGTGCTGAAAGCTGAAATTTCGCCTGGGCAGGAAGGGGGTATATGTGCCCAGTAAGGAAGGGGTTAAATACCAGGGTTGCATTACATACAGAGTGCAGAACTGTCATTTGTAAACACAGAAACCAGACTTCTGTGTTTACAAGTGATTGTGGTGAGCAGCCCCCCCCCCCCCAAGGGTCTGAGCCAGACCAAGTTCCCCCTGAAAAAAAGCCCTGGCTGTATGTAATAGGCAGGCATGAATTACAAAGATATAAGGTGTTGCATGTAGTGGAGAGGGGTTAGGCACTGGAGCAGTAGAGAAGAATGAAGCGCTGTGTAAGTGTCATAGAGTGGGTTATAATACTGCATGTAGTAGCAAAGAGGCAAAAGACACTGAATGTTGTAGAGAAGCCCAATTGTAGTAGAGAGGCATCAGGCACTGCCTGTAACAGAAATGCATGAGACCATGAATGTAGTAGAGGAGCCGTATACACTTAACGTAGTAAAGAGACATAAGGAACAGTGAGGGGAACATGGGGACTAAGAATCTTCATGCATCATACATACTAGGGGGAGTACAATTGGGGGAATCAATGGTAGAGAAGGATCTTTTGGTAGATCATAAGCTTAATAATAGCAATGCAATGCCAAGCTGCGGTTTCCAAAGCAAGCAAAATCCTTTCTTGTATTGAGAGGTATAGACTCCAGAAAGAGAGATATTATTTTGCCCCTGTATAAATCATTAGTAAGACCTCATCTGGAATCAGTGGCGGCACGTCTATTAGGGGTGCACAAGCGCCGCCCCCCCATCCATGCGTCCGGCCCCCTAATCTACATGCAGGGCGCCGGGCGCATGGATTCCAATGGGATTTTTTTTTTAATTGAAGCACGTGAGGCTCTAATAGGCTTCAAAAAAGGGTGGGCTCGGGGTGCAAAGCACTGTGCCCTGAGCCCACCTAGTTGTGTGACACTAGCGAAGGAGTATTCACTATTGTCACACTAATCCTTCTCCCAGCCAATCAGGAAGCCGGTCATGAGACCCTTCACCCGATTGGCTGAAAGGACAGGTGATCCTATTGGACGATTGGATGCCTAAGAGGAGCAGGGTGGAGATGCACGGCGTGGGGGGGGGGTAGTTGTTTGCCCCCCCCCCCGAAAAAAAAAAAACACCAGCCGCCACTGTCTGTATGCAGCACAGGTTCTCAAAAAGGATATCCAGGAACTGGAGAAAGTGCAGAGAAGGGCAACCAAACTGATAAGAGGCATGGAGGAGCTCAGCTATGAGGAAAGATTAGAGGAACTGAATTTATTCTCTCTAGAGAAGAGGAGATTAAGGGGGATATGATTAACATGTATAAATACATAATTGGTCCATATACTGAACTAGTGTTGAGTTATTTACTTTAAGGTCATCACAGAGGACAATGGAGCACTCTTTATATCTAGAGGAAAAAAGATTTCATCTCAAAATACGGAAAGGTTTCTTCACAGTAATGCCGTGTACACACGGCCGTTTTTAATGTCATTTCTCAACGTGATTTTTCGTGTTTCCTCTCAAGCCTGCCTTGCCTACACACTATCGTGAAAAAAAAATGCTTGAGCAAAGCGCGGTGACGTACAACACGTACAACGGCACTATAAAGGGGAAATTCTATTCAGATGGCACCACCCTTTGGGCCGCTTTTGCTGATCCTCGTATTAGTAAAGTTTGGTGAGAGCCGATTCGCGCTTTTCAGCCTCATGCTCTTCAGTCTGTTACAGCGTGACGAATGTGCTATCTCCATTACGAACGTTAGTTTTACCAGAAGGAGCGCTTCCGTCTCATACTTGATTCTGAGCATGCGCATTTTTTTTCCCCTCGTAAAAGCATACACACTACCATTTTTCACGACGTTAAAAAGAACGACGTGAAAAACGACGTAAAAAATAGAGCAGGTTCTAATTTTTTTTAGCCCATTTTTCACGTCGTTAAAAATGCTCTGGAGCCTACACACGATCGTTTTTAATGACCAATTTAAAAAATTGCATTTTTCACGTCATGAAAAACGGTCGTGCGTACGCGGCATAAGAGCTGTGAAAATGTGGAATAGACTCCCTGCAGAGGTGGTTCTGGCCAGCTCAGTAGATTGCTTTAAAAAAATCCCTGGATTCTTTCCTAGATGTAAATAATATAACCGAGTACTAACATTTATAGGTAAAGTTGATCCAGGGAATATCCGATAGCCTCTCGGGTAGGGATGAGCCGAACACCCCCGGGTTCGGTTTGCACCAGAACCCACGAACGGACCGAAAGTTCGCACGAACGTTAGAACCCTATTAAATACAATGGATGCGAACGTTCGAAATCTAAAGTGCTAATTATAACGACTAATATGCATGTTATTGTCCTAAAAAGGGTTTGGGAACCCGGGTTCTGCACCAGGGGACATGTATCAATGCAAAAAGAAGTTTTAAAAACGGCCGTTTTTTGGGAGTAGTCATTTTAATGATGTATAAAGTGAAAAAAAAAAAAAGTCAAATATTCCTTTAAATATCGTACCTGGGGGTGTCTAAAGTATGCCTGTGAAGTGCCACGTGTTTCCCGTGTTTAGAACTGTCCCTGCACAAAATGAAATTTCTAAAGGAAAAAAAAGCCATTTAAAACTGCTTGCGGCTTTAATGTAATGTCTGGTCCCGGTAATATGGATGAAAATCTTTGAGAAAAATGGCATAGCTACCCCATCACCCCCCTACTCCAGCCCATTACCAGCCCATTTGGGTCTTGTATGGATATTAAGGGGAACCCCGCACACAAAATAAAAAAGGCCCTATATACTCTGAACAGCCGTATACAGGCGGTGCATACAAGACAGGGACTGTAGGTTTGTTCTTATGTAGAATCTGTTTGTATTTTGAACAGGTACAGTACCTTGCGAAAGTATTCGGCCCCCTTGAACTTTTCATCCTTTTGCCACATTTCAGGCTTCAAACATAAAGATATAACATTTTAATTTTTTGTGAAGAATCACCAACAAGTGGGACACAATTGTGAAGTGGAACGAAATCTATTGGATTTTTGAAACTTTTTTTAACTAAGAAAAAAATGAAAAGTGGGGCGTGCAAAATTATTCGGCCCCCTTGCGTTAATACTTTGTAGAGCCACCTTTTGCTGCGATTACAGCTGCAAGTCGCTTGGGGTATGTCTCTATCAGTTTTGCACATCGAGAGACTGAAATTCTTGCCCATTCTTCTTTGCAAAACAGCTCGAGCTCAGTGGGGTTGGATGGAGATCGTTTGTGAACAGCAGTTTTCAGCTCTTTCCACAGATTCTCGATTGGATTCAGGTCTGGACTTTGACTTGGCCATTCTAACACCTGGATACGTTTATTTGTGAACCATTCCTTTGTAGATTTTGCTGTATGTTTGGGATCATTGTCTTGTTGGAAGATAAATCTCCGTCCCAGTCTCAGGTCTTTTGCAGACTCCAACAGGTTTTCATCCAGAATGGTCCTGTGTTTGACTGCATCCATCTTCCCCTCAATTTTAACCATCTTCCCTGTCCCTGCTGAAGAAAAGCAGGCCCAAACCATGATGCTGCCACCACCATGTTTGACAGTGGGGATGGTGTGTTGAGGGTGATGAGCTGTGTTGCTTTTACGCCAAACATATCGTTTTGCATTGTGGCCAAAAAGTTCGATTTTGGTTTCATCGGGCCAGAGCACCTTCTTCCACATGTTTGGTGTGTCTCCCAGGTGGCTTGTGGCAAACTTTAGACAAGACTTTTTATGGATATCTTTGAGAAATGGCTTTCTTCTTGCCACTCTTCCATAAAGGCCAGATTTGTGCAGTGTACGACTGATTGTTGTCCTGTGGACAGACTCTCCCACCTCAGCTGTAGTTCTCTGCAGTTCATCCAGAGTGATCATGGGCCTCTTGGCTGCATCTCTGATCAGTCTTCTCATTGTCTGAGCTGAAAGTTTAGAGGGACAGCCAGGTCTTGGTAGATTTGCAGTGGTCTGATACTCCTTCCATTTCAAAATGATCGCTTGCACAGTGCTCCTTGGGATGTTTAAAGCTTGGGAAATCTTTTTGTATCCAAATCCGGCTTTAAACTTCTCCACAACAGTATTACGGACCTGCCTGGTGTGTTCCTTGGTCTTCATGATGCTCTCTGCGCTTTCAACAGAACCCTGAGACTATCACAGAGCAGGTGCATTTATACAGAGACTTGATTACACACAGGTGGATTCTATTTATCACCATCAGTCATTTAGGACAACATTGGATCATTCAGAGATCCTCGCTGAACTTCTGGAGTGAGTTTGCTGCACTGAAAGTAAAGGGGCCGAATAATTTTGCACGCACCACTTTTCAGTTTTTTATTTTCTAAAAAAGTTTAAAATATCCAATAGATTTCGTTCCATTTCACAATTGTGTCCCACTTGTTGATGATTCTTCACAAAAAATTAAAATTTTATATCTTTATGTTTGAAGCCTGAAATGTGGCAAAAGGATGAAAAGTTCAAGGGGGCCGAATACTTTCGCAAGGCACTGTACATTGTTTAAGTGTAGCTCCAGCCAAAAAATCTATTTTTAAGCTTTTTGGAAAACATAGGGAAGGATTATCACCCCTGTAAAATTTGTTTTCCTGTCTGTGCCCCTGTTCAGAACATTTCACCTCACTTTCCGTCCCAATGACAAACGTTTTTGAAAAGTGGGGTTTTTATTGAAACAAGGATTGGTGATAAAGCATCAGTGGAGAGGAGACACCTTTTTCCCATATTAACTCTTACAGGAGATAATTTCCCTTCCTAGGGGTAGATTTCCTCTCACTTCCTGTTGTCTCCTTTCGTTTGCAAGTAGGAGTCGTTTGTAAGTTGGATGTTTGAAAGTAGGGGTCTGCCGTATATACAGTACTCTGCTGAAATTTGCCCCTTACATGTTGGTGTTGCCACAACACTGTAAGCCCTCACAGTTACTCTTGGTGGGCGCATGAATGGGCCCTGCTGTGAATTATTAGATCAAGAATTGTAATTGCATGCCCCTGTTGAACAGGGGCTGAAAAATTGGGCCTTTGGTGGTGGTGTTGCCACAACACTGTAAGCCCTCACAGTTATTCTTGGTGGGCGCATGAATGGGCCCTGCTGTGAATTATTAGATCAAGAATTGTAGTTACATGCCCCTGTTAAACAGGGGTAGAAAAATTTGGCCTTAGGCACTGGTGCCACAACACTGCAACCCCTCACAGATACTGTACTTGGAGCACAGCAATGAGCCCTGTTGCAAAGTATTGCATCAAAAATTGTAATTACACGCCCCTGTTAAACAGGGGCTGAAAAATTGGGCCTTAGGCACTGGTGCTGGTGCCACGACACTGCAACCTCTCCCAGATACTCTAGTTGGAGTGCAGGAATGAGCCCTGCTGCAAAGCATTGCATAAAAAATTGTAATTACATGCCCCTGTTAAACAGGGGCTGAAAAATTGGGCCTTAGGCACTGGTGCTGGTGCCACGACACTGCAACCTCTCCCAGATACTCTAGTTGGAGTGCAGGAATGAGCCCTGCTGCAAAGCATTGCATAAAAATTGTAATTACATGCCCCTGTTAAACAGGGGCTGAAAAATTGGGCCTTAGCCACTGGTGGCGGCACCCAGAAACAAAAATGTTCTTCCAAGCTATTATCATCAATCGGATCATTGAGGAGGAGGAGGATAGTCAGTCAACATAACAGGACAGTCACTCAGCATCAGCATCAGTCTTGAAGGGATGTGAAATTTGAAAATAAATTAGTCTGTTATATCAGCTTCAGGTGTTTGGTAGCTGGTGGTGATCCAAGACTGGTTCATCTTTATGAAGGTCAGTCGATCAACCGAGTCGGTGGACAGGCGCACCCTGTGATCCGTGACAAATCCTCCAGCAGCACTGAATGTGCATTCTGAAAGAACGCTGGATGCAGGACAGGCCAGTAGCTCAATTGCATACTGTGCAAGCTCTGGCCAGTGATCCATTCTCAAGACCCAGTAAGCCAGAGGATTTTCGGTGGGGAAGGTGTCCAAGTCTGACCTTGCCCCTAGGTATTCCTGCACCATGTATATCAGACGCTGGCGATGGTTGCTGGAACCGATCATACCTTGGGGCTGCGGACTAAAGAATTGTCTGAACGCATTGGTCAGAAAGGCCACCTTCCCCACCGCTCCTTCTTTGACTGACCGAAGCCTCAGCAACTCGTTGTCCAGGACCAGGAGTTTGTAACCTTCCAGTCTCTGGGAACGCGTTGCACAGACCTTTCTGCAAGGCCTCCCGGAGTTGTCTCATCCTCTGCTCCCTCTGCGACGGTAAGATAAGGTCCGCAACCTTACCCTTGTACCGTGGATCAAGGAGAGTGGCCAGCCAGTAATGGTCCCTCTCCTTGATCCGAAGAATACGAGGATCCTTCCGCAGACTTTGCAGGATCAGGGAGGCCATGCAGCGTAGGTTAGCTGAGGCATTCGGTCCGGAGTCCTCTGGGTCACTAAGGACGACATGATCCGCAGCCACCTCCTCCCAGCCTTGTACAAGTCCACGGGTTTCTTGAGACTGTAAATCATCCCTAAAAGACTGCTGCTGATGATGCTGAGTGCCAGGCTCCACCTCCATGCTGACACAATCCTTCTCCTCCTCTTCCTGTGCAATGGGTGGGACAGAAGGAACACTGTCTGGGTAAAGGGGGCCTTGGGAGGCAAGGAAGTCCTCCTCTTCCTGCCTCTGTTCTGCCTCAAGTGCCCTGTCCATTATTCCACGCAACGTATGTTCCAACAGGTGGACAAGAGGTACAGTGTCACTGATGCATGCACTGTCACTGCTCACCATCCTCGTGGCCTCCTCAAATGGTGCCAGGACAGTGCATGCATCCCTGATCATGCCCCACTGGCGTGGTGAAAAAAAACCGAGCTCCCCTGACCCTGTCCTGGTGCCGTAGTCGCACAGGTACTCATTGATGGCCCTCTGATGCGTGTGCAGCCGCTGCAGCATGGCCAAAGTTGAGTTCCACCTGGTGGGCATGTCACATATAAGGCGGTTCTTGGGCAGGTTCAACTCCTTTTGCAGCTCAGCCAGGCGAGCACTGGCATTATAAGATCTGCGGAAATGCACACAGACTTTCCTGGCCTGCCTCAGGACATCCTGTAAGCCCGGGTACCTGCCCAAGAACCGCTGCACCACCAGGTTAAGGACGTGAGCCACACAGGGCACATGGGTCAGTTGTCCCTGTCGGAGGGCGGAGAGGAGGTTGGTGCCATTGTCGCAAACCACCATTCCTGGCTTAAGCTGGCGTGGCGTCAACCACCTCTTGGCCTGCCCCTGCAGAGCAGACAGAACCTCTGCCCCAGTGTGGCTCCTGTCCCCCAAACACACCAGCGCAAGCACGGCATGGCATCTTTTTGCCTGCGTACTTGCGTAGCCCCTTGAACACCTACGGAGCACCGCTGGTTCCGAGGACAAAGCACAGGAAGAGGCCATGGAGGAAGAAGAAGAGAAAGGGGTGGAGGAGAGAGGTGTGTCACAACCAGTAGTAGCATTTTGGAGGCGTGGCGGCGGAACAACCTCCAACACTACTGCACCTTGTCCTGCATCCTTCCCAGCTGCCAAAAGAGTGACCCAATGGGCCGTGAAAGAAAGGTAACGTCCCTGTCCATGCCTGCTGGACCATGAGTCAGCGGTAATATGCACCTTACCGCTGACTGCCCTGTCCAGCGAGGCCAAGACATTGCCTTCCACATGCCGGTAGAGAGCCGGAATCGCCTTCCGTGAGAAAAAGTGGTGTTTGGGAACCTGCCACTGAGGAACCGCACATTGCACAAACTCAT
This sequence comes from Rana muscosa, assembly GCA_029206835.1. Taxonomy (NCBI): domain Eukaryota; kingdom Metazoa; phylum Chordata; class Amphibia; order Anura; family Ranidae; genus Rana; species Rana muscosa. The sequence goes on from CM055116.1 coordinate 1,029,435,502, forward strand.
GGAAGGGGGCCGAGTCTACCAACTGAAAAGGCAGCAGTTGAAGCGCTAGCAATTTAGCCAAGCTAGCATTCAACCGCTGGGCATGTGGATGGCTGGGAGTGAACTTCTTTCGACGGTCCAGCAGCTGGGACTGGGAAATTTGCCTGCTAGAATCGGACGTTGGTGTACTGCTAGCAGAGTGCCCGCAAGTACTTGGCTGTGACACACCTAATTCTACACCTTCATTCCTCTCAGTGCAGGTTTCAGAGAGGACTGAAGGTATAGTGGGGTTGGAGATCCCAGCTGATGCGGTGCAAGGAGAGGTCCGCTTTGTTCTTTGGTGTGGGTCTTTAAGGTAGGCTTGCCAACGAGCTGCATGGCAGATCAACATATGTCTGGTCAAGCATGTGGTGCCCAAGCGGCTGATGTTTTGGCCACGCGATATACGCTTGAGACATATGTTGCAAATAGCAGCTGTGCGATCTGATGCACTTGACTCAAAAAAGGCCCACACCAAAGAACTTTTTGAATAACGGGCAGAGGCAGCGCCCTGCACAGGCGGAGCTCTGCGGTGTGATTCAGTCGGTGTGCTGCCCTTACGCTGGCCCCCCGAGGGAATCCTGCCTCGTTGGAGATGTGCCTCCTCCTCATCCTCTTCCTCCTCCTCTTTCCTATTAGGCACCCACGTGGAGTCAGTGACCTCATCATCCCCTCTCTCCTCATCACTGGAGCCAATCTGGCAGTATGCTGCAGCTGCTGGAACATGACTGCCAGATTGGTGTCCTTCTTGAGCATCCCCTCTCTCTGCTCTCACGCTACTGCCTTCCTCTAGCTGGGTATCATCATCAGAGCCTTCGAAACGCTGGGCATCCTCCTGGAGCATGTACCAAACACTGTGCTCAAACAGTTCGGGGGACTCCTCAGGAGGACATGGTGGGTCTAGGGAAGGAGTGACTGATGATGACATTGATACCAGGGAAGAGGACGCTTTGGCAGCTGCTTTGCCAGTACCCTGAGCCTGGGTGAGAGAGGATGAGGAGGGTTTGGTCATCCACTCTACCAAGTCTTCGGCATTATGCGGCTCAACACGTCCAGCTGCCGAAAATAAGGACAAGCGTGTCCCATGGCCACGTGCTGATGATGATGCACCGCGTCCACGACCAGCACTATTGTCTCTAGACACAGAGCCTGTTTGCCCTCTTTTATTGGCTCCTGACTGTCTGCCTCTCCTTGTTTGCCTTCCAGACATTCTAATGGCCTGCAGGGAGATGGGAAAACCAGCAATAAGGGGATAGCTTCAGGTGTATATTTTGCAGGAAGCACACTACGCCCGCTGTAAGTGCTGCAGATGACTGCCTGTGTTACACAACAGGAAAAAACAGCAATAAGGGCTAGCTTCAGGTGTTTATTTTGCAGGAAGCACACTCCGCCCGCTGTAAGTGCTGCAAATGCCTGTTAGTGTAACACAAAAGAAAAAAAGCTCCAGCAATAAGGGCTAGCTTCAGGTGTATAATGTGCAGGAGGCACACTCCGCCCGCTGTAAGTGCTGCAAATGCCTGTTAGTGTAACACACCAGGAAAACACAGCAATACGGGCTAGCTTCAGGTGTATATTTAGCAGGAAGCACAGTCCGCCCACTGTAAGTGCTGCAAATGCCTGTTAGTGTAACACACCAGGAAAACACAGCAATACGGGCTAGCTTCAGGTGTATATTTAGCAGGAAGCACACTCCGCCCGCTGTAAGTGCTGCAAATGCCTGTTAGTGTAACACACAAGGAAAACACAGCAATACGGGCTAGCTTCATGTGTATATTTAGCAGGAAGCACACTCCGCCCGCTGTAAGTGCTGCAAATGCCTGTTAGTGTAACACACCAGGAAAACACAGCAATACAGACTAGCTTCAGGTGTATATTTAGCAGGAAGCACACTCCGCCCGCTGTAAGTGCTGCAAATGCCTGTTAGTGTAACACAAAAGAAAAAAAGCTCCAGCAATAAGGGCTAGCTTCAGGTGTATAATGTGCAGGAGGCACACTCCGCCCGCTGTAAGTGCTGCAAATGCCTGTTAGTGTAACACACCAGGAAAACACAGCAATACGGGCTAGCTTCAGGTGTATACTGTGCAGGAGGCTTAGCAACAATGACACTGACACTGTCCCCTGCCTATCCTTCTCTCTCCCTGCACACAAGGTTTATCAAAGAATATGACACTGACACTCTCCCTGCCTATCCTTCTCTCTCCCTGCACACAAGGTTTAGCAAAGAATATGACACTGACACTGTCCCCTGCCTATCCTTCTCTCTCCCTGCACACAAGGTTTAGAAAAGAATATGACACTGACACTCTCCCTGCCTATCCTTCTCTCTCCCTACACACAAGAATAGCACAAAGAATAGCACAATGACACTGTCCCTGCCTATCCTTCTCTTTCCCTGCGCCGGAACACACTACACAAGGCCGCCGCGCTGGCGGCCTTTTATAGTGTGGGGCGTGTGCTAAACCCCCTGAGCTATAATTGGCCACAGGCAACCTGCCTGTGGCCAATTATGGCTCTCCTAGCTGCCGGCGCTGTGATTGGCCAAGCATGCGGGGTCACAGTGCACGCTTGGCCAATCACAGCGCCGGGATTGCACTGCGATGGCGCAGTGTATTGTGGGCCGTTCGCGTCACTCGAATTTGGCACGAAAGGCCCAAATAGTTCGATCTTCGTCGAACGATCGAACAGCCGATGTTCGAGTCGAACGTATGTTCGATTCGAACACCGAGCTTATCCCTACTCTCTGGGAATCAGAAAGGAATTTTTTCCACTGCAATAGCAAATTGGATTATGCTTTGCTGGGGCTTCCTTCCTCTGGATCAACTGTGGGTATAGGATTGTGTATATGGGATTGTATGATTTTTTTTTTGTTGAACTAGATGGACTTGATCAACCTGACTATGTAACTATATTGTAACTATGTAACTTACAGTGTATTATAGAGACATTTAATGTAGTGGAAAGGCAATGTGACACTGGGTATAGTAGAGAGGTCTGATACGCTGAATGCAGTGGCATGAGGCACTGTGTGTAGTAGATAAACACGTGACACTACATGTACCAGGCAGTGCAGAAACATGAGACACTGCATGTAATAGGCGTGAGATACTGCATACTGCAATACAGAGAGGCGAAAGGTCTTGTGTAGTAAACCAAGACATATGGCATTGTGCACTATAGAGAGGTTTTGAGGATCCCCATGAAATAAAGAGAAGCACAAGGCACTTCGGGGTTGATTTACTAAAGGCAAATATACTGTGCACTTTGCAATGTGCAGTTGCACCAGAGCTCAGTAAATGAGGTAAAGTTTTACTTTGTAAAGAATATTCAATGCAAGAAAAAAAAAAAATTCAGCATTTTTGATTGGACAATAGAAGTCAGGAGAGTTTCTGCTCATTTACTAAGCTTTGAAGCAACTGTACTTTGCAAAGCTGCACAGTCTATTTGCCTTTTGTAAATTACCCCTGTGTGTAGTACAGACTGCGTGTAATACATGGAAACGTTGTGTAACACAAAAAAGAACAATACACTGCATATAATACAGAGATGGACAAGGAAAAGTGTATAATACCTATTTTGTGTAATATAGAGAGGCACAAGACACTGCTTAGAATGCAGAGCCACAAAGTTATGTATTATAGGCAGTGCATGTAACAAAGAGACATGAAGCACTGCATGTAATACAGAAAGCCACAAGGCGCTGTGTGGTAACCAGAGGCGTAGCGTGGGGGGGCCGTTGCACCGGGCGCAATATTTGGGGGGGCGAATTCCTGCACCGTTTGTGTCACTTTTCTCAAGGCCCGTTAAATTCTATTTACTGTGTCACGGCCGGGCCCGGCCGCCATCTTGCGGCAGCTGGCGCCCTGTGATTGGGCGAATGTGGTCATGTGCTCCGGCAGGGCTGACCAGTCCTTGAACGCGGGCGACGCATGCGCGAAGGCCCGCCTGCGCTACTGTAAGCCGCCGTCTTCTCCTCCACCCTTCCTCCTTGACCGGATCTGGAAGTGGTGTAGTGCCTTCATCTGGGACCCAGGAAGTGGAAGTAACGCGGCAGTGTCTCGATTGATGGACAACAAAAAATGGAGGTGAGTGAGGCAGGGAGCCATCTCAGATGGATGGAGCAGACGCCGGGCCCGGTCAGCAGCAGTTAGGGAGAGGAGAGTCGAGTCACGCCACCACCATGTGTTAATGCATGCATGCCTGCGGGCCTAAGTACAGACAGACAGAGACAGTTACATGCCAAAAGCCCCCTCCAAGCCCCCCCCCTCAGGAATCGGAAATAATAGGATTTTTATAACAGCTTACCTGTAAAATCCTTTTCTTGGAGTACATCACGGGACACAGAGCGACATAGTCATTACTAATGGGTTATATAGATACCGTCAGGTGCTGGCACTGGCAACTTCCAAAACCGGAAGTACCCTCCCCTATATAAGCCCCTCCCATCCGGGAGCACCTCAGTTTTGTAGCAAAGCAATAAGTGTCCCTAAAGAGGGGCGGGAGCTCTGTGTCCCGTGATGTACTCCAAGAAAAGGATTTTACAGGTAAGCTGTTATAAAAATCCTATTTTCTTTCTCGTACATCACGGGACACAGAGCGACATAGTCATTACTAATGGGATGTCCTAAAGCAATGCCAAATGAGGGGGGGGATACACCATATATAAGCTGAGCGCTATCAGACATGAGGATCTTTTGCGGCCTGCAACACACTGCGCCCAAAGGCGACATCCTCCTGACTTCTAACGTCCACCTGGTAGGACCTAGTAAACGTGTGTACCGAAGACCATGTTGCGGCCTTACAGATCTGAGCCAGGGAGGCCTGGTGATGCACTGCCCATGAAGTTCCAACTGCTCTCGTGGAGTGCGCTCTAACTTTGAACGGAGGCGGTCTCCATCTCAAGCCATAAGCTTGCATAATGACCTGTCGAATCCACTTGGCTAAAGTAGATTTTGACGCTGCCTGACCCTTTCTGGGGCCTTCCGGCAGAATAAACAAAGTATCCGTTCTGCGAATCTGAGCAGTGGCTTTTAGATAAGCTTTAACTGCTCTTACTACATCCAAAGAATGCAATAACTTTTCCTCTACCAAAGTAGGTTTGGGGAAAAAAGAAGGAAGAACCACATCTTGGTTCAAATGAAACCTCGATACCACCTTAGGAAGAAAGGCTGGATGAGGACGTAACACTACTCTGTCCTTATGGATAACCAGATATGGCTCCTTACAGGACATAGCTGCTAATTCCGATACTCTTTTAGCCGAACAAATGGCTACTAGAAAAATCAATTTCCTGGTGAGAAGCACCAAGGAAATATGCTGTAATGGTTCAAATGGTTGTTTCTGTAGAACCGACAGAACCAAGTTTAGATCCCATGGACATATGGGAATATTAACCGGAGGACTAATACGCATCACTCCTTGTATAAAGGCTTTGACTAGTGAATGCGAAGCCAAGGGCCTTTGAAAAAATATTGACAAGGCCGAAATCTGACCCTTGATAGTACTCAAGGCAAGCTTCCTATCTACAGCCCACTGTAGGAAGTCCAGAATCCTACCTATTACGTACTTATGTGGATGCCATTTCCTGGCCTCACACCACGCGATGTACGCCTTCCAGATTCTATAGTAGATCTGCCTGGATACCGGCTTCCTGGCATTGATCATGGTAGATACCACAGCATTAGAGAGCCCTCTCTTTTTTAGAATGTGGGCTTCAATAGCCAGGCCGTCAAACCTAGGGCTGGTAAGGAAGGGTGGTATATCGGTCCTTGCGAAAGCCGGACGACGTGGGAGAGTCCAAGGACTCCCCACTGAAATTTTACAATCTCCGCGTACCACGCTCTTCGGGGCCACGCTGGAGCCACCGGAATCACTGGTTTCTTTTCTACCCTGATTCTGCGGAGTAATCGAGGTAACCATTGTGGCGGTGTGAATGCATATATCAGCTTGAACTGATCCCAAGGGAACACTAGGGCATCCGAGCCGCAAGCTAGGGGATCCCTTGTCCGAGAGACAAACCTGTCCCCCTTTGCGTTGAATCTGGATGCTAGAAGATCTACATCCGATGTTCCCCACCGCTGACATATTGTCCAGAAAACCTCGGGGTGAAGGGACCCTTCCTCTGGGCCTAATTGCTGGCGACTTAGAAAGTCCGCCTTCCAATTCTCCACTCCTGGAATGAATACCGCAGATATGGCTGGGACATATTTTTCTGCCCATTTCAGGATGTAATTCACTTCCCTCTGGGCTGCACGACTCCTGGTGCCCCCCTGATGATTGATATATGCCACTGCTGTGGCATTGTCTGATTGAATTCTGACAGGGGACCCTTGGAGTTTGGATGTCCATGCTACTAGGGCATACCGGGCTGCTCGTATCTCTAAGAGATTGATGGGCAGGGCCTTTTCTGCATCCGACCATCTGCCCTGGAGAGACTATTGCTCCAGTACTGCTCCCCAGCCTATAAGGCTGGCATCTGTAGTGACCACCTTCCAAGAAATCGGACTGAAGGATTTCCTTTTTTCCAGATTCTGGGGAACCAACCACCAACGGAGGCTCTTGCGAACGGAAGGGGACAAGGACATTGTAAGTCTAGGGCCTGAACTTTTTTGTTCCAGGCTGACAGTATGGCCCCTTGCAAATTCCTTGAATGGAATTGACCGTAGGGTACTGCTTCGAATGATGCCACCATTTTTCCCAGCAGCCTCATATACAGGCGTATGGACGGCTGTCTTTTTTGTACCCACTAAGTGGATCAAATCTTTCAAAGACAACACCTTTCCTCGAGGCAAGAATATTTTTCTCTGGCCTGAATCCAACCTTAGCCCCAAGTATTCCAGACTTTTGACTGGTTTTTAGGGCTGACTTGTCTCGGTTGATAATCCAACCGTGAGATTCCAGATACTTGATCGTCTTGTGAACGACCACGTCTAGTTTTTTCACTGAGTGGTCTATCAGCAACAAGTCATCCAGATATGCCATTATAATTACACCCTGTGTTCTTAGATTGGCCAATAAAGGGCCAGAATTTTTGTAAACACTCGTGGTGCTGTGGCCAAACCGAAGGGTAAGGCTCTGAACTGAAAATGGCGCCCTTCTACTGCAAAGCGTAGAAATTTTTGGTGGACTGGAAAGATGGGAATGTGCAAATAAGCATCTTTGATGTCGATCGTGGCTAACCAATCCTCCCCTTGTAGGGCAGTGGCCACCGATCGGATCGACTCCTACGGAAAGTCCTGATATACAGGAATTTGTATAGCCCTTTTAGAATTAATATGGGCCTCCCATCCGCGTTTGCTTCGGGACTGTAAAGAGGTTTGAGTAAAACCCGAACCCTCATTCTTCCAGGGGAACCTCCATAATTACTCCTTGGAGCAATAGTTGTTCTAGTGCCAACAGGAGGGACTCTCTCTTCCGGGGATCCCTTGGCACGTTTGACCTCAAAAATGGGAAGGAGGAGAGTCTTTTAACTCCAAACTGTATCCCAAACCTACTGCGGAGAGCACCTATCTGATCGTGTCCCGCCAGGTCTCTTGCGAACAACTGGAGTCCTCCCCCCACCCGACTGAGTGGGGGCTTCAATGAATTTAACTTTGGGGGAGGTTTTGTACCTCCCCTGACCCAGGGTTTCTCATTACCCTGCTACTGTCCCTGTTTTTTACCCCCGGGATTTGACCGAGGAGGCCGTCGGAACTGTTACACAGCCGATGCCCCAGGGACTGGAGAAGCAGGCCTCTTAAAGAGGGACCTCTAACTCTGCTTTTAACCGGCAAGAGCGTATTTTTACCGCTGGAAATTTTCTGGATATATTTGTCCAGGTTTTCCCTGAATAAGCGTTCACCATGAAATGGGACGCTAACCAGCCATTCTTTACAGGGAGCTTCAGCAGACCAGTTTTTGAGCCATAGGAGCCTACGCATATGTACTATAGACAGCGTAAGGCGGGAGGCCTGATGGACTGAATCCTCTATGGCGTCAACCGCAAAGCCTAAGGCTCTAGGTAGATCAGCTAGGGCAAAGCCTGCTGATCTGTCAAGTCCCTCAAGACCTGTTTCAACTGATCCTTCACTGCTTAGCAGACCCCAATAGCTGCTACTGCTGGTTGTATCACCAAGCAGATTTTCATAAGGACTCCAATCTTTTATCTATTGGGTTCTTGAACATTTGGACATTATCCACTGGACATGTCAGTGATTTATACATACAAGAGATGGCTGCGTCCACTGTAGGGACCTTCCATTTTTTTTTTTGATGAACTTATCCTCCATGGGATAGACCACCGGAAATCTCTTGGGGGAATAAATATTTTCTCAGGACGTTCCCAATCCTGGTAAATGAGCCCTTTCAGTAAAGGGTAAAGTGGAAAAGAACAAACAGTCTGGGGGCTTCTAGCGACCCCAACGAGGATACAGTAGTGGTTGATGGTTCCGCAAGGTGCATTTTTAAATGCTGATCGGACCATGTTAGTCAGAGACTGAACCCATAATCTTTCAGCTTGAGATGCTGAGAAAAGGTTCCCCCACTGTTGATTCCTCTATAACAGAATCAACCTCATCCTGATCCCCTTCAGGCAGGTCGATCCCTGTATGGGACTGTTGCTCTGCTAACAGGCACTCTGAAGGAGGAGACGGAGATCGGGCGTGCTTTCCCTGACAGGGAGGCAGCGATAAATGTTGACAATCTCTCTCTAATCCTCCCAGAGCTGAGGAAAAAACCTCCTCTGTTACATACACAGGAGCAGGTGAACTGAGGACAGCCACAGTACCAAGTACCCCTGCGGGGTCTCTACGGTCACTTACCTCTGAACTTCAGGGGAGACTGGTGCAGCAGGAGTATGCCCAAGATCCTCCGAGCCCGATGAGACCCCCTTCGCTTCCTGGAAGATTCAGTTCCGGAGCTTCTGGACGGCATATTCCTAAGCCTAAAGCTGAGGTATTCCAGCCGTAATACACCACTTTTACTGAGAATAGTCTAGCACAATTGCTGCTATATCACAGTTGGTGTCTACTAATGTGCCTTTCTAGGGGATGCCTGTATCAACCGCTTGCTGTATGCCTTTAAATGTTGCCAGCTCTGTCTCTGTACTTCATAGCCAGCTTACTACAATATTGTGTTTTTTTTTAAACTGCTGGGACGCCCGCACATGCGCAGAAGCGCTGCGGCGCGCACAGAGCGTCATCCCCCAGGCTCCGCCCCCTTTCCCGGCTCACCTCTATATATAGAGGCGCGTGCACGCGCGCGGGCACGTGCGCCTTCGGCGCTAATTTCAAATATGGTAACAAGGGACAGGAGCCAGGGCCCCTCTTTGCCGCAGGCCGGGGTATGGACGAGCACTGCAACATGGCAGAGGAAGCAGTTTCCTATAAGAGAACTCACCATCTGCCTGGACTTTGCTCTGCTGAGAAGAAGCTAGTCCACATGACAAGAAAACATTCCACAGCGGCCTCTAGTGGACAAACACAGGTACCGCAGTCTAATATATTACATATATATATATAAAAAATTTTTTTTTTTTTTTTTTTTTTTCTTGACCACCATTAAAAATTATTACATTTTTTTAGTAGTTACAGGCATGCACAGAATTTTGCGGGAATACCATTAGGTAACAGACAGAAAGACAAATTAGGCTTGGGGGTCCCCCAATAGAACCAAGTTCCTGGGGGCCCCCACTTACCTGTTCCCCGCCGCAGGACTTTGTTTGGTCCACAAAAGCCCAAACTTCACCTATCACGGCAGGCATTGTAATCAAACCTTCAGGGACCGGGTTCCCAAGGATTCCACTCCCCTGGACCTGTATAGCACCCTGCACAGAAAACATCTTGGTCGTGGGTATGACCAGAGCTCTGGATCCCAGGGTCCAGCTCTCCTAAGAGAAGCATTACAGGCAAAACCTTGCTCTTCTCTGCAAGGCCCGGGTACCGACCGTTTAGCTATGAAGCTTTTTTGGTCGGATCCGGAATAGCTTACTGAGGCCCAAAAGAACCTGTACGCAAGCTCAGTGAAAAACACATGTTTCTTCTTGGCCAACACCTTAGACACTGGCAAAAAACTGAGGTGCTCCCGGATGGGAGGGGCTTATATAGGGGAGGGTACTTCCGGTTTTGGAAGTTGCCAGTGCCAGCACCTGACGGTATCTATATAACCCATTAGTAATGACTATGTCGCTCTGTGTCCCGTGATGTACGAGAAAGAAAATTATTTACTGAGCTTCATGACAGTATCTCTCAGAGCTTTCAGCATCATGTAAGGGGTTGAATGATCAATCCTGCTAGGTATTTGGCATGTTGAATGACCTGAGGAATGCATTATATAGCAGAATTGATCATTTAACCCCTTACATGCTGAAAGCTCTGAGGGATACTGTCATGAAGCTCAGTAAATCATTAATCCGATTCCTGAGGGAGGGGCTTGGAGGAGGCTTTTGGCATGTAATTGAGGTGTTACTCGCAGACATGGAAGGTAAAAAATATTCTCATTGTGCAGTATGTTAACTCAAATAAATGTATTATAAGAATTATTGCACTTACAAGCGTGATGTTGGTATATCAGCTAAACAGCAATCACATATGCGGTCATGTAAGGAGCTGCGGCGTCTCCATTAACCTCTCTCTACTCCCTATCGTCAATCCGCTGTCTGGAAAGGAAAAACGTGATGACGTCACCAGGGCTCCACCCGTCATCCACTTTGAAATCAATGGGACAGCGCGGTAATACCGCCCGCAAACCGCGGCAATAGCCGCGGTTTGCGGGCGGTATTGACCCTTTTTCGGCCGCTAGCGGGAGTTAAATTCACCCCCCTAGCGGCCGCATACCACGGTAAGAACGACGGTATAGCAGCGCTGAAAATCGCGCTGCTATACCGCCACCGCACCTGCCCGCCCCAGAGTAAAAGGGGCCTTAGACTCATATGAATTTAAGAAATGGGAGACTCTGCATTAGTTTTCCTTTTCACCAATTTTTCACATTACACCTATTGACATTTATTTATTCATTTAGCGCTGCACCTCATTTTACATATTTCAGTGTAGGTGTGTGTGTGTGTGTGTGTCAGTGAGTGTAGGGGTCAGTAGGTGGGTCAGTGTAGGTGTCAGTAGATGGGTCAGTGTAGGTGTCAGTAGGTGGGTCAGTCAGTGTAGGTGTCAGTAGGTGGGTCAGTCAGTGTAGGTGTCAGTAGGTGGGTCAGTCAGTGTAGGTGTCAGTAGGTGGGTCAGTCAGTGTAGGTGTCAGTAGGTGGGTCAGTGTAGGTGTCAGTAGGTGGGTCAGTGTAGGTGTCAGTAGGTGGGTCAGTGTGTGGGTCAGTGTAGGTGTCAGTGCAGGTGTCAGTAGGTGGGTCAGTGTAGGTGGGTCAGTGTAGGTGTCAGTAGGTGGGTCAGTGTAGGTGTCAGTAGGTGGGTCAGTGTAGGTGTCAGTAGGTGGGTCAGTGTAATGGTCACGTAGGTCAGGTGTGCAAGGTAGTGGTGTGCGGGTTAGTGGTCGTGTGTAGTGTAGTGGAAAGTCCGCAGGCTGGGGGGGGGCACAAATTTCTTGCCTTGCCCCGGGCGCTGACAACCCACGCTACGCCACTGGTGGTAACATAGATAGACACTAGGTATTAGGAGACACTAGGAGGGGTGCATAGTGACATTAGCAAAACAAGAAAGTAGTACCAGAAAATGACATACGTAAACTCCCTGGTCAATCACAGAGTTTTCACTGGTGCACTGGATAAGATTCAGTGCTGGAGTGCAAATCTCACTTGTGACATGGGTACTGGAGTAAACTGTGTATTCTAGAGCAGATTTCACTGGTGACATGGGTACTGGGGAGTGAGCTGTGAGTACAGACGTGCAGATCTCACTGGTGGTATGAATATTGAGGAGTGAGCTGTGTGTGTGTGCGGGAGTGAAGTGCAGACCTTGCGTCTCATTCTGGACTTCACTATTTTCTAACTTGTGGAAATGTAAATACTATGTAAGACAAGAAAGGGCTGCAAAACATAGTACTCCTCTAATGCCATTGTTAGCAAGTAGTTTAATGCAACCTGCTGAGAATATATGTAAGTTGTAAATGCTGACCTAACCTGAAAATTCTAGGTGTATGGCCGTCTTCGATACCCTAGCCTGGAATAAGTATGCAGTTCAGAGGTCTGACTTGTTTCTGACTTTCCACTGGCATGGATACTGGGGAGTGGGCTGTGTGTACAAGCCCGCACATTCTACTAGTGATATGAACACTAGGAGGTGTGGATTGTGACCGCTACTGCATATGTCATTGGTGTCATGGATACTAGGGAGTTTCCTGGAATAGAGATCTCACTGGTGGCATTAATACTGGGGAGTGAGCTGTGTGTTTAATCTCAGATCTCACTGGTGACATGGATACTGGGGAGTGAGCTGTGTGTGCTACATTTCAAATCTCACTGGTGGCATGGATCAGTGGCGGCTGGTGAAGTTTTAGGATGGGGGGGCGCAAGACCCCGCCCCTCCACGGTTGGCCCCTCCCACTTCTCACAAGCCACACCCCTTATAGAATCCACCCACTCTGTCCCCTGTATTCCACTCATAGTGTCAGCATTATACACCAGGCTCTGCACATCATATACCAGGCTGCACATTATACACAGGGCTCTGCACATCATATACCAGGCTGTGTATTATAAACAGGGCTCTGCACATCATATACCAGGCTGTGTATTATAAACAGGGCTCTGCACATATTATACCAAGCTGCACATTATACACAGGGTTCTGCACATCATATACCAGGCTGCACATTATACACATGGTTCTGCACATCATATACCAGGCTGCACATTATACACAGGGCTCTGCACATCATATACCAGGCTGTACATTATACACTGGGCTCTGCACATCATATACCAGGCTGCACATTATACACAGGGCTCTGCACATCATATACCAGGCTGCACATTATACACAGGGCTCTGCACATCATATACCAGGCTGCACATTATACACAGGGCTCTGCACATCATATACAAGGCTGCACATTATACACAGGGTTCTGCACATCATTTACCAGGCTGTACATTATACACAGGGCTCTACACATCATATACCAGGCTGCATATTATACACAGGGCTCTGCACATCATATACCAGGCTGTACATTATACACAGGGCTCTGCACATCATATACCAGGCTGCACAATATAGACAGGGCTCTGCACATCATATACCAGGCTTCACATTATACACAGGGCTCTGCACATCATATACCAGGCTGCACATTATACACCGGGCTCTGCACATCATATACCAGGCTGCACATTATACACAGGGCTCTGCACATCATTAAGGATGAGTTCTGGCACGTTCGCATACTCCACGTGCAGAGCCCACCAGGAAGTCGGCACGGCGCTGCGCTAATCACAGGCAGGGAGACATTTCCCGATCCCTGCAGCCGAGCATCGGGACAATGTCTCCCTGCCTGTGATTAGTGCAGCGCAGTGCCGTCTTCCTGGCGGGCTCTGCACGTGGAGTATGCAAACACGCCAGAGCTCATCCCTACATATCATATACCAGGCTGCACATTATACACAGGGCTCTGCGCATCATATACCAGGCTGCACATTATACACCGACGAAGCTTCAATTTGTTTTAAAACCCAGACGATATCTGGAGATCACAGACTAGGAAATGGTTTAAACTTGCATTTTAAGTTCTGACTTTATTAACCCATTGCATAGCCTCTCTACAACATTAAACGTTAGATGACAGGGGTTGCATTTAAAAGGTAATTTCGCTTTTGATAAGAAAAAAATTTAAGTACTACACTACATTTTGTATTTTTACAATTACCTATGTAGTTTCATCTGCTGCCCGCTATGACTCATAAAACTGGCAAATGTTTAAACATGGTGTACATGTAGGGTGGTGTTTTGTACACGGTCAATGTACAGAACACCAACTGTGTTATGTAAGTTTCAATACAAGCAATAACAAGTAGGGATCTGCAATGACATTTGCCAACTTACAACCTGGAAATATGCTTTGTTTTAGGTCCAAATGCAGGCAAAAACTCGGGCCCGATTCATCCCTGAAATGGAGAACAGGGATGCACCGGACCCCTGCTGTGAGCCTCTCTGCACAAGTGTGAATCTAGCCTGAACGGGGCCTTAAACTTACTCTGAAGCATGAATCGGACTGATGGTATATCAAGCACAGAGACTTGTGATGATCGCTTAGGAATATGGCTACATGAGATTACATAGGGCTCTGATTAAAGCTTAAATAATACTGGCATTTTACATTTTTTTTCTCAGCCTGTAAAAGCACCTGTATTTTAGCTTAAGTGTCCATGTGCACACGGGCGTTTACAGACATATTAGAAGCAGAGCAATTACAGTCTGAAAAACAAACAAACATGAAAAGCACGTTTAGGAGAGGAGGTGAAGCGCAGAAAAAAGCTAAAACACACTGAAACGCTAGACGCATTTAGGCGCATTTGAGAGGTAATGCATTTAAATGGCCAGAACAAATAAATATTTTGGCCCATAGGATACATTTACGATAAAACGCATGACGCGCCTGCAGTGGGCTTTTCTTCTGCCAGGAGTTCTGATGTTTAGAGGAGCAAAGCAAACACCCTGTGTGCATGAGGTCTATTGGGTAGATTATGAAATTTTATGGACATTAGACTATTATTAAAGAAGTATTAAAGAAGTAGGGAATCCGCGCTCAGGAAAACACCAGACAGAGGTTGCAGCCCCCCTAAAAACTCCCTAGGGAGAGTAGGATATAATATAAAAGAATGGGGTGTTGGCGCTACCTCCCACTATAGAGACCCATCGGGTCTAAGTGATCTCAAGTACATGTATAAGGACAGGCTGTACTGAGTTCCCGGGTCTGTACACCTACGGTGCCCATTATGAGGGGTTCCCACCATCCCTGTACTGAGTTCCTGGGTCTGTACACCTACTTTGCCCATTATGCGGGGTTCCCACAATCCCTGTGCAGAGTTCCTGGGTCTGTACACCTGAGGTGCCCATTATGAGGAGTTCCCACCATCCCTGTACCGAGTTCCCAGGTCTGTACACCCGCTGTACCCATTATGAGGGTTCCTCCCACCATCCCTGTACTGAGTTCCCGGGTCTGTACACCTGCTGTGCCTATTATGAGGGGTTCCCACCATCCCTGTACTTAGTTCCTGGGTCTGTACACCTGCTGTGCCCATTATGAGGGTTCCCACCATCCCTGTACTGAGTTCCTGGGTCTGTACACCTACTGTGCCCATTATGAGGCGTTCCCACCATCCCTGTGCCGAGTTCCATGGTCTGTACACCTGCTGTGCCCATTATGAGGGTTCCCACCATCCCTGTGCTGAGTTCCCGGGTCTGTACACCTGCTGTGCCCATTTTTAGGGTTCCCACCATCCCTGTGCTGAGTTCCCGGGTCTGTACACCTACTGTGCCCATTATGAGGGTTCCCACCATCCCTGTGCTGAGTTCCCGGGTCTGTACACCTGCTGTGCCCATTTTTAGGGTTCCCACCATCCCTGTGCTGAGTTCCCGAGTCTGTACACCTGCTGTGCCCATTATGAGGGTTCCCACCATCCCTGTGCTGAGTTCCTGGGTCTGTACACCTGCTGTGCCCATTATGAGGGTTCCCACCATCCCTGTGCTGAGTTCCTGGGTCTGTACACCTGCTGTGCCCATTATGAGGGGTTCCCATCATCCCTGTGCCGAGTTCCTGGGTCTGTACACCTACTGTGCCCATTATGAGGGTTCCCACCATCCCTGTACTGAGTTCCCGGGTCTGTACACCTGCTGTGCCCATTATGAGGCGTTCCCACCATCCCTGTAACGAGTTCCTGGGTCTGTAAACCTGCTGTGCCCATTATGAGGGTTCCCACCATCCCTGTGCTGAGTTCCCAGGTATGTACACCTGCTGTGCCCATTATGAGGGTTCCCACCATCCCTGTGCTGAGTTCCCGGGTCTGTACACCTGCTGTGCCCTTTATGATGGTTCCCACCATCCCTGTGCTGAGTTCCCGGGTCTGTACACCTGCTGTGCCCATTATGAGGGTTCCCACCATCCCAGTGCTGAGTTCCTGGGTCTGAACACCTGCTGTGCCCATTATAAGGGTTTTCACCATCCCTCTGCTGAGTTCCCGGGTCTGTACACCTGCTGTGCCCATTATGAGGGTTCCCACCATCCCTGTGCTGAGTTCCTGGGTCTGTACACCTGCTGTGCCCATTATGAGGGTTCCCACCATCCCTGTGCTGAGTTCCTGGGTCTGTACACCTGCTGTGCCCATTATAAGGGGTTCCCATCATCCCTGTGCTGAGTTCCTGGGTCTGTACACCTACTGTGCCCATTATGAGGGTTCCCACCATCCCTGTACTGAGTTCCCGGGTCTGTACACCTGCTGTGCCCATTATGAGGGGTTCCCACCATCCCTGTAACGAGTTCCTGGGTCTGTACACCTGCTGTGCCCATTATGAGGGTTCCCACCATCCCTGTGCTGAGTTCCTGGGTCTGTACAGCTGCTGTGCCCATTATGAGGGTTCCCACCATCCCAGTGCTGAGTTCCTGGGTCTGAACACCTGCTGTGCCCATTATGAGGGTTCCCACCATCCCTGTGCTGAGTTCCCGGGTCTGTACACCTGCTGTGCCCATTATGAGGGTTTCCACCATCCCTCTGCTGAGTTCCTGGGTCTGTACACCTGCTGTGCCCATTATGAGGGTTCCCACCATCCCTGTGCTGAGTTCCTGGGTCTGTACACCTGCTGTGCCCATTATGAGGGGTTCCCATCATCCCTGTGCCGAGTTCCTGGGTCTGTACACCTACTGTGCCCATTATGAGGGTTCCCACCATCCCTGTACTGAGTTCCCGGGTCTGTACACCTGCTGTGCCCATTATGAGGCGTTCCCACCATCCCTGTAACGAGTTCCTGGGTCTGTAAACCTGCTGTGCCCATTATGAGGGTTCCCACCATCCCTGTGCTGAGTTCCCAGGTATGTACACCTGCTGTGCCCATTATGAGGGTTCCCACCATCCCTGTGCTGAGTTCCCGGGTCTGTACACCTGCTGTGCCCTTTATGATGGTTCCCACCATCCCTGTGCTGAGTTCCCGGGTCTGTACACCTGCTGTGCCCATTATGAGGGTTCCCACCATCCCAGTGCTGAGTTCCTGGGTCTGAACACCTGCTGTGCCCATTATAAGGGTTTTCACCATCCCTCTGCTGAGTTCCCGGGTCTGTACACCTGCTGTGCCCATTATGAGGGTTCCCACCATCCCTGTGCTGAGTTCCTGGGTCTGTACACCTGCTGTGCCCATTATGAGGGTTCCCACCATCCCTGTGCTGAGTTCCTGGGTCTGTACACCTGCTGTGCCCATTATAAGGGGTTCCCATCATCCCTGTGCTGAGTTCCTGGGTCTGTACACCTACTGTGCCCATTATGAGGGTTCCCACCATCCCTGTACTGAGTTCCCGGGTCTGTACACCTGCTGTGCCCATTATGAGGGGTTCCCACCATCCCTGTAACGAGTTCCTGGGTCTGTACACCTGCTGTGCCCATTATGAGGGTTCCCACCATCCCTGTGCTGAGTTCCTGGGTCTGTACAGCTGCTGTGCCCATTATGAGGGTTCCCACCATCCCAGTGCTGAGTTCCTGGGTCTGAACACCTGCTGTGCCCATTATGAGGGTTCCCACCATCCCTGTGCTGAGTTCCCGGGTCTGTACACCTGCTGTGCCCATTATGAGGGTTTCCACCATCCCTCTGCTGAGTTCCTGGGTCTGTACACCTGCTGTGCCCATTATGAGGGTTCCCACCATCCCTGTGCTGAGTTCCTGGGTCTGTACACCTGCTGTGCCCATTATGAGGGTTCCCACCATTCCCACCATCCCTGTGCTGAGATCTAATTTGCATAACAATGCCCGCGCGATTTACATGTGAATAATGTTAATTTAAGAACAATGCTTTTTGTTTCTCTATAGCACATGAACAGGAAGGGGAGAAAAGTGAAGGTGTACTGACTTGCATTACATGGAGAGAGGTGAAGTAAAGTTGGAGATTAAAACGCTGCTTTACAGTCTCTCAGGAGTCAGGACACAGTGATAATAGCCCCTTCTGCCCCCCTCCCCCTACAGTCCTGGCATGTATACATGTACCTGAAGATTTCTGTGTGATCCCTCACAGTCTGTGTCACAGGGATGAATGGAGCTGCCTCAGCTCCAGTGTCTGCCCTGAACAGTTCTCTCCTGCTTGTGATTTCCCCCTCACTTACTGAAGGAGACAGGCAGCCTGTGAGCCAATGACGCTGCAGGTCTGATTAAAGCCCCACCCTATGGACCCAATCAATTACAAGTACTGGAAACCTAATGCTAGAGCCTAGAGTTTGAGTTTTCCTGGCTACAGCATTTGCGCCCCAAGCACACTCTAAACTACGCCAATAGAGCTTCTTAGCCCCAATCACATGTTTACACACGGGTCATGCCTCCAATAGCACCCCATGTCCGGCGCCCTTAACACACCCACTTAAAGGGACACTTTAAAAAAAAAAAGTTTTTTAATAAGTAGCTTTGGGGGGGGGGGGGCGGCGCCCCCTATTGACGGGCACCACTGGCATGGATACTGGGGAGTGAGCTGTGTGCTAAATCTCAGATCTCACTGGTGACATGGATACTGGGGAGTGAGCGGTGTGTGCTAAATTATAAATCTCACTGGTGACATGGATACTGGGCGTGAGCTGTGTGTGCTAAATCTCAGATCTCACTGGTGACATGGATACTAGGGAGTGAGCGGTGTGTGCTTAATTATAAATCTCACTGGTGACATGGATACTGGGCGTGAGCTGTGTGTGCTAAATCTCAGATCTCACTGGTGACATGGATACTAGGGAGTGAGCGGTGTGTGCTTAGTTATAAATCTCACTGGTGACATGGATACTGGGCGTGAGCTGTGTGTGCTAAATCTCAGATCTCACTGGTGACATGGATACTGGGGAGTGAGCGGTGTGTGCTAAATTATAAATCTCACTGGTGACATGGATACTGGGCGTGAGCTGTGTGTGCTAAATCTCAGATCTCACTGGTGACATGGATACTGGGGAGTGAGCGGTGTGTGCTAAATTATAAATCTCACTGGTGACATGGATACTGGGCGTGAGCTGTGTGTGCTAAATCTCAGATCTCACTGGTGACATGGATACTGGGGAGTGAGCGGTGTGTGCTAAATTATAAATCTCACTGGTGACATGGATACTGGGCGTGAGCTGTGTGTGCTAAATCTCAGATCTCACTGGTGACATGGATACTAGGGAGTGAGCGGTGTGTGCTTAGTTATAAATCTCACTGGTGACATGGATACTGGGCGTGAGCTGTGTGTGCTAAATCTCAGATCTCACTGGTGACATGGATACTGGGGAGTGAGCGGTGTGTGCTAAATTATAAATCTCACTGGTGACATGGATACTGGGCGTGAGCTGTGTGTGCTAAATCTCAGATCTCACTGGTGACATGGATACTGGGGAGTGAGCGGTGTGTGCTAAATTATAAATCTCACTGGTGACATGGATACTGGGCGTGAGCTGTGCATGTTCCTTCACTTTCTGTGCACACAGCAAATTACTGATTTCTGGAAATGAAGTGCTGTGGTTATACTTGCAGGAAAAGATCTAAATGTTTCCTCTTTCAAAGATTAGAGCTATATTTTACAAAGTACCCACTTGATACTAACACAAAATATTAAACACAACCAGAAGGTGTGCTATGTGTATACAGAGTTGTAGTGTGAGCATATGAATATAAGCATACGCAAGCACACATTTGTAGCCAGTGATTACTAGTTTTTGCCACTTGGTATTTCCACTGAGACTGCACAATTCACTTTTGATTTCCATCTAATTAGGGTTCACCTGGGAAAGCATGTTAAGTACAGATTCAGTATGGAACCACATCAGAAATAGCTCCAGACACATCCCTGGTGTGTTCTCATGGGCATGTGCTCAGCTTGCAGTGTTAATTTTATTTTAAACTAATATCCACATACAGTACATTTAAAGTGGTATTAAACCAACCCAAAAACAATTATTTATTTTCACCTGGTGATCCAACCAGCAAATCAGTTATTTCTCAACCTACATTAAAAGACCAACCTGTCCAGACAATGTAACAGGGGGTTGAGATAAACCATATAACCTATAAATCGAATATAATGAATCATTGATTTTAATTAATTATTTCGATAGACTCCACTACTATTGTTTTTATATGTTATCAAACATGAATTTTATATTTCACAATCAACTGTGTACACACTAGATTACCATGCTATCCATTATTAAGCAATTTACCAAAGATCAATCGATTGTGCATACTATAATGTTTTTACCATATTCATCAGTGTTTGTCCTGACCTCCCTTATATGGGGTGGTTTCTTTCTTATACCACTGTTGTTTCACTATGTTAAATGTTTTTATATCTGTGATTGCTCTTTATTGCCCTTTTAAATATCTGACAATCCCATTTTAACCATGTATTAATACAGTATACATCTGCCCCCCTCCATGATTACTTCAATGCCATGTCAGTGTTTGAATTGCCACTGGTAGTTTGCCATAATGCGCTGCCCAATCACTGTGCATTCCTCACCTTGGCCACTTCCCCTTCTATAATTTATATTGTAAGCCTGTGAGCCCTATCAATCAGCTTGAAGCGGCTGCCACGTCACTCGCAGCCTGTACGCTCAGGAAACGCGTCGCTTTCTAGTGACGTCATTCCTCCTCACCTGGAAACCACCTGTGCCTCAAGCCTCGTTCTGAGGATTCCTCCACTGCAGCCGGCCGATCACCATCTAGCAGTGTATGGAGCAAGATAAAGAGCGATAATACAGCAGGAACGGACTGACCACATGAAGACACCCCTATGTGGGACCAATGCTTACTATGACTCTAAATGCGAGTTGCCTGTGTACTTTTATTTACATTAAACTTGTCCTATATCTGCACCCAGAGGCGCCTCCCCCCTTGTGTCTTTTTAGTGCACATAGTAGTACTTGGACTGCAAACAGAAAGCAAAATACAAGAACAGGTGGTTAGTGACAAGAAAATGTCATGCTATGAGCACCTCCAACTTCCTTCTCACAAAAAAAATATTCTTATTCACAGTGCTGAGAGTACAGAGCACAATATACACAGCATAATGCATATGTGTAAGTGGGGCCTAATTAATGTACCTGAGCATTGGGAAGTATCACTACAGGGAGTTAAACGTGGTTTATAATGTACATATTGAATAAAATAAGGCAGTTATAGCGATAGTACTACAATTCTTCAGGCAGGGAATGTAATGTTTATTAGCAAGGCACTTTTTTAAGATGTGTTATAATATACACTTACAGGCTACAGCATGCCGCAGGAGCACTTGATACCTGAAAGTCCTAAGCAATTATCTAGCTGCAGGTGGGAGACTGTTCCCTGAATCTAACAGAAGAGAAACCTATTATTTTCCTCATCAAAGTACCTCCCTCTAATGCTGCTCCTACACTCTCCCTAATCGGGGGGGGGGGGGTGCTTTATCCCTAATTTACCCCTATACTCCAGGATAGCCAAATGATGCAGAACCTGCCATGTAAGAAATTCTGAATCAACATGGCTGCCGAACTCTCGCTTTTTTTTTTTTACTTTAGCATCCAATAGGGGATGACAGCCTCCCCAAGATAGATGTCTGAAACTCATGAAAGGGTACAGAATAGTTCTCTATGATCTACTGCCAGCCTAAAGAAGCAACACAGTACCACCTTGAGGTCGGCGAATGTACTGAAGCCAACCACCTGTCTATATACACCATAGAATGTACAGAGCACATATAGCATACAAAAAACAAAGAAAGTTCACAGGATATGGCAAGCTCTATAGATGAGCCTCATTTATAAATATACCAGGAATGTAAGTGAAGGGAGCTGTTTTAAGCTCCCCGAGCTCATGGGAATGTGGCAGAGGGGAAGTTTCTAGTCCCCCCTCTCACACCTGGCAGATAATTAGGTATAATGTTAAAGGTGAGGGAAGCTAGGGACCAATAGCAGGGCATAGGTTAGGTCACATGGCAAGTAAGAAAATTCTGGAAGTTTGGGAGAGGTATTTAAGGCAGAGCAGCAAGCAGCCTGTGACCTGAGGATCAGGCAACCCCTTACCTTTGAACTCCTGTGTTTCCCTGCGCATTCCTGTGACAGTCATGGAGAACCTGCTTCGTTGCATCCTTGAAAGAGCTGGAACTGAAGATGGGGAATCTTGGCTACAGCACTGCCTTTCCATGCCCCCAGCACCAGAGATCCGGGACCTGGCTTACACCCCTGCTGGAGACCAAGCTGTGTCAGCTGCCACCGCATCTTCATCCGCAGCCGCCGCAGCATCTGCATCCTCAGCCGCCTCTACTAGCATCCCTCCCCGCCCAGCGGACTCTGAAGCTGCGTTCACATGGGGAGCAGAGGTGGGCTCAGTCAGCATTCCCATTGGCGGCAGAGCAGAGGAGGCATCCATCGAGGTTCCTGCTCCTGTCGGTGACCCGGACGTACTGCCAGAGAAGAGGAGGAGGTCCCTTAGAAGCTGGTCCACGGCTTCAAGCAAACGAACATCAACCAGAAAGAACAGCCATAGAGGAGTGTCTGGCAAGGGACAGCTCTCGTCACGCCGCAGTACTCCTACAGCGCCCTCCAGTGGCCAGTCCTCTCTTCACATGTCTTTTTCTCCACAGGTTTCATCTCAGATTATTCCTGCATCATTCACCCGCACAGAAAAATCCGGGCTGCTGGCTGGGAATGGCGGCAGCACAGGACAGGCTACCTCAAGCTCCAGCACTCATGCATCACTGGAGGCGCAGCAGATACCTGTGGTGTGCTCTCAGATGACTGCTACGGGTCCAGGTAATGACACTTTTACTCAGTTACAATTATTAACCTCTTTGACTGCTTCCCTGTCATCTATTATTGCAGGTATGACACCTAATATGTCGGTTAGTCAGAAGGTTGCTAGCTCTGCTGCTTCAGTATGGGCCAGCCCTGAGGTTGCACGGGGCAGTCAGGGGGGGGGGGGGTAGCAGTGTGCCCACTATTATGGCAAGTCCGTCACAGTCAGGGAATGGCTTGGATATCCCGCCTAATGTCCCAGAGATCTGTGCTAGGGAGGCCTTGCCATGTACGCTATCCCCATTGGGTTACCATTTGACTCCAAGTATAAAGGAAAAGATTGTCAAGGGGGAGTTTGTGGACTTGCTGTCGCTGCTCCCTTCCTCAAGAGAAGCTTTGTTTAAAAATGACAAAAAAGATGAGAAAGGGGATGAGGATAGGCGTAGGCCGGTGTCCAGGAGCTTCAATAACTGGCTACAAGCTTTTTTGATCTATTCCAGTATTATTTGTGAAAGGTACCCTGAGAAGAGCGTGGGATTGTTGCAGCATCTAGACATTGTTCTGGAAGCCTATAAAAATTTTGGGGGCGTTTCCTGGTTCGTCTATGACGAGTCATTCCGACAGAAATTGTCGGTGCATCCAAGTTTGACATGGGGCTCAAAGGATATTGGCTTATGGCTAAATCTTTTTCTGCCCCAGAGAGCGTTCAATCCCAAACCACAGCTGCAGGTCGCAGCACCAGTCAGTGCATACAGGAGGGGAATTTGTTTCTCATTCAATGACTCTCAGTGCAAATTCCCAGGCTCCTGCAGGTATAGACATGAATGTGCGTTTTGCGCAGGAGTGCATCCTGTTACCAAATGCTTTAAAAAAATGGCCGTGGCAAACCAGCCACAGCTTAGAGAACCCTTTTCAAAAGGCCCAGTCGCCGGTGAAGTTGCTAAACATGTTCCCGTGGCTGTAAGTCTACACAGACAGGCGGATGGCCCTTCTTCTCTTTGAAGGGTTCAACGAGGGTTTCATGCTCCCTCCCTTTAAGGGTTGTGTGGTAGGAAAAAAATTTAAAATCAGCTTTAGAGTTCCCTGAAGTGGTTAGGGAAAAAATTTGTAAGGAGCTTCAGGCTGGTAGGATCTCGGGCCCTTTTTTGCACCCTCCTTTTCTAAACTTTAGAATTTCCCCCCTTGGGCTTGTTCCAAAGAAAGAGCATGGATCATTCAGGTTAATCCACCATCTGTCAGCTCCTAAGGGGGATTCTTTGAATGATCAGATTAGTACTGAGATGGCATCCGTACATTATTCTACGTTTGAGGATGCGTTAGTGAAGATTCGCTTGTTAGGGCAAGGAGCCTTTCTTGCTAAAGCTGATGTCCAATCTGCTTTTCGTTTATTACCCATTAATCCTGTATCTTTTAACTCATTAGGTTTCGTTTTTGATAATTGTTTTTTCTTTGATCATTGTCTCCCCATGGGTTGCTCGCTCTCCTGCAATTACTTTGAGACCTTTGCCACTTTCCTCGATTGGGTGGTACGGGAGCACTCTGGCTCATCCTTTCTGTTGCACTATCTAGACGATTTCCTTTTTTTGGGTAGTTCTGTCGCTGATTGTTCAAACGTCCTAAATTCTTTTCTTGTGATTTGTGGATCCTTTAATATCCCTTTGGCACAAGAAAAAACCCTGGCTCCTACAACACGTTTAGTCTTTTTAGGGATCACTATTGATACCGAAGCAATGGAGTTTGAACTACCGGCGGCTAAAATTATTCAACTACAAGGTATCCTTTACACAATGATTAGACGACGTAAGTCCATTTTGAAGGAGGTTCAAAAATTGCTCGGCCTGCTGGCATTTGCATCCAGAATCCTGCCTGTCGGGAGAATATTCTCTCGGAGGCTCTATTTAGCCATTTCTGGATTCAAATCCCCTTCCTCCCATATTAGAATCTCTTCGGAAATTAGTGAGGACCTGTTGATATGGTCGCAATTCTTGGAGAAGTTTAACGGTAGAGCAATTTTTCAATCAGAATTTGTAACTGACCAAGATTTTTGTTTGTTCACGGACGCAGCGGGCTCGGTGGGGTTTTCAGCCTTGTGGAGAACCCACTGGTGCGCTTCGTTATGGCATCCTTGTTGGCGACAAAAAGGTCACCTGAAGAACATCGTGATCTTAGAGCTGTTCCCCATTTTGGTGGCCTTAGAGATCTGGGGTGAGTATTTTGCCAATAAAAGGCTTCTCTTCAGTACTGACAATAAAGGGGTGCTTTTTGCGGTAAACTGCTTATCGTCCAAATCACCTCCTGTCATCTCCCTCATTCGCTACCTTGTATTTAAATGCTTGAGCTTAAATGTGTGGATCAAGGCTCGTTACCTACCAGGTAAGTTGAATGACATCGCAGACTCTCTCTCACGTTTGCAGATGGAGAGATTCAAGGTGCTTTTCCCAGCCGCAGACGAGACAGGGATCCCGTGTCCGGCCCACCTATGGGAGCTAATTTAGACTTGGTTCGTACGAACATTCTGAAATCCATCTCTCCCGCTACTCTGGCAGCGTACTCCTCAGCCTGGCGGGTGTGGTTGTCTCATTTAGGTTCCCTGGGTGAGCAGCAGTCTGCTTTTTCTGAACAGCTGGTTTTGTCCTTTTTGAACGGGTTACTGGCTAGAGAGGTGTCATGGTCCCAGGTTAATAAAACTTTGGCAGGAATTTCTTTTTTTGGGAAGTTAAACCATCACCCCCCATGTTCTTTTTCTCTGTACAACGGGCTCTAAAGGGTTATAAAAAAGGTTCATCTCATCCTGACAATAGAATGGCGGTGACGCCGGGTATCCTTGCCAAACTGTGTTCAGCGGTTGATTTGGTATGTTTTTCACGCTATGAGGCTGCCCTTTTTCGGGCGTTTTTTTCTCTATTATTTTTCGGAGCGTTTAGGATTTCAGAAATAGTGGCTCCTAATAAGAAGTCCGAGTCAGGCCTTCGTTTGACGCATGTTTCTTTAGACCGTTCGAAGCTTAACCTTTTTATCCCACGATCAAAGACGGACCAGTTTGGCAAGGGTGTTTGGTTGACGTTGCAGTCATTTCCTAACTCTCCCATCTGCCCTGTTAGCCTAGTGGGGAAGTTTCTACGGGTCAGAGGTTCAGAAAACGGGTCATTATTTATTCATGAGAATGGCCTTCCTTTGTCTGTTTATCAGTTTAACTCGGTTCTGCACAAATGCTTGGTCTCACTAAACATGGGCAAGTTGCCACTCTCATCCCACTCCTTTCGGATAGGGGCTGCTACGGAGGCCGCCAGGCTGGGGTTAGATATGGTTAGTATTAAGCGCATCGGTAGATGGCAGTCTGATGCTTACAAATTGTACATACGTCCTCACTGTCTTTTTTAAATCTACAGGTCAGGCGTTATCCGTCTGGATCTTAGGTCATTCGTTTATATTCTGGGCCGAAAGGAGAGCTTTGCGAAGAGTCTATACCGGAAGCTTGAATTTTGATCCCACATTGGTGAACATTTGTTGGCATGGCAGGAGGGGTATGGTATGGAATAATTTGTTTGAAGAGTTAAGTTTTCTGTTTCAAACCCTGCCAGTTCCTGATGTTTTGATTATCCACCTTGGGGGGAACGATATAGGGCATACTAAGTCCCTTGATTTAATTTTTCAAATAAAATGGGATCTGCTTCAGTTCAGGCTGTCCTTCCCCGGAGTATGTTTGATTTTTTTCAGAGATTGCTCAGAGATTGGTATGGTTGAACTCCCCGCTTGAAAAGGTTAGAAAGAGAGTGAATAGGGCCCTAGCGAAGTTCTTGCCCACCATTGGGGGTCTGTCCTTCCGTCACGTAGACTTAGAAGGGGGGTCAGTTGGCCTATTCAGACCAGATGGGGTGCATCTTTCAGACGTTGGGCTTGACATTTTCAATAATGATCTTCAGTCTATGGTGGAGTTGGCCGCGAGGCGGGGTGGTTGGGCCGGCCTTGTTCTTTAAAGGTTGAAAAAACAAGTCCGGCTAGTGGGGTTAGTAGACGTTAATTCCAACCTGAGTCGTAGTGGCTGGGTTGATGAAAGTATGGTGGTTTACATAAAGAAGTGATGTATTGTATTTTGATATCTAGTAATGGTTATTGGTTAAATAAATATGATTAAAAAAAAATAATAATAAATACCAGTAATAAAGGCCTGCGGCCAAGTTTAACCCATTTTTGTCTCGGAGGTCATTATTTATAATTATTCTGCATACAGTCCCATGTAAGTGAAGGGAGCTGTTTTAAGCTCCCCGAGCTCATGGGAATGTGGCAGAGGGGAAGTTTCTAGTCCCCCCTCTCACACCTGGCAGATAATTCGGTATAATGTTAAAGGTGAGGGAAGCTAGGGACCAATAGCAGGGCATAGGTTAGGTCACATGGCAAGTAAGAAAATTCTGGAAGTTTGGGAGAGGTATTTAAGGCAGAGCAGCAAGCAGCCTGTGACCTGAGGATCAGGCAACCCCTTACCTTTGAACTCCCCGCCCCCCCTCCCTTGTCGCGGCCTTATATTATTACGTGGTACCCCCTCTTGGTTTTCCTTTGCTAACGAGAGGGGTTAGTAGACGTTAATTCCAACCTGAGTCGTAGTGGCTGGGTTGATGAAAGTATGGTGGTTTAAGTAAAGAAGTGATGTATTGTATTTTGATATCTAGTAATGGTTATTGGTTAAATAAATATGATTAAAAAAAATAAATAATAAATACCAGTAATAAAGGCCTGCAGCCAAGTTTAACCCATTTTTGTCTCGGAGGTCATTATTTATAATTATTCTGCATACAGTCCCATAGCAATGGTATTTGAATATAATTTCAAAATAGCATTATTGTCCTTTAAAAGACCACTCTGCTCACAGTTGGCATTTCACTTCTTGGTTGATATTGTTGGTACTGTTCAGTGTCAGTGCTACAAAATCTTTGCTATTGATATTTAAGCATTCCCCCATAGACTTGTGTGGTCGATAAGGTAGATATTGTACCTGTACACTCTGCTTGCTGGAGCAGCTAAAAAGGTAGGCTGTAAGGTCAGGGCAGTCGTCATAGTCATTGGGTGCAGGTAACTGTCGTCTGCTTTATGATGGCTGCATCTATATCTCTGTCATACCCAACATGCCTCTTAAGACTTACCTGATTAGAGATGCTCAGGCCTATTGCACTAACAATTATGTGATAGTGGAAGTTATTCATGTTTTATTCAGTGTAGTTCATATCTTCCTAGCCCTCGTAAAAAGTATGGACACAATTTAACATGCTCATCAACATAGACGTGTCTTCTTGCAGTTATTTCAGTAAAAGGTAAGACATATTCTTGAATAATGGTCAGAGCTGGGTACCAGAGTAGTGCTTTCTTTGCTGCCATGTGACAAATGGTGAAAATTATATACTTCTCAATGTAGAAAATTATTATTTGATTAAAAAATAAAATAAAGTATAAAATTCCAACAGGGATACACCTTTTCAAGGGCAAGCTGCAGAATCTCCGATATCACACACAAGAATTGCTAGGAACAATTTAATATTTTTAATCAGCTTCATGTTCCGCACTCCCCGGAGATATTGGGAAAGGAAATGACATTCAAATATGTATTTTCATCACTAGGAGGTTAGGAGATGGGCCAAGGACAAACCAATGCTACCAGTATTACTTAGTCATTAATAAAAAATATTTTTCACTGCCTTGACATGGATGTATTAAATAGTCTTTCCACACAGAATAGCAGTTGCAGATATATCTTTAAATGTTAATAAACACATAAATGTTTGCATTTCTGCAGCAAGAGCTGTAGATTAAAGGCGCTTTCATAAGGTGATAAAATCTGTGGTCTGTGTTTAGCTATAAATATACTTGGCACTGAATCTATTGCTATGTAAATCTTGAAAAACATTGTTATTACACTGTTTAAAGCCAAACTCCACGCAGTAAAAATAATGTAGACTTTTAAACTTTGTTTTGGATAAAGTGGGAAAAGGATAATCCCAAAATCATTCCCCAGTCCTGCTGCGGAGATTTCCCTTTGCTTCCTGTATGAGAGAGGCAACAGCAGGCAAAATCTTTTCAAAGTGAGGCTAATTCCTACCTTAAACACTTGTCAATGT
This sequence comes from Rana muscosa, assembly GCA_029206835.1. Taxonomy (NCBI): domain Eukaryota; kingdom Metazoa; phylum Chordata; class Amphibia; order Anura; family Ranidae; genus Rana; species Rana muscosa. The sequence continues at coordinate 1,029,464,478 of CM055116.1, forward strand.
CCTAAAGGGATAATTTAGCCTCACTTCTTGTCTGGTGAAGACTCTGAAATTGTGGATTTCCCCTCCTCTATTTGTACAGATGACCAATGTCACTGATACAGACAAGAAGTATATCTTCCAAGTGGGGATACAGCGTGCCATAAAAATTCTAACTCTTCCCCATGCTATGAAAAAAAATTGCCTTTACGTACACTTTGATATCTCAAATACAGTGATTTTAGTACTGCAGACCATGGTCCATTAGCCATAGTTCAGTGCCTGAGGGAGGGGTTTAGCGAAAGCCTCTTTATACCTATCCAACAACACTATCAACTGACTTTCAGGCCTTGCAGATACACTGTGCAGCTGCGGCTTAAACAGGGGAACAGAATCCTAAAAAGCATTCATTAATTGGGAACAACAGAGGATATTTAGGCAACCACTTGAAGAGCATAAAGAAACAGCAATGTCACCAGCGCTAGAATAGGTAAATATGTGTGGGAATATCATAAAATATAATGGTCTGGAAGCAAAAATAAAAAATAAACATACTTGTTCACGTGCTACAGGCTATCCCTTGCCTAGGAACACATCAGTGCTTATTTCTGTTATTACAATGTTCCCAGTCGGCTTTTAGCCATCTGTCAAGTTGGGAGTCTTCCCTGTGGATTGCAATTTCAACTAATTCCACTAGTGAGCAGCATCGATTCACTTTCCAGAGTGAAGGCGCACTTCACAGCACACTCCATCCTTTCGGTGGCTGTCTCTCAGCGGGACTGGCGTCATCCATCTAGACGGCGTGGAGCTTCCTGGTTCCCCCCTCCCACTGATGCAGCCCTGGATCTCGCGTCTCAGAGGGCCCGCCACATGCCGGTCTGCTTGTCCTCAGCGTGAACCCCCACTTCAGGTACCGGCAGTTGCCCCCTATTCCATTGTACACCTTGGCTTGGAGATCCCTGACTTTCACGGAGAACAGTTAGCCCCTCCTTGCTCAAGGGATTGCAAGTGACACTATAAGTGTTCAAGTTTTACTTTTCTATTATTGCTATTTTTACTTTTCTTGGTGTCCATTCAAGACAGAATTTTAAATCTCACTGTGGTTGAATAAACATATCTATTCTTTATCACCACCAACAGTCTGCAGTCTGTTTTCACTATAGCGCTGGATCATAGTGTGTATACACTTGAAGAGCATGTGAAGGGTATCGAAGGCTATCTCTGGGTTTTGAATCAGAGGTTTAGGCACGATGAGGATCTTTGACATTGACATGCAACGGGACTTTTCAGGCAGCTTAAAGGGGTTGTAAACCCACAAGGTTTTTCACCTTAATGCATTCTATGCAATGAGGTGAAAAACCTCCTGTGATGCAGCCCCCCTTTAGGGGATCCGCTTATGGTTGATGTCAATGTGTGCCCCTATAAATAACCTGCTGGCATGGGAAAGATGCACTATTGGTAAATGGTTGGGCTACAGGAAAATGGCACCCATCAATATAGCATCTTTCCTGCACTAGCACTGAAAGCTCAAAAATGTGCCCAGTAGGCAAGTGGTTAAAGACAGCAAACAGCAGCAATATTTTATAGACTTGCTGTACTATGTTAGAGGAAGAGATGAGGCATCTCATTATGAAAAAAGTTCAGTTTATGTCACAGTCGAAAGACAGAAATATTTCCTGGACATGCTGCATACCATGTAAATGTTTTTACTAGGCCTCAATGGAACACAGAGAGACCAGGGAAGGTTAAAGTAAACATTTCCAGAGCCACAAGCAAGATAAAGTTTGATGGGCAGCATATACTCCTTTTTAGCTAAGATGCTATGTCAGAGGGAGAGAGCATGCAGATTTAATCTTAATTAAACAAATAGTGTATTTTTTGTGACTGAAGACTGAAAAAGCAGAGTTAGTTTCTTACCGGTAACTCTGTTTCCAGTAGTCTTCCAAGGCAGCCCTTGAGAGATGGAGCTCCTCCTCACAATCAGGAAACACATTGCCATTAATTTTTCCCTCCCTTTAAGAGGCGGTCCCTCAGGTCCCTGGTCAGTCATCCACGAGAACCGAAGGCCGGAATCTGAAATGATATAATACACAACACAACCCCACGAGGTTAGACATTTTAGGGTGGGATCGTACTGCCTTGGAAGACTACTGGAAACAGAGTTACCGGTAAGAAACTAACGCTGCTTTTCCCCCAGTCGTCTTCCAAGTCAGCCCTTGAGAGGATAACCAAGAACTCACCAAATCTAGGGTGGGACAACGGCTTGGAGGACTTTCCTACCAAAAGCCTGATCCTGGCTGGAAATCAGATCCAGTCTGTAATGCTGAACAAAGGTCGAGAATCTTGACCAGGTTGCAGCCCTGCAGATTTGTTCTGGAGTGGCTCCTGCCCTTTCTGCCCATGAGGCTGCTGAAGCCCTTGTTGAATGAGCTTTAAGTTCTTTAGGTGGTGTAATTTCCATGACACTATAGCACTCTAATATGGCTGTCTTGATCCATCTAGCTATTGTCTTTTTGGACGCTTGCTTACCCTTTAGTTGGCCTGCGTATAAGACAAATAGGGCATCTGATGTTCTAAATTCATTAGTGACTTCTAAATATTGAAGTAGACACCTTCTGACATCAAGAAGACTTAGTTCCTGCTCTTTGCTGTTATTGGGTGAACTGCAAAATGAAGGCAAGACTATATCCTGGGATTTGTGAAAAGTTGACGTCACTTTTGGAGTAAATCCCGGATCTGTTTGAAGGACGATTCGATCGTCGTGAATCTTCAAAAAAGGTTCTCTAACGGATAGAGCCTGTATTTCCTCTATCCTACGTGCCATTGTGATGGCTACTAGGAAAACTGTTTTAAGAGTCAATAATCTTAAAGATGTATCTTGTAGTGGCTCGAAGGGAGGTTTAATGATTCCCCTGAGGACCACTGACAAATCCCAAGTGGGACATTTTTGTATCTTGGGCTTTTTGTATTTTGCCAATGCCCTGCAAAAACGAGAGACCAAAGGGTCCTCTTGTAGTGTCCTTTCTAGATACACCGATAGCGCTGCAATTTGTACTTTCAAAGTACTGAGCGTTAACCCTTTATCAACTCCCTGTTGTAAAAATTCAAGGATGGTGGGTGTATCCATTTTTAGTCTTTTATTTTCAGTGCACCAACTGTTAAATTTTCTCCAGGTCTTTCTGTAGATGGCTCTGGTGTTTGGTTTCCTAACGCTCAGAAGCGTTGTCACCACCTTATCTGAGAGTCCTTTAGATCTCAAGAGGTCCTCCTCAGTAACCAGGCCGCCCATTTGAAACTCTCTTGTTTTAGGCCTGTCAGGGGTCCCTGACACATCAGGTCTTCCCTGTGAGGTAGAAGCCACGGCTCTGCTGCTGAGAGACTGAGGAGTTGAGAGAACCAGGTTCTCTTGGGCCAGTATGGTGCGATCAGTATCAGTTTCGTCTGTTCCTGTAGAAACTTCTTTACCACCCGCGGTATCAGAGGAACCGGAGGGAAGGCATAGCTTGAAGTTCCAAGGGTTTTGTAGAGCGTCTATCCCAAGAGGCTGATCTTGCAGGGTTAGCGAGAAGAAATGTTTCACCTGAGCATTCTTCCGAGAGGCAAACAGGTCTATGTTTGGCATTCCCCAGCGGGCTGTAATTTCCCTGAACACCTCCGGGTGTAATACCCATTCCTCTTGGGAGATCTCCTGGCGGCTGAGGAAGTCCGCTACTTGGTTGTCTTCCCCTTTTAGATGGACTGCTCCTAGTGATAGCAGATTCCCTTCTGCCCACCTGCAAATTTGGTTGGAGATGTGGCTTAGGGATGGGCTTCTAGTGCCCCCTTGCTTGTTCACATAAGCCACTGCTGTGGCATTGTCCGAAAGAATCAGAATGTGACGACTTCTGAGTTGGTTTTGGAAAAACTCCATGGCCTTGGCTATCGCCATAAGTTCTCTCCAGTTCGAAGATGCCTTGGCTTCTTCTGGGGACCATCTCCCCTGAGCAGGTTGCCCTGCTAGGTGAGCTCCCCAACCCCAACTGCTTGCGTCTGTGGTCAATTTCTGTGAGGTCGGAAATGACCAAGCCAGACCCTGATTTAGGTTCGTGTGGATCCTCCACCACCACAGCGACCTTTTTACGGATGTCGGGAGTAAAACTGAAATGTCCAGATCTTCTCTTTGGTTTTTTAAGAGAAATACTTGAAGTGACCTTAGATGGTATTTTGCCCACTGGACTGCTGGTATCGATGATGTCATCAGACCCAGAACCGACATCAGCTCCCTGATAGATATTGGGAGGTTGTTCTGTATTGAACTCACCCTCTTGATGAGGTTTTGGATTTTCTCCTCCGGTAGGGAAGTCTTCTGTTCTATGGAGTTGAGCAGATATCCCAGGAACCGAATGTTCTGAGTGGGACACAGATTGGACTTTTCTACGTTTAGAATCCAGCCTAGTGACTTTAACCACAGTTGAGCTTCTGTGAGGTCTTTTGTCAGCTGTGCTTTCGAAGGCGCTGCAAATAGTAGATCGTCTAAGTATGGTATTACGGTCATCTTTTTTAACCTTAGAGGAGCCAGAGCTTCTGCTAACACTTTGGTGAATATCCTTGGGGATGAGGATAACCCGAAAGGGAGAGCTTTGCTCTGGAAATGATATTCCTTTCCCTCTATCTCCACTGCTAACCTCAGATATTTCTGCGACTCCTGTCGGATGGGAATGTGGAGATATGCATCTCGGAGATCCATGGTCGCCATGAAGGTTTCTGGTTGTAGAATGTTTTTGACCGAAAATATGGACTCCATGCGAAATTTTTTGTATTGAATCGCTTGGTTTAACGGTTTTAAGTTTATGCGAGTAAAAACCCCTTATTTTTTCCCTCTCTGGGACTGGAGTAAGGACCTTCTGGTCCACCATCTCCCCTAGCAACAGTGGAAGAGCCTTGGCTTTCTCTGGATCCCTGGGAAGTCTCGTTACTAGAAATCTCTCTGGAGGATGACAATTGAATTCCAGAGAGTAGCCCCTTGCGATAATGTCCAAAATAAACTGATTGGCTGTCGCCTTCTGCCATTGAGGTAGGAAGGTAGCCAGTCTTCCCCCTACTGGCACTCTGTTGTCATTGTTTGGCAGCTTGGTTAGAAGAGCCAAAGAGGACATTACTCTTTGGTTTCCCCTTGTGACCTGTCCAGTTTTTCTTAGGGTACTCTTTCTTTTCTTCTTGGGGACGATCTCTTCGCCCACGAAAAAACCTCTTTTGTGGAGGTTTTCGTTTTTCAGCCGGAAAGGCTTTCTTCCTGTCCGCTGTTCTTTCCAAGGCCTCGTCCAGGCCGGAACCAAAAAGCAAATCCCCAGTAAATGGGAGATTGCACAGCCTTGTTTTGGATGCTGCATCGCCTGTCCAGGTCTTCACCCAAATCGCACGTCTTGCTGCAACTGCTAGTCCACCTGACCTTGCTGCTAGCTTGACTGATTCTGCGGATGCATCCGCAATATAACCAACCGCTTTGGAGAGAACTGGAAGTGTATTCAGAATCTCCTCCCTAGGTGTACCATTTTTAATATGGTCTTGCAGCTGTGAGAGCCAAAACTCTAAGTTTCTTGCCACGCAAGTGGTGGCTAGGGCTGGCTTCAGACTAGCGACACTTGTCTCCCAAGCTCTTTTTAGGATAATGTCGCCCTTTTTATCCATGCCATCTTTTAGGTGTCCCATGTCTTCAAATGCCAATGAAGAATTTTTTGAGACCTTAGAAAGTGGCGCATCCAATTTGGGATTTTTATTCCAAACTTCTTTTGGATCTTCACTAAAAGGAAATCGCTTTTTGTGACTGGCCGCAAAAAAAGGTTTCCTTTCTGGGTCTGCCCATTCGTTTTTCACGGTATCTGACATTACCGGATGAACTGGGAATACTTTGGATTTTTTCTTCCTCAGACCCTGGTACATCAGGTCATGTTTGGAAGGCAGTTCTTTTTCCTGCTCAATTTACAAAGTTTTGTAAATGGCCCCAAGCAAATCATCCACGTCTTCTAGAGATAACTTGTATTTGGGTCCCTTTCTTTCTTCTCCCCCATCTTCCTGCTGTGGATCTGAGCTATCGGTAGCCATAACACTAGCTATGCTGCTGCCCGCTCGCTCTCTCACCGACTCGTGCGACCCTGAGGCGACTTCTGATCTGGGTGAGGCCATGGGAGAGGAAACTCCAGTAGGAACTGCTGGAGGTTTAACTTCTGCGATAAACTTTTTGAGATCCTTAAAGGTGTTAGCCATATCATCTCTTACGAATCCAAAAATCTTCGCATAAACTGCATCTGACTGTTTTTCAATCAGTTTGTCAATGCATGTTTTGCATAGCGGTTCTGTGTTTTCCAAGAGCATCTTGGTATTACACTTTGCACACCGCTTCTTGGGAGTGGGCTTTGGCTCTTTAGGTGGTTTCACCTGCCAAAAGATAAAACACAGGGGGACCCATGGCGGTGAGAAAAAAATACACACTGCACCAAACAATACTAAAGTGCACACCCAGTGACATTAGTAACCCCTGGCCCCAGCTTGCTAGTGCACCATCACCACCTAGCTGCTGTCCCAATACAAAGGATACAAAGGTCACCCACAGGTGCCTACCTGCATCCTGCTGGTGCTTTTGCCTTCTGGAGCCTGGGCCGATGGAATCTCATCCTCTTCCAGCATCCTGGCTTGCTGTGGCGTTCGATACTGCCGTCTGCAGCCGCGTCCACACTACTAGCACCAGCCGACCGTTCGAATTTCCCACGCCTTTAAGGGGATTGGACCAGCTTCCCCGGCGCACGCCGATTGCGTCATTCCTACCCGGAAGTGACGCCCCGCGTCTTCCGGGTCAAGCGGCGTTCAGACGTGGGTACACGCCCCCCGCTGACGCCGCCAAGGGAACGCAGCAATGGCGCCTTTCTCCTCACCTGGGCACAGAGGAAATTCGAACCCGGGACACCTCCTGCCCACAGCCTAAGGAGGGTTGCCCGTGGTCAAAGAACCGTCCTCCTCCACGCCAGTGATGCGGCTCCGGTAAGGTCCACTGACCCCCTGCCGCACAGAGACTTCCACACAGACAGCCCTGCTGACACCCACTGCTGCACCCGCAGACACCTGTCCCGGTCAGCCCATGGGAGATGGAGCCCCCCCTCCCTCAGGTCCTTTTGGCAACATGTCTCCTCCGGACGGAGGAAACACTAAGACTGACCAGGGACCTGAGGGACCGCCTCTTAAAGGGAGGGAAAAATTAATGGCAATGTGTTTCCTGATTGTGAGGAGGAGCTCCATCTCTCAAGGGCTGACTTGGAAGACGACTGGGGGAAAAAAGATTTTCTGTTTTCCAGGATTAAAGAATGAAAACGTGCACAGATGTTCCTTATAAACCTTTCATGGATAGGCTACAATTTATGAGGGAAAGAAAAAGTACATTGCAACTGGAAATAAAAAATAGTATAATAAAATAAAAATAATTTTTTTTAAGGAAAAATTTTACAAATTTACAGTGCCGATATTAATACGATTTAATTTCTTATTAATTTCGAGAGATCAAGTGGGCATACTACTGGAAATAAAAAAATTGTTTCCCGATTCAGAAACTGAAGAAAAACAAATTTTACAGCTTAGCACTAAAGTTTTTTTCAGTAATTGTAAAGTCTCGTTAAAAACAAAAAACAAAACATGTCATACTTACCTCCTCTGTGCAGTTGGTTTTGCACAGAGCAGCCTGGATCCTCCTCTTTTCAGGTCCCTCTTCACTGCTCCTGGCCCCTCCCTCCTGTTCAGTGCCCCACAGCAAGCAGCTTGCTATGAGGCACCCGAGCCGAGTCACAGCTCCGTGTAGCCATTCAGACTTGGAGCCCCGACCCTGCCCTCTCTCTTCTGATTGGCTGACTTTGATTGACAGCAGCGGGAACCAATGACGCTGCTGCTGTGTCTCAGCTAATCAGAAGGAGAGTCCTTGATGGCTATGACACTCGTGGACATCGCTGCAGAGAGATGGGGCTCATGTAAGCAATTAGGGGGTGCCGGGGAGGCTGCTACATACAGAAGGTTTATCTTAATGCAAAGAATGCATCAAGATAAAAAACCTTCTGCCTTTACAACTCCTTTAAGTCTTTTTGGATTGGCCACAATTTATTAAGGACTGAGCAGGAATATTATATCTGGAAAGAAAAAAAATAGTGCCCATCTGTTTCAAATTTAAATTAAAAAGGCCTATTTTGTTATACAATTCCAATTACTGAAACATTTGAATTGATTCATCATATCTTTCTACTGCTAGGTAATTAAGGACATGAATAATGGGAATGTGTACACAAACTGTAGGATTGCAGGAGTTATGTGCAGTTTTTGCCAAAGCTGTTGCAAAACTAATTAGATCCTTTTTAGACCAGATTTAATAAACCAAACATGCTAATGAAAGATGTCAATGCTTTTGAAGTAATTAGAGCTGATCGTCAGACAGCTAAATACGAACTTGAAATATGTATGCTTTTTACCTGTTGAGTGAACCTGTACAATGGAAAGCACAAGCCTAGAGCATTATCTTTGTGATTGTTTTATTGATATAAAAAAGTATAGATGTATACTCACAAATGGCAACATCAAATAGACACATAACAATCCATAGTATGCTCTGAACAGTGTCGTCCACTGGGCAAGGCCCAAAATGGCTGACGGGTTTCGATGGGAGACCCCCCTCTTCCTCAAAGCACAAGCAGGTACTGATCAACACTGCAGGCACCTAAGCAGTTCAAGAATGCAACCTGGATCAGCACTCACCTTAGTCAGCCTTTGAATGGCTGAAGAAGGAGCAGTACTGTAGAATGGCTGAAGAAGGAGCAGTACTGTACACCGATTAGTCCTTCCCTCTATTCTCCCCATCCATAACATCACACCATGTCTGACAGCCCTGTGCAATACACAGGGTAACATTGAGGCAAACTCAAGACCCTCTTGTAAAGCTGGCCTTATATTATACATTTTTCTTATTCAATTTCCTTTACATTTACCTATGTAGTGCAAGGGCCTGCCTGATCGCATACAAATCGAAAGTGTTTAGGCTGGACCTCATATTATATGGTTGTGGTAAATCTAGAGGAAAATTTGACAAGAAAATTGTATAATGTATGGCCGGCCTTGGAGAGAAAGGTAGTGGTCTGCGTTACTAAGACTCTGGCCGGGGCCATACAGGTAGAATTAGTGTCACTTTCTTCTTCCTTCATACAGGTTTGGTCCTAGCTGTCCATTCTTCTGTCTGCAGCAGGCACCACTACTCTGCAGAGAGCAGCACACTATTAAACCATAGGGCTGTAGGGGAGTGGCACTCAGCCAACAACACCAGTGTGGTGGCACCAGGGCTCTTCCTCTTGAAAAAAAAAGAGTTTCTACTTAAATTATCTTATTTAAAGGTTTATATTTATCTTGGCAAAGAACTGTTTGTAGCTAGCTTTTCAAAACTAGGGTCAGAATAGAGGTTTTGACAATTTTTGCCAGATTTTGAATCCAGAAAAGTCAGCCAGTTGCTGTACTGAAAAACATCAGTGACAGAATGAAAGCTTATTAAAAACCAACATTACTCAACCCATAAGACTGAGAAAAGACTTTGAATGCAAGATATCAGGATGGAACGCTGAGGAGGGAGGCGGAAAGGGACCCAGCATGACCATCCAGATGACATTAGAAATGGTTAAGTAAAAAAAATGAGAGAAACCCAATCGCAGGAAAAAAAACTTGCACTGGAGTTGCTCCTGGAAATCACACTGCAAAACAGATTAATCTCACCCTGGAGCAGTGTGAACCTAGGCTAAATATAATGAAAATATATAATCAGGTTATCTGACACTCTATTATACAGTAGCCTATGAGGCTACTGTATAAAATCAGGTAAGTAAACCTGAATATTTTACACAGAGTAACCAGTAAATGCCAATATCAGTTTCTAGACACATATTCTGGCTGTTCGCAAATTGTATCTAAACACAAAATCAAAAATGTAAAATAATGCAGCTTATTGGTCCTTGGCGTGGTGGCTGCATTCGTTTTCTTTTTTCAATCTTCAACTTTACCTGGTAATCCTGCAAATAACACTTTCTGTTGGAGGAGAGATGTAGCCACCCAGCATCTATGGAGGGATTCATGGTTTTCACCCTAGGCTACTCTCCTGATATGGACTACAAAACTGTCTATATGTCTTCGCCTCCATTACTACATGATGGGGGGAGAAAAATACTTCTCCATGCAGCTCACAGGAAGTGACACTGCATTTCTGGCAAAATCACTAGGTATTTTTTTTAATACTTGCTGTAAATGTTATTAGCTTGAGGGAAAAAAATTAATAAATAAAAAAATTATAATTATATATATATATATATATATATATATATATATATATATACACCCCCTGTAATGCAGCTAACATTTTTGTTCTTGGATTAAGTTATACATCCTTCAATTGGTGTAAAATCTGGTTGTTACGGGCTACTGGACTTTGCACTCTACTAGCCTGCACATCTGGCTATTATGGATACTGGGAAATCTCCATACGTCTTCCTTCACAGCCCTGTGGAGATGTTTAGAATGTATTTTTCAATATAACCATTACACTGCCACCTACTGTATGATTTGAACAACAACACAGTCCTGGCATTTATATTTATAGAGAATATATTATATATACACATACACACATATATACACACACATACACACACATAGTGTATCCAGAAAGTATTCACAGTGCTTCACTTTTTCCACATTTTGTTATGTTACGGCCTTATTCCAAAATGGATTAAATTCATTATTTTCCTCAAAATTCTACAAACAATACCCCATAATGACAACCTGAAAAGACGTTTGTTTGAAATCTTTGCAAATTTATTAAAAATAAAAAATGAAAAAAATCACATGCACATAAGTATTCACAGCTTTTGCCATGAGACTCAAAATTGAGCTCAGGTGCATCCTGTTTCCACTGATCATCCTTGAGATCTTTCTACAAATTGTTTGGAGTCCACCTGTGGTAAATTCAGTTGATTGGACATGATTTGTAAGGTACACACCTGTCTATTTGAGGTCCCACAGTTAACACAGTGCATGTCAGAGCACAAACCAAGCCATGAAGTCCAAGGAATTGTCTGTAAACCTCAGAGACAGGATTATATCAAGGCACAGATCTGGGGAAGGGTAAAGTCTCTGTAGCATTGAAGTTCCCAATGAGCACACTGGCCTTCATCATCCGTAAATGGAAGAGGTTTAGAACCACCAGGACTCTTCCTACAGCGGGCTGCCTGGCCAAACTGAGCGATCAGGAGAGAAGGGCCTTAGTCAGGGAGGTGACCAAGAACCTGATCGTCACTCTTACAGAGCTCCAGCGTTTCTCTGTGGAGAGAAGAGAACCTACCAGAAGAACCACCATCTCTGCAGTACTTCACCAATCCAGGCTGTATGGTAGAGTGATAATAAATATATAAACACAGCATGTAAATATAGCGGGGGCGCTAGAAAAATAAAGTGATCTATAACATACCACTAAATAGGTACCAAATAATTGAAATAATGTGATCAAAAAAATGAATTAAATAAAGTAACACCAGACTGCCTATATAACCTATAACATATGATTGTTGCCTACAGTCTTATATGCGAGACAAAAACAAGCCCACCAATCAGTGGGTATAAGTTCCACAACTTTCCTTGTGAGAAAATATTGACAGTGATAAATCATAACCAAATGACCAAACATATAATGAACCATAGATTCCCAATAGTCCACATAGATTAATCAATATTGATTGTAGTGATGTGATCCAAAAACATATATGATGTAAATGATGGCACTTTGGGGGCTGCTATGTTCTAAATTTAGGGGTAGTATGAGCCATAGTTGGCTCAGGTTCTCTAATTTTGCTAGGCATGGACTCTGTTCTGCTATGGTGTTGCCTGGTGTATAGTTCCCCTTGTCCTGTGGTGGCGCTGTTGCCCAGGTCTCGGGTTGAACCACGGGTGGGATTGTGGTGTGATTGGGTGTCCTCTCAGCTACCGTGTGGTGGGCGGGTTTCACCTGCTGTGCATGCCGGGAGAGGGTACATAAAGGGCAGACGCCATGATCTGTGGTGGTGTGCTGGGGGGATTCCAAGGAGGACCCCTGGTGGCGAAGTCGTGCCCTTTGGCTCTGCTGGCCGGGGGGGGGGGGGGTGCGTGAACTGGCCGAGGAGTCTCTGGCACCTTTATCCCGAGGCTACAACGTTCCAGGTAGGCCCAGTACCTTCAACTGGGTCTACAGCCAACACAATGGAGTCCCAGGGAGCTCATGTGAGGGTGGCCCGCTCTGAAAGAGGAAACCGGGGGAGGACCTGTCTGATGGATCAGTGACGGAGTTCACGATGAAGGAGAGGCCTGGTTACCTATCAGAGGAAGGATTCGTGAGTTGCAGTATAGCCCCTGTAGTGTGTCCCACTGACACCTATGGTCTCTACTAATCTACAGGGTTTTGTTCAGAAGTCATAATTTAATTATTAAGGATTCTGTGGCAGAGGATCTCTAGGACTTGTCCGTGGAGGGGACTAAATTCAAGTAGCAACTGTTCGTGCTTCACTCCGGCTGCTAGAGCTGTGAGAGGGATCTATCCGGGAGAGCAAAATTCATACTCAGGCAAGAGTGAAGAATAGGGTAACTGGGTGCCGCGTGCCTGAACCTGACCCTCTACCTACTTTGTCGCTATCTTCAACCTGTTCCCAAATCTGTTTGAGCAAGATAAAAATAAACTCGGCTGTTTGGATTTTGAACACTGTTTGGACATTGAGTTTCCTTGGGGAAGGAACACAGACTTTTCCCTACATTCTAGGGACGAGAACCAATGAACGGGAGGGTAACTCGCTGCAGGACCCAAAAATAAAGAACACCGCTCAACCTTCCAAATCAGGGGGATCCGGGCATGTGGCACGGTGTGCCTTTATCCCTGCAAGGAGAAGGTAGGCAGGAGAAAAGGGTCCGTGTGCTACACTATATATATATATATATATATATATATATACATACACACACACGTGTGTGTACGTGTATGTGTATATTCACATACAAAGTTTGTAAATTCTATAAAAATATTTATACAGACTAAATATACACTGATTTGGGTTATTTTTTTACCAAAGAAATGTAGCAGAATATATTTTGACCTAAATTTATTAAGAAAGATTGTTTGCAAGATTTTACAGAAACTTAAGAAATCTTGTTATTTTCTGTGTTTTTTTTTTTGTTCATATAGCAAAAACGAAAAAAAAAAAAAAAAAAAAAAAATGTGGTGATTAAATACCACCAAAAGCAAGCTCTATTTGTTTAAAAAAACATTCATGATCATGAAGGGGGTAAAACATTCCAGAGCTCAAGTGCTTAAAATATGTTCACATACTGATATTATTTACATGATCAAACTGATCTTTTTTTACAAGCAAAGCCCACAAAAAAATGTTAAAAAGATTATTCTTCTATCAAAGCTAGTGGATCAGTCGGGCAACAAGCATGTTCAGGTGCTCAGCAATGGCACCATCCATTATTTCTTTTTAGGACATTTGCACTTTAAAAGACTGACTTCACCCAAAATGGGCACTTCAGGATCTGGTTGAGGTGGTGAGCAAAAACACAACCAGGCTTTTCATATCTCTGGCTGCCTATGTATTCATGGCCATCATTCCTGGCTCTGATAATCTTTGCCTGTGTCTCAATTCTCCATCTGCAGCTTGAGGAATCACACTCATCCTTTGACATGCTCCATAATATAAAGTAAATGAAAAATAAAACTTGAACACAAATCTTCCTTGCAATGACCTCAGCAAGTGGAAAAAGCTGACATCTTAGATGCAGAGATCTTTCCAAGTTAGGATCCAAGGAGGTACAATGGTGGCCATACACATTGAAATAAATAATCAATTTCTTTTCTGATCGATCTGCCATGTTGGGAATAATTGATCAATAGTTGACAACCGAATCAATTTGCGGAAAGAGGATATCGAACAATAGTTGGAACATGCAATTGTAATTTATCGACTGCATCTCCGTTTCCACCATGCAATCTTATAATCTGATCAATAGAAATACCATCAGATTAATTTTGATTGACTTTTACGACTGTTCGTACAAACGGTCGTTCAAATATCTACTAATGCATGGCCAGCTTTACATGCAGCGTTTGAACTATTTCACTATTGAGACTTGATTTCCCTTTTTATTTGGAGAGAATACATTTTGTAGCAAAATATTTCATTTTTTCCCCATCTTAAAATATGAATATCACGTCTTCCTCAGCCTTTAGCTTATCTTATTCCTTTTAATGAAATTTTTTAGCAGTGGACACACATCTGTTCACAGAACACTAGACAAGTTGATTCTAAAAAGGCAAGGACAAACAGAAAAGGATAAATATACATATACAGGATGTGAATGATTAGCACAGGTAGCCCCCTCCTGTGCCTTATGAAGGATTTGTATTTAAAGTCCAGGAATAAATGAAATCCTGCTCAGGCTCTATAAAAGCCACTGTATCATCTTTCAGATATTTTCACCATTCATGTTAGCTTAACGTAGAGCCTCTCATTAAACAAAGCAGTAATCTTGTCTTGTCTGCAGGGACATAATAACCCAAACCAATCTATGACCTTGTTAAGGTGAGACATGAGGCAGTCTTCCTTGAAAGCATCCACAGTTTGAAAGCGATACGATTTGTCACTATTGGTCTTCAGAGACTTACCAACAAGCCTGTTTACTGCACACTGAACCCAAATACATCTTTTTCACATCCAATGTCACACTTGTCAAAAGGATGAGTAACAGTAAAAAAGGTCATCTCTAATTTCTGCAGGTCACTTGAGAAATAATCTAAAGAATTCCTCCAACTAAGCTCTAAATACTACTTAACAAGGAAAAAAGCAATAAGCAAAATTTAAAATCTTAAAATGGTAAGCATGAGTGCCCCCATATGACACTGGGGGAGAAAGAAAGAAGAAAAAAGGAGGAGCCAGGATTCTACTTTTAATATCACTTTAAGAGGCGTGGGCGGTAAAGCAGCGCCTTTCGGCCGCTAGCAGGGCGTATTTAACCCCCGCTAGCAGACGAAAAAGGATTAAAAGCGTCTGCAAAGCGCCGCTGCAGCCACACTGCCCATTGATTTCAATGGGCAGGGGCACTTTAGGAGTGGTGTATACACCACTCCTAAAGCGCCTCAAAGATCCTTTTTTTTGGCACTCGGGCTTTCACACTGGAGTGACAGGAGAGGCGCTTTGCAGGCACTATTTTTAGCGCTATAGAGCCTGTAAATTGCCTCAAAAGTGTAAAAGTAGCCTAAAGACTAACTTCACTTTTTTTTTATATATATATTTTTTATTAGCAGAAAATATAGTTCACATACAAAATGCCAAATAAATGTACAACATTTCAAAGAACATTATACATTTCAAAATGACCAGCATCTCACATCATAAAAGACTCCTACCAGAGTCACATATCCGACACCCGTTATCTACAAAGTCTGTTTCTTTTTCCAAAATAAAAAGCACAGAGGTGATTAAATACCACCAAAATAAAGCTCTATTTGTGGGGGAAAAAAAGGGCATCAATTTTATTTGGGTACAGCGTCGCACGACCACGGAATTGTCAGTTAAAGCGACAGTGCCATTTTGCAAAAAATGGCCTGTCAGGAAGTGGGTAAAACCTTCCGGAGCTGAAGTGGTACATTTTCAGCATTTTTTCACATCTGCTTAAGGCCCCTTCCACACGGGGCGGATCTGTTGCAGCAGAGTCCGCTAGCTCAGTGGGAGATCTCTCCGTTGATCTCCACTGAGCCGGCGGATGACAGGTCCGTCTCTGCTCACTGAGTGGGGAGGGGCCTGTCGAGCACCACTGATTCCTATGGAGAGATCGGACGAAAAACCAGACAGCATGTCCGTTTCCATCAAATCTCATCCGATCCGATAGGACGGATGGCGAACATATCGCCATATGTCTGATTTTAGCGGATCGGATGTCAGCGGACATGGTCACCGCTGACATCCGTTGCTCCATAGACTTGCATGGAGCGTCCGTTCAGGTCCACCGAAAAAAACTGACAGGCGGACCCTGAATGGTCCGCCCGTGTGAAAGGGGCCTAAAACTTTTGCACAATACTGTACGTACCCTGTGAGCTCATTGCCTTGGGTTCCCAAGAGGGCAAGAAGAGGTGCAAGTACTTTTGTGAATACTCTAGGTGCATAGGATAGGTAAAATGGCAGCGCAACAAATTGGAAGGGATGATCTCCTACTGCAAAGTGCAGGAAATGCTGGGCAGATAAAAAAAAAAAAATAGATAAACATTTTGTAGGTCTACTGATAAGCATTTCCGTTGTCTCAGAGAGGCAACAATAGACTTTGTGGATTCCGTGCAAAACATTTGAATGTGAAAGTACAGTGGGTCAAAAAAGTATTTAGTCAGGCACCAATTGTGCAAGTTCTCCCACTTAAAAAGATGAGAGGCGCCTGTAATTGTCATCATAGGTATACCTCAACTATGAGAGACAAAATGTGGAAACAAATCCAGACAGACAATCACATTGTCTGATTTGGAAAGAATTTATTTGAAAATTATGGTGGAAAATAAGTATTTGGTCAATATCAAAAGTTCATCTCAATACTTTGTTATATATCCTTTGTTGGCAATGACAGAGGTCAAACGTTTTCTGTAACTCTTCACAAGGTTGTCACACACAGTTGCTGGTATGTTGGCCCATTCCTCCATGCAGATCTCCTCTAGAGCAGTGATGTTTTGGGGCTGTCGCTGGGCAACACAGACTTTCAACTCCCTCCAAAGATTTTCTATGGGGTTGAGATCTGGAGACTGGCTAGGCCACTCCAGGACCTTGAAATGCTGCTTACGAAGCCACTCCTTCGTTGCCCGGGCGGTGTGTTTGGGATCATTGTCATGCTGAAAGACCCAGCCACGTTTCATCTTCAATGCCCTTTCTGATGGGAGGAGGTTTGCACTAAAAATCTCACGATACATGGCCCCATTCATTCTTTCATGTACACGGATCAGTCGTCCTGTTTCCTTTGCAGAGAAACAGCCCCAAAGCATGATGTTGCCACCCCCATGCTTCACAGTAGGTATGGTGTTCTTTGGTTGCAACTCAGAATTCTCTCTCCTCCAAACACGACGAGTTGTGATTCTACCAAACAGTTATACTTTGGTTTCATCTGACCATATGACATTCTCCCAATCCTCTTCTGAATCATCCAAATGTGCTCTAGCAAACCTCAGACGGGCCTGGACATGTACTGGCTTAAGCAAGGGGACACATCTGGCACTACAGGATCTGAGTCCCTGGCGGCGTAGTGTGTTACCAATGGTAGCCTTTCTTACGTTGATCCCAGCTCTCTGCAGGTCATTCACTAGGTCCCCCCGTGTGGTTCTGGGATTGTTGCTCACCGTTCTTGTGATCATTTTGACCCCACGGGGTGAGATCTTGCGTGGAGCCCCAGATCGAGGGAGATTATCAGTGAGAAACAAGGAAACAGCTGCGCTAAACTTTTGAGATAGAACAATTAATCATAAAAAGTCCATAAACCACATAAATCAGAAGCCCTTATGTGGGGGCATGTGAACAAACTGAGAAAAATGTGGAAAAACATATATAATTACACCAATGATATAAAAATATATAAATAAGTAGATAATAGTCCCAAAATGACTGGAAGATCCAAATAGTAGTAGAACGTGAAGGTGATAAATAGAAGACTGAGAATTGATGCTCAATAGTTCATGCACCAGCTGATAGATAGATTGATAGATATATATCTATCAATCAATCACACACAATGGGTACGGAAAGTATTCAGACCCCCCTAAATTTTTCACTCTTTGTTATATTGCAGCCATTTGCTAAAATCATTTAAGTTCATTTTTTTCCTCATTAATGTACACACAGCACACCATATTGACAGAAAAACACAGAATTGTCGACATTTTTGCATATTTATTAAAAAAAGAAAAACTGAAATATCACATGGACCTAAGTATTCAGACCCTTTGCTCAGTATTTAGTAGAAGCACCCTTTTGATCCAGCCATGAGTCTTTTTGGGAAAGATGCAACAAGTTTTTCACACCTGGATTTTGGGATCCTCTGCCATTCCTCCTTTCAGATCCTCTCCAGTTCTGTCAGGTTGGAGGGTAAACGTTGGTGGACAGCCATTTTTAGGTCTCTCCAAAGATGCTCAATTGGGTTTAAGTCAGGGCTCTGGCTGTGCCATTCAAGAACAGTCATGGAGTTGTTGTGAAGCCACTCCGTTATTTTAGCTGTGTGCTTAGGGTCATTGTCTTGTTGGAAGGTAAACCTTCGGCCCAGTCTGAGGTCCTGAGCACTCTGGAGAAGGTTTTCGTCCAGGATATCCCTGTACTTGGCCGCATTCATCTTTCCCTCGATTGCAACCAGTCGTCCTGTCCCTGTAGCTGAAAAACACCCCCACAGCATGATGCTGCCACCACCATGCTTCACTGTTGGGACTGTATTGGACAGGTGGATGAGCAGTGCCTGGTTTTCTCCACACATACCGCTTAGAATTAAGGCCAAAAAGTTCTATCTTGGTCTCCTCAGACCAGAGAATCTTATTTCTCACCATCTTGGAGTCCTTCTGTTTTTTTTTTTAGCAAACTCCATGTGGGCTTTCATGTGTCTTGCACTGAGGAGAGGCTTCTGTCAGGCCACTCTGCCATAAAGCCCCGACTGGTGGAAGGTTGCAGTGATGGTTGACTTTCTACAATTTTCTCCCATCTCCCGACTGCATCTCTGAAGCTCAGCCACAGTGATCTTTGGGTTCTTCTTTACCTCTCTCACCAAGGCTCTTCTCCAATAGCTCAGTTTAGCCGGATGGCCAGCTCTAGGTAGGGTTTTGGTAGCCCCAAATGTCTTCCATTTAAGGATTATGGAGGCCACTGTGCTCTTAGGACCCTTAAGTGCAGCAGAAATTTTTTTGTAACCATGGCCAGATCTGTGCCTTGCCACAATTCTGTCTCTGAGCTCTTCAGGCAGTTTCTTTGACCTCATGATTCTAATTTGCTCTGACATGCACTGTGAGCTGTAAGGTCTTCTATAGACAGGTGTGTGGCTTTCCTAATCAAGTCCAATCAGTATAATCAAATACAGCTGGACTCAAATGAAGGTGTAGAACCATCTAAAGGATGATCAGAAGAAATGGACAGCACCCGAGTTAAATATGAGTGTCACAGCAAAGGGTCTGAATACTTAGGACCATGTAATATTTCAGTTTTTCTTTTTTTAATAAATCTGCAAAAATGTCAACAATTCTGTGTTTTTCTGTCAATATGGGGTGTTGTGTGTACATTAATGAGGAAAAAAAATTAACTTATATTGCAGCCATTTGCTAAAATCATTTAACAAAGAGTGAAAAATTTAAGGGGGTCTGAATACTTTCTGTACCCACTGTATAATGCTTACCAGAGGTAAGAAATATTTGAGCCCATCAGCAACAGTTTCTCCTTGAGATCGTTTCCAGGTCCAAGGCGGTCAGCCAGAGGATATGGCCCACAAAGAATCCCAGGAGTAAAAAAAAAGCAAGCTCAATAGTGCATTACCGTTGATAATTATTTTTTTTTTTAAATAAGGCATAAACACTTACAAGAAAGATGTTTAAAAACAGCACAAAACGACCGGCCGGTCTGCAATCACCTGTCCCTTGGTGATGACGTCAGCGCGTTCACCTCCCGACGCACGTTTCGTGTCAAAACAATACCTATGATGACAATTACAGGCCTCTCTCATCTTTTTAAGTGGGAGAACTTGCACAATTGGTGGCTGACTAAATACTTTTTTGCCCCACTGTAGTAGTTTTGGGTTTTTAGAAAACAAGAGATGGGGCTCACATTTGGGGTTGTGTCAATGTCTCTGAATCTGGAAAGTTCTGTGTTTAACACAGTACGTTCCGGTCTGGAAAGTGCCACAATGCATAGTCCAGTGCCCCGCATGTGCCATTCATTGGCGTTATATTACAGCTTTAAAGCCAGTGCTAAGGAAATGCAGATCCCAATCGCTGCTATAGGGAGACCAGCTCAAGCAGCTGTATAGCAAGGAAAGGTTTTATTTTTGTACTGACTGTAAAATACCTTTCTCAGAGTTCATTGAAGGACACAGCTGTACTTTCTCACAGATGGGTTTGATGCAGCCACCTTCAGGAGCAGGACAGTAGGCGTAACTTAAACTAAAAGCAAGCCTAAGGGGCGGCTCTCTGGTGGTGGCCAAGCACCCCCATCTGCAACACAGGAATCAGTAGTCGGCAGTACAACGACGATAACATTAAAACAGCCAGAACAAGTTTTGGTGGGTGCAGTGTTCTTCAATTAACACAGAGAAAATAGGACTATTTGTACTCACCGTAAAATACTTCTCTGTCGTCCATGGACGGACACAGCTCCTTAATTCTTGACCATTGGGTTATGTTCCTGTTCTATAGGAGAGGACTAGGCAGAACATGTTAGATATTTAATACATGTTACTTTAACAGAGTTGAACAGCCCCGCCCAGGGGGGGGGGGGGGGGGAGTCCCTCTGGACATAACCCTCCACCCTGCAGTCAGCAGCCTCAGTTCGTAAAAAGCAGAACAAACTAAAAAAGGAGGGGTGGTGCTGTGTCCGTCCATGGACGACAGAGAAAAGGATTTTACGGTGAGTACAAAAAATCCTATTTTCTCTTCTCGTCCATGGACGGACACAGCTCCTTAATTCTTGACTATTGGGACGTCCTAAAGCAATGTAAAAAAAACGAGGGGTGGGCACAGCAATGAAAAACAATTTCACCCCAAACAAGCGGAGCTCCTCAACGGAGGAGTTGCAACCTCAAACTGCCGCCTGCAAAACTTTGCGGCCGAAGATGCACTCACATTAACCTTGTAAAGTTTTGAAAAAGTGTGAACGGACGACCAGTTTGCCGCCTTACACACTTGTGAGACAGACACTTGATGTCGGAAAGCCCAAGAGACACCAATAGCCCTGGTCAAATGCGCCTTAACGGGAAAGGGAGGCCCCTTAAGGGAATAGGCCTGGATGACGGCCTGTCTGATCCACCGAGAAATGGTGGCCGACGAAGCCGCCAGGCCCTTCTGCAGACCAGACACCGACACAAACAGTGAGTCAGACCTCCGGAACGGAGCCGTAGCAGACAGGTACACCCACAAGGCACGTACCACGTCTAAAGAATGTAGCGCAACCTCCTTGGAGTGCGATGGCCGAGGACACAAGGATGGAAGTACAATTTCCTCATTCGGATGAAAGGCCAAAACCACCTTCAGAAGAAAAGAAGGCTGCGGGCATAGCACCACTTTGTCCTTATGGAGGACCAAATATGGGGACTTGCAAGACAAGGCCGCCAATTCAGAAACCCTCCTGACGGATGTGATGGCTACCAGGAAGGCCACCTTCTGAGAGAGCGTCAAAAGGAGAAATTTCCCTGATGTTCTCAAAAGGAGGTTTCTGAAGCACAGAGAGCACCAGATTCAAATCCCACGGAGGCAGTGGTGGTCGCGCCGGAGGGGCCACATGTCCGTCCCCTTGCACAAACGTACTTACCAGTGAATGAGTCGCCAGGGGTCACTGAAAGAAAACAGCCAAAGCTGAAATCTGCCCCTTAATGGTGCTTAAAGTAAGTTTCTGATCTACTCCGTGCTGTAAAAACAGCAGGATCCTGGAAACCGAATAAGGCAGTGGACGCCATTACATCTCCTCGCACAGAGATGTAGGCTCTCTATGTGTGATGGTAGATCTTCCTAGAAGAAGATTTCCGTGCCCTCAACATGGTTGAAATGACCGAATCTGACAGGCCTCTGCCCCTTAGTACCTGGCTTTGAAATAGCCATGCCTTTAAAGCCAGCAACTGTAAAGCAGGATGAAGAATGGGACCTTGCGAGAGAAGGTCCTCCCTCAGTGAGTCGCCAGGGCACATCCGCCACCAGCCGCACGAGGTCGGCGTACCAGGGACGCCTGGGCCAATCTGGGGCGATTAGAATCACCAGAATTTCCTCGGTCTCTACTCTGCGGAGTAGACGAGGAAGCAACTTCAGTGGGGGAAGGCATAAATTATCCGATACTGTCCCCACAGGGCCACCAACGCGTCTGCCCAGGGATCTCTGGACCTGGCCACGAACCTCGACACTTTGCGATTGAGTCAAGAAGCCAGGAGATCCACGTCTGGCGTGCTCCATCTCCGGTAAAGGAGTTGAAAAACCTCCGGATGTAACGACCATTCCCCGCGGTCCAGCATCTGGCGACTCAGATAGTCCGCCTGCCAGTTTTCCACGCCCGGAATGTAAACTGCCGATAGGGCCAGCACGCAAATTTTCACCCACCGTAGGATGCGAGTGACCTCCGACGTTGCAGCCAAGCTTCTTGTTCCTCCTTGATTGTTGATGTATGCCACAGCCGTGGCGTTTTCTGACTGGATGCTGACTGGACGCCCTCTTAGTCTCTGAGACCACCTGGAGAGGCACAGCCTGATCGCCCCGGAATTCCAGAACATTGATCGGCAGTTGGGATTCGGTCGGAGTCCAGCAGCCCTGGGCCGCCTGAACCCCCCAGACTCCCACCCAACCGGTCAGACTGGCGTCCGTCGTGATCACAGTCCAATGAAAGGGGAGGAATGACTTCCCGGACCAAAGAGCCGGGGATCTCAGCCTCCAACTCAGAGAGGACCTGACAAGATAACTTATCTGAATCTGACAATCCAGAGACAACGGAGATCGGTTCCATTTGGAGAGAATCTCCTTCTGCAAGACCCGAGTGTGGAATTGGGCATATGGTACTGCCTCGAAAGAGGCTACCATGAGGCCCAGGACTCGCATGCAAAAACGGAGAGACGACCATTTGCGGGATGTCAACAACCTCACCGCAGTCTGGAGTGTCTGCAACTTCTCCAAGGGAAGAAAGTCTCTGGCCTCCGAGGAGTCCAGAATCAACCCCAGGCGCTGGGTCGGTACTATCACCGACTTTTGGAGGTTCAGTATCCAACCAAACTCCCGGAGGGTCTGGCTGGCTATAGACACGTCGTCCTCTAATTCTGAGCTTGAATCAGCTTTTAGAAGGTCGTCCAAGTAGCCGACGATAGCAATGCCGCGCTGTCTCAGCAAAGCTAGAATCGGGGCGAGCACCTTGGTGAAAACTCTTGGTGCCGACGCTAGGCCAAAAGGGAAGAGCCACAAATTGATAGTGGTCTTCGCCGATCGCAAAGTGCAGGAACCTCTGATGCCTGACACAGACAGGGACATGCAAGTATGCATCCTTGATATCCAAGGACGCCAGGAAGTCCCCCGGATGGAGCGCAGCCACCACCGAACGAATTGATTCCATCCGGCTTTTTGAATCTTTATAAAGGCATTGAGGGCCTTGGGGTCCAAGATTGGACAGACTCTGTCATTCTTTGGGATCACAAACGGATTCGAGTAGAAACCCTGAAACTTGTCCTGTGGTGGTACGGGTATGATCACCCCGCACCTCAACAAGTCTTGCACTGCCCCCTGGAGTGGCAGCCAGACGAGCCAGAAGGAGAGGCAGATTTGAGGGAAAAAAATCTGTTTGGTGGACAAGAAAGGAACTATCTTGTACCCCCGAGGTGACCACCTCACAGACCCACTGGTCCGAGAGCAGGGAGGTCCACCGAGCTGCAAAGCCATCCCCCCACCCTGGAGTCGGGTGGGGGCAAAAATTCATGCAGTAGCAGGCTTGTTTGCTGGCTTGGTGGGCTTGCGCACCCAGGGAGGCTTCTGTCCCCCAGCTGGACCTTTGTTCACTTAGGAGGGTCTGCCAGCAGGTCCTGACTGACAAAAATACCGCTTCTGTGTGGGAAAGGAGGGCCCCGGCTTACGGCGCGGCTCCTTCCCTTTAGTGGACTGAGGGAGAAGTGTGCTCTTACCTCCAGTGACATCCTTAATGATGTCGTCCAGTGAGGCACCAAAAAGCCGTCCCACCACTGAAAGGCAAATCTGCCAGAGTTTTCTTGGTCAGAGGACCAGCATTTCAACCATATTAGGCGGCGCAACACTACCGCAGATGGAGATCAAGGGGGCTGCATCCAGGGGTGCATCAGACGTACACGAGTCCCTGTACCAACTGCTCGGCCAGTGACACGCATTCTGGAGGGAGCTGATGCTCCTCCACAGTCTGGTGCAATATTTTTGCCCACTCCGTGAGTGTCTGGGACACCAAGGTAGCAGCCAATATAGGCCGCAATGCTGACCCCAGCATGGTGAACATGGAGCAGCTCACCGCTTTGGACCACCTATCAGTAGGGTCCTTAAAAGCAGGGGTCCCCTCCACCAGGATAGTGGTTACTTTATTTAACCGAGAGACCGGGGGATCAACGACAGGAGGAGAAGCCCATTTTTTCAAAAGGCTCTCTTCAAATGGGTAACGGACCGCCATGCACTGAGGGACCGCAAAGGGCCTCTGCGGCCGTTCCCATTCCTTAACTATAAACTTGTCAAAGAAATCAACATAAGGAAAAACCTTAACAGAGCGGGTCGGTTTGTGCGACCCAAAAGGGACAGACCCTGCAGTGGAAGTCCCAGCTGTATCTTCCAGCTTGAGAGTGTCCCTCACAGAATTGATAAGTGCACTTACCAGTGCCCTGTCTTGAGCTGACCCGGACGAGGTGTCCTTCTTACAGGGCAGGTCCTGGTCCGCCTCTTCTGACATACCAGAACCGGGGTCCTGAGCCTCAGCCAGGCCCGAGTCAGAACATTCCCCAGGCGATGGTGCTTAGTACCCCCCTTACGCTCGCACGCCGCTTCCACCCTGGCAACAAATGACTCCAGGACTGCAGACAAAGCGTCCATGGGAACCGCAGGTGCAGGGGCACCGGTTGCTGCCTCTGGAATGTTTGGGGAAAAAACGCCAGCTTCTGACTTCATATTGCCCCTTAGGGACTTAGTCAAGATACCCGACACAAAATTGTGTCCACCCTCCTTGCTGCACTGACCAAGGGGGGGGGAAACCCAGGGGACTCACCGCCTAGCCAGACTGTTCAGCGCCGCTGCCCGCTCTCCATCCGCACACCACGTGTGACTGAGGAACTGTGCGAGGTGAATTGTGCCGTTAACGCTGTTCAGGAAAGGAAGCCAGCACTAGAGGCCAAAACCCACTCCAAATTGGCCGCCGGGTGCCTCAGAGAAAGCGTGCGGACCACAAGAAAATGGCCGCCTGCAATTAGCATCACAGCGCGGCCACGGCAAAATGGCCGCCAATGGGATTTGCAATGCACAGGCCCCAGAAAAATGGCGCCAGCGCTTCAAAATTGGCGCCCAACAAGCAAGGTGGGGGAGAAGGCAAGAATTTACTACCTCCCACAAAGAGAGCGTGCCTGGACAGCCCCTCGCTGGGACCTGAAGCCCCCCTAAAAAGGTATTCCCCGGTCGCAGCGAGCCCCGCAAAGGGAGGAGGAAAAAGGGTGACAGAGGGAGAGAGGGGAGGGCAGGAGAACCCCCCCATGACCCCCTTAGTAATGCCCAGCTGTTCCATCCCACCGAAGTAGGGGGAACCGTACTTACCCGTCCTTGCGAGGACCTGCTGGTGCGTTCCTGACAGACCTACAACCAAGCAGTACAGAGTAGCTGTCGGCCCGGTCCACTGTGACTGAGACAGCAAGCCGCCCGGTCATATGTGAACCCTGGAGCATAGCTCACCGGCCACCCCTGGAGCCATGGGGTATGTCGTGGCCGACCCCGCACGTAGCTAAGGCCTGCTCACGCTCGATGGCCGGACTGGGGGGACTACAAGAATCTATATTATCCTGCCTGTCATGCCCAGCCGGCAGTTGATAGAAGATTCTCAAAAAATAAAAAGTAAAAAAAATGTCTTCAGGACTCTGGGCCCAAAGGGAGCCAGGTCCTTCTCTACTAGGCAGAAAAAAAACCTCCACCCTGCAGTAAGCAGCCTCAGTTATGTCCGGAGGGACCGCCCCCTGGGCAGGGCTGTTCAACTCTGTTAAAGTAACATGTATTAAATATCTAACATGTTTTGCCTAGTCCTCTCTTATAGAACAGGAACATAACCCAATGGTCAAGAATTAAGGAGCTGTGTCCGTCCATGGACGAAAAGAGAAATGTATTTTACAGTGAATAATAAAAAAAAAATTCTCTTTTACTGAAGGATACAGCTGTACTTCTCATGGATGGGACATCCCAAAGCAGTGCCAAAAAGACAAAACAGGGGAAAGGCCCACAACAAAATAAACAGGAACTGACCCCAGGCAGAACTCAAACTGCCACCTGTAAAACTTTCCAACCAAAGCGGACATCCAGAGGCAGCTATATCAACCTTATAAAACTTGGTAAACATGTGAACTGACGACCAAGTAGCCACCTTGGAAACTTGAATAACAGAAGCAGAATGATGAAAAGCCCAGAACAAGCTTAGGGTCCTTGTAGAATGCGCAGGAATTGGAAAAGAAGCCTCGCAGCCCGCAAGGACATATGCCTTGTTTACCCCATTACAAATCCATCTGAAAATGGTGGCAGACCAGGCAGCCTGACCGTTTCTAGGACCCTCTGGGACGATGAACAGAGCAGACTTCTGAATAGATGCCATGGCTGAAAGAGAAGCCCTGATAGCTCTGACCACATCTAAGCAATGAAGGGCTTCTCTCTGAGGACGTGGACACAAGCAATTCAAGACTACACACAATACGAAAATCGGAAATAAAATTTCATCTGAACAATCTGCCGATTTTTGGATTGTTAGTATGGTGCTTTCGACAGCAGATTCCGGTTTTTCGTCAGACAAAAGCTGGATGTGCAGACAACAACATTTTTGTCATACGCAACCTCGACGGCCGAATTAGTATGGTTTTCGTACGAAAAAAATCGTAAGAGCAAGACTACGCATGCTCAGAAACGAAAGAATACATACAAAACTACTCACATTAAGTCATCACTTCTGCAGCTGTATTCTGTCGTACGAGAATTTTCATATGCCAGTAACCTCTTCACTTTCGACAGGCTAGCATGCAACAAAAAACAGATGTTCGGTCGTCCGAAAATCTGATCGTGTGTACAAGGCTTTAGTCTTCATTAACATGAAAGGCCAACACCACCTTAGGAAAGACAATCTGGCCATCTTGTCCTCATGCAAGCTTGCATACTCGATGGGCAGAACGGGTGGCCACCAAGGAGGTCACCTTTTGTGACAAGGTTGAAAGGGGAATATCTTGGATAGTTTCAAAGGGATGTTTCTATAAGACAGACAAAAAAAAGATTCAGATCCCAAGGTGGTAGATGGAGGCCAAGGGATGCTAGAAAAAGAATGGTCGAGGCAAAGACCTGGCCCTTAATTAAAATTTATAGAAGGGGTAATCTGTGAGCCACATGCCTTTGTAGAAAGGGCAGAAGAATACGGGTAACTGTAAAGTTACAGGGATAGACTGCCAGACACACTCAAAAAGCATAAAAAGAAAATAAAGCTGTGCCCAAGATTGATGTAAAAGTCCTCAGATCAGGGGAACCAAAAAAAACATTGGCTGTGCTCCAGGTGGAATTTAGAACACCAAAAAAATGGTCTATCTCCTAATATTGGTTATTGCGCCACCGTGACTTCACACTAACAGTCTGACAAGTAAAAAGCCCATCACCGTGTATAATGGCCACTTACCAGAGCCTGAGCTCAATTCTGCAATCAGCTATAGCCCAGCCGCAGCCTTTCATATCCCGGGCTTGCTTGCACTGCTATGGATGTCACACAGGGTAGGAAGTAGTCCGATCCCAGACTTCTCTAACGCTCATACGAACATTAATTCAGGCATATGCGAAAAGGATGGACCATAGCATAATATATCATTTATAAAAAGAGAGGAAACATACTTACAAAAATTTCAAATAAAAACAGCATGTAAAAAGAAGCCGGCCGGCATAAGAAACCCTTTGTTCTCATATCAGCATGGTGACGTCACTGCGCATTCTCCCATACGCGTTTCGTCGTCAACAGACGTTCTCAATGGGAATAGGGCGCCCAGTGACTCACCACATTAAATAGGACCAGACCCCGTTGTGAAATGCAAGGAACCAGCCTCCCGCACCATATTGCTTGTGGGCAAAAAACGCCAATACCTAAAAAAAAACATAATGAATATATAGACTTGAACTAATAACCCCTATAAGAAAGTGTATTAATGGAACAACCCAAATCCATCCACGGAACAGCTCCGACCAAAAAAGAAAATAATTAGAACATATATTAAATGACCCGGTATGTCCGCATCCAGGACTATGGACAAAACGGGACTGAGGACACCTAGTGGGTTTAACCATAAGTGCATACGCGAAATGTGTGTTACTTAGACTAAGTTAAAACCCCATTTGGGATCGCTGATAACCCGTCAGCGACCCCCTAGGGAAATTATTACATATAATTTGAATTCTAATGTGCTGCTAAATTACATGTGAAAATGTGAACCATATACAGTCATGGCCGAAATTGTTGGCACCCCAGAAGGTTTTCCAGAAAATCAAGTATTTCTCACAGAAAAGTATTGCAGGAACACATGGTTTGCTATACACGTTTATTCCCTTTGTGTGTATTGGAACAAAACAAAAAAAAAAGGGAGGAAAAAAGCAAATTGGACAAAATGTTACACAAAACTCCAAAAATGGGCTGGTCAAAATTCTTGGCACCCTTTCAAAATTGTGGATAAATAAGATTGTTTCAAGCATGTGATGCTCCTTTAAACTCACCTGGGGCAAGTAACAGGTGTGGGCAATATAAAAATCACACCTGAAAGCAGATAAAAAAGGAGAGAAGTTCACTTAGTCTTTGCATTGTGTGTCTGTGTGTGCCATACTAAGCATGGAAAACAGAAAGAGGAGAAGAGAAGAGAACAGTCTGAGGACTTGAGAACCACAATTGTGGAAAAAGATCATCAATCTCAAGGTTACAAGTCCATCTCCCGAGATCTAGATTTGCCTCCTTTGTCCACAGTGCGCAACATTATCAAGAAGTTTGCAACCCATGGCACTGTAGCTAATCTCTCTGGGCGTGGACGGAACATAAAAATTGATGAAAGGTTGCAACGAAGGATAGTCCGGATGGTGGATAAGCAGCCTCAAACAAGTTCCAAAGAAATTCAAGCTGTCCTGCAGGCTCAGGGAGCATCAGTGTCAGCGCGAACTATCCGTCAACATTTAAATGAAATGAAACGCTATGGCAGGAGACCCAGGAGGACCCCACCGCTGACAGAGACATAAAAAAGCAAGACTACAGTTTGCCAAAATGTACTTGAGTAAGCCAAAATTCTTCTGGGAAAAGGTCTTGTGGACAGATGAGACCAAGCTAGAGCTTTTTGGTAAAGCACATCATTCTACTGTTTACCGAAAACGGAATGAGGCCTACAAAGAAAAGAACACACTACCTACAGTGAAATATGTTGGAGGTTCAATGATGTTTTGGGGTTGTTCTGCTGCCTCTGGCACTGGGTGCCTTGAATGTGTGCAAAGCATCATGACATCTGAGGATTACCAAAGGATTTTGGGACGCACTGTAGAGCCTAGTGTCAGAAATCTAGGTTTGCGTCAGTGTTCTTGGGTCTTCCAGCAGGACAATGACCCCAAACATACGTCACAAAGCACCCAGAAATGGATGGCAACAAAGCGCTGGAGAGTTCTAAAGTGGCCAGCAATGAGTCCAAATTTAAATCCCATTGAACACCTGTGGAGAGATCTTAAAATTGCTGTTAGGAAAAGGCGCCCTTCCAATAAGAGAGACCTGGAGCAGTTTGCAAAGGAAGAGTGGTCCAAAATTCTGGTTGAGAGGTGTAAGAAGCTTATTGATGGTTATAGGAAGTGACTGATTTCAGTTATTTCTTCCAAAGGGTGTGCAACCAAATATTAAGTTAAGGGTGCCAAGAATTTTGACCAGCCCATTTTTGGAGTTTTGTGTGACATTATGTCCAATTTGCTTTTTTTCCTCCCTTTTTTTGTTTTGTTCTAATGCACACACAGGGAATAAACATGTGTATAGCAAAACATGTGTTGCTGCAATACTTTTCTGGGAAAAATTTCTGGGGTCCCAACAATTTCGGCCATGACTGTATACACTCAAAAAGCGAAGTAGGCATTTCAGGTGCGATGATAGCCAAATCGAGCAGCAGACTTCCGTGCCCTAAGCATTGTGGAAATAACAGTAGGAGACAGCCCCTGTCCATCAGCACCTGGGTCTCTGTGGGCCAAGCTATTAAAGCTAGGGACTATAAAGCAGAGTGTCAAATCGGTCCTTGAGAGAGAAGGTCCAGATGAAGTGCCAGATGACAAGGCGTGTCTGTGTCCAACCAAACACCACCCACAAACCAAGCCCTGTGTGACGAAAGGGATCTTGGGGGGGGGGGGGGGCGCTAATCTGTGGAGCAGAGCTGTTGCAGTGGATCCTCCTATATTGAGGATGACATGCACTTGTTGGTGATGCTGGACGGAATACCCAGATCTATGATACTCAGCCTGTCACCCAGCACCACAGATGATTGAATAAAAACGAACCTTCCCTGACTGGAACAAAAATCCATTGACTGAGACAAATAAAACCAACTGGAACAAAAATTTGACAAAAAATAAAAAATCAAAGCAAAAACTAGAGAAAATATATTCAAAAAAGAAATCAGGAGCTAAAAAGCTCAACGTCCTAACTCCTATGATGCTAGGCAAAAACTGATTCCTGTGTTGCAGATAGTGGGTTTAGCTACCACCAGAAGACCAGGACGGCATGAAAAAAAGTATACGCATTTTTCTTACACAGGTGGCAAGCATAGGTGTTAGGAGGGAGGGGGTATTTTTTTTAAACTAGTTAGGGTTATTCCGGAATTCTACTTTAGGTTATTTATTGGGTTGTCTCAACTACTACTAATCTTCTTACTATAACATTTTTTTTGTACTCCCATCTCATTTTGGGAGGTTATCTTCTGCCAAACTCTTTCTACTTGCCCCTATGTACAATGCATGTAGCACAGTATCAGTGTACTCTCCCAGCTCATTTATGGCATCTGTAATATGCAGAGAATGAAGCAGGGTGCCAAGACAATGTAGACTTAGCCAGGAGTTACATCATCAATGACCACTGTAAAAAAGGAGGATAAGTTGGCGGAGGTGGGACATGATGCAGCTACAAGGATAGCAAAGCTGTCAGTGTTGGAGGAGGCAAACCCAAAAGTTAGGCATTATGTATACTTGTTATTTTTCATAAGAGCTGCCTACCTTCAGCCACGCTATAGTTCTGCTTTAGGAAACTGCAGCCATCGCCTGCAAGTTAGCAGTTGATTCACATTGCCTTTCCATGATCAAATCCTATCGCTCTAAGCAGCTTTTAAAACACTGAACACTTTTTAATTGGAAAATTGGGCAATACTGATCCATTTGTAGGCTGCAACTGAAAAAAATAAAACATTGCTATGGACTACTTTCATAATGTCCATTTCAAAATTTTACACCAGGCAGGCATTATGTGTATAATACTATAGAACATAGGTGGATACATGAAAGAATAAGCACATATGTCAAAAGGTCCAAACAAATGTTTATTGGATGTGGAAATTCTTGTACTTATGTAAAATATGGCATATAAAATATTCTGCATTGTTACAAGACCATATAAACACTGGAATCATTTTATAAATACTGGTTATTTGAATCCATCACAGAAAAAAAATTCTGTATACTGGGAAATAATTCCTCTGTAGATGTGTTGCCGCTGATTTACTGTGTGCAAACATCTCACAGCAGACGCTGTTCATAATAAAACATACAAAGATACTGTATATACACAATATTTAACCAGCCATTAGTATGGCCACTCACAAACATTACCTTTCTGCTAAAAGTATTTAGAAATAAATTTGAAAATTTTCTATCCCAAATCTTTGCTTTACAAAAAATAAAAGCAACCATGACACAAAACACTTCACAATAAAGCACTTTTCATGTAGTTTAGAACACACAAGCTCTGATTAAACAAGGTCTGCATGTGATGCCATGTCTCGTCAAGGTGCGGTGACAACAAAGAAATCTCTTCTAACAACTTTGGCTCGGCTGAAATTGACCTCAGATGGATCTAGAAAGAAAAGCACACGACTTGTTTAAACAAAAATAAAAATAAAATCTGAATATTAGACATTAAACAACATTGATTGATTATTAAACTATCTGCTTTCAGGAGAGTGAGGCTTTGGC
Organism: Rana muscosa; assembly: GCA_029206835.1. Lineage (NCBI taxonomy): Eukaryota > Metazoa > Chordata > Amphibia > Anura > Ranidae > Rana > Rana muscosa. The sequence continues at coordinate 1,029,496,657 of CM055116.1, forward strand.
TATATGCTATACTGTAAGTTCAATAATACACCATTTTTCTTGTCCATCATTTTAATTCTTCAATTGAGTCTTAACTGCATGAGCTGAAATGTGGCATTTGTGGGCCTGACCAAGTACCCATCCACATGCTAAAACAAAGAATTGTCAGAACAGGTGGACAAACGGACGTGCTGAAAATATTGTCTTTTTTCCAAAAGGACAAAAACAAAATAGATTTCCTTTAATCCTGGAAGTATTCCCATGTGCCGCTTGCTTTAAGGGAACCCTGGCACTACCCATAATCTCATTTTAGCAGACCATTACTTTTAACTGAGCATGATCTAATAGCTCAGCGTTTGCAATGGTCACAGTTTTACTTTACAAAGTTAAGCTGTTGCAGCTCGGTGCTAATCTTGCTCGATAATCCTCTCCTACAGCAACAAACCTGCTACATTTCTTTGGTGAAAATAAGCCAAATCAGTGTATATTATTTAAGTCTGTAGGAAAGTTAGAGTCCATAGTAAACTATGGTAAACATCTGAAAATTGATTATTCCTGATGTACTGGCAGTCTATCTCATTTCTTGAGGCACAAATGTCAGGACAGTACAGATATCCCCCAAATGACCCCTGTTAGGAAAGTAGACAGTCCAAGGCAGGGGTAGGCAACCTGGGGTCCTCCAGCTGTTGCAGAGTGGTACTGTGGACACTACATAGATATAAGGTGCCACGTCCCATTTAGATTGGATAAAAGAGAGCTTGGACTTTTTAGGCACAACACCACAAATATTATCCAATTTTTTCATGGGTAATGTAGTTCCACAACAGCTAGAGGGCCCCAGGTTGCCTACCCCTGGTCCAAGTTTAAGAGTAATGTTTTTTTTTAAAATTACTTAAGGACCGCCACACGACGATGTACGTCGACAGAATGGCACAGACAGGCACAAGGGCGTACAGGTACGTCCCCTTTAAGAACCTGTCAGTGGGACGAGCGCGCCACCGCCGGTGCGCTCGCGACCCAGTCCGAAGCTCCATGACCGCGCCCGCGGGTCCCGCGGACCCGATAGCTGCCGGTGTCCCACAGTCGGGTCACAGAGCTAAAGAACGGGGAGAGGCAAGTGTAAACAAACCTTTCCCCGTTATTCCTAGTGGCATGTCAGCGATCGTCTGTTCCCTGTCATAGGGAACGACGTTTAGTGACGTCACACACCAAGCCACGCCCCCCTTCAATTAGAATCACACATTAGGTCACACTTAACCTCTACAGCGCTACCGAGAGGTTAAACCCTTTACTGTGAAAATGACACTGGCAGTGATCAGTGCATTTTTTATAGCACTGATCGCTGTAAAAATTACAATGGTCCTAAAAATGTTTCAAAAAGTGTTCGATGTGTCCGCCATAATGTCGCAGTCACGATAAAAAAAAAAAAAACGCTGATCGCCGCCATTACTAGTAAAAAAATAATATTAACAACAATGCCATAAAACTATCCCCTATTTTGTAGACGCTATAACTTTTGCGCAAACCAAACGCTTTACCAAAAATATGAAGAATACATATTGGCCTAAACTGAGGAAAAAATAATATTTTTTTAATATATTTTTTGGGGATATTTATTATAGCAAAAAGAAAAAAATATGTATTTTTTTTCAAAATTATCGCTCTATTTTTGTTTACAGCACAAAAAATAAAAACCGCAGGAGGTGATCAAACACCACCAAAAGAAAGCTCTATTTGTGGGGGAAAAAAAAGGACGTCAAGTTTGTTTGGGAGCCACGTCGCACGACAGTTAAAGCAACGCAGTGCCGAATCGCAAAAAGGGGCCTGGTCTTTAACCAGCCAAAACGGTCCGGGGCTGAAGATGTTAAAGCAGTAATTTTTTGTCATATGTTTTTGGAAAATTAATTTTTTGTTTTACCATCACCAGTGCAGTACAGTGCCATCATATCATGGGTGCGGTGGTGATCCTAGTATACAATAGTAACATTGTACTATTTTTTTTTACACATGTTTGGATATAGCAATGAATATCATTGCAATAGGCAAGCATTTTACTGAATGAAATCGATTCATTCTGTTTTTTGTTGTGATTGGCCCCAGCTGATCACATGGCACAGATGGGCCGTGATTGGCCCAGTGTGTACCATGTGATCACACTGACCAATCACAGCTGGCAACACTATTGTATACAATGGATGGCTTGAAAGGAAGCCATCTATTTACAACTGTCATGTCACCTGCTGTAATTGGTTACAGTGGTCACATGGCACCGGCAGTGGGCCGGTACAATGATTAGTCATCGGCTGTGTCCGGCGGACGAAGCAGGTGACAGCTCGCACTGCCGTGCAGGGTCATATGACGTTCGCCCGGATCGACGAGAGGTTCCCGCTGGCGTCATCTGCCCATATGCTGGACGGTAACGGGTAAAATTATATATAATTTCACCAAACATTGTGCCAAGAACATATTTAATATACACATACATGCACTACACACACACACAGTATATGTTTATTATTTAATACAGGTTTACTGCTGTAGGAGAGGATTAAAGAACAAGATTAGCATCGAAGAGCTGCAACAGCCTAACTTTGTAACAGTTTTAATTGGCTGTTACAATGATCCCTCTATGATCAGTCACAAAAATTGGCTGTTAAACATCCTAAATTATATCTAAACCCAAGAACAAAAATGTATTATTTTACAGCTCATCAGTCCTTACATGTGGCAGTGTCATCATTTTTAATTTTGTAGGCTACAAACATTTTCAGCATATCCAGAAACTACCTGCTTATCTTGCCAGAAATGCAGTGTCCTTGCCATTCCATCTGAGCTAAACTCGAAGCACAAGCTATGTTATCTTTCTTCCCTGAACTACTTAATCCTTCACCCTCATATGTAATGGAGAGGAAGACATGTTTGGAGTGCAGCTGGGTAACAACCACCTTGGCACCCTTCAGAGATACAATGGAGGAGTGACTGTAGCCACCATAGGCTAGGAAGTATGTCATTTGTAGGATTACCAGGTGAAAATAAAAGTAAAAAAAGCCTGTAAAAAAGAAAAACAAGCGGTAGTGACCGCTTCTAATAACTGGTAAGCTGCATAATATTTGTTCATCTGATACTTTTTAACCTAAGTCCATCTCAAACATAATTTAATGTAGCAATTGCACAAGTAGCTAAAAAGAAAATAGATCATATAAAAGAACAAAAACAGAGTCAACAATTACCTTTAGAAATAAAGCAAGGTACGCCTGGGCAAGCTCAAAATCCCGTTTTATGTCCAACATTCTGCCAATCATCTTCAAGAAGCTCTGCATTACTTCAACAGAACCACCGCCTTCTGGAGCCAAGTTCCGAATCTCTGTGTCAATGTTGGAAGGTCCCATCTCCTTTATCGTTTTCAGTGGAATGTCATCTTCGGATAAACACAATCATTTTATAAATTTGCAAGTTGTTTTTACATCAGTGATTACTGTATTACTTTGTGCTTTTACAATGATTCATGGCACTTGTTAGGGAATACTTCCACCATTTTGTTTAATTTTCTGAAAAGCACAATTTTAATATGATGCATATAGTTTTGTAAAGGTTTATACGCCGTAAACCTATGGAAAGAAAGAACCTCAGAAGGACCCAGCAATCAATGATTTAGGTAGCTCCCAGTGCCAGCATGATCAGCCTACTCACTTTGCCTTCAGACACAAGGCAAGCACTAACGCAATGCAAGAGCTCTTAACCTGGAAAGAACTCTGTGGCTAACTTACTAGAAACCATATTGTGCCCTGTAGAAAAGGAACCTCCACAGATCCTAAAGTGAATAACCAACATAACCTGTAATCATGTGCGGCGCTCAATATGAATATTAACAATCACGAGTTGGCATGAAATATATAAAGTGATGTAATAGAAGAGTCCATAATACACAGCGGAATAAAGTGAAGGTTATGGAGAGCCATCTCAGTCTCCTGACCCCAATATCATTGAGCCACACTGGGGAGATCTCAAAACGTGCAGCTCATGCAAGACAGCCCAAGAATTTACAGGAACTGGAGGCTTTTTGCCAAGAGGAATGGGCAGCTTTACCATCGGAGAAGATAAAGAGCCTCATCCACAAATATCACAAAAGACTTCAAGCTGTCATTGATGTTAAAGGGGGCAATACACAGTTGATTAGGGTCATTTGGGTAGTTTGTTGCCATTACGATTTAAAAAGAGTAAACACAGTTGACTGATAATAAATGGCGTCAGCCAAACACTAACTAGGAGTGAAAGAAAAGTTTTTTGTGTCATTCATATTCTCTGAAAAATGGCCAAGAAATCGAATTCTGCCAGGGTATGTAAACGTATGAGCACAACTGTAAATGTCCTCAGTACACGTAGAAAAGTCCCATATCCACAATGGAAGAAATATGCCCAAATGTGTGATATATAAAAATATATTGAAAAAGTTCAAATAGATGTGATAAACAAATCACCAGGGTAATCCAAAGCCAGGATGATAGATAGATCCAGCAATAGTGAGTAGGGGTCACCGCTGTTAAGGGTGTCACAACCAACGAAAAAAGGGATTTTTATAACAGCTTACCTGTAAAATCCTTTTCTTGGAGTACATCACGGGACACAGAGCGACTTAGTCATTACTAATGGGTTATATAGATACCTTCAGGTGCTGGCACTGGCAACTTCCAAAACCGGAAGTACCCTCCCCTATATAAGCCCCTCCCATCCGGGAGCACCTCAGTTTTGTAGCAAAGCAATAAGTGTCCCAAAAAGAGGGGTGGGAGCTCTGTGTCCCGTGATGTACTCCAAGAAAAGGATTTTACAGGTAAGCTGTTATAAAAATCCCTTTTTCGTACATCACGGGACACAGAGCGACTTAGTCATTACTAATGGGACGTCCCAAAGCAATGCCAAATGAGGGGAGGGATACACTATACATAAGCTGGGCGCCATCAGGCATGAGGATCTTTTGCGGCCTGCAACACACTGCGCCCAAAGGCGACATCCTCCTGACTTCTAACGTCTACCTGGTAGAATCTAGTAAACGTGTGTACTGAAGACCATGTTGCGGCCTTACAGACTTGAGCCAGGGAGGCCTGGTGATGCACTGCCCATGAAGTTCCAACTGCTCTTGTGGAGTGCGCCCTAACTTTGAACGGAGGCGGTCTCCTTCTCAAGCCATAGGCTTGTATTATGACCTGTCGAATCCACTTGGCTAAAGTAGATTTTGATGCTGCCTGACCCTTTCTAGGGCCTTCCCGCAGAACAAACAAAGTATCCGTTCTACGAATCTGAGCAGTGGCTTTTAGATAAGCTTTAACTGCTCTTACTACATCCAAAGAATGTAATAACTTTTCCTCTACCGAGCTAGGTTTGGGGAAAAAAGAAGGAAGAACCACATCTTGGTTCAAATGAAACCTCGATACCACCTTAGGAAGAAAGGCTGGATGAGGACGTAATACTACTCTGTCCTTATGGACAACCAGATATGGCTCCTTACAGGACAAGGCGGCTAATTCCGATACTCTTTTAGCCGAACAAATGGCTACTAAGAAAATCAATTTCCTGGTGAGAAGAACCAAGGAAATGTGTTGCAATGGTTCAAACGGTTGTTTCTGTAGAACCGACAGAACCAGGTTTAAGTCCCATGGACATATGGGAATACTAACCGGAGGGCTAATACGCATCACTCCTTGTATGAAAGCTTTGACTAAAGAATGCAAAGCCAAGGGCCTTTGAAAAAATATTGACAAGGCCGAAATCTGACCCTTGATAGTACTCAAGGCAAGCTTCCTATCTACAGCCCACTGTAGGAAGTCCAGAATCCTACCTATTACGTACTTACGTGGATGCCATTTCTTGGCCTCACACCACGTGATTTACGCCTTCCAGATCCTATAATAGATCTGCCTGGATACCGGCTTCCTGGCATTGCTCATGGAAGATACCACAGGATTAGAGAGCCCTCTCTTTTTTAGAATGTGGGCTTCAATAGCCAGGCCGTCAAACCTAGGGCTGGTAAGGAAGGGTGGTATATCGGTCCTTGCGAAAGCAGGTCCGGATGATGTGGGAGGGTCCAAGGACTCCCCACTGACATTTTTACAATCTCCGCGTACCATGCCCTTCGGGGCCACGCTGGAGCCACCAGAATTACTGGTTTCTTTTCTACCCTGATTCTGCGGATTAATCGCGGTAACAATTGTGGCGGTGGGAATGCATATATCAGCTTGAACTGATCCCAAGGGAACACTAGGGCATCCGAGCCGCAAGCTAGGGGATCCCTTGTGCGAGACACAAATCTGTCCACCTTTGCGTTGAATCTGGATGCTAGCAGATCTACATCCGGTGTTCCCCACCGCTGGCATATTGCCTGGAAAACCTCGGGGTGAAGAGACCATTCCCCCGGGCATAATTGCTGGCGACTTAAAAAGTCCGCTCTCCAATTTTCCACTCCTGGGATGAAAACCGCGGATATGGCTGGGACATATCTTTCTGCCCATTCCAGGATGCAATTCGCTTCCCTCTGGGCTGCACGACTCCTGGTGCCACCCTGGTGATTGATATATGCCACTGCTGTGGCATTGTCTGATTGAATTCTGACAGGGGACCCTTGGAGTTTGGATGTCCATGCTACTAGGGCATACCGGGCTGCTCGTATCTCTAAGAGATTGATGGGCAGGGCCTTCTCTGCTTCTGACCACTTGCCCTGGAGAGACCATTGCTCCAGTACTGCCCCCCAGCCTATGAGGCTGGCATCTGTAGTGACCACCTTCCAAGAAACCGGACTGAAGGGTTTCCCTTTTTCCAGATTCTGGGGCACCAACCACCAATGGAGGCTCTTGCGAACGGAAGGGGACAGGGACATTGGTAAGTCTAAAGCCTGAACTTTTTTGTTCCAGGCTGACAGTATGGCCCTCTGCAAGTTCCTTGAATGGAATTGACCGTAGGGTACTGCTTCGAATGAAGCCACCATTTTTCCCAGCAGCCTCATGCACAGGCGTATGGATGGTTTTCTTTTTGTACCCACTAAGTGGGTCAAATCTTTTAAAGACGACACCTTCTCTGGAGGTAAGAAAATCTTTCTCTGATTTGAATCCAGCCTTAGCCCTAAGTATTCCAGACTTTTGACTGGTCTTAGAGCTGACTTGTCCCGGTTGATAATCCAACCGTGATATTCCAGATACTCGATTGTCTTGTGAATAGCTACTTCCAGCTTTTCCACCGAGTGGTCTATTAGTAGCAGGTCGTCTAAATATGCCATTATCGTTACACCCCGTGTTCTTAGATTGGCCAATAGTGGGGCCAGAATTTTTGTGAACACTCGTGGTGCTGTGGCCAGACCGAAAGGTAAGGCTCTGAACTGAAAATGGCGCCCTTCTACTGCAAAGCGTAGAAATTTCTGGTGGGCCGGAGAGATGGGAATATGCAGATAAGCATCCTTTATGTCGATCGAGGCTAACCATTCCTGCCCTCGTAGGGCGGTGGCCACCGATCGGATCGACTCCATCCGAAAAGTCCTGATATGTAGGAACTTGTTTAGCCCTTTTAGATTTAATATGGGCCTCACGTCCCCATTTGGTTTGGGGACTGTGAAAAGGTTCGAGTAAAACCCGAACCCGCTTTCTTCCAAGGGAACCTTCATGATTACACCTTGGAGCAATAGTTGTTCTAGTGCCAGAAGGAGGGATCCTCTCTTCTGGGGATCGCTTGGCACGTTTGACCTCATAAAATGGGCAGGAGGAGTGTCTTTTAACTCCAGCTTGTATCCCAGACTTACTACGGAGATCACCCATCTGTCTCTGATGGTGTCCCGCCAGGTCTCTGTGAACAACTGAAGTCTTCCCCCCACCCGATTGAGTGGGGGCAACCCTTCATGACTTGGGGGGAGGTTTTGTACCTCTCTTGACCCAGGGTTTCTTGTTACCCTGTGATTGTCCCTGATTTCTGCCCCCTGAATTTGACCGCGGAGGCCGTCGGAACTGTTTCACAGCCGATGTGCCAGGGACTGGAGAAGTAGGCCTCTTAAAAGAAGGACTTCTACTCTTGTTCTTAACCGGCAAGAGTGAACTTTTACCGGCAGAAATTTTCTGGATATACTTGTCCAGATCTTCTCCAAATAAGCGTTCTCCATGAAATGGGAAGCTAATCAGCAATTTCTTACAGGGAGCTTCAGCGGACCAGTTTTTGAGCCATAGAAGCCTACGCATATGTACTACAGACAGCGTAAAGCGGGAGGCCTGTTGGATTGTATCCTTTATGGCGTCCACCGCAAAACACAAGGCTCTAGGTAGGTCAGCTAGGGCAAGAGCCTGCTGATCTGGTAAGTCCCTTAAGACTTGTTTCAACTGATCTTTCACCGCTTGGCAGACTCCAATCGCTGCTACTGCAGGTTGTGTCACCATGCTTGCTGTAGAGAAAGCAGATTTTAGTAAAGACTCCAATTTTTTATCTATTGGGTCTTTGAACATTGGAACATTATCTACTGGACATGTCAGTGATTTATTCACACAAGAGATGGCTGTGTCCACTGTAGGGACCCTCCATTTTTTTTATGAACTTATCCTCCATGGGATAGATCACTGGAAATCTCTTGGGGGGAGTAAATATTTTATCAGGATGCTCCCAATCCTGGTAAATAAGCCCTTCCAATAAAGGGTGAATTGGGAAGGAACAGACAGCCTGGGGAGCTTTCAGCGACCCCAGCGAGGAAACCGTAGTGGTTGATGGTTCCGCCAGAGGCATTTTAAATGCTGATCGGACCATGTTAGTCAGAGACTGAACCCATAATCTTTCAGCCTGAGATGCTGAGAAAGGTTCTTCCACTGTTGATTCCTCTATAACCGAATCAACCTCATCCTGATCCCCTTCAGGTAGGTCGATCGCTGTGTGGGGCTGTTCCTCCACTAACAGGCACTCTGAAGGAGGAGACGGAGATCGGACGCGCTTTCCCTGCGACAGGGAAGCAGCGATCAATGCTGTTAATCTCTCTTCCAATCCTCCCAGAGTTGAGGATAAAACCTCCTCTGTTATATATACAGGAGCAGGTGGACTGGGGACAGCCGCAGCACCAGGCACTCCTGCAGGGTTCCTATGGCTACTGACCTCTGAATTTTCAGGGGAGATTGGTGCAGTACAAGCATGCCCAATATCCTCAGAGCCCGTTGGAGACCCCTTTGGCTTCCTGGAAGACTTATTTCCGGAGCGTCTGGACGACATATCCTTTAAGCACAAAGCTGAGGTATTCCCGTCATCATACACCAATTTTGCTGGTAATAGTCTAACACAGTTGCTGCTATATACCAGCTGGTGTCCACTAAAGTGCCTTTCTATGGGGATGCCTGCATCAACCGCCTCTGTGTGCCACCGTTTTGTTGCTAGCTCTGTTTGCATCCAGCTGACACTTGTACTGTGTGTTTTATCCATGCTGGGACGCCTGCACATGCGCAGAAGCGCCGCGGCGCGCATCGAGCGTCATCCACCCACCCCACCCCTTTTCTTTCATAGGAGGCGTGTGCACGCGCCCGTGCGCCATTGGCGCCTTTTTTGAAACCAAGCAGGGACTAGAAGCCAGGGCCCTTTTTGCCAGAGGGCCTGTGCGGTGGATGAGCGCAGCAACAGGGCAGAGGAAGTGGATTCCCACAGAGAAACTTACCAGCTGCCTGGATCTTTTGACTTGAGAAAACCAAAAGATCCACATGACAAGAAAAATGGATCACAGCGGCCTCTAGTGGTTTAACACAGGTACCGCGGTCCTCTTTTTTTTTTCCTTGACTACTATTAAAATTTTACATTTTCCAGTAGTTATAGGCATACACAGATATTAGCGGGAATACCGTTAGGTAACAGACAGAAAGACAAATTAGGCTTGGGGGTCCCCCAATAGAACCAAGTTCCTGAGGGCCCCCACTTACCTGTTCCCCGCCGCAGGACTTTGTTTGGTCCACAGAAGCCCAAACTTCACCTATCACGGCAGGCATTGTAATTAAACCTTCAGGGACCGGGTTCCCAAGGATTCCACTCCCCTGGACCTGTATAGCACCCTGCACAGACAAAATCTTGGTCGTGGGTATGACCAGAGCTCTGGATCCCAGGGTCCAGCCCTCCTAAGAGAGGCATTACAGGCAAAACCTTGCTCTTCTCTTGCAAGGCCCGGGTACCGACCGTTTAGCTATGAAGCTTTTTTGGTCGGATCCGGAACAGCTTACTAAGGCCCGTAAAAGAACCTGTACGCAAGCCCAGTGAAAACACATGTTACTCTTTGGCCAACACCTTAGACACTGGCAAAAAACTGAGGTGCTCCCGGATGGGAGGGGCTTATATAGGGGAGGTTACTTCCGGTTTTGGAAGTTGCCAGTGCCAGCACCTGAAGGTATCTATATAACCCATTAGTAATGACTAAGTCGCTCTGTGTCCCGTGATGTACGAAAAAGAAATATCCCTAATGGATCTAGACAGGCAAAGGTGAATAAACACCTACTAACGGGTAGCTTTACAGCTGAACTCCATACGATTCTCCACGCATCAATTGAAAGGAACAATCGACTCTGGCTAAGTCTCAAACATCTGTAGTGGAGCAGCTCTGAATGGCCCTCAACTTCTGACATGAAAATCTTTTCTGCCATTCACAGATTGTATTCTCATCCAAAAAGACAACAAAACACCTCCACATAGCGTAAAACCATATGGTTAAAGAAATTGAATAAAGTTCAGAACACCTACTATTTCAACTGATACAATAGCGTTTTCATTTATCTTTCAGTACAAAGAACGCAATGACTTCAAAACAGGCCTCGACCCGATGCGTTTTGTCTACAAAGACATCATTTGGGGTGTGAGACTGTCCAAGTTATTGCTTATAAATAGAAAATGTGACCCCAATCAGACGACCGCTCCGTGTCACAGAGTATGTAAATAATCCAATTAATTTCCTGGTATGAACCAAGATGGTGCGGGTGGGTGCGTGTCAGGCCTCGTTCTAACAAGGTTGACCAAGTCATCAGCTCTTCACATACAATCCAGAAGACAGCTCATCAAGCCTCGCTTCGGGATCGCAGGCAAACCGCGTTACAAGCCTCATTGTCAATCTGTATACTCATGTCAAAAAGTGAACCGATAAAAGTAAAAGTAAAAGGACACATCTTTAAAGCAGACATGTTAAGTCTACTAAAAACCGGACTTATATTAATTGGTTTGTTCACGGCAGTCTGTCTGGATCGGGTCACACCAATAAACAAAAATGTATTAATTAAAATGGTTAAAATCACATTCTATGTGTAGCATAAAAAAACTAAAATTTGATACTGTAAATTTGATGTACCTAAAAATAAACACATCATAGCTTCATTATATATCCAATATTTTTTTTTTTTTTACCTGTGCCACCAAAAACATAGCCTATCTGCTGGCTTGCCCTTGCGGGAAACAATATGTTGGTAGGACTATCCACCCATTTTCTGTAAGGGTTAATAAGCATATAGCTAATATTAAAAAAAGGAGCAACCAATCACAGCGTACCAAAACATTACTTAAAACATCATAACCGAGATCCGAGATGTACAGAATTTTTAATTATAGACAAATCTATTATTCCTTGGGAGAGGTGGGGCTAACAGAAAGGGCGTTTCACGTCTTGAAACTTTTTGGATTTAGGAGTTGCGATTCCATTGCCTGTTCGGTATGAACGTGGAGTGGGATAGTAATGCCTTCATCAATAGAGCATATTCCATATAGATGTGGGGGTTCTTTTGTTTTTAATATACAATTTAAAATATTTTCACATATTGGATATATATTATATGAAGCTATGATGGGTTTATTTTTAGGTACATCAAATGTACATACTCAATCTAACGGGTCGGTCGTCTGATTGGGGTCACATTTTCTATTTATACGCAATGACTTGGACAGTCTCACACCCCAGATGATATCTATGTAGATGAAACACGTTGGGTCCTGTTTTGAAGTCATTGCGTCCTTTGTACTGAGAGATTTGAAAAGCGCTATTGTATCAGCTGAAATGTAAATGTTTTGAACTTTATAAAATTCCTTTACCATATGGTTTTACGCTATGTGGAGGTGTTTTGTTGTCTTTGGAAGAGTATACTATCCGTGGATGGCAGAAAAAAAAATGCATGCAAGAGAAGTTGAGGGCCATTCATAGCTGCTCCACTTCAGACGTTTGGGACATAGCGGGAGTCGATTGTTCCTTTCCATTGATGCATGGAGAATCGTATGGAGGTCAGCTGCAAAGATACCCGTTACTAGGTGCTTATTCACCATTGCCTGTCTAGATCCATTAGGCATATGTCGATTGGTTCCATTTGATCAGGTAAACAACTATTTCCATTGGTTGTGACACCCTTTACAGAGGTGACCCCTACTCATAATTGCTGGATCTATTTACCATCCTGGCTTAGAATTACCCTGGTGATTTATCACATCTATTTGGACTTTTTCACTTTATTTTTATACATCACACATTTGGGCGTATTCCATTGTGGATATGGGACTTTTCTACATGTGCTGAGGGCACTTATATAATGGACCCATTACACCACATTATATTTCATGCCAACTCAAGATGTTTATTAATATTCATATTGAGCGCTGCAAATGATTATAGGTTATTCATTATAGGGATCCGTGGAGGTTCCTCACATACCCTCTTTATTAGCGTTGCACAATAGTGTTACTGAGCTCAACACAAATTGTCCTTTGTGGTGTTGGCTGCTTAGATTTCATTTGCTATTTGGATTCCAGCACAGTTCTGGTAGAAGTTAATAAAAATCAAAAATAGAACAGGGTCTGGAAAGTGCCCTACTTTGAAACCCAATGCTGGAGGGCCAATTTAAGGCAAGTCCTGCAACTCTCAGGCCAGTGGTTCAGTCCAATATTCTGACTAGGCTGAGGAAGGCCATGCAGGATAACTGCCACCAAAGAGACCAGCTATAGCAACAATGTAGCCTTGGTTGAAGAAAAAAAAAATGTTGAACAAAAAAAAGAAATGCTAGCAAAAGCAGGTTACATCAAGTCCAAGTAAAAGAAGGCCATCCTCCCTCCTAGGACACTAGAAAAAAAACAAAAAAAAAACAGAGGTATGCTGATAGTGGGAGGGATTAGCCTGGGCTGGCCTACAGTTTGTTTGCTAGTGTGCAGTCTTAATTTTAGGCAGCAGTGTAAACTTATGGTGCAAAGCTTCCCGTGTCCCTCAATAGATGAAAAGGAAATCTGGATCATCCAATCCATAATATTGGATGAATAGTGAATCTCAAAGCTGAGTGGAACATTAACACATTGTATTATCAACATGGGTTAAGGGCTGGAGTTAAAAGAAAGCAATGTTCTTGCATATAAGAGTCTATTTTAGAGGGATAAAAACAGAAATACCTGAGACTATTGAGATTAATTGTTTTATTCCACTGGATGTCTAGGTATTCTTCAAATGATAGGGTTCTGTACCAAAAAATGCATCAGTGGATGTCAAGGATCTATGGTCCATGAAGCCCAAATTTTGTTAAAAAAAAAAAAAAAGAAGGTTAGAACATACTTAAAGGGTTGTAAAGCTTTGTGTTTTTTCACCTTAATGCATCCTATGCATTAAGGTGAAAAAACACCTTGCAGTCACGCCTCCCCTGTTTTACTTACCTGAGACTCGAATCTTCTGGTGCGCGATCCCGCGTTGTTTTCGCCGAGCTCTAGTCGGGTCTTCATTGGATGATTGATAGCAGTACAGCCATTGGCTCCCGCTGCTGTCAATCAAATCAATGACGCGGCGCACCGGGGCTGAGTGATACAATCAGCGGCTATGTCCGCCGACTATCGCACGGGAGCCCGTCCGCAAGCTAACCCCCTTGGGAGAGCGCTTCCCAGAGGGGGGTTAGCTCTTGCGGGGAGGAGCCGAGACAGCCACCGAGGTACCCCAGAGCAGGAGGATGGGGCCACTCTGTGCAAAACGAACTGCACAGAGGAGGCAAGTATGACATGTTTGTTATTGGAAAAAAAAAAAACCTGAACCCATACAACCCCTTTAAGAGTAACATTCTGTATTTTTTTTTTATGCAAGAATATAAACTTGTTCTATACTATAGACAGGCAACTATTCATTTTAATTTCAGCTAGCTAGACGGAATTGAGACTTACAGTTTTGGTGATCAAGGGCTTCTTCAAGCTGGACACAGAAAATTGATTTCTGTTCAAGTACTCCAAGATTCAAAATTTTAGACTAAAAATAAAAATATACATTTCAGTCCACCTAGCCAAACAAAAGCGTCATGCACATATATTTACTTTACAGACATAATTATAATTCCTCACACAGTACCCAATATCTGTATGCCTCTGTAAATATTAAAGACAATGTTTTACATGTACAGTGGAAGACAGTGGCAGAGTTCTATATATCTATTGGATTATAACACAGTACTTCTGTGATCACACTAAAAAGCAGTTCTGTTAATAAAATAAAGTCTTATAAAAAGGCAAGCTATACTGGTTAGCTAGCTGGCTGTAAGTCGGGTATAGCCTTATAAGTGAAATATTAAGCTCCTAGAGACAGATTCTTGAAGCGGAGATACAGTAGGGAAAATTATTTGATCCCCTGCAGATTTTGCAAGTTTGCCCACTTACAAAGAAATTAAGGCTCTATAATAGGTGTATTTTAAATGATAGATGCAGAATATCAACAACAAATCCAGAAACACACGATACAAATGTTATAAATCGAGTTGCCGTTTAGCGAGTAAAAATAGGATTTTTATAACAGCTTACCTGTAAAATCATTTTCTTGGAGTACACCACGGGACACAGAGCCCAAGTCATTACATAGTGGGTTGTATAGTTCACCACAGGTGATTGGACACTGGCACAACCAATATAGACAAGTTCCCCTCTCTATAACCCCTCCCATAAGGGAAGCACCTCAGTCTTGTAGCAAAGCAGTAAGCATCCCAGAAGAGGGGCGGGACCTCTGTGTCCCATGGTGTACTCCAAGAAAAGGATTTTACAGGTCAGCTGTTATAAAAATCCTATTTTCTTTATTGTACACCACGGGAAACAGAGCCAAGTCATTACATAGTGGGACGTCCCAGATCAAGCAGACCGCCATCGGACGAGAGGCCCTAAACCGCTGCCTGCAGCACACTACACCCGAAGGCGGCATCCTCATGTCCTCTTACATCCATTTGGTAAATGTATGGACTGAAGACCAAGTTGCATCAAAGCCTGATAATGCACTGCCCAGGAGGCACTTATTGCCCTGGTCGAGTGAGTCTTAAACCGGAAAAGGAGGAATTTTATTCCTTAAATCATAAGTTTGAATAATCACTTGTCGAATCCATTTATAAATTATCGATTTTGATGCTGCCTGGCCCTTTTTGGGACCATCTGGCAGAATAAACAACACATTTGTTTTATGTATCTGAGCAGTTGCTTGCAGATTAATTTTCATTGCTCTCACTACATCCAGAGAGTGCAATAATTTTTTCCCCCGCTGACTGCGGTTCAGGAAAAAAGGAAGGCAAAACAATAGCTTGATTTAAATGGAACGGCGAGACCACTTTAGGAAGAAAAGTAGGATAATACAATTTTGTCTTTGCGACAAACGAAATAAGGCTCTTTACAAGAAAGAGCTGCCAATTCATATACTCTCCTAGCAGAGGAGATGGCAACCAGGAATGCCAACTTCCGACAAGAGAATGAATGGAATATGACGAACAGGTTCAACGGCTGTTTTTGCAAGCCTGACAGAACTAGATTCAAATCCCATGGGCACAAGGGAGGTTTGACTGGCGGATTAACTCGCAACACCCCCTGAATAAATGCCTGAATTAAGGAATGAGATGTCAACGGTCTCTGAAAAAAGACAGATAGAGCTGAAATTTGACCCTTATTAGTACCGAGGGCTAATTTCATATCTACCCCCAATTGACAGAAGGCCAGAATCCTACCAATGACATATTTTTAGGGTTCCACACCAGGAAACATATGCCTTCCAGACTGTATAATAAATGATTCTGCAGGCCGGCTTCCTAGCATTATTGAGAGTAGAAAGAACTGGGTCCGAGAGTCCACGTTTCTTCAGCATGTAGGTTTCAACAGCCAGACCGTCAAATTTAGCTTTCGTAAAGAAGGATGGAACACTGGACCTTGTGATAGCAGGTCTTGGCGAAGTGGGAGAATCCAAGGTTCCCCCACCACCATCCTGAGGATCTTGGTGTACCAGGACCTTCTGGGCCTATTCGGGGCTACCAGGAGAACTGGTATCCCCCTCTTCCTTGATCTTGCAAAGAAGTCTCTGCAAGAGTAGAACTGGAGGGAATGCATAGATCAGGGTAAACTGATCCCAGGGAATCATCAGTGCATCCATTCCGTAGGATAGAGGATCTTTTGTCCTCCACACAAAATTGTCCAATTTACTGTTCAACCTGGAAGCGAACAGGTCTACATCCGGGGTCCCCCATTTTTTTGTTCTGAAAAACGTCGGGGTGGAGAGACCACTCCCCCTGTCAGCAATTGCTGGCGGCTTAGGTAATCCGCTTGCCAATTCTCTACCCCTGGTATGAAGATCGCAGAGAGGCAAGGAATATGAGCTTCTGCCCATGCTAAAATCTTGTTCACCTCTCTGAGCATCCCGACTCAAGGTGCCCCCCTGGTGATTGATGTAAGCCATCGCAGTAGCGTTGTCGGATTGAATCCGACCCGGGTAACGCTGTAACCTGTATGTCCAGGTTCTGAGGGTTATAAATACTACCCGAATCTCTAGAATGTTGATGGGCAGGCTCCTTTCTGACTTCGACCAAGTTCCTTGGGCTGAAGCCTCTTCCAGAATTGCCCCCCAACCCAACAGGCTGGCATCCGTAGACACCACCTTCCAAGTGACAGAGAGAAAGGATTTCCCTGCACGTAAAATTCTTGGTGCTTAACCACCAACTGAGGCTTTGGCGCACCTCTGAAGACAGGCGCATCGGCCAATCTAGAGCCTGGATCTTTCTGTTCCAGGCAGCCAGGATACTGTTCTGAAGTAGCCTTGAATGAAACTGGGCATACGGAATGGCTTCGAAAGAGGCCACCATCTTCCCAAACAACTTCATGCAAAAGGCGAATTGATGGTTTCCCCTTTGCCCTGACCATGCGGACCAAATCCTTCAGAGATTTGACCTTTGGCTCTGGAAGGAATACTTTGGTTTGGGTCTTGTCTAAGACCATGCCCAAGTACTCAACCCTTCTCAGAGGCTGTAGAGAGGACTTCTGGAAGTTTAGAATCCAGCCTAAATACTCTAGGTATTTTACTGTACTGAGCACACTGATTTAACCGTGCCACTGACTGTTCTACCAAGAGTAGATTGTCCAGATAGGCCGTCACCGTTCTGCCCTGCGTCCTTAGATTTGCTAGAAGCGGGGCCAGAACCTTTGTAAAACACCCGAGGTGCTGTAGCCAAGCCAAAAAGGTAGAGCTACAAACTGATAGTGGCGGTGTTCCACTGCGAACCTTTGGAAATTTTGGTGAGCCGGATGAATAGGCACGTGCAAGTATGCATCTTTGATGTCTATTGATGCCAAGAATTCTCCGCCTTGTAGGGTGGAAACCATGGATCGAATGGTTTCCATTCGGAAATATTGAATGTTTAGAAACTGATTCAGAGCTTTTAGATCCAGAATGGGTTTGACGTCTCCGTTTGGCTTTGGAACCACAAAGAGATTTGAATAGAACCCTGTGCCTTGTTCTTTTAGGGGGACCTCTTTAATTACCCCCTTTGACAGCAAGTGATCCACTGCTTGGAGAAAGGGTTCTCTCTTTAATGGATCTTTGGAGACATTTGAATTTAGGAACCGATAGGGTGGGATTTCCCAGAATTCTATTTTGTATCCTAGGGATACTGTGGAAATTACCCATTTGTCCTGGATCTAGGTTTGCCAAGCGGCTGAAAACTGCCGAAGCCGTCCCTCCACTCGGCCGAGCAGGGGCGCCCCTTCATAAGGAAGCTTTAGGGTTCCGTTTACTGGTCCTTTGTACCCACGGTCTGATTCTGGGTCGAAGGCTTTAAGGTTGACTGAAAATGCCATTGCCACTGCCTAGAGGCAGAGGTCCCTGGAACCGGAGAGAGGGACCGTTTAAAACATGTGTAGTCTTACCACTTGAGATCCTCTGGATGTATTTATCCAGATCATCCCTAAAGAGCCGTTCCCCATGAAAGGGGAAACCAACTAAAACCTTTTTACATGGAGCTTCTGCTTGACCAATGCTTTAACCAAAGGATTCTGCGCATAGTCACCAGTTGGAGCGTGAGGCGGGATGCCTGTTGGATAGAATCTCTAATGGCATTGACCATAAAACATAATGCCTTAGGCAGGCTCTCCTAAAGCTTGAGCTGGTTTGGGGGAAGATCCTTGAGCCCTTGTTTCACCTGTTCCTTTAGGACCTGACACATACCAACTGCCGCCACAGCAGGTTGGGTCACAGCGCCCGCCATAACAAAGGAAGACTTGAGCAAAGATTCTAACTTCTTTTCAGAAAAGTCTTTAAACACCTGAGCATGGTCTACTGGACAAGTTAGGTTTTTATTTACACAAGAAATGGCTGCATCTACCGCCGGTAGTTTTCATTTTTTTGTTAACTTTTCCTCCATGGGATAGAGAACATCAAATTTCCGAGGAGAGAAACGCTTATCAGGATGTTGCGTAACTAAGGATTATCTAATAAAGGATTAACAGGAAATGAACATGCAGTTTGTGGGGATTTTAATGAACCCAGGGAGGAGACAGGCGATTCAGTTAACCCCTCAGAGGGCAACTTGCACGTGGAACGTACTGCTTCAGTATAACATTGCACCTGCAATTTTTGAGTCTGTATTCCTCGGATCCATCCGATTCATCCGACTGCTCATCATCCTTATCCTCCAAGGGTGCCACATCATCAACAGACTTATCTAAAGACGGACCTAGAACAACCGAAGAGGACCTGCTTCGCTTTTTATCCTTTTTTTTGTGGATTTAGCGATTACAGTAGCGATCCTGCCTTCCAATTTGTCTAGAGCTGCTGCCAAAAAGTGTCTTCAGTGACATATGCAGGAGCTGGCACAACAGGAGAGGCTGCTATACCCGATAAAGGAAATGGCTCATCCTGTATGGATGCATCTGATTCCTCAGAAGAGGATAATATCCGTCCAGAACGGTTAGAGCCTCCTGTTTTAGGCGGCGTGTCTTTTTTGTCTTTCTTGGTCCCTACATTTTTTTTCTGGGAAGACATATTCCTAAGCCAAAGCAGAGGTAAAAGACAGTGCAAACACTACTGTGCTAGTTCAGCAATCTACATAAAGTATGCAACTAATCACACAGTCTGAATGCTGACTAAGTGCCTTTAAAGAGTGCCTGTAATCCAACAACCCAGAGAACTCACGTGCCCCTAAGCTGCTGTGTCTCTTCAGTGGGTCTGTCAGGCGTCTGAGGCTGTATTTCAAACATTGCCGCGATGTGCCTGCTTGCGTGACCACGCCCCCTCATGCTCTCAGAGATAAGAGCGCACCCCCTGCGTGCGCCTATGGGAAAATGGCGGCTCAGGGGAGTCAGTCAGTCTGTAGCAGACATCATGACCAGCCTCCCCGGGAAGGGGGCCGCACGCCGTGGTCGGTTCGGGCTTATCCGCCCCTCATCTGGCACTCTGAAGAGACATCTTCTGCTCAATAGTACTGAGGGCTATGCAGAGCTAGCAGCAGAGGAAGTGTGCTGAACTGACACTGAGCTCTCGTTCCTGACATGGGAAGTGGAACTTCGGCTCTTTACTCCCTCTAGTGGTGGTTTATAGGTAAGACACTACTTAAAACAGGGGAAAGTTTCTCAAGTGTTTAAAAACGTAGACTTTTCCCACTTACCTTATCCACGTCACAGGACTGCTGAAGACCAGACAGTACCAATCTTCACCCATCACGGCGGGTAGTGTTGTGCCAACCTTCAGGGGTATGGGTTCCTACTTAAAGGAGGCCTCTTCCCTGGGCCTTGTAAAAGACTCTGCCAGAATACTTTTGCGCGTTTAAATAGCGAAAGTGCTGGATCCCAGAGCCCAGTCCTCAAAAGAGAGAGACATTACAGGCACCGCCTCGGTCTTCAGCGAGGCTCGGGTACCATCCATTTGGCGTAATTCAATAAGCGGTTTGGATGGACCCGGTGGCGTAGCTCCTTAACCCCCGGAGGGATTTTTTCTAACAGAACTCCTAGCACATCCTTACTCGTGTCCTTCACCTTAGACACTGGCGAAAAAACTGAGGTACTTCCCTTATGGGAGGGGTTATATAGAGGGGAAGTTGTCTTCATTGGTTGTGCCAGTGTCCAATAACCTGTGGTAAACTATACAACCCACTATGTAATGACTTAGGCTCTGTGTCCCGTGGTGTACGATAAATAAATAAGTATTTGATCCCCTACCAACCAACAATAATTCTGGCTCCCACAGACAGACTACACAGATTAGTCCTGTCAATTAAAGAAGGTGCTTCCAACAGCAACTCATTGAGTGTATAAGAGACACCTGTCCACAGAATTTCTTTCTTCCATTCAAGCCTCAAGATCATGACCAAAGAGCTGTCAAAAGGACATCAGGGACAAGATTGTAGACCCGCACAAGGCTGGAATGGGCTACAAGACCATCAGCAAGAAGCTTGGTGAGAAAGACAACCGTTGGAGCGATTTTTTGCAAATAGAAGAAATACAAAATAACCATCAATTGCCCTCAGTCTGGAGCTCCATGCAAGATTTTGCCTCATGTTGTAAGGATGATCATGAAAATGGTGATGATCAGCCCAGAACTACATGGGAGGAGCTTGTGGATGATCAAGGCAGTTGAGACCACAGTCAAACCATTGGTAACAATACGCCGCCATGGATTAAAATCCTGCAGCTCCCGCAAGGTCCCTCTCGAGAAGGCACATTGTACAGGCCCGTCTGAAGTTTGCCAATAAACAACTAAATGATTCAAAGAAGGATTGGAAGAAAGTGCTGTGGTCAGATGGGACCAAATCTGAGCTCTTTGAAATCAACTCACTGTGTTTAGAGGAAGAAAAATGCTGACTATGACCCCAAGAACAACATCCCTACACAGTCAAACATGGAGGTGGAAACATTCGGCTTAGTGGCTGTTTCTCTGCTAAAAAGGTACATGCCAATAGACAGGGCCATGTATTGCAAAATCTTGGATGACAACCTTCTTCCTTTAGAAGATGGGTCGTGGATGGATATTCTAGCATGACAATGACCCAAAACATATCACTAAAGGCAACAAAGGAGTGGCTCAAGAAGAAGCACATTAAGGTCATGAGGTGGCCTAACCAGTCTCCAGACCTTAATCCTATAGAAAATTTATGGAGGGAGCTGAAACCTCGAGTTGCCAAGCGACAGCCAAGAAACCTTAAGGATTTAGAGAAGATCTGTAAAGAAGAGTGGACCAAAATCCCACCCGAGATGTGTGCAAACCTGGTACCCAACTACAAGAAACGTCTTCCCTTTGTGCTTGCCAACAAGGGTTTCTCCACCAAGCACTAAGTCATGTTTTGCTTAGGGATCAAATACTTAATTTTACTCACTGAACTTCAACTCAATTTATAAGACATTTATATATCAGGTGTTTTTTCTGGATTTTGGGTTGATATTCTGTTTCTATCATTTAAAATACACAGATGAAAAATTATAGACCCTTCATTTCTTTGTAAGTGGGCAAACTTACAAAATCTGCAGGATATTAAAAAATAATTTTCCCCACTGTATATCACATGATGGAAGTGGCATAACGAGCAATATCAAATATGGTAATTCCTAATTTATCAAGGAGGGAATTTTTAGGCATTAAAACAGACGTACGGTTTAATATACGCTATTAAATCTTGGTAATGTCATTTCCCCTGAACCTCCCCGTGCATACTACTTATTAGAACATATTTTATGGCAAAATTTGCTTTAGGGTCACTTTATTATTCTGTAAACACAAAAGCTCTTAAAATCCAAACTCTTACAAAGCACAGGTGTCTGTTGTGTTTGCAAACCGTAAATTTAACTTTTTTTTTTTTCTTTTTAACTGGATTTTAGAGAGACATAGACCAATACAAGTCAACAATCAAATAACCATTACAGGAGAAATGCAGGTGTACTGTTGCGAGAAAAGACAAAGTGATATATCAAAAGAAAAGTAGGACATTGTCTATAGTGTCTGAAACACTTCGACTACATTTGCAAATGGGTAAGAAATCGTAAGTAAAGAAAATAAAAACTTACTTGAGGATCTTCCTCCCGGGATTCAGAACCAAAGCGCGGAACAAGTCCTGGAAGAGTCGGGATAAAAAATGGTGCCGATTTAGGCACCTTCGGAGGCTCTTTGGGTTTGTTCCTTCTCTGAAAAGTGAAAGAAAAAAAACAATATTACTGTGCAGATTTTTTTTTTACCGGTGGCATTAAATATAAAGTCGACTTCTGTGGGACACTTCCACATATAAAAAAAAAGTAGTAACAAAGAAATAAGTGTACACCAAATCACATCAGCAATGTTTTGGAGTAAAAACCCTTTCTCAAGTGATATCCACCTAAGAATCTCACTTAAAGGGGTTTTTACCCTGAAACCGTGTGATTCCCACCACCTGATCCGAAGTGTCTGCATGCCAGTTGAATGTTTTTTGTGTTGGTTAATTGCTGTACTTTTAGCCTGGATCACCTCCCTGTTCAAATGAAAATGTATATGCTGCTTGTAGCTGGGTGTTTGCTTTGGTCTAGATAAAGAGGATTTGTGGGATAATCCAGCGCATGCACTTTGATTTACTGTTATGCCTTTATATGATGCCTCCTTTCATAAATATACAAAAGTCAAAAAGTTAGCCGTTTGGAGTACTGCCTTTTATTTAGGGTACACTTTCACATATGCCATTATGAATAAACAAACTATCTCCTCTTTTACATCCAAATTGGAACACCAGATAACAAAATTGCAGCTCATCGTATCTCTCTTCTGAAAACTCCAACACTGAAAATTTCAACTAGTCATCTTTATGAGAGGGCTGCAGAGCTGTGCTTGCCATAATTAACCTTCTCTGTACTGTGCTAGCAGATCTCATCTCAGTAAACCAGACTTGAACACTGCCTAAATAAAAGGGTTAAATATTTACCATCCGGGCTTCTACATTGTATGTTAATGAGAGGGAGCTAATCCTCAACAAATGAGAAGTTTTTTCGTTCAACCAGGCTGAACAAAACAAAACCCCCAAAAAAACTGAAAGATTGCCATCCTACCCCAAGCAATGTCCATGTGGAGATCTCCCGCGCTGCGATATCGGCTGCCAGTGCAGATTGGATGCCAGTCGGATGCTGGTTTTCCCAGCATGCCCGTTTAACAGAAGCCAGCTGCAAGACCAGTTTCTGTAGACCAGATAGCTGTACACACAGGCCGAAAGTCAGCTGACCATTTTCGGCCCATGTTCACCTTTCTATTGGGACAGATCACAAAATTATTGAGGCTGTAGTGCCACAGTCCTGCAGACTGCCTGTGTATCTGTTTGCCCATACCTCCAACACAAGCAAGCAGTTACACTTGACAGGAAGCTTAACCACTTCCCGCAGAAAGGTACATATATGACGTCCTGGACTTTGAGTGGGGATATCTGACTGATGCCTGCAGTTGCAGGCATCATCCAGATATAATTTTGTTCAGCCAGCGATACCGTGCACCATAAGAACACTATAGCGGCAGTTCAGACCCTTGCTCGTTCTTACAGGCGGTGGGAGGGGACGCCCCCTTCCGCCGCCCTCCGGTGCTTCTACCGGCTCACCCCTGCGATCGGCAAGCCGGAGAAGGAATCCGCTGACGCCGGACGTTAGCCATAAAGAAAACCGAGGGCCAGATGATCCCCGACAGTCTTTATGACTCGGAGGCCCTGGCATGACGTTATGACATCACGTCCAGGCCAAAGGAAGTAACCAATGCCGGGGACTTGGCAGGAAAGCCTGAGATAGTTTATTTTTTTGATCTCAGGCTTTCTAGCCTGGAGGAGGATGAGGGGACTTCTAGACATCACATCTCTCCATAAAGAGGACCTGTCATACACTATTCCTATTACAAGAGATGTTTACATTCCTTGTAATAGGAAGAAAAGTGATCCAAAAAATTTTGATCGCTTTCTTTAAGGGAAAGTGTAAAAAAATAAATAAATGTAAATAAAATAAAAAAATTAAAGCGGCCCCGTTCCCACATGCTCACACGCAGAAGAGAACGCATACATACGTTGCGCCCGCATATGTAAACAACGTTCAAACCACACATGTGAGGTATCACCGCGAACGTTAGAGCGAGAGCAATAATTTTAGCACAAGACCTCCTCTAACGCTAAACAGATAACCTGTAAAAAAGAAAAAAATTGAACATCACCTGTGGTGATTATTAACCACTTAAGGACCCCTCACTGTATATATACGCGTCGGCAGAATGGCTCGTACAGGCACAATTATGTACCTGTACGTGGCCCTTTAACTGCCGACGTCGGTCGCGTGCGCGCCGCCGGTGGCGCGCTCGCATCCCCCCTGCCTTCCCCGTGAGTGGGACCGCAGGTCCCGCGGACTCGATCGCCTCCCCGCCATCATCTAACGGAGGCATGGAGCGGGGAGATGTTAGTGTAAACACAACATCTCCCCTACTGACAATGTCAGCGATCTTCGCTCTGTGTAATCAGAGCAGAGATCAGTGACGTGTCACTCGTAGCCACGCCCCCTCAGTTAGAAACACGCCCCTAGGCACACTTAACCCTTTCAGCGCCCCTAGTGGTTAACCCCTTCACTGCCAGTGTCATTTTTACAGTAGCCAGTGCATTTTTATTGCACTG
The DNA here is from genome assembly GCA_029206835.1 of Rana muscosa. Lineage (NCBI taxonomy): Eukaryota > Metazoa > Chordata > Amphibia > Anura > Ranidae > Rana > Rana muscosa. The sequence continues at coordinate 1,029,521,481 of CM055116.1, forward strand.
ATTGCTGTAAAAATGACAATGGTCCCAAAAATGTGTCAAAAGTGTCCGATGTGTCCGCCATAATATCGCAGTCACGAAAAAAAAAAAAAAAAAAAAAAAAAAAAAAAAAAATCGCTGATCGCCGCCATTACTAGTAAAAAAAATTATAAATAAAAATGCCTTAAAACTATCCCCTATTTTGTAAACGCTATAATTTTTGCGCAAACCAATCAATAAACGCTGATTGCGATTTTTTTTATCAAAAATATGTAGAAGAATACGTATCGGCCTAAACTGAGGAAAAAAAAAAAATTATATATTTTTTGGGGATATTATAGCAAAAAGTAAAAAATATGTAATTTTTTTCAAAATTGTCGCTCTATTTTTGTTTATAGCGCAAAAAATAAAAACCGCAGAGGTGATCAAATACCACCAAAAGAAAGCTCTATTTGTGGGAGCCACGTCGCACGACCGCACAATTGTCAGTTAAAGCGACGCAGCGCCGAATCGCAAAAAGGGGCCTGGTCATTATGCTGCGTATTGGTCCGGGGCTTAAGTGGTTAAGTACCAACGTTTGGCACCATTACATGAATGTGCACAATTTTAAAGCGTGACAAGTTAGGTATTCATTTACTCAGTGTAAGATCTTTCACATTATACAAAAAAATTGGGTTAACATTAAGGATTGTTTTTTTTAATTCATGAAACCGTTTTTTTAAACAAAAACAAAAAAAGCGCCTGAAAAATTGCTGCGCAAAGACCGTGACATAAAAATTTGCAACGACCGCCATTTTATTCTAGTGTCTCTGCTAAAAAAAAACAAAAAAAAAAAAAACAAACAATGTTTTGGGGTTCTGAGTAATTTTCTAGAAAAAAAAAAAAGATGATTTTTATATGTAGGAGCGAAGTGCCAGAATAGGCCTGGGCTGGAAGTGGTTAATATACTACTACAGCATGCAACAGCACCGTGGTAGTTCATTAAGAACTACAAGCCGACAGCTGCACAGAACACTGTGAATGGATGACAGCTAGTGGGGAGGGGAGAAGATCCCCCGATACCTGTCAGAACGGGGTATGGTGGGGATCTGGAGCCGATGCATATGTAACATGGTACACCCTGAATATGGATGCAACCAACATGTTACAAAATATGAACCCATCCTTTAACATGTCGACCTACATGTCAATTTCTGATCAGTACTAGCAATACTTAAATAACTTCGACTCTAAAAACGTAAAACCTTAATAGGCTATATTGGCACTTTTGAGCGGACTAAAAAACGCAGTACCTTAATGACATCAAGGTTTAGGAGATTTTTCCATCTTGATTCAGATAACAGTGATAAGGTCACCAGCTGCTCTGCTAACTGTTCTGGAGACTCATATTCCATCATATCCTCACTGGAGTCTTCCCTTACTTCAAGTTCATTTTCTGTAGCACAAAGTGCGTGACATTATTATAAATCAAATGCAGGAGGTACAATCAATCGTAAACAGTTACTGTTATGCAGTAAAAAAATATATACAATTTACCTTAAGATGAAAACCTGGCTTTCAAAAGGACCCTAGGACCTGCAAAACGGCTTTTCCCATCACGCTTTTCTTTAGGACTTTATATAGTGGTGCATTATGAAGCTATTCCACCAGAGTTCTCTGGCCATTCTATCAGCTATTTGTCAGACTGCAGACCAAAGGCATTGGCTATGGAAAAACGAATATGCTGCTTGGACTGTGTACATTTTCCCAGAATCCCACAAGCAATAAAAGTAGAATTCTAGCAAGGCCTATCTACGCTTAAAAAAGCTTCCTCCCCCTCCTACCTATTCTGACTAACCTGTCTAAGAAAGATCTATATATACTTCCCTATTTTTAAGGCTGCTCTGGTTACATAATTCCTCATGTCAGCCAACACCGCTTGCAGAGGATAGAGCGGTTGACAATGGCTGGTAATGCTTAGGAGCGGTGAGGTCAACCACAGGCTTCTGGGGCCCATCAGTTGTCTGCACTCGCTCTTCTTCCCTGCCACTCGCTGGCTGACAGAGGGGAGGTGTATCATGTGACCTGATCGAGGAAGCCTGACAATATCTAGGTATACAGATCTTTCTTACACAGGTTAGTCAGATTAGGGTTAGGAGAGGGGGGGCATTGTTAAGAGCACTTAAGTTTTGCCAGGAATTTTACTTTAAAGACTTCCAAGTATCACGGTTTATATCAAAAACCTCACCCTGCTGTTAAAAGAAAAAAAAAAAAAAAAGTCTCTCTCAAAGTGTAAAAATCTCACATGCATATAAACCAGAATGACATCTTGGAAGAAAAGCAGAGTTCTATCCTGCTCCAACATATTTTATCCATCTCTAAACTGTTTCTTATCGTGGAGCTCTGCAAAAAGTTTTGGCAAGCCTGGTCACATTATATTGATTGTCAATTTCCTAAGTGAAAGAAGCCAACACAACAAGGGCATGTTCCCTGTGACTATTTAAAGCTGAGCTCCAGATTAGTGTAAAATTTTAACATTGTAGTGCCCCCCATCTCCCCCACACTAAGCACAGGCACTGTTCAGTGTACATTTAGAAAAAAACATGCTGGCAATCAGGCAAGACTTTTCCCCCCAGCAAAACATAGGTAGCGCTGATGTGCTGAATAAAAAAAGCTTGTGCAAGTAAGCATCCTTAAAATGGATGTAAACCCTCCTATACCCAGTAAAGTTTACAGCCTCAGATGATACACATAGATGAAACAAATCTCCCTACATATGTTTTACATGCATATCTGCTGTCTTTCCCTTTCTACACTCTTTGGAAAGTGCAGCTTTTGTTAGAAATCTTTCTTCCTGTTTCAGCAGTGGGAGTGGAGTCTGGGCATACACAGTGTGAGAGCTGATTGGAAGAAAGACACCCCCCCCACACACCATATAGGCAGAGGAAAAAGAAAAAACTTGCAGAGCTGTGCTGTGAATAGACAAGCTCTCTGCTTATCTATGTCCAAGTTCACTCCCCGACAAAAATTTCCAGCTGCTTTTATCTTCTGTGTCGGAGAGCTTGTCAGAAGTTATCATAACGGAGGAACGGAGAAGCAGAAATACACAAGACTTAGAGGTTTTGAGAGAGACAAGTAAACACTACAGATATATGTGCCAAGGTCAGATTTCATGAATGGGGTTTACAATCACTTTAATATCTACAATGGGCAGAAAGTCTCCCAGGTAAAGGGAAACCATGACGGACCAGGTGGATTCCATACACAATTTTGAAACCTAAAGTAATCTGGGGAAAATGGAGATGCATAATGAGGGGATGCCTCCTTTAGCCTTGGGGACGGTACAGAAGTCATTTTCTGGGGTAAAGTGGCACTTTTAACACCCCCCCCCCCGTGACTTTCCCAGTGTGGGAAAAAAGGCATCCTTTCCCTTGACAAGAATTTGAGCCAAAATAATACCCTTCATTTACGTGCCATAAGCAGACCGATCCTGGATATATGGGCCAGAGTACCCGCTAGCTTGATAAAACAAGGATGCAAGGTTTATGAAAAAACAGGCACGTCTTTAACAAGAATTGTCAAGGTTTTCCTCAGACATGATAGGGCCAGGTCTTGAAACTTCTCTTATTGAGTTTTTTCAAAACCTTGTACAAAAGCTGTGTGCCCAGGCCCTTGCAGGAGTAGGACACGCAGCGGAAAACACTGTCAACAGAACCATCAACAGTAAAATAAAGTAAACCCAATTATATCACAGAGTTGGTGTGTGGCTCATGTAAAATTGATAGGAAATACAAAACCAATAAACTTACAATGCATACCCAGTACACATTAACTGTATGGTCCTCCCGCGCTGAACCTCAAATAAAAGTAGAGGTGCAAGTTGTATCAAGTGTTAATCCAACCATGACTGAAGGGGTTATTGAATATTAGGTGGTGTAGCCGTAGAGAGATCATCAAGCCAGCCTGAATTTTTTTGGACAACCTCAGTTACTGCAAGTGACTTGGTAGAAAGGTTGAGCGGAGTTCACTAGGTGCTTCCAAAAATGAAAAGAGGGACGAGAAGACTTTTCCCAAGGTAACTTAATAGCTTGTCTAGCGTAAAATAATAAGGAGTGTCCGTTGCGCATTTTTAGAAACCAAATCTTACACCAAGCCTAGTAGGCCAATTCTAGGAGGGCGAAAAGGTGGTGCGAGCAACAGTGTTTTACAACATTACGATGCTATGCCAATACTGAGTGATGGCTGGACAAGTTCAGAAGAGAAGCGAAAAGTCCCCCACTGAGTGATTGCACCACCAAGCAGGAGGAAGAGTTTACTGGGTTAACCTTGTGAAGCCTGTGTGGTCTAAAATAAACACAATGAGCTATTTGAAATTGAATTAGGTGATTTCTAATGGAGAGGAAGTTGTTTGAACAGCCTTTCCCAGATCTCTTCTCAGTCGTCCTGGTCCAGGTCAGTGACATCCTGTCTGCCATTTTGGATATGGCCAGGTCTATGATCAATATAGCCCACTTCTGCAGAAACCCCTTTCAATAAGATATCGTACCCTGAAAGTGGTGATCCTGTTCACGGCTGACACATGCTGCTTTAGGTTTAGACACATACAATTTCTATTCTTATTGATGCAGTGTGTATCTGTTCGTTTGGAAGGAATATCAGCAGCTTGAACATCCTCAAGAGTCCTCTCTGAACTGGACGAGGCATCACCAACCCCTTCCTCCTCTTCAAGGTGGCTCTGGACCATGTGAAGTATGCACTTTAATTAGTATAAACTAAATATATATTTTGAAAAATACACTTGCCTTCAATTTCAACAGTTGCTCCAGGAAGCATAACCACAATAGGCTCATAATCTGATGGAAGTGGGCGTAACGAGATCAGGGAAAAGAGAGATTTGTTTGACCTGTAGATAATGAAGACACAACAGTCCGGTAAATGCACCCAGATTGCAGTAGCATTATAACCCAAGCTAAAGCAAGCAGCTATATAGTGTAGAACACACCAAGATCAGTCTACATCACACACTTCAACCACAACAGACCTACTGTATGTTCATGTGTACTTGCATTTAATTTAACAGAAAAATAAATTGGAGCTCCTTGCCCCCTTTCCGGACTACTATTTGAAGAATATAAATAGCTGCAATAAACTTAAAACATATGTCACGGCAAATAAAATAAAAAAATGCAGTACATCGCTGCAATGCATGTTCCTGTGCTTTATCCCCTTAAATGTCCTGCAAGTAAAGAAAAAAAACATCAGTTGATCTGCCAGAAACGTTGCCCTGGTTTGGCTTGACAACCTGTTTTTTTCATGTGTTTCTACTAATGCGACCTAAAAGTCGCACAATTTTTTGCCGTGATTTTGATGCGACTTGAAGCAATGCTTGTGTATTGTTTAGGTCTATGGACCTCAAGTCGCACCAAAGTGAGACCAAAGTAGTGCAGGGACTAGATATCAACACAGATATGAACGGTACAACTTTTTTTTTTGCATTTAACATGTATAACAAAATGCTTATAATGGTATAGTTAATAGACCAAGGAGAGAGGAAAAAAAAAAGAAAGATCAATATTAAGTGTTTACAGGCATTTAAAGCACAACTCAGAGCAAAAAAAAAAAAAGTTTTCCCATGAAGTGGGAATATACCCGCATTGCATGGGTTAAACTGCTCATTTTGTCCAGGGGCTACCAAAAAGCTTGCACGCACCTGATCCTCTGCTCTAGCAGTAAACAGTGCTCCCCACGATTCAGCGGTGGACTGTTCCGGATGTCCTCACGTTCAAAAGAGGTCTACGGGCTTGATGACATCAGGAACAGTCCACCACACAAGACAATGAAAGGGGGAGGGGGGGGGGACCGCAGGGACCGGTCCTGTACAGTGAATAGCAGAGGATTAGGCAAGTATATACTGTATCTCCCTTCTCCAATCCCCTAGATAAAAATGAGCAGTTAAACCTTGCAGCCCCACTGCAAGGGAATTTTTTTTGTTTGCCCGGAGTTGGGGTTTAAACAAAAGATAGAGAAAGAGAGATACCGCTCCAGATAGGTGCAATCCGGCAATCAATGTCTTCTCGGATACCAAGGGTGCAGGCAATGCATGTAGCAAGAAATAGGATGAATATGTGGACAGTCGCACTCCAAAAAAAACGTTAAGGTAGCCTTTATTTAAAAATTGCAAAGCACTACAAGTCACAGCAGACAAAAAGGGGGTACAACTGACATGTTTCGCACTGGGAACTAGTGCTTAGTCACTATGACTAAGCACTAGTTCCCAGTGCGAAACATGTCAGTTGTACCCCCTCTTTTTGTCTGCTGTGACTTGTGCTTTGCAATTTTTAAATAAAGGCTACCTTAACGTTTTTTTTGGAGTGCGGCTGTCCACATATTCATCCTATTTCTTTAAACAAAAGATAGTTTTTGAATTTAGGTCCACTTTTGATGCAGAGACTTGTTTTAAAGGCAACACAAACACATACAAGGCCAGCAGTAAGACTGCTGCTATTGCGTACAACTGAGAAAATGACACCTGAAAGGTTTGGAAAACAAATGTATGGCAAAATGTGCTCTTGGCACTAAAAGTGGTCACAGCTAAAGCCAAGGTAAACATTTAAGGCCATCGGAACCTTATGAAGTACCCATATTTATACATTACAAATAGCAGTGAGTATTTTAAAACAGAGGGGGTCCATATTCCATGAGCAGATATAGGACATACCACAAGTAAATACCAAGGTCATCCACATGAGCAGTGGTCAGGAAATCTCCAGTGGGGGACATGGTTAGGCTGACAACAGCTGAATCCAGCAGGAAACAGTCAATGAGGCTGAAAAGAAAAAACACAAGAAAATTATAAAGTAAGAAATTATCTTTACCCAAAAGGCTTCTAATTTTCATTACAGGGGCACCAAATGTCAGTGGTGGAATCTGTAAAATCTGTGCTCATAATTTGAAATGGCATCCAGTTTTTAACAGCTTGCCACTGTGTTTCGTTTTAGGATTGTCATTGCAAAATGATACGTTTTATGATTTAAGATTTAATAAATAATGCACCAGTAAGCCAGTTCACACAGGGGCATCCTGGGATCTGACTTCAAGTCGCCCCAAGTCACGCGGTTTAGAAAAGTAATGGAAGTGAATGGAGCCGTCTTAATGTACACTACTGCAGTCGCTCCGACTTTAGAAAAGGTTCCTGTACGACTTCAATCCGACTTCTACCCATTGATTTCAATGGAAGTTGCCTCCAAGTCGGATCCCCTGTCTTAACTGAAGCAACTTTCCAGGAAGTAAAAGTTTTCCAGGCAAACCTCTCCCTCCCACAAAGCTGATTGATTGGCCACTGGAAAGTCGCCTGTCCTGTAGGCAACTTGAAGTTGCCTTGTAAGTTGCCTGGAGTCGCGCTGTGATTCATGCTCAAGTCGTGTCCAAGTTACCTCCCAAAGTTGCGCTGGAAGTCGTGTTGCCTTTGTGTGAACCGACTCTTACAGTACATTCATTTTAATATTAAAATTGAGGTGGCTGCTTTGGCTACTGGCATTCTGCGCACCATAAGATTTCAGATCACATCACAGCCAAAAGAATTAATATGGGCCATTACGCTCAACTTTAACCCAAGTCTTTGAGGGGCTGCATTTTGCACTGTAATGAATGGGTATGAGTGTGTGTGTCATAATTAGGGCTGCAACTAACGATTATTTTCATAATCGATTAGTTGGCCGATTATTGTTTCGATTAATCTCCGGGGAAAAAAAAGTACCGTATTTATCGGCGTATAACACGCACTTTTTTCCCCTTAAAATCAGGGGAAAATCGTGGGTGCGTGTTATACGCCGATACCCACTGATCCCGGCGATCTCCGCTGACTGAGCGGAGCGCAGCGATCGCCGCCGAGATACACATAGCCGAGTGTACTCGGCTATACTCGGCTTTTCTCGGCTCTGCTCACAGTCACGCCCAGTCCTGCCATTGGACCTGTGATATGTCCATCATAGGGCGGGACTCGGCGTGACTGTGAGCGGAGCCGAGAAAAGCCGAGTATAGCCGAGTACACTCGGCTATGTGTATCTCGGCGGCGGCTCCGCCCAGTCCCTGCGTTCTCGGCGGCGTTCGCCCCGCCCAGTCTCTGCGGCGATCTCGGCGGCGCCAATTTTGAAAACTGGGGCAAGGCTGCACTTAGCAAAGGCTGCACTGGACACTGGGCAAAGGCTGCACTGGACACTGGGCAAAGGCTGCACTGGACACTGGGCAAAGGCTGCACTGGACACTGGGCAAAGGCTGCACTGGACACTGGGCAAAGGCTGCACTGGGCAAAGGCTGCACTGGACACTGGGTAAAGCTGCACTGGGCAAAGGCTGCACTGGACACTGGGCAAAGGCTACACTGGGCAAAGGCTGCACTGGACACTGGGGCCAAGGCTGCACTGGACACTGGGGCCAAGGCTGCACTGGACACTGGGGCCAAGGCTGCACTGGACACTGGGGCCAAGGCTGCACTGGACACTGGGGCCAAGGCTGCACTGGACACTGGGGCCAAGGCTGCACTGGACACTGGGGCCAAGGCTGCACTGGACACTGGGGCCAAGGCTGCACTGGACACTGGGGCCAAGGCTGCACTGGACACTGGGGCCAAGGCTGCACTGGACACTGGGGCCAAGGCTGCACTGGACACTGGGGCCAAGGCTGCACTGGACACTGGGGCCAAGGCTGCACTGGACACTGGGGCCAAGGCTGCACTGGACACTGGGGCCAAGGCTGCACTGGACACTGGGGCCAAGGCTGCACTGGACACTGGGGCCAAGGCTGCACTGGACACTGGGGCCAAGGCTGCACTGGACACTGGGGCCAAGGCTGCACTGGACACTGGGGCCAAGGCTGCACTGGACACTGGGGCCAAGGCTGCACTGGACACTGGGGCCAAGGCTGCACTGGACACTGGGGCCAAGGCTGCACTGGACACTGGGGCCAAGGCTGCACTGGACACTGGGGCCAAGGCTGCACTGGACACTGGGGCCAAGGCTGCACTGGACACTGGGGCCAAGGCTGCACTGGACACTGGGGCCAAGGCTGCACTGGACACTGGGGCCAAGGCTGCACTGGACACTGGGGCCAAGGCTGCACTGGACACTGGGGCCAAGGCTGCACTGGACACTGGGGCCAAGGCTGCACTGGACACTGGGGCCAAGGCTGCACTGGACACTGGGGCCAAGGCTGCACTGGACACTGGGGCCAAGGCTGCACTGGACACTGGGGCCAAGGCTGCACTGGACACTGGGGCCAAGGCTGCACTGGACACTGGGGCCAAGGCTGCACTGGACACTGGGGCCAAGGCTGCACTGGACACTGGGGCCAAGGCTGCACTGGACACTGGGGCCAAGGCTGCACTGGACACTGGGGCCAAGGCTGCACTGGACACTGGGGCCAAGGCTGCACTGGACACTGGGGCCAAGGCTGCACTGGACACTGGGGCCAAGGCTGCACTGGACACTGGGGCCAAGGCTGCACTGGACACTGGGGCCAAGGCTGCACTGGACACTGGGGCCAAGGCTGCACTGGACACTGGGGCCAAGGCTGCACTGGACACTGGGGCCAAGGCTGCACTGGACACTGGGGCCAAGGCTGCACTGGACACTGGGGCCAAGGCTGCACTGGACACTGGGGCCAAGGCTGCACTGGACACTGGGGCCAAGGCTGCACTGGACACTGGGGCCAAGGCTGCACTGGACACTGGGGCCAAGGCTGCACTGGACACTGGGGCCAAGGCTGCACTGGACACTGGGGCCAAGGCTGCACTGGACACTGGGGCCAAGGCTGCACTGGACACTGGGGCCAAGGCTGCACTGGACACTGGGGCCAAGGCTGCACTGGACACTGGGGCCAAGGCTGCACTGGACACTGGGGCAAGGCTGCACTGGACACTGGGGCAAGGCTGCACTGGACACTGGGGCAAGGCTGCACTGGACACTGGGGCAAGGCTGCACTGGACACTGGGGCAAGGCTGCACTGGACAATGGGGCAAGGCTGCACTGGACACTGGGGCAAGGCTGCACTGGACACTGGGGCAAGGCTGCACTGGACACTGGGGCAAGGCTGCACTGGACACTGGGGCAAGGCTGCACTGGACACTGGGGCAAGGCTGCACCGGACACTGGGGCAAGGCTGCAACGGACACTGGGGCAAGGCTGCAACGGACACTGGGGCAAGGCTGCAACGGACACTGGGGCAAGGCTGCAACGGACACTGGGGCAAGGCTGCAACGGACACTGGGGCAAGGCTGCAACGGACACTGGGGCAAGGCTGCAACGGACACTGGTAAGGCTGCATTTAAATGAAAGTTTGTTTTTTTTTTCCTTAAACTTCCCTCCTAAAAGTTTTTTTCCCTAAAATTCCCTCCTAAACTTGGGGTGCGTGTTATACGCCGATAAATACGGTAATTTTGCTGCATTTTTACATTTTTTTTGGGCCAATTTGTTGTTGGGCAGACAAAAAAACACAAATTGCCGCAAAAACACATCATTACATGCTTTTCTGCAGCTTCTCTATTGAAGTATATTGAACCAAAAAAACAAAATGGCACCGTTTTGCGTTAAAAAGAGTACTTGCCCTTTCCAAATACGCAGCAGCTGAAAAAAATCATGGATGTGAACGTGTCCCATAGGAAACCATGTAAATGACCTGTAGTGTGTTTCTGCAAAAAGCACCAAAAAAACACAGGTGTGACCCAGGCCTGAGATGTTTAGTAACATATTGGTGTTAAAAAAAAACTAAAATTTAGTACAAAAAGAGCAAATAATCGCTGTAAGGGGTTCATTTTTTTTTTTTTACTGTGGGACAGTGAAAGTAATATTTACAGTAGCGATTTGCTCTTTTTGTACTGTAAAGGGCTCATTTTAGTTTTTTTTAACCCCATTATGTTACTGGCCGATTAATCGATTATGAAAACAGTAATCGATTTCATAATCGATTAGTTGTCGATTAATCTTTTAGTTGTTTCGGCCCTAGTCATAATGCACTTCAATTCCTGTTGAATGCCATACTAAAGCACATATAGGGCAAGTCAAAATGCACCTCTGTATAAGTAGGCTACAATTCACAGATGCAAATACTGCGTTGGGGTGCACGCACTAGAAAAAACAGCTCAGATTTATTCACATGTTGGAGGCATGCCTCAAGGCAATGGCACTAAAATGAAACCTTACAGTGAACCTGGCTTAACTTATAAGGTAGCAAGAGCACTGGAGTTCCTATTTTAGTCTTTAAATCAACCCCTTTCACTCTATGGAGCCTTCCTTGGATCCTAGGCCCAGGGTGAACATAGGGCCTCAACTTCTGTCAGAAACAAGTCTTGTTCATTTCCAAAACGTTAATGGGTCCCAGATGTTCTAATATGTGACAGCAGAATGACAGGGCATCGAGCTTAGTGCCAGAAAAGGACAGAGCTTGATTTCTACTTCGGCTAAATTTAAGACTCAATGTACATCCTGGCCCTGGGATCGAATAATGGCGCACACAGGTATAGATCTGAAGAGCTTTCTGCATTGTTGCTACATTGAAAAATATTTTAGGCCTAGTCACAAACTACAATCAAACCTATTTTTTTACTCTAATCAAATCATTGTTTATCCTCCAGTTTATTCATAAATCTTTTACAAATATTACAACAATTATACATCGTATTATTGGTATCAAAAACAATGTAAACTTGGATGGCAAAGCCCAATGCAGTTGCTACAGATTAACCACTTGCCGACCACTGCACGAGGATGTACGTCGACACAATGGCACGGGCAGGCAAATGGGCGTACTTGTACGTCCCTTTATATTTGCCACCCAGCGGGCGCCCACGTGCCTTGTGAGTGCACTCACGGGTCCCGGGAACTCTATGTTCCCAGGCGGCCCGCGATTGCGGTTGGCAAAGACAGAACAGGGGGATGCCTTTGTAAACAAGGCATTCCCCTGTTCTGCCTAGTGACACACCAGTTATCTACTGTTCGCTGTGATCGGGGATCAGTGACGCGTCACTGGTAGCTCCCCCCCCCCCCCAACAGTTCGAATCACTCCCTAGGACACACTTAACCCCTTCAGCACCACCTAGTGGTTAACCCCTTTCACTGCAATTTTCACAGTAATCGGTGCATTTTTATAGCACTGATCGCTGTAAAAATTACAACGGTCCCAAAAATGTGTCAAAAGTGTCCGCCATAAAGTCGCAGTCACGATAAAAATCTCAGATCGCCGCCATTACTAGTAAAAAAAAATATTAATAAAAATGCCATAAAACTATCCCCTATTTTGTAGACGCTATGACTTTTGCGCAAACCAATCAATATACGCTTATTGCGTTTTTTTTTACCAAAAATATTTTACCAAAAAAAAAAAGGTAAGGTAAGGTGACTCCGCGCAAAGGACTTCAAACACAACACAGTAGTCAGAGCTGCTGGCTCTACTCATTGCTACCTCCTGGATAGGTGGAGCAAGGATATGAAGAAAAATAGGGGTGTAGTGGTGGCGCTGCTCTTACATAAAACCAATCTGCTGGAAGCCAGATAATGGTAATGATAAAATTGATAAAAAAAGTATACAAATGAGCAACAAAGGGGGCTCTACCTGGTGTTTTCTGTTGTGGAGGCATGTTCAGACCCTGAGTAGAGTGAGACCTCACGTAGAATGTAAATCCAATCAAATAAGTTAAATAAAATAAATTGGAGTGTCTCTGCCAGGTGTTTGCTTAGCCTTAGCAATGGCCTTCAGAAGGTGATAGTGTTGATAAATGTATAAGTGGGTGAAGAAATTGGTTGGAATAAATGAGTGGTGTGAATTTTCCGAATCCGGCTCGGCCGGGTGTTTGCTAGCTGAGGGCTAGCTATTGGAAGTGCTGTGAAGCAAATTGATGCTACCAATGTGGTGCTGCAAGAGATGCGGGTGTGAACAAATATAATACAATAAATTACAATAGATTGGGATATTGTCTCGGCCGGTTGTTTACTAAACCCAGCTGGAATTATGCTCAGTCCCAAGTGGTTGAGCAGTTGAAAAAAGTGTTCACGTGATCCGTAATACACTCTGACAATGCCCATAAAATGTTCAGCATGAATTTGAAACTGATAAAATAAAATAAAGTAAAGTCCAATGGTGAAAATCCAGAAAATGGTGACAAGATAAATTGGTGACTTTGCTGCAGTGCTTGTTCTAGTAGCCTGTGCCGTGAATGTGATTATCCGTGATTGTTTAAGATGTTGCACTCACCAGATCCTTCATACCCTCAGGGGGTATGATGCAGTCACAGTATATGCCACTGTGTAGCAGTCTCAGGAATCCAGGGTGGCTCCTTTGGTCCCTTGTGGTTCTCCGAGAAGGTGAGGTTTATGGAAAGGAAAAAAGGATGCCCATAGTGTGAACCCGTATAAAATTGGTTTATTGATATAATCGGGAAAAAAGGGTACTCACATAGTATTAGACAATAAAAAGCTTTTAAAATGGCGCTTGGCCAGTGAAGAGCGATCCAAAGATGTGGGAAGTGATGAAGCGACGTGACTCCGCCCTACACGTCTCATCAGATTGACATCGGGATGACGTCAATCTGACGAAACGCGTAGGAGGGGGTCACGTCGCTTCATCACTTCCCACATCTTTGGATCGCTCTTCACTGGCCAAGCACCATTTTAAAAGCTTTTTATTGTCTTAATACTATGCGAGTACCCTTTTTTCCCGATTATATCAATAAACCAATTTTATACAGGTTCACACTATGGGCATCCTTTTTTCCTTTCCATAAACCTCACCTTCTCGGAGAACCACAAGGGACCAAAAGGAGCCACCCTGGATTCCTGAGACTGCTACACAGTGGCATATACTGTGACTGCATCATACCCCCTGAGGGTATGAAGGATCTGGTGAGTGCAACATCTTAAACAATCACGGATAATCACATTCACGGCACAGGCTACTAGAACAAGCACTGCAGCAAAGTCACCAATTTATCTTGTCACCATTTTCTGGATTTTCACAATTGGACTTTACTTTATCAGTTTCAAATTCATGCTGAACATTTTATGGGCATTGTCAGAGTGTATTACGGATCACGTGAACACTTTTTTCAACTGCTCAACCACTTGGGACTGAGCATAATTCCAGCTGGGTTTAGTAAACACCCGGCCGAGACAATATCCCAATCTATTGTAATTTATTGTATTATATTTGTTCACACCGCATCTCTTGCAGCACCACATTGGTAGCATCAATTTGCTTCACAGCACTTCCAATAGCTAGCCCTCAGCTAGCAAACACCCGGCCGAGCCGGAATTGGAAAATTCACACCACTCATTTACTCCAATCAATTTCTTCACCCACTTATACATTTATCAACACTATCACCTTCTGAAGGCCATTGCTAAGGGCTAAGCAAACACCTGGCAGAGACACTCCAATTTATTTTATTTAACTTGTTTGATTGGATTTACATTCTACGTGAGGTCTCACTCAACTCAGGGTCTGAACATACCTCAACAACAGAAAACACCAGGTAGAGCCCCCTTTGTTGCTCATTTGTATACTTTATCAATTTTATCATTACCATTATCTGGCTTCCAGCAGATTGGTTTTATGCAAGAGCAGCACTACTGCACCCCTATTTTTCTTCATAAACTGAGAAAAAATTGCTTTTTTAAAAATAAATTGGGGATATTTATTATAGCAAAAAAAGTACAAAATATTTTTTGTTTTTTAAAATTGTCGCTCTATTTTTGTTTATAGCGCAAAAAATAAAAACCGCAGAGGTGATCAAATACCACCAAAAAAAAGTTCTATTTGTGGCGAAAAAAAAGGATGTCAATTTTGTTTGGGAGCCACGTCGCACGACCGCGCAATTGTCAGTTAAAGAGATGCAGTGCCGAATCGCAATAAGTGCTCTGGTCTTTGGCCAGCCAAATGGTCCGGGCCTTAAGTGGTTAAAGCGGAGTTCCACCCTTTTTTTATGTTTATTAAAAGTCAGCAGCTACAAAAGGTGTAGCTGCTGGCTTTTAATAAACATACTTACCTGCTCCACTGTCCAGCGACGCGCCGCCTGCAGCTCCGCTCCTCTCCCCCCTCCTCCGCGTCCATTCAGTGTGGGCACCCGGCCGTGACAGCTTTCGGCTTCACGGCCGGGCACTCACTGCGCATGCGCGAACGGCGCAGCGCACTGTGAGTGGACAGGCGATCGCCTGGGACCTGTCACGTCCCAGGTGATCGCCTACAGGGAGGAGCCGCCACAAGGCGATATGACGTATCGCCTAGGCGGCTCCAGGGCGGAAGGAGGAAGTGGGACAGGAAGTCCCACTCCTACTGAAGCCCCCACTCCCCCCCCCCAAAAAATTACATGCCAAATGTGGCATGTAAGGGGGTGAGGAGTGGAATACAAAAAAAAGTAAAAAAATTGGGTGGAACTCCGCTTTAAGGAGGCTTCAAATACAAGCTTCCCAAGCCTAGCCATGCAAATAGCTTTGGAACTCTTCCATTCTATGTCCAGACTTGGGCTAATCCAAAAAACAGTGACACACGTTTAGTTTAATAGAACCAGTTATTAAAATGCGATTCCAGGGCAGAAAAAAAAAAAAACAACAAACAAACAAAAAAAAACACAAGTAATAGGCAAGCTGGGTTCCAGAAGGGAAATGACTCCTCTTGAAGTTTCCAACGTTAATTTTTCTAGGAAAATTTGTGAACTCAAATTCCAATGTGCAAACACCCACTCTTTACGTACATTAATTATATTAATTGATGCGAGAAGTAATAAAACATGAAACCAAGACTCAACTCATTTTCCAGAGAGGAAGTAAAACTGTGCCATTCGAAAGTGATTACTTGGGAATTATTTCTCAATAAACTTACTTTTATGGAAGTGGAAGTGTAAATGAAATGAGTAAAGGAAACTACTCGTAGCTGTGTTTTACAGGTTTTTTCTTTCGCTGTGCTTGGAAAGATTTTTGGGGAATAAAACACCAATAATACCTTACCGCACTATGAAGTTCTCCACTTTTTTTCAAAAAAATTGCACTCTGTCAATGGAACACTGAGCTGAACACTCCTGAAGTGGCTTATCAATCCTGGCAAAACTACACGGAGGTGTTTGAGTAGCTGGTCGGGAAGTGTACAGGGTGGAAGTCTGCAGCTGACCCCTAAGGGTATCAGGCGAGACCGACTCCTATAACTTGGAGTCCATCACATTTGGTAAGAGGCCATGCGGCCGTTTTTTCTTACTCTTCTGACCGGTGTGTAACATCTCACCTGTTACTATCGCAGTGTGTGGATCATGATATTACGACAGAGCCTGCAAGATCACCTGAGTTTTGCTTTGCAATCTACTTTGGGACTTTCTGATAAAATCCTCAGATTTTTGATTACTTAATTTCTCTGGACTTTCTTTTTTCGTCTTTTTTTATTTTTTATGCTTTAGCACTATATTTGATGATTATTTTTTTTGGGACTTTATTAATATCAATGAGTTTTGTGTATTTTTGCACTTTAGATTAGCATTCATATGAGTTTTTTGATGCACTCGATTTTATGGTACCATTAGCCTTTGAATTATTCATCTGATCACCATATTAACTAGTTCATTCTTGGATTTTTCTGGTATATAGAGGCTTTGCACCTTAATTATTGAGATATAATTAATGATTTCATCATTCCTAATTATTCACCTAATGTGATCATTTTATTCACTTGTTGGTCACTAATTAAGTTTTTGGGCATCTTGTTTGTGTATATGTAAAGGAAACTACACACCTAGTCTATGTTTTATCAAAGATGTAAGTAAAGATAGAAATAGCCTGTAGGTATGCATGCCATTACAGAACCAGAGAGTCTGCTCTGTTCTGAACATCCTGCTGCCCTAAAATGTACTAGTATACGTTACTTTGTGACAGCCCAAAATGTCTTACCATCCAGATGGAAAGTCCCAGACTTTGATTGTACAGTCCATAGATGCAGTCATTAGCCATCGGCCATCAGGGCTATAAGTCTGCAAATAAAAACACACATTATAAAGTACAAAGAAAATACTTTAATCTTATGGCAACTAAGTTTAAAGATGCATATCGGGAAGTAGTTGAAGTCAGGTTTGCATTAGGAGGGCAAGTTAATAAGTTGTTGGTAAAAAAAGATAATTAGTCAGGCGGCTTACAGGAAGAAGAGATCTAAAGATGGGTGCCAAAAGTGTGGTCCAAACAGCAGACCGGGCAGAAAGATGTAGTGTTAAGAACTTCCATGAAAAAGGTTTTAAAAGAGCTGTATAATATGCACCCATGCAGTACAGGGATTTGGCTGGATAACAGCAGCATGTACTTAACTAGTTAAGCAGACCAAAGATTACTTCAATTTGTTTCCTGAAAGGAAAAAGCTTGAGAATGCCTCCCGCAGCGCTATTGTGTTCTTCAGGCAGGGCGGTGCGGGGAGCCTTCGCAGCCAGCAGAACACAAGGACTACTACTGGAAACTATAGCCGCCAGCAGTAATCAAATTGAAAAAAAAAAACAGGCTGGTTGTACCCAAGTTGATAAATGGATCGACTTGGGTAAAATAAGCATGTCCATACATGGATTGAATCTTGGTGGGTCCCTTGCTGAACATCGATCTATCTATGGCCGGCTTTAAGACGTTGGGTGTGAAAGAAATTCAAGTTAGACTTTCCGGTAACTTGTTTTCCAAGAGTCTTTCAGGACAGCACATGATAGAGTGGCACAGCCCACTAAGAAACAGGAAACACAATCTCCACCATATTTTAAAAGGAGGCGACTCCCCACATCTCGTCAGTTGTAGTAGAGTACCTCCGGCCCAAGCTGGAACACAATCAGAATATGGTTAATCACAGCATGTATGTACTATATATATATATCACACACACACACACACACACACAAACCAAGAAGGACGGGTAGTTTGCTGTCCTGAGAGACTCTTGGAAAACAAGTTTCATGTAAGTCTAACTTGAATTTTCCCTTATCGTCTTTCAGGACAGCACATGAGAGGATAATCGAGACTTACCAACTAGGGAGGGACAACAGCCTGCAGGACCTTTCTGCCAAATGCCTGATCATCGGCTGACAGCAGGTCCAGTCTGTAATGATGGACAAATGTCAAATAGCTTGACCACGTAGCCGCCTTACAGATCTGATGTGGGGTGGCACCAGCTTTTTCTGCCCATGTAGTGGCTAGAGTTCTAGTAGAGTGTGCTCGTATTCCCTGTGGAGGAGACAAACCCATCTGGGAATAAGCCTCAGAAATAGCCAGCCTTAAACATCTAGCAATTGACCCCTTCGATGCTTGGCGTCCCTTTCTGTTGCCAGAAAAAACAACAAATAAAGAGTCCGAAGACCTAAAGTCCTTTGTTATTTCCAAGTAGTGTAATAAAATTCTTCTTACATCTAAGTTATGGAATGAAGTCTCCCTTCTTCCTGAAGGATTTGAACAAAAAGTCGGCAGGATAATTTCCTGCCATCTGTTTAAACTGATGCCACTTTTGGCAAAAACCTCGGATCTGTTTTAAGCACAATCCTGTCTGGGTAAATCAACATAAAAGGTTATTTTATTGAAAGAGCATGTAGTTCACTAATTCGTTTCGCAGTCGTAACGGCAACTAAGAATACCGTCTTAAGAGTCAAATCTTTCAACGAGATTGTCTAACGGTTCGAAGGGTTCTTTCGTGAAGGCTTGCAAAACTACTGACAGGTCCCATTTAGGAAAATGTTTAGCAGGCACTGGTCTGGCTCTAGTAAGTGACCTAAAGAATCTTGTGATCAAAGGAACCAAGGAAATTGTTTTTTCTAGGTATACTCCCAGGGCAGCCACTTGCACTTTGAGAGTGCTAATTGCAAGACCTTTGTCCACGCCATTTTGTAGAAACTCCAGAATAGACACAATGTCTTCTAGGGTTCGGTTTGATGAGTGACACCATCAGTTGTAAACCTTCCAAACTTTTGCGTAGATATCTCCAGTTACTCTCTTTCTACTGGCGAGTAGAGTGGATACTAGAGGCTCTGACAGTCCTTTGTTCCTTAATAACTGCTCCTCAGATACCAAGCGGTGAGGCTTAGTCTGGCTACATCCGGGTGGTATACTGGGCCCTGAAGTAGCAAGTCCTGTCTGAGAGGAAGCTGCCAGAAAGGTTTGATCATCATTTGTAGGATGGAGGAAAACCAGGCTCTTTTCGGCCAGAACGGAGTGATCATGATTACTGATACCCTTTTCCTTCCGTATTTTTCTCAATACAAGAGGGATTAGCTGAAAAGGAGGGAAGGCATAACCCAGATGGAAGTTCCAGGGATGTGCCAAGGCATCTATCCCTATTGATCCGCTGTCTCGGTGCAGAGAGAATTGAGGGAGCTGGGCGTTGTCTTTTGATGCAAACAGATCCACCTGAGGACATCCCCACATCTTGGTGATCAGTGAGAATATCTCCGGATTCAGGCTCCACTCTGCCTCTTGAATTCTTTGTCTGCTACTTCGTTTAGCGTGCCCCTGAGATGCACTGCCAACAGGGAGAGTAAATGCTTTTGTGCCCACTCTAGGATTTCTGATGACAGCAACAGTAGAGCTTTGCTCCTTGTGCCCCCTTGTTTGTTCAGGTATGCCACTGTGGTGACATTGTCTGAAAGAATCTGCACATGGGACCCTTGGAGGTTTGGAGAGAAGGCAGCTAAAGGCTAGAGCAACTGCTTTTTAATTCCCTCCAGTTTGAGGACCTTCCTGCTTCGGATCGGGACCAAACTCCCTGTGCTATGTTTTGATCCCTGTGGGCTCTCCATCCCCAACTGCTGGCGTCTGTCGTGACCCTTATTTCTGTCGGGAAGGACCAAAGCAGGCCCCTTGACAGAACTGCCCGATTCCTCCACCACCACAGAGTCCTCTTGACCTTGGTGGGAAGCTTTACTTTTGTGTCTAAGGTTTCTGGGCTGTGATCCCATACCTGTAAAAGAAAACTCTGGAGGGGCCTGAAATGGAGCCTCGCCCATTGAATGGCTGGCATTGTTGAGGTTAAGGTTCCCAGGACTGACAATCATCCCGATTGACACTTCCTGGTTTGTCTGAAGACTGGCTACTACCCTCAAGACCTGGTCTTCTCTTTTGGGAGAAAAATCCTTTGCTCTACAGAATCTCTCAGATAACCTAGAAACTGAACTCTTTGAGCAGGATCTAAATTTGATTTTTGAGTATTTACAATCCAGTCCAAGGCTTCCAGATGACTGTGGGCCTTGGTTAGATCTACCTGCACCCTCTCTCTGGAAGGGGCAAAAATTAGGTCGTCCAGATAGGGGATGACCGAGAATCCCTGTAGACGGAGAGGAGCTAGAGCTTCCGCCATTATCTTGGTAAATATCCGCGGAGCGGATGACAGACCAAACGGGAGGGCCTTAAATTGTAAATGAAGCACCTCCTTCCCCATATTTATTGCCAACCTGAGGTATTTTTGAGACTGAGGGGCTATGGGCACATGCAGGTATGCATCTCTTAAGTCGATTGATGCCATGAAGCATCCCTTGACTAAGAGATTTCTCACCGAAAAGATGGAGTCCATGCGGAACCGTCTGTATTGGACTGACCTGTTCAACGGTTTCAGATCGAGAATGAGACGGAAGCTTCCTGATGGTTTCCTTACTAGGAAGATATGGGAATAGAAACCCCGGTAACATTTCTCTGGAGATACCTGAACCACAACGCCCTGTCTCACCAGATCCCCCAACAGGTTTCTCATGGCTAGGGCCTTTGTTGTGTCCCTTGGCAGGTCTGTTACACAGTATCTTTCTGGAGGAAGATCCGAAAGTTCTATTTTGTATCCCTTGGCCAGCGTGTCCAAAATAAATGTGTATTCCGTCACGCTTGCCCAAAGAGGAAGGAATTTTTGAAGCCTTCCCCCCACAGGCAATGACAAGTCATTATGTTTTATTGGTTGGCGCAGGATGATTGAAGAGGACATTAACTCTGCCTTTACCTTTTTGCGCCGACCAATTCCTTCTTTTTTTCTTGGGGCCTGCTTCCCTGATCCTGATTTTTTTGAGGTCGAAAAAACCACTTAACTGGTTGTTTTTTTCTTTTTAACAGGAAAGGACTTATTTTTGTTCGCTGTCCTATCTAAAACAGAATCTAGATCAGGACCGGACAAAAGATCTCCAAAAAAAGGAATTCCACATAATTTATTTTTGGAAACTGCGTCCCCTGGCCATGTCTTAAGCCATAGAGCTCTCCTGGCTGAGTTGGTTAAGGCCCCAGCTCTGGCTGACATCCTTATTGATTCTGCAGAAGCGTCAGAAATATAAGCTACGGCTGCTGCTAGAGTAGAAAAAGAATCAAGGATCTCCTGCTTAGGAGAGTCTGGTATAATATGGGCTTTGAGCTGATTCAGCCAGAACTCCATGTTCCTGGAGACACAGGTAGAAGCCATAGCTGGTTTAAGGTTACCCATGATGGATTGCCAAGCTTTTTTAAGCTGCTGATCCATCCTTTTGTCCATGGGATCTTTGAGAATAACCACGTCTTCAAATGCCAAGTCGGTTGACCTGGAAACTTGTGAAAACGATGCGTCTAATTTTGGAATTTATTCCAAAGCGCATCTGGGTCTTCACTGAACGGAAAGCGTTTTCTATGAGCTCTTGGGAAAATAGGATTTTTGTATTTGCCGTAAAATCCATTTCTCTGACAACCATGGACCGACACGGCGGCTCTTAATCACTGAATGTGTGGGTATATGTCCCTGCTTGCAGGAGAAGACCTAGGCAGAATCTTAAATGTTAAAACATTCTAGAACAAACCAGAGCTGAACAGCCCCGCCCAGGGGGGCGGTCCCTCCGGACATTACCCTCCCACCTGCAGCTAGCAGACCTCAGTTCGTAACAAAGCAGTACAAACTTAAAAAGGAAGGGTGGGTGCCATGTCGGTCCATGGATGTCAGAGAAATGGATTTTACGGCGAGTACAAAAATCCTATTTTCTCTTATCATCCATGGACCAACATGGCGGCTCTTAATCACTGAACGTGTGGGATGTCCCAAAGCAGTGTCAAGAGGGATGGGAGCAGTATAAATCGAAAAACCAAAAAAACTTCACTCCAAACAAGGCAGAGCTCCTCAACGGAGGAGTTGCCACTTTAAACAGCGGCCTGCAATACCTTGCGGCCAAAGGAAACATCCGGAGATGCAGCCACATCAACCCTATAAAACTTAGAAAAGGTATGAACAGACGACCAGGTCGCCGCCTTGCACACTTGTGCAACCGACACTCGATGTCGGAAAACCCAGGAAGCACCAATTGCCCTGGTGGAATGCGCCGTAACCGGAAAGGGAGGCTCCCGCCCCATGAGAGCATAGGCTTGAAAAAACGGTTTGTCCGATCCACCTAGAAAATGGTGTCCGACTAAGCCGCTTGGCCCTGTTTCTGACCAGAGACAGTCAAACAGAGTCAGACTTCCGAATAGAAGCAGTAGCAGACAGGCACACCCGCAAGGCTCGTACCACATTCAAAGTGTGCCGCGCACAATCTCTGGGATGCGATTCGAGATCACCCTTGACAAAAGAGAAAGTCACGGATGCAACACCGCCTTATCCTTATGGATGACTAAATATGGCGACTTGCAGTACAAGGTCACCAACTCAGACACTCGTCTAACAGAAGTGATGCCACTAAAAAGGGCCACCTTCTGAGACAAAGTCAAGAGGGGAATATCCCTGATATTCTCAAAAGGAGGTTCCTGTAGAACCGAGAGTACCAATTCCGATCCCACGGGGGGGAGAGGAGACTTGACAGGAGGGAGCACATGGCGAACCCCCTGCACAAGGGTGCTAACCAAGGAATGACCCGCTAGTGGTCGCCGAAAGAAGACGGCCAAGCCTTTGGGCCACTCCATGCTGCAGGAAACGCAGGATTCTAGGGACGGAATACGTCCGAGGACGTCAGTCCAGCTCTTCGCACATGGCGATGTAAGCTTTCCAGGTACGGAGATAGATCATTCTGGAGGAAGACTTCCGTGCCCTTAATATGGACGAAATGACCGAGTCCGAGAGACCTCGGTCTCTCAACACCTGGCTTTCAACAGCCATGCCGTTAAGGCCAGAGACTGTAAAAGGCAGGATGAAATATAGGACTTTGAGACAGAAAGTCCTCCCTTATTGGCAACCGCCAGGGAACTGACGCGACGTACCAGATCGGCGTACCAGTGAAGCCGAGGCCAATCCGGAGCAATGAGGATCACCGGAATTCCCTCGGCCGCACCCTGCGCAGCAGGCGAGGGAGCAACTGCAGCGGAGGATAAACGTAGATCAGGTAATAATGACCCCATGGGCCACTAACGCCTCTGAGGCATCCGCCCAAGGATCCCTGGATCTGGCCACAAATCTCGACAACTTGTGATTGAGTCGAGAGGCCATCGGGTCCACCTCCGACGTGCCCCACCGTGTGTGTGGCAAAGGAGTTGAAATACCTCCGGGTGCAAGGACCACTCTCCCTGGTCCAACGTCTGGCGACTCAAATAGTCCGCCAGTTCTATGCCTGGAATGTAAACGGCCGACAGAGCCGGCACGCTTCTTTTAGCCCACTTCAGGGTACGGGGGACCTCGGAAGCCGCAGCTGAGCTCCGAGTCCCCCCTTGATGGTCGACATACACCACCGCCGTGACTTTGTTCGACTGGATCCTAATGGAGCGATCCTGCCATCTCTCAGACCACGAGGAGAGGCACAGTCTGATGGCCCGTATTTCCAGAACATTGATTGGCAAGCGGGCTTCGTCCGGAGTCCAAGCACTTGGGCCAACAGGACTCCCCAGACTACACCCCAGCCCTTCAGGCTGGCGTCCGTAGTGAAAGCCGTCCATTCGACGGGGAGGAACGACTTCCCGGACCGAAGAGCCGGGGACCCGAACCACCATGTCAGGGACGCCCTGACCAGGTGACTCACCTGCATTGGAAAATCCAAAGACAACGGGGATTTGTCCCAAGGGAACAAGATCTCCTTCTGCAATGCCCTGGTTGGGCATACGGAATGGCCTCGAAAGAGGTCATCATGAGTCCCAGGACTCCCATGCAAAAACGGATTGACGACAATTTTTTGGGATGTCAGCACCCGCACTGCAGACTGAAGTGTCAGTAGCTTCCCCGGAGGTAGGAATACCTTTGCCTCCAAGGAGTCCAGAACCAGACCGAGATACTCCAGACCTTGAGTCGGGACCAGGACTGACTCCTGAATGTTTAGGAGCCACCCGAAGTCCCTGAGGGTCTGACTGACAATAGTCACACTGTCTAATTCTGAGCCATTTCCTGCTCTGAGAAGATCGTCCAGATAGCCCACAACAGCAATGCCTCGCTGTCTCAGCAAGTTAGAACCGGCACAAGCACCTTGGTGAACACCCTCGGTGCCGAGGCTAGGCCGAAAGGAAGAGCCACAAATTGATAGTGGACTTCGCCGATCGCAAGGGCAGAAACTTCTGGTGACTTGCGCAGATCGGAACATGCAAGTAGGCGTCCTTGATGTCCAAGGTCGCCAGGAAATCCCCTTGACGGAGTGTACTGATCACCGTGCGAATGGATTTCATGTGGAACTTTTGCACCTTCACGAAGGCATTCAGGACCTGGAGGTCCAAGATAGGCCGAACCCCGTCCCTTTTTTGGGACGACAAACGAATTTGAGTAGAATCCCTGAAACCTCTCCTGTGACGGAACCGGCACAATCACTCCGGACCTGAGCAATCCTGAATAGGCCCCATAGGGCTGCCCGACGGGCAGGAAGGAGAGGAAGATTTGAGGGAAGAATCTGTCTGGGACCAGGAACGAAAACCTATCCTGTAACCTGAGGTGATCACCTCGCCCACCCACCGGTAGGAGATCCACCGATCCGTGAACCTGCAAAGTCCCCCCCCTACCCTAGTCGGGTGGGGGCAAGACTTCACGCGGAGGCGGGCTTGGGGAGCCGGCTTGTTTGGCTTACGCACCCAGTGGAGCTTGTGTCCACCAGCCGCACCGCTGTCAGTCTGGGATGGCCTCCCCGTTGACTGGCGAAAAAAAAAACCTTTTTTGCTGGAAAGGAAGGACCCTGCTTACAGCAGTCTCCTTACCCTTGCTAGCCTGAGGAAGAAGAGTGCTTTTACCTCCCGTGACATCCTTGATGATGTCATTCAGCGCAGCACCGAAAATCCTACCACCTTTAAATGGTAGATCCGTCAGAGGCTTTCTAGGTCAGCAGACCAGCATTTCAACCAGATCAGATAACGCAATACAACCGCCAAGACAGAGGCCCTGAGATATAAGGGGCCGCGTCCAACGTGGCGTCACAACATAAATCAGGCTCTGCACCATTAGGTGGGCCAGAGCAATAGTGTCTGGAGGAAGATTATGCTCCTGTACAGTTTGGTGCAAAAAATTTTGCCCAACCTGTAAGTGTCTGAGACACAAGGGTCGCCGCTACCACAGGCCGTAGGGTGGACCCCAACAAGGCAAACATGGCTCTGCTCACCACTTCTGACCTCCTGTCAGTGGGGTCCTTAAATGCAGGAGTCCCCTCCATCGGGAGAGTGGTGGCCTTGTTCAACCGGGCGACTGGAGGGTCGACCACTGGGGGAGAAGCCCACATTTTAAGTAGGGCATCTTCAAAGGGGTATCTGATAGGCAAACGCCGCGGGACCATAAAAGTCTTCTGCGGCTTTTTCCCCAGACCTTATCAATGAGCTGGTCAAAGAAAGGTACATATGGAAAAACCTTTTTAGAAGGCCCGGCCCTAAGGAACCAGAGGAGACTGTCCGCCTGAGGTTCTGCATCCGCAGCATTTAGCTTGCGAGTGTCCCTCACCACAGCAATGAGTTCACTAATAAGCTCCCTGTCATTTACGGACTCAGAACTGGATTTTTCCTCGCAAGGAATGTCCTGTTCAAAACCATCAAATATATTCAGAGCTGAGCGGTAGTGGCTAGGCCCATATCTGAATCCGCGCACACCCCCCCTTTTTTTTGTGGAAATAAAGTGGGGAGAGGGGCTTTTTTGCTCCCTTGTGCTCACACACTGCTTCCCTCCTGGTCAGAATGATTCCAGGACTGCCGACAACTGGTCCATAAAGGACCGCAGGTGCAGGAGCACTGCCAGTTGTCTCTAACAAGTGTGAAGAAACAGGTGAACCAGACTCCATGTTGCCCCCCTCTGAGACCTTATTCACCATTACAGTGAATACAGCCCACCCACTGGCTATGCTGGGGCTGAGGAGGGGATACCCGGAGTACTCACCACCCCTAGGGACCGCTCGTACCGCTGTCTGAGCCGCGCTGTAGTGCGAGCCTGAGGAGAGTGAAAAATCTGTGAGGAGATGTGGAATTTGCGCCCTTAAGCAGCGCCACTAGAGGCCAAAAACGAAACTGAAAGCGCCGCGTCTACAAGAAAATGGCCGCCGGGCGCCTGTATTACTGTGATTTGAGCCGCGGCAAAATGGTGCACGAAAACAAACAACACACATTCCCCCAGAACACATTCCAAACACATTAACAGACATGGAGCCCCCCCCCGGCAGAGTGACCCCCCCCAAGCATCCCCACACAGCAGAACATGGTGCAGAGAGCAGCATAACAGGGGGGAGACAGGGAGAACCCCCCCCACACAGAAACACAGCCAGCATGTACTCACCTTGCAGCAGGAGAGATTACTTACCCGTCCCGCAAGCACCTTGGAGAACACCCTCGATGCCAATAGAGGGACTCACTGGCTTGTTTCAGACAGACCTATCACAGAGTCGTACTGCGTAGCTGTCGGCCCGGTCAACCGCGAAAGATACAGTAGGTACTGTTCAATCTTGAGAGGACCGCGGGAGCATGAAAGCAACCCGGCCACCCCTGGAGCCATGGGGTATGTCGTGAACTGAGTCTCACGCACACAAGGCAAGGATCAGCACGCTCGATGGTCGGACAGGAAAGACTACGAGGATACTAGTGTACCCAACCTGTTGCCCAGACAGTTGATTGAAGGTCTCAAAAATAAAATAAAATTCCCAAAGGAATAAAATGTAAAAGTAAAATCTTCCAGGAGACTGGCTCCTGAGAGAGCCACGCCTTCTTCTGCTAGGCAGAAAAAAACTGAGGTCTGCTAGCTGCAGGTGGGAGAGTAATGTCCGGAGGGACCGCCCCCCTGGGAGGGGCTGTTCAGCTCTGGTTTGTTCTAGAATGTTTTAACATTTAACATTCTGCCTAGGTCTTCTCCTAAGAGCAGGGACAAATACCCAAACGTTCAGTGATTAAGAGCCGCCGTGTCGGTCCATGGATAAGACAAAAATAATTTTTTCTCTGGATCAGCCCATTCCTTTTTATTGGCTTCCGAGATTACTGAATGCACAGGGAAAGTGCAACTTTTTGTTTCACTAAGCCCTGCATACATTCGGTCATGCAGCGATAATTCTCTTTTCTTCATCTATTCCCAATGTTGCATAGATTGCTTTCAACAAACTGTCTACTTGCTCTAAGGACAGTTTGTATCTTGAAGGTGCATCTCCTGCCTCTTCTTCTTCCTCTTCCTCTTCCCTGGAGTGAGAGGGGGAATGCTCCCCTTGGGTAGGAGGGCCAGCTTCAGCCTCTACCCCTGGGATTAATTGTGAGCCCTGAGAGGATCCTGAGGTAGTTGGCTGACTCAGGGATGGTGTTGCAAGAGAAGAGCGAAAAGATTGCATGGTAGCATCTAGCTCTTTCTTGACCGATGCGATTAAATCGCTGCATGCAGGGGGGGCGTGGCTTGCGCGCGATCGTAGATGGCTGCTTGAGCTGAGAGCTCCGCACACCGGACGAAAGCACCTTTGTGGGCCTTCCAGCACCATCCTTAGCACCAGTTTGCCTCCTGACATACCCAGCGAGCTCCGCTACCGGGATGTCCCGCAAACGGAGCCAGGAAGTAGGTCCGAAGCGGCTGCAATCCTTTGCTTATCAGCCTCGCCACACGCGGCAAGATGGCGCTGCCGAAGGCACAGCGCGGCATCCATTGAATGTCTCTGGTCTCCCAGGGGATCATACGCATGAAATGCAGCAGGGATTACCCCCAAGCTTCCCTCATGACCCGTCACCAGCAACCCCAGTCTCCCAGAGCCCAGCAAAATCGAGGATGCGGATGGATCTGACAGGACAGGCCTCAGAAACTGTGAGTACAGGCCTACACAATGACGCAGCCATATCATCCTTACAATCCTCAATAGCTCAGTTTCCAACCCTGGGGCAACCAGTACTGGACACTACTATGAAGGATATGCTTGTGTCCTTGCAATCCTCTCTCATGATCAACCTATCGTCACTGATTAACAGATTTTCATTAGAAATGAAACAAATGGACAATAGGGTGCAATATATTGAACACAGGATGGAGGAGTGCACTGACACAGTAAATGAATTGGTGGATGCATACCATGATCAAAGAGATGAATCTCTATGGGTTAAGTCCAAACTCGCGGACCTCGAGGACCGCTCCAGACGCAATAATATTAAGATACGTGGAATCCCAGAATCTGTCCAACCCAAAGAATTACATAACTTTGCCAGCACCATGTTCTCTAGCATGCTACCTGAATTGACCCCGATCGAACTTACTATCGACCGCATTCATAGACTTCCCAAACCACGCCACCTTGAGGCAGACATACCCAGAGATGTCCTCCTCAGAGTCCATTTTTTCCAAGCTAAAGAACAAATTCTCATGAAAGCAAGAGAACTATCCCCCCTACCTGCACCTTACTCTGATATTCAACTTTATGCTGACTTGTCGCGATACACGCTGCAAATGTGCAGACAACTTAAATCTATCACTAAGGCCTTCAACAACCACAAGATTGTGTACAAATGGCGCCACCCTGCCACTATCTTGGTTACCTATAATGGCATACCCCATACCATCTCCACCCTTGAGGGAGGCATGAAGCTCCTACGGGACTGGGGGATAGTACTGGATCCCCCTCCTGCTCATCAAGAGTCCTCTGGGGTTTCGAACCCCTTCACATTTGGTGTGGGCCATAGATCCCGCAAAGGCAACCACTGATTAGTTTGCCCACACAGCTACGTATGAGCGACTGACTCGTCTGGAATGGTTCTGCGTTTTGACGCCTGTTTGCTGAACTATACCCCATTATTTGACCAGTTGCTCCAGTGAGCTACCCGTTACTGGTCCTACTATTTGTTCTCTTTTTGTTGCTTCTGTTTCATATTCCTGTTTCTGCCAGTTAATACACATAATTTCCGCACGGTGAACACGGACCAATTGCCTGTTAGTCGCAATTTGCCATATCTAACCCATTATATACCCCTATAGTTTCCATCTGGAAACACTGTTCTCAATTTCTTAAGCGACGGAGGAAGACTTCTCATCCGACATCGATTGACAACACTGCTGCTGACTCAACGCTCTCCAGAACTGTAAGTGGGCACACATTCGCCTTCCACTCTGACACCTAACATGGGGTTCAATGTTCTTTCCCTGAATGCGAAAGGGTTAAACCATCCTGCCAAGAGATCCTCCCTTTGGAATACTGCTATAGCCCATAACTGCGACATTTTATGCGTCCAAGAAACACACTTTGCTCTCAAATCTCCTCCCGATTGTTATCACAGACTTTTTCCCCCATGTGTTCACGTCCTCTTACCCCAAAAAACAGCGAGGAGTGCTGATAGCTATCAGAAACACGGTGACCTTTCAACTTAAACACTGTGAATCAGATCTGGATGGACGGTATATAATCTTGGTATGCACAATTAACCATGTCCCATATACCATTGTTTCTGTGTACGCTCCTAACTACGGCCAAATGGCTTTCCTTAAGAAGAATATACGTATTGCCAGAAAGCTCCAACAAGGTCATCTTCTGCTGGGCGGGGACTTTAACATGGTCCCAAACAATGACATGGACTCAACGTCAGGTGTTAAAAGACGCTCTTCTCCTTTAGAAGGCTTTATTGCTTCCAATGATTTGTATGACGTGTGGAGGTGTTGTCATGCGAACGAGAGGGACTTTACCTTCCTTTCGGCGCCTCACAACACCTACTCACGAATAGATCTATTTCTTACTGATAAGGTCTTGCTGCAGAGGGTTTCTAAGTCTACTATACACACCGCCACCTGGTCGGATCATGCCCCTGTTAGTTTGTCTATAACAGGGGATTCTCCCCAGTCTAACTCCTACATCTGGAGAGTCAATGACTACCTCCTTCGTACCACCTGCTACTCCTTACCTATCAAACAACACCTAGAAGAATACTTTGCAATCAATCAGGGGACTGTGGCAGATCCGGTGGTGGTGTGGAATGCCCATAAGGCTGTGATGAGGGGTGTATTTTTACAAATGGGAGCCAGAGCGAAGAAAGCCAGGACCCAAACACTGGACAAACTGACAGCAGAATTGTCCACTGCTGAGTCCCAAAACAAACTTACACCCTCCCCCTTCTTACAAGCAAAAATATTTACATTACGCCACGAGTTGAAATCCCTCCTTCTCGAGAAACACGAAAAAACATACAGACTGCTTAAAGCCAAATCGTACACCACGGGAAATAAAGCGAGTAAAGCAAGGTCCCTCAGAATCAAAGGTTATAGGAGTAAAACGAAAATCCCTTTCCTACATCACCCTCACTCTAATGAGAAACTCCTCAAACCCCACGATATCGCGAATGCCTTCAGCACATATTACGAGGATCTTTATAACCTCAAGAATGATCCCTCCATCACACAACCCTCCCCGGAGAGTATACAATCCTTTCTTGATAAGGTTCATCTCCCTGTTGTGACCCCACTACAACTCTCTTCTCTTAATAGCCCCTTCTCGATAGACGAAATATTACGAGTAATAAACAACCTTCCTTCTGCAAAATCCCCTGGCCCGGATGGGTTCACTGGGGAATATTACAAACTATTCCAAACTATTTTGGCCCCTTCCCTCTGCCAAACTTTCAATGTAACCGCCACTTCCGCATCCTTTCCTGCAGAAATGCTTAGCGCTAGGGTAGTCACTCTTCCTAAGCCTGGGAAGGAACCCACCTCACCTAAAAATTTCCGACCAATATCACTACTTAACTTGGATGTGAAGATTTACGCCAAGCTCCTTGCAAATAGAATAGAAAACATTCTTCCCTCCCTTATTCATCAAGACCAATCCGGTTTTACCAAAGGTCGCCAAGCATCTGATGCCACTAGACGAATGATTAATCTTATTCATCATGTAGAATCCAAGAAAATCCCCTCCGTCCTGCTTTCCCTTGATGCCGAAAAAGCCTTTGATAGGGTGCACTGGGGTTATTTATCAGCGGTTCTCAATAAATTTGGGTTCACAGGACAAATTCATGACTCCATAATGGCGCTGTACTCCAACCCCTCAGCCCGGGTGTTCTCAGATGAAACCCTATCGTTACCTTTCCAAATAACCAATGGGACTAGACAAGGTTGCCCACTTTCACCCCTGATATTCAACCTCATTATGGAACCACTTGCAGAGAGCATTAGATCTAACACTAAAATCACAGGTATCCCTATAGCTGATATGGAACATAAAATAAGCTTATTTGCGGATGATGTAATCCTCATTATCTCTGACCCAGAACGATCATTACTGGAAGTTCAAAAGACGCTCGCCTGGTTCAGCACTATTTCCTATTATAAAGTAAATGAAACTAAATCGAACATACTGGATCTGGGTGTAGGTGCGGATGTTGGTAACCGACTCAAAACTCAATTCCCATACATATGGACGAAAAATAGCATAAGTTATCTAGGAATACAACTCACCTCAGCGACAAAATATCTATTCGCATCTAACTATTTACCTCTCCGTACCAAGCTCCAGGAGGACCTCACCAGGTTAGCGTCAGTTGAATTTTCGTGGTTGGGACGCCTTGCGGCGTTCAAAATGTTCCACCTCCCCCAAATTCTTTACATATTTAGGACCATTCCTATCCCTATACCTACTACTTACTTTAAATCACTACAATCAACCCTATCAAAATATATATGGCAAGGAAAGAAACCTAGATGCGCCCAAACTCAATTGTCTAAACACAGATTGGCGGGGGGGGGGGGGGCGGGCTATGTCAATTTTCAAGATTATCACTTATCATCCATTCTAACCCAATCCAAAATATGGTTTTCGCCTACCCCGAATTCCTCATTATGGGGAAATATAGAATCTACGTCAATTCCGGGCAAAAACCTATTATCTTGGCTAATAGCGCTGTCCCTAGGGGCGAAACTTCCCCGTCACATTTCCCCAACGATAGTGGCTACAACCAAAGCCTGGGCCAAACTCACACAACTTTCACCTTCCAGTCCTGTGAATTCCAATATACGCATCCCCATCGAAACTCTTCACCACTTAATGGAGTCAACTTCATTCATGAGATGGAAGGAGATGGGCATTAACTATCTCTCCGACCTAATGGTCAAAAAAGTAATGAAATCGTTTCCTTCGTTACAGGAAGAATACTGTCTTCCTAGTTCCGACATTTTTCTATATGTTCGCACCAAGCATTGTATTACTTCACTTAGTTCCTGGACATGTACAATCCCCCAAACAGCATGGATATTTCTAACTTCACCCCCGAAACACGGCAAGGGTATCTCCATATTCTACAATCTGTTCAAACACAAAACTACATTCGTCAAATCTACACCATTAATCAATTGGGAAAAAGACTTGGGACATACCTTCTCTGATAATGAATGGGAAACGGCTTGTAAATCTACGTATAAATCCACCAGCTGCTCAACCCTTTGGGAGTTAGCATACAAGATAACCTACCGCTGGTATTTGACCCCAGCTAGAATCTCAAAATTCCACCCCTCTCTAACAGACAGATGTTGGAGGAATTGCGGAAGGACAGGTAGCCTATTGCACATACTTTGGAACTGCCCCAAACTTACACACTTTTGGAACTCAGTATTCCAACTGATTGCAGACGTGACTCATACAAACATACCAAAAAAAACCTCTCTGGCCTTACTTTCCTTATCTATTGCCAGATACCCTAACCCAACAAGGAACATTCTATCCCATATTCTATTAGCGGCAAGAATCAGCATAACTAGAAAATGGAAAGACCCACTCCCTCCCACGCTGAAAGATGTGGTTCACACCACACATGTACATTTCACCCATGAAACGACTCTGGCGCTGCGACATACGAACACACAAAGGGCTGTTCACATGTGGAAGCAGTGGATAGGCTGGGTTGAATCCCCAGGAATAGTACGAGTTTTTTGATCTTTGATCGTTAGTCAGAGTTGTAGCTCCTATCTGTTCTGTTTTGTTTTCCTTTTCTTACCATTAATCAGTATTTCCTGAAACGGGTTTGCAGGTCCTGTTGAGGGGGAGGGGGTCTCTGCTAGGACAGAGTTATGCTCCCCTTAGGGGTGCCCGAAAGGGGAGACCTCCACCAACCTCTTCCATGTGTAAATCAGCTTTATGGTAATCTATTTCAATGTAATCCGAATACTCTGTGATAACACAGTGCCTGCTAAATGTGTAGTTCAACTAAACTGCTCTAACATGCTCAATTTTAGCTGAGAGTGTTCACTGACCGTTAAGTCAGACGTGATATTGGATCCATGTGTAATACTGTACCAATTGTTTATAGAATCACAAGTTTATGAGATATGTTATAATATATGTTTTCATGTCTCTGTCTAAACTGAAAAATTTTCAAAAAAAATCTATTGAGAAAAAAAAAAAAAAATTGCTGCATGCAGAAGCTTCTTCCTTCACTAAGGAATCAACACAAATTTGGCATAAAGCTTTCTTCCAGCCCTCTGGTAACTTTGGTTTACATGAGGGACATCTCTTTTTGATAGGAGAGTCAGAGCTCTTAGCCTGCCACACAAAAAAGACAAAAAGAGAAAAAAAACACCCCTTTTTAGCGAGTCAAACTTGCCTACTAACGAGCTCACCCAGGTGCACAGTTAGTATAACAGCCAACACCCTGTGCCCAGACAGGCCCCAGCCACCAGGGGGAAAAAACAGAGAGAGGCACCTACAGTATACAGGGTAGATCCCACATACCCCCTTACCTGGGCCTTGCTGGTGCCTGTGCTGCTCGCTGCTGTCACAGTCTCTATCGCGGAGCAGCGCTCGTTCTGTGGCTTCCAAACGACGGTTCCGGAGTCCATAGACGCCGCTGTGCCGGACCGGAACCGCAATTATAGGCACTAGGACCTCTCCTCCCCTCTTCCCCTGCGCGAGTTCCGCCGGAAATGACGCTGCGCCTGATCCCAGTGCCGCCCCTTGCAGGATACCTCACTTCCTGCTAGCTGAGTCTCTACTCGGCCACCAAAAAGACTGCGGCGGCCTGTAACGCTGACATTTGGTTAAAAAAAACCCTGCGAACGGCTGCCGCTGCCTAAGGAGCAGCTTCAGGGACAGTCCCTGCTCCTCTGAGCTGAAGAGGGAGAAGGAGCCCACTTACCTAATACCCTGTGGCGCGGTGTGGGAGGATCGGACTCTCTGGAGGACAAAAAGACGGTATGGTGGGGTAGGCAGCCTGGCCTCTAAGGACAGCACCTTAAGAGACCTGACTCCTACTAGGTGTTCCCTTGCCGGAGGAAACAAAAACTGACGAGATGTGGGGAGTCGCCTCCTTTTAAAATATGGTGGAGATTGCGTTTCCTGTTTCCTAGTGGGTGGAGCCACTCTCTCATGTGCTGTCCTGAAAGACGATAAGGGAAAAAGCTGGGAGTACAGTACTGTAGTTGAGTGCTGCCGTAAAAAAAAAAAATAAAAAAAAAAAAAAAAAAAAAAAAGTCAGCCTCAGGATTTAGCCACCATCATAAGAGAAAGAAACATTGTTAATTATTCTATTTAATTTACCCATGAATCAAAAGGGATGAGTTTTGGTCTGCATATAATGTCAGTTAAAGCAACTTGACAAGTCAAACAAAAATTATTAAAATTGACCCCGTTTTAACCCATTAAACACGTAGTTCTCCCTAAATACCTTAAATAACTCCTTTTCCTTTCATCTTATTTTCTTGATTTTAATTTTTGTTGGGGTTAATTTGTATATGTATACTTTTTATCTACAGCAACACTGTTTTTGTTTAAAGGAACACTGTTCAAAAAAGAAATTACATAACAAAAAAAGTAAATTTTTGCAAGACAACATTGCGAAAAGAAAGCCCTGTTTGTTAATAAAAACATAAGTGTATGTATTACTTTGTTATCCTAAAATTATAATAAACCCTCATTTAATTAAAGTGATTATAAAGCCTAATTTTTTTTTACCTTCATATTATTCTACGCACAAAGGTAAAAAAAACTGTATCATAGGATCCCGCTTAACCCCCTTATACTTACTAACCTGAGCATGATCTCAATCCATCACTGTGCATGTGAACTGTGGCTCTCTCCACTCTCTTCGTCCTCACATTGGATAGAGCCACCGGCTCCCGCTGCTGTCAATCAAATTCTGTGACAAGGGGGGGAGGGGCCGAGCCACGCTGTACGTGTCAATAAACAAAACAGAGTGGCTAGGGAGCGACCATGCATGAGTGTCCTCAGAGAAAGCATCTTTCTATGGGGGCACTTGCCAAAGAGGAGGAGCCAGTAGCACTGGCAGGGGACCCAAAGGTAAAAAATGCTGAGGGTTTTAAATCTAATTTAAAGTGGTTGTATGCCCGGAAAAAAAACAACCTGTAAGGCAAAAGGCATAATGAGCTAGTAAGCACCGCATACTAGTTCATTATGAAATACTTACCTTAGAACGAAGCACCAGCATTGCCTCCTGGTCACGGCTGAGGAAGCCGACATGCTCCCTCTGCGTTTCTTCCGGGTTCGTAGCTCTGGCACGGCGAGTGGCCGGAGCCGTGATAACGTCACTCCTGCACGCTTTTCGGCAAGGAGCTCCGATTTTCCTTCAGTACAGGTTTAGGAGATATTTCATTTTACCTACAGGTAAGCCCTATTATAGGCTTATAAAAAGGAAATGATTCCGGACGGCTGCACTTCCAAAAATCCTCCTATTGAAGCTTCATATGACGACAAGTGGTTGACAGATGGAGCAGGGGACAAAAAGGTAGACACGTTTCGTGCAAATAGTAGCGCTTATTCATTACTATGAGGTAATCTGACTAGGCGCTAACATTTGCGCGAAACGCATCTACCTTTTTGTCCCCTGCTCCATCTGTCAACCACTTGTCATATGAAGCTTCAAT
Source organism: Rana muscosa (assembly GCA_029206835.1). NCBI lineage: Eukaryota > Metazoa > Chordata > Amphibia > Anura > Ranidae > Rana > Rana muscosa. The sequence goes on from CM055116.1 coordinate 1,029,557,582, forward strand.
AGAAGGATTTTTGGAAGTGTAGCCGTCCGGAATCATTTCCTTATGTTACACAGCATGCGAGCTGGGCTAGCACCTGGAGACTCACTCACCTGGAGCGGCTTTTCTTGTTTTAATTACAGGCTAACCTGTAGGTAAAAATGCGGGGTATACAACCGCTTTAATGGAGCCAGTTCTGTAAACACCTCCAAACAGTAAAAGTGATCCGAGTGTCTCCACAGCTGCCTGATCACTTTAACAGGGCATGAGACCCCCCACCCCAGGCACCACCATTTCCAGGCTCTCCCATTCCAATGGGAAACCCAGGACCTCCAAACACACACAGACGACCAGCTGCAGAAAGAGGAAAACGAGGAACATCCATTACTCCCCTTCCTCTGTGACAAACGATTCCCCAAGCTATGAGGATTTCACCACTTTCCATTTCAGTTTGATGTTTACTAGCCATTACCAGCTAGGCAAGCGTCACATAAACACAAGACATTTGCGATGGCTTGGGGGGAAGAAAAAAAAAAAAAAAAACACACCCCACACACCCACCTATCACTACAGGACATGTAGTCTATACTGCCAAGACACCCAAAAAGTCAGCTAAATAGAATTTTTGCTACAACATTACAGCACAGAAGTCTTTAAGAAGATCTGCTGGAACCAGAGTGAAGACTATGCGTTAAATTTGTCTCAGCCTGACATACCAAATTGTTTCTATGACCAGATATTAACACCCTGCTATAGCTCCAATGCCAAATAGTTAAAGAACCTCCAGATTACTTCTATGTCCTTCTGAAAAATATCTGGAGACTGAAAAAACCTCAGTGTATTTCTCTTATAATACCTAAATGCTAAGGGGCGAAAATGTTCCAAATGTGTAACTGTTCCCAATATCCTATAAAAAATTAGCATAACACAAAGAGAAATAGCTCTCTTTTGATAGATATTCTGACCACATGATTGATATTTTGTCATAGTCATAATGGATGGAAATCAGGCAAAAAATGGTTGTCACTGAACAGGTCATTGTTATGTGCTTCTATTAGACATGAAATTTGGCCTGCAGGCAAGGCAACATTTTTTACCCAAAAATACCAATATACACTACAAAACAGGCCTCTCATTTTGAAAAGTATTGCATTTACTCTGTCCCTGATCATTTTGTATTTCTAGATGATCATTTTAGACAGATAAGAGAAACAGCAATTAGTGCCAGGTTTGTCCCTGAGCTACGCTAATCTCTTTATGCAATAGGAACAGTTTCACATTTGGAACAATTCTTTCCAGTTTAACACAGTTCTATTATTTTTTTTCATTGTATACACAGTGGATATAAAAAGTATACACACCCCTGTTAAAATGTCAGGTTTCTGTGATGCAAAAAAATTACAAAGATAAATCATTTCAGAACTTTTTTCACCTTTAATGCGACATATAAACTGTACAACTCAGTTGAACAACAAACTGAAATCTTTTAGGTGGAGGGAAGTAAAAATAAACAAAAATAATATGGTTGCATAAATGTGCACACCCTTAAACTAATACTTTGTTGAAGCACCTTTTGGATTTTATTACAGCACTTAGTCTTTTTGGGCATGAGTCTATCAGCATGGCACATCTTGACTTGGCAATATTTGCCCACTCTTTGCGAGAACACTCCAAATCTGTCAGATTGCGGGGGCTTCTCCTGTGCACAGACCTCTTCAGATCACACCACAGATTTTCAAATCAGATTCAGGTCTGGGCCATTCCAAAACTTGAATCTTCTTCTGGTGAAGCCATACCTTTGTTGATTTGGATGTATGCTTTGGGTCGTTTTCATGCTAAAAGATGAAGTTCCTCTTCATGTTCAGCGTTCTAGCAGAAGTCTGAAGGTTTTGTGCCAATATTGACTGGTATTTGGAACTGTTCGTAATTCCCTCTACCTTGACTAAGGCCCCTGTTCCAGCTGAAGAAAAACAGCTCCAAAGCATGATGCTGCCACCACTGTACGTCATGGTGGTTTTTTTTTTTAGGTGATGTGCAGCGTTTTTGCGCCAAACATATCTTTTGTAATTATGGCCAAAAAGTTCAATCTTGGTTTCATCAGCCCATAAACACAATTATCCCTCCTTTTTGGGAGACTTCAGATGTGATTTTGAAAAATTTAGCGGGGCTTGGATGGTTTTTCTTTGTAAGAAAAGGCTTCAGTCTTGCCAATCCACACCAAAGCCCAGACATATGAAGAATACAGGAGATTGTTGTCACATGTACCACACAGCCAGATATTCCTGCAGGTCCTTAAATGTTGCTGTAGGCCTCTTCGCAGCCTCCCTGACCAGTTTTTTTCTTGTCTTTTCATCAATTTTGGAGGGATGTCCAGTTCTTGGTAATGTCACTGTTGTGCCATATTTTCTCCACTTGAAGATGACTTCACCGTGTTCCATGGTATATCTTATGCCTTGGAAATTATTTTGTACCCTTCTCCTGACTGATGGCTTTTGCTGTAGGATGCGACTAAGAAAATGTCAGAAAAGACCTACTGGAACAGCTGAACTTTATTTTGGGTTAATAAGAGGCACTTAACATTTTACATTTAGCTCCTGTATTCCGTTGTTTGCTGTTGCTTGTATTTTTTGGATTATTACCTCTTTTTAATAAAGGCATTGATTTTGAGTGCGGCTGTCCAGAATTTTCTCCTCACCCAATTTCCTATTTACCATGAGTTTGAATTTGATTGCTCAATTCTAAACACAGCTACATCCCCAGTTATAAGAGGGTGTGCACACTTATGCATCCACATTTTTTTTGTCGCATTAAAAAGGTGAAAAAAGTTCTGAAATGATTTATCTTTGTAATTTTTTTGCATCACAGAAACCTGACATTTTAACAGGGCTGTGTAGACTTTATATCCACTATATACAAGTCAATATTACATACAAGTTGTAAATAGGTATTCATTCTTTATTAGCTTTGCCCCCTTCTTGTATTTGGAGTACTTGTCTGTATATACCTTTTACTATTGCCATTAGTTGTGGGTTTGCAGCACATGAGTAGGAGATTAAAAAAAAAAAAAAAAAAAAAAAAGGGGGGGTCTTTAAAAGGTAGGCATGTAAGAAAATTAGCTCTGAGGAAGAGAGTCCGCTCTCAAAATGCATCAGCTAGGTTGACTGTGGAGATAACGGCTACGTGCTGTTTAGCAGGATTGGGCACTGCAGGATCTCCAGCTAACAGATGGTCAAGCTGGTCTCATTCAAGATAGTTTGTTGCAAAAAAAACTATGTGATCAAGATAGTTTGTGTGCACTAGATATTGTCATTTATTAAAGTTTTACTGAAGGTATGTCACAGTACCGGTGCACTATTTTGTTTTATCTTTGATACTTCTCCATCATGCAATACCACCAGGGAGTCTGATCAGTGCCAAAATTTGCAACATGACAATAAACGTTGAAACATAAACGTTCAAACATAAACGTTGAATATCTATCTTTAGCAAAAAAAGAAAGCAGAGATCATGCACAAACAGAGCTATGACCATAACATTAATGAGCCTAGATGAAATCACATGAGACTAGGGCTGTTACTGATTAAAATTTTTGTGTTCGATTAATTCTTTTTTTTTTTCTTGATTAATTATAAAAACGCACATACAGATCCAACTACTTTTAGCCGATCTCCTTGCAGGCTGATTTCCAGTGCAGCTACCTACCACTGGAAAAATGGATAGCAGGACACAAAAAACACACAAAGGCAGCGCTCGATGGGAATAGCATTAAAACTTTTATAGTCTTCAAGTAGATAACAAAATAAATATAGCACTGGGGATAAAAATCGATGTAGCTACATAAACTGTAAAAATGGTGCGAGTAATACCAAACGGTAGAATAGAAAAAAGCAGTCATAAAAACCTGTAGCCAAGTATGATACTGGTATAAAAATGTGTACAACGATACCACTGCTGAATCCAGAGGAGGGGTTAACATCAGTCCGCCGGCATGTAGACACAGCAGAGGAGCCCTTTAGATGGACACGTCAAGCCCCGCCGTGTCCGTGACGTAACCAGATCTCTGACGGAACTCTCTGAAGCCGGCGGAGGCGAGTACCGATCAAAAGAATTTTGAGCGATCAAAATTTTTTAGGAATTAATAGTTAATTTCCACAGCCCTTCCATGAGACAGAACTGTAGTTTGTTCCTTAGGACAACAGTCCTGCCAAGTTTATGTTAATAATTTTTAGTGCTTAAAACATTTGCATATTACTGTATAAAAATAGGATTTTTGTACTCACTGTAAAAACCATCTCTTGTAGATTTAGGGACACAAAAAACTTTGGATACTGTAAGGTTATACTGCAGCCTATAGGAGGATTGGATACTGGCAAAAAATGTCCCTCCATTAACTCCAAGGAAAGGATTTTCTTTCTCGTTCATTGAGGGACACAAAAATAGATAGATACTTTTGGGACACACAAAAACAACAACTACCAACAGACCCAATGAAACCTAACTGGGGGCTGCCTGAAGGTCCAACGCTCAAAGCTGAAAACAGATGAGGCTGAGCATCTCACCCAATAGGGGGACCTGCCAACATGACTAGAGGGAGGGCACGGAAAATTAACCTACTTCTTAAGACCAAGACATTAAAGAACCATCAGAGGGTAATGTTTTTACACAGATGTCAACACCAAACCTGAAGCTCCAAGAGGCTGATCAATTAGAACTAGGGCTGGGCGATTTTCCCCCCCAAAAAAAATCTGCGATTTTTTTATAAAAAACTCGATTTACGATTCAATTTTTTTTTTTTATTATATTAAAGTGCATCAACAAACAAAATTGCAAAAGGCAAACCCTTTCTCTAACTGCAAAGTCAGTGTGCAACAAACACAATATATTCCAGCACTCATGGAACATACATTATTAACTATTGAAAACTCTTGAAACTGTGTGCGATTCCTTCTGTCCCAGCCTTGCTGCGATCCTGGCTCTGCATCCTTTTGGGTTGGAGGGCCCTCCACACGCTGGTCTGCCTGTTGTCCATCATTCAAGGTACTGTGCTCACACGGAGATCATGCCACAGGCTTTGTTTTGACTTTTTTAACCCCTCCTTGCTCCACGGATGTCACTGCAAGTTTAACAAGTTTGTCACCACTGGCAACTGGAGAGTTAAGATTCATTTGCCCTCTGCACATTTGGGATTGGATACCTCTCTTTGTGATAAATGGACTAAGCTTTTTTATCAATTCTTCAAGAGTTTTCAATAGTTAATGTATGTTCCATGAGCGCTGGATTATATTGTGTGCATGTTGTGTATTTTGTACTTCTGGGTACGGATTTTTTCTTGCTGCGCTGGATCCTGTTTTTTCCCCCTTTTGGATACTTTGTACTTCCCAAAATATTTGGGATTTTTTTCTTATTATCATCATCCATTATATTTTTTTCTTTATCCACCAATTTAGCGCTTGTGACCTTTTGTTGTTTTTTGCAGTGTGCAACAAAGATTGTTAAACATCCAAATTATTAATACTGTATTTGGATTTAGCTAATAAAACAACAAAAAATCCTGAGGTTACTCTTAGTTGAATTGAACTGTGTCCATGCCTCACTGTGCCCGTGTCTCACTGTGCCCGTGTCTCACTGTGCCCGTGTCTCACTGTGCCCGTGTCTCACTGTGCCCGTGTCTCACTGTGCCCGTGTCTCACTGTGCCCGTGTCTCACTGTGCCCGTGTCTCACTGTGCCCGTACCCGATGCAGATTTTCATGGTATACGGATTTTACTGCTACACCGGTGGCCATTCCAGTATTCAAAAGCCGCGCCTCCTCCTCGTCTGTGATAGGCGGAACACTCAATTTCCCAGCATTCAGTGTTCCGCCTATCATGGTCATCCTCATAACACAGACGAGGATGAGAGGATGTCCGTGAAAGGGTGAATACTGCCTGCTGTGAAATTGAGTGTTCCGCCTATCACAGACGAGGACTCGGGAGGCGCGGCTTTTAAACACTGCAATGGCCGCCGTCTGTCTGCATGACACGCTGATCAGGTACGCAGAGGGCGGCTGCAGCGAGTAGATGTAATTGGGGTAACGCTGCCCAGTGCCATTCCGGATACGCCCCCTGCAGTCCTGCTACGGAAACTTTGAAGGGAAAAAAAAAAAAAAAAAAAAATCTAAAAAAATCGATTTTCTTCAAAACTGAATCGATTTGAGCTCAAAACTCGATTCAAGATTAAAATCGATTTTTTTCCCAGCCCTAATTAGAACCCATCAAAAACAGGTGGAACAAAAACACATTTTTATGCAGGGAATTAAGGCTTACAAGCTGATGTGGTCAAGCCCATTGAAAAGAAGCTCTTGTTTCCTGATCCTGGGGGGTCATGGGGTAAAGGCTTACGGCAGGGCTTGACAAATTTGCTTGGAATCTAGGAGCCAGCTAAAAAAGTTAGGAGCCAGGAACGCGCCCCGTCCCGCCGAGCTCGCGTGCAGAAGCGAACGCATACGTAAGTAGCGCCCGCATATGAAAGCAGTGTTCAAACCACACATGTGAGTTATTGCCGCGATTGGTAGAATGTGAGCAATAATTCTAGCCCTAGACCTCCTCTAACTCAAAACATGCAACCTGTAGAATTTTTTAAACGTCGCCTATGGAGATTTTAAAGGGTAAAAGTTTGTCGCCATTCCATGAGCGGACGCAATTTTGAAGTGTGACATGTTGGGTATCAATTTACTCGGCGTAACATTATCTTTCACAATATAAAAAAAAAAAAAAATTGTGCTAACTTTACTGTTTTTTTTTTTTAGTAAAAAAATAAGACAAGGATTTTTGTACTCACCGTAAAATCCGTTTCTCTGACATTTATGGACTGACACAGCTGGATACTTTAAACGTGTAGGTATATGTCCCTGCTCGCAGGAGAAGACCTAGGCAGAATGTTAGATGCATACATTCTAGAACAAACCAGAGCTAAACAGCCACACCCAGGGGGGCGGTCCCTCCGGACATTACCCTCCCACCTGCAGCTAGCAGCCTCAGTTCGTAACAAAGCAGTACAAACCTTAAAAGGAAGGGTGGGTGCTGTGTCAGTCCATGGACGTCAGAGAAATGGATTTTACGGCGAGTACAAAAATCCTATTTTCTCTTATCGTCCATGGACTGACAGCTGGATACTGTAAACGTGTGGGACGTCCCAAAGCAGTATCAGAAGGGTGGGAGCAGTAGTAAAGGAACAACCAAAACTTCACTCCAAACAAGCAGAGCTCCTCAACGGAGGAGTTGCAACATTAAACAGCGGCCTGCAATGCTTTGCGGCCGAAGGAAGCATCCGAAGATGCAGCCACATCAACCTTATAAAATTTTGAAAAGGTATGAACGGACGACAAGATCGCCGCCTTGCACACTTGAGCAACTGACGCTTGATGTTGGAAAGCCCAGGAAGCACCAATTGCCTTGGTGGAAAGCGCCGCAACCGGAAAGGGAGGCGCCCGCCCCTTAAGGGCATAGGCCTGTATGACGGTCTGCCTGATCCACCTAGAGACGGTGGCAGACGACACCGCTCGGCCCTGTTTTGGACCAGAGACAGACACAAACAGTGAGTCAGACTTCCGAATGGAAACATTAGCAGACAGGTACACCCGAAAGGCTTGTACCCATCTTAATGTATGAAGCGCAAACTCTCAGGGATGCGATGGGTGAGGACACAAGGACGGAAGAACAATGTCCTCCTCAAGGTGAAAGGCCGAGACCATCTTTTGAAAAGGACGGTCGTGGGCGCAACACCGCCATATCCTTATGGAGGACCAAGTAAGGCGTCTTGCAGGACAAGGCCGCCAACTCAGACACCCGTCTAACCGAAGCAATGGCCACTAAGAAGGCCACCTTCTGGGACAAGGTCAAGAGAGGAATCTCTCTGATATTCTCAAAGGAATGTTCTTGAAGAACCGAGATGCATCAAATTCAGATCCCAAGTAGGGAGAGGAGGCTTGACAGGGGGGATCACATGGCGAACCCCTTGCACAAAAGGTGCTAATCAAGGAATGGCCCGGTAGTGGTCGTTGAAAAAGAGTCTGGGCCGAAATCCGACCCTCAAAAAGGTATGCAAGGCCAGCTTTTGGGTCACACCACGCTGTAAGAACAGCAAAACCCTGGTAACGAAATACGTCTGAGGACGGCACTCAAGTTCCTCGCACATAGCGATGTAAGCCTTCCAGGTACGGTGAGATATCTTTCTGGAGGAAGATTCCTGTGCCAACAACATAGAAGAGATGACCGAATCGGAGAGAACTCGGTCCTTCAGCAGCTGGCTTTAAACAGCCATGCCATTAAAGCCAAGGACTGTAAAGCAGGATGAAGTATGGGATAATGAGACCGAAGGTCCACCCCAATAGGCAGTTGCCAAGGAACGTCTGCGACTAGCCGAAGTAGATCGGCGTACCAATGTCGCCGTTCCGGAGCAATGGAGGATCACCTGAATGGCCTCAGACCCTACTCTACGAAGCAGGCGAGGCAACAACAGTAGCAGGGGGTAAGCATATATCAGGCGATACTGCCCCCACGGGCTTCCAACGCGTCTGCCCAGGGGTCCCTGGACCTGGCCACGAACTTGCCACCTTGCGAGTGAGTCGAGAGGCCATTAGGTCCACATCCGGTGCCCCACCTCTGGTAAAGGAGGTGGAAACACCTCCGGATGCAAGGATAAAGAAAAGCCCACCAGGGAGAGACTAAAGAAATAGGACTCCCCCTGGATTAAGAAGCCACAGGTGGACCACGCCGCTTATGAAAAAAATGACTTTTATTAGTACAAATAATTGAAAATTAATTACACAATTTTCTGATGCTCAAAAAAACCCCATACCAGCACCCACAGACAATTAAAATTAATATGATGACATCATCAATATTAAAACCACAAACTACTAAGTGTGGACGCATGCATGCAGTCTAACAGGGTGACCAACTGGAAAAGAAAATCCAGGTAATATCCCTGTATATAATAGGGTCCAGGGATCCTTATGACAATGCTCCATCCAGCAGCTACCCATGGATAAGTGCCGATTGTACAAACATATAGTTTATACTATGTATTGCGTCAAACGCGCAAATAGAGTGTGGGAGGAAACCCACCCAGCCACAAAGAGCATAATACAACCACATACGGCGTATGTAGTTTAGTATGTGTGGAGAAACCTATTAAACACGTTTATACTGTGCCAGCGACGAAGGCGCGCACATCATCGGGGCTTGGACGTAAACCAGCCACGCAGATTGCGTACACAACCGTGTTGGTATGTTAGCCTGCGAATAAACAAATTGCACATGTTTATACTGTGCATAGCGCTGAAAATGAACACCATTGGAGCGCGGGGGAGAAACCGGAGCACCCGGATGAAACCCTCGCAGACTGCATACGCATACCGTGTAGGTATTATAGTATGTGTGCCAAACATTTTGCACAAGCCTATGTGTGCATAGCACCAAAGGCGCGCACACCGTTGGCGTGTGGGAGGAACAGAAGTACCCCACGCATACCCAGAGAATGCAATACCTACAACTACTGTGAATGTATTTAGTGTTGTGTATAAACATAATGTGTATGTTTACACCATGTATTGCACCAAAGGCACGCATGTCATGTAGTTTGGGCGGAAACCCGGAGGAAACCCACGCAGACTGCACAGACATACCAGGTAGGTATGTTAGTATGTGGCTATCAAATCGCACAAATTTAGGCTGTGCATAGCGCCGAAGCGCCCATACCAATGGAGTGTGGGAGGGAACCGGAGTAACGGAGGAAACCCACAGACTGCATACACATACCGTGTAGGTATTATAGCATGCGAGATAAACATTGAACATGTTTAACTGTGCAGAGGGCCAAAGGCGCACATACCGTCAGCGCGTGGGAGGAAACCAGAACACCCGGAAGAACCCCACGCAGACAGCACACAGATACCGTGTAGGAATGATAGCATGTGAATAAACATATTGCACATGTTTATGCTGTGCATTTCCATTGGAGCATGGGGGGAAACCGGAGTACCCGGAGGAACCCCACGCAAACAGTATACCCATACTGTAAACATGTATAGTATGTGCAATAAACATATTGAACTTGTCTATACCGTGCAGAGAGCCGAAGCGCACATACCATGAGAGCGCAGGAGGACACCGGAGCCCCCGGCGGAAACCCGCGCCGACCAAGAGAGTATAATTTATACATATACTGTGAATGTATCTAGAGTCGTGCATAAACATATTTTGTACGTTTATATCATGTATGGCACTGAAACACAGCATTGGAACGTGGGGGACACCCACGCAGACACAGAGACCAATAACACATACATACACTGTGAATGTATGCAGTGTAGAGGTATGGGATGAGTTTAAATTATGGCGCAGAATCTTCTCTATATCATTCCAACCTGCTTGACTGTGCTGCCGAAGCAGCATGCAGGTAACCTCTGATCCTCAGACCGTGTGTCTGTCAGAGCTCAGGGCGTTCCCCAGGAAATGGCGGGAAACCACAGGTGCAGAGACCCTGTTGTTGCCTCAGGACATCACACGGAAAGCTCACAGGGACTAGAGACATAAATGAATAAAGTCCCTCCCCCCACCATGCTGCACCGACCAGGGGGAGGGAAACACTGTACCGCTGTATCATCCATGCTGCTCTCGACGCAGCATGTGAGGAAAACAGTGAGGAAGCTGTGTAAAAGAAAGGCCTGAAGGAACCAAGGGAAACAGCGTCCACCTGAAGTACCACAGCCACAGCATCCAGCTTGAGAGTGTTCCTCACATCATCAATGAGTTCACTTACAAGCGCCCTGTCATTCACTGACACAGAACTGGAGTCTTCCTTACAAGGGAATGTCCTGTTCATAAACATTAAAATATTCAGAGCTAGGGTCCTGAGCACAGTTAGCTAGGCCCATATCTGAATCAGAGCACTCCTTCACTAAAGATTTTTGTGGGGAGAGGGGGCTTATAACTCCCTTCGCTCGCACACTGCTTCCATTCTGACAAGGAATGATTCCAGGACTGCCGCAACTGGTCCATAAGGACCGCAGGTGCAGGAAACATATGAACATGTTTAACTGTGCAGCACTGCCAGTTGCCCCAGGCAAGTGTGGAGAAGCAGGTGTATCAGACTCCATATCGCAACCCTCTGAGACCTTATACACTACTACAGTGAATATACAGTCCACCCACTGGCTACGCTGAGGCTGAGGAGGGGATACCCGGAGGACTCCCCAACCCTTAAGGACTGCTCAGTCCTGCTGAAGAAACCGTGCTGTGAGCCTGAGAGTGAAGAATCTGTGAGGAGATTAGCGCCGCCGCTAGAGGCCGAAACCGAAAGTAAATGCGCGGCGGCTACAAGAAAATGGCCGCAGCTATAACTGTGCCATTGAACCACGCCAAGATGGCCGCCGAGAGCAAAATTCAAAGGCAAACAGCGCTAATGGCGCACGCAATAACCACCTTGCACACCAGGAAAACTGCCCCTTACCCCAGAGCCCACTACAGACATGAGCGCCCAGCCAGGCCAGATTGACCCCCAAGCACCCCCACAGCACAGCACCAATACAGGGTGCAGAGAGCAGCATAACAGGGGGGAGACAGGGAGAAACCCCCCATACAAAGAAACACAGCCAGCATGTACTCACCTGCAGTAGGAGAGACTACTTACCCCTCCCTTTCAGGGACCCACTGGCTTGTTTCAGACAGACCTATCACAGAGCAGTACTGCGTAGCTGTTGGCCCGGTCCACCGCGAGAGATACAGTCAGTCAGGTAGTGTTCAATCTTGAGAGGACCGCGGGAGCTAAAAGCAACCCGGCCACCCCTGGAATCATAGGGCATGTCGTGAACCGAGTCGCACGCACACAAGGCGAGGATCAGCACGCTCGATGGTCGGACAGGGAAGACTACGAGGATACCAGTGTACCCAACCTGTTGCCCAGCCGACAGTTGATTGAAGGTCTCAAAAATAAAATCATAAAATTCCCAAAGGAATAACATTTAAAAGTAAAATCTTCCAGGAGACTGGCTCCTGAGAGAGCCACGTCTTCTCCTTCTGCTAGGCAGAAAAAAACTGAGGCTGCTAGCTGCAGGTGGGAGGGTAATGTCCGGAGGGACCGCCCCACCCTGTGCGGGGCTGTTCAGCTCTGGTTTGTTCTAGAATGTATGTTTCTAACATATAACATTCTGCCTAGATCTTTTCCTGCGAGCAGGGACATATACCCACACGTTTACAGTATCCAGCTGTGTCAGTCCATGGACGATAAGAGAAAAAGTGTATTTTTCCCCAAAAACATGCGCTTGCAAGACCGCTGCGCAAATATGGTGTGACAGAAAGTATTGCCACGACCGCCATTTTATTCTCTAGGGTGTTAGAATAAAAAAAAATATATGTTTGGGTGTTCCAAGTAAAAGGAGATGGGCGGGCAGTGAAAACAGGCAGGGGAAGTCCATTAGCATTGCTGGTTGTGTTGTCATACCAACGGCCACCACAAGAGCGCGCCAGATTCCAGAAGGAAGCATAGGACTGCAGAAGGACGCAAAGCCATGGCCTCAATTACCAGCCGGCGCAGCCCAACGCGATCGCGCCGGGGGGGGGGGGGGGGGGTAGTGCGCACGGAGAAAGGATACCCCAGCTGTGCCGCCCCAGACGGGAGGTCGCCAATTCTAGTCGCAAATGCGACCTGGCGCCCAGGGTTTGTCGAACCCTGGCTTAGGGCTTTCCCCAGGTAGACTGTCTGGTCTTTCTCTCTAGGGCCTGGTTTGTCTTAGGTTTTCTGTTAAGGTGTGCCACTGTCAGATTAACAGTTTATCCAATTCTGTTTTAAAAGGGAACACAGTTAAACACACTTAGGTTGGGCCTAGGGCCCTTCAGATTGCTTTTAAACTGAATAGAAGTATACCTAGAATAGCAAGTGTAGTGGAATTTTTTTTGCAGCTGCAGAAGCTCTGAAAGACCCAAAGAGACTACAGGCTAAACAATCTAATTCAAGGTAGTGGGTAATGCATCAACAGCTGTAATAAACGCTTATAATTCTGAGGCGCCGTCTCAAAAACTCACCTGAGATAGACTATAGGGACTCTAGGTACGAGTCAGAGATGGTCACTACGACCAGTGGCCTGGCTTGTTCGAAGACCCTGGTCATTGATGACTCTGCAGGGGAAGGCTTGGGAGCAGGTTTAGAGCCTAGGAGCTTAGTATATGCAAGGAATTGTGTGAATTTGGCCACAAAGTCTTATGTGACTGCAGTAGAGGCCCCACATGATTCAGGACTTGGCCTCAACCATAAAAGCTAAAAGGAGACTCCGATGATGTAGACCCCATAACCTTTGGGTCACTGCATTCCAGATTACAGAAGTCAGTGTCCTTATAAGGTATAGAGTAAATGCCTCTGGTTCCCCTGTTGCAGTGGAACTGTCAGCAGAAGTGTGGTGCCCAGAAATTTTACAAATGATTTTTCCAGGTAATTAAAAAAGCACAGGACAAGGGATATTGCCCAAAAAAACAACCTATCTAAATGTATGATTTTTTTGAATCTGGGTTAATTGTTGCATTTTTTTTACATCTGTTTATTATTAAATAATTTTAGTTAAAAACAGAAGTAAAATTATTTGACAGATTTAATTTACATTAAAGCGAGTGAATGGCATGAACTCTTACCATGTCATTTATCTTCCCATTGTGTCCAGGGAACCGTCTTACAAGTTTTCGTGTTTCAATGTCGAAAACATTAATGCTGAAGTCATCCAGAGAAATTGCCAACATTCCACTGTGAAAATTAAGAACACACAAAATTATAGAACATGTTAAAACAATTGTGATAATTGCTTTTCCAAATGCCTTTAAAACGAAATCAAATATTTTTTACACTTGAAGTGTCATTAAAGTATATCTAAAGGCAATTTAGGTTCTAGAGAGTGGAAAGGGATTAGAACACCCATTAAAGTTTTTATTGCTGACTGTGCCTCCAATAGAGAGATTCACCCCATTTGTCCCGTTTTACCATTATTATTGAAAGTGATAGTAAAAGGGTTGTCCCCAAAAAAGTAAGGCCCCTTTCACACTGGGGCGGGAGGTGCGATGGCGGTAAAGCGCCGCTATTTTTAGTGGCACTTTACCGTCGGAATTGCGGCGGTATTCGGCCGCTAGCAGTGCGGTTTTAACCCCCGCTAGCGGCCGAAAAAGGGTCAATACCGCCGGCAATGCGCCTCTGCAGAGGCACATTGCCGGCAGTATAGCCACGGTTTCCCATTGCTTTCAATGGGAAGGAGCGGTATACACACCGCTCCTCTCACCGCTCCAAAGATGCGACTAGCAGGACTTTTTTTTACCGTCCTGCTAGTCGGGCTTTCACGCTGGAGAAACAGCCGTTGTTTAGGGTCGGTTTGCAGGCGCTATTTTTAGTGCAATAGTGCCTGCAAACCGCTCCAGTGTGAAAGGGGTCTAAGAGAGGGGAAATCTTCTAATGGTTACACTAGTTTTGGTGACCTGGAGGCAAAGGATTCCCTTTATTTGCAGGGATTTCCACTCATTTCCTGTTTTGGCTTTGGAACAGAAGTGAAGCCAAAACCCTCTGCTCATACTTCGAATTTAAACACAACAGTTTTTAAAGTGGTTCTAAAGTCAGGTTCTAAAGTCATGTATTAAGGTAAAAAACATGTGTGCAGGCCCCCCTTTTTACTTACCTGAGCCCAATGTCGATCCAGCAATGTGCACGAGACCAGGTTCGCTGCTCTCTCACTTTCTCAATGGACACAGCAGCAGGAGCCATTGTCTCTTTATTTCCACCCATTTTCCTACTTCTTCCCTTAAGGTGATACACATGACAATCTTATTGTAAACTCCTTTAGATCTACCATCAGCTATGATGTGCAAGGGCCTGTCTGATTTAATACAAACTGAATAAATTATTCAGATGGGTTCTCCTATTCCATAGTTTGGGTAAATCTAAAAGGAGAATGTGCAATCAGATTGCATAGTGTATGACCATATTTATATATTTGGTGTTTTTCTGGTGTCATGTTTCTATACAAAAACTCGAACTACGGGCTTCTCCTCTAATCGCTTGCCGACCGTGTCCTACACATATACGTCGGCAGAATGGCACGGCTGCGCAAAGTAACATATATGTCACTTTGAATTTCACGCCGTGCAGGCACGCGCCCCTGCTGTTAGCTCTGTGACCATGCCTGCAGGACCCGCGGACTTGATGTCCGCCGGTGTCCCGCGATCGGGTCACAGAGCTGCAGAACGGGGAGAGGCCAGTGTAAACAGGGCCTCTCCCTGTTCTGCCTAGTGACAGGACACTGATAGTCTGATCCCTCTCATAGGGAGCAGCGATTGGTGTCACAGTAAGCCCCGCCCCCACACAGTTAGAATCACTGCCTAGGACATGCTTAACCCCGCCGCCATTACTAGTAAAAAAAAAAAAAAAAAAAAAAAAATCATAAGAATGCCATAGAACTATCCCATATTTTGTAGAAGCCATAACTTTTGCGCAAACCAATCAATAAACGCTTATTGCGATTTTTTTTACCAAAAATATGTAGAAGAATACATATCGGCTTAAACTAAAAAAGGAAAAAAATAGTTTTATATATTTTTTGAGGATATTTATTTGAGCAAAAAATATTGCTTTTTTCTCAAAATTGTCGCTCTTTTTTGTTTATAGCACAAAAAATAAAAACCGCAGAGGTGATCAAATACCACCAAAATAAAGCTGTATTTGTGTGAAAAAAAAAAAACGTCAATTCTGTTTGGGAGCCACGTCGCACGACCACGCAATTGTCAGTTAAAGCGCCGCAGTGCCAAATCGCAAAAAGTGGCCCGGTCATTTGGCAGCCAAATCCTCCGGCCCTGAAGTGGTTAATTAGGCTGAAAAATCTAGTTCAACCAAAAAAAATAAATACAATCCCATATACACAATCCTTCACCTACAGTTGATCCAGAGGAAGGCGAAAAACCCACGCAAAGCATGCTCCAATTTGCTACAGCAAAAAATTCCTTCCTGATCCCCCCGAGAGGCAATCGGCTATTCCCTGGATCAACTTTACCTATAAAGGTTAGTACCCAGTTATATTATGTACATTTAGGAAAGTATCCAGGCCTTTCTTAAAGCAATTTACTGAGCTGGACAGAACCACCTCTGGAGAGTCTATTCCACATTTTCACAGCTTACTGGAGATGAAATCTTTTTTCCTGTAGACGTAAAGAGTCCTCTGCGATGACCTTAAAGTGAATAACTAAATACCAAGTTCACTATATGGACCCCTTATGTATTTGTACAAGTTGATCATATCCCCCCCTTAATTAGAGGTCGACCGATATGGGTTTTTCTCTGGCCGATGCCGATTTAGAAATCGGGACGGCCGATATATGATGCAGATTTTTGCGGCTGATATTCATGGCTGATTTTTTTTCTTTTTTTGGCAGGTGCCACTGATTGGCGGTGGCACTGGCAGGTTTCACACTGAGCCAATATAGATTAACTGTGAAACGGACATTTGCAGCTGAATGCAGAGAGAGGAGCTGTCAGATTTCACCGGTGATGTCGGGGCCCGGGGTGGGCAGGACCCAGCAGCTATCAAACACCAGCCAATGATTGGGCTGCTTAAAAAAGGCGGCGGGGCCACATACGCATAGTGGCCCACCCAGATCTCATCCCATTGGCTTGTGTTTGATAGCTGCTGGGTCGCGCCGCCCCCCGACATCAACGCTGAATTCTGACAGCTCTCTCTCTCTGCATTCAGTTACATACATCCGTTTCACACACTCAGCGGCTCTGGCAAGCGTCAATGGAGTGTGAGGAGGAACACTTGCGATTAAATTGGCTGGATTCTCATAATAATTGGCTGGTGCCGATTTCTTAAAAAAGGACAAATATCGGCCGATATATCGGTTGACCTCTACCCTTAATCTCCTCTTCTCAAGGAGGGAAAAGATTCCTCATAGCAGAGCTCCTCTATGCCTCTTATCAGTTTGGTTGCCCTTCCCTGCACCTTCTCCGGTTCCCCGATATCCTTTTTGAGAACTGGTGACCAAAACTGAACTGCATATTCCAGATGAGGTCTTACTAATGATTTAAACGGGGGCAAAATTATTTCTCTCTGGAGTCCATAATCTCTTACTACAAGAAAGGACTTTGCTTGCTTTGGAAACCGCAGCTTGGCATTGCATGCCATTATTGAGTCTATGATCTACCAAAACCCCCAGATCCTTCTCCACTATGGATCCTCCCAGTTGTACTCCCCCTAGTATGTATAATGCATGCATATCCTTAGCCTCCGAGTGCATAACTTTACAATTATCAACATTAAACCTCATTGGAGACATCCTGTAAGGACGTTATTCCACTGCATAGCTTAGTGTCATCTGCAAAGACAGAAATGTCACTTTTAATCCCAGACCCAATATCATTTATAAAGATATTAAAAAGTAAGTGTCTCAGCACTGAACCTTGGGGTACACCACTGATAACCTTGACCATTCAGAGTAAGTCATTAACCACTACTCTCTGAATTCTATCTTTTTGTCAGTTTTCTAAACCTGGTGGCCAACTAAAAGAAATGTCTGACCTCCGATTTCCAACAAGGGTTTTACCACCAAAGTACTAAGTCATGTTTTGCAAAGGGGTCAAATACTTATTTCACTCATTAAAATGCAAATCAATTTATAAACTTTCTTGAAGTGCGTTTTTCTGGATTTTTTATTATTCTGTCTCTCACTGTTAAAATAAAGCTACCATTAAAATTATAGACTGATCATTTCTTTGTCAGTGGTCAAATGTACAAAATCAGAAGGGGACCAAATGCTTTTTTCCCCCCTCACTGTACATATGTAAGAGTTTTAGATGCCCGTATGAATGAGCCCTTACACAGCTTAAAATGGGTTTTATAAACAGAATAATTTGCAGAAAATCTAACAAAATACACTTTTTCTTTACCTCTCTCTATGGAGTAAAATGGCCGTTGGAGAAATGCTGAGGTCTGCGGTCTGTATTAACTCTTTTGACTTGAACTTCCAAAACTTGATCAGTTGGTCACTGCCAGCTGTGATTGTCATCTGGTTTAAGCCATCTACAGCCACTCCCCTGACTGAGCCATCATGGGCTAAAGGCAAGACACAAAAATTTATGAAATGAACTACACACAAAGAAGCCAGCCGGGTATCAATCATGCATAGGCCAATTCCGAAGCAAACATTCACATGAAACACATGACAAGTGCATTTTTATTTTGACTAAAAATCCAGAATTACTTACTGGTAATCTTACTTCCATGATATTCAACAGAGAAACTGCTCCTCCCACTCAACTGGGACAGTAAACACCAAGAATAATAAAAGTCCCACTCTACTCTCACCACCTCAGTGCTTGAATAGACCCTACTCACGGTATTGGGAGGGAAACTTGGCTGTCACGGAGAAGACTTTGAAACAAGACTACCAGTAACAGTAAGCCTGGATTTCCCCCTCCTTCTCCATGATGGCCAAATGAGATGTAGTGATAAATCTGTCAGGGTGAGACCACAGCCAATATCACCTTGTGTCCATAGGACAGGTCCAGGTTCACCATCTGTTCCAAACATTACTGCTTAATGAAAGTATTTTTACAGCCTTTGTTCCCTGGGGAAACGCAACAAATGAGTCGGAATGTAACTCTCTACATCTACTAAAATAAAAGATTTAATGAAAACAATTATGGTGCTTATATATAGAGCAATTGTTAAAATCTTGATTCATAATTCCAATAATACAAAAAGTGTGTTAATGCGTCCTGATGAAGCTATATCTTGGCTAAACGCATTGACACATGAGAACTCTTTGTACCATTGGAATTATAAAGCAAGATTTTAACAATTGCTCCATATATAAAGTTAATCCGAGTTAAAAAAAAATATGTATAATAAAATGTATGATTTTATATAAGACTCCATGTTTTGGCCTATATAGTCTGACTTTTCTCTAGTTTTTGGTTCAACAGCTTAAGACTGAACACGTGCCTAGAAAAATTAAAAAAGTATGAACAGAAAACCAGGTAGTGACCATACAGAGCTGGGTGACAGATGCTCGGTGACAAAAGGCCCAGGATGCCTCAAAAGTTCTGGTTGGGTGTGTAATAGTGTAGGAGGAGGGGTGTGTTTCAGAGAATAAGCAATCGTAATAAAATTCCCTATCCACCTAGTAATGGTGAATTTTTGAAGCATGATGCCCTTTGTCAGGTCCAGAGGAAAGAACAATTGGACAAATTGTTTAATGGAAGAAGTAACTTTTGGACACACCCTAATGGTTCTGACAATGTCCAGGCAATGCAGAGACTTCCTTTGGATGCTTAGGAGCAGGGTACAAAAGGATGGTAGAACAATTGCCTATAGGAACAGGCTTTGGAAGAATGGATGGTCTAGAGCAGGGGTAGGCAACCTTTAAGAGGTGGCAATCTACTTTACCAAACATGGAGGCGATCAAAGATTACCAGGTGCGCCTTATTTATTTATAGAAAAAAAATTACTAGCAAGTCCCCAATAATATGTGAAGACCTACAATTCCTTCCAGGGCCATGAACCAAAGCATTGTGACCACAGTGTGTATAGAGAAAGATCACCGCTCCAGGTGAGTGTGATAGGCAATTACTATCTTACCAGGAACCACGGGTGCTGGCAATGCTTTTGATGCAGAGAGAAAAATGGAACATATGGACAGTCGCACTCCAAAAAAAAACGTTGAGGTTGCCTTTATTGGGTAAAAAACATGGAGCACTACAGGTCACAGCAAATAGTGGGGTACAGCTGACAAATGTCACACTACGGTCTAGTGCTTAGCCATGACTAAGCACTAGACCGTAGTGTGAAACGCGACGGTTGTACCCCACTATTTGCTGTGACCTGTGACCCAATAAAGGCAACCTCAAAGTTTTTTTTGGTGTACGGCTGTCCATATGTTCCATTTGTCTCTCTGGACCACAGTGTGTATACACCCCCGGGGCGCTGCCTCTGCAGCTTAAGGGGGGAATGGTTGGGAAGTGGTAAACATGTGATTCAGCTGAGGGGTTTTACTGCCTCCCAACCACTATTGTTAACAAGCCCTAAGGCACAGACCACTTTACAAAGTACCACAAAAATTTCACTCCTTACTCATATTCCTCACAATAGAGATTTCCCCTAACTTCCATTATCCAACCAGCTTTGCAACACAGAACACTCAAATTTTGATACTGTTGGAACGTACAAAAGCAGTCTGACAAAAGCAACAACCTAGGCCCAATGCACAGAGCTAAAAGGCTACTAGTAACCCAATGTCTGCCTGATTGGCCAACACTTGAAGCTCATGAGGCCGCGTCCCAATCCTGAAGGGGGAGCAGTTAATGACCAAGGGAAGGATGCATAATTCAACCTAATGCCCAAGGTCAGCAAGAGAACCATTATTGCCAGAGAGTAATGACTCCATAGAGGTGGAAAAACTCCCCATTTTTTGTTAATGATGAAGACCGTAGTATCTCATTGGTGTCCAGAGTAGTCCGAACGATGAGGCTCGTCAATGGCGGGATCTCACCAAGTAGGGGGAACCACCTGTTCTGGAAAACCAGAGGGCAAATCGGGGAGAATGAATCTTCCAGTAGAGAAGCCCCCTAGACACAAGGAGCAGAGTTTTTACCATGTGCCTAAGAGTGTGGCTGTGTACACACACCAGGGTCTTCCTGGTTCATATAAGCAGACCTGCTAGACTGCACAGGAATGACAACCACAATGGCATAGACAATAGCTGATATAGGTTGGGAAAAATGGGTGGAAGTCTCTAGAAGGAGGACCAGCATGTTCCAGGGAAGAGGAAACTCTGCGACAGAGAGAAGTGGCCCAAATGGGGACAAGCTTTAGAACCCATGCTGAAGGGTCTGAAGCAAAGGTTCCAGGGGTGAGGGGAATCCAATAGAGCGGTGTAAGTGCACAAATCAGTGTGTTAGCACAAAGAATAGAAGGCACAACTGGGAAGAGAGATTGGGGGGGGTGGGGGGGCAAGGAATCAGTTTTAGGTCCCAATGGGGGAGCTCAATTAACCTAAATGCCTGAGGAGCAAAGCTATCCATGGACTTGGAAGGAATCACAAAGTTCCCCACTCCTAGAAATGGGGGTCCGCCCCCACGCAGTTTTGTTAGCGACGTAATTTTTTTTATTTTTTTTTACTAGGGGCACCTACTGCAGAAGTTCATGAAGGAGAAAAGTGAGGCTCAGCTGACCTCTTCCTGGAGCTCCAGTGTCGAGGTAGGAACTTGTTCTGGCCTCCCATCATTTTCATAAAGTAGTATTAAGGGTAGATTTGAAGAGATTGTGTCCCTCCAAGGCTAGGTGAGCCAGATGCCGTTTAGAAGAGGCATCATCATTCCTGTCCCTTAACCAAAGTGCTGTGCGAAGTTTAGATGCCTGTAACAAGCCATTACAACTAAAAAATTGTAAGGCTTCAGGCATCCCTGGGATAGAGAGATCCCATTTGAAGGATGCAACCCATTCATCTGTAGTTTGATGAAGGTCACGACCAATACAGGAAGGAGTGCTGAGCTTCTTAAAAGGAAGCAGACTTAAGAACAAACATTACCAAGTCTTGGATGGGGGGGCAGTATTAGTTTTCTGTCACCTGATGATCCTGCCAGCAAGTCTGATATTTTTCAACAGAACAAGCTGCCTGAGAAAGTTGCAGTAAGGGGGTTGAGACAAACACATTAACAGACACAATGGTCAGCTTTGATGTATTTGTTTATTCCAATGGTTTAAAGAGCATTAGCTGACATTTGGCTTCAACTTGTTAGCGAATCTAAAATTTGCTAATGCATCCAACACCATCCTCTTCATAAACTGACAATGCTGCTGTTTAAAAAGGTATTTTTGCTGGTCTTCCATCTAGAGTGTAGACACCCCAAGTTCACACTTGCCAAAAAGCCGACAGTGTTACGAACCATCGGGCCTATAGCATTAACATGCGTTGACGCCTTTAAGTCACGTTTAAAAAACGCATCCCAGACCCTCTCCAAGTGATATTTGATTAAAGCTTGTGAAGTGCGACGTAAGAGCTACAGGCACGTTACTATAGACTTGAATGGAAGGAGATGACAATTTCAAATCCTCTAAGACTCGACGAGTAGCATAAATTTATTTCGCACGACACTAAAGGGATACAAGCGACACATGTATTTCAAGTATGAATAGCTCTGCCATCTTCTACATTTTGGAACAAATTGGCATTGCCTATAACTGACTTTTCACCGTCACTTAGGCCCCTTTCACACTGGGGCGGTTTGCAGGCGCTATTTAGCTAAAAATAGCGCCTGCAAACCGAGCCTAAACAGCGGCTCCTTTCTCTCCAATGTGAAAGCCCTGAGGGCTTTCACACTGGAGCGGTGCGCTAGCAGGACGGTAAAAAAAGTCCTGCTAGCCGCATCTTTGGAGCGGTGAGAGGAGCGGTGTGTTTACCGCTCCTTCCCATTGAAATGCATGGGATACCGCGGTAATACCGCCCGCAAACCGCGGCTGTAGCCGCGGTTTGCGGGTGGTATTAACCCTTTATTGGCCGCTAGCGGGGGTTAAAACCGCACCGCTAGCGGCCGAATAGCTCAACAATCCCGACGTTATAGCGCCGCTAAAAATAGCGGCGCTATACCGCCACCACAGCCCCAGTGTGAAACCAGCCTTAAGGTAAAACACAAAACAATCAAATACTTGCCTGTGTCTTTTCCATAGTGGCCTCTGTGAATTCCAGACTGAATATTATACACATCTACATTGCCATTTGACAGGCCAATCACCACAAAATTGCCACAACTTGTTAACTCTACAGCCTGAAAGAGAAACAGACAGATTTAATAATTACTGTACACCCTGGTACATGATAGATTAGCTCTCCAGATGCATTCTGCATCTACAGCAATGGGCCATGTAACCTGTTCATTTGCCCCAACAACCACACAAAACAGTGCTAACCCTTACCTGACAGGGCACATTTTAACACTACTATTTTGCAAAAGACCGTTTGTTACATTTACATCCTCAAATGGTTTTAAAACAATTGCCAGGGATTGGCTCACTGCCATTATCTAACCACTATATGTTTGTTGTCCGGGGTCACTGGCTTTGGGCATGCTTTGGGACTTAAAGCGTTTGTTACCACAACACTTCATATTCCTGATATGTGCTTGCTGTACCATGTACTTGTATGAGAAAGTATCCTCTTCTTTGTATTTTCTTCCTTTGTGTGAAGTCCCTGGTGTACCTGTCAGTCCCTCTGCTTCCCTATTACAAACTGACCACACTAAGCAGGAAAACACACCATCGTCAGTTCTCTAGCTGTGCTGGGAAGTCAGCAGGTTCTCCTCCAATTATCAGACTTGTCCGGACACGCCCACACTGCACAGCCATTCAGGCGACATTCGGCCCATATGTATGATAGCTGGTCCAACAGAAGTCGGCCATTCAGCCTGCTTCTGTCAGACAAGCATGCTGGAAAAGAGGCAGCTGACCGCCTCCAGATCAGCACTCCAGCACTTAGCCAAAAGTTACACTGCCAGACCCCTTTCACACTGAGCCGCCCATAGCGTTGGAGGTAAAACGCCGCCATTTTTACCACCGTCCCTATGAGTGGATTTGCGGCGCATTTTGGCCGCTAGCGGGGCGGTTTTAACCCCCGCTAGCAGCCGAGAAAGGGTTAAAACCGTCCGCAATGCGCTGCTGAAGCCGCGCTGTCCCATTGATTTCAATGGGCAGGAGCGGTAAACACACCGGTCCAAAGATACATCTAGCAGGACTTTTTTTTTACCGTCCTGCTAGCGCAACGCTCCAGTGTGTAAGCCTTCGGGTTTTCACACTGGAGACAATGGAGCAACTGTTTGAGGGCGGATTGCAGGTGCTCTTTTTAACGCTATAGCACCTGTGTGAAAGGGGTCTAAAACCTAACTCTGGGAAACGTAATTATGCCTTGCAATGGAGCAAAGACTAACTGCTTGTTTTGTCTTTGGTCTAGGAAGGAGAAGTGCTTTCACTTACTTGATCCTCCAGTGGTGGTCTGTACCTAGGCGTACACATGCCCAATGCAGGGCTAAGGACCCTGCATTGGTTTCGATGAGGTCAGGGCTTCAGACCCCAGGAGCATGGGGGAGAAGGCACTGTGGGGACTGGTCCTTCAGCATAAGGGGTGGAGTAAGTAGACCTTTTGTCCCCTAGACCTAAACGAGTGGTTGTAAAGGCATACGTTTTATTTTTTATTTTTTTATTATCGTAATGCATTTTTAGCATTAGGACAAAAGAAACCTTCCGTGATCAGCTGCCCTCCCCCATCTCGATCCAGCAATGTGCCCGAGAGCAGAAATGCTACTCTCGATCATTTCACAGGATTCAGAGGCAGCAGAGGGAGCTATTTGCTCCTGCTGCTGTCAATCAAATCCTGTAAGGTGGGAGCGGGGGCGAGCCTCACTGTGTCTATAGACACACGCAGCCTGGCTCAGGTTCGAGCCCTTAAAAGTGGCCTTTCTAGCAAATGTCTTGTTATGGGGACACTCAGAAGGGAAAAGGAGCCGAGAGCAGTGGCGAGGGACCCCAGAAGGGGTTTGGGGCCACTATGTGCAATACCATTTAACAGAGAAGGTAATAGGTTTATTTTTTTAAATATAAAAATAAAATAAAAAATGGTATAACTTTACAATCACTGTTAACCCTTGCAGTGCGGGCACAGCACCACCATGAAAGGATTTTAATCATTTACAAGTTTCTCAGTGTTAGGCTTTAAAAGCAAAATTGTACACACTGCCATCAACACATTATACAGTGCAGAACACACCACTTCTAAACATTCATTTTGGCATGACTAAGGCTTTGGAGTTCTTTAACTCTGACTAGAGGTGTCCATACTCACTGTTGCATATACGTCACGTGGTTTGGTATCCTTGAGATCAGGAGGTGTTAGCTTGTATGCTCCCATAGTAGACCTTATATAATTCCAAGTGGTACACCTTAGCGAATTCTGATGACATGCAATTATACCATCCCAGTCATTCTGTCGTGCCGTCTCTAAAACATAGAACAGCAGTCCATCATATATTGTCTGTTAACAAAATGACAATCATAACTTTTCCTAATTAGAGCATGTACAATTTAATAGGGCTTACAAATAAATGCCTTTCTACTTAGAAATTGAGAAATCCAGCCACAAATTGAAAATGGTCACAAATTCCCAGCCATCTAAAAATATAAACCTACGTATTTAATATATGCGAATATACACATTTTGTTAGCCAAGACCAACGCTTTAGCCCTTACTAATGTGCAACATAACTCTCAACCTGTGCAAAGCCATAACGATGCTGAATAACAGCCAGTGCAAAAGTTGCCTTTTATGACAGTGATAATGTTGCAAACTTTTTAAAACAGAAATGTAATATTAAACTGGAAAAGCTTTCAAAATAAATTCCTCCCTGTATCAGGAAGTCCAGCATACAAAAGAGTGGTCTGAATGCAGACTGTGGTTGAAAAAATGTATTAGAAAAACAAAAAGGAGAAAAGAACCACATGTGACATGTCAGACCCCTTCTTTACTTTAGCTATCTATATAACAAAATAGTCAGTTACAGAAAAACGACAAGTTCTGATACATATGTTATGACAAATTACTTACAAAAGTTTTTTTTGCAAAGCAGTCAGTCAGTATAATTCACTCCGACATTTCTCCGATTCAAGCTATTTTTTGTTGTTGCATACATAGTTGGTGAGGTTGAAAAAAAGACACAAGTCCATCAAGTCCAAACCGAGTGTGTGCTTTTATGTCAGTATTACATGGTATATCCCTTTATGTTGTGGTCGTTTAGGTGCCTATCCAATATTATTATTATTATTTTTTTTAATTATTGATGTTCCCTGCTGAAACCGCTGCCTATGCAAGAGAAATCCACATCCTTACCGCTCCTACAGTAAAGAACACTCTCCACAGTTTAAAGGTTAAACCTATTTTCTTCCAATTTTAGTGAATGGCCGCGTGTCTTTTTAAATTTCCTTTTCGTGGAAGAGTTTTATCCCTATTGTGGGGTCACCAGTACGGTATTTGTACATT
Organism: Rana muscosa; assembly: GCA_029206835.1. Taxonomy (NCBI): domain Eukaryota; kingdom Metazoa; phylum Chordata; class Amphibia; order Anura; family Ranidae; genus Rana; species Rana muscosa. The sequence continues at coordinate 1,029,583,638 of CM055116.1, forward strand.
AAAATCATATCCCCTCTCAAGCGTCTCTTCTCCAGAGAGAATAAGTTCAGTGTTTGCAGTCTTTACCCATAGCGGAGATTCTCCAGTCCCTTAATTAGCTTTGTTGCCCTTTTCTGGACCCTCTCCAGTTCTAGCACATCCTTCCTGAGGACTGGTGCACAGAACTGGACAACATACTCCAGGTGCAGCCGGACCAGAGTCTTGTAGAGTGGGAGAATTATCGATTTATCTCTGGAGTGAATACCCTTTTTAATGCATGCAAATATTCTGTTGGCTTTGCATGCCATTGCTGAGCCCTGTCATCCACTAGGACCCCCGGGTCCTTTTCCATCCTAGATTCCCCCAGAGGTTCACCTCATAGTGAGTAGATTGCATTCCTATTTTTGCCACCGATATGCATTATTTTAAAATTTTCTACATTAACCACTTAAGGACCCCCTCCAGTAGATATACGTCGTCAGAATGGCACTTAAAGGCACATCAACGTACCTGTACGTCGCCTTTAACTGCCCGAAGTGGGGGTCGCGCCCCGCTACCTTCCCCGTGAGTCGGACTGCGGGTCCCGCGGACTCGATCGCCGCAGGGATTCCCGCGATCGTCTCACGGAGGGATGGAGCGGGAGATGTTAGTGTAAAACACAACATCTACCAGCTCGCCTACTGACACTGTCACCGATTTCCGCTTTGTGTAACCAGAGTGGAGATCAGTGATGTGTCACTCGTAGCCACGCCCCCCCAACAGTAGTAATCACTCCCTTAGGCACACTTAACCCCTTCAGCGCCCCTAGTGGTTAACCCTTTCACTGCCTGTGTCATTTTTACAGTAACCAGTGCATTTTTTATAGCACTGATCGCTGTAAAAATGACAATGGTCCCAAAAGTGTCCGCCATAATGTCGCAGTCACGAAAAAATATCACTGATCGCCGCCATTACTAGTAAAAAAAAAAAAAAAAAAAAAAAGCCATATATAAACTATCCCCCATTTTGTAAACACTATAACTTTTGCGCAAAACAATCAAACGCCGATTGATTTTTTTTTATCGAAAATATGTAGAAGAATACGTATCGGCCTAAACTGAGGAAAAAAATATTTTTAGATATTTTTGGGGGGATATTATAGCAAAAAGTTAAAAATATTGCATTTTTTTCAAAATTGTCGCTCTATTTTTGTTTATAGTGCAAAAAATTAAAACCGCAGAGGTGATCAAATACCACCAAAAGAAAGCTCTATTTGTGGGGGAAAAAAAAGGACGTCCATTTTGTTTGGGAGCCACGTTGCACAATTGTCAGTTAAAGCGACGCAGTGCCGAATCGCAAAAAGGGGCCTGGTCATTAACTAGCCAAAATGGTCTGGGGCTTAAGTGGTTAAACCTCATTTGCCATGTAGTTGCCCACCCCATTAATTTGTTCAGACCTTTTTGCAAGGTTTCCACCTCCTGCGGAGAAATTATTGCCCTGCTTTGCTTAGTATCATCTGCAAATACTAAGATTGAGCCGTTTATCCCATCCTCCAGGTAGTTTATGAATAAATGAAATAGGATTGGTCCCAGGACAGAACCCTGGGGGGCCCCACTTTCCACACCGAACCATTCCGAGTACCCCCCATTTATCACTATCCTCTGAACCCACCCCTGTAGCCAGTTTTCAATCCATGAACTCACCCTTTGGTCCATGCCAACGGACCTTACTTTGTACAGTAAAAATGTATGGGGAACTGTGTCAAATGTCTTTGCAAAATCCAGATACACCACGTCTACGGGCCTTCCTTTATCTAGATGGCAGCGCACTTCCTCATAGAAAGTTAAGATTGGTTTGGCAAGAACAATTCTTCATGAATCCATGCTGATTACTGCCATTGATACCGTTTTCATTACTAAAATCTTGTATATAGCCCCTTATCATCCTCTCTAAAAGCTTGCAAACTATTGACGTTAGGCTAACTGGTCTGTAATTCCCAGGGATATCTCTTGGTCCTTTTCTAAATATTGGATGCTACATTGGCTTTTCTTCAATCTGCTGGTACCATACTAGTCAGTAGACCGTTCGTAAAAATTAGGAACAATGGTCTGGCAATTACTTGACCGAGTTCCTTAAGGACCCTCGGGTGCAAGCCATCTGGTCCCGGTGACTTGTTACGTTTTTCCAAGTCCATTCCTAATTTTATCCTCTGTTGGCTATGAGGGTGCTTCCTGTGACGTGTCATGAGGATAAACATTGCAGTTTGGTCACTGAAGCCCCCCCCCCCCCCGTTTCCCTCGTGAAGACTGAGAAGAATAAAAATTCAATACCTTCATCATCTCTCTATCCTTAGTAACCAGATTCCCTTCATCATTCTTTATAGGGGCCAATATGGTCTGACTTCCCTCTTTTACTATTTATATACTTAAAGAATTTCTTGGGAGTTTTTTTACTCTCCTCCGCTATGTGCCTTTCGTGTTCTATCTTGGCTACCCTAATCGTACCCTTAAATTTCTTGTTGCCTTCTTTGTAAAGTTGGAATGCTGGTATTTTTTGAAGGCCTTCTCCTTTGCTTTCATATGCATTTTTAAGTTGGAGTTAAGCCACCCAGGACTTTTATTAGCTCTTTTAAATATATTTCCCCTTGGGGTGCACTGGCTAATACCCTTATTTAATATGCTCTTAAAGCACACCCATTTTTTCTCAATGTTATTTGTTCCTAGGATTTTATCCCATATAATATCTTCTTGCCAGGAGCATAGTTTATGGAAGTTGGCTCTCTTGAAATTCAGTGTCTTTGTATTCCCCTTATGTTTCCTATTTGTGTGATTTATACTGCAACAAATTGACCTGTGGTCGCCGTTTCCTAAATTGTCCCCTATTTCCACATCCGTGATCAGGTCTCTATTGTCAGTAATCAGTAGGTCTAGTAATGCATTGTTCCTTGTTGGTGCAATTACCATCTCACCCATGAAATTGTCCTGCAAGACATTTAGGAAATGGCGAGCCTTAGCCGAATGCGTGGTTCCATTCGCACAGTCTATGTCTGGATAATTAAAATCCCCCATTATAAATACGCTTCCCATGCTTCCCGCCATTCCACACTGTTATAGGAGGTCCGCCACTCCCTCTGGTTAGGGGGCCTACCTTCCCTTGCATATGTTGTATGCGATTGTAAATCACAGAGGGACTTTTAGTACTTAAAGCTGTACACACTCAAGAGGTCCACTGCCCAAATCCATGCTGCCATGGTCGTCCTAAAAAAATAGAAGTCTATCTAGTGTCTGGAGTCTGCCCAACTCCCAAGACTCAGCTGTGTTTGCTGCATCTTTCTTAAATCAATCTCCTTCAAGGCACTGTAATTCAGCCCCATGTTCAAGGGGATGCAAAGGCCAGCTGTACTGGTGAAATGTTCCCCTCTCCCCCCTCTTTTCTCTTCTCCGGTGGACACCAGGAGACTGGATGCAGCAAAGGACTTTACAACATATAAAAGCAACTTTGACATCGGTGCTGGAGTGCACCATGGATGATCATTATGCTACAATTCTAGCATGGCCATGATCCATTATACATCATGGGGAAACCTGTGTAAGAACACAGTATACTTAAGGAGCTCAATGTAGAAGGAACACAGTGAATGAAGCTTAGTGCCCAGAGCAGAACAGCAGGCTCTTGTCACAGACTCGGACAGTAAGCTGCAGGACTTTTAACCACTTAACGACCGCCCACTGTAAATATACGTCAGCAGAATGGCACCGACAGGCAGAATCACGTACATATACGTGATTGCCTTTGTATAGTTGGGGGGTCCGATCGGACCCCCCTTCTTTACAGTGGGTGGTCGTTTTACCTTCGGGAGCGATCCGGCATGAGGGGACGGCCGTTCGATTCCGGCCACCCCCTCTCGATCGCTCCCGGCGAATGAGAGAGCTTCCCCTGCCTGCCAGGAAGGAGGAAGTGATGTCATCTCTCCTGGGGCGCTCACATATACCGAGCGCCGTACAGGAGAAGATGCAGGTTAGTACACAAAACAGCACACTGACACCAGGACACATAGGCACATAAATCGCCCCCGCAGATCACCCCCCAGTCACAGTGTCACTGATTGCAGTGACCATTTATTTAGTGATCACTGCAATCAGTGACATTTGTGACTGTAAAAGTGTCACTACATTTAGTTTTAGGTCCAGTGTAGCCCCCTAACCCCCCCTAATAAAGGTTTAACCCCCTGATCACCCCCCAGATAACCCTTTCACCCCCTAGCACCGCCGTCACTAAGCAATCATTTTTCTGATCGATGTCTTAGCGTCGGTGATGCTGATCGGTAGCCAGTAATTTTTTTTAGGTTCGCCGCAGGTTTTTATAGCGTCGGGTACCCCCATATATTACCTAATGAAGGTTTAACCCCCTTGATCGCCCCCCAGGTAACCCTTTCACCCCCTATCACCACTGTCACTAAGTTATAATTTTTCTGATCGATGTCTTAGCGTCGGCGATGCTGATCGGTAGGCAGTAATTTTTTTTAGGTTCGCCGCAGGTTTTTATAGCGTCGGGTACCCCCATATATTACCTAATAAAGGTTTAACCCCCTTGATCACCCCCCAGGTAACCCTTTCACCCCCTATCACCGCCGTCGCTATGCGATCATTTTTCTGATCGATGTCTTAGCGCCGGTGGTGCTGATCGGTAGCCAGTAATTTTTTTTAGGTTCGCCGCAGGTTTTTATAGCGTCGGGTACCCCCATATATTACCTAATAAAGGTTTAACCCCCTTGATCGCTCCCCCCAGGTAAACCTTTCACCCCCTATCACCACTGTCACTAAGCGATAATTTTTCTGATCGATGTCTTAGCGTCGGCGATGCTGATCGGTAGCCAGTAATTTTTTTTAGGTTCGCCGCAGGTTTTTATAGCGTCAGGTACCCCCATATATTATCTAATAAAGGTTTAACCCCCTGATCGACCCCCAGGTAACCCTTTCACCCCCTATCACGACTGTCGCTAAGCAATCGTTTTTATGATCGTTGTCTTAGTGTCGGTGATGCCGATAGGTAGCCAGAATTTTTTTTTTAGGTTCGCCGTCAGGTTTTTATATAGCGTCAGGTACCCCCATATATTACCTAATAAAGGTTTTAACCCCCTAATTGCCCCTAGTTAACCCTTTCACCAGTGATCATCATATAAGTGTTACGGGTGACGCTGGTTAGTTAGTTTGCTTTTTATAGTGTCAGGGCACCCGCCGTATATAACCCAATAAAGGTTTAACCCCCTGATCGCCCGGCGGGTGATATCAGTTAGGTTTTAGCGTCAGAGAGGGTCTGCGTCACACCTCAGGCAGCGTCAGGTTAGTGCCAGTAGCGCTAACACCCACACGTGAAGCATACACCCCCCTTAGTGGTATAGTATCTGATCAGCTCAATATCTGATCAGATCTATACTAGCGTCCCCAGCAGTTTAGGGTTCCCAAAAACGCAGTGTTAGCGGGATCAGCCCAGATACCTGCTAGCACCTGTGTTTTGCCCCTCCGTCCAGCCCAGGCCACGAAGTGCAGTATCGATCGATCACTGTCACTTGCAAAACACAACACACATAACTGCAGCGTTCGCAGAGACAGGCCTGATCCCTGCGACTCCAGTGCTGTAGGAGGTGATTTCACCACCACAGTTAAAAAAAAAAAAAAAAAGCATATATGCCGAAGCATTGGGGCAGCAGGGGCGGAGGAGCGATTTTGCTCCTAATGCCGCGTATATACGGTCGAAATTCCGACGGAGGCTTGCCCGTGGAAAAGTCTGACCATGTGTACGCGGCATAACTTTTGCGAGAAGATGCCCCCATGCTTCGGCATATATAAATGGTGCATGTATGCCCATCATTAGAAGTGGTTGGATGAAGGGCGGTATTCTAATGGTGGGCATACCCACCGATCAATCTTTTTTTTTCGTTCAGCCAACAGGCTGCATGAAAAAAAAGATTACAATACATGTCCAACAAGGACCAGCAACGTACTGGTATGTTGCTGGACTTTGAATGTTTATACCAGAATGATGCCTGCGGGTTTAGGTATCATCTTGGTATCATTCTTTTCAGCCAGCGGCCGGCTTTCATGTAAAAGCAATCCTAGTGGCTAATTAGCCTCTGGACTGCTTTTACAAGCAGTGGGAGGGAATGTCCCCCCCCCCGGATATAAAAAGCGCCATTGGGAAATTGGGAAAGCATTTTATCACACCGATCTTGGTGTGGTCAGATGCTTTGAGGGCAGAGGAAAGATCTAGGGTCGAATAGACCCAAGTTTTTAAAAAAAAAAAAGAGTACCTGTCATTACCTATTGCTATCATAGGGGATATTTACATTCCCTGAGATAACAATAAAAGTGATAAAAATAAATAAATATGGAAGCAACAGTTTAAAAATAAAATAAAAAAGCAAAATTAATAAAAAAAAAAAGCACCCCTGTCCTGCCCTGCTCTTGCCCAATGGCGAACGCAAGCGTCGGTCTGGCGTCATATGTAAACAGCAATTGCACCATGCATGTGAGGTATCACCGCGAAGGTCAGATCGAGGGCAGTAATTTTAGCAGTAGACCTCCTCTGTAAATCTAACGGGGTAACCTGTAAATGCTTTTAAAGGCTTTTAAAAATGTATGTAGTTTGTCGCCAATGCGCGTTTGTGCGAAATTTTAAAGCATGTCGTGTTTGGTATCTATGTACTCGGCCTAAGATCATCTTTTTTATTTCATCAAACATTTGGGCAATATAGTGTGTTTTAGTGCATTAAAATTAAAAAAAAGTGTATTTTTTCCCCAAAAAATGCGTTTGAAAAATCGCTGCGCAAATACTGTGTAGAAAAAAAAAATGCAACACCCACCATTTTATTCTGTAGGGCCTTTGCTTTAAAAATATATATAATGTTTGGGGGTTCAACATAATTTTCTTGCAAAAAAAAATATGTTTTCATGTAAACAAAAAGTGTCAAAAAGGGCTTTGTCTTCAAGTGGTTAGAAGAGTGGATGTAAGCTTCCTAATGTTGTGTATAAAATGCCAGAACAGTTTAAAACCCCCCCAAATGACCCCATTTTGGAAAGTAGACACCCCAAGCTATATACTGAGAGGCATGTCGAGTCCATGGAATATTTTATATGTTGACACAAGTTGCGGAAAAAATAAATTTTTTTTTTTTTTTTTGCACAAAGTTGTCACTAAATGATATATTGCTCAAACATGCCATGGGCATATGTGGAATTACACCCCAAAATACATTCTGTTGCTTGTCCTGAGTACGGGGATACCACATGTGTGAGACTTTTTGGGAGCCTAGCCACGTACGGGACCCCAAAAACCAAGCACCCCCTTCAGGCTTTCTAAGGGTGTCAATTTTTGATTTCACTTCTCACTGCCTATCACAGTTTCGGAGGCCATGGAATGCCCAGATGGCACAAAACCCCCCCAAATGACCCCATTTTGGAAAGTAGACACCCCAAGCTATTTGCTGAGAGGTATTGTGAGTATTTTGCAGATCTCGCTTTTTGACACAAAGTTTTGAAAATTGAAAAAAAAAAAAAGAAAAAAAAAATGTTCTTTCTTCATTTTCAAAAACAAATGAGAGCTGTAAAATACTCACCATGCCTCTCAGCAAACAGCTTGGGGTGTCTACTTTCCAAAATGGGGTCATTTGGGGGGGTTTTGTGCTATTTTGGCATTTTATGGCCTTCAAAACTGTGATAGGTAGTGAGGAGTGAAATCAAAAATTTGCGCCCTTAGAAATCCTGGAGGCGGTGCTTGGTTTCCGGGGTCCCGTACGTGGCTAGGCTCCTAAAAAGTCCCACACATGTGGTATCCCCGTACTCAGGAGAAGCAGCAGAATGTATTTTGGGGTGCAATTCCACATATAACCATGGCATGTGTGAGCAATATATCATTTAGTGACAACTTTTTGTAATTTTTTTTTTTTTTGTCATTATTAAATCACTTGGGACAAAAAAAAAAATATTCAATGGGCTCAACATGCCTCTCAGCAATTTCCTTGGGGTGTCTACTTTCTAAAATGGGGTCATTTGGGGGGGGTTTTGTACTGCCCTGCCATTTTAGCACCTCAAGAAATGAGATAGGCAGTCATAAATTAAAAGCTGTGTAAATTCCAGAAAATGTACCCTAGTTTGTAAACGCTATAACTTTTGCGCAAACCGATAAATATACGCTTATTGACATTTTTTTTACTAAAGACATGTGGCTGAATACATTTTGGCCTAAATGTATGACTAAAATTGAGTTTATTCGATTTTTCTTATAACAAAAAGTAGAAAAATAGGATTTTTTACTCACCGTAAAATCCTTTTCTCTGAGTCCATGGACCGACACAGCTTCTCTATTGACAAAGTGGGTATCATCCGCTAATTAGGAGTGACTAGGCAGAAAAACTTGTAAAAAGTGTTGCATCACACCTTCTACAGTACCGCCCAGGGGGCGGACCCTCTGGGTATACCCTCTCAGTCTGCACATCGCAGATCAGTTCGTCAAAAAGCAGTACAAACTTAAAAGGAGGGGTGGGTGCTGTGTCGGTCCATGGACTCAGAGAAAAGGATTTTACGGTGAGTAAAAAATCCTATTTACTCTTTCGTCCATGGACCGACACAGCTTCTCTATTGACAAAGTGGGACGTCCCAAAGCAGTGTCAGAGAAAAAACGAGGGGTGGTAACAGCATAAAAACAAACTTCACCCCAAAACACAAAACAGCACTCCTCCAACGGAGGAGTTGCAACTCTAAACAGCCGCCTGCAAAACCTTGCGGCCGAAAGAGGCATCCGAAGATGCACCTAGAATTTTGTTAAAGTGTGAGCGGACGACCAAGTCGCCGCTTTACATAGTTGGGAAACAGACGCTTGATGTCGGAAAGCCCAAGAGGCACCTATTGCCCTGGTCGAATGCGCCGTGACAGGAAAGGGGGGCGCCTGAACCTTTAAGGCGTAAGCCTGGATTACTATCTGTCGGATCCACCTAGAGATGGTGGCCGATGAGACTGCTTGGCCCTTCTTGGGACCAGCCACCGAAACAAACTGAGTCTGACGTCCGGAACAGGGAAGTAGCAGATATGTATACTCTCAAAGCTCGGACAACGTCCAAGGAATGCAACGCCGACTCCTTAGGATTCGATGGCTGAGGACACAAGGATGGAAGTACAATGTCTTCGTTGAGATGAAAAGCCGAAACGACTTTCGGAAGAAAGGAAGGCTGCGGCCGCAGCACCACCTTATCCTTGTGGAAAATCAAATAGGGAGCCTTGCAGGACAGGGCTGCCAGCTCAGAGACTCGTCTAACTGACGTAACAGCCACCAAAAAGACCACCTTCTGAGAAAGTGTCAACAGGGGAATCTCTCTAATATTCTCAAACGGTGCCTTCTGAAGCACCGAGAGGACCAGGTTCAAGTCCCACGGAGGTAACGGGGGCCGGACCGGAGGGGCCACATGTCGAACCCCCTGCACAAATGTACTCACGAGAGAGTGAGTCGCCAGGGGTCGCTGAAAAAAGACAGCCAGGGCAGATATCTGTCCCTTAATCGTACTTAGGGCAAGCCTTTGTTCTACCCCATGCTGTAAAAACAGCAGGATTCTGGAAACCAAATAGGTACGTGGATGCCATTTCATTTCCTCACACATGGAGATGTAGGCCCTCCAAGTGCGGTGATAGACCTTCCTAGAGGACGGTTTCCGAGCACTTCTCATAGTAGAGATTACTGAGTCTGACAGGCCCCGATCTCTCAGTACCTGGTTCTCAACAGCCATGCCGTTAAAGCCAATGACTGTAAAGCAGGATGGAATATGTGACCTTGCGATAGCAGGTCCTTCCGTAGTGGTAGGCGCCAGGGGACGTCTGCTACCAGACGTACTAGATCGGCGTACCAAGGACGCTGAGGCCAATCTGGAGCGATTAGGATCATTGGAATTCCCTCTGCCTCCACTCTGCGGAGCAGAAGAGGAAGAAGCCTTAAGGGAGGGAAGGCATAGATTAGCCGATACTGACCCCACGATGCTACCAACGCATCCGTTGCGTCTGCTAATGGGTCTCTTGACCGGGCCACAAACCTCAATACCTTCCGATTGAGTCGGGAAGCCAGAAGATCTACGTCTGGTGTGCCCCATCTTTGGCAGAGGAGTTGGAACACCTCCGGGTGTAAGGACCATTCTCCCTGGTCCAGCATCTGGCGGCTCAGGTAGTCCGCCTGCCAGTTTTCCACACCCGGAATGTACACAGCCGACAGTGCCGGTACGCTCCTCTCTGCCCACTTCAGGATGCGAGCGATCTCCGATGCTGCAGCTGAGCTTCTTGTTCCTCCTTGATGATTGACATATGCCACTGCTGTGGCGTTGTCTGACTGGATCCTGACTGGACGCCCTTGCAGTCTCTGAGACCATTTGAAGAGGCACAGCTTGATCGCCCGGATCTCCAGGACATTGATCGGCAGGAGGGCTTCCTCTGGGGTCCAGCGACCTTGCGCCGACTGGACACCCCAGACTCCCCCCCAACCTGTAAGGCTGGCGTCCGTCGTGATCACTATCCAGTAAACCGGAAGAAATTACTTCCCGGCCATTAGAGCCGGTGCTGTCAGCCACCATACCAGGGATCTCCTGACTAGGTGGCTCACTCGGATTTGATAATCCAGAGATGAAGGGCATCTGTTCCATCTGGACAGAACTTCCTTCTGTAACACTCGAGTGTGGTATTGAGCATATGGGACCGCCTCGAAGGAGGCTACCATGAGGCCCAACACTCGCATGCAAAAACGGAGTGACGACCAATTCCTGGAAGTCAGCTGCCGTACTGCAGCCCGGAGGGTCTGCAACTTCTCCACAGGGAGGAATACCTTTGCCTCTGAGGAATCCAGAATCAACCCCAGGTACACTAGGCGTTGAGTGGGCACCAATACTGACTTTTGCGTGTTTAGTATCCAACCACAGTCTCGAAGAGTCTGACAGGTAATGGACACGCTTACCTCTAATTCTGAGCTTGAAGGGGCCTTCAGCAGAAGGTCGTCCAAGTAACCTGTGATAGCGATACCCCGCTGTCTTAGAAGTGCCAGAATCGGAGCGAGCACCTTGGTGAACGTCCTGGGTGCTGAGGCAAGGCCAAACGGGAGGGCCACAAACTGGTAGTGGTTCTTCCCGATAGCAAATCGCAGAAACCTCTGGTGTCTGGAGTATATGGGGACATGCAGGTATGCGTCCTTGATGTCCAAGGAGGCCAGAAAGTCCCCCGGATGGAGAGCCTTGACTACGGATCGAACCGACTCCATCCGAAATCTTTGTACCTTCACAAAGCAATTGAGGGCTCTGAGATCCAAGATTGGACGAACCCCCTCCTTCTTTGGCACAATGAACAGATTTGAGTAAAAACCCTGACCCCGTTCCTGTTCTGGAACTGGAATAACTACCCCGCGTTCCAGTAGACCCTGGACCGCCCCATACAGGGCCTCCCGACGGGTCGATAGTAGCTGGAGATTGGAGGTGATGAATCTGTCTGGTGGACAAGAGAGAAATTCTATCTTGTAGCCTGAGGAGATTACTTCGCAAACCCACCTGTCGGAGACTAGAGCAGTCCACTGAGTCGCGAATTTGCGAAGACGTCCCCCCACCCGAGAGCTGGGTGGGGGCGGACCTTCATGTGGACGCAGATTTGTCCGCAGGCTTGTTGGGTCTGCGGGACCAAGGACGCTTTTGTCCTTGGGCAGGCGCTTTATCTGCCTGGGGTCTTTTCCCTGTCGCCTTAAGGGGGCGAAAAAAACGCTTACGTGCAGTAAAGGAGGGCCCTTGCCCTTGGCGTGTTCCCTTACCCTTGCTAGTTTGGGGAAGCAAAGTGCTTTTACCTCCTGTGGCATCCTTGATGATGTCATCCAGAGAAGCCCCAAAAAGTCTGTCGCCCTTAAAAGGCAGATCCAATAGGGCTTTCTTGGAAGTCTGGTCCGCAGACCAGCCCTTTAGCCAGATCAGGCGGCGTATTGCTACTGCATAAACCGAAGCTCTTGACAGCAGGGGAATAGTATCCATGTCTGACTCGCAGACAAACTTAAGGCCCTGGACCAACTGGTCGGCCAAAGTTATCTCATTAGGAGGAGCATCTCGCTCCTTTAACCCCTGGAGTAGCAATTTTGCCCATTCAGTAAGTGTCTGAGACACTAGGGCCCCCGCCAATGCCGGGCGTACTGCCGAGCCTACCACTGAGTATAGGTAGCGAGCGAGTGCTTCAGCCTTCTTATCCACAGGGTCCTTGAAAACAGGAGCCCCTTCTACTGGAATAGTGGTGGCTCTATTAAGTCTGGACACCGAAGGGTCCACTATAGGGGGAGAGGTCCATATCTTCAGAAAACTCTCCTCAAAGGGGTACCGTACTGCAAACCTCTTTGGGGCTGTAAAGACCCTCAGTGGGTTCTCCCATTCCTTGTATAAGAGTTTGTCAAAATAAGACACACAAGGGAACACCTTAGCAGTGCGGGCAGGTTTACGAAACCCAAAAGGGGACTGGAGTATCTGCTACTTCTTCAGTCCTTTCCAACTTTAGTGTATCCCGCACTGCAGTAATAAGGTCAGATACCAAAGCCGTCTCGCGTACTGACCTGGACTTTGAGTCCTCCTCACTGTTCGATCGGTCACGGTCTGCAGTCTCTGATGCATCAGAATCTGGGCCATGAGCCGTAGCTGGACCTGGTTCTGCATCAGAAATATCCCCAGAAGATTGCAGGGGACGGGGGCGTTTATTACCCCCTGTATTCCCGTGTGCTGCTTCCACCCTGGCAGCAAACGCCTCTAGGATTGCCGACATAGCGTCCATAGACACCTCAGGGACACCAGCTGCTAAATCTGGTGTTTCAGGGGAGAAGACATCTGGCTCAGATGCCATGCTGACCACACGCTGACACTCACAGGGCTCCAGGCAAGATATCAATAGGCCACCCTCCTGTGCTGCAGAGATGCTGGGTTACCCAGAGGACTCACCACCCTGGATAGGTACTGCTATGCTGCGCCTGTGATGCTGTCCCCTTGCTGCTGTGTCAGTCTGCTTCTTTTATCAGCACTTCCTGTGTGAATTTTCGCGCCAGTGTAATGCACCCTAGAGGCCGGAGGCTCTCGCAAAATGGTTGCCAAAAACGTCTGTATGGAAGATAATGTGGGCTCTAAGAAAATGGCCGCAGACAGAAGATAGAGGTCAGGCAGCCATAGCCCACAAAAAGATGGCCGCCGAACGGCAATATCTGCATACAGGGTGGACAAACCTGGCCGCCGATCACCTGATAGGGGCCAGTGGGTGCGGCCGAACCACAGGAAGATGGCCACCAGGCAGTTACAAGAGGCCAAACTTGGCATGGACCACCTCAAAATGGCCGCCGACAGCATGGAGACACAGAAACACAGGTAAGCAAAAATGACATTTCTTTTAAATGTTAGTTACAGCCAGCCCCGCTCCAGTGGGACCCCCTAGGTGACCCCCAGCACCCAGCAACCTTTAGCTAGAAGCCCAGGGAGGAGGGAAAGGCAGGGAGAGAGGGAAGAAAGGGGCCACAACCACTTACTTGATCTCTCCAGGAATGTCCAGCTAAATCACCCAGCCGAGGCAGGGGAGTTTTACTTACCTATCCTGCATGTATTCTGCTGGAAGACATTCCAAACAGATCATCGTCCGCGCACGGAAGGTGACTGTTGGCCAGGCATGCTGTGATTGGACCCAGAAGGGACGATCATATGTATGCCCTGGAGCATGACGCTCACCGGCCAGGCTGCTGCGACTCGGCCGTAAGGTCAGCCGAAGCTGAGCGGTCCGATGCAGGCCCCGGAGCGTAGGCTCACCGGCCACCCGTGGAGCGACGGGCATGTCGTGGAAAACCCAGCGCGTAGCTAGGGTCGGCACACGCTCGATGGCCGAAACTGGGGAGACTACAAGGATCGAGGATCCAGCCTGTCACCCAGTCGGCAGTTGATCGAAGATCGCAGGAAACAAAAAAAAAAAAAAAAAAAAAAAAATTAGATAGATAGATAGATAGATAGATAGATAGATAGATAGATAGATAGATATCTCTTTTTTCCCCCGGACCAATGGGCCCGAAGGGAGCCATGTCCTACTCCTTGCTAGACAGAAAAAAACTGATCTGCGATGTGCAGACTGAGAGGGTATACCCAGAGGGTCCCCCCCCCTGGGCGGTACTGTAGAAGGTGTGATGCAACACTTTTTACAAGTTTTTCTGCCTAGTCACTCCTAATTAGCGGATGATACCCACTTTGTCAATAGAGAAGCTGTGTCGGTCCATGGACGAAAGAGTAATATCATTTTTTTTTCAAAATTTTCGGTCTTTTTCCGTTTATATCACAAAAAATAAAAATCGCAGAGGCAATCAAATACCATTAAAAGAAAGCTCTATTTGTGGGAAGAAAAGGACGCAAATTTCGTTTGGGTACAACATTGCATGTCCGCACAATTTACAGTTAAAGCAGCGCAGTGCAAAATTCTGAATTCACCTCTGGTCCTTTAGCTACCAAATGGTCCGGGGCTTAAGTGGTTAAGAAGAAACTTTGGCAATGGGGATTTGGGCATTAAATGTATATACTGGAATTCTGATCATGAGTTAAAACATAACATAACAACTTATGCAAATATACAGTGAGAAACGGATTACATATAATCTAGTCTTATACTGACTATATGTTCTGTAAAAAAACATCATCATTTGTATACATATCTAAAGTCCTTCCGACTAATCGTAAACAGTCATACAGTATTTTTGGATGTGGTAGTGTTTTAAGGAAGAATATTTAGGTAGATTACATACCAGAGGCAAATGATATGACAGGAGGAAGTCTTAAAACAGCTCCACGCGAACCCATCTTTTTAGCTTTGGCTTTATTTATAGAACCTGGTAATACAAAAGAAATGCTGTATGTTTATAAGGATGTAAGGAAGGTTCAAGGGTGAATTAAGATGGCTTTACAGTAATATGGTCTAGTTTAACAGACTATCACATGCAAGTTACATCATCATTTTTGCGGTGCTCTGTATGTAAAGTAAATTTCCAAAGAAAATTGCACGAGTTTTACTTCCAACAACTGCTACCTCCTTTTTGTTTTCGTTCAACTCACGGAGATCAACGGGGAAAAAAAATAAAAAAAATAAAAAATCGGACAGCTCAGGAGGAGCCGCTGAACAGTACGGTGTTAGTACAGCGATCTCCCCTGGTGTGCTATTATGTTCCGCCAGAACACTTTAGTAAGCACTCTCAGTCATTGGTCGAGAGCGCTGATCAGCAGACTTTTCGGTCATGCCCTTTTGACAGAAGTCGGCCAACTTCTGTCGAGCTGGCTGCCATACACACAGGCCGAATGTCAGCCAGTTTCTATTGAATCGGCTGATGCTGCCCGACATTAGGCCCATACTATGCTTAACCCTTTGAGTCACAGGCTGAAGATGTGAATTGTTGTCAAAATGCTGAGGCACAGATGACAAAACTGTATATGGAAAACGGATGGTATCAAAGGCCCTTACCCGTTTTCAGGGATAGTTATTCTAGTATGGAAGAGACATGAAAGCGGTCATCCACAGCAAAACAGTCATCCTCTCTGTCCAAATTGTTCCCCTCACTTCCCCTAAATGGCACTTTTCCTTAAAAAAAAACTATTAGAAAAGAAAAAAGTTGTTAACCCCCCCCCCTAGGGAGGACCTGTGCACATACCACTCATTCCAGTGTCCATCAGTGCACAGATTGCTGTGCTGTAGTGTAGGATAGCTAGCCCCACTCGCTTGCTTAGCTATCCATCCAACAACACTGATCAATGGAGACGGATTTCTGACCAACAGCTCAGGAGAAGGAGTGTGTCAGGAAGTGCACACAGAGCTGGCAGCAAGACAGAATATGGATATATTGTGCAGTGTCTTCATCTCTCTTTAGTTTTCACAGACTTGCAGCCTGCTATTCAGGGGAAAGGGGTGAGTGTAAACGGTCTACTTGTGTCGATGAGAATGTGAATAATTGCAGCAGGATAAAAAAAATAAAAAAAAATTTGCTTTCATTTCACAAAAACACAAGCCGACAACAGCACATTAGTGACTCCTACATCTGTCCAAGACAGCCTAGTGTAGTACCTGGCTTGCTCTGCTGTCAGCTTGGGTTTGTGTGAATGAAAGCCCTTATCAAGCTGCAATTAATTCACAATACAAGTTGACAATTTTCATTCTTTTCATTCCCCCGAATGTCAGGCTGAATGTCAAGAGACTGTGTATATTAAAGAGGAGGATATTAAAGTTAATAAAAAAAAAAAAAAAAAAAAAGGTAATGCGTGAAAAAAGTGCATATGTGCTCAATAAAGACTTATACGGCACATATGAACTTTATCGTGCACATATGCACTTTTTTCATGCATTAACTTTACTTTTTTTTTTTATTAATTAACTTATTCAGTTTGTTATGGATGAACTTTCAATATAGTACACACTTGGGATTGACTGACTGGTCACCATTTTCTCCTGTTGGAGGGGGATAACTTGCCAACATTGGACAAGTTTATGATCGCTCAATCCCAGGAGGGATGATTGCTTGTTCTGCTCCCCAATCTGGTTGAATTTTCACCCAGTCATAGTGATAATTTTCTATGAGACATCAAATATATATATATATATTTTTTTTTATTTTTATTTTTTTAGGAACTTGCCTATACAGCAGGAGGGATTTCCCACTGCTTTATGCTCCATTTTGACCCCCCCCCCCGGTCATTAGGAAATACCATCTGCCGGTTTTCTCTCCTTTTAAATCCCAGCAGCTAATTGCTTGTTTAAAAGGAAACAAGTAAATTTATTGGTTATATTTTGACACCTATGTGAATATGGCAATCTTTTTTTACCTATGGTCAACCTGAATGATCTTCTGCCAGGTAGATATATTGATAAATTAAAAAAAAAAAATGTACCAAAATATATTTTTTGCTCTATTACTTTAGAAAATGTCCTTCTCCCTATGGTTGCAACGTGCCCCTCTGACCTAGGCTTTAGAGGAATTGTCATATTCAACTCAAGATTTGATTTTAAAGCATCTGGTAGGCCCTCTCAGCTTGATATTTAATGATCATATGTAATTTTGTGAAAATCAAATGTAATATGTGTCTATTGTAACGTTATTGTTGCAATATAATATAATGCTAATATTTACAATTATCTGTATCTTTCTTAGTTTCAACTTCATGCAGCACTTAAGTCTCCCGAGGAAGCTCCTTTGGGCAAAGCAGAAGTGGCTGCAAAGTTGTATGAAAAGCCGAGTTAGACTTGCCGGTAACTCCTTTTCAGAGAGTCTTCCAGGACAGCCCATGAGACCTAGGGCTCCTCCTACCAGGACAGGAAACACGTTACCCCCACCAGATAAAAGGGCGGTCCTCCAGGCCCCACGTCCGTCTTCTCGAGAACCATAGGACAACCCCTGAAAAACACATGCATAATATACATAACTTCCAGACAGAAACCGGGTGGGAATCCGGCTGTCCTGGAAGACTCTCAGAAAAGGAGTTACCGGTAAGTCTAACTCAGCTTTTCTCTCAAGCTTCTTCCAGGACAGCCCATGAGACGATGAGCCAGGACTTACCAGTGTAGGGTGGGACAACTGCCTAAAGGACCTTTCGACCAAACGCCTGCTCCTGTGCAGATAGGAGATCCAGGCGATAAGGTTTCATGAAGGTCGAAAAACTGGACCATGTGGCAGCCTTGCAAATTTGTTCCGGTGAGGCACCAGCCCTCTCAGCCCAAGACGCAGACAAGGCTCTTGTTGAATGCGCAGTGACAAAAAGGTGGAGGAACTTCTCTAATTCTGTAAGCTTCAGAGATGGCTTGCTTTATCCATCTAACCAATGTGGCTTTAGATGCACTCTTACCTCTGTGCGTACCTAAAAAAAGGACAAACAAGGCATCTGTTTTCCTAAAGGTCTTGGTGACCTCAAGATAGACGAGAAGAATCCTTCTCACATCTAAAAAAACTAAACTTTCTTTCTTGGTCGCCCTGTGGCAAACTGCAAAAGGTTGGCAATACAATGTCCTGAGCTCTGTGGAATGTACTGGCCACTTTAGGCAAAAACCGGGGATCAGTTTTCAACACAACCCGATCCTCAAAAATCGTGAGGAACGGCTCCCTCACCAATAAGGCCTGTAACTCGCTTACTCTACGAGCAGAGGTAATTGCTACCAAAAAAATTGTTTTTAAAGTAATTTAACAGAAATATCCTCTAGGGGCTCAAAAGGAAATTCTACCAGAGTTTGAAGCAAAAGGGACAGGTCCCAAGTTGGTCAACTTCTCACCACTACTGGCCTGGCCCTAGAAATGGATTTGAAAAATCTAGCTATAGTGGGATTTTCCAGGAGAGAAAACTGGAGGAAAAACACTGCTAGCTGCCGCTTGTACCTTTAGGGTACGAACTGAAATACCTTTGTCAACACCCTCTTGAAAAAATTCCAAAATAGAAGGAACATCATGAGTTAATCTTTGATTTTCAGATAACCATGAATTAAACTTTTTCCAAACCTTAGAATAAATGGCTCTAATGACTGGTTTTCTGCAATTGACCAGGATCTTGACTACTTTGTCAGAGAACCCCTGGGCCTTTAGTATCTTCTCTTCAGATACCAAGCCGTCAAGTTTAAGGAAACCACCTGTGGGTGTGACACTGGACCCTGCGATAGCAAGTCCTCTCTCTTCGGAAGCCTCAGCGGAGGCTTCGAGACCAGAGTCTAACATGGAAAACCATGGCCTCTTGGGCCAGAAAAAGGGGCGATCAGAATAAGGTCTGTTTCTTCTAGGAGAAACTTCCGGAATAAGCCTGATTTGGGGGGGGGGGGGGGGGGGGGGGGGAGGCGTAACAGAGGCCGAATGTCCACGGATTCGCCAGAGCATCGACCCCCAATGATTGATCTGCTGGGTTCAGAGAAAATAACTCCTCTGTCTTGCGGTTGTCCTTGTTTGCGAACAGATCCGCTTCGGGACAACCCCATTTGTCGGTCAGCTCCGCAAACACCTCGGGATGAAGAGACCAATTGTCTTGATCCACCCTGTAGCGACTGAGATAGTCTGCCAAGCAGTTTTGCGTCCCCTTCAGGTGCAATGCTGTAATTGAGGCTAGATTCCCTTCTGCCCATGCTAAAATCTCCTGGGCAATCGATTGAAGAATCCGACTCCTCGTACCTCCCTGCTTGTTGAGGTATGCAACCGTCGCGATGTTGTCGGATAGAATCTGGAGATTGTGACCCTGATCTCCGTCTGAAAAAATAGCAAGGCTCTCTGAACTGCTAGCAGCTCTCTCTGGTTCGACGAAGCTCTTGCTTCCCTCAAGGACCATTCTCCTTGTGCGACTTTGTTGCCGAGGTGGGCTCCCCAACCCAAGGAACTCGCATCTGTAGTGATCCTCTGGGATATAGGAATGGACCAAGGTAGACCTCTTGTTAGATGAAGGTTTGTCCTCCACCACCAAAAGCTTATTTTTACTCTGGTAGGTAATAAAACCCTTGACTCCAGAGACCTTGCGTCCCCATCCCAATTCTCCAAAAGAAACCTCTGTAATGGTCTTTGATGGAATCTTGCCCACGGTACTGCAGGAAAGCATGAGGTCATCGGACCTACTGCTCTTGCCACCTCTCTCAGGGAGACCGATTGATTGGTCTGTGAAGCTGAGACTGTCTGCACCATCTTTGAGACCTTCTCCTGTGGGAGAAAAACTTTTTGTTCTCCTGAGCAAAAGTCGTATCCCAAATATGTCACCTTCTGGGCTGGAATCAAGGAAGACTTCTGTTTATCAACCAACCTAGGGATTGAAGGAAGTCTTGTACAGTCTGGAGATCCGCTGATAACCTTTGGTAAGACTCTGCCACCACTAGGAGGTCGTCCAGGTAAGGGATAACAGTTATCGCCTTTAACCTTAGCGGAGCCAGCGCCTCCCCCAACACTTTTGTGAAAATGCGTGGGGATGAGGACAGACCGAAGGGGAGGGCTTGAAATTGGAAGTGCAGAATCTCTGTTCCCATTTTGACTGCTATTCTCAAGAATTTTTGGAAGGCTAGATGGATAGGGATGTGAATATAAGCATCCCTTAAATCCAGAGTGGCCATGAAGCAGTTTGGGTAAAGCAGGTTCTTGATTGTGAACAGTCTCTATACGGAAGTGCTTGTACCTAAACGATCGGTTTAGAGACCGAAGGTTCAGAATAAGCCGATACTTTCCTGATGGTTTTCCGATAACAAAAATATGGGAATAAAACCCCTTGCTCTGTTCTGCGCGGGGAACAGGGATCAGGACTTTCTTATCTAGCAAGTCTCCAATTTGGAGACCCAGAGCCCTCACTTTTTCCCGATCTCGGGGAAGGGAGGTGACCAATAGTTGCTCCGGTGGTTGGCAAGAAAATTCCAGCCTGTACCCATTGGCCACTAGATTCAAAATAGTGGGAGAAAGGCCCTCAATCTTCCCTCCACTGGGAGACAAACGTCACTGTGGCTTGGCGGATTGTTGGAGGGTTAAACAAGACGCCCCCTCCTACCTCTGCCTTTGTGACCGGTCCAATGTTTCTTGGGCCTATTGTCTTTTCTCTAGGACCTTGCTGCCTACTTTGGCCACAAATTTTTTTTCCGGCCGTCGGCTTTTTCTAGTTTTCTGGAAAGGCCTTTTTCTTATCGGCCATACGTTCCAGTGCCTCCTGCAGACCTGGGCCAAAAAGATGATCCCCTGTTAAGGGAAGCCCACATAGGCGCAACTTAGAGGCTGCATCGCCTGACCAGGTTTTAAGCCACAGGCTTCTTCTGGCCGAATTCACTAAGGCCGAAGTCCTGGCTGACATTCTTACCGACTCTGCGGAAGAATCAGCTATATACCCTACAGCCCGAAAAAGGAGAGGGAAAGATTTTAGAATCTGCTCTCTAGAGGTACCTGCCAACAAATGGGATTGTATTTGTGTCAGCCATACCTCCAAATTCCTGGCTACACAAGTGGAGGCCAGAGCTGGTTTAAGATTCCCCACAGCTGAATCCCATGCTCTGTGAAGGAGAATATCTCCTTTTTTGTCCATCGGGGTCCTTAAGCGTGCCCATATCATCAAACGCCAGGTCCGAATTTTTTGAAACAGGTGCGTCCAACTTCGGACCTTCTTTTTAGGTTACCAGAATAGAAAGGTTTTCTCTCTGGATTTTCCCACTCCAACTTGATAGTATCAAGGAGGGAACTATGCACAGGGAAGACTTTAGATTTCTTTCTGTGCAAACCTTTGTACATAAGGTCATGTTTGGACAATTGTACCTCCTCCTCTTCCATGTCAAGGGTTGTATAGATAGCCTTTAATAAGTCATCTACATCATCCAAAGATAATTTAAACCTCGAGCCCCTAGAGCAGGGGTCTCAAACTGGCGGCCCTCCAGCTGTTGCAAAACTAAAAGTCCCATGAGGCATTGCAAGGCTGACAGTTACAAGCATGACTCGCAGAGGCATGATGGGACTTTTAGTTCCGCAACAGCTGGAGGGCCACCAGTTTGAGACCCCTGCCCTAGAGGATGCTCTATCCCTGGGCTCTGTGTCTGACCCCGATTTTTCTGGAGAAGAACGGGTAGATCTGGCTTCAGTCTCGGAGTCCTCACTCTCCGCAATCTGCTGAGGGGCGCTACTGACTGAAGCCTTTCTACTAGAGGACGCCCCTGCGGGAGAGCCTGAAATCTGTCAATAAGATTTTTAAAAGAGCTAAAGGTAGACGTAAGCTCATCTCTAACAGACGTCAGCATCTTCTGACAGGAGGCTACTGGGTCATCCTTTACTAGGCCTTCTATACAGTTTACTCCATGAGGAGCTCAGTTTGTTACCGCAGACCGCACATTTTCTTTTAGGTGGCTGCGCTTGGGCCTTGTCCTGGGTCTTGGTCTGCAAGACAAAACAAATGACCCAAAATGAACATCTAAACCACCACACACTCCGTAACACCACGTGCAGGAGGGAGAAAATGTGTCCCCCAACACCAAAATCCTATGATTGGGAGGGGGGGGGTAAAAACAATCACCAGGACAGCAAGAGAGTGACAAGACAAACACTCCAGGCTTACCTGAGGAGGTGCTGGAAACCGCATCTGCTGCCTGTGCAGGTACTGCAGAAGAGTCCATCTGTCCACTGGTCGTCCACAGCCTGTGCTGCTACTACCAGAAACACCAGCAAGCCAGCGTCCCCTGTTCGCGCCATTTATGGAGACAGGAACCAGCGCCTCCGGCGCCCGATGATGACGTCAGATGACTCGGAAGTGACCCTCGCTGGATACTTCCTGTGGGCGCAGAAGCTCCGCCCCCTCGAGCGCCGCGGCTTCCTCTTTCCCCTGCACATATCAGCTAGGCTGGCGGCGGGGAAAGGATACCACCATGCTGCTTTATGCAGCGCGCTCTGTGCGGCCTGACATCACCGCGGTCTTGGCCCTCCCCAGGCACAGATAACAGGGGACAGCAGATGCTACCAACCTCCCCAGCGGAGATGCTGCTTCTGGCGAGGAGAGAGGTTAGTACAAAAAGATGCCCCTGCTCATGAGACCCAGGGTACCAGGAAACAAGTTAGCCCCCGTCGGGAGGAAACACTAATACTGATGTGGGGCCTGAAGGACCGCCCTTTTATCTGGTGGGGGTAATGTGTTTCCTGTCCTGGTAAGAGGAGCCCTAGGTCTCATGGGCTGTCCTGGAAGACGCTTGAGAGAAATGCATGCATTTGACTATTTTGTCATTTTAAAGAAAATTTATATTTAATAATGGGATGTGGTGCCTACTTCGGTACTTCATCGCCCATACTAGTTTTTTTTCATTATAAATTAAAAAAAAACAACACTATCAATACATGCTGTATTACATGCTGCTCATACTCAGTCACAATGGGATTCATTTTCTGTATTCTGCAAAAAACCTGGTTGATCCTGCTGCTCTATCTCCCCCTTCTGCAAAAAGATTTTGCAGAGCAGAGTTGGCAGCTTTGCACATGCTCAGTTTTCAGTGAATTTTTATGCTGAGCATTTTCTCCCTATGACATCTGAGCAGCCCCATTTGATTACAGAGTCGCAAATGTCGGCGTATGCACAGTGGTAAATGACAGCCCACCCCCACCTTAATTCCCACTAACCAGCTAAAACACAATGAGGGCAAGATATTACATGTAGATTAATGGAGGCTTCACCTCCCTCTTATTCCAAGACACAGGTTGGAGGGGTGAGAGACAGCCCGACTAGCTGAAATCCACCCACACCATGTTATTGCAAAAAAAAAAAAAAAAATAATGGATAGAGATATATATCTATATAACAATTTTAAACCGTTAACACTATTTACTCTGTTTTGCAAAGGCTGTTTATTTTTTTAATTTTTTTGAATAGGTGACCAGCAGGAGAGGACTAGAAGCTCCGCCTGCTTATGTTTCCCTGCAGACTGGCTGGGAAAGATCTGGGTCATGTGACAGCTGTATATTGGATTAGGAAACGGGGTATTTAATTTAAATAACTACATTGGGAGCATTCATATACAGAAATAAAAAGGAGAATGTAAGTTAAACCGCGCGCGTTATACGAAAATCAAAATAGCCTATTGCCACGAGGACAGTTAAAAGAGACCTAAAATGCAGTCCTAAATTTGAATCTGGCGGTAAATGTTAACTTACCATGACCAAGGCTTTTACTATATCTGTCGTGAACTGTGGAAAATGAATGCAGTGCCCCATCTTGGCCTGCAAAATGAAAAGCAAGAAAATATGTTCAATACTAGTATAAAACATATTCCATATGCAAGAACAATGTTCTCAAATACAAAAAGTGTTTATATCTACCTGCACTAAGAATCTGCTTGCCATCTAGACCATGATGTCGAATGAAAGTGGGTGGAGCACTATGACCCATACGAAACCTAAGCAAACGACCTTGGCCTCCTGGGCCATCAAAGATCCATACCTGGTTAGAAAAAAAGACAGCGGTCAGAGAATTTGGTATACACAAAATTTAAAAACGTATAATAAAATAATGTGTCCTGCTGTGGCGATTTCCCCTTATCCCGTCTTGCAGATGCAACAGGGAGTAAGAGGAAATCTCCCCAAAGAGAGAAATTACCACCCTAGACAATTATTCAAACATGTGCCCCCATTGGAAGATTTCTTCCTACCTCTTTGCTTTCACAACTCCAAAACTTACGATCTTGGTGACTGTGGTCGCCAGGACAAAAAGGATATACAAGCTATAATTTAAGAGGGAG
Source organism: Rana muscosa (assembly GCA_029206835.1). NCBI lineage: Eukaryota > Metazoa > Chordata > Amphibia > Anura > Ranidae > Rana > Rana muscosa. Next base: position 1,029,607,832 of record CM055116.1, read on the forward strand.
GGTAAGCGAGGAAAGAGGTGGGGGGAGGGGGTAATTAGGGGCAGGGTTGGGGGGGGGGATAGCTGCACAGCAGGCGATTAGATCGTTGGTACACACAATTTTGAACAGAGAACTTCATGAAAAGTGTTCTGCTCTCTCTATGATGTGCTCTGAGATAGAGTTGTCAGCAGCAGAGAACAAATCAACAGGTATGCTGTGCTGTGTTCTCTGCAGGTCTCCTAAAGTATCAGCCTGAAGCTGCATAGCTGATGGCATGTCCTCCTCTGCCTAGATTTGGCTGGACTTTGTGTGGTGGTAAAGAACTTACCAGTGTCCTGAGAAGGCGGGCCATATCTCCAGACATGCAGCCGGCGCCATCTTGCCTGTCCCGCCGGCCGGAAGAGGGATAGAAGTCGGTAAGCTGCTGGGAGGCTTGGAGGACTTTCGAATATGTCACCCAGGTGAAAGAGGATCTTGGGCGGCAGCTTAGATGCCAGAATTTGCTCCTCTAAAGTTGCTGTGTTCGCCTCTAAACACCTCAGGAAGGCAGGAGTGCTGAGCTACGTGGCCTCTTCCTCGCGGGCCAGACATGCCCCCTGTTGACAGCTGAAATTGTCATTGTTTGTTAAGGACGGGGCAGCTCTGCTTCTTAACCAATAATTACTGGCTTTCTTTTCTTTACATTTCATCTGTTAGCAGGGAAATCCCGCTGACAGCTGAAAGAACCGAGTCAGAAGGTATCGGTTTTCGAGCCAGATACCGGTTTCGGTGTAACCCTACCTTTAACCAAGGAGTGAGGCACAATAGGTCCCCTAAATAAAAGCACAGCCCAAGCTGACGGTACTCAAAGCAAGGGAGTTTTCCCACACCTGACTAGAGAAAAGTGCAGAAATATGCTCCATGACATACTGTCAGAGACAAAACTTATTAGCTTCTCATCACATAAATTAAGCCTTCCATGTATGATGAGGTTCACATTCCTGGAGGTCATTTTTTAGCCTTGGAGGAGTGTAGGAGTCAGAATCATCGCTGTTCCTCAGAACTGGGGCTTCAACAGCCATGCCACTAAAGCCAGTAAAGCAGGATAGAAGACAAGACCATGCAATGACAGCTTGTCTGCCAAGAGATTTGACGCTGGCATACCACATTTTTAGACTTTATATTTTTATATAGAAATGTATACATTGTGTGCATAAGCAAACTGAGGGAACAAGTCAAGGCTTAAAAAACAAACAAAAAAAAAAAAAAAATACTAAACTTCAGCTTTAAGTAAGAAATAGCTGGAGAGCCTCATTTCTTGTAGAAATCCTCCATCATGGGGACTGATAAACAAAACTCTTAGGCAGTGAAAACGCCACTTCCAGGTGAACTAAATCCGCATACTTCTTCCCGTCACCTCTCTGCCTGTGCAAAGCTGTGGCTTGGTGAGGATTAAACAGGCCTGTAAACCACAGGAGGAAGAGGCCACACCCAGCCGAAAGGAACATTGGCCTAAGCCAGAAAACCTATGTGGCAGTCAACCCTATAGATCAATGCAGCTGTGCAGGACTGTAGGCATAGGCTGAGTAGGGGAGTAATTGTGTGGTGCGGTCTGGCATTTCTATGCTGTGTAGTTCAGGTGCTGCAAGACACATGTCCTGCGTTCCAGGGACCGAGGGTTGGTGTCCGTGCAATGTTGTTGCCACAATAGAACCCCATTGATGCACCACCACGGCTGCTTTACATCTCAGTAGAAACTGCCCATAAACAATCCATTGCAAACAAAAACACTGTCAGGGGGATCTGCCACACCGCTCCATAAGAGAGGTACTAACCAGTCCATAGCTGCAGCACCAGCAGGCCTAATCTTCAGCCATCACAGCAGGTGAGCCCTTCAGGGACTAGACTCCCCTCTACTGGGATCAATTCCCTGGACCTGTAGAACACTCTTAACGAAGTAACCAGTTACTCAGTACACCAGGGAACACCGTCCACAAGGTCCAGCACTGGCTTGCAGACCTTACAAGGCAGTTCCCACTTTTGTATTTGGAATCCAGGTACAGCCTCCTGCCCATAGCAACCGATTCAGATTAGGGCCCACCTCTGCCCTACCAGGGGCATAAAGAACAGGCCGCATTTACAGGAACAAGTCTGAGGGAGATCTTCAGGAGGGATACAGAGAGTGCACATCCAGGCACTTAGAGACACTAGCAAAAAAACTGAGGCTTAGCTGAGCTGGGAGGAGTTATACCTGGAAATTGTCTTTTTGGCCAGTGCCCATTTGCCTGAAGGTGTCAGCATAACCCAAGTAGTCAAAAATAGGATTTTTATAACAGCTTAGCTGTAAAATCCTTTTCTTGGAGTACATCACGGGACACAGAGCGGCATAGTAATTACTATGTGGGTACAGAGCTTACCTTCAGGTGATGGACACTGGCACACCCAAGACAGGAAGTCCCCTCTCTATATAACCCCTCCCATATCGGGAGTACCTCAGTTTTGTAGCAAAGCAATAAGTGTCCCCAAAAGAGGGGTGGGAGCTCTGTGTCCCATGATGTACTCCAAGAAAAGGATTTTACAGGTAAGCTGTTATAAAAATCCTATTTTCTTTATCGTACATCACGGGACACAGAGTGGCATAGTAATTACTATGTGGGATGTCCCAAAGCAATGCCAAAATGAGAGAAGGGAGACACCATAACAAGCTGGGCGCCATCAGGCATGAGGATCTATACTGCAGCCTGCAGCACACTACGCCCAAAGGCGATATCCTCATGACCTCTTACATCCACCTTATAAAATTTAGTGAATGTGTGGACTTAAGACCAAGTTGCGGCCTTACAGATTTGAGCCAAGGAGGCCTGGTGATGCACTGCCCAAGAATCACCAACCGCTCTAGTTGTGTGTGCTGTAATTTTAAATGGAGGCACCTTCGTTCTCAGACCATAGGCTTGAATAACCACCTGCCGAATCCACTTAGAAATAGTAGATTTCGACGCTGCCTGGACCCTTCTGGCAGAATAAATAAAACATCAGTTTTCCGAATCATAGCAGTAGCTTCAAGATAGGCTTTAACTGCTCTTACTACATCCAAAGAATGTAATAATTTCTCTTCCACCGAACTAGGTTTGGGAAAAAAGGAAGGGAGAACCACATCTTGGTTCAAATGAAAACTTGACACGACCTTCGGAAGAAAGGCTGGATGTGTACGTAAAAACACTATCCTTATGGATAATCAAATATGGCTCCTTGCAAGACAAAGCTGCTAATTCCGATACGCTCCTGGCTGAGGATATAGCTACCAAGAAGACTAATTTCCTGGTGGAGGAGCACTAAAGGAATGTGGAGTAATGGTTCAAAAGGTTGTCTTTGAAGAACTGATAGAACCAAGTTTAAGTCCCATGGACATATGGGAGACCTCACTGGTGGGTTGATACGAGTCACACCCTGCAAGAAGGTCTTTACTAGCGAATGTGTAGCTAGTGGCCTTTGAAAAAATATCGATAAGGCCGAAACCTGTCCCTTAATAGTACTTAAAGTGGTTGTAAACCCACATTTAGTTTTTTTTTTTTTTCCCCCACCTGTAAGAGAAAGGCATAATGAGCTAGTATGACTAGCATATTAGCTCATTATGTACCACTTACCTTAGATCAGGGCCCCCGAAGCCGTCCGCGTCCCTCCATCTAGCCGCATCCATCGCTGCGGCGATAGCCGGAAGGTTACTTTCGGGTATCGCCGCTGCAGCCAATCACAGCGCCGCTCCGGCGCTGTGATTGGCCGGAGCGGCGGTGACGTCACTCTGCGCATGCGCGCAAGAGCCGTCACAATCGGCTACGCCCAGCTATTGCTGGGAAGTAGCCGATTTTGTGAATGGGATTAACCCCATGAATGCGTCGTTCTCTACGGCGCGCATGCGCCGTAGACACGGAGCAATGTCATTTTTACTAAATATCTCCTAAACCGTGTAGGTTTAGGAGATATTTCTTGCACCTACAGGTAAGCCTTAATCTAGGCTTACCTGTAGGTGCAAGTTGAAAAAGTGGGTTTACAACCACTTTAAGGCTAGGTTTTTGACAACAGCCCACTGCAGGAAGTCAAGTATTCTGCCTATGACGTACTTCCGAGGATGCCATTTCTTGGCTTCACACCATACCACATACGCCTTCCAAACTCTATAATATATATGTCTAGATACTGGTTTTCTAGCATTGATTATCGTAGACGCCACTGTTAGAGAGACCTCTCTCTCTTAGAATGTGGGATTCAATAGCTAGATCGTTAAATTTAGAGTTTGTAAAGAGGGGTGGTATATCGGACTCTGCGTGAGCAGGTCTGGCCGAAGCGGAAGGGTCCAAGGCTTGCCTACAGACAGACATTCTCACAATTTCCACGTACCAGGATCTCCGAGGCCATGCTGGGGCTACCAGAATCACCGGCCTCCTTTCCATCCTGACTCTGCGGAGGAGTCGAGGTAGTAGCTGCAGTGGAGGGAACGCATATATTAGTGCGAACTGATCCAACTGGGAACACCAGTGCATCCGATCCGCAAGCGAGCGGGTCCCTTGTTCTGGACACAAAGCTGCTCAATTTCGTGTTGAACCTGGATGCCAATAGATCTACATCTGGTGTCCCCCATCTCTGACATATTGTCTGAAAGATGTCAGGGTGAAGAGACCATTCCCCTGGGGATAACTGCTGCCGACTCAGGAAGTCTGCTTTCCAATTCTCTATTCCTGGAATAAAGATAGCGGATATGCATGGGACATGTTTTTCTGCCCATATCAGGTTATGATTCACCTCCTTCTGGGCCGCACCGCTCTTGGTGCCCCCATGGTGATGTATGCCACAGCTGTGGCATTGTCTGATTGGATCCTGACAGGAGACCCATGTAGCTTGGAAGTCCATGCTTCCAGGGCCAACCGTGCCTCCCGAAATTCCAGCAGATTGATGGGCAAGGTCTTCTCGATATTCGACCACTTTCCCTGGAGTGAACATTGCTCCAGTACTGCCCCCCAGCCTAGAAGGCTGGCAACCGTAGTTAATACCCTCCAAAAGATTGGAATGAACGACTTTCCCTTTTGTAAAATTTGGGGTACCAACCACCAACATAGACTCCTGCGTACTGACGACGCCAGGGACATTGGGAAGTCTAGGGCTTGAACCTTTTTGCTCCAGGCGAATAGGATGGCGTTCTGCAATTTCCTTGAATGGAATGGAGCATACGGGACTGCTTCGAATGAGGCTACCATCTTTCCCAGCAACCGCATGCAAAGACGAATGGATGGCTGTCTCTTTGCACAGATCGCTTGAATTAGTTCTCTTAAGGAAGAGATTTTTGCCTTAGGCAGAAAAACCTCTTTGGTCTGTGTCTATGAGCAAGCCTAAATATTCCCGCCTTCTTGCTGGCTGCAAGGCCGATTTGTCCAGAGATTTAGGACCCAGCCCCGGGATTCCAGGTATTGTACCGTGTTGTGTACAGCAACCCTTAGGTTGGAAGCCAACTGATCTATTATCAATAGGTCGTCCAGGTAGGCCCTTATAGATATTCCCTGAGATCTTAAGTCGGCCAACAGAGGGGCCAAGATCTTTGTGAACACTCGCGGAGCCGTGGCCAACCCGAAGGGTAGCGCCACAAACTGATAATGGTGCTGTTCCACCGCAAAGCGTAGAAGCTTTTGAGGACTGGGGAATATAGGAACATGTAAATAAGCGTCCCTGATATCGATGGACGCCAACCATTCTCCCCCTTGTAGGGTGGCGGCTACTGACCGAATTGATTCCATACGGAACCATTTGACGATTAGGAATTTGTTTAGACCTTTGAGATCTAGTATGGGTCTCACATCTCCGTTGGGCTTTGGAACGGTAAAGAGGTTTGAGTAAAATCCCAACCTCTGTTCCTTTACCGGAACCTCCACAATTACCCCTTGGGATAATAGTCGGTCTAACGCCGAAAAGAGAGATCTTCTCCTTATTGGATTCTTTTGAGATGTTTGATGTTATAAACCGAGGAGGAGGAGGAAATTCCTGTAACTCTAACTTATATCCCAAGGATACCGTGGAGAGAGCCCATCTGTCCCGGATCGTCTCTCGCCAAGCCCCTGAAAACAACAGAAGTCTTCCCCCCACTCGTCTGAGTGGGGGCGACCCTTCATAAGGCCGACTTGGGGGCTAGTTTAGTATTCCTTCGGTTCCAGGGCTTTTTATTACCCTGTGGCTGTCCCCGAGCCCCCCCCACCAGGATTGGATCGGGGAGGCCGTCAGAACTGCTTAGAGGCTGAAGTTCCTGGGACTGGCAAGGTGGGCCGCTTGAAGGCAGGACCTCTAAATTTCCTTTTAACAGGTAAAAGGGTACTCTTCCCACTGGAGATTTTCTGGATGTATTTATCCAAGTCCTCGTCAAATAACCGCTCCCCATGGAATGGAAATCCAGCCAGGAGCTTTTTACAGGGCGTCTCGGCTGACCAGTTTTTCAGCCATAGGAGTCTACGCATGTGTACCAACACCAGCGTAAGGCGGGAGGCCTAATGAATTGAATCTTTAATGGCGTCAACCGCAAAACATAAAGCCCTAGGTAGATCTGCTAAATCCTGCGCCTGCTGAACTGGCATGTCTTTTAAAGCCAGCTTCATCTGGTCTTTCAAGGCCTGACAGATGCCAATGGCTGCCACTGCAGGCTGAGTTACAGTACCAGCTGTAGAAAAAGCAATCTTTAATAGGGTTTCCAACTTTTTATCTGTTGGATCTTTAAACATCTGTACATTGTCCACTGGACAGGTCAGGGATTTGCTCACAGAAGAGATGGCAGCGTCCACAGTAGGAAGGCTCCATTTTTTGGTGAACTTTTCCTCCATTGGATATACCACAGAAAACTTTTTGGGAGGAAGGAACAATTTATCAGGATGTTCCCAATCTCTATAAATGATATTTTCTAACAATGGATGCACTGGAAAGGAACCATTAGCTTGTGGGGCTTTTAAAGAGCCCAATGAAGAAACCGATGTAGTTGCTGGTTTTGAAAGGGGCAGCTTGAAAGCTGACCGAACCATGTCTGTTAAAGACTGAACAATTTTTCAGCCTGAGGCCTCGTACACACGGCCGAGATTCTCGTCAAAAAAAACATGTCGTTTTTTGACAAGATTCTTGGACAAGAAAATTGTCCCGGCCGAGTGTACACACGCTCGATTCAAAGAACCCGCGGTTCTTTGAATGGAGCGTACGCAGTGACGTCATCGACTACGACGAGCATGCGCTCGTCACATTCGATACCGTCGCCGCCATCTTGGTATACCCTATCTATGCCTAGGAAGCTACCGCGCATGCGTCGAATTCATTTCGAACATGCGCAGGCTTCCGGGAGGACAGGTAAGTGTACACACACACACACACACACACTTTTCTCGTCGAGAAACATGCCGACGAGAATCTCGACGAGAAAATAGAGAGCAGGTTTTCTATTTTCTCGTCGAGATTCTTGTCGCTTTTCTTGACGAGAAACCATAAACACGAACGAATTTCTCGGCAAAAAATCTCTGCCAGCAAGTTTGTTGCTGGTTTTTGCCGAGAAACTCGTTCGTGTGTACGAGGCTTGAGAGGCCAAAAATGGTTCCTCTAAAGTAGATTCATCCGAGGCTGCATCATCCTCCTGATCCCATGCAGGAAAATCAATTTCATCCTGAGACAATTGCTCTGCTGTTAGATACTCTAACGGTGGAGATCTGGCGCGCTTTTTTCCGGGCAGGGAGGAAGCGATTAATGCCGCCAATCTTTGTTCTAATCCTCCCAGAGCCGAGGTAAAAGCCTCCTCTGTCACATACACCGGAGCAGGCGAACTGAGGGCAGCCGCAGCACCTGGCATTCCTGATGGCTCCCCTCGGGTAACTACCTCTGATTTATCAGGGGGGGGGGGATATTAGTAGGAGCAAGCCCCAGATCCTCAGAGCCCGATGGCGAACCCTTTAGCCTCTTAGGATTTTTACTCCCAGAGCCCTTGGAAGGCATAGTCCTAGCTCAAGCTAAGGACTTACAGCCAAAAATGCACCCACCACTAGCTATAGTCTAGCGTACAAGCTTGCTATGAGAGCTAGTCAGGTGACTAAACTTATGTGCCTTGGGGATGCCTGTATCACCACCTGTAGTGTGCCCAATATAAATATAAAAAATAAATGTCACCAAGGAGCTCTGCTGATGTGTCCGTCCTCTTACAGCATGTCTCGCAGAGGCTGTCTTTTTAAAGCAGAGGACGCCCGCACATGCGCAGAAGCGCGCGCGACAGAAACGCTCCCTGGAAGGAATGGGGAGAGGAGCAGGAGGGAGCTGCAGTTTTACATTGGAGCCAAGCTGACACTATAGAGGGAGACCACAGCACCATGTCTAAGAATGCTGTTTCCAGGTCCCCCTAGCAGGTATGGTAACATTTTTACAGATGGGTACTGCAGCGCTTGTACATAGAAGAATGCTCCTCCATCTGTCTAGGCATTACACTTATAGAAGGCATGCCCAGCTATATAGACATTCCGAAGTATCTCCCTCCTGTGGCCAAACAGGGGTACTACATAATGTCCAATAGAACCATAAGAAAATAAATTTCAGGTTTATCAGAGATATTTTAGGCATCAGGTACAGTGGGAAATATACCATGTAGGTAAAATACAGGCAAACATTAGTTTTGAAGGGTCCCTGCTGGACCAAGTTAATCAGGGACCCTCACTTACCTGTCCCCGCCGCAGGACCCTGTTCGGAACAGAAAGCCCAAACTTCGCCCCTTTGGCGGGCAACATTTGACCTTCAGGGATCGGGGTCCTACTGAAAGGAACACCACTCCCCTGGACCTGTATAGCACCCTGCCAGAAAGCTCTGGGTATTGGGTCTGACCAGAGTACTGGATCCCAGGGTCCAGCCCTCTTAAGAGAGGCATTACAGGCCAAACCTTGTAGATGGTCCACATCATCTTCCCCGAGGTCCGGGTACCGTCCATTTTTGCATTGAAGCACTTTGGACGGATCCGGAATAGCTCGCCTTTAGGCCTTAAAGACCATACGCAGAGCTAACTTGAATACATGCTTAACCGTGACCAACACCTTTAGACACTGGCAACAAAACTGAGGTACTCCCGATATGGGAGGGGTTATATAGGGAGGGGACTTCCTGTCTTGGGTGTGCCAGTGTCCATCACCTGAAGGTAAGCACTATAACCCACATAGTAATTACTATGCCACTCTGTGTCCCGTGATGTACGATAAAGAAAATACAATTACAACTTCAAATCCCTATTTGAGTGTTAGTAAACTAAGCACAAGAGAAGGCCAACATATTGTCATACCCGTAACGCATTATCCGCAGCATTGGTAATGAGCAGAGGTTCTCCATGAACAAATGTTAGCCCAGCAATAGCAGTGGAATGAACATCCCTCATCTGGCTCATCAGTTTCTTTTCCTCCAAATCCCACAGGCCTATGTGACCAATGGGGCTTCCAGCTGCCATTATTGGATGTCCATCTGCAAAGCAAGAAGCAGCGTTAAAAAATACAAAACAAATTAACTGTTGAAACACATATTCTATACAAACTAATAGTAAGTTACTCTCTATTATACTTAAAGAAGAACTACACTTTTGTGGAGAAAAAAGAAAAAGAAAAAAAAAACACCACACACACACACAATCACCTCCAAGTGATCAATGTACATTGCAAGGATTTTAACAACCTTTTTAGTCCCTTCTCCCTGTTTCTAATCATCTTATGCACACAGAGAGTGGCAGTGTCTGCATTTCTTTAGAAGTGATTAGTCCTTGATAAGCATCTTCCAAAACTGAAATGTTTTTTGCAGATTATGCCTAAAGTCTGACTTGTATCTTAGTGCAGACTTCTGGGAAAATCACTGAGCTGACCACACAAGCAGGAACAACGGCGTACTGAACATTTCCAGGTTGCCAAATTGTACTGAATTTTACAAAAAATTATATGGCTTGCATCGCAATTGTATAATTCACATTTTTTCTTTCATGCAAGATATTTTGTTCCCTTTAAAGACCAACACCAGGAATTATTTTATTTATTTTTTTAAATGCTGTGTCCATACGGAGGAGCTCTCTCTCTCTGAGATGGTGTTCACATTACAAGAGATTTCTATTCTCTTTCTGTTCATTATGAAGCCTGTGAACTGGACAGGAAGTAAGGAGAAATAACAGATTGCAATAAATTGTGGTAGAGAAGTTTTATACCATTTCTACCAGAAAATATGAAAATGCACAGACACCTTCTGGGCAAGATTATCTCTAGAGCAAAGTTTTTCAACTGCTGGATTGCAGCTTGGTGTCAGGTTCCAGACTCCATCCTCATCCTATTAGACCATGACTTGACCATGAACAAGTGTTTGAGCAACAGGACAGCTGGCTGGGAACTGTGTGGAGATCCACAGAGATGGCACAAAGAGGATCCCACGTCTTACAGGTAGGTAATGCAGTGTGGAGGCCAGGGGATATCTGGGCAGGAAAGCCTTTGTGTGTCCCTGTCACTGTGCAGCGTGGCTGACCCTTTTGTCCCTCTGTGTGTGTTATCCTGTGCATTTGCTACCCCTCTACACCTCCAGGTTCTGCACCTCTGTATATGTGTCACCTCTGTTCCCTTCTGTGCATGTGTCTGATTTTGCCAAATGAATCATGCCAAATTTGCAATCCTGTTGCTGGCGGAAAATGACCAGTAAAAAAGGATCACCCAGCAAGGTCAGGAGACTATAAAAAACGTTTTTTCTATTGGGGAATGGAAGGGTTTCGAAAAAATTCACCAGGCCCTGGTCTCACAAAAAGGTTGAGAATGACTGATCTAGAACACTCTGCTTTATCAGCTTCAGTCTGCTGAAAGGAAAGGGACAACCACATTAAAGCAAAGCGGTAGTAAACCGCTTTTTCTTTAAACCTGCAATACAATGATTTGAAACTTACCTGAAAACAAAGCCTTCCAGTGGCATGCTGTCCCTGCTGAAGACGCTTCCATCTTCACCCGTCTTCCTTCGGTGTTCGTGGACTCCGACTATGCGAGTGGCCGGAGCCGCGAAAATGTCACTCCCCCGCATGCGCATGGGAGCCGCTGTTTACGGCACAGGACTTTGAAGGAATGTTACAGGTATGCCGTTCCATCAGAGCGCAGTCGCCAGTGACTTTACCGGCTGCATCTAAAGTAAATATCTACTAAACGGTGCACGTTTAGGAGATATTTACTGTACCCATTAGGTAAGGTTTTTTTTGGCTTGCATATAGGTAAAAATCATGCATTGGAGTTTACTCTCACGTTAAGTGCTCAAAAATTTATAAATATAAATCCTGACATAAAAGTTATAACCTTTCCTTACTTTAAATGTAACAAACCAAAGCTTCACTCTGAATATGTGCTCCTGAGAGGGAGCTAGAATCGGAGGAGGTGAGCAATATCCTAACAGGACAATGCTCCGTGAACAAAGGAATTGCTGTTAGGCCATTAGGTGAATGCAAATTATTCAGTACTTTTATCCCAACAACATTGCACCTGTGATCTAAGTGAGCACATCCCTGGGGTACTCAAGGAATGGATACAAAAAGGAATGGACTTTGGTTTGGCATCTACGGTCTATGAACACAAGTCCTGCATCCAGCATCATAGGATTAGAAAGTTTTTGCAAAGAATATCCTAAAGTTTTCCAATAGGATCCTAATAAAATAAAATAAAAGGCCAAACCTTCATGGGTTAGTGCTTTGTTAAGATAGGATACTGCTGGATCAACAGCGGGAACAGTCCAGTTCTTAACAAGGTCTCCTCAGAGAGGTAAAGGGCTACCAAGCTTTTGGGATATGTAAAACAGCTTCTCAAAAGTCTTCCAGACTCCATAAAGAATGGCTAGAAACAGCGGGTGAACCGGAAATATCTTGGTAGTCTAAGGACTTCTAAAGAAGTCTAGACAGGTAGCAGTACTGGTAGAAGCTGCAAGCTGATCCTCCATTTCTAACAAGGTATGAACCGTGCCAAAAGTAAAGAGTCTCTTTAAAAAGGAATTTCACCCTCAACCCATTGTTATTTTTTCTCCCCCCGCTCCTCAAATGCTCCGCTGTGCACAATTCAGATACTCACCCACACAGCGATTCCAGCATCATGCAGCTGCTGAGATCCCCTTCTCAGCAGCTGCTGCCGGGTCCTGCGCTGCTATGTTTTCTGTGAGGTCATAGGAAGGCTGTGCCAGCTCTTCCAGGTTCTGGCACAGCTTTCCCGATGACGCAACGCCATGCCTGCCCCCTCCTCTGTTAAGTGAATAGAGTGATGTCACATATCTCAGGAGGCACTGGAGTCATTCACCTAGGCGATCGAAACAAAATTGTAAAAAAAAAATTTTCTTAAATAAAAACCACATGCTACATGTGCGGCGGAGGGTTGAGGGGCAGGATAGAGAGGAGGCAAGTCAATTTAAAGGGTGATGATCCGCTTTAAGCCTCCAAACTAATGGCAGTGGCCTGCAGCTCAGAGGAAACATGGTCCATTAATGATTTTGGAGACTCAGCACAAGACAGAGCATTTAGTGCAGAAGGTTCAGAACCCACAGTCAGATCCCTGCAGGGGAAGGCATGGAAGTATGCTTATGGCCTCTGCAGTCAGTAAGCTATCAAAGTTGCAATTTGGACCATGAACTCATGCATAACTGCAGTGGCATACTACCAGGAACAGAACCAAGAAGGGGTTACACCGGACGAAGCTTAAGTAGACAGACAGTATCTCAAAAAGAGTGAGTATACCCAGGGCCGCCATCAGGGGGGTACAGGCATTACACCTGTAAGGGGCCCGGAGGTCCCCAGGGGCCCCCGGGATGGCACCCCCCTTTTTTCCCGTAAGGGACCCAGAGGACCCGGATGGTAACCCCCCTTTTTTATATTAAAAAATAATTTTTTCTTTGTAAGGGCCCAGAGGTCCCCAGATGGCAACCACCTTTTTTTAATAAAAATATATTTTATTTAAAAAAAAAAAAATTTTGTAAGGGGCCAAGAGGCCCCCCGGGCCCTTGATGGTAACCCCCTTTATGTATTTTATATATAAAAAAATGTTTTTATTTATTTTTAGTAAGGGGCCCAGAGGTCCCCAGATGGCAGCGCCCTTTTTTTTTTTTATATAAAAATAATTTTTTTTAATTTTATAATTTTTTTTTAAGGGGCCCAGAGGTTCCCAGATGGCAACCCCCCCTTTTTTTGTTCTCTCTTTGTTCGTCAGCACCCAAAGCCCCCCCGACCTCAACAATACGCGGCGGCAGCACCCCCCCGCTTCTCAATTCAATTTGCGGCTCCCCCCCCCGCTCCCCCCCAATTTGCGGCAGGGGGCCCATGCCTGAAGCTGTGTAAGGGGCCCCAAACCCCAAATTCCTGATGGCGGCCCTGAGTACACCCCTCACATTTTTGTAAATATTTTATTATATCTTTTCATGTGGCAACACTGAACAAATGGTACTTTCCTACAATGTCAAGTAGTGAGTGTACAGCTTGTATAACAGTGTAAATTTGCTGTCCTCTCAAAATAACTCAACACAGCCAATAATGTCTAAACCGCTGGCAACAAAAGGGAGTACTCCCCTAAGTGAAATAGTCCAAATTGAGCCCAAAGCGTCAATATATTATGTGGTCTTTATTTTCCAGCACTGCCTTAACCCTCCTGGGCATGGAGTTCACCAGAGCTTCACAAGTTGCCACTGGTGTCCTCTTCCACTCCTCCATGATGACATCACAGAGCTGGTGGATGTTAGAGACCTTGCGCTCCTCCCCCTTCCGTTTGAGGATGCTCCACAGATAGGGTTTAGGTCTGGAGACATGCTTGGCTAGTCCATCAGCTTTACCCTTAGCTTCTTTAGCAACGCAGTGGTTGTCTTGGAGGTGTGTTTGGGGTAATTATGTTGGAATACTGCCCTGCGGCCCAGTCTCTGAAGGGAGGGGATCATGCTCTGCTTCAGTATGTCACAGTACATGTTGGCATTCATGGTTCCCTCAATGAACTGGAGCTCCCCATTGTCGGCAGCACTCATGCAGCCCCAGACCATGACACTCCCACCACCATGCTTGACTGTAGGCACACACACTTCTCTTTGTACTCCTCACCTGGTTGCCGCCACACACGCTTGATACCATCTGAACCAAATAAGTTGATTTTGGTCTCAGACCACAAGACATGGTTTCAGTAAGCCATGTCCTTAGTCTGTCTGTCTTTAGCAAACTGTTTGCAGGCTTTGTGCATCATCTTTAGAAGAGGCTTCCTTCTGGGACGAAAGCCATGCAGACCAATTTGATGCAGTGTGCGGCGTATGGTTTGAGCACTGACAGACTGCCCCCCCACCACCCCTTCAACCTCTGCAGCAATGCTGGCAGCACTAATACCATTTCCCAAAGACAACTTCTGGATATGACGCTAAGCAAAATGCACTCAACTACTGTTCTGAGTGGAACCTGTCCTTTTAAACCGCTGTATGCGCTTTGCTATCGTGCGGCGTCTCAGTTTCAGGGTCTTGGCAATCTTCTTATAGCCTAGGCAATCTTTATGTAGCGCAAAAATTCTTTTTTTCAGATCCTCAGAGTTCTTTGCCATGAGGTGCCATGTTGAACTTCCAGTGACCAGTATGAGAGAGTGAGAGCGATAACACCAAATTTAACACACCTGCTCCCCATTCACACCTGAGACCTTGTAACAGATTTACATGACACTGGGAAAGGAAAATCGCTAACTGGACCCAATTTGGAAATGTTCACTTAGGGGTGTACTCAATTTTGTTGCCAGCGGTTTAGACAATGGCTGCGTGTTGAGTTATTTCGAGAGGACAGCAAATTAACACTTCTACAAGCTGTACACTCACTACTTTACATTGTAGCAAAGCGTAATTTCTTCAATGTTGTCACATGAAAAGATATAATTAAATATTTACAAAAATTTGAGGAGTGTACTCACTTTTGTGAGATACTGTATATAGAAATGTTGTGGGCAAATACTGTGGCAAGAGTAACAGGCTGACACTCAGGCATCTAGCATTTTCAGAAGGAAATATCAAAATTGACAGACTATGCTTTAATCATGAAAGATTTCCTTTAAGGTTATTGGAAACTGGCATAACAAATGTGTACTCACCTGTACGGAAGGATATTGCAGTAATCGGACCCCAGTCTTGCTGAAAAATCATCAGGGTTTCATCAAATTTGATGTTGTGCAGAATAATTTTACCACTCGTCAGCCCTACAGCCACCACATCAACTGCAGGAGCCTAGAATTACAATTTCAAAAGTAAAAATTTCTAATGCAACCAGTATAGCATAAAGCATAACGAATGAAAACATTTTTATTTATTTACTAAAAACTTCTCTTACTGACCTAAAACTATTTGTTGCATTGAAAATGACATCCCCTGCCTTCCCAAAACAAAGTATTTATATATTACTTCCTCATAAAAATGAAGGCATTTTAGTTTTCATTCTACTCTGATCTCCGTCAATAGGTTTCTGGTCCTAATAAATGTCCACTCTCTTTTTAGCGTTCTTTAAAGTTAAGATATTTGTATTTCAAAGTAGTACCGTTTCCATTTTTCTGCAGGCGTTCGGCAAGGGCACAAAAAAACAAAAACAATTTTTCTCTATGTGCCCTGTTCACACCACAATATTGGTATTAAGTCTGCATTTTTTTCTGCTCAGGAATCTGCAACATGTATGCAGTTTTCTGCACGGTAAAAAAACGGACATGCCATCAACATTGGTGTTAACAGGGCACATAAAAACCGATGTGAAACTGATGTCTCTGCAAGTGAAATCTGCACGGCTTTCCCATCAGTTATCATACACGTATTGTATGAACGAGCCCTTAAAGTGATTGTAAAGGCAGAAGGTTTTTATCTTAAGGCATATGCATCAAGATAAAAAGCTTTCTGTGAGCAGCAGCCCCCCTACTACTTGCCTGAGCCCCATTCTTATCCAGCGATGTCCACGTGTGCCTTGGCCGTCCATGACTCTCCCTCCTGATTGGCTCCCGCTGCTGTCCATCAAAGTCAGTTAGCCATTCAGGAGAGAGAGGGAGCGGAGGCGAACAAGGGATCCGTGTCTGAATGGACACATGGAGCTGCAGCTCGGCTCGGTGCCCCCATAGCAAGCTGCTTGCTGTGGGGGCACTCGACAGGAGGGAGGGGCCAGGAGAGTCGAAGAGGGACCCAAAAAGAGGAGGATCTGGGCTGCTCTGTGCAAAACCATTCATTACACAGGACAGGCAAGTACAACATTTTGTTTATTTTTATAGAAAAAAAATAAAGACTTTACAATCACTTTAAAGCGGAGCTCCGCCGAAAAAAAATAAATATTTAAAGCCAGCAGCTACAAATACTGCAGCTGTTGACATTTATTAGGACACTTACCTGTCCTGGAGTCCAGCGACGTCCACAGCAGAGGACGAGCAATCGCTCGTCACTCTGCTGCCCCCACCGCCATCCTCGGTGAGGGAACCAGGAAGTGAAGCCTTGCGGCTTCACTGCCCGGTTCCCTACGGCGCATGCGTGAGTCGCGCTGCGCCGTTCTGACTGGTCCTCCTGTGTTCTGGGAGCAGAGTGTCTCCCAGAACACTACGGGTATTCTGCGGGAAGTGAGGTGCTTCCCGCAGATTTCCCGCAGAGAGGACTCCCAGAAGTGGGTGCAAATACCTGTCTTAGACAGGTATCTGCACCCCCCTCCCCCCTGAAAGGTGTCAATTGTGACACCAGAGGGGGGGGGGGGGGAGGGTTCCGATGAGCGGAAGTTCCTCTTTAGGGTGGAGCTCTGCTTTAAGCATAGTGGGGAAAAAAACAACACCAAAACTCCAGCTTGTTGCCACTGGACACCATGCTGTAGACCGAGTTGTCAGACTTCCTGAGTTCAGACAACTACAAAGGCCAATAAGATGCCCCCCACTCATGCAAGCAGGGGTGTCCCTTTACTGTGTGGAGGACATGCCTCCAGATCCAGTGGATTTCAGAGTCCAGTTCTTACAGAGCTGGGATGTGGGCCTCTGCTTGCACATGAAAGTAATTATTTTTGGATTCTAAAGGCGACACTGTTTTCCAACGCAAAACCTTCACATTAAAAGTAGTTTTAAAAGCATAAACATTTTTTAGTCGTCATTTGATCCAGCACTGTGCCCATCAGCAGCGGCTCTCTTCTCTCACTTCCTGGTCTCGCAGGCTTTGCTAAGGTACTCCTGCTGCTGTCAATCAAAGCCAGTGATGAGGGTGGGGTGGGGGTTGAGCAGCACCATTTGCGTCTATGGATACAGGCAGTGCAGCTCGGGATCAAGCTTGCATGTGTGTCACCATAGGAAGCTGCCATATGGCAGGATCTTTCGGATCTGTTTCCCTGGAACCCCTCTCTCCTACCAGAGAGAAGGTTGTCTTAAAAAAGAGGGACTCTACCCTCTTATCTGTGGCATATTTAAAAGCTGGGACCTCATCCACGAGTCTTCCTTTGGAAGAAGTCATCATACCAACAAAACACATTAAGGTAAAGCCAGGCTTTGTGTGTGTTGATTGGCAGCATTTAGCCGCGCAACAGGCAGTGTCTTCTCTCATAGTGCGGCCAGCAGTGTGTGAGACAGACCGGGTGCTCGCTACTCACTGCTGTGGTCTGCTCGGGACATTTTGGATGCCTTGTTGTACAATTTAACAGTATAATGGTTGTGTGTTAATAAAGGGCTGTTAATTCTACAGTATCGCATATATGTATGGCCTCTTCCTTTGTATGCTCGCTAGTGGAGAGATTACATGTAAACATCAGAAGACAGCTCTGTGATTGAAAAGGCAACTTTTATCTTTCTGGGAGCTCATAAGTGCAAGTGCCACATTTGTGAAAGCGTGCAAATACCTTTTGGTGAGTGCACATCCATGTGTGTGGAGGACAGCATGTGGTGTTTGGTTTGGATTTCTAAGGGTGGATGTTTGGTCAACACCAGTCAGTGAGTAAAGATAGCTTTGCTACATTAGTTTTTTCTTTTTTTCTGGACACCATCACTTTGTATCAGTTTCAGCTCATTGCAGGACTTATGATTTTTGGGATTTAATGTATACATTTATTATTGTTACTAGTTTTGAAATGATATAAATTTAGATCAGGGGTGTCAAACTATTTCATCATGGGCCGCATCAGCAGTATGGTTGCCCTCAAAGAGCCGATTGTATCTGGGGTGCACAGAGTTTACGGCTGCACTATGCACAGTATGCATTCCGGCTGCAAAACTGGTGCGAGGGCCACATGACAAGGCCTGTAAGGCTGGATTCGGCCCATGGGACTTGCGTTTGACATATGCGATTTAGATGATATATTCTTTTATATACAGTATGTATATTTTTTGCGACATTAACAAGGTGATATACAGTATATGAACTGATCACTGTATTAATCTAGATTTGTTCTGGGATCAATTTGGCCTCTTCATTGGTTGGAACAATATTTTTTTTATAGGGGGTTGGAGTAAATTTTAGATCAGTGGTTCTCAACTCCAGTCCTCAGGACCCACTAACAGGCCAGGTTTGCAAGATAACTGAAATGCATCACAGGTGATATAATTTGCTTCTTAGGGATTGCAGGATTCTAGTCTGAATCTCCCCAAGGTAATACTTAAAATCTGGCCTGTTAGTGGGTCCTGAGGACAGGAGTTGAGAACCACTGTTTTAGATACATTTTAGTAAATTTATTTTTATCAAGTTTTTGAGCACTCACAAAAGCACAGTGGGTGTTTCATTTATTAAATTGTGATGAAACCACAGCCTTATTTACATACCTGCTGAAGAACAGTCACACCAGTTTCCCAGCCTTTGAATGTATACAGAAGTTTGCTATAAAAGGAAAAATAAAGGAAAAAAAAAAGTATTTTAAAAAGGCATACAGAAATATTCCTCTCAAGCCCATGCAAAGCTCATATTTCCTGCTTATTGGAGAGCTCCAACTCTGGTTCAGCATGGTGCATGTCAGATCTTTGCAGAGAGGCCAATACTTTCATACAAAGAGCAAGGGCCCTTTGCCGTGGCAGAGGAAAGCCTTTTCTACCCAATCGTGGATTGATTTTTAAATAACTAATACTCTAAAACACATTTCGTATTAATGCACTAGGAATGTATTTGGCCAATTAAACAAAGTTCAGTTGGGCTTTAACCTCTTCACTACCATGGCGAACTAGATCTTGTTTTTTTTTCTTAGGACAGATTGGGCTTTTATATGTTAAGTGTTAATGGATATCGGATTTTGTTTTATTATTATGAAAGGAAAACTTGCTCAAGATAATAAAAGTTGCTTACAATTTACCTGTAAATTTTTATGCTATTACCATAACCCACCACCAAAAAAACCTGCAAAATAAATTCTCCTACTCCCGACAATCACGGTAACACCATCATGTATGCATTATTTGTTCTCTGTACCCACAAGTACAATCGTGAACAAGTTTATCTTGTTTTTTTCTTCTTTTATATTGTAACTAAAAACACACTGACACTAAATATAAAAAACTTTTTTTTGCTTTCCTAAAAAACACACTGACCCCAAGACTACTACTAACTGGCACTTATACTGCCACTAAATAAAACTTAAAATAACACCAACTAAACCAGATTAAGACAGTCCTTAACTAGTTCATCGTTATATTCCCTCCACCCCCAACTACTTTTTTTGTATGGATACATTGCATTCTCCTAGTAGTGGTCACTGTGATTGAGGTTTTACCAGCTCCTGATCATTAGTATGAGACTGGAAGCTGTCACTGACAGCTCCGTCTCACTGCTAGTTCACTGTATTTCCAGCAGCTGAATACATTAACCACTTAAGCCCCGGACCATTTTGTAGCTAAAGGACCAGAGGTGTTTTCAGAATTTGGCACTGCGCTGCTTTAACTGGAAATTGTGCGGACATGCAATGTTGTACCCAAACAAAATTTGCGTCCTTTTCTTCTCACAAATTGAGCTTTCTTTTAATGGTATTTGATTGCCTCTGCGATTTTTAGTTTTTGCGATAAACGGAAAAAGACTGATTTTTAAAAAAAAAAAAATGATATTTTCTACTTTTTGTTATAGGAAAAATCGAATAAACTAAATTTTAGTCATACATTTAGGCCAAAATGTATTCAGCCACATGTCTTTAGTAAAAAAAATGTCAATAAGCGTATATTTATTGGTTTGCGCAAAAGTTATAGCGTCTACAAACTAGGGTACATTTTCTGGAATTTACACAGCTTTTAATTTATGACTGCCTATCTCATTTCTTAAGGTGCTAAAATGGCAGGGCAGTACAAACCCCCCCCCCCCCCAATGACCCTATTTTGGAAAGTAGACATCCCAAGGAAATTGCTGAGAGGCATGTTGAGCCCATTGAATATTTTTTTTTTTGTCCCAAGTGATTGAATAATGACAAAAAAAAAAAAAATTACAAAAAGTTGTCACTAAATGATATATTGCTCACACATGCCATGGTTATATGTGAAATTGCACCCCAAAATACATTTTGCTGCTTCTCCTGAGTACGGGGATACCACGTGTGGGACTTTTTGGGAGCCTAGCCGCGTACGGGCCCCCGAAAACCAAGCACCTCCTTCAGGATTTCCAAGGGCACATAAAATGCCAAAAAATAGCACAAAACCCCCGCAAATGACCCCATTTTGGAAAGTAGACACCCCAAGCTATTTGCTGAGAGGCATGGTGAGTATTTTACAGCTCTCATTTGTTTTTGAAAATGAAGAAAGAAAATATATATATTTTTTTTTTTTTAATTTTCAAAACTTTGTGACAAAAAGCGAGATCTGCAAAATACTCACCATACCTCTCAAATAGCTTGGGGTGTCTACTTTCCAAAATGGGGTCATTTGGGGGGGGGGGGGGTTTGTGCCATCTGGGCATTCCATGGCCTCCGAAACTGTGATAGGCAGTGAGGAGTGAAATCAAAAATGTACACCCTTAGAAAGCTTGAAGGCGGTGCTTGGTTTTTGGGGTCCCGTACGCAGCTAGGCTCCCAAAAAGTCTCACACATGTGGTATCCCCGTACTCAGGAGAAGCAACAGAATGTATTTTGGGGTGTAATTCCACATATGCCCATGGCATGTTTGAGCAATATATCATTTAGTGACAACTTTGTGCAAAAAAAAAAATTATCTTTTTTTCCGCAACTTGTGTCAACATATAAAATATTCAATGGACTCGACATGCCTCTCAGTATATAGCTTGGGGTGTTTACTTTCCAAAATGGGGTCATTTGGGGGGGTTTTGAACTGTCCTGGCATTTTAAACACAACATTAGGAAGCTTACATCCACTCTTCTAACCACTTGAAGACAAAGCCCTGACACTTTGTTTACATGAAAACACTTTTTTTTTGCAAGAAAATTATGTTGAACCCCCAAACATATATTTTTTTTAAGCAAAGGCCCTACAGATTAAAATGGTGGGTGTTGCATTTTATTTTTCCATACAGTATTTGCGCAGCGAATTTTTCAAACGCATTTTTTTGGGAAAAAATACACTTACTCTTTCGTCCATGGACCGACACAGCTTCTCTATTGACAAAGTGGGTATTATCCATTAATTAGGAGTGACTAGGCAGAAAAACTTGTAAAAAGTGTTGCATCACACCTTCTACAGTACCGCCCAGGGGGCGGACCCTCCGGGTATAACCTCTCAGTCTGCATCTTCGCAGATCAGTTTTTTTCTGTCTAGCAAGGAGTAGGACATGGCTCCCTTCGGGCCCCTTGGTCCGGGGGAAAAAGATATATATTTTTTTGCTATATTTTTGTTTCCTGCGATCTTCGATCAACTGCCGACTGGGTGACAGGCTGGATCCTCGATCCTTGTAGTCTCCCCAGTTTCGGCCATCGAGCGTGTGCCGACCCTAGCTACGCGCTGGGTTTTCCACGACATGCCCGTCGCTCCACGGGTGGCCGGTGAGCCTACGCTCCGGGGCCTGCATCGGACCGCTCAGCTTCGGCTGACCTTACGGCCGAGTCGCAGCAGCCTGGCTGGTGAGCTTACGCTCCAAGGCTTGCATCGGACCGCTCAGCTTCGGCTGACCTTACGGCCGAGTCGCAGCAGCCTGTCCGGTGAGCGTCACGCTCCAGGGCATACATACGATCGTCCCTTTTGCAACAGTCACCTTCCGTGTGCAGACGATGACCTGTTTGGAATGTCTTCCAGCATAATACATGCAGGATAGGTAAGTAAAACTCCCCTGCCTCGGCTGGGTGATTTAGCTGGACATTCCTGGAGAGATCAAGTAAGTGGTTGTGGCCCCTTTCTTCCCTCTTTCCCTGCCTTACCCTCCTCCCTGGGCTTCTAGCTAAAGGTTGCTGGGGGTCACCTAGGGGGTTCCACTGGAGTGGGGCTGGCTGTAACTAACATTTAAAAGAAATGTAATTTCTGCTTACCTGTGTTTGTGTGCTTCCTCCTCCATGCTGTCGGCGGCCATTTTGAGGTGGTCCATGCCGAGTTCGGCCTCTTGTGACTGCCCGGCGGCCATCTTCCTGTGGTTCGGCCACACCCACTGGCCCCTATCAGCTGATCGGCGGCCATGTTTGTCCACCCTGTATGCATATATTGCCGTTCGGCGGCCATCTTTTTGTGGGCTATGGCTGCTTGACCTCTATCTTCGGGCGGCGGCCATTTTCTTAGAGCCCACATTATCTTCCATACAGACCTTTTTGGCAACCATTTTGCGAGAGCCTCCGGCCTCTAGGGTGCATTACACTGGTGCGAAAATTCACACAGGAAATGCTGATAAAAGAAGCAGACCGACACAGCAGCAGGGGACAGCATCACAGGCGCAGCACACGGCAGCATAGCAGTACCTATCCAGGGTGGTGAGTCCTCTGGGTGACCCAGCCTCTCTGCAGCACAGGAGGGTGGCCTATTGATATCTTGCCTGGAGCCCTGTGAGTGTCAGCGTGTGGTCAGCATGGCATCTGAGCCAGATGTCTTCTCCCCTGAAACACCAGATTTAGCAGCTGGTGCCCCTGAGGTGTCTATGAACGCTATGACGGCAATCCTAGAGGCGTTTGCTGCCAGGGTGGAAGCAGCACATGGGAATACAGGGGGTAGTAAACGCCCCGTCCCCTGCAAGCTTCTGGGGATAATTCTGATGCAGAACCAGGTCCAGCTACGGCTCGGGGCCCAGATTCTGACGCATCAGAGACTGCAGACCGTGACCGGACAGTGAGGATGACTCCAAGTCCAGGTCAGTACACAAGACGGCTTTGGTATCTGACCTTATTACTGCAGTGCGGGATATGCTAAACTTGGAAAATACTGCAGAAGCAGCAGAGACTCTGGTCCACTTGGGTTTCATAGACATGCCCGCACTGCTAAGGTGTTCCCTTGTGTGTCTTTTGATAAACTCTTATACAAGGAATGGGAGAACCCAGTGAGGGTCTTTACAGCCCCAAAGAGGTTTACGGTACGGTACCCCTTTGAGGAGAGTTTTCTGAAGAAATGGACCTCTCCCCCTATAGTGGACCCTCCGGTGTCCAGACTTAATAGAGCCACCACAATTCCTGTAGAAGGGGCTCCTGTTTTCAAGGACCCTGTGGATAAGAAGGCTGAAGCACTCGCTTGCTACCTATACTCAGTGGTAGGCTCGGCAGTACGCTAGTGTCTCACACACTTACTGAATGGGCAAGATTGCTACTCCAGGGGTTAAGGAGCGAGATGCTCCTCCTGATGAGATAACATTGGCCGACCAGTTGGTCCAGGGCCTTAGGTTTGTCTGCGAGTCAGACATGAATACTATTCCCCTGCTGTCTAAAACTTCGGTTTATGAAGTAGCAATACGCCGCCTGATCTGGCTAAAAGGCTGGTCTGCGGACCAGACTTCCAAGAAAGCCCTGTTGGATCTGCCTTTTAAGGGCGGCAGACTTTTTGGGGCTTCTCTGGATGACATCATCAAGGATGCCACAGGAAGTAAAAGCACTTTGCTTCCCCAAATTAGCAAGGGTAAGGGGCCACGCCAAGGGCCCTCCTTTACTGCACGCAAGCGTTTTTTTCGTCCCACTAGGGCGACAGGGAAAAGACCCCAGGCCGATAAAGCGCCTGCCCAAGGACAAAAGCGTCCTTGGTCCCGCATACCCAATAAGCCTGCGGACAAATTTGCGTCTGCATGAAGGTCCACCCCCACCCAGCTCTCGGGTAGGGGGACGTCTTCACAAATTCGCTACTCAGTGGACAGCTCTAATCTCCGACAGGTGGGTTTGCGAAGTAATCTCCTCAGGCTACAAGATAGAGTTTCTCTCTTGTCCACCGGACAGATTCAACACCTCCAATCTCCAGCTACTACCGACCCGTCGGGAGGCCCTGTATGGGGCGGTCCAGGGTCTACTGGAACGCGGGGTAGTTATTCCAGTTCCAGAACTGGAACGGGGTTTTTACTCAAATCTGTTCATTGTGCCGAAGAAGGAGGGGGTTCGTCCAAGCTTGGATCTCAGAGCCCTCAATTGCTTTGTGAAGGTACAAAGTTTTCGGATGGAGTCGGTTCGATCTGTAGTCACGGCTCTCCATCCGGGGGACTTTCTGGCCTCCTTGGACATCAAGGACGCATACCTGCATGTCCCCATATACTCCAGACACCAGAGGTTTCTGCGATTTGCTATCGGGAAGGACCACTACCAGTTTGTGGCCCTCCCGTTGGGCCTTGCCTCAGCACCCAGGACTTTCACCAAGGTGCTCGCTCCGATTCTGGCACTTCTAAGACAGCGGGGTATCGCTATCACAGGCTACTTATACGACCTTCTGCTGAAGGCCCCTTCAAGCTCAGAATTAGAGGTAAGCGTGTCCATTACCTGTCAGACTCTTCGAGACTGTGGTTGGATACTAAACACGTAAAAGTCAGTATTGGTGCCCACTCAACGCCTAGTGTACCTGGGGTTGATTCTGGATTCCTCAGAGGCAAAAGGTATTCCTCCCTGTGGAGAAGTTGCAGACCCTCCGGGCTGCAGTACGGCAGCTGACTTCCAGGAATTGGTCGTCACTCCGTTTTTGCATGCGAGTGTTGGGCCTCATGGTAGCCTCCTTCGAGGCGGTCCCATATGTTCAATACCACACTCGAGTGTTACAGAAGGAAGTTCTGTCCAGATGGAACAGATGCCCTTCATCTCTGGATTATCAAATCCGAGTGAGCCACCTAGTCAGGAGATCCCTGGTATGGTGGCTGACAGCACCAGCTCTAATGGCCGGGAAGTCATTTCTTCCGGTTTACTGGATAGTGATCACGAAGGACACCAGCCTTACAGGTTGGGGGGGGGAGTCTGGGGTGTCCAGTCGGCGCAAGGTCGCTGGACCCCAGAGGAAGCCCTCCTGCCGATCAATGTCCTGGAGATCCGGGCGATCAAGCTGTGCCTCTTCAAATGGTCTCGGAGGCTGCAAGGGCGTCCAGTCAGGATCCAGTCAGACAACGCCACAGCGGTGGCATATGTCAATCATCAAGGAGGAACAAGAAGCTCAGCTGCAGCATCGGAGGTTGCTCGCATCCTGAAGTGGGCAGAGAAGAGCGTACCGGCACTATCGGCCGTGTACATTCCGGGCGTGGAAAACTGGCAGGCGGACTACCTGAGCCGCCGGATGCTGGACCAGGGAGAATGGTCCTTACACCCGGAGGTGTTCCAACTCCTCTGCCAAAGATGGGGCACACCAGACGTAGATCTTCTGGCTTCCCGACTCAATCGGAAGGTATTGAGATTTGTGGCCCGGTCAAGAGACCCATGGGCAGACGCAACGGACGCGTTGGTAGCATTGTGGGGTCAGTATCGGCTAATCTATGCCTTCCCTCCCTTAAGGCTTCTTCCTCTTCTGCTCCGCAGAGTGGAGGCAGAGGGAATTCCAATGATCCTAATCGCTCCAGATTGGTCTCAGCGTCCTTGGTACGTCGATCTAGTACGTCTGGTAGCAGACGTCCCCTGGCGCCTACCACTACGGAAGGACCTGCTATCGCAAGGTCCCATACTCCATCCTGCTTTACGGTCACTGGCTTTAACGGCATGGCTATTGAGAACCAGGTACTGAGAGACCGGGGCCTGTCAGATTCAGTAATCTCTACTATGAGAAGTGCTCGGAAACCGTCCTCTAGGAAGGTTTATCACCGCACTTGGAAGGCCCACATCTCCATGTGTGAGGAAATGAAATGGCATCCGCGTACTTATTTGGTTTCCAGAATCCTGCTGGTTTTACAGCATGGGGTGGACCAAAGGCTTGCCCTAAGTACGATTAAGGGACAGATATCTGCCCTGGCTGTCTTTTTTCAGCGACCCCTGGCGGCTCACTCTCGTGAGTACATTTGTGCAGGGGGTTCGACATGTGGCCCCTCCGGTCCGTCCCCCGTTACTTCCGTGGGACTTGAACCTGGTCCTCTCGGTGCTTCAGAAGGCACCGTTTGAGAATATTAGAGATATTCCCCTGTTGACACTTTCTCAGAAAGTGGTCTTTTTGGTGGCTGTTACGTCAGTTAGACGAGTCTCTGAGTTGGCAGCCTTGTCCTGCAAGGCTCCCTATTTGATTTTCCACAAGGATAAGGTGGTGCTGCGGCCGCAGCCTTCCTTTCAAAAGTCGTTTCGGCTTTTTATCTCAATGAAGACATTGTACTTCCATCCTTGTGTCCTCAGCCGTCGAATCCTAAGGAGTCGGCGTTGCATTTCTTGGACGTTGTCCGAGCTTTGAGAGTATACCCATCTGCTACTTCCCGGTTCCGGAAGTCAGACTCACTGTTTGTTTCGGTGGCTGGTCCCAAGAAGGGCCAAGCAGTCTCATTGGCCACCATCTCTAGGATAGTAATCCAGGCTTACGCCTTAAAAGGGTCAAGCGCCCCACTTCCCGGTCAGGGCGCATTCGACCAGGGTAATAGGTGCCTCTTGGGCTTTCCGACATAAAGCGTCTGTTTCCCGATTATGTAAAGCGGCGACTTGGTCGTCCGCTCACACTTTCACAAAATTCTACAAAATTGATGTAGGTGCATCTTCGGATGCCTCTTTCGGCCGCAAGGTTTTACAAGCGGCTGTTTAGAGTTGCAGCTCCTCCGTTGGAGGAGTGCTGTTTTGTGTTTGGGGTGAAGTTTATTTTTATGCTGTTACCACCCCTCGTTTTTTCTCTGACACTGCTTTGGGACGTCCCACTTTGTCAATAGAGAAGCTGTGTCGGTCCATGGACGAAAGAGTAAATAGGATTTTTTACTCACCGTAAAATCCTTTTCTCTGAGTCCATGGACCGACACAGCACCCACCCCTCCTTTTAAGTTTGTACTGCTTTTTGACGAACTGATCTGCGAAGATGCAGACTGAGAGGTTATACCCGGAGGGTCCGCCCCCTGGGCGGTACTGTAGAAGGTGTGATGTAACACTTTTTACAAGTTTTTCTGCCTAGTCACTCCTAATTAACGGATAATACCCACTTTGTCAATAGAGAAGCTGTGTCGGTCCATGGACTCAGAGAAAAGCATTTTACGGTGAGTAAAAAATCCTATTTTTTTTTATTTTAATGCACTAAAATACACTATATTGCCCAAATGTTTGATGAAATAAAAAAGAAGATTTTAGGCCGAGTACATAGATACCAAACACGACATGCTTTAAAATTTCACACAAACGCGCATTGGCGACAAACTACATACATTTTTAAAAGCCTTTACAGGTTACCACGTTAGATTTACAGAGGAGGTCTACTGCTAAAATGACTGCCCTCGATCTGACCTTCGCGGAGATACCTCACATGCATGGTGCAATTTCTGTTTACATATGACGCCAGACCGACGCTTGCGTTCGCCATTGCGCAAGAGCAGGGCAGGACAGGGATGTGTTTTTTTATTATTATTAATTTTGCTTTTTTATTTTATTTTTAAACTGTTCCTTCCATATTTTTTGTTATCTCAGGGAATGTAAATATCCCCAATGATAGCAATAGGTAGTGACAGGTACTTGTTTTTGAAAAAAACTGGGGTCTATTAGACCCTAGATCTTTCCTCTGCCCTCAAAGCATCTGACCACACCAAGATCGGTGTGATAAAATGCTTTCCCAATTGCGCTTTTTATATCCGGGGGGGGGGGGGATACATTCCCTCCCACTGCTTGTAAAAAGCAGTCCAGAGGCTAATTAGCCACTACTAGGATTGCTTTTACATGAAAGCCGGCCGCTGGCTGAAAAGAATGATACCAAGATGATACCTAAACCCGCAGGCATCAATCTGGTATAACCAAAGTCCAGCAACATACCAGTACGTTGCTGGTCCTTGTTGGACATGTATTGTAATCTTTTTTTCATGCAGCCTGTTGGCTGAACGAAAAAAAGAGATTGATCGGTGGGTATGCCCACCATTACAATACCTCCCTTCATTCACCCACTTCTAATGATGGGCATACATGCACCATTTATATATGCCAAAGCATGGGGGCATCCTCCCGCAAAAGTTATGCCGCACACACATGGTCGGACTTTTCCACGGGCAAGCCTCCCTCGGAATTTTGACCTTATGTACGCGGCATTAGGAGCTAAATCGCTCCTCCGCCCCCATGCTTCGGCATATATGCTCTTTTTTTTTTAACTGTGGTGGTGAAATCACCTCCTACAGCACTGGAGTCGCAGGGATCAGGCCTGTCTCTGCGAACGCTGCAGTTATGTGTGTTGTGTTTTGTAAGTTACAGTGATCGATCGATACTGCACTTGGGTGGCCTGGGCTGGACGGAGGGGCAAAACGCAGGTGCTAGCAGGTATCTGGGCTGATCCCGCTAACACTGCGTTTTTTGGAACACTAAATTGCTGGGGACGCTAGTATAGATCTGATCAGATATTGATCTGTTCAGATACTATACCACTAAGGAAGGTGTATGCTTCACGCGTGGGTGTTAGCGCTACTGGCACCAACCTGATGCTGCCTGGGGTGTGACGCAGACTCTCTCTGACGCTAAAACCTAATTGATATCACCCGCCGGGCGATCAGGGGGTTAAACCTTTATTGGGTTATATACGGCGGGTGCCCCGACACTATAAAAAGCAAACCAACTAACCAGCGTCACCCGTAACACTTATATGGTGATCACTGGTGAAAGGGTTAACTAGGGGCAATCAGGGGGTTAAACCTTTATTAGGTAATATATGGGGGCACCCGACGCTATAAAAACCTGCGGCGTACCTAAAAAAAAATAACTGGCTACCTATCGGCATCACCGACACTAAGACCGCGATCAGAAAAACGATTGCTTAGTGACACGGGTGAAAGGGTTACCTGGGGGGGCGATCAAGGGGTTAAACCTTTATTAGGTAATATATGGGGGTACCCGACGCTATAAAAACCTGCGGCAAACCTAAAAAAAAATAACTGGCTACCTATCGGCATCACCGACACTAAAACAGCGATCAGAAAAATGATCGCTTAGTGACAGCGGTGCTAGGGGGTGAAAGGGTTACCTGGGGGGCGATCAAGGGGTTAAACCTTTCTTGGGGGGGGGGGGGGGTTAGGGGGCTACACTGGACCTAAAACTAACTGCCCTGACACTTTTACAGTCACAAATGTCACTGATTGCAGTGATCACTAAATAAATGGTCACTGCAATCAGTGACACTGTGACGGGGGGCGATTTATGTACCTATGTGTGCTGGTGTTAGTGTAGTGTTTGTGCACTTACCTGTGTGTCTCCTCTCATGCGGCGCTCGGTATATGTGAGCGCCGCATGAGGGATGACATCACTTCCTCCTGCCTGTGTAAACATTACACAGGCAGAGGAAGCATTTGATTCGCCAGGAGCGATCACGAGGGGGTGGCCAGAATCAAATGGCTGCCCCCTCATCACGGATCGCTCCCGGCCGCTCACTGTACCGGAGGGGGGGTCCGATCGGACCCCCCACCCATACGAAGGCAGGCACGTACAGGTACGTGATTGTGCCTGTCCGTGCCATTCTGCCGACGTATATTTACAGTGGGCGGTCGTTAAGTGGTTAATGCAGAGCCCAGGTTTAAAGTCCACTTCCTCTACACCACATATATGTGTTCTGAGGCTGTAAAGGGTTAAAAGCACAAAAACATTTTAACACAAAAATTCCCTAGCCCCTGTTTCTAGCCCACTCGAAGCGGTGGGGCACGCAGACGCATGCAGGGTAGCAGAACACTAGATTTTTTTCTTGGCTGGGAAGCAGACAGCACAAAAGGCCACAGCTGTCAGTCCATAAGTACAGACCATCGTGGGTAATTTACTTATATAGGAAACAAAATGTGGCTGCCATTACGGAGCTCTTTTTAAGAATGCTAGTTTCCTGACCGTCAGGCTGATTGCTTTGGTGCTTCCAGACTTTTTAATATTCCTGCTCTTACTAGGTCAGGAACTCAAAGTAGGGAGGTGTGAATCAAGCCTAACAGCATACTGCAGGATGCCTGGGTTTCAGAGGCTCAAAGTTTTTCTGATACAATGGGTTTACAAGCAAGCATCAAAAGAAGACCTGATGAAGCCAAGTTTGTTACCTGTAGTAACATACGTACTTTACGAAAAGTAGTAAAAAAAAAAAAAAAGCCCCAGCTATAAAACCTACCATTTTAATATACATATTATATACAGTGGGTACGGAGAGTATTCAGACCCCCTTAAATTTTTCACTCTTTGTTATATTGCAGCCATTTGCTAAAATCATTTAAGTTCATTTTTTTTCCTCATTAATGTACACACAGCACCCCATATTGACAGAAAAACACAGAATTGTTGACATTTTTGCAGATTAACCACTTCGCGCCCGTCATACGACTTATGACGGCCGCAAAGTGGTTCTTAAATGCCGGGAGGCCGTCATTATACGGCCTCCGCTCCTTCGGCCACTGGGGGGCGCGCGAGCTCGCGTGCCCGGCGCATCACTGAGATGCCGATGCGCGTGCCTGGCGGCCGCGATGTCCGCCAGGCACCCGCGATCGGCCTGTACACAGACAAGGACATGGATCTGTGTGTGTAAACACACAGATCCATGTCCTGTCAGGGAGAGGAGACCGATGCTGTGTCCCTTGTACATAGGGACACAGAACGGTCACCTCCCCCAGTCAGTCCCCTCCCCCCACAGTAGCAATCACTCATAGGGCATACATTTAACCCCTTCCTCGCCCCCTAGTGGTTAACCCCTTCCCTGCCAGTCACATTTATACAGTAATCAGTGCATTTTTATAGCACTAATCGCTGTATAAATGTGAATGGTCCCAAAAATGTGTCAAAAGTGTCTGATGTGTCCGCCGCAATATCGCAGTCATGATATAAAAAAAAAAAAAAAAAAAAAAAAAAAAAAAAAAAAAAAAATCGCTGATCGCCGCCATTACTAGTAAAAAAAAAATTAAAAAAAAAGGACAGAATTCTATCACCTCTATTGTAGGCGCTATAACTTTTGCGCAAACCAATCACTATACGCTTATTGCGATTTTTTTTAACCAAAAATATGTAGAAGAATACGTATCGGCCTCAACTGAGAATTTTTTTTTTAAATTGGGATATTATAGCAAAAATCAAAAAATATTGTTTTTTTTCAAAATTGTCGCTCTTTTTTGGTTTATAGCGCAAAAAATAAAAACCGCAGAGGTGATCAAATACCACCAAAAGAAGGCTCTATTTGTGGGAAAAAAAGGACGTCAATTTTGTTTGGGAGCCACGTCGCACGACCGCGCAATTGTCAGATAAAGCGGCGCAGTGCCGAAAGCTGAAATTTCGCCTGGGCAGGAAGGGGGTATATGTGCCCAGTAAGGAAGGTGTTAAAAAAGAAAAACTGAAATATCACATGGTCCTAAGTATTCAGACCCTTTGCTGCGACACTCATATATTTAACTCAGGTGCTGTCCATTTCTTCTGATCATCCTTGAGATGGTTCTACACCTTCATTTGAGTCCAGCTGTGTTTGATTATACCGATTGGACTTGATTAGGAAAGCCACACACCTGTCTATATAAGACCTTACAGCTCACAGTGCATGTCAGAGCAAATGAGAATCATGAGGTCAAAAAGGAACTGCCTGAAGAGCTCAGAGACAGAATTGTGGCGAGGCACAGATCTGACCAAGGTTACAAAAAAAATTTCTGCTGCACTTAAGGTTCCCAAGAGCACAGTGGCATCCATAATCCTTAAATGGAAGACGTTTGGGACGACCAGAACCCTTCCTAGAGCTGGCTGTCCGGCCAAACTGAGCTATCGGAGGAGAAGAGCCTTGGTGAGAGAGGTAAAGAAGTACCCAAAGATCACTGAGGCCGAGCTCCAGAGATGCAGTCGGGAGATGGGAGAAAGTTGTAGAAAGTCAACCATCACTGCAGCCCTCCACCAGTCGGGGCTTAATGGCAGAGTGGCCCGACGGAAGCCTCTCCTCAGTGCAAGACACATGAAAGCCTGCATGGAGTTTGCTAAGAAATACCTGAAGGACTCCAAGATGGTGAGAAATAAGATTCTCTGGTCTAATGAGACCAAGATAGAACTTTCTGGCCTTAATTCTAAGCGGTATGTGTGGAGAAAACCAGGCACTGCTTATCACCTGTCCAATACAGTGCCAACAGTGAAGCATGGTGGTGGCAGCATCATGCTGTGGGGGTGTTTTTCAGCTGCAGGGACAGGACTGGTTGCAATCGAGGGAAGGATGAATGCAGCCAAGTACAGGGATATCCTGGATGAAAACCTTCTCCAGACTGCTCAGGACCTCAGACTGGGCCAAAGGTTTACACCTTCCAACAAGACAATGACCCTAAGCACACAGCTAAACTAAGGAAGGAGTGGCTTCACAACAATTCCATGACTGTTCTTCAATGGCCCAGCCAGAACCCCAAATCCAGGTGTGAAAAACTTGTTGCATCTTTCCCAAAAAGACTCATGGCTGTATTCGATCAAAAGGGTGCTTCTACTAAATACTGAGCAAAGGGTCTGAATACTTAGGACCATGTGATATTTCAGTTTTTCTTTTTTAATAAATCTGCAAAAATGTCAACAATTTTCAGCTTTTCTGTCAATATGGGGTGCTGTGTGTACATTAATGAGGAAAAAAAATGAACTTAAATGATTTTAGCAAATGGCTGCAATATAACAAAGAGTGAAAAACTTAACCACTTCCCTACCCAGCCATAGACAAATGACGTCCACAGATAGGATCTCCCATCCTGGGTGGACGTCATATGACGTCCTCGGCTTTGTAGGGGGATATCTGAATGATGCCTGCAGCTAGAGGCATCATTCAGATATCCTTTTGAAGTGCCAGCGATTCTGTGCACCATAAGAACGATCATAGCGGCGGTTCCACCGCTTGATCGTTCTTATAGGCGGCAGGAGGGGACACCCCCCCCCCTCCCGCCGCCATCCGGTGCTTCTCCGGGCTCCCCCGTGCGATCGGGGACCCGGAGCGAATCTTCCGACATCGTTGGTGGAGTCACGTGATGAGCATAGAGATGACTGGTGACCAGATGGTCACCAGTCATCTCTATGATCGTCGGAGGCCCAGGCGCGATGTGATGACATCACGCCCGGGTCTCAAAAATGTAAACAAAGCCGCCGTTGCGGCTGCAAGTATGAAATCAGTGAAAATGTTTTCACTGATCTCATGCTTTCCAGCCTGGAGGAGAGATGTGGAGTCTTATTGACCCCGCATCTCTCAATAAAGAGAACCTGTCACACACATTCCTATTACAAGGGATGTTTACATTCCTTGTAATAGGAATAAAAGTGATCAAAAAAAAAAAAAAAAAAGTTAAATCATTGTAAAAAAATAAATAAAATAAATAATAATAAAAAAAAATTAAAACGCCCCTGTCCCCGGTAGCTCGCGATCAGAAGCGAATGCACACGTAAGTCGCCCACATATGTAAACGCCGTTCAAACCACGCATGTGAGGTATCACCGCGTGCGTTAGAGCGCGTGCAACAATTCTAGCACTAGACCTCCTCTGTAATTCTAACCTGGTAACCTGTAAAAAAAATTTAAGCGTCGCCTATGGAGATTTTTAAGTACCGAAGTTTGGCGCCATTCCATGAGTGTGCGCAATTTTAAAGCGTGACATGTTAGGTATCTATTTACTCGGCGTAACATTATCTTTCATATGTTCCCAAAAAATTGGGCTAACTTTACTGTTTTGTTATTTTTTAATTCATGAAACCATTTTTTTTTTTTTAAAAAGGCGTTTGAAAAATGATTGCGCAAATATTGTGCAAGAAAAAATGTTGCAATGACCGTCATTTTATTCCCTAGGGTGTCTGCTAAAAAACATATATAATGTTTGGGGGTTCTGAGTAATTTTCTAGCAAAAGAATGATGATTTGTACATGTAGGAGAGAAGTGCCAAAATAGGCCCGGTATTGAATAGGTACAAAAAGCCCTGTATTGAAGTGGTTAAGGGGGTCTGAATACTTTCTGTACCCACTGTATATCTATCGATCGATATACACACACAATATCTCACAAAAGCGAGTACACCCTTCACATTTTTGTAAAATATTTTATTATATCTTTTCATGTGACAACACTGAACAAATTACACTTTGCTACAATGTAAAGTAATGAGTGTACAGCTTGTATAGCAGTGTCAATTTGCTGTCCCCTCAAAATAACTCACACAGCCATTAATGTCTAAACCGCTGGCAACGAAAAAGTGAGTACACCTCCAAGTGAAAATTTCCACATTGGGCCCAAAGTGTCAATATTTTGTGTGGCCACCATTATTTACCAGCACTGCCTTAACCCTCTTGTTGGAATACTGCCCTGTGGCCCAGTCTCAGAAGGGAGGGGATCATGCTCTGCTTCAGTTCGTCACAGTACATGTTGGCATTCATGGTTCCTGCAATGAACTGTAGCTCCCCAGTGCCGGCAGCACTCATGCAAGCCAGACCATGACACTCCCATCACCATGCTTGACTGTAAGCAAGACACACTTGTTTTTGTACTCCAGTTGGTTGCCCCCACACACGCTTGACACCATCTGAGCCAAATAAGTTTATCTTGGTCTCATCAGACCACAGGACATGGTTTCAGTAATCCATGTCCTTAGTCTGCTTGTCTTCAGCAAACTGTTTACGGCTTTCTTGTGCATCATCTTTAGAAGAGGCTTCCTTCTGAGATGACAGTCATGCAGACCAATTTGATGCAGTGTGTAACATATGGTCTGAGCACCGACAGGCTAACCCCCCACCCCTTCAACCTATGCAGCAATGCTGGCATCACTCATACGTCTATTTCCCAAAGACAACCTCTGGATACGACGCTGAGCATGTGAACTCAACTTCTTTGGTTGACCATGACGAGGCCTGTTCTGAATGTAACCTGTCCTGGCAAACCGCTGTATGGTCTTAGTCACCGTGCTGCAGCTCAGTTTCAGGTGCTTGGCAAAAAAAATTTTTTTAGATCCTCAAAGTTCTATGCCATGCTGAACTTCCAGTGACCAGAAAGAGCGAGAGCGATAACACCAAATTTAACACACCTACTCCCCATTCACAACGAGACCTTGCAACACTAAGGAGGGACATGAGACTGGGAAGGGAAAATGGCTAATTGGGCCCAATTTCGACATTTTCACTTAGGGGTGTACTCACTTTTGTTGCCAGCGGTTTAGACATTAAAGTGGTTGCAAACCCTTACAGACCACTTTTTGCTACAGGTAAGCCTATAATCATGTCATCGGCACATGCATACTGAAGCAATGGCACGTATGTGCCGTTGCTTCATTGAGTGTGGCGTTACCGGCGGCTCCCGTGCGCATGCCAATCACAGCGATTGAGCCGCGATACCCGGAAGTAACCTCCAGGAGTGAGGTCGCTGGCGGGTGCCGTATACGGGCACCGCAGCCAGGGCTTCGATCTCAGGTAAGTATTACATAACGAGCTAGTATGCTATGCACATTATGCCTTTGTCTTACAGGTGTTCGTGTTTTTTTTTCAAAGTGGGTTTACAACCAGTTTAATGGCTGTGTGTTATTTTGAGGGGACAGCAAATTTACACTGTTATACAAGCTGTACACTCACTGCTTTACATTGTAGCAAAGTGTAATTTCTTCAGTGTTGTCACATGAAAAGATAATAAAATATCAACAAAAATGTGAGGTGTGTACTCACTTTGGTGAGATACTGTATATTTTTTTTAAAGAGATGGGGGATTCTTTTCTATACCCACTGTATTTATAAACAAATGTGGCGTGTAGTATACTAGAGCTTAAAAACGCATGTAGAATTACATTTTTAAACAGTAGCATGGACATCTGCACACACAGGGGGGAATTACTGAATCTGGAGCGTACAAAATCTGGTGTAGCTATGTATAGAAACCAATCAGGTTCCAGGTTTTATGGTCAAAGCTTACTTGAATAAGTTGAAGCTAGAAATTGATTGGTAATCATGCACAGCTTCACCAGATTGCGTGCTCCAGTTTTAGTAAATCTACCCCAAAATGTCAAACTACCAAATACAATTCTTTACTTACTTGGATTTGACATTCCAGAGCTGAAGAGTTCCCTGCTGGCTTCCCAAAATAATTTTATTCAAGTAGGTACTTGGGTGCATTATAGCAGAGATAGTGAAATAGCTTCTATCAAAATTCATCTGTAAGTATTCCTCTGAAGGTTATAAAAAAAGCAAAGCAAAAAATAAAAAAAATAAAAAAAAAAACACAATAGACTTAACAATATGAAGATATCTGGCTAAGGCACTACACTGCATTTTGCATAAAAACATACATATTTATCAATAACCTATCTTACCTTCTGACTCAACATCCCAAATTATCATGTTATTATCAGTGTCCACAGATATTACATGATCCCCAAATGGGAGCACTAGATGAATTTCTGCCTCATGTCCACTGTAAGTGTGAACTACCTGGAAAAGGAAAAATAAATAAATATTGGACACAAGAATATCTACTATACTTAAAGTATAACTAAAGGCAAAACGTTTTCTTTAGGTTTGGACAGAGTCGAGATTGATTAGAAGCTGTGTCAGGTTTTATCGCTGTCCATGTCCCTTGTAAGGAGATTCGCCTTCCCTACGTGTCCTGTTTATCTTTAGCATTGAAAGTAAAAGTAAAAAGAAAAATCCCCAAATGTTGGGCTGTCCCCAGAAAAGTAAGAGGGGAACTTTTTCAATGGAGATACCAATTCCAGTGACCTGGGAGGTCCCAAAAGAATTCCCTTAGTTTGCAGGGATTTCCTCTCACATCCTGTTTTGGCTATAAGACAGGAAGTAAAGCGAAATCTCCACAAGAGGGCACAGATGGCAATAAGCCAACAGGGGTTATAACTTATAACCCTCCCTTTACTCTACCAAAAATACAAAAAAAAGTTTTGCCTATAGTTCTACTTCAAGTCAGCATAACTCAATCATACAAGGAAAGTACATTAGTTAGCAAATAAATTAGGCCAAGGTCCCAAACAATCTGATCATATTTCTAAACATCTGCCAGGAAAAAAAAATAAAAAAAATATTCGGTGCTTGAAAAAAGGGGAAAATTGGAAAGTTTATACGCCCCTGTTCAATTACAGAATGGCTTGAAATTTTTTATAAGAATAGAAAACATTTTCTGAATAGTGGAGCTGCACAGCAAACAAACTGCTGTGATCGCTAAGATCAGTCCCAACTATCAATTTTACAATCAGGAACAGAATGAGCAGGCACATGCATGGTCCAAGCATAGTCAAGTGTAAGCCTGGGTTCAGTGCAGGCAGATATCAGGAGTACGTAAAGCCAAGCGGGTCAGCAACAGGTAGCCAGATACAGGTATCAAAAGGATCACCGTAGACAAGACAGCATTGCTCAAGTGCAGCCGAGTCAAAATAGCACGCTTGGAGCCAGCATTAGAGGCAGGCACATTCTCACATATGTGGTCGTGCATGTCCACACATACCTAGGCGACCATATTCACGGCTATGTGCCGGCCTGCGCCTCCATGCAGATAGTTGTCCTGATGCGCTTTTCCAAATAATGGCATGACCCTCTTGTCATTTCCTGTCACTTTTACTGTCACTGGTCATCAGGACAGAAAGAGTAAATCTCATTTAAGGGGCAAACATAGCAACGAACGCCTGATTGCAGTTCTAACGCCACCAGAATATCAGCAGTGACATCTGTCAAACGCTGCCTGTAAACACCCTTTTTTCAAGGAATAAGCAGTAGACATCATTGAACACCCATCATTAGAGAAACAATATTGGTACCTAGCTGACCCAATAAAGTTTTTGCCTAGACTTCAGTTTTAAAGGTAAAAAACATGGTTTACTTCGGAACTCAAGAAATACATGACTTAATTCTTGCATGTCCCTGACTGTCCAAGATCTATGGCAAAAGCTTCACAACAGATCCACTTCTGACACAGTACAGATGTAGGGGCCAGAGGATGAAATCACAGTGCAGCAATGGGCCAAGCATCAAAACACACATAGAAATGCGTTGGATGTGAAGATTCTGCCACAGGTAATAGCTCTTGAACAGGGTAAAGATTTGAGACTTTTTTTACCTTTTTATTTTGAAAGCGTCACTTACATCAAATTTTAAAACACAATCATCAATGGCTCTAGCGTGGAAATGTGATAATTTCTAAATCTTTAAAGAATAATTGTTAAATTGCATACCTCTTTGTTCTTTGCAAATGCCTTAAGAAGGTTCCCATGAGATACAAATACCAGCATGCGATCTGCAGCCAGACAATTGATATCTTCTGGAAGAACATTGCCTAAAATAGCCAGAAAAAAAAAAAAAAAAAGTACATTAAAATACAAATTGAGCATCTGTGGGGCATCCTCAAAAACGGAAGGTGGAGGAGCGCAAGGTCTCTAACATCCACCAGCTTCGTGAAGTCATCATGGAGGAGTGGAAGAGGACTCCAGAGGCAACCTGTGAAGCTCTGGTGATTCTCCTTGCCCAAGAGGGTTAAGGCAGTGCTGGAAAATAAAAGGTGACCACACAAAATGCTCCAACTTGGACATTTTCACTTAGGGGCGTACTCACTTTTGTTGCCAGCGGTTTAGACATTAATGGCTGTGTGTTGAGTTATTTTGAGGGGACAGCAAATTTACACTGTTATACAAGCTGTGCACTCAATACTTTACATTGTAGCAAAGTGTAATTTCTTCAAAGATATAATAAAATATTTACAAAAATGTGAGGGGTGTACTCACTTTTGTTAGATACTGGGGCTTATTTACTAAAAGCAAATCCACTTT
Organism: Rana muscosa; assembly: GCA_029206835.1. NCBI lineage: Eukaryota > Metazoa > Chordata > Amphibia > Anura > Ranidae > Rana > Rana muscosa. The sequence continues at coordinate 1,029,646,921 of CM055116.1, forward strand.
GCACTACAAGTGCACTGTAAGCATACTTGGAAGTGCAGTCGCTGTAGATCCGATTGGGACATGCAAGGAAAACAAAAAAACAGCATTTTTGTTTGTATAGGATTGGATGAAAATCAGCAGAGCTTCCCCCCCAGATTTTACAGCAACTGCACTTCCAAGTGCACTTGTAGTGCAAAGTGGATTTGCCTTTAGTAAATTAACGTGTGTGTGTGTGTGTGTGTGTGTGTAATTTTTTTTTTCCCTCAAAGAATAGGTGCAGGAACCCACCTTCCCCAGTCAGAGAGCTTCACTTGGCTCCGTTCTACACAGATCTGACAGGCAACAGGTGGGGAACCTCTGGAAACCCCATTAATGCTAACAGTTGCGACATCTGGACCCAGGAGCTGGCACATTGAAGCTGGTGGAGGAAGTGAATTGTACAGAAAACTACCTCAATCAATACGAGCACTGTATTTCCTAAAATCCTAACTCGGTTAGCGAGTGTTGTCTCGCAAAACGAGCAGGATTCAGGCCAAAGCGGTGTGCAGTGCCACGTTTGGCCTGAGGTGGGAGGCGCCGGAGCGAACGGCGATGATCACCGCTGTTCGGAAACGCACGGAAAGGCCCGAGGACAGTTCAGCTGACCTCGGGAAGGGAGTCTTTCTGAGGTCAGCTAAAACTGTCCTCGGGCCTTTTCGGCCGTTTCCGAGGCTCTCCCCGCCTCTGGCCGCATGCGGCATTGCATCCCATTGAAGTCAATGCGGAACAAATGATTTTAGTTTCCATTAACTTCAATGGGCAAACTCGCTTTTATAGGCGAGTACTTTGGATTACGAGCATTCTCCTGGAACGGATTATGTGTGATAGAGAGATATATCTCTCTATCACACACACTCACTCCCCGCCCGGATGTCACCAACATATGCCATACATTGGTGGCAGAAAAGAGGGAAAAACAAAAAGAGGAGAATTTAAACCTAAATGACAGATGGAGTAATTTCAAAAATTATACTTACTGACTGCAACTTGACCAAGTCTGTTCACCTAAGAAAACAACAACAAGCACCATAAGGAACAGTTTTTTCTTCTCAAAAACATTTACAATGTTATAATACAGTGTAGAAAAGCTTAGCTGACGAAAAAAAAAAAAAAGGAAAAAAAAAAAAAAAAAAAGACATACTTTCTAAAGCAAAACTCTGTTCTAAAAATGTGTGTGTGTGTGTGTATATGTGTATGTGTGTGTGTATATTATATATATATATATATATATATATATATATATATATATAAAAAAAACACTTACCTGCAGAGCCATTAACAACACTATATGGTGAAACGTATGCCGATACCTCTTCATACTATGTTTGCAGGTAAGGGTATTGGTTAATGCTATAGCATACAAAGACATTTTAGACAACTGTGCTCTTAAAAACTTGCAGCAACAGTTTGGGGAAGGCAATTTTCTGTTCCAACATTACTGTATCCCTGTGCACAAAGTAAAGTCCATAAAGTCATGGTTTTAGGAGGATGGTGTAGAAGAAGTCGAGCAGCCTACACAGGGCTCTGACTTCAGACTTCAGCCTTTGAGATGATCTAGATTGCCAATTACAACCCAGGTCAGTATTTGGACCCTGCAAATGCTCTTTTGTTTGAAAAAAATTCTCAAATGGCAAAAAGGTTAGAGGGGTAGTTATTAGAGCTGCACGATTCTGGCCAAAACTAGAAAAACTTTTTTTTTTTTTAATTCATTAAAGTAATTTTTCCCCCAAAAATTGCATTTGAAAGACCGCTGTGCAAGTACAGTGTGGCATAAAATATTGCAACAACCCCCATTTTATTCTTTAGGGTCTCTACTAAAAAAAATGTATAATGTTTGGGGGTTCTAAGTAATTTTCTAGCAAAAAAAATATTTTAACTTGAAACCAACAAAATGTCAGAAAAAGGTTTAGTGTTTAAGTGGTTAAACTTTCCTCATTTCCACACAGAAATTGTTACAATGTTTAGACTTAGGCCCCTTTCACAGGGTTGGACCGTTCAAGTCCACCTGTCAGTTTTGTCGGCGGACCTGAACGGCCGCTCTATACATCTCTATGGAGCGTCGGATGTCAGCGGTGACATGTCCATGGCGGTACGTTGCCATCCGTCCATGGCGGATCAGATGAGATCTGATGAAAACGGACATGCTGTCCGTTTTTGTCCGATCGCTCCATAGGAGACAGCGGCGCTGGACAAGTCCCTTCCCGCTCAGTGAGCAGAGGGACCTGTCATCTGCAGGCTCAGCTGAGATCAACGGAGAGATCTCCCGCTGAGCTAGCGGACTCCGTTGCAACGGAGTCCGCATCGTGTGAATGAGGCCTTAATGTTCTACTGATAAAGAATGTTGTGATACTTGGCAGACTGCCCGGATTTTTGTTTCCTTTCTTTTGACGGCTTCAGCAGAGCAGAGACTTCTCTGCATAGAAAGATCGGGAAATACTTTGTCAAGATCGCAACGGGGAAAAAAGGAAAAAAAAATTGCGATTCTTGACTATTAATCGTGCAGCTCTAGTAGTCATTATTGCCCAATATTTTGGAATGGGATGTCCAACAAGCTCATATAGATGTGATGGTCTTGTATCAACAAGCTTTTCTGTGTTTCCTCATCTTGAATTACTGATTCAGACCTGTTTAGTTACAGAATGCTGAGAAGGAAGAGTGGTTGGCCACACCTGGGTTCTAACCCAACATACATAAGTAAGAAGTGTGTTTTTTCTTCGTAAACATAGACAAATTTAATCCACAACTTTTTTGCACCAAATAAATAAAAAGGTTGCGTCGAGTCAATAGATACTAAATGTGTCAGGCCAGAAAACTATGAAGAATAACTGTACCCAAAATCCTCAAAAGGAAACACTTTCAATGCCTACACAGCTCATCAGTTTAGAGTGAACTGTAAATGAGGGACCTAGAATTATTCCCCTCATTCCAAACTGTGAGATGATACCCAATATGAATTGCACAACTATTGTTTACTTTCATGCGGCATGCATTGTGTTCAAAATGTGTTCGCATGTTGCTACAAAGGGCTTTAATTTTTTACATTTTACTTTGACATCACAAACTCCCTATGTTATAGCATTAGGTACATGGCTGGTACTCTTTATAGAAACAGAAGAGGTTTTTTTTTTTTTAGAACCCCCAAGATTCTCCCCTGCCCTCTATTCCAGCTGACTGGACATAGGACTGTACTCGATCAGGTGTTTACTTGCATTTTCAGCCCCCCCCCCTGCTTTGTTGGCGCTTTTAACCCTTTATTCGACCGCTAGCAGGGGTTAAAAGCGTCCCGCTAGCGGCCGAAAAGCATCGCTATAACAGCAGTAAAGCCCCGCTAAAATTAGTGGTGCTTTATCGCTAACGCCTCCCCGCCCCAGTGTGACAGTAGCCGTAGGTACAGTAAACATCTCCTAAACTTGCAAGGTTTAGGAGATATTCACACAACATGCAGCCAGTGATATCACCACTTCACCATCGCATGTGCTCTGAAAGAACGGCATACCTGTGCCGTACCTTGGGAGCTCTGTGCCATCATCGAAGCAACCGGATATTCATACAGCTGGAGCCTGCAAACTCAGAAGACCAGAGGAAGATGAAAGTCTGTTAGCTGATCGGCCTCTAGTGGCTGATTTTCAGCACAGTGCTGAGGATAGACCGCAATTGAGCACGTGCAGAGCAGTGCATTACTGGATTTTAAACAGTATAGGCACTTATTTTTAATGTTTTACATAGGTATACCTAAGAAAGAGGCCAGCCCATTGTGTTCTATCAGGACTTTTTTTTTTTTGGACTGAACCACTTGCCGCCCACCATATAGCAGAGTGACGGCGGCAAAGTGGCTGTGATATCCTGACCGGACGTCATATGACGTGATCAGGATATCACAGCGGGCGTCCGCCCGCGGGGACGCGCAGAGCGGCAATCGAAGGTGCTGTGTGTGTCACTCTGACACACAGCAACTAAGATCGTGGTATGAAGCCTCCAATAGAGGCTTCTTGCCATGTGATCAGCTGTGACCAATCACAGCTGATCATCCCATGAACCACAAAGTGCCGGTAAACGGCTTTCCTCTGTTCACGATCGGCGGCTCTCCCTGTCAGAGGGGGGTCTGTGCTGATAATCAGCACATTGATTATCAGCACAGCACCCATCAAAAGGTGCCAATCAGTGCCCAACACCTGCCAGCCTGTCCCCTAATAAGTGCCAGTGCCACTCAGTAATGCCTGTCAGTAGCTCCTCATCAATGCTGCTTATCCAGTGCTGCCTATCAGTGCCCATCAGTTTTTTTTTAAAATTGTCAGTCTTTTTTCATTTATAGCGCAAAAACTAAAACCGCAGAGGTGATTAAATAAATACCACCAAAAGAAAGCTCTATTTGTGGGAAGAAAATTCTAAAAATTTCGTTTTGGTACAGTGTAGCATGACCGTTCAATTGTCATTCAAAATGCAACAGTGCTTTAAATGACCTGATATGGAAGTGGTTAAAGTTATAGTAAAGTCAATGTTATTTTTATTTGAAAAAAAAAAACATGTTATACTTGCCCCCTCTGTGCAGTGGTTTTGCACAGAACAGCCCAGATCCTCCTCTTCTCCGGTCCCCTTTCGGTGCTCCTAGCCCCTCCCTCCTGTCAAGTGCCCCCACAGCAAGCAGCTTGCTAAGGGGGCACCTGAGCCAAGTCACAGCTCCCTGTGTCCATTCAGACACAAAGCTGTGGCCCCCCTGCTCCCTCTTCCTCCTGATTGGCTGACTGACTTTAATTGATGGCAGGAGCCAATCAAGAGGAAGAGAGTCTCGGATGGCCGAGACACTCGTGGACAGAGATGGGGCTCAGGAAATTATTAGGGGGTGCTGGGGCGGCTGCCGCACACAGAAGGCTTTTTAGCTGAACGCATTAAGATAAAAAACCTTCTGAGTTTACATTTCCTTTAAAATGTAAGTTCATCTGTAAGGTGAACTTGCACAGGACCCCCCCCCCTCCTGCTGACCTGGGCCAGCGATCCTGTTCCAAGCCCTGGTACAGCCTCATGGCTCTGGCACTTAGAAATCCCCTCAGCTTTCTCTCTTCTTCACCCCCGCTGAGAGAATGGGCTACGCGGGTTCTGATTGGTTCTGAGCGCCGACCAATTAGAATGCTCCTAAACCTGACGGGGTACGTTTAGGAGATTAAGCTCTGGGCATTTCTAAGCCCCGGGGCCGTGAGGCGGATATACGGGGGGGGGGGGAGGGATCCTGTGTAAGTTCACCTCACAGATTTTACAGGTGAATTTACCCTTTAAGTTCCACTTATCCACAATAAAGGAAAAACAAAGTTTTACCTTTAGCTCTAATTTAGGCTAAATTCAGACCTTTGTGTGTTGGAGTGCATGGAAAATCGTGTTTCCTGACACGCAAGAGAAACATGCTGCCATTTAGCAGACGGACAGGAGTGCCATCATTTAGAAATGCCCCCCCCCCCCCATTCATCTGCAAACGCACACATTTTCACTCACACCAAACCGCACGGTGCATTGCGTTTTAGTAGAGTCAGGGACTTATTTTCTGCATTTCTCACCCATAGGGCAGTCCATTGAAATGAATGGACTGTTCAACATGTGGGAAAGACACCCGCTCTTAACCGCATCCCTCCAGATCAACTCAATTGCCTGTGGTTTGGATGGCTGGACATGACTTTATCATTACCCGAGGTCTCAGAGGTAAATATTAGTTGCATTCCTCTAGGGGCCTGAGCCCTCCAAGGTTGGGGTGTAGGATAGCTGGGTGTACTGACACGGAGCTCTGTAAAATTGGGGTGTAGGATAGAGGACAGCTGGGTGTACTGACACTGAACCCTGTAAGGTTGGGGTGTAGGATAGAGGATAGCTGGGTGTACGGACACTGAACCCTGTAAGCTTGGGGTGTAGGATAGAGGATAGCTGGGTGTACTGTCACAGTCTTGTAAGGTTGGGGTGTAGGATAGAGGATAGCTGGGTGTACTGACACTGAGCTCTCTAAGGTTGGGGTGTAGGATAGAGGATAGCTGGGTGTACTGACACTGGGCTCTGTAAGGTTGGGGTGTAGGATAGAGGATAGCTGGGTGTACGAACACTGAACCCTGTAAGGTTGGGGTGTAGGATAGAGGATAGCTGGGTGTACTGACACTGAGCTCTGTAAGGTTGGGGTGTAGGATAGAGGATAGCTGGGTGTACTGACACTGGGCTCTGTAAGGTTCGGGTGTAGGATAGAGGATAGCTGGGTGTACTGACACTGGGCTCTGTAAGGTTGGGGTGTAGGATAGAGGATAGCTGGGTGTACGGACATTGGGCTCTGTAAGGTTGGGGTGTAGGATAGAGGATAGCTGGGTGTACTGACACTGGGCTCTGTAAGGTTGGGGTGTAGGATAGAGGATAGCTGGGTGTACTGACACTGAGCTCTGTAAGGTTGGGGTGTAGGATAGAGGATAGCTGGGTGTACTGACACTGAGCTCTGTAAGGTTGGGGTGTAGGATAGAGGATAGCTGGGTGTACTGACACTGGGCTCTGTAAAGTTGGGGTGTAGGATAGATGATAGCTGGGTGTACTGACACTGAGCTCTGTAAGGTTGGGGTGTAGGATAGAGGATAGCTGGGTGTACTGACACTGGGCTCTGTAAGGTTGGGGTTTAGGATAGAGGATAGCTGGGTGTACTGACACTGGGCTCTGTAAGGTTGGGGTGTAGGATGATAGCTGGGTGTACTGACACTGAGCCCTGTAAGGTTGGGGTGTAGGATAGATGATAGATGGGTGTACTGACACTGAGCCCTGTAAGGTTGGGGTGTAGGATAGAGGATAGCTGGGTGTACTGACACTGAGCTCTGTAAGGTTGGGGTGTAGGATAGATGATAGCTGGGTGTACTGACACTGAGCCCTGTAAGGTTGGGGTGTAGGATAGAGGATAGCTGGGTGTACTGACACTGGGCTCTGTAAGGTTGGGGTGTAGGATAGAGGATAGCTGGGTGTACGGACACTGAACCCTGTAAGGTTGGGGTGTAGGATAGAGGATAGATGGGTGTACTGACACTGGGCCCTGTAAGGTTGGGGTGTAGGATAGATGATAGCTGGGTGTACTGACACTGAGCTCTGTAAGGTTGGGGTGTAGGATAGAGGATAGCTGGGTGTACTGACATTGGGCTCTGTAAGGTTGGGGTGTAGGATAGAGGATAGCTGGGTGTACTGACACTGGGCTCTGTAAGGTTGGGGTTTAGGATAGAGGATAGCTGGGTGTACTGACACTGGGCTCTGTAAGGTTGGGGTGTAGGATAGAGGATAGCTGGGTGTACTGACACTGAGCCCTGTAAGGTTGGGGTGTAGGATAGATGATAGATGGGTGTACTGACACTGAGCCCTGTAAGGTTGGGGTGTAGGATAGAGGATAGCTGGGTGTACTGACACTGAGCTCTGTAAGGTTGGGGTGTAGGATAGATGATAGCTGGGTGTACTGACACTGAGCCCTGTAAGGTTGGGGTGTAGGATAGATGATAGATGGGTGTACTGACACTGAGCCCTGTAAGGTTGGGGTGTAGGATAGAGGATAGCTGGGTGTACTGACACTGGGCTCTGTAAGGTTGGGGTGTAGGATAGATGATAGATGGGTGTACTGACACTGAGCCCTGTAAGGTTGGGGTGTAGGATAGAGGATAGCTGGGTGTACTGACACTGAGCTCTGTAAGGTTGGGGTGTAGGATAGATGATAGCTGGGTGTACTGACACTGAGCCCTGTAAGGTTGGGGTGTAGGATAGAGGATAGCTGGGTGTACTGACACTGAGCTCTGTAAGGTTGGGTTGTAGGATAGAGGATAGCTGGGTGTACCGACACTGAGCCCTGTAAGGTTGGGGTGTAGGATAGATGATAGCTGGGTGTACCGACACTGAGCCCTGTAAGGTTGGGGTGTAGGATAGAGGATAGCTGGGTGTACTGACACTGAGCTCTGTAAGGTTGGGGTGTAGGATAGAGGATAGCTGGGTGTACTGACACTGAGCCCTGTAAGGTTGGGGTGTGGGATAGAGGATAGCTGGGTGTACAGACACTGGTCTCTGTAAGGTTGGGGTGTAGGATAGAGGATAGCTGGGTGTACTGACACAGAGCTCTGTAAGGTTGGGGTGTAGGATAGAGGATAGCTGGGTGTACCGACACTGAGCCCTGTAAGGTTGGGGTGTAGGATAGAGGATAGCTGGGTGTACTGACACTGGGCTCTGTAAGGTTGGGGTGTAGGATAGAGGATAGCTGGGTGTACTGACACTGAGCCCTGTAAGGTTGGGGTGTAGGATAGATGATAGCTGGGTGTACTGACCCTGATCTCCCTACAGCCTCAGCCTGGGGGTGACACGTGATCAGCAGTGCACTGCTCTGTGTATCTCGTACTCACATTGTAAGTGAGGAAGCTTTTCCCCACGGCGGTAACCACGTAGAACTCCTTGTGCCTCTTGTGGTATCTGACTACATGGGGGATGTGGTTACTGTACAAGCCCAGAGACCGGTACCCGGTGAATAGAACGCTGCCCCGACTTCTCGTCTCCGCTGCCATATTCAGCCGCTGAAGCTCCAGCCGGCAAAGAGACAACCACGTGGGTGCAAGCCGCTAGTGGCTTCACAACACAGCCTATCAATAGAGCTTCCGGGTGAGCGTGCAGCTATCTAACTCCTCCGCCTTCCTCTATCCCTGCATATTGGTTCCCAGCAAGAGCCCTTGTAATTTCTATTTGTCAGTGTATAAGCTCAGTGTTCCCAAAATATGCAGCCTTTATTGTATTAACCACTTAAGGGCCGAGCCACGTTCTGAGATTTGGTGTTTACAATTGTAGCGCCCTGCTTCTGTTGGGTAGGCGCTATGTGTTAACCACTTAAAGTGGAGCTCCACCCTAAATTTTCACTTCTGGTAATCGGAACCCTCCCCCCCTCCGGTGTCACAATTGACACCTTTCAGGGGGGAGGGGGGTGAAGATACCTGTCTAAGACAGATATTTTCACCCACATCCGGGAGTCCTCTCTCCGGGAATCTGCGGGAGTGACGTCACTTCCCCCAGACTTTCCCGTAGTGTTCTGGGAGACACTCGGCTCCCAGAACACAGGAGGACGAATCAGAACAGCGCAGCGTGACTCGCGCATGCGACGTAGAGAACCGAGCATGAAGCCGCAGGGCTTCACTTCCTGGTTCCCTCAGCGAGGATGGCGGAGGGGGCAGCAGAGTGATGAGCGATCGCTCGTCCTCTGCTGCGGATGTCGCTGGACTCCAGGACAGGTAAGTGTCCAAATATTAAAAGCCAGCAGCTGCTGTAGCTGTAGCTGCTGGCTTTTAATATTTTTTTTTCCGGCGGAGCTCCGCTTTAAGTAAACCCACTAATCTTTTTTTTTTTTTTACCCCACCTGCAAGAGAAAGGCATAATGAGCTAGTATGACTAGCATACTAGCTTATTATGTACCACTTACCTTAGACCGGGGCCCCCGAAGCCGTCCGTGTCCATGTCTTGAGCCGCAGCCATCGCTGCGGCGATAGCCGGAATGTTACTTCCGGGTATCGCCGCACCAGCCAATCACAGCGCCGCTCCGGCACTGTGATTGGCCAGAGCGTCGGAGACGTCACTCTGCGCATGCGCGCGGGAGCCGTCACATTCGGCTACGCCCAGCGATTGCTGGGAAGTAGCCGATTTTGTGAATGGGATTAACCCCATGAATGCGCCGTTGTCTACGGCGCGCATGCGCCGTAGACAGCGGCGCCTGTCATTTAACTAAATATCTCCTAAACCGTGTAGGTTTAGGAGATATTTCTTGCACCTACAGGTAAGCCTTAATCTAGGCTTACCTGTAGGTGCAAGTTGAAAAAGTGGGTTTACAACCACTTTAAGACCCGGACCAATACGCAGCATAAGGATAGCTGGGTGTACTGACACTGGGCTCTGTAAAGTTGGGGTGTAAGATAGAGGATAGCTGGGTGTACTGACACTGGGCTCTGTAAGGTTGGGGTGTAGGATAGAGGATAGCTGGGTGTACTGACACTGGGCTCTGTAAGGTTGGGGTGTAGGATAGAGGATAGCTGGATGTACGGACACTGAACCCTGTAAGGTTGGGGTGTAGGATAGAGGATAGCTGGGTGTACTGACACTGAGCTCTGTAAGGTTGGGGTGTGGGATAGATGATAGCTGGGTGTACGGACACTGTGCTCTGTAAGGTTGGGGTGTAGGATAGATGATAGCTAGGTGTACTGACACTGAGCTCTGTAAGGTTGGGGTGTAGGATAGAGGATAGCTGGGTGTACGGACACTGAACCCTGTAAGGTTGGGGTGTAGGATAGAGGATAGCTGGGTGTACTGACACTGAGCTCTGTAAAGTTGGGGTGTAGGATAGAGGATAGCTGGGTGTACTGACACTGAGCCCTGTAAGGTTGGGGTGTAGGATAGAGGATAGCTGGGTGTACTGACACTGGGCTCGGTAAGGTTGGGGTGTAGGATAGAGGATAGCTGGGTGTACTGACACTGAGTTCTGTAAGGTTGGGGTGTAGGATAGAGGATAGCTGGGTGTACTGACACTGGGCTCTGTAAGGTTGGGGTGTAGGATAGAGGATAGCTGGGTGTACTGACACTGAGTTCTGTAAGGTTGGGGTGTAGGATAGAGGATAGATGGGTGTACTGACACTGGGCTCTGTAAGGTTGGGGTGTAGGATAGAGGATAGCTGGGTGTACGGACACTGAACCCTGTAAGGTTGGGGTGTAGGATAGAGGATAGCTGGGTGTACTGACACTGAGCTCTGTAAGGTTGGGGTGTAGGATAGATGATAGCTGGGTGTACTGACACTGGGCTCTGTAAGGTTGGGGTGTAGGATAGAGGATAACTGGGTGTACTGACACTGGGCTCTGTAAGGTTGGGGTGTAGGATAGAGGATAGCTGGGTGTACTGACACTGGGCTCGGTAAGGTTGGGGTGTAGGATAGATGATAGCTGGGTGTACTGACACTGGGCTCTGTAAGGTTGGGGTGTAGGATAGATGATAGCTGGGTGTACTGACACTGGGCTCTGTAAGGTTGGGGTGTAGGATAGATGATAGCTGGGTGTACTGACACTCCCCCCCGGTTATGCTGCTCTCTGCACCCTGTACTGGCGCTGTGCTGTGTGGGGGTACTTGGGGGTCACTCTGGCCTGGCGGGGGGCGCTCATGTCTGTGTGCTGGGGCTGTGAGGTGTGAGTGTTTGGAGAAGCCACTAGCTGGCATGGTTTTTACTGGATAAGCTGCGCTCGGCGGCCATCTTGCCGCGGATCAATAGCGCTGCTTACACGCGGCTGGCGGCCATTTTCTTGAAGCCGCTGCGCTTTCACTTTTGGTTTTGGCCTCTATCGCCGCTGCTGCGGCGCGAATCTCCTCACACTCTCCTCAGACTTCACTCACGCTGGCAGCGCGGTGACATGCAGCAGAGCTGAGCGGTCCTTACAAGGGTTGGTGGGTCCTCTGGGTGTCCCCTCCTCAGCCTCAGCACAGCCAGTGGGTGGACTGTATTATTCACTTTATTGTGTATAAGGTCTCAGAGGGTGGCAAATATGGAGTCTGGTTCACCTGCTTCCCCACTCCTGCCAGAGGCAACTGTCAGTGCTCCAGCACCTGCGGTCCATATGGACCAGTTGTCGGCAGTCCTGGGAAAAAATTTCTTGTCAGGATGGAAGCGGCGTGCGAGCAAGGGAGCTATAAAGCGCCCTCTCCCCACACAATCTCGCACATGGGGAGTGCTCTGATTCAGATATGGGCCTAGCTGCTGCTGCTCAGGACCCTAGCTCTGAATATTTTAATGTTTTTAAACAGGACATTCCTTGTGAGGAAGACTCCAGTTTTGAGTCAGTAAATGACAGGGCGCTTGTGAGTGAACTCATTGATGCTGTGAGGGACACTCTCAAGCTGGATGCTGTGGCTGTGGCACCTCAGGCGGACACTTTCTCCTTTGGTTCTTTTCAAGCTTTTCTATTACACAGCTTCCTCACTGTTTCTTCACACGCTGCGTCGAGAGCAGCATGGATGATACAGTGGTACACAGTGCTTCATTCTTCGTTCTTCATAGGCCTTGCTGTTCTAAAGTGCGTTCTGTTTAGTACGTTCTGATAAGACGGCCGTTTCCTAGCCTTGTCTCGGGTACGTTCTCGTCATCGAGTTCGTGCTGTGCGGGCGCTTGGTGTTGGTCTGCTTGTTTTGGACCAAGACGAGTCCATGAACGGGATGAGGAGGAGTTCATGGACCAAGAATTGGTTGCTCCAGCGGGACCAATTCTGCCATATGCCTCTGCTGCGGGAGATCATGGAGAATAATCCTGAGGACTACAGGAATTTTCTGCTGGAGTCTGACCCCGTTTTTCAGCATCTTTTGCCTTTGGTGTCCCCCTATATTACCAGGCAGGACACCGTTATGCGGGAACCCATCAGTGCTGAGCAGAGGCTCATCGCCACGTTACGCTACCTGGCGACAGGGAGAAGTCTTCAGGACTTGAAGCTCACGACAGGCATCTCCCCCCAGGCTCTGGGCCTCATAATCCCAGACACCTGTTCTGCCATTATACAAGTCCTGCAGGAGGACTATATTAGGGTAAGTTTTCTCCATTAACATCACATTTTATGTATTTCATGTATGCTAATGTATTGTATTTCTTTCATCCTTCCCTATTTACCATGATTATAATATGCTGAGAATGTCCCCTTTGTCCTCATGCATGCTGGAAGCTTTTAAATGCCCCTTTTTTCTCCTCCATGCATATTTCCCTTCACTAACCTCTCCATCAGTGGCGGCTGTTGCTCCAAATGTTTGGGGGGCCACCCCAAAATTTTATATATAAACTTCCTCCATTTTTGCGACTGTGCCTATTAAACGCCACCAGTTGCCCCCTCCAATGCAGCCAGTTTGCCCCCTCCAATGCAGCCAGTTTGCCCCCTCCAATGCAGCCAGTTTGCCCCCTCCAATGCAGCCAGTTCACCCCCAGCCCTGCACTTACCTTCTTCTGGTCAGCGCCATCCTTCTTCTGTCCTTGATGTCTTCTCCTGCCCTCGATGTTGCATCAGCCAATCAGGTTACCGGTAAACAGACTTGGTGAACATGATTGGCAGAGGAGCCTGTCAGTGTTTACCCAAGGAATGCCCCCCCCCCTGCGTCCTTTTATGAAGCCAATTACATCCCTCAGGCTGTAATCGCCAAGGCTATTTGCCCCCCTGGCTCTGATAGGCAATTTTCACCCCAAAAAATGCCGCAGTTATTCATATGGCCATCGCTCAACAGGGGGCCATCCACCTGAATAGTGGGCGGCATTGACAATACATAGGTTAATGCAAGGCATGAACCTATGTATTGTTCTGAGTGACGGGCGCAGGAGAGAGGGGGCAGTGCTCCAGCGCCCACTCTGGACGCACCGCCACTGCAATGCTATCCTGTGGCCAAACACATCTAGCCCCCCCCAAATTTGATTATAATGGACCATCAGAGGGGGTGATGAATATGATACTTGAGCCTTCCATTATACTTTTTAAAACACATTAAACGGAAATTTAGAATGATGTTGGGCTCGAATCTATTTTATTATAATCTGCTTGCAATGTTATGTGCAAAAGTACTAATATATTTTTATCTTGTTTGACTCCACAGCTTCCTTCCACGCCACAGGAATGTCAGACTGTGGCATCGGAGTTTGCCACGCGGTGGGACTTCCCCAACTGCGGTGGAGCCATTGACGGGAAGCACGTCCGCATCGTGCCGCCACCCTGTTCTGGGTCCTACTACTACAACTACAAGGGGTTTCATAGCATTGTGCTGATGGCGGTGGTGTCAGCACGGTATGAATTCCTCTATGTGGATGTGGGGAAGAATGGCCAGATGTCCGATGGGGGATCCTTCATCCAGACGGAGTTTGCCCTCCATCTCCAGAGTGACGACCTTGCATTGCCACCGGATGCAGGGAATGTTGAAGGACTCCCCTTTGTTTTTTTGGCTGATGAAGCCTTCGGACTCGGACCGCACCTCATGAGGCCATTTCCCCAGAGGACCCTGACCCCAGAGAAGAGGGTGTTCAACTACCGGCTGGCCAGGGCCCGAAGAGTCGTAGAAAATGCCTTTGGGATAATGGCCAGCCGGTTCCGCCTTTTTATGACTCCTATTCACTTGGCGGAGAACAAGATTAACTATGTGGTTTTATGTTGCTGTGTGCTCCATAATTTTCTGAGCCGAAAATCAACAAATTATATGGCCTCAATATTGCCTGAGGCAGGACTTTCATATGGCAATACCCTGCCGGGCCTCGAATCTGCCCGTCCTGGCTTGCCCCCCCAAAATGCCCGTGAGGTTCGTGAGAAATTTCTGGAATATTTCACGGGTAGGGGGGCAATTCCTATGCCAGGCCATGTCTAAATCTTCTTGGAGAAAGAACTAAATAAAAATCTGATTAAATCTTTTATCTTTTGTTTTTTCCTGTCTCCTAGTTTGTCTTAGTGCATTTGTAGTGCCAAGTGTATTTTCCTTTAGTAAATACCAATCATTTCACTATGAACCACAAAAATATACACAAATAAGGTTAGAGCGTATTTGAAAAAGAAGCTATACTTTGTTGTTGTTCCAAAATTTTACTCTGTGCACATTCACACACATGGTAAATAGAACAGTATGTATATATTTTTTTTTGGCTGGCCACAAACCGGCATTTTTTTTTTTAAAGCGGTTGTAAACCCAGACAAATTTTTTTTTTTTTCAAATCACCTGCAAGAAAAAGCCATAATGAGCTAGTATGACTAGCATACTAGCTCATTATGAATCACTTACCTTAGATCGGGACCCCCGAAGCCATCCTCGTCCCCCGCTCCGACCGCAGCCATTGCTCCTCAGATACCCGGAACGTTACTTCCGGGTATCGCCGCTCCAGCCAATCACAGCGCCGCTCCGGCGCTGTGATTGGCCGGAGCAGCGAAGACGTCACTCCACGCATGCGCGCTGGAGCTTTCTATTCCGGCAGCGCCGGAATTCTGAATGGGATTAACCCTGTGAATGCACCGTTGTCTACGGCGCACATGCGCAATAGACATCGGTGCATGTCTTTTTTTGCAAATATCTCCTAAACCGTGTAGGTTTAGGAGATATTTCTTTTACCTACAGGTAAGCCTTAGTATAGGCTTACCTGTAGGTAAAAGTAAAAAAAAAGACCATACAACCGCTTTAAGAAAATACAAAACCATCAGTAGCATTCAACAAACTACAACATTGGATACCTCTTGGCAATATGAGACATTCACTTACACAAAATATGTCTCTATCTGGCCGTCCTAATATGGGTTATTGGCACCCCTGTCCAAGCCAAAATTTGAATATGCACACAATTGGAAGCCATTTCCAATAGGAATTTAAGACTCCTGATCCCTATTGTCAACATGTGCTATCTGCCATCAGGGGTGATCAATGGACGTGTTTTGGGGGTGCAACCCCTTCTTCAGTTCACCTACTTGAGATACGAGGAAGGGGTTGCACCCCCAAAAAACGTACATGGATATCCCCTGATGGCAAATGGCACATGTTGACACACTGTGTGCATATTCAATTTTTGGCTTGATTGATTGTCTAAAAGTTAAAAAAATAGGGAAGAACAATCTCAAACAAAAAATGGGGGTTTTGATGCCTTATTCAATTCTCCCCAAAACATCTAGGATGTCTTTAAAGGTTTGATTTATCACATGAATTCTTTGCTTAATTCTGTCCAGTTCTGTGCTACATTCCATCACTTGCTGTATGATTCGTAGGGCACTGTCAGCAGAGAAACGCGTACTTTCTTTCACCACAACATTTACATCCCCTATAAAAAAATACAAAAGGTATTATAACTCTGCAGGCCTACATCTCTTACCTGAAGCTGTGGTGACAGATACTGACCTGTTGTGGTGACCAGTTCCACCACGTCATCCACTTCTCCTTCCTGCACTTCTCCTTCCTCCACCTCTTCAACTACCTCAACACCCTCAGGTTGTGGGTCTTGGTGAGGTTGGGGTTGTTTAGAAGGTTCCTGTGCGCCCTGGAGTGTTCTCCTCCCAGTCTTCTCTCCCCTATGAGAATCAAACAAAAGGTATAGTTATCACACAGAAATTTTGTATAAAAAATAAAAACATGATACATTGGTTGGAAGTGGGGTACAAGTGTCTGTTTGGGCGGGATTTCAAGATGAAGACATTCTTTTTAAAAACTATATTCTTTAATATTCACCTTTTGCTGTAAATTTTTATACATGAAGGCACCACAAAAATTCACTGATGCACCTGTGTGTGTCACCCAAAAAAGGCGGTTCTGTTGGCCCACACTATAGTGCTCAAAAGTACAGATGTGGAACCAGCTGCTGAGTGTCCTCTCCTTTACACTGATTAAAGTTTGCATTTCATTATCTTTACAAACACATCATCTAGCCAACAATGTTATAACAACTATTGAATAAAAACAGGCAGCTGTGTAAATTATTTTAACCCTGTATAATCTATAAAAATCGTGCATAGTGGCCGAATGATGTGTCTGTAACGAACGATTACTGTGCCAAACCAAGTTCAAACTATGATATTTTGTAAGGTACACTAGGAAAATGCAATAACATGGAGCAACATGCAAGTTGTGAAATACAATAATAGGAAAAATGGGGAAAAAGTACTTACTTTTTTCAAGCATTCTCTTAATGCTCCTTAACTGCTCCGGCTCCCTCAGTTTGAGGTCAGACCACCTCTTTCTGAGCTGCTCATTTGAGCGTTTCACCCCGAAATTCTTCTTCAGACTCTTCACGACTTTCTTCATGATTTTGGCCTTCCTTCGATTAATTTTGCTATACGGCCCATGCTTTGCGTCATAATCCGACTTTAGCAATATGTCCGCCATCTCCGCGTAAGACATATTAGATGCCTTGAATCTCCTCCTTGATCGTGACGTTTACTCAGTCTCCGGGCTTGTCTCCTCCTCGTTATTTGAGGAATTAGCAGACACCTGCTGTGAATCCGCCATATCTGTCTGCGCGCCGAAAGAGAAGGGGCGGGGAAAAGATGTTACTTAGAACGTCATGGGCGGGCGACGTGTGCGGAGCGACGTGTGAGTAGTTTTACGCATGCGTGGTGTATATATAGCAAACACACATTTGACTAGACTACGTTCGGTGTGCGGAGAGAGGAGTAAAAGTGACGGACGTGCGAACGAAGGTATGTGATTTTGAGACTTGGGGAAATTGGTGGCATATACTGTCTAGAGAATGTTGGAGGATATATATGGTGAATAAGATTTACAGGAGGTTAGACTGTGTGACTGACATTCATTTTTGTTGGTTTTTTTTGGCTTGCAGACCCAAAATGAATGTCTTTATCAGTGATAAGGAATTCCTTGCGGAATTTATAGACCGGGTAAGGGAGCTGCCCGCTCTGTGGGAAACAAAAAACCCCATACACTGGAAAAAAGGTGTAAGAAAAGCAGCGCTGGAGACCCTGCTCCCATTTGTGCATACCAAGGTGCCCACAGCAACAGCAAAACAGGTGGACACTAAAATTGGGAGCTTGAGAGGCACATACAGGACTGAACGCTCTAAGGTCCTGGCTTCTCAGAGGTCAGGAGCAGCAGCAGATGATGTGTATGTCCCAAATTTGTGGTACTACAGCAGGATGTCCTTTCTGGATGACCACATTGAGGCAAGGCCATCACTGTCCACTCTTCCCCCCAGACTTCCCTGCAGCCAACCTGAGCCTTCTCTGGAGCAAGAGGAGGCAGCCATCCTGGAAGAAGCTGATTTGGACATCTGGAGCCAGGTATAGTAATTAATGAAAAGGTATTCTGAGAAAATTAAAGCAGGAAAAATAAGCCAATATGAAAATCCTAAAATAATTTGGGATACAAAAGTGAAATCAATATCTATAGACATTAGTCTGCAATAAATTGGGTGCAAAAAAGGAAATCTGATGTGTTCCTAAAATTATTTGTCTTTTCTCTTGATTTACATTCAAATTGCTACATTCATGATCTCAAATTTGTGTGAAAACAAAAAAACAAAATATTAAACTATGTCCCTTTTTCATACACAGGATGAAATCAGCCAGGAGGAGGGTCTGGAAACTGTCAGGCAGGAGGAGGCAGGGCCCACTGTGAGCCAGAAGGTGGCAGGGCCCACTGTAAGCCAGGAGGAGGCAGGGCCCACTGTCAGCCAGGAGGTGGCAGGGCCACCTGTCAGCCAGGAGATGGCAGGGCCCACTGTCAGCCAGGAGGTGCCTGGGCCCAGTGGCAGACAGGAGGTGGCTGGGCCCAGTGGCAGACAGGAGGTGGCTGGCACGAGTAGAAGCACAAGATCTCAGGTGCCTCCCATCCACCTTCCTAAAAGAAGCAGGAGGAACAGGACCACAAGTGAGGCAGCAATGGCCCTTATTAGAGAGGCACATGCCACCCTCCAGGAGCCCACATCCCCTGAAGAGGCCATTGCCGGCCTAGTTGAGGCCAAGTTCAAGGTGATGAGCATGGAGCAACGCCTCCTATGCGAGCCCCTGCTCATCACCTTGCTGAACAAGGGGGTGATGGAGAGAATTACCCCCAATACGGCCATATGTGAGATGGCCCAGCTTTCACAACCTCAATCTCCTCCTCCTCCTCCTCCTCCTCCTCCTCCTCCACCACCTTCTTCTTCTCCGCCACCCCCTTCTCCTCCACCTCCTTCTCCTCCTCCTGACAGGAGTACCCCTCCAGTGGCCCAGCCTCCAGCCACACGCAGAAGGAAGGCTGCTGGGAAGGCTTCAGGGAAGGCTGCCAAGAAGACCAGGAAGTGATGGCCTTGCTTCATTGTGGTCGGACAGAAGGCAGCCTGTTGTAGTACCACAGACTTGGGACATATATATCACCTGCTGCTGTTCCTGACCTCTGGGAGGCCAGCATCAGATTGTGCTCACAACTGTTGTGCTTCTCAAGCTCCCAATTTTAGTGTCCACACAGGGTTGATGTGTGCTCTGGGGTCCCATGGATGCACAAATGGCAGCAGGTTCTCCAGCGCTGCCTTCTATTTATTTTGTTCTATACATGAATAAATGTTTTTTTTGTTTAAGTTCATACTTGACTATGTGTTTTTATAATAATTATTTATTTCCCTTTGGAGTAAGCAGATACATTTGAACACAAAAAATAAAAGGGACAGATAACACAAAAAATATCATTAAAGGTGTTCTTTAACCACTTAACGACCGCTCACTGTATATGTACGTCGGCAGAATGGCACCGACAGGCACAATCACGTACAGTGTACATGATCGCCTTTGTACAGTTGGGGGGTCCGATCGGACCCCCCTCCTATACAGTGAGCGGCCGTTTATCGTTGGGGAGCGATCCGAGATGAGGGGACGGCCATTCGATTCCGGCCACCCCCTCGCGATCGCTCCCGGCGAATGAAAATGCTCCCTCTGCCCGTGTAATGTAAACACAGGCAGAGGAAGCAGGAGGAAGTGATGTCATCTCTCCTCGCGGCGGTCTTTTCGTCCGCAGCGCCGAGGAGAGAAGAAGCAGGTTAGTGCACCAACAGTCCACTGACACTTAGGTACACGTAGGCACATATTTCACCCCCCAGTCACCCCCAGATCACCCCCCAGGTCACCCCCAGCCCCCAATCACAGTGTCACTGATTGCAGTGATCATTTATTTTACTGATCACTGCATTTAGTGTCATCTGTGACAGTAAAAAGTTGCAGGGCAGTTAAGTTTAGGCCCCTTTAGGTCCAGGGTAGCCCCCTAACCCCCCCTAATAAAGGTTTAACCCCTTGATCGCCCCCCAGGTAACCCTTTCACCCCCTAACGCCAGCGTCACTAAGCGATTGTATTTTCGATCGCTGTATTTAGTGCCGGTGGTGCCCTAGATAGCCAGTTATTTATTTTTAGTTTCGCCGCAGGTTTTTATAGCGTCAGGTACCCCCATATATTATTTTAACCCCCTGATTGCCCCTAGAGTTAACCCTTTCACCAGTGATCACTGTATAAGCGTCACTGGTGACACTGGTTACCCAGTTAGTTATTTAGGTAACCCGTCAGGTTTTTATATAGCGTCGGGTACCCCCATATTTAACCTAATAAAGGTTTTAACCCCCTGATTGCCCCTAGTTAACCCTTTCACCAGTGATCACCATATAAAGGTTACGGGTGACGCTGGTTGGTTAGTTTGCTTTTTATAGCATCAGGGCACCCGCCGTATATAACCCAATAAAGGTTTAACCCCCTGATCGCCCGGCGGGTGAGATCAATTCGGTTTTAGCGCCAGAGAGGGTCTGCGTCGCCCCAGGCAGCGTTAGGTTAGTGCCAGTAACGCTAACACCCACGCGCAAAGCATACACCTCCCTTAGTGGTATAGTATCTGAACAGATCAATATCTGATCTGATCAGATCTATACTAGCGTCCCCAGTGGTTTAGGGTTCCCAAAAACACAGTGTTAGCGGGATCAGCCCAGATACCTGCTAGCACCTGCGTTTAGCCCCTCCGCCCAGCCCAGCCCACCCAAGTGCAGTATCGATCGATCACTGTCACTTACCAAACACAAAACACATAACTGCAGCGTTCGCAGAGACAGGCCTGATCCCTGCGATTGCTAACAGTTTTTTTTGTAGCGTTTGATATATTTAGTGACGACAGTCAGGTGCTTTTTTTCCTGTGAATCTTACTAGTGTACCCCTAAATTTAGAGCCCAAAATGGCAAGTCGAAGGTACACTAGTAAAGAGGCCTACGAGATTCTGAGCATGACAGATAGTGAAGAGGAGGTCACGCATCTGTCAGATTCAGGCTCAGAATATCTTCCCGTAGAAGACAGTGACGTCAGCGGCCCCACGTCAGATAGCTCTGACGACGAAGTTGAGGTCCCTGCTAAGGTCAGGCTTACCCGATCCCGATCTTCTGAGGTTGTTAAGGAGTAAGAACCGCAGGGCTCTCGTATCATGGAGCAGAGTAGTACCAGCGCCGCTATTCCTTCTGGTGAATTGGCAAGCACCAGCGGCCTAGTACAGCCTGGGCGTACATCCAGCACTGCAGTATCACGTGGTGACGTGGCGAGTCCCATAAGTGCAGTTCAAGCTGGCGAGGTGGCAAGCACAAGTAGTGTCCCGCTGCCACCAATAAGAAGACAAAGGCAGGCCCGTCGTACCCATAGTGCTCTTCCTGCAGAATTCGCCTATCCTGATTGGGTCCCCACCACTTCTGCAGAACCCGTACTTCCCCCATTCACTGCCCAACCCTGTATTCAGGTGGATACAGCTGATTTTATGCCAATTGATTATTATTCGCTGTTTTTCACGGAAGATCTCTATAGATCTATTGTGGACCAGAGTAATTTATATGCTGGTTAATTCATCGCCGCTAATCCCCAGTTGCCTTCCATTGCCAAAGATTGGAAACCAATTACGGTTTCCGAATTTAAGACCTTTCTGGGCCTTTCCCTCAACATGGGCACACATAAATTCCCGTCATTGCGTGCTTATTGGTCCACGCACCCAATTGACCACATGCCTGTGTTCTCTGCCTCCATGCCCAGGAAATGATACGAGCAGACTTTGCGGTTCATGCACTTCAACGACAATGAACTTTGTCGTCCACGTGGGGACCCTGAATACGACCGGCTCTATAAAATTCGGCCCCTCATAAACCACTTCAACGAACGTTTTGCAGCCTTGTTTACTCCCGATCAAGTTGTCTGCGTTGATGAGTCCCTGATTAAATTTTCTGGCCACTTAGCTTTCAAGCAGTACCTTCCCAGCAAGCGTGCCATATACGGGGTCAAGCTCTATAAGTTCTGTGACAGGGCAACAGGCTATGTATGGAGCTTTATGGTTTATGAGGGAAAAGATAGTCAGGTTGAGCCGGTCAACTGCCCGGATTACATAGGGAGCGCTGGCAAGATAGTGTGGAAATTGGTGTCACCCTTATTCGGAAAGGGGTACCACTTGTACGTGGACAATTATTACACGAGCGTGCCACTGTTTAGTCACTTGTTTGATCATCAGATTGGAGCATGTGGCACCGTGCGACCTAATCGCCGGGGCTTTCCCCAGCGGCTTGTAGATGCCCGTCTTAGGCTGGGGGAGAGAGCCTGTGTAAAGTGTAATAACTTGCTCGCTATGAAGTGGAGGGACAATAAGAATGTTTTCCTTCTTACCTCCCTTCATGCAGACACGACAGTCCAAATTCCTACGGCGACTGGTGTTGTGGAGAAACCCCTCTGTGTCCACGAATATAACAAAAATATGGGAGGGGTGGACCTCAACGACCAGTTGTTGGCGCCGTATCTAATTGACCGTAAGGCGAGACGCTGGTACAAAAAAGTGTCTCTATCCTTATTTTAATTGGCTTTGCTGAACGCTCATGTGCTATACAGAGCTTCAGGCGGGACTTTATCTCTTCTAAAATTCCAGAATGAGATTGTCACAGAACTCCTGTATCCAGGCGGTTCTGCACCTCACCATCCCCAACCAAATGCAGTTAGCCGGCTGCATGAGAGGCATTATACGTATGTCCTCCCGAGTACCCGTACCCAACGAGCCCCCCAAAAAAGATGTCGTGTCTGTAGCAAGCGCAGATTTAGGCGTGACACCCGTTATTATTGTCCACTCTGTCCTGACTAGTGATGAGCCGAACACCCCCGGGTTCGGTTCGCACCAGAACCCGCGAACGGACCGAAAGTTCGCACGAACATTAGAACCCTATTAAATACAATGGATGCGAACGTTCGGATTCTAAAGTGCTAATTATAACGACTATTATCCATGTTATTGTCCGAAACAGAGTTTGGGAACCCGGGTTCTGCACCAGGGGACATGTATCAATGCAAAAAGAAGTTTTAAAAACGGACGTTTTCCGGGAGCAGTCATTGTAATGATGCATAAAGTTAAAAAAAAAAAGTCAAATATTCCTTTAAATATTGTACCTGGGGGGTGTCTAAAGTATGCCTGTGAAGTGCCACGTGTTTCCCGTGTTTAGAACTGTCCCTGCACAAAATAACATTTCTAAAGGAAAAAAAGCCATTTAAAACTGCTTGCGGCTTTAATGCAATGTCTGGTCCCGGTAATATGGATGAAAATCTTTATGAAAAATGGCATAGCTACCCCATCAACCCCCCCCCCCCCCCCCCACCCCAGCCCATTACCAGCCCCTTTGGGTCTTGTATGGATATTAAGGGGAACCCCGCACACAAACTAAAAAAGGCCCTATATACTCTGAACAGCCGTATACAGGCGGTGCATACAAGACAGGGACTGTAGGTTTGTTCTTATGTAGAATCTGTTTGTAATTTTGAACAGCTGCATTGTTTAAGTGTAGCTCCATGCCAAATTCCTTTTTTTTAGCTTTTTGGAAAACATAGGGAACGGTTATCACCCCTGTCACATTTTTTTTGCTGTCTGTGCCCCTGTTCAGAACATTTCACCTCACTTTGCGTCCCAATGACAACTGTTTTTGAAATGTGGTGTTTTTATTGAAACAAGGATTGGTGATAAAGCATCAGTAGAGAGGAGACACCTTTCTCCCATATTAATTCTTACAGGAGAGAATTTTCCTTCCAAGGGGTAGATTTCCTCTCACTTCCTGTTGTCTTCTTCCGTTTGCAAGTAGGAGTCGTTTGTAAGTTTGATGTTTGAAAGTAGGGACCTGCCGTATATACTCTGCAGAAATTGGCCCCTTAGGTGTTGGTGTTGGCACAACACTGTAAGCACTCACAGTTACTCTTGGTGGGTGCTGGAACGCCCTGCTGTCAACTATTATATCAGGAATTGTAATAACATATAATTGTTGATCAGTGGTAGTAAAAATTGGGCCTTTGATGGTGGTGCTGGTGCCACAACACTGTAAGGCCTGACAGTTACTCTTGGTGGGCGCAGCAATGGGCCCTGCTGTGAATTATTCGATCAATAATTATAATTGCATGCCCCTGTTGAATAGGGGCTGAAAAATTGGGCCTTTGGTGGTGGTGGTGGTGGTGGTGGTGATGGTGGTGCTGGTGCCACAACACTGTAAGGCCTGACAGTTACTCTTGGTGGGCGCAGCAATGGGCCCTGCTGTGAATTATTCGATCAATAATTATAATTGCATGCCCCTGTTGAACAGGGGCTGAAAAATTGGGCCTTTGGTGGTGGTGGTGGTGGTGATGGTGGTGCTGGTGCCACAACACTGTAAGGCCTGACAGTTACTCTTGGTGGGCGCAGCAATGGGCCCTGCTGTGAATTATTAGATCAATAATTATAATTGCATGCCCCTGTTGAACAGGGGCTTAAAAATTGGGCCTTAGGCACTGGTGGCACAACACTATAACCCCTCACAGATACTGTACTTGCATCAAAAATTTTAATTACACGCCCCTGTTAAACAGGGGCTGAAAAATTGGGCCTTAGCCACTGGTGGCGTCACCCATAAACCAAAATGATCTTCCAAGCTATCATCATTAATCGTATCATTGAGGAGGAGGAGGAGGATAGCCAGTCAACATAACAGCACAGGCACTCAGCATCAGCATCAGTCTTGAAGGGATGTGACATTTTAAAATCAATTAGTCTGTTATATCAGCATCAGGTGTGTGGTAGCTGGTGGTGATCCAAGACTGGTTCATCTTGATGAAAGTCAGTCGATCAACCGAGTCGGTGGACAGGCGCACCCTGTGATCCGTGACAAATCCTCCAGCAGCACTGAATGTGCGTTCTGAAAGAACGCTGGATGCAGGACAGGCCAGTAGCTCAATTGCATACTGTGCAAGCTCTGGCCAGTGATCCATCCTCAAGACCCAGTAAGCCAGAGGATTTTCGGTGGGGAAGGTGTCCAAGTCTGACCTTGCCCCTAGGTATTCCTGGACCATGTATATCAGACGCTGGTGATGGTTGCTGGAACCGATCATACTTTGGGGCTGCGGACTAAAGAATTGTCTGAACGCATCGGTCAGACGGCCACCTTCCCCACCGCTCCTTCTTTGACTGCCCGAAGCCTCAGCAACTCGTTGTCCAGGACCAGGAGTTTGTAACCTCCCAGTCTCTGGGAAGGCGTTGCACAGACCTTTCTGCAAGGCCTCCCGGAGTTGTCTCATCCTCTGCTCCCTCTGCGATGGTAAGATAAGGTCCGCAACCTTACCCTTGTACCGTGGATCAAGGAGAGTGGCCAGCCAGTAATGGTCCCTCTCCTTGATCCGAAGAATACGAGGATCCTTCCGCAGACTTTGCAGGATCAGGGAGGCCATGCAGCGTAGGTTAGCTGAGGCATTCAGTCCGGAGTCCTCTGGGTCACTAAGGACGACATGATCCGCAGCCACCTCCTCCCAGCCACGTACAAGTCCACTGGTTTCTTGGGACTGTAAATCATCCCTAAAAGACTGCTGCTGATGATGCTGAGTGCCAGCCTCCACCTCCATGCTGACACAATCCTCCTCCTCCTCCTCCTCCTCCTCTTCCTGTGCGATGGGTGGGACAGAAGGAACACTGTCTGGGTAAAGGGGGCCTTGAGAGGCAAGGAAGTCCTCCTCTTCCTGCCTCTGTTTTGCCTCAAGTGCCCTGTCCATTATTCCACGCAGCGTGTGCTCCAACAGGTGGACAAGAGGTACAGTGTCACTGATGCATGCACTGTCACTGCTCACCATCCTCGTGGCCTCCTCAAATGGTGCCAGGACAGTGCATGCATCCCTGATCATGCCCCACTGGCGTGGTGAAAAAAACCCGAGCTCCCCTGACCCTGTCCTGGTGCCGTAGTCGCACAGGTACTCATTGATGGCCCTCTGCTGCTTGTGCAGCCGCTGCAGCATGGCCAACGTTGAGTTCCACCTGGTGGGCATGTCACATATAAGGCGGTTCTTGGACAGGTTCAACTCCTTTTGCAGCTCAGCCAGGCGAGCACTGGCATTATAAGATCTGCGGAAATGCACACAGACTTTCCTGGCCTGCCTCAGGACATCCTGTAAGCCCGGGTACCTGCCCAAGAACCGCTGCACCACCAGGTTAAGGACGTGAGCCATACAGGGCACATGGGTCAGTTGTCCCTGTCGGAGGGCGGAGAGGAGGTTGGTGCCATTGTCGCAAACCACCATTCCTGGCTTAAGCTGGCGTGGCGTCAACCACCTCTCGGCCTGCCCCTGCAGAGCAGACAGGACCTCTGCCCCAGTGTGGCTTCTGTCCCCCAAACACACCAGCGCAAGCACGGCATGGCATCTTTTTGCCTGCGTACTTGCGTAGCCCCTTGAACGCCTACGGAGCACCGCTGGTTCCGAGGACAAACCACAGGAAGAGGCCATGGAGGAAGAAGAAGAGGAGGGGTGGAGGAGAGAGGTGTGTCACAACCAGTAGTAGCATTTTGGAGGCGTGGCGGTGGAACAACCTCCAACACTACTGCACCTTGTCCTGCATCCTTCCCAGCTGCCAAAAGAGTGACCCAATGGGCCGTGAAAGAAAGGTAACGTCCCTGTCCATGCCTGCTGGACCATGAGTCAGCGGTAATATGCACCTTACCGCTGTCCAGCGAGGCCAAGACATTGCCTTCCACATGCCTGTAGAGAGCCAGAATCGCCTTCCGTGCGAAAAAGTGGCGTTTGGGAACCTGCCACTGAGGAACCGCACATTGCACAAACTCACGGAAGGGGGCCGAGTCTACCAACTGAAAAGGCAGCAGTTGAAGCGCTAGCAATTTAGCCAAGCTAGCATTCAACCGCTGGGCATGTGGATGGCTGGGAGTGAACTTCTTTCGACGGTCCAGCAGCTGGGGCAGGGAAATTTGCCTGCTAGAATCGGATGTTGGTGTACTGCTAGCAGAGTGCCCGCAAGTACTTGCCTGTGACACACCTAATTCTACACCTTCATTCCTCTCAGAGCAGGTTTCAGAGAGGAGTGAAGGTATAGTGGGGTTGGAGATCCCAGCTGATGCGGTGCAAGAAGAGGTCAGCTTTGTTCTTTGGTGTGGGTCTTTAAGGTAGGCTTGCCAACGAGCTGCATGGCAGGTCAACATATGTCTGATCAAGCATGTGGTGCCCAAGCGGCTGATGTTTTGGCCACGCGATATACGCTTGAGATATATGTTGCAAACAGCAGCTGTGCGATCTGATGCACTCGCCTCAAAAAAGGCCCACACCAAAGAACTTTTTGAATGACGGGCAGAGGCAGCGCCCTGCACAGGCGGAGCTCTGCGGTGTGATTCCGTCGGTGTGCTGCCCATACGCTGGCCACTCAAGGGCATCCTGCCTCGTTGGAGATGTGCCTCCTCCTCATCCTCCTCCTCCTCCTCCTCTCTCCTATTAGGCACCCACGTGGAGTCAGTGACCTCATCATCCCCTCCCTCCTCATCACTGGAGCCAATCTGGCAGTATGCTGCAGCTGCTGGAGCATGACTGCCAGATTGGTGTCCTTCTTGAGCATCCCCTCTCTCTGCTCTCACGCTGCTGCCTTCCTCTAGCTGGGTATCATCATCAGATCCTTCCAAACGCTGGGCATCCTCCTGGAGCATGTACCCAACACTGTGCTCAAACAGTTCGGGGGACTCCTCAGGAGGAGGACATGGTGGGTCTAGGGAAGGATTGACTAATGAAGATAATGATACCAGAGAAGAGGACGCTTTGGCAGCTGCTTTGCCAGTACCCTGAGCCTGGGTGAGAGAGGATGAGGAGGATGAGGTGGGCTTGGTCATCCACTCTACCAAGTCTTCGGCATGATGTGGCTCAACATGTCCAGCTGCCGAAAAGAAGGACAAGCGTGTCCCATGGCCATGTGCTGATGACAATGCACCGCGTCCACGACCAGCACTGTTGCCCCCAGACACAGAGCCTGCTTGCCCTCTTTTTTTGCCTCCTGACTGTCTGCCTCTCCTTGTTTGCCTTCCAGACATTTTAATGGATGGCCTGCAGGGAGATGGGAAAAAGAGCAATAAGGGCTACCTTCAGGTGTATACTGTGCAGGAGGCTTAGCAACAATGACACTGACACTGTCCCCTGCCTATCCTTCTCTGTCCCTAAACACAAGGATTGAAAATATGGAACAGCAAAATTGGTTTAGAACAGAATAGCACACTGACACTTTCCCTCACTGTCCTACTCTGTCCCTCCCTACAAACAAGATTTAGCACAGAATAGCACACTGATAATTGCCACGAGTGTCCTTCTCTGTCCCTAAACTCAAGGATTTGAAATATGGAACAGCAAAATTGGTTTAGAACAGAATAGCACACTGACACTTTCCCTCACTGTCCTACTCTGTCCCTCACTACAAACAAGATTTAGCACAGAATAGCACACTGAAAATTGCCACGAGTGTCCTTCTCTGTCCCTAAACTCAAGGATTGAAAATATGGAACAGCAAAATTGGTTTAGAACAGAATAGTACACTGTCAGTTTCACTCACTGTACCTCTCTGTCCCTAAACTCAAGGATTTGAAATATGGAACAGCAAAATTGGTTTAGAACAGAATAGCACACTGACACTTTCCCTCACTGTCCTACTCTGTCCCTCCCTACAAACAAGATTTAGCACAGAATAGCACACTGAAAATTGCCACGAGTGTCCTTCTCTGTCCCTAAACTCAAGGATTGAAAATATGGAACAGCAAAATTGGTTTAGAACAGAATAGCACACTGACACTTTCCCTCACTGTCCTACTCTGTCCCTCCCTACAAACAAGATTTAGCACAGAATAGCACACTGAAAATTGCCACGAGTGTCCTTCTCTGTCCCTAAACTCAAGGATTGAAAATATGGAACAGCAAAATTGGTTTAGAACAGAATAGCACACTGACACTTTCCCTCACTGTCCTACTCTGTCCCTCCCTACAAACAAGATTTAGCACAGAATAGCACACTGAAAATTGCCACGAGTGTCCTTCTCTGTCCCTAAACTCAAGGATTGAAAATATGGAACAGCAAAATTGGTTTAGAACAGAATAGCACACTGACACTTTCCCTCACTGTCCTACTCTGTCCCTCCCTACAAACAAGTTTTAGCACAGAATAGCACACTGATAATTTGCACGAGTGTCCTTCTCTGTCCCTAAACTCAAGGATTTGAAATATGGAACAGCAAATTTGGTTTAGAACAGAATAGCACACTGTCAGTTTCACTCACTGTACCTCTCTGTCCCTAAACTCAAGGATTGAAAATATGGTTCAGCAAAATTGGTTTAGAACAGAATAGCACACTGACACTTTCCCTCACAGTCCTACTCTGTCCCTCCCTACAAACAAGATTTAGCACAGAATAGCACACTGATAATTTGCACGAGTGTCCTTCTCTGTCCCTAAACTCAAGGATTTGAAATATGGAACATCAAAATTGGTTTAGAACAGAATAGCACACTGTCAGTTTCACTCACTGTACCTCTCTGTCCCTAAACTCAAGGATTGAAAATATGGTTCAGCAAAATTGGTTTAGAACAGAATAGCACACTGACACTTTCCCTCACTGTCCTACTCTGTCCCTCCCTACAAACAAGTTTTAGCACAGAATAGCACACTGATAATTTGCACGAGTGTCCTTCTCTGTCCCTAAACTCAAGGATTTGAAATATGGAACAGCAAAATTGGTTTAGAACAGAATAGCACACTGTCAGTTTCACTCACTGTACCTCTCTGTCCCTAAACTCAAGGATTTGAAATATGGAACAGCAAAATTGGTTTAGAACAGAATAGCACACTGACACTTTCCCTCACTGTCCTACTCTGTCCCTCCCTACAAACAAGATTTAGCACAGAATAGCACACTGAAAATTGCCACGAGTGTCCTTCTCTGTCCCTAAACTCAAGGATTGAAAATATGGAACAGCAAAATTGGTTTAGAACAGAATAGCACACTGACACTTTCCCTCACTGTCCTACTCTGTCCCTCCCTACAAACAAGTTTTAGCACAGAATAGCACACTGATAATTTGCACGAGTGTCCTTCTCTGTCCCTAAACTCAAGGATTTGAAATATGGAACAGCAAAATTGGTTTAGAACAGAATAGCACACTGTCAGTTTCACTCACTGTACCTCTCTGTCCCTAAACTCAAGGATTGAAAATATGGTTCAGCAAAATTGGTTTAGAACAGAATAGCACACTGACACTTTCCCTCACTGTCCTACTCTGTCCCTCCCTACAAACAAGATTTAGCACAGAATAGCACACTGATAATTTGCACGAGTGTCCTTCTCTGTCCCTAAACTCAAGGATTTGAAATATGGAACAGCAAAATTGGTTTAGAACAGAATAGCACACTGTCAGTTTCACTCACTGTACCTCTCTGTCCCTAAACTCAAGGATTGAAAATGTGGTTCAGCAAAATTGGTTTAGAACAGAATAGCACACTGACACTTTCCCTCACTGTCCTACTCCGTCCCTCCCTACAAACAAGTTTTAGCACAGAATAGCACACTGATAATTTGCACGAGTGTCCTTCTCTGTCCCTAAACTCAAGGATTTGAAATATGGAACAGCAAAATTGGTTTAGAACAGAATAGTACACTGTCAGTTTCACTCACTGTACCTCTCTGTCCCTAAACTCAAGGATTTGAAATATGGAACAGCAAAATTGGTTTAGAACAGAATAGCACACTGACACTTTCCCTCACTGTCCTACTCTGTCCCTCCCTACAAACAAGATTTAGCACAGAATAGCACACTGAAAATTGCCACGAGTGTCCTTCTTTGTCCCTAAACTCAAGGATTGAAAATATGGAACAGCAAAATTGGTTTAGAACAGAATAGCACACTGACACTTTCCCTCACTGTCCTACTCTGTCCCTCCCTACAAACAAGTTTTAGCACAGAATAGCACACTGATAATTTGCACGAGTGTCCTTCTCTGTCCCTAAACTCAAGGATTTGAAATATGGAACAGCAAAATTGGTTTAGAACAGAATAGCACACTGTCAGTTTCACTCACTGTACCTCTCTGTCCCTAAACTCAAGGATTTGAAATATGGAACAGCAAAATTGGTTTAGAACAGAATAGCACACTGACACTTTCCCTCACTGTCCTACTCTGTCCCTCCCTACAAACAAGATTTAGCACAGAATAGCACACTGAAAATTGCCACGAGTGTCCTTCTCTGTCCCTAAACTCAAGGATTGAAAATATGGTTCAGCAAAATTGGTTTAGAACAGAATAGCACACTGACACTTTCCCTCACAGTCCTACTCTGTCCCTCCCTACAAACAAGATTTAGCACAGAATAGCACACTGATAATTTGCACGAGTGTCCTTCTCTGTCCCTAAACTCAAGGATTTGAAATATGGAACATCAAAATTGGTTTAGAACAGAATAGCACACTGTCAGTTTCACTCACTGTACCTCTCTGTCCCTAAACTCAAGGATTGAAAATATGGTTCAGCAAAATTGGTTTAGAACAGAATAGCACACTGACACTTTCCCTCACTGTCCTACTCTGTCCCTCCCTACAAACAAGTTTTAGCACAGAATAGCACACTGATAATTTGCACGAGTGTCCTTCTCTGTCCCTAAACTCAAGGATTTGAAATATGGAACAGCAAAATTGGTTTAGAACAGAATAGCACACTGTCAGTTTCACTCACTGTACCTCTCTGTCCCTAAACTCAAGGATTTGAAATATGGAACAGCAAAATTGGTTTAGAACAGAATAGCACACTGACACTTTCCCTCACTGTCCTACTCTGTCCCTCCCTACAAACAAGATTTAGCACAGAATAGCACACTGAAAATTGCCACGAGTGTCCTTCTCTGTCCCTAAACTCAAGGATTGAAAATATGGAACAGCAAAATTGGTTTAGAACAGAATAGCACACTGACACTTTCCCTCACTCTCCTACTCTGTCCCTCCCTACAAACAAGTTTTAGCACAGAATAGCACACTGATAATTTGCACGAGTGTCCTTCTCTGTCCCTAAACTCAAGGATTTGAAATATGGAACAGCAAAATTGGTTTAGAACAGAATAGCACACTGTCAGTTTCACTCACTGTACCTCTCTGTCCCTAAACTCAAGGATTGAAAATATGGTTCAGCAAAATTGGTTTAGAACAGAATAGCACACTGACACTTTCCCTCACTGTCCTACTCTGTCCCTCCCTACAAACAAGATTTAGCACAGAATAGCACACTGATAATTTGCACGAGTGTCCTTCTCTGTCCCTAAACTCAAGGATTTGAAATATGGAACAGCAAAATTGGTTTAGAACAGAATAGCACACTGTCAGTTTCACTCACTGTACCTCTCTGTCCCTAAACTCAAGGATTGAAAATGTGGTTCAGCAAAATTGGTTTAGAACAGAATAGCACACTGACACTTTCCCTCACTGTCCTACTCCGTCCCTCCCTACAAACAAGTTTTAGCACAGAATAGCACACTGATAATTTGCATGAGTGTCCTTCTCTGTCCCTAAACTCAAGGATTTGAAATATGGAACAGCAAAATTGGTTTAGAACAGAATAGTACACTGTCAGTTTCACTCACTGTACCTCTCTGTCCCTAAACTCAAGGATTTGAAATATGGAACAGCAAAATTGGTTTAGAACAGAATAGCACACTGACACTTTCCCTCACTGTCCTACTCTGTCCCTCCCTACAAACAAGATTTAGCACAGAATAGCACACTGAAAATTGCCACGAGTGTCCTTCTTTGTCCCTAAACTCAAGGATTGAAAATATGGAACAGCAAAATTGGTTTAGAACAGAATAGCACACTGACACTTTCCCTCACTGTCCTACTCTGTCCCTCCCTACAAACAAGTTTTAGCACAGAATAGCACACTGATAATTTGCACGAGTGTCCTTCTCTGTCCCTAAACTCAAGGATTTGAAATATGGAACAGCAAAATTGGTTTAGAACAGAATAGCACACTGTCAGTTTCACTCACTGTACCTCTCTGTCCCTAAACTCAAGGATTGAAAATATGGTTCAGCAAAATTGGTTTAGAACAGAATAGCACACTGACACTTTCCCTCACTGTCCTACTCTGTCCCTCCCTACAAACAAGATTTAGCACAGAATAGCACACTGATAATTTGCACGAGTGTCCTTCTCTGTCCCTAAACTCAAGGATTTGAAATATGGAACAGCAAAATTGGTTTAGAACAAAATAGCACACTGTCAGTTTCACTCACTGTACCTCTCTGTCCCTAAACTCAAGGATTGAAAATATGGTTCAGAAAAATTGGTTTAGAACAGAATAGCACACTGACACTTTCCCACACTGTCCTACTCTGTCCCTCCCTACAAACAAGTTTTAGCACAGAATAGCACACTGATAATTTGCACGAGTGTCCTTCTCTGTCCCTAAACTCAAGGATTTGAAATATGGAACAGCAAAATTGGTTTAGAACAGAATAGTACACTGTCAGTTTCACTCACTGTACCTCTCTGTCCCTAAACTCAAGGATTTGAAATATGGAACAGCAAAATTGGTTTAGAACAGAATAGCACACTGACACTTTCCCTCACTGTCCTACTCTGTCCCTCCCTACAAACAAGATTTAGCACAGAATAGCACACTGAAAATTGCCACGAGTGTCCTTCTCTGTCCCTAAACTCAAGGATTGAAAATATGGAACAGCAAAATTGGTTTAGAACAGAATAGCACACTGACACTTTCCCTCACTGTCCTACTCTGTCCCTCCCTACAAACAAGATTTAGCACAGAATAGCACACTGAAAATTGCCACGAGTGTCCTTCTCTGTCCCTAAACTCAAGGATTGAAAATATGGAACAGCAAAATTGGTTTAGAACAGAATAGCACACTGACACTTTCCCTCACTGTCCTACTCTGTCCCTCTCTACAAACAAGTTTTAGCACAGAATAGCACACTGATAATTTGCACGAGTGTCCTTCTCTGTCCCTAAACTCAAGGATTTGAAATATGGAACAGCAAAATTGGTTTAGAACAGAATAGCACACTGTCAGTTTCACTCACTGTACCTCTCTGTCCCTAAACTCAAGGATTGAAAATATGGTTCAGCAAAATTGGTTTAGAACAGAATAGCACACTGACACTTTCCCTCACTGTCCTACTCTGTGTCATGGATATGCATTAATGTCTGTCTGCCATCTTACCTTCCTCCTCATGTGTTCATCTAGAGACCAGACCTCCTTCACCTGGCTTCCTTTATAATCTCCTCCCAGCCTGACTCCACCCCAGGCCCTATCACAGAACACTATATTAACCTGTGCACTGCAAGCCTGCTTTGCTGATCAACGTGTTTGTTAGGCATTGTGTGTTTGGGTTCCTGCCTGCCGTGTGCTACGTCTGTCTCTCTGTTACGTTATTGGCTTGTCCCCGACTATTCCTGTCTGCTCGTGACCATTGACCTTCGGCTCGTTCTTCGTTATCCTTGTCTGCTTGTGGCCCCTGACCTTCAGCTTGTTATTCGGTTCTCTCTTATCGTGTGCTGCTGCTTCCCCTCTTTTCCCCTTGTCCTACGGGGCGTGAGCTAGGAAACTCCAGGGGCCGCGACCTGGTCCCAGCCTGCAGCTAACATCCTCACCACTAGAGGCCCTGGAGAAGACCAGCTGGGTCTTAGACTCCGCGCCCTGGGGAATCTTGGCTCTAGCTTCCGTTTGGATCCCGGTTGTGCTCCTCTGGTCCCGCTTTCCACAACCACCCAGTTTCCTATCCGCAGAAGCCAGCCATAGGGTTCACTACCTCGCGGTGCACTCCTGTCCCCCTACGGTGTGCATCTGTCACCTGGCCACAGGTGACCCTGACAGTTTGATCAGCCATGAACCCGGCTGACATCCCGCTCCCCGCGGATGATCCATTGCAGGGCATAGTTCGCAGACTTGAGACCCAGGAATCAAATCAGACTCAGGTGATGCGATTTCTCCAGGATCTGGCTTCTCGATTCGAGCAGCTTCAGGTCTCCTTGGGAACCCCGAATCCGCAATCCCAAGTAAAACCAGCGGCTGTACCTATCGCACCAGTCGCAGCCTCACACTCACTAAAATTGTCAGCTCCGTCCCGTTTCTCTGGGGACTCCAAGGCCTGCAGGGGGTTTCTCAGCCAATGCACAATTCATTTTGAGCGTCAGCCTCAAAGCTTCCTGTCTGACCGGGCTAAGGTAGCCTATATCATTTCCCTCCTCTCCGGTGAAGCTTTGGCCTGGGCTGCCCCCCTGTGGGAGAGGAACGATCCGGTGGTTTCCAGTCTGTCCGATTTCTTGAAGCTCTTTCGTAATATCTTCGAAGAGCCGGCTCGGGCTTCTTCAGCGGCTAGTGCTGTCTTACGTCTTCGCCAAGAATCTAGTTCAGTGGGGCAATATGCTCTTCAGTTCCGTATCCACACAGCTGAATTGAGCTGGAATAATGAGGCCCTGGTCGCTACCTTTTTACATGGCCTCTCTGACCGAGTGAAAGACGAATTAGCGGGAAGAGCCATTCCCGTCGGTCTGGACGATGTAATTTCATTATGCAACCAGATCGACATTCGTTTTCAAGAGAGGTCCTTAGAAAAAAGACGCCAGCACTCTCTGGGTCCTAGCCAGTCTGAGCTCCCCTCCCTTCATTCCGTGGAGCATCCTCTACCTGCTGAAGAACCTATGCAGCTGGGCCGGACCAGACTAACCCCCGAAGAACGTGCTAGGCGCAGAACTCTGGGCTTGTGCCTCTATTGTGGGGGCAAGGGTCATTTTCGTGACTCCTGCTCGCTTCGTCCGGGAAACGCTCGGGTCTAATACATTTGGAAGGTGGAGTATTGGACCCAGAAACATCACCTTCTCGCCTGCTCTTGCCGGTGTTCCTTCATGTAGGCACTTCTCCTCAGTCAACCCTTGCATACCTGGATTCCGGGGCTGCCGGCAATTTTATGGATTGGAGAACTGCTTCTTCTATGAAGCTTACCCTTTCACCTCTCACTACCCCATTGGTAGTCTCGGCAATTGATGGCACTGTTCTCCCAGGGGGCCCTATTCGCTTCCAGACGCTACCCATTAGGATGTCGGTAGGGATTCTCCACCAGGAGTGGATATCCTTTCTTATTCTACCCAAGGCCTCTACCCCAGTTGTATTGGGCCTCCCTTGGCTACAGCTCCACTCTCCACATGTGGACTTGGTCTCTGGGCAGATCCTGGCCTGGGGTTCCTCATGTTTCTCGTCGTGTCTTTTCAAGGTGACCCCCAAGGAGAGTCTTCCGGTTGCTGCCACTTCTGTTTCTTCTGATCTTCCTGCTGCATACAGCGATTACCGGGATGTGTTCTGTAAGAAATCAGCTGAGGTGCTTCCTCCCCACAGGTCTTTTGACTGTGCTATTGATCTTGTCCCCAGAGCAACTCTACCCAGGGGTCGTACCTACCCTCTGTCCATCCCAGAGACCCAGGCCATGTCGGAGTATGTCGCAGAGAATCTGGAGAGAGGTTTCATCCGGAAATCCTCATCGCCTGCAGGGGCAGGGTTCTTTTTTGTTGCCAAAAAGGATGGTACCTTAAGACCCTGCATCGATTATCGGGGTTTAAATGCGGTTACTATTAAAAATCGATACCCCTTACCCTTAATATCTGAGCTATTCGATAGGTTGAAGGGTGCCTCCATTTTCACCAAGTTGGATCTCAGAGGCGCGTACAATCTCATTCGAATACGGGAGGGTGACGAATGGAAGACTGCATTCAACACTAGAAACGGGCATTACGAATATCTGGTGATGCCTTTTGGTCTGTGTAATGCTCCAGCCGTGTTTCAAAACTTTGTCAATGAAATCTTCAGAGATCTGCTGTACCAGTTTGTTGTCATCTATCTGGATGACATTCTGATCTTTTCTGAAAATCTGCTCGTCCACAGAAACCATGTCCGCACTGTACTTTAACGTCTTAGAGAGAACAATCTCTATGCCAAGCTGGAGAAATGTTCCTTTGAATGTTCTGAGGTCCTGTTTTTGGGGTGCTTCGTCTCATGTTCGGGTCTTCGTATGGACCCTGGGAAGGTCTTGGCTATCACCAACTGGCCTCTTCCTGCTAGCCTCAAGGCCACACAGCGCTTTCTTGGCTTCACTAATTATTATAGGCAGTTCATAAGGAATTACTCTTCCATTGCCGCGCCTATTATCGCTTTGACCAAGAAGGGTGTGAATGCCAGAGACTGGCCTCCCGAAGCTGTCTCTGCATTTCACAACCTGAAACAGGCCTTTGTTTCTGGCCCCCTCTTGAGAAGACCAAATCCTGGGAATGCATTTTTTATTGAAGTGGACGCTTCCTCAATGGGGGTGGGAGCTGTGCTTCTTCAAATCTTTGAGAAGAGACGCCAACCATGTGCGTTCTTCTCCAAAAAAAATTCTCAGGCAGAGAGGAATTATGCCATCGGTGATCGGGAACTTCTCGCAATTAAATTGGCGTTAGAGGAGTGGCGTCATCTCTTGGAGGGTTCCCCTCACTCCATAACGATCTTTACCGATCACAAGAATTTACAGTATCTACAGAATGCTAAACGTCTGAATCCTAGACAGGCCAGGTGGAGTCTCTTCTTTGCCCGTTTTAATTTCACGATTACCTACAAACCTGGTTCCTGCAACGGTCGGGCTGATGCGCTCTCTAGGTCATTTGACACTTTGGACGAGGAGTCCGCCCCTGAACCTGAGCCGATCATTCCCACCTCATGCATTGTTGCCCACTCTACCACCCTGAAGTCAAAAATTCCGCCTGGTAAGACCTTTGTCCCCACTGAGCTAAGAGCTAAGATCCTTCGTTGGGGACATGATTCCAAGGTGGCAGGGCATTCTGGATTCCTCCGATCCTTCCTACTCATCAGTCGTCACTACTGGTGGCCTAATCTCCGCTCAGACGTCAAAGACTACGTTAAAGCTTGTCATGTCTGTGCTCAGTCCAAATCCTCCACACAAGCTCCTGCTGGTCTCCTCATGCCCTTGCCCATTCCTAAGGAACCCTGGGCCCATATTGCCATGGATTTTATCACCGATCTCCCACTGTCTGAGAATAATACAGTCATTTGGGTGGTAATCGATCGATTCTCCAAGATGGCTCATTTTGTTCCTCTTCCTGGTCTTCCTTCTGCCCCTGCCTTGGTTCCCATTTTCATTCGGGAAATTCTCCGCCTACATGGGGTCCCTTCTCATATTGTTTCCGACAGGGGAGTCCAATTCACGTCTCATTTTTGGAGAGCCTTTTGCAAATCCCTCAATATTGTCTTGGATTTTTCTTCTTCTTACCATCCCCAATCCAATGGACAGACTGAGAGGGTTAATCAGGAGTTAGAGGTCTTTCTTCGCACCTTTGTGTCTTCTCACCATGACGATTGGTCCTCTCTACTCCCGTGGGCAGAATTCTCCCATAACAATCATGTGAATACCAGTTCGCAGAAGACACCCTTTTTCACAGTTTATGGAAAACACCCTCAACTTCCTCTTCCCATGATCTGTTCTCCAGACATTCCAGCTTTGGCTTCGGTTCAGGAGTCCCTCAATTCCGTTTGGGGTCACGTTCATGATTCCCTCCGGGCAGCTGCTGAAAAATTCAAAGGCTTTGCCGACCGCCGCAGGCGTAAACCGCCTTCTCTTCAGCCAGGGGACAAAGTCTGGCTCTCTACCAGGAACATCAAGCTCCGAGTTCCTTCTCTGAAGTTTGCTCCACGATTCATCGGTCCATACACGGTAACTGCTAAACTGAATCCGGTTTGTTTCAAACTCCAGATTCCTAAGAGCCTTAAAATCACTAACTCCTTTCATGTTGCTCTTCTAAAGCCTTTAGTCCTCAATAACTTCTCTCGTCCTCTCCCTACCGTGGCGCCTGTCTCTGAGGATAATCAGGAGTACGAGATCAGTCAAATTCTGGACTCCCGACTCTGTAAAGGCGTTCTTCAGTACCTCGTTCATTGGAAAGGGTTTGGTCCTGAGGAGAGGTCTTGGATCACTGCATCTGAGGTCTTTGCCCCTCGTCTGTTAAAGGAGTTTCATCTGAAGTTTCCCTCTAAACCTGGGCCCAGGCGGGGAAGGGGGAGGCCTCGTAAGAGGGAGGGTACTGTCATGGATATGCATTAATGTCTGTCTGCCATCTTACCTTCCTCCTCATGTGTTCATCTAGAGACCAGACCTCCTTCACCTGGCTTCCTTTATAATCTCCTCCCAGCCTGACTCCACCCCAGGCCCTATCACAGAACACTATATTAACCTGTGCACTGCAAGCCTGCTTTGCTGATCAACGTGTTTGTTAGGCATTGTGTGTTTGGGTTCCTGTCTGCCGTGTGCTACGTCTGTCTCTCTGTTACGTTATTGGCTTGTCCCCGACTATTCCTGTCTGCTCGTGACCATTGACCTTCGGCTCGTTCTTCGTTATCCTTGTCTGCTTGTGGCCCCTGACCTTCAGCTTGTTATTCGGTTCTCTCTTATCGTGTGCTGCTGCTTCCCCTCTTTTCCCCTTATCCTACGGGGCGTGAGCTAGGAAACTCCAGGGGCCGCGACCTGGTCCCAGCCTGCAGCTAACATCCTCACCACTAGAGGCCCTGGAGAAGACCAGCTGGGTCTTAGACTCCGCGCCCTGGGGAATCTTGGCTCTAGCTTCCGTTTGGATCCCGGTTGTGCTCCTCTGGTCCCGCTTTCCACAACCACCCAGTTTCCTATCCGCAGAAGCCAGCCATAGGGTTCACTACCTCGCGGTGCACTCCTGTCCCCCTACGGTGTGCATCTGTCACCTGGCCACAGGTGACCCTGACACTCTGTCCCTCCCTACAAACAAGATTTAGCACAGAATAGCACACTGATAATTTGCACGAGTGTCCTTCTCTGTCCCTAAACTCAAGGATTTGAAATATGGAACAGCAAAATTGGTTTAGAACAGAATAGCACACTGACACTTTCCCTCACTGTCCTACTCTGTCCCTCCCTACAAACAAGTTT
Organism: Rana muscosa; assembly: GCA_029206835.1. NCBI lineage: Eukaryota > Metazoa > Chordata > Amphibia > Anura > Ranidae > Rana > Rana muscosa. The sequence continues at coordinate 1,029,686,705 of CM055116.1, forward strand.
TAGCACAGAATAGCACACTGATAATTTGCACGAGTGTCCTTCTCTGTCCCTAAACTCAAGGATTTGAAATATGGAACAGCAAAATTGGTTTAGAACAGAATAGCACACTGTCAGTTTCACTCACTGTACCTCTCTGTCCCTAAACTCAAGGATTTGAAATATGGAACAGCAAAATTGGTTTAGAACAGAATAGCACACTGACACTTTCCCTCACTGTCCTACTCTGTCCCTCCCTACAAACAAGATTTAGCACAGAATAGCACACTGAAAATTGCCACGAGTGTCCTTCTCTGTCCCTAAACTCAAGGATTGAAAATATGGAACAGCAAAATTGGTTTAGAACAGAATAGCACACTGACACTTTCCCTCACTGTCCTACTCTGTCCCTCCCTACAAACAAGATTTAGCACAGAATAGCACACTGAAAATTGCCACGAGTGTCCTTCTCTGTCCCTAAACTCAAAGATTGAAAATATGGAACAGCAAAATTGGTTTAGAACAGAATAGCACACTGACACTTTCCCTCACTGTCCTACTCTGTCCCTCCCTACAAACAAGATTTAGCACGGAATAGCACACTGAAAATTGCCACGAGTGTCCTTCTCTGTCCCTAAACTCAAGGATTGAAAATATGGAACAGCAAAATTGGTTTAGAACAGAATAGCACACTGACACTTTCCCTCACTGTACCTCTCTGTCCCTAAACTCAAGGATTGAAAATATGGTTCAGCAAGATTGGTTTAGAACAGAATAGCACACTGACACTTTCCCTCACTGTACCTCTCTGTCCCTACAAACAAGGATTAGCACAGAATAGCACACTGTCACTGACACTCTCCCTACCTATCCTTATCTGTCCCTAAACACAAGGAATCCAGGATTAGTAAAGGAAAAATAATGACAATGTCCCTGCCTATGCTTCTCTTTCCCTGCTCCGGAACACACTACACAAGGCCGCCGCGCTGGCGGCCTTTTATAGTGTGGGGCGTGTACTAAACCCCCTCAGCAATAATTGGCCACAGGCATCCTGCCTGTGGCCAATCATTGCTCTCCTCGCTGCCGGTGCTGTGATTGGCCAAGCATGCGGGGTCACAGTGCATGCTTGGCCAATCACAGCGCCTGGATGGCGTAGTGCATTGTGGGCCGTGCGATGGCGTAGTGCATTGTGGGCCGTTCGCGTCACTCGAATTTGGCGCGAACGGCCCAAATCGTTCGATCTTCGTCGAACGATCGAACAGCCGATGTTCGAGTCGAACGTATGTTCGACTCGAACACGAAGCTCATCCCTAGTCCTGACAAGCCTGGTCTTTGCCTTGGTGAATGTTTTGAACGCTACCACTCAAAAGTGAAGTTTTAGCGTAGGGTACAGCATTTCACAGACTAGGACACACTTACACAGGGTCTCCCAAGATGCCATTACATTTTGAGAGACCCGAACCATTACAGTTGTTAAAGTTACAAAAAAAAGTGTAAAAAAGAAAAAAAAAACGTAAAAAACAAAACACAAAAAAAATATAAAATAAAAAAACCAAAAATAGTTGTCGTTTTATTGTTCTCTCTCTCTCTCTCTCTATTTTCTCTCTATTGTTCTGCTCTTTTTTACTGTATTCCATTCTGCAATGTTTTATCATGCTTGCTTTTCAGGTATGTATTTTTTTGTTTTCAGGTGCGCCATTCAACTGCAGCGCGGAATTATTTATCTTGACAGCAACAGCGTTTGCTCCCACGATACATAAAGCCGTGACTCCAGTGCTGTAGGAGGTGATTTCACCACCACAGTTAAAAAAAAAGAGCATATATGCCGAAGCATGGGCGCAGCAGGGGCAGAGGAGCGATTTTGCTCCTAATGCCGTATATATATGGTCGAAATTCCGACGGAGGCTTGCCCGTGGAAAAGTCCGACCGTGTGTACGCGGCATAACCTTTTATGCCGCGTACATACGGTCGAAATTCCGACGAAGGCTTGCCCGTGGAAAAGTCCGACCGTGTGTACGCGGCATAACTTTTTTGCGGGAGGATGCCCCCATGCTTCGGCATATATATATTTTAGGCACAGGTTGCGTTAAAAAAATGTTTTATTTTTTACTAGGTTTTGTTTTGGTATTTGCTTTGCAGGTATGGTATGGTAAGGTCTTACTGTTGTACTGTAATGTTACTTTGTTTTAATGTTAACCATCATTTGCTTAGCAGGTACACCATTCAGTTGCAGAGCGGATCTATTTATCTTGACAGCAACAGCGTTTGCTCCCACGATACATAAAGCCGTGACTCCAACGCTGTAGGAGGTGATTTCACCACCACAGTTAAAAAAAAGAGCATATATGCCGAAGCATGGGGGCAGCAGGGGCGGAGGAGTGATTTTGCTCCTAATGCCACGTATATACAGTCGAAATTCCGACGAAGGCTTGCCCGTGGAAAAGTCCGACCGTGTGTACGCGGCATAACTTTTTTGCGGGAGGATGCCCCCATGCTTCGGCATATATGCCCATCATTAGAAGTGGGTGGATGAAGGGAGGTATTCTAATGGTGGGCATACCCACCGATCAATCTCTTTTTTCGTTCAGCCAACAGGCTGCATGAAAAAAAAGATTACAATACATGTCCAACAAGGACCAGCAATGTACTGGTATGTTGCTGGACTTTGAATTTTTATACCAGAATGATGCCTGCAGGTTTAGGTATCATCTTGGTATCATTCTTTTCAGCCAGTGGCCGGCTTTCATGTAAAAGCAATTCTAGCAGATAATTAGCCTCTAGACTGCTTTTACAAGCAGTGGGAGGGAATGCCCCCCCCCGGATATAAACAGCGCCATTGGGAAATTGGGGAAGCATTTTATCACACCGATCTTGATGTGGTCAAATGCTTTGAGGGCAGAGGAAAGATCTAGGGTCTAACCCCCCAATTTTTTTCAAAAAAAGAGTACCTGTCACTACTTATTGCTATCATAGGGGATATTTACATTCCCTGAGATAACAATAAAAATGGTAAAAAAAATTAATATGGAAGGAACAGTTTAAAAAAAACAAAAAAAAGCAAAATAAATAATAAAAAAACAAACAAAAAAAAAAAAGCACCGCTGTCCCCCCCTGCTCTTGTGCAAAGACGAACGCAAGCGTCGGTCTAGCGTCATATGTAAACAGCAATTGCATCATGCATGTGAGGTGTCACCGCAAAGGTCAGATCGAGGGCAGTAATTTTAGCAGTAGACCTCCTCTGTAAATCTAACGTGGTAACCTGTAAAGGCTTTTAAATGCTTTTAAAAATGAATGTAGTTTGTCGCTGCTGCGCGTTTGTGCGCAATTTTAAAGCATGTCATGTTTGGTATCCATGTACTCGGCCTAAGATCATCTTTTTTATTTCATCAAACATTTGGGCAATATAGTGTTTTTTAGTGCATTAAAAATAAAAAAAGTGTGTTACTCTTTCGTCCATGGACCGACACAGCTTCTCTATTGACAAAGTGGGTATTATCCGTTAATTAGGAGTGACTAGGCAGAAAAACTTGTAAAAAGTGTTGCATCACACCTTCTACAGTACCGCCCAGGGGGCGGACCCTCTGGGTATACCCTCTCAGTCTGCATCTTCGCAGATCAGTTTTTTTCTGTCTAGCAAGGAGTAGGACATGGCTCCCTTCGGGCCCATTGGTCCGGGGAAAAAAGATATATATATATATTTTTATTTTTTTTGCTACATTTGTTGTTTCCTGCGATCTTCGATCAACTGCCGACTGGGTGACAGGCTGGATCCTCGATCCTTGTAGTCTCCCCAGTTTCGGCCATCGAGCGTGTGCCGACCCTAGCTACGCGCTGGGTTTTCCACGACATGCCCGTCGCTCCACGGGTGGCCGGTGAGCTTACGCTCCAGGGCCTGCATCGGACCGCTCAGCTTCGGCTGACCTTACGGCCGAGTCGCAGCAGCCTGGCCGGTGAGCTTACACTCCAAGGCTTGCATCGGACCGCTCAGCTTCGGCTGACCTTACGGCCGAGTCGCAGCAGCCTGTCCGGTGAGCGTCATGCTCCAGGGCATACATATGATCGTCCCTTCTGGGTCCAATCACAGCATGCCTGGCCAACAGTCACCTTCCGCGCGCGGACGATGATCTGTTTGGAATGTCTTCCAGCAGAATACATGCAGGATAGGTAAGTAAAACTCCCCTGCCTCGGCTGGGTGATTTAGCTGGACATTCCTGGAGAGATCAAGTAAGTGGTTGTGGCCCCTTTCTTCCCTCTCTCCCTGCCTTTCCCTCCTCCCTGGGCTTCTAGCTAAAGGTTGCTGGGTGCTGGGGGTCACCTAGGGGGTCCCACTGGAGCGGGGCTGGCTGTAACTAACATTTAAAAGAAATGTCATTTTTTCTTACCTGTGTTTGTGTCCTTCCTCCTCCATGCTGTCGGCGGCCATTTTGAGGTGGTCCATGCCAAGTTTGGCCTCTTGTGACTGCCCGGCGGCCATCTTCCTGTGGTTCGGCCACACCCACTGGCCCCTATCAGCTGATCGGCGGCCATGTTTGTCCACCCTGTATGCAGATATTGCCGTTCGGCGGCCATCTTTTTGTGGGCTATGGCTGCTTGACCTCTATCTTCTGTCGGCGGCCATTTTCTTAGAGCCCACATTATCTTCCATACAGACGTTTTTGGCAACCATTTTTCGAGAGCCTCCGGCCTCTAGGGTGCATTACACTGGCGCGAAAATTCACACAGGAAGTGCTGATAAAAGAAGCAGACTGACACAGCAGCAGCGGGACAGCATCACAGGCGCAGCATAGCAGTACCTATCCAGGGTGGTGAGTCCTCTGGGTGACCCGGCCTCTCTGCAGCACAGGAGGGTGGCCTATTGATATCTTGCCTAGAGCCCTGTGAGTGTCAGCGTGTGGTCAGCATGGCATCTGAGCCAGATGTCTTCTCCCCTGAAACACCAGATTTAGCAGCTGGTGCCCCTGAGGTGTCTATGAACGCTATGACTGCAATCCTAGAGGCATTTGCTGCCAGGGTGGAAGCAGCACACGGGAATACAGGGGGTAGTAAACGCCCCATCCCCTGCAAGCTTCTGGGGATAATTCTGGTGCAGAACCAGGTCCAGCTACGGCTCGGGGCCCAGATTCTGATGCATCAGAGACTGCAGACCGTGACCGGACAGTGAGGATGACTCAAAGTCCAGGTCAGTACGCGAGACGGCTTTGGTATCTGACCTTATTACTGCAGTGCGGGATATGCTAAAATTGGAAAATACTGCAGAAGCAGCAGAGACTCCGGTCCACTTGGGTTTCATAGACCTGCCCGCACTGCTAAGGTGTTCCCTTGTGTGTCTTTTGATAAACTCTTATACAAGGAATGGGAGAACCCACTGAGGGTCTTTACAGCCCCAAAGAGGTTTGCGGTACGGTACCCCTTTTGAGGAGAGTTTTTTGAAGAAATGGACCTCTCTCCCCTATAGTGGACCCTCCGGTGTCCAGACTTGATAGAGCCACCACAATTCCTGTAGAAGGGGCTCCTGTTTTCAAGGACCCTGTGGATAAGAAGGCTGAAGCACTCGCTTGCTACCTATACTCAGTGGTAGGCTCAGCAGTACGGCCGGCATTGGCGGGGGCCCTAGTGTCTCACACACTTACTGAATGGGCAAGATTGCTACTCCAGGGGTTAAGGAGCGAGATGCTCCTCCTGATGAGATAACATTGGCCGACCTGTTGGTCCAGGGCCTTAGGTTTGTCTGTGAGTCAGACATGAATACTATTCCCCTGCTGTCTAAAACTTCAGTTTATGCAGTAGCAATACGCCGCCTGATCTGGCTAAAAGGCTGGTCTGCGGACCAGACTTCCAAGAAAGCCCTGTTGGATCTGCCTTTTAAGGGCGACAGACTTTTTGGGGCTTCTCTGGATGACATCATCAAGTATGCCACAGGAAGTAAAAGCACTTTGCTTCCCCAAATTAGCAAGGGTAAGGGGCTATGCCAAGGGCAAGGGCCCTCCTTTACTGCACGCAAGTGTTTTTTTCGTCCCCCTAGGGCGACAGGGAAAAGACCCCAGGCCGATAAAGCGCCTGCCCAAGGACAAAAGCGTCCCTGGTCCCGCATACCCAATAAGCCTGCGGACAAATTTGCATCCGCATGAAGGTCCACCCCCACCCAGCTCTCGGGTGGGGAGACGTCTTCGCAAATTCGCGACTCAGTGGACAGCACTAATCTCCGACAGGTGGGTTTGCGAAGTAATCTCCTCAGGCTACAAGATAGAGTTTCTCTCTTGTCCACCGGACAGATTCAACACCTCCAATCTCCAGCTACTACCGACCCACCGGGAGGCCCTGTATGGGGCGGTCCAGGGTCTACTGGAACGCGGGGTAGTTATTCCAGTTCCAGAACTGGAACGGGGTTTTTACTCAAATCTGTTCATTGTGCTGAAGAAGGAGGGGGTTCGTCCAAGCTTGGATCTCAGAGCCCTCAATTGCTTTGTGAAGGTACAAAGTTTTCGGATGGAGTCGGTTCGATCTGTAGTCACGGCTCTCCATCCGGGGGACTTTCTGGCCTCCTTGGACATCAAGGACGCATACCTGCATGTCCCCATATACTCCAGACACCAGAGGTTTCTGCGATTTGCTATCGGGAAGGACCACTACCAGTTTGTGGCCCTCCCGTTGGGCCTTGCCTCAGCACCCAGGACGTTCACCAAGGTGCTCGCTCCGATTCTGGCACTTCTAAGACAGCGGGGTATCGCTATCACAGGCTACTTAGACGACCTTCTACTGAAGGCCCCTTCAAGCTCAGAATTAGAGGTAAGCGTGTCCTTAACCTGTCAGACTCTTCGAGACTGTGGTTGGATACTAAACACGCAAAAGTCAGTATTGGTGCCCACTCAACGCCTAGGGTACCTGGGGTTGATTCTGGATTCTTCAGAGGCAAAGGTATTCCTCCCTGTGGAGAAGTTGCAGACCCTCCGGGCTGCAGTACGGCAGCTGACTTCCAGGAATTGGTCGTCACTCCGTTTTTTGCATGCAAGTGTTGGGCCTCAGGGTAGCCTCCTTCGAGGCGGTTCCATATGCTCAATACCACACTCGAGTGTTACAGAAGGAAGTTCTGTCCAGATGGAACAGATGTCCATCATCTCTGGATTATCAAATCCGAGTGAGCCACCTAGTCAGGAGATCCCTGGTATGGTGGCTGACAGCACCGGCTCTAATGGCCGGGAAGTCATTTCTTCCGGTTTACTGGATAGTGATCACGACGGACGCCAGCCTTACAGGTTGGGGGGGATTCTGGGGTGTTCAGTCGGCGCAAGGTCGCTGGACCCCAGAGGAAGCCCTCCTGCCGATCAATGTCCTGGTAATCCGGGCGATCAGGCTGTGCCTCTTCAAATGGTCTCAGAGGCTGCAAGGGCGTCCAGTCAGGATCCAGTCAGACAACGCCACAGCAGTGGCATATGTCAATCATCAAGGAGGAACAAGAAGCTCAGCTGCAACATCAGAGATCGCTCGCATCCTGAAGTGGGCAGAGAGGAGCGTACCGGCACTGTCGGCCGTGTACATTCCGGGTGTAGAAAACTGGCAGGCGGACTACCTGAGCCACCAGATGCTGGACCAGGGAGAAGGGTCCTTACACCCGGAGGTGTTCCAACTCCTCTGCCAAAGATGGGGCACACCAGACGTAGATCTTCTGGCTTCCCGACTCAATCAGAAGGTATTGAGATTTGTGGCCCGGTCAAGAGACCCATGGGCAGACGCAACGGACGCGTTGGTAGCATCGTGGGGTCAGTATCGGCTAATCTATGCCTTCCCTCCCTTAAGGCTTCTTCCTCTTCTGCTCCGCAGAGTGGAGGCAGAGGGAATTCCAATGATCCTAATCGCTCCAGATTGGCCTCGGCGTCCTTGGTACGCCGATCTAGTACGTCTGGTTAGCAGACGTCCCCTGGCGCCTACCACTACGGAAGGACCTGCTATCGCAAGGTCCCATATTCCATCCTGCTTTACAGTCATTGGCTTTAACGGCATGGCTGTTGAGAACCAGGTACTGAGAGACCGGGGCCTGTCAGACTCAGTAATCTCTACTATGAGAAGTGCTCGAAAACCGTCCTCTAGGAAGGTCTATCACCGCACTTGGAAGGCCTACATCTCCATGTGTGAGGAGATGAAATGGCATCCGCGTACCTATTTGGTTTCCAGAATCCTGCTGTTTTTACAGCATGGGGTGGACCAAGGTCTTGCCCTAAGTACGATTTAAGGGACAGATATCTGCCCTGGCTGTCTTTTTTCAGCGACCCCTGGCGACTCACTCTCTCGTGAGTACATTTGTGCAGGGGGTCCGACATGTGGCCCCTCCGGTCCGTCCCCCATTACCTCCGTGGGACTTGAACCTGGTCCTCTCGGTGCTTCAGAAGGCACCGTTTGAGAATATTAGAGATATTCCCCTGTTGACACTTTCTCAGAAAGTGGTCTTTTTGGTGGCTGTTACGTCAGTTAGACGAGTCTCTGAGCTGGCAGCCTTGTCCTGCAAGGCTCCCTATTTGATTTTCCACAAGGATAAGGTGGTGCTGCGGCCGCAGCCTTCCTTTCTTCCGAAAGTCGTTTCGGCTCTTCATCTCAACGAAGACATTGTACTTCCATCCTTGTGTCCTCAGCCGTCGAATCCTAAGGAGTCGGCGTTGCATTCCTTGGACGTTGTCCGAGCTTTGAGAGTATACCTATCTGCTACTTCCCTGTTCCGGAAGTCAGACTCACTGTTTGTTTCGGTGGCTGGTCCCAAGAAGGGCCAAGCAGTCTCATCGGCCACCATCTCTAGGTGGATCCGACAGATAGTAATCCAGGCTTACGCCTTAAAGGGTCAGGCGCCCCCCTTTCCTGTCACGGCGCATTCGACCAGGGCAATAGGTGCCTCTTGGGCTTTCCGACATCAAGCGTCTGTTTCCCAATTATGTAAAGCGGCGACTTGGTCGTCCGCACACACTTTCACAAAATTCTACAAAATTGATGTAGGTGCATCTTCGGATGCCTCTTTTGGCCGCAAGGTTTTGCAAGCGGCTGTTTAGAGTTGCAACTCCTCCGTTGGAGGAGTGCTGTTTTGTGTTTGGGGTGAAGTTTATTTTTATGCTGTTACCACCCCTCGTTTTTTCTCTGACACTGCTTTGGGACGTCCCACTTTGTCAATAGAGAAGCTGTGTCGGTCCATGGACGAAAGAGTAAATAGGATTTTTTACTCACCATAAAATCCTTTTCTCTGAGTCCATGGACCGACACAGCACCCACCCCTCCTTTTAAGTTTGTACTGCTTTTTGACGAACTGATCTGCGAAGATGCAGACTGAGAGGGTATACCCAGAGGGTCCGCCCCCTGGGCGGTACTGTAGAAGGTGTGATGCAACACTTTTTACAAGTTTTTCTGCCTAGTCACTCCTAATTAACGGATAATACCCACTTTGTCAATAGAGAAGCTGTGTCGGTCCATGGACTCAGAGAAAAGGATTTTACGGTGAGTAAAAAATCCTATTTTTCCCCCAAAAAATGCGTTTGAAAAATCGCTGCGCAAATACTGTGTGGAAAAAAAAAATTGAACACCCACTATTTTAATTTGTAGGGCCTTTGCTTTAAAAAAATATATAATGTTTGGGGGTTCAACATAATTTTCTTGCAAAAAAATTTTTTTTTTCATGTAAACAAAAAGTGTCAGAAAGGGCTTTGTCTTCAAGTGGTTAGAAGAGTGGATGATGTGTGACATAAGCTTCCTAATGTTGTGCATAAAATGCCAGGACAGTTCAAAACCCTCCTAAATGACCCCATTTTGGAAAGTAGACACCTCAAGCTATTTGCTGAGAGGCATGTTGAGCCCATTGAATATTTTTTTTTTTTGTCCCAAGTGATTGAATAATGACAAAAAGAAAAAAAAATGTACAAAAAGTTGTCACTAAATTATATATTGCTCAAACATGCCATGGTTATATGTGGAATTGCACCCCAAAATACATTCTGTTGCTTCTCCTGAGTACGGGGATACCACATGTGTGAGACATTTTGGGAGCCTAGCCGCGTACAGGACCCCGAAAACCAAGCACCGCCTTCAGGATTTCTATGGGTGTAAATTTTTGATTTCACTCCTCACTGCCTATCACAGTTTCGGAGGCCATGGAATGCCCAGATAGCACAAACCCCCCCCCAAATGACCCCATTTTGGAAAGTAGACACCCCAAGCTATTTGCTAAGAGGTATGTTGAGTATTTTGCAGATCTCGCTTTTTGTCACAAAGTTTTGAAAATTAAAAAAATTAAAAAATAACAAATAAATATGTCTTTCTTCATTTTCAAAAACAAATGAGAGCTGTAAAATACTCACCATGCCTCTCAGCAAATAGCTTGGGGTGTCTACTTTCCAAAATGGGGTCATTTGTGGGGGTTTTGGGCTATCTTGGCATTTTATGTCCTTCAAAACTGTGATAGGTAGTGAGGAGTGAAATCAAAAATTTGTGCCCTTAGAAATCCTGAAGGCGGTGCTTGGTTTTCGGGGGCCCGTACGCGGCTAGACTCTCAAAAAGTCCCACACATGTGGTATCCCCGTACTCAGGAAAAGCAGCCAAATGTATTTTGGGGTGCAATTCCGCAAATAACCATGGCATGTTTGAGCAATATATCATTTAGTGACAACTTTTTGTACATTTTTTTTTCTTTTTGTCATTATTCAATCACTTGGGACAAAAAAAAAAAATATTCAATGGGCTCAACATGCCTCTCAGCAATTTCCTTGGGGTGTCTACTTTCCAAAATGGGGTCATTTTGGGGGGTTTTGTGCTATCTTGGCATTTTATGGCCTTCAAAACTGTTATAGGTAGTGATAGGTAGTGAGGAGTGAAATCAAAAATTTATGCCCTTAGAAACCTTGAAGGAGGTGCTTGGTTTTTAGGGTCCCGTACGCGGCTAGGCTCCCAAAAAGTCCCACACATGTGGTATCCCCATACTCAGGAGAAGCAGCAGAATGTATTTTGGGGTGTAATTTCACATATGCCCATGGCATGTGTGAGCAATATATCATTTAGTGACAACTTTGTGCAAAAAAAAAAAAAGTTGTCATATTCCCGCAACTTGTGGCAAAATATAAAATATTCCATGAACCCAACATGCCTCTCAGTAAATAGCTTGGGGTGTCTACTTTCCAAAATGGGGTCATTTGGGGGGGTTTTGTGCTATTTTGGCATTTTATGGCCTTCAAAACTGTGATAGGTAGTGAGGAGTGAAATCAAAAATTTACGCCCTTAGAAATCCTGAAGGCGGTGCTTGGATTTTGGGGCCCCGTACGCGGCTAGGCTCCCAAAAAGTCCCACACATGTGGTATCCCCGTACTCAGGAGAAGCAGCAGAATGTATTTTGGGGTGCAATTCCACATATAACCATGGCATGTGTGAGCAATATATAATTTAGTGACAACTTTTTGTACATGTTTTTTTCTTTTTGTCATTATTCAATCATTTGGGACAAAAAAAAAATATTCAATGGGCTCAACATGCCTCTCAGCAAATAGCTTGGGGTGTCTACTTTCCAAAATGGGGTCATTTGGGGGGGTTTTGTGCCATCTTGGCATTTTATGGCCTTCAAAACTGTGATAGGTAGTGATAGGTAGTGAGGAGTGAAATCAAAAATTTATGCCCTTAGAAACCTTGAAGGCGGTGCTTGGTTTTTGGGGTCCCGTACGCGACTAGGCTCCCAAAAAGTCCCACACATGTGGTATCCCCGTACTCAGGAGAAGCAGCAGAATGTATTTTGGGGTGTAATTTCACATATGCCCATGGCATGTGTGAGCAATATATCATTTAGTGACAACTTTGTGCAAAAAAAAAAAAGTTTGTCATATTCCCGCAACTTGTGGCAAAATATATAATATTCCATGGACTGAACATGCCTCTCAGTAAATAGCTGGGGGTGTCTACTTTCCAAAATGGGGTCATTTGGAGGGGTTTTGTGCTATTTTGGCATTTTATGGCCTTCGAAACTGTGATAGGTAGTGAGGAGTGAAATCAAAAATTTGCGCCCTTAGAAATCCTGAAGGCGGTGCTTGGATTCCGGGGTCCCGTACGTGGCTAGGCTCCTAAAAAGTCCCACACATGTGGTATCCCCGTACTCAGGAGAAGCAGCAGAATGTATTTTGGGGTGCAATTCCACATATAACCATGGCATGTGTGAGCAATATATCATTTAGTGACAACTTTTTGTAATTTTTTTTTTTTTGTCATTATTCAATCACTTGGGACCAAAAAAAAAATATTCAATGGGCACAACAGGCCTCTCAGCAATTTCCTTGGGGTGTCTACTTTCCAAAATGGGGTAATTTGGGGGGGTTTTGTACTGCCCTGCCATTTTAGCACCTCAAGAAATGAGATAGGCAGTCATAAATTTAAAGCTGTGTAAATTCCAGAAAATGTACCCTAGTTTCTAAATGCTATAACTTTTGCGCAAACCAATAAATATACGCTTATTGACATTTTTTTTTACTAAAGACATGTGGCTGAATACATTTTGGCCTAAATGTATGACTAAAATTGAGTTTAAATTTTCGGTCTTTTTCCGTTTATATCGCAAAAAATAAAAATCGCAGAGGCAATCAAATACCATTAAAAGAAAGCTCTATTTGTGGGAAGAAAAGGACGCAAATTTCGTTTGGGTACAACATTGCATGTCCGCACAATTTACAGTTAAAGCAGCGCAGTGCAAAATTCTGAAATCACCTCTGGTCCTTTAGATGCCAAATGGTCCAGGGCTTAAGTGGTTAAAAAAAATAGGGGGTAAACTTGACACAACAAAATGTTAAAAAATTATTTGGAGATCACTATCAAAACATAGACAAATTAAAATTTACATCTGTCTAAAAAATTTAAAACATTAAAATATTCAGAAAATCTTGCACGATATAATACAGCTAAATCTTCTTAAAGGGGAGTTCCACCCTTTTTTTATGTTTATTAAAAGTCAGCAGCTACAAAAAGTGTAGCTGCTGGCTTTTAATAAACATACACTTACCTGCTCCACTGTCCAGCGACGCGCCGCCTGGAGCTCCGCTCCTCTCCCCTTCCTCCGCCAGCGCGTCCATTCACAGTATGGGCACCCGGCCGTGACAGCTTTCGGCTTCACGGCCGGGCACTCACTGCGCATGCGCGAACGGCGCAGCGCTCTGTGAGTGGACAGTCGATCGCCTGGGACCTGTCACGTCCCAGGTGATCGCCTACAGGGAGGAGCCGCCACAAGGCGATATGACGTATCGCCTAGGCGGCTCCAGGGCGGAAGGAGGAAGTGGGACAGGAAGTCCCACTCCTACTGAAGCCCCCACTCCCCCCCCCCAAAAAAAATTACATGCCAAATGTGGCATGTAAGGGGGTGAGGAGTGGAATAAAAAAAAGAAAAAAAATTGGGTGGAACTCCACTTTAAGAGCAGCATGAAAAAGGTTTAAAATAGATAGTCAGAACTCTGTGTGAATATCAGCAGAAAAACAAGTTCATTAGTTTTCATTATTGTAACATTCTAAAGAAGATTTAAATGCACAACCTTTAAACGATGCAATAATTTACAGCGGGACGAATGTGCTATCTCTACTACGAAGGCTTGTTTTACCAGAAGATGCGCTCCCGTCTCATACTTGATTCTGAGCATGCGCGCTTTTTGAAGAGTCGTAAAAGCATACACACAAACCATTTTCTCGTCGCAAAACAGGCCGACGAGAAACAAGACGAGAAAATCTAGAATCCGGACGAGAAAATAGAGAGCAGGTTCTCTATTTTTCTCGTCGAGATTCACGGCAGTTTTCTCGTCGTAAAACCATACACACGAACGGTTTTCTCGACAATAAAGCTCTTTCGGCACTTTTCTTGTCGGTTTTGGACGAGAAACTCGGTCGTGTGTACGAGGCTTTAGACAGGTTAATTGGTTGTCTGCTAGCTGGTCGGTAAGTATGCTTGGTTTTTTCCTGGGCATTCCCCAGGCCTTTGTTGTTATCTGCTTTAGCCTTCCAATGCTGCTTACTGTTATGGCCAGCTATAGATGAGGGCAGTGGACAAGTTTGTTTTTCATATCACATTGGTGTTTGTATTGGTCCAGCAGCGCACCAACACCTTGCAGCCATTGTGCTACGCTGGGTGTTTGGTGTGCTCCTGTACCTTTAAGGAGGGGTGGCTCCCCTTCAGTCCACCTGCCCTCATCTAACCATCAGAATGCATGTGCCTCCATTGTGGGGACACTCATAGTTAGTGTAGGACGACAGATTCCAGCGGGCCTTGGCGTGGCTCTGTGGCTCACGCATGCGTTTGCAAATGCGCGCGGACAAACCCCTGTTTTTAACGCATACTGTTAGGTCCCTTTCACACTGAGGCGTTTTTACTGCGTTTTCGCGGTAAAAATAGCGCTGTAATAACGCCTGAAATAATCCTGCCCCAGCATTCTCAATGTGAAATCTCTGAGGGCTTTCACATTGAGGCGTTGTGCTGGCTGGGCGTTGAAAAAAATCCTGCAAACAGCTATTTTAGAGCAACTTTAGGGCGCATAATATAGCGCTGTAAAAACGCCTATCCCCATTGGAATGAATGGAAACCGCGGTAAAAACGCAGTAAAAACGCATAGGCATAAGCGTTATTTTAAAAAATAACGCTAACGCCTATGCGTTTTTACCGCGTTCGTGCTATTTTTAGCGCGAACGCGGTAAAAACGCGGTAAAATTGCGGTACAAAATCTCATAATTTTTGAGCGTTTTTTCAACGCCTCAGTGTGAAAGGGGCCTTAGACAGGTTATTTGGTTGTCTGCTAGCTGGTCGGTAAGTATGCTTGTTTTTTTCCTGGGCATTCCCCAGGCCTTTGTTGTTAAAGCACAGCATAACCATGTGCAATATGTTTATTCACATGCTATCATTCCTACACGGTATCTGTATGCTGTCTGCGTGGGTTTCTTCCGGGTGTTCCAGTTTCCTCCCTCGTTCTGACGGTATGTGCGCCTTTGGCTCTCTGAGCAGTTTAAACATGTTCCATATGTTTATCACGCATACTGTAATACCTACGCGGTATGGGTATGCAGTCTGAAACTTGTGCGATTTGTTTATCCACATGCTAACATACCTACACGGTATGTGTGTGCAGTCTGCGTGGGTTTCCTCCGGTCTCCGCCCACGCTAAATGACATGCACGCCTTCGGGGCCATACACATTATAAACATACACATTATGTTTATACACAACACTAAATACATTCACAGTAGATGTATGTATTGTATTCTCTGGATCTGCGTGGGGTCCTCCGGGTACTCCGGTTTCCTCCAACGCGCCAACGGTGTGCGCGCCTTCGGCGCTATGCACACATAGACATGTTCAAAATGTTTATCACACATACTATAGTACCTACACGGTGTGCGTATGCGGTCTGCGTGGGTTTCATCCGGATGCTCCGGTTTTTCCCATTTTTCCCGCATTTTCAGCGCTATGCACAGCATAAACATGTGCAATTTGTTTATTCGCATGCTAACATGCCTACATGGTTGTGTACGCAGTCTGCGCGGCTGGTTTCCGCCTACGCCCCAATGATGTGCGCGCCTTCGTCGCTGGCACAGTATAAACGTGTTTAATATGTTTATCCACACATACTAAACTACATACGCCGTATGTGGTTGTACTATGCTCTTTTGGGGCTGAGGGGGTTTCCTCCCTCGCTCTAATTGCGCGTTTTGACGCAATACACAGTATAAACTATGTGTTTGTACAATCAGCACTTATCAATGGAGCAGAAGCGCTGGCTTGGACTGTGTTCGCCATGCTGAGGTTAGCGAAACGCCCGGTAGTGGCTGCGTCTCTGGCGTTCCTAAAGCTCAATGACTGAGCAAAAGCCTCTGCTTCATCTATCAGTCGACCAGCAGGTGCACTGCAACTGCTTTAGCCTCTAGGGTCTCTGTGTCCGGGGTGGGTCTGCACCACCTGTAGAGGCTGAGTTACTGGTCCTCTGACCGAGTTTCTAGGGAAGCTCTGTCAGGTTGCCTTTCTTGGCCAACAATTGAGGCACCCCGTAAGCCGGGGCCTCCTTTCTCTGATACATTGCGGGGTCTCCTTGGGTTTATCATACCCATCCCGCTGCAGGACTGTCCTGTCGGCCGTGTGCATTTCAGGGGAAGGGTCCTTTCGTCCGGAGGTGTTTTCACCTCCTTTACCGGAGGTGGGGCACCGTATGTGGACCTTTTGGCCCCTCGACTAACTCGCAAGATGTAGAGATTCGTGGCCAGGTCCAGGGATCCCTGCGCAGACGCATCAGACGCGTTAGTGGCCCGTGGGGGCTTATGCTTACCCTCCGCTACTGTTGTTGCCTCGCCTGCTTCGCAGAGTGGTGGTCGAGGCCATTCCAGTGATCCTCATTGCTCCGGGACGGCGACATTGGTACGCCGATCTAGTTCGGCTAGTTGCAGACGTTCCTTGGTGACTGCCTATTTGGTCCCATACCTCATCCTGTCTTACAGTCCTTGGCTTTGGCACGGCTGTTAAAGCCAGGTGCTGAGGGACAGAGGTCTCTCGGATTCGGTCATCTCATCTATGTTGGGGCACGGAAATCTTCCTCCAGAAAGATCTATCACCGTACCTGGAAGGCTTACATCGCTATGTGCGAGGAGCTTGATGGCGTCCATGGACGTATTCCGTTCCCAAGATTTTGCTGTTCTTACAGCGTGGTGTGACCCAAAAGCTGGCCTTGTGTACCATCGAGGGTCGGATTTTGGCCCGGGCTGTCTTTTTCAACGACCGCTAGCGGGCCATTCCTTGATTAGCACCTTGTGCAGGGGGTTCGCCATGTGATCCCCCCTTTCAAGCCTCCTCTACCTCCTTGGGATCTGAATTTGGTGCTCTCGGTTCTCCAAGAACATCCCTTTGAAAATATCAGGGAGATTCCTCTCTTGACCTTGTCCCAGAATGTGGCTTTTTTAGTGGCCATTACTTCTGTTCGAGTGTCTGAGTTGGCGGCCTTGTCCCGCAAGTCGCCTTACTTGGTCCTTCATAAGGATGAGGCAGTTTTGCGCCCACGACCGTCTTTCCTTTCAAAGGTGGTCTCGGCCTTTCACCTTAATGAGGACACTGTTCTTCCATCCTTGTGTCTTCACCCATCGCATCCCTGAGAGTTTGCGCTTCATACATTGGATGTGGTACGAGCCTTACGGGTGTACCTGTCTGCTACTGTTTATTAAAACAGTTCCAACAGAGGGGTAGAGGGATAGGGGAGGTTCAGGTACCTTGCTTTGCGGATCACGGGCACAATCTTAGATCCAGAGGACAAATCGGTTCCACACTGGATTCAGCAACCACCGGATAGGCCTACTCTCATCGGCCTAGCAACCAGTGCGAAGCTCGTTCAAAGTCTCTACCACAGACTTGATGAGTGCCGTCAAGTCGCTTCATAATCGGGGACAGATTTAGGGGACAGCCTGAGCAATAGTTGGCTCGGGCCTTTGATTTGTTAGATTGGACTCTGCTCTGCTGTGGTGTTGTCTGGTGTGCAGTTCCCCTTTGGCCTGCGGGTGGCACTGTTGCCCAGGCCCAGGGTCGAACCACAGGTGACACAATGGCGTGATTGGGTGTCCTCTCTCGGCAGCCGTGCAGTGGGCGTGGTCTACCCGCTGTGCATGCCGGGAGAGGGTACAAAAGGGGCAGACGCCGTGGTCGGGGTGGAATTCTGGGGGTGAGCTTAAGGAGGGACCCCCCCGGGTGGAGCAGGTCGCGCTCCGGCCCTCAAGGCCAGGAGTGCGCGCGTGAGGATTGGCCTCAGGCACGCACCTTTAGCCTGAGGCTGCAACTCGGCTATTTGGGCCCAGCACCTTTGGCTGGGGCCTGTTCAGGAAAAAGGAGTCCCAGGGCGCCCAGGTGAGGGTGGCCCGCTCTGACTGAGAGGACGCCGGGGGAAGATTGGTCCCATAGAGGAGACGAGTGATAAGAGATTGCTGTCTCGGGAGAGGCCTGGTGACCTGTCAGAGGGAAGGATTCCATGTTCTGGTTTTAGGAGCAACAGGATCTTGCTATTAAAGGGGATCTCCTGAACCCGTCCCTGGAGGGGACAAAGTTACAGTATTGTTCGAGCTCTACTCCGGCTGCTAGGACTGTGAGAGGGACCTATCCGGGTGAGCTAGACCCACTCGGGATCGAGTGGCAACGAGTGAGTAGAAATCTTGTGCCTGGATCTACCTCCTAATCTTGCTACCTTTTTCTCTCTTCAACTTTTCCCTTGTTACCTGAGCAGAAGATAAAATAAACTCTCTGTTGGAGTGACACAGTTTGGACATTGGCTTTACTGGGGAGGGGAAGAAAATAGACTTGACCCTATATCCTAGGGATGGGAACCAACGAAGGAGGTAACTCGCTGCAGAACCCAAAATAAATAATTTATGGCCCATATAGTCTGGGAGGACTTAGAGGTATCGCTACATTTCTTTTTGAGGAACTTTTGCAAAGTGTCAGTGTGGTTGCACGATCTTGTGACAGAAGATTATGAAGCGACTTGACGGCACTCATCAAGTCTGTGGCAGAGACTTTGAACGAGCTTCGCACCGGTTGCTAGGCCGGTGAGAGTAGGCCTATTCGGTGGTTGCTGAATCCAGTGTGGAACCGATTTGTCCTCTGGATCTAAGATTGTGCCCGTGATCCGCAAAGCAAGGTACCTGAACCTCCCCTATCCCTCTACCCCACTGTTGGAACTGTTTTAATAAAACTCTTGAAGAAAAAGAAACCAAGTATTGGTGTGGACATTCATGAAAGCTCTTCAAGAGGGACCCCTGAGACGAGTGTGGTGAAAGGAAAGGTAACGGCAGGCCCAAATCTAAAACCAGCGGCCCCTTCGGGGGTATTGCTACAAAAGTTAAAAACGTTTTTTTTTGCTAGAAAATTACTTAG
The DNA here is from genome assembly GCA_029206835.1 of Rana muscosa. NCBI lineage: Eukaryota > Metazoa > Chordata > Amphibia > Anura > Ranidae > Rana > Rana muscosa. The sequence continues at coordinate 1,029,705,555 of CM055116.1, forward strand.
AACCCCCAAACATTGTGTGTGTGTATATGTGTATATATGTATGTATGTATGTACAGTGGGGCAAAAAAGTATTTAGTCAGCCACCAATTGTGCAAGTTCTCCCACTTAAAAAGATGAGAGAGGCCTGTAATTGTCATCATAGGTATACCTCAACTATGAGAGACAAAATGTGGAAACAAATCCAGACAATCACATTGTCTGATTTGGAAAGATTTTCTTTTGCAAATTATGGTGGAAAATAAGTATCTGGTCACCTACAAACAAGCAAGATTTCTGGCACTCACAGTCCTGTATCTTCTTCTTTAACCACTTCTCTACTGTGCACGAAAACCCCCTTCCTGCCCAAGCCATTTTTCAGCTTTCAGCGCTGTCACACTTTGAATGACAATTGCGCGGTCGTGCGACGTGGCTCCCAAACGAAATTTGTGTCCTTTTTTTCCCACAAATAGAGCTTTCTTTTGGTGGTATTTGATCACCTCTGCGGTTTTTATTTTTTGCGCTATAAACAAAAGAAGAGCGTCCAGTTTGGAAAAAAAACCCACAATTTTTAACTTTTTGCTATAATAAATACCCTTTTTTTTTTTTTAATAAAAATTTCCTCAGTTTAGGCCGATACGTATTCTTCTACATATTTTTGGTAAAAAAAAAAAATCGCAATAAGCGCGTATTGATTGGTTTGCGCAAAAGTTATAGCGTGTACAAAATAGGGGATAGATTTATAGCATTTTTATTTTTTTATTTTTTTATTAGTAATGCCGGCGATCTGCGATTTTTTTATTGTGACTGCGATATTGCGGCGGACACATCGGACACTTTTGACACATTTTTGGGACCATTCACGTTTATACAGCGATCCCTGCTATAAAAATGCATTGATTACTGTATAAATGTGATTGGCAGGGAAGGGGTTAACCACTAGGGGGCGGGAAGGGGTTAAATATGTTCCCTCAATGTGTTCTTACTGTGGGGGGAGGTGACTGACTGGGGGAGGTGACCGATGGTTGTCCCTATGTACAAGGGACACACCATCGGTCCCCTCTCCCTCACAGGACGTGGATCTCTGTTTTTACACACAGAGATCCACTTTCCTGCTCGTTTCCCGGGCAATCGCGGGTGCCTGGCGGCAATCGCAGCCGCCGGGCACGCGCACCGGGGCCTTGTGAACGCGGCGGGCGCGCGCCTCCTAGCTCGTTTTAAAGGGAGGACGTCATATGCCATCCTCCCAGAACGAGAGTATCCTCCGCCCGCCGTCAATTGACAGTGGGCGGGGGACAAGTGGTTAAGAGGCTCATCTGTCCTCCACTCATTACCTGTATTAATGGCACCTGTTTGAACTTGTTATCAGTATAAAAGACACCTGTCCACAACCTCAAACAGTCACACTCCAAACTCCACTATGGTGAAGACCAAAGAGCTGTCAAATGACACCAGAAACAAAATTGTAGACCTGCACCAGGCTGGGAAGACTGAATCTGCAATAGGCAAGCAGCTTGGTGTGAAGAAATCAACTGTGGGAGCAATAATTAGAAAATGAAAGTCATACAAGACCACTAATAATCTCCCTCGATCTGGGGCTCCACGCAAGCTCTCACCCAAAATGATCAAAATGATCACAAGAACAGTGAGCAAAAATCCCAGAACCACACAGGGGGACCTAGTGAATGACCTGCAGAGAGCTGGGACCAACGTAACAAAGGCTACCATCAGTACCACACTACGCCGCCAGGGACTCAGATCCTGCAGTGCCAGACGTGTCCCCCTGCTTAAGCCAGTACATGTCCTAGCCCATCTGAGGTTTGCTAGAGAGCATTTAGATGATCCAGAAGAGGATTGGGAGAATGTCATATGGTCAGATGAAACCAAAGTAGAACTGTTTGGTAGAAACACATGTAGCGGGTATTTACTTTCCCGCAGTAATTTTAGAATTTTTCGGTGACACCAGTGGTGTGTCTCTGGCGGTCCACTGGGTGGCGCTGTCACCATGGGCCGACGGACGGATACCGCTGTGTGCTGGACTGTTTTTGTCCTCTCTGGGCAGCGGTATGGTGGGGCGGGGAACCCGCCGTGCTTGCTGGGAAAGGGGATAAAAGGGCCGGCCATTTTGGTCACGGGAGTCTTGGTCCCTGGCACCTTCAGCCTGCGGACGGAGTTCGTGCTTGTCCTCTAGGCGGACTAGGCCTAGAGGACCACCGGAGATCGTGTTCCATCTCAGGCACCTTTAGCCTGAGGTGAGGTACTCGGACGGCGGTCCGGAGCTCAGTGCCCAACACTGAGTTCCGCAGGGGAAGGAGCCTAAGGTACTCCAGAGATGGATGCCTGAATCCAAGGTGGGCGTAATGGACCGGGGAGAGCTCCTCACCTGAAGACCCGGTGCAGCATACTGCCGGTGACGGGTGAGACTCTTGTCGGAGACCGTCCGGAAGGTGAATTTCCCTCGTGTGGAGACCCTAACCCACTCTTTGGAGGAGAGTGGAGGATCGAACTTGTGTCTGGGCCTATTCGTACACACACCTCCTTCTCTGTTCTATAGCCAAGGAGTCCATGTTATGTTCTAAATAAAGGAGTGTTGGACTTTAACGGTGTGTGGCTCAAGTTCCTGGCAGACGAGGTTCTCGGAGACTCTTGGAGGGAGGATCCGATGCACAACACAGGCCCGAAGGTAAAGGAAGGCATTGCCGATACCACTTATACATCTGTGGTGGAAGCCAGGCGTAGTTCACCCTCTCCCTCCCCTATCATACCCCTAGACCAGAGACATTGCGAGCAGAACTTTAATTGAGGGGACGGGGAGAGGGGAGAAACTAGCCGCTACACGTGGGGGCTCGGGTCCGGGATATGTGTTGTGCATCACTTGGAAGAAGGTGTCTGCCGGACAGAGTTAAGCGAATAGGCCAAAGTGCAGCCCTGCTCGACAGTCGTGGACATGACCTCAAAAGGGGAAAGGCCCGCGCAGGAAGAGTGGTGAAAGGGGGAAAACCCAGCCGTGTGACGGACTACACGTGGGGGTTTTTAATTGCACTGCGCCACCAGACACAACCCCCACCGCTTAGTTCGTGGGCGTGTCCCAACCAAGCAAAGTGAAAAGCCTGCGAACTGGAGCAAAAGGAGAGGAGTCCAATACGTGTGACGGACTACACGTGGGACATTGGCGCGAAAAACTCTGCAGTGTGTGATGGAACAGCAACAGGTCGCCATGTTCGGACCCGCCTCATGGATCCCGGTTCACCCGGCGACTACAACATTGACTGCTGCTGCTCCGATAACGGATACAGGGATCCGACTGAAGCCGAGGGGTTTATTCGCTCTATATTCATGTATGGACGTTGAGGCCCTGGGTATGATTTGCCCTGGGTGTTCGGGACTGGTATGCCTGTTGAAGCCGTTCGGACGGTGCGAGGCCTGTGGGGAATTCACGTTTGAAGTGGATCCGGAGGTTGAGAGGCCGAAAACCATCTACCCAGGCCGGGCTTCAGGTACCGCCACTCAGAAAGGAGGAATCACGGATGTGAGAGTCACCACTGCGCACACTGCAACGACCGCGGAGGAGGTCGTGAAACATCAACGGGAGAAATCCGAGGATGCTGACTCGGTCACCACTGTCTCACAGCGTCCGCCACCGAAGAAAAGAACCGGCGTGGTAGCCCCGACCAGCGGTGGTGGTGGACCGTCTCGCATGCTTACGCCAGACCCAGAGGGATCCGTTGACGGGAGTTCCGGACGTCCCAGGAAAGGTCAAGGTAAGCCGGCAGAGAAGACTTGGTGTGAGGGAGGAGGTGTCGAGAAGGCATGGCTTAGCAAGTCCCCGGAATGCGGAGGTTCTGTTTCCACACAGGGCTACATACCCGCGGAGGAGTGTGACACCTCTGACCTGGAATCTATCTCAGATATGGGAGATGATGCCTTGATAGATGACTTGTTTGCCAAGAAGGGCTGGGACAAGATACCGCTTGCTTCATTTCGTGGAAGTGGAAATTCACCTATGACCATAGGAGAGAGCACACCCAGGGTGGAGGCGTCAGCGCCTGAAGGAGAATCCCTTCCTCAACTTGTTCCTGTATCCCTGGCACCATCTGTATCTGACGCTGGGGTTAAGAGACTATTGTTGTGGCCCCCAATGCCCAGAATGGAGGTGGTCAAGGCACCTCGTCATCCAGACTCAGTTGTTTTGCCTGGTGAAGGGGAAAAAGCTATTATGCCTCCTTTGGCAAGATTACAGCGTTTATTTAGTCAAAAGGTTGCAGCGGAGTACGGCTGGGAGTACCCTTACTTATCGAAGGACTTGCTATATGAGGTGGAAGTGTACCGGGAGCGCTGGTACAATGACTTTGTGTGGACCCACCTCAAAGTTCCACACGCCCCCAGATACCTGACATGTTCCCCAAAGGCTTCACAACGCTTTAAAGACTGCAAGGCAGAATGGATGGTGGGAAGACACATCCATGCAGACAAAGTAGTGATCAAACGCAAAGAAGGCGAAGATGTGGAATACCATCTAGAGACTATGGATCAGCATTTGAAGCCACTAATTTTGCCACATCCCCGCTTCTACTTGTAGGAGGGAAAGAGACTCCAATGCTATCATGCGTTTGAACTTTCTGGAAAAAATTGTGTTTGGTGGACTTTAGAAGAAAAAAAAAAGGGAACTGTTCCTGTTTATTTTATCTTCCTGCAAGGAGATCACAGACTCTGGGGTAGATAGGGTTAGAGAGAAAGGAGAAGAAGTTCCACGGGTGCAGTTACCGTGAGGCTGTCACCAGGTGGCAGTGTCGTGCAACGTTACAAACACTTTTCACGCACTCACTCTTTGGAGAAACAGGGATTTCTTTTAGGAGAGGTTTCTTTTCTTCATACACACGGATACATGTGTCAGGGTTTGACATGTTAATTTTATTTCTTTTCCCTCTGCAGGAGGACATCCCAGCAAGATTACATACTCTGAGGAGGTTTTTAGTTAGGATGGGGAGGGAAAAGTAAATTGTTGAAATGTGGTTTTTCATGTTGAATGTGTTGTCTTTCACTCCTCTTTTATTACAGGGGCTCAGACACAACTTCTTTGTTAGAATAGAGTTTCCAAAAGTTTTGTTTTTCAATAGTTAGTGGTTTCTGGACTGGATCATGTCCGTTGTTGAGGATATGGTTTACTCCAGACACTGGGGACCAGTGTCAAATAACAGAGGGGAGTATGTAGCGGGTATTTAATTTCCCGCAGTAATTTTTGAATTTTTCGGTGACACCAGTGGTGTGTCTCTGGCGGTCCACTGGGTGGCGCTGTCACCATGGGCCGACGGACGGATACCGCTGTGTGCTGGACTGTTTTTGTCCTCTCTGGGCAGCGGTATGGTGGGGCGTGGAACCCGCCGTGCTTGCTGGGAGAGGGGATAAAAGGGCCGGCCATTTTGGTCACGGGAGTCTTGGTCCCTGGCACCTTCAGCCTGCGGACGGAGTTCGTGCTTGTCCTCTAGGCGGACTAGGCCTAGAGGACCACCGGAGATCGTGTTCCATCTCAGGCACCTTTAGCCTGAGGTGAGGTACTAGGACGGTGGTCTGGAGCTCAGTGCCCAACACTGAGTTCCGCGAGGGAAGGAGCCTAAGGTACTCCGGAGATGGATGCCTGAATCCAAGGTGGGCGTAATGGACCAGGGAGTGCTCCTCACCTGAAGACCCGGTGCAGCATACTGCCGGTGACGGGTGAGTCTCTTGTCGGAGACCGTCCGGAAGGTGAATTTCCTTCATGCGGAGACCATAACCCACTCTTTGGAAGAGAGTGGAGGATCGAACTTGTGTCTGGGCCTATTCGTACACACACCTCCTTCTCTGTTCTATAGCCAAAGGAGTCCATGTTATGTTCTAAATAAAGGAGTGTTGGACTTTAACGGTGTGTGGCTCAAGTTCCTGGCAGACGAGGTTCTCAGAGACTCTTGAAGGGAGGATCCGATGCACAACACAGGCCCGAAGGTAAAGGAAGGCATTGCCGATACCACTTATACATCTGTGGTGGAAGCCAGGCTTAGCGCACGCTCTCCCTCCCCTATCATACCCCTAGACCAGAGACATTGCGAGAAGAACTTTAATTGAGGGGACGGGGAGAGGGGAGAAACTGCCCGCTACACACAACTCGTCGTGTTTGGAGAAGAGAGAATGCTGAGTTGCAACCAAAGAACACCATACCTACTGTGAAGCATGGGGGTGGCAACATCATGCTTTGGGGCTGTTTCTCTGCAAAGGGAACAGGACGACTGATCCGTGTACATGAAAGAATGAATGGGGCCATGTATCATGAGATTTTGAGTGCAAACCTCCTCCCATCAGCAAGGGCATTGAAGATGAAACGTGGCTGGGTCTTTCAGCATGACAATGATCCCAAACACACCGTCCGGGCAATGAAGGAGTGGCTTCGTAATAAGCATTTCAAGGTCCTGGAGTAGCCTAGCCAGTCTCCAGATTTTAACACCATAGAAAACCATTGGAGGGAGTTGAAAGTCTGTGTTGCTCAGTGACAGCCCCAAAACATCACTGCTCTAGAGGAGATCTGCATGGAGGAATGGGCCAACATACCAGCAACAGTGTGTGACAACAACCTTGTGAAGACTAATGCCCCATACACACGATCGTTTTTCATGCCGTTAAAACTGCCATTTTTAAAAATGGCCCTGAAAAATGATCATGTGTATGCTCCAGAGCATTTTTAACGACGTGAAAAACGGCCATTAAAAGTTTCGGACATGCTCTCTTTTTTCACGTCGTTTTTCATGTCGTTTTTTTTACCGACGTGAAAAACGATAGTGTGTATGCTTTCACGACGTGAAAAAAAACGCGCATGCTCAGAAGCAATTATGAGACGGGAGCGCTCGTTTTGGTAAAGCTAATGTTGGAAATGGAGATGGCACATTCGTCACGGTGGAATTAATAGCATCGTTTTAATGCTGCGCATTCCGTTCTTCTTTTGATAATGCTTAAAAATTACCTTCATTTGATAATGACATTGAGAGTTATGCCAAACTTGTTTCTAAAGTAATTCCAAATTGCTCTAATGATTGTAAAATATTATTTCTAAGCCGCACCTCCCTCCTAAATAATACTAATAATAATAAAATAATGTAAATATCCTTTTTTTTTAATTCTATTTTACTATTGTCTTTTTAATTTTTGGGGCCTTGTTTTTTATTTTTTGGCTTAAATTATTCTTGTGTAAAGTTACCACACCAACCTTCAAAATGTGTCTCATTTGGCCTCAGGGAGGTTTGTGTCCCTTGATAATAACAATAATATTATTTGAGATGTCCCTGCCTGCTCCCTAGCAAGCTCTCTTTTGAAATACAAATCACATGGTCAAGTTTTTTAAGGCCAAAAAAATAAACTTTATTTCGGAACATTAACAAATTAAAAGGGGAAGGCAGCACTGGAGAGCCTGCTTGCATTTGTGCATCCCTTTGACCCCACAACAACCATCCAAGATGTGAAAACCAAAATAGAGATTAGATCCCCCAAAAAAAGGAGCCCAATCTTGTCTTGAGCTCCCAGAGGTCAGGAGCCACAGCAGATAAGTCCTATACGTCCCCAGTCTGTGGTACTACAGCAGGCATTATTTTCTCCTCTTCCTTGTAGCCTTCTCTCCAGCCTTCTTTGCAGCCTTGGTTGGTTTCTTCCTTGGAGGCTGGGGATCAGGAGGAGAGGTTGTGGCAGGAGGAGTAGTAAGAGGAGGAGGAGGAGGTGGAGGAGTAGGGACAACCTCCGTTATATCTGTGTACATGGTGAGTTCACCCAGCACGCCCTTATTGATGACTTTTAAAAGCAGGGTCTCACTATATATCTTTTGCCGCAAGTCCATTTGCCCTAGTTTGTGGGCGAGGACTGCGGCAAATCCCTCCTCAACAGAGGGTGCCTCTCTGAGGGCCGCTGTTGCCTCTCTGATGAAGGCCCTGGTTTCCTCCTCCACCTGCCTACCTGTCCTTGGCCCTCGTGGTTTAACTACCAGGGGAAGCATCTGGGCTCTTGTGCTGGGCCCAGCCTCCTCCTGGGTGCCACTGGGCCCAGCCTCCTCCTGGGTGCTACTGGGCCCTGCCTCCTCCTGATCCCCAACATCACCCTCTTCCTGGCTCTGCTCTGGCTGTAAAAAAAGAAAGGGACATTATTTATTTTGGCCCACCATCATTCACAGACATTGTTCACCTCTAGACATTGTTGAAATCAATGCCAAAAGTTATGTCATTTTCATTGATTCCGCATCCTGGTTTTGTTGCCTTGTCCACATAAAATTAGGCCACTACTGTATCTTGCTCTTTAAAAACTTTATTGGTAGAAGTTTACATACCTAACAATACTAACATCTATTTAAATTCTACAATATTGTAAGATATAAATATAGATATCAATACTTTACCTGGCTCCATATATCCAAACCTGCCTCCTCAAGGACCTGATCTTGATCCTCAGAGGAAGCCAGAGCAGGGTTGCCAGGAAGGCTGGAGGACTGGCTGCAGGGAAGGCTGGAGGGTTGGCTACAAGGAAGGCTGGATTGACCTCTGGGGGGAAGGGTGGAGAGAGATTCCCGCACTTCCAGCTGGTCATCCAGAAAAGAAAGCTTACTGTAGTACCACAGACTGGGTTTATAAACCTTATCTGCTGGAGCACCTGACCTCTGGGACCTCAGGACCATAGTCCTCTGGGTCCTGTATGTCCCTCTGATGGTCGCTATTTTGTTTTTCACATCTTGGAGAGTTGTTGTGGGTATCCTGGTTTGCACAAATGCAAGCAGGCTCTCCAGTGCTGCTTTCCTGGCGTCTTTATTTTTATTTGCGCCACTTTTGGTTTGCCATAGTATAGGTAGCTCTTGCCATTTGTCTATGAACTCCCCCATGAATTCCGGGTTTTTAAAAGTATTCATGATATCTGTAAAAGCGAGAAACAAAAAAATATATATATTTCAGGCAACATTCCTCAAATGTGCATTTTCTACATATTTTTAGCGCACAAATCTCCTCGTCTGATGAACCTCAAATACTTAAATTGTTAGGTACCTTCGTCAAGACCTTCATTGCTAACTCCCTCTCCCGCCAAATGAACGTATTTTCGAGACATGGATCTTCACTTGATATACACTGCGCATGCGTGACACTCCGCACACTTTCCCCTCCCCTGACATTCGATATTGTACTTTCCCCGCCCCTTCTCGCTCGTAGTGCTTAACAAAACATGGCGGAGACACAGGTGGCTGAGATTACCTCTACAGAGGAGGAAATTCCAGAGGAGCCCAAATCCAGATCCAAGAGATATAAGGCATCCAACATGTCATTCGAGGAAATGGTGGAGATGGTCGCCATTTTAAAGAAGGAGGATTATGATGCCAAGCATGGGCCGTATAAAAGGCCTAATCTGGTCAAGTCAAAAATTATGGGCAAAGTGGTCAAAAGTCTTCACAAAAGATTCGGGGTGTGCAGAACGAAGGAACAGCTCAGAAAACGATGGTCTGATCTGAAGTTGCGGGAGGCCGACCAATACAAAAGAATCAAGAAAGTTTTAGGAAAAAGTAAGTTATTTTTGAATATTTTCCATGGTACATATTATTTACTTGTATTCTGTCGTGTATTTTTTACTTTCATATAGTACAGTGAAAGATACCATCTTTCAGGTTCGTCCGCACAGTAAACGGACGTATTAAACCTCTTTCTCCGTACAGTTCCTCAAACGATGTTTTAGGATCATCCAGTGTGAACACCCATGTATTTTATTTTATTTGGGGGAGTAAATTTTGGCATCACTTATTTTTTCGGTGCTAATCCAAAGGACATTTGTTTGTTTGAAAAAAGGATATGCATGGTAATGTTAAGGGAGTGAATGCTCAGCAGCTGATGAAACATCTGAACGCAGTAGTACAAGTGTGGGCCTAAAGCCAAAAAGCTTGAGGGTGTCACACACAGGTGATTCTGTGTAGATACTTTGGGGTGTTACAATGTGTCAAATTTGTGATTTAAAAGTATATGCTATGGTTTTGGCTATGTATCCAATCATTTGTCCCGGTTGGCACAGGGGGTACATTTTAAAATGGAGCAGGATTCAAAAGAATGATTACAAAGTATTTTATCATGTTTAGTTTAATTGAAAAATTGAGTCGCTACTAATGAAACTATTCCTTTTATTTCAATCTCCCTAGGGATTCGAAAAGCTACCTCAGATGAGCCGATAATTGCAACACCTACAACAATACCCCCAGAACCCCAGGATGGAGAGGAACGTGATGTTGTGGAAGTGGAAAGTGGCACCACCACAGGTCAGAGAGAAACCAGACACATGCATGTTAAATAGATGTAGGCCTACATATTCTATCCTACATATTTTTTTTTACATTTAGGTGCAGTTCTGGCCGAAGACCCCAAAAAGTTGACACATCACAGTGCCCAGATCCTGATCCAATACCTCATGGTCTGCTGTCGTGACCTCGAAAAAATTAAGGGAGACTTGCTAGAGATCAGGGCAAATACCAAGCGGGTGGAGGAAAGGCTCCAAAATATCATGGCTGTGCTTGGGCGTGTCTAATGTTTTTACACCAAAGAACGTTTAAATTGGTGAGTTTTGGAAGGTTTTTTGTTGTTTTACCCTTTAATGACTAGCACATGTTTAGCTTTTTCACAATTTTTATGAATATAGTTTGTTTATGCATGGCTGGTCATGCGTTTTAATACCCCAAAAATTAAGGGAACATCCACATTTCAAAGAAAGTTTCCCACCTAAAAAAGAAATAAAGGTATTTTTACATTCATAAAAATTGTGGCTTCATTATGTAAATGTGGTGTAGAGTGAACTAAACAATGTTTTGTGTTTACACTGACAATGAAGGCTAATTAACAATGTTAAATACACATGGCAATACAAGTGCACTAGGTAAACCTACATGAAACATAAAACATTATACAATTAAAACACCAAACCAATCTTTACTCCATAAAATAATTAATTTTTTTGAATAAAATTTTTAAAGATTTTCTGGCATTTCAATGGCCCCCCTACCCATAAAATATTCAACATATTGGTTACGGACCTCACGTCCAGTTGGGGGGGCCAAGCCAGGACGGCCAGGTTCCAGGGCCACTAAAGTTTCTGTATTGAGTAAAGAGGCCTCAGGCCCACTCAAAGCTATATAACTGTTGGAATGCACCCGTAGGAAATTATGAAGCACACAGCAAGTCATTACCACATGGTTCCATTTGTATGGGGCAAGGTGGATGGAGGTCAGGAAGAGGCGAAATCGGCTGGCCATGATGCCAAAGGCATTTTCCACCACCCTTCTGGCTCTGGCCAGCCGATAATTGAACACCCTCCTCTCAGGGGTGAGGGTGCGTTGCGGGAATGGCCTCATCAAATGGGGTCCCAGGCCAAACGCCTCATCCGCCACAAAGACATAAGGTAGTCCCTCCACATTCTGCTCCACTGGTGGCAAGGCCAGCAGATCCAAAAGGAGCCGTTCCCCAAACTCCGTCTGGCCAAATACTCCTCCATCAGACATCCTGCCATTCTTGCCAACGTCCACATAGAGGAACTCATAGGTGGCCGACACCACTGCCATCATCACGATGCTATGGAACCCCTTATAGTTGTAATAAAAGGATCCCGAATGGGGTGGTGGGACGACCCGAACATGTTTGCCGTCGATGGCTCCTCCACAGTTCGGAAAGTTCCATCGCTGGGCAAACTCGGAAGCCACATTCTGCCATTCATGTGGCGAAGAAGGGAACTGTGGAATTAAAGAAATAAAAAATTAATACTTTGAGCCAGAAATATTGAAAGCTGATTTCATACCAACATTCATGGCCAACATTGGTAGAAACTGTAATAAAAAAAAAGATTAGTAAGCAACAACAAACCTAAAAAATAAAAATAAAAATTGGGGGGGGGGGTTGAAGATGAGTTGGGAATATCACAAATGAAGGCTGTAGCACTCTGTATGAAGTTAAAAAAAATGAAACATTCCTAGGCAATCTTTAGGGTGCGTTTTGGGAAAAGCACTACGATGGGACATAGAATAAAATACATGGAAATGACTAGGCAAGGTAGGTATGGCCCCAGGATAGCATGCTGGAGAGGTTAGGTAAGCCAAATTTACAGGTAGGCCTCAAACCCAAAAATGTTAATATTAAAACATGGGGAGAAAGGGGACATTCCCTGCAGCTAAGAATCATGTGAATTAGGGACTGCTAATAAAGCAAAATAAAAAGGATCCAAAACAAAAATACATACAATGTGAAGTTATTTTAGAAGAACACTTACCTTAATATAGTCCTCCTGCAAAACTTGAAGGATGGCAGAACAAGTCTCTGGTATAATGATCCCCAGAGCCTGGGGGGATATGCCTGTGGAGAACTTAAGGTCCTGCAGGCTTCTCCCAGTCGCCAGGTATCGCAACGTGGCGATGAGCCTCTGCTCAGCACTGATGGCATAACGGTGTCCTGCCTGGTAATATAGGGGGACACCAAAGCCAACAGATGCTGAAATACGGGGTCAGACATCCTGAGAAAATTCCTGAAATCATCAGGATTATTCTCCCTGATCTCCCGCAACAAAGGCATGTGACAGAATTGGTGCCGCTGGAGCAACCAATTCTTGGTCCATGAACTCCTCCTGACCCTGCTCATGGCATGGAGTCGGGATACAGCATGAACCCCTGCACCAACTACAGCACGAACTCTACGACGAGTACGTAGCCGCAACATGGCAAGATAACGGTCGGCTGAACAGAACGAACTAGAAGAACGCACGGAAGAACAGCAAGGCCAATGAAGAACAAGCTGAAAAACAGGAACGAGCAGAGCAGACCGCACTGAATAAACAGATACGAACTGACTACACGCACTGCCAAACAGATACGAACCCACAGGCACAAACTGAACTCCACAAAATGATCTTCAAAGCACGAAGACTGAAAAGCGTGAATCGTCTCTCACCAAACTTTTACTAACACGCGGTAACACGGAATTAGCAAAAGCGTCCCAAAGGGTGGCGTCATTAGAACGGAACTTCCCCTTTATAGTGCCGTTGTACGTGTTGTACGTCACTGCGCTTTGCTTCATCGTTTTTTAAAATGATCGTGTGTACGCAAGACAGGCTTGAGAGGAAACATGAAAAAAACGACGTGAAAAACGGCAAGAAAAATAATGGCAAGAAAATCGATCGTGTGTACGCGGCATTACAGAAAACGTTTGACCTCTGTCATTGCCAACAAAGGATATATAACAAAGCATTGAGATGAACTTTTGATATTGACCAAATACTTATTTTCCACCATAATTTGCAAAAAAAATTCTTTCCAAATCAGACAATGTGATTGTCTGGATTTGTTTCCACATTTTGTCTCTCATAGTTGAGGCATACCTATGATGACAATTACAGGCCTCTCTCATCTTTTTAAGTGGCAGAACTTGCACAATTGGTGGCTGACTAAATACTTTTTTGCCCCACTGTATGTGTGTGTGTGTGTATATATATATATATATATATATTTTTTTTATTTCTAACACCCGAGAATAAAATGGCGGTCGTTGCAATATTTTCTGTCACACCATATTTGCGCATCGGTCTTACAAGCGCACTTTTTTTGGGGAAAAAATAAACTTTTTTGAATTAAAAAATAGGACAACAGTAAAGTTAGCCCCATTTTTTTTTTATATTCTGAAGGATAATGTTATGCCGAGTACCTTGATACCCAACATGTCACGCTTCAAAATTGCGCCCGCTTGTGGAATGGCAACAAACTTTTACCCTTAAAAATCTCCATAGGCGACGTTTAAAAAATTCTACAGGTTACATGTTTTGAGTTACAGAGGATGTCTAATGCTGCGTACACACGATAATTTTTCCCGTCGGGAAAAATTACATTTTTTTTTTAACAAGAAAAACGACCGTGTGTGGGCTTTTTCTCATTTTTCCCGACGGGAAAAACGGCATTAATCACGACGAGAAAAATTAGAACATGCTCTAATTTTTCTCGTCGTGATTCCCGTCGTTTTTTTGCGCTGCAGTTTTCCCATAGGGAAACACTGCCACGGAGCCCACACACGGTCGTTTTTCTCCACCAAAAAAAAAATGTCGGGAAAAACGGACGTGTGTAGGGAACCAAGCCGTTCCCTCGTTTTTCCCGTCGATTTTCTTGACGGTGTTTTCACCGTCGAAAAAATCGATCGTGTGTACGCGGCATTAGGCTAGAATTATTGCTCTCGCTCTAACGATCATGGCGATACCTCTCATGCGTTTTGAACACCGTTTTCATACACGGGCACTGCTCATGTATGCGTTCGCTTCTGCATGCAAGCTCGGCGGGACGGGCGCGGTTAAGTTTATTTTTTTTTCTTATTTATTTTACCTTTTTATTTTTTATTTTTACACTGTCCTTTTAAAAAAAAATTGTGTCACTTTTATTTCTAATACAAGGAATGTAAACATCCCTTGTAAGTGCCCGTTTACACTACCGCGACTTGGGATCCGACTTGTGTCGCCCCAAGTCGCGCGACATGAGAAATTACATTAACCACTTAACGACCGCTCACTGTATATATACGTCGGCAGAATGAAACGGACAGGAACAATCACGTACCTGTACGTGCCTGCCTTCGTATGGGTGGGGGGTCCAATCAGACCCCCCTCCGGTACAGTGAGCAGCCGGGATCGCTTCGGGAGCGATCCATGATGAGGGGGCCGCCATTTGATTCTGGCCACCCCCTCGCGATCGCTCCCGGCGAATGAAAAGCTTCCTCTGCCTGTGTAGTGTTTACACAGGCAGGAGGAAGTGATGTCATCTCTCATGCGGCGCTCACATATACCGAGCGCCGCATGAGAGAAGACATCAGGTTAGTGCACTAAACAGCACACTGACACCAGGACACATAGGCACACGATCGCCCCCCTAGACACCCCCAGATCACCCCCCAGTCACAGTGTCACTGATTGCAGTGACCATTTATTTACTGATCACTGCAATCAGTGACATTTGTGACTGTAAATGTGTCAGGGCAGAGTGTTTTAGGTCCAGTGTAGCCCCCTAACCCCCCCCAATAAAGGTTTAACCCCTTGATCGCCCCCCAGGTAACCCTTTCACCCCCTTTTGCCAGTGTCACTAAGCGATCATTTTTCTGATCGCTGTCTTAGTGTCGGTGATGCCGATATGTAGCCAGTTATTTTTTTTAGGTTCGCCGCAGGTTTTTATAGCGTCATGTACCCCCATATATTACCTAATAAAGGTTTAACCCCTTGATCGCCCCCCCAGCTAACCCTTTCACCCCCTTTTGCCAGTGTCACTAAGCGATCGTTTTTCTGATCGCTGTCTTAGTGTCGGTGATGTCGATAGGTAGCCAGTTATTTTTTTTAGGTTCGCCGCAGGTTTTTATAGCGTCAGGTACCCCCATATATTATCTGATAAAGGTTTCAACCCCCTGATTGCCCCTAGTTAACCCTTTCACCAGTGATCACCATATAAGTGTTACGGGTGACGCTGGTTAGTTAGTTTGCTTTTTATAGTGTCAGGGCACCCGCCGTATATAACCCAATAAAGGTTTAACCCCCTGATTGCCCGGCGGGTGATATCAATTAGGTTTTAGTGTCAGAGAGGGTCTGCGTCGCCCCAGGCAGCGTCAGGTTAGTGCCAGTAACGCTAACACCCACTCGTGAAGCATACACCTCCCTTAGTGGTATAGTATCTGAACAGATCAATATCTGATCTGATCAGATCTATACTAGCGTCCCCAGCAGTTTAGGGTTCCCAAAAAAGCAGTGTTAGCGGGATCAGCCCAGATACCTGCTAGCACCTGCGTTTTGCCCCTCCGTCCAGCCCAGGCCACCCAAGTGCAGTATCGATCGATCACTGTCACTTACAAAACACAACACACATAACTGCAGCGTTCACAGAGACAGGCCTGATCCCTGCGACTCCAGTGCTGTAGGAGGTGATTTCACCACCACAGTTAAAAAAAAAGAGCATATATGCCGAAGCATGGGGGCAGCAGGGGCGGAGGAGCGATTTTGCTCCTAATGCCGCGTACATACGGTCAAAATTCAGACGGAGGCATGCCCGTGGAAAAGTCAGACCATGTGTGTGTGGCATAACTTTTGCGGGAGGATGCCCCCATGCTTCGGCATATATAAATGGTGCATGTATGCCCATCATTAGAAGTGGGTGAATGAAGGGAGGTATTCTAATGGTGGGCATACCCACCGATCAATCTCTTTTTTTCGTTCAGCCAACAGGCTGCATGAAAAAAAAGATTACAATACATGTCCAACAAGGACCAGCAAAGTACTGGTATGTTGCTGGACTTTGAATGGTTATACCAGATTGATGCCTGCGGGTTTAGGTATCATCTTGGTATCATTCTTTTCAGCCAGCGGTCAACTTTCATGTAAAAGCAATCCTAGCGGCTAATTAGCCTCTGGACTGCTTTTACAAGCAGTGGGAGGGAATGTCCCCCCCCCGGATATAAAAAGCGCCATTGGGAAATTGGGAAAGCATTTTATCACACTGATCTTGGTGTGATCAGATGCTTTGAGGGTAGGGGAAAGATCTAGGGTCCAATAGACCCCAGTTTAAAAAAAAAAAAAAAAAAAAGAGTACCTGTCACTACCTATTGCTATCATAGGGGATATTTACATTCCCTGAGATAACAATAAAAATGATAAAAAAAAAAAATTATGGAAAGAACAGTTTAAAAATAAAATAAAAAAGCAAAATTAATAATAAAAAAAAAAAGCACCCCTGTCCTGCCCTGCTCTTGCGCAATGGCGAACGCAAGCGTCGGTCTGGCGTCATATGTAAACAGCAATTGCATCATGCATGTGAGGTATCACCGCGAAGGTCAGATCGAGGGCAGTCATTTTAGCAGTAGACCTCCTCTGTAAATCTAACGTGGTACTCTGTAAAGGCTTTTAAAAATGTATGTAGTTTGTCGCCACTGCGCGTTTGTGCGAAATTTTAAAGCATGTCGTATTTGGTATCTATGTACTCGGCCTAAGATCATCTTTTTTATTTCATCAAACATTTGGGCAATATAGTGTGTTTTAGTGCATTAAAATTAAAAAAAGTGTATTTTTTCCCCAAAAAATGCGTTTGAAAAATCGCTGCGCAAATACTATGTGGAAAAAAAAACTGCAACACCCACCATTTTAATCTGTAGGGCCTTTGCTTTAAAAAAATATATAATGTTTGGGGGTTCAACATAATTTTCTTGCAAAAAAAATAATATGTTTTCATGTAAACAAAAAGTGTCAGAAAGGGCTTTGTCTTCAAGTGGTTAAAAGAGTGGATGTAAGCTTCCTAATGTTGTGTATAAAATGCCAGGACAGTTCAAAACCCCCCCCAAATGACCCCATTTTGGAAAGTAGACACCCCAAGCTATATACTGAGAGGCATGTCGAGTCCATGGAATATTTTATATGTTGACACAAGTTGCGGAAAAAAGAAATTTTTTTTTTTTGCACAAAGTTGTCACTAAATGATATATTGCTCATACATGCCATGGGCATATGTGGAATTACACCCCAAAATACATTCTGTTGCTTCTCCTGAGTACGGGGATACCACATGTGTGAGACTTTTTGGGAGCCTAGCCGCGTACGGGACCCCAAATCCAAGCACCTCCTTCAGGCTTTCTAAGGGTATAAATTTTTGATTTCACTCCTAACTGCCTATCACAGTTTCGGAGGCCATGGAATGCACAGATGGCACAACCCCCCCCCCAAATGACCCCATTTTGGAAAGTAGACACCCCAAGCTATTTGCTGAGAGGTATGGTGAGTATTTTGCAGATCTCGCTTTTTGTCACAAAGTTTTGAAAATTGAAAAAAAAAAAAATAAATTATTTTATTTCTTCATTTTCAAAAACAAATGAGAGCTGTAAAATACTCACCATGCCTCTCAGCAAATAGCTTGGGGTGTCTACTTTCCAAAATGGGGTCATTTGGGGGGATTTTGTGCTATTTTGGCATTTTATGGCCTTCGAAACTGTGATAGGTAGTGAGGAGTGAAATCAAAAATTTGCGCCCTTAGAAATCCTGAATGCGGTGCTTGGTTTCCGGGGTCCCGTACGTGGCTAGGCTCCTAAAAAGTCCCACACATGTGGTATCCCCGTACTCAGGAGAAGCAGCAAAATTTATTTTGGGGTGCAATTCCACATATAATCATGGCATGTGTGAGCAATATATCATTTAGTGACAACTTTTTGTAATTTTTGATTTTTTTTGTCATTATTCAATCACTTGGGACAAAAAAAAATATTCAATGGGCTCAACATGCTTCTCAGCAATTTCCTTGGGGTGTCTACTTTCCAAAATAGGGTCATTTGGGGGGGGGGGTTTGTACTGCCCTGCCATTTTAGCACCCCAAGAAATGAGATAGGCAGTCATAAATTAAAAGCTGTGTAAATTCCAGAAAATGTACCCTAGTTTGTAGACGCTATAACTTTTGCGCAAACCAATAAATATACGCTTGTTGACATTTTTTTTACTAAAGACATGTGGCTGAATACATTTTGGCCTAAATGTATGACTAAAATTGAGTTTATTCGATTTTTCTTATAACAAAAAGTAGAAAATATAATTTCTTTTCAAAATATTCAGTCTTTTTCCGTTTATATCGCAAAAAAAAAAAAATCGCAGAGGCAATCAAATACCATTAAAAGAAAGCTCTATTTGTGGGAAGAAAAGGACGCAAATTTTGTTTGGGTACAACATTGCCTGTCCGCACAATTTCAAGTTAAAGCAGCGCAGTGCCAAATTGTGAAATCACCTCTGGTCATTAAGCTGCGTAATGGTCCGGGGCTTAAGTGGTTAAAGTGAATGAGAGCTCCGACTTCAGAAAAGGTTACTGTACTACTTCATGGTGACTTCTAGGCGACTTGTACCCATTGATTTCAGTGGAATTTGCCTCCAAACTCGGATCAGTGTCTTAAAGCGGTAGTAAACCCTCTCTGACATGTTTTACCTACAGGTAAGCCTAGATTAATGCCAGGACGGCTTGGGGGGCTTCGATCTAAGGTAAGTAATTCATAATAAGCTAGTATGCTAGTCATACTAGCTCATTATGCCTTTGTCTTGCAGGTTTTTATATTTTTTTGGGTATACAACCGCTTTAACTGAAGCAACTTTACAGGAAGAGAAAATAGTTTTCTCAGGCAAACCCCTCCCTCCCACAGAGCTGATTATTCTTTGAATGGCCAATGGCAAAGTCGCCTGTCCTGGAGGCGACTTGAAGTTGCCTCAAGTTGCCTCACAAAATCGTGCCGACTTTCATGTCGCTGTAGTGTGAACCGGCACTAATAGAAAAAAAGCATGACAGGACCTCTTAAATATGAGATCTGGGGTCAAAAATACATCAGATCTCATATTTACACTAAAATGCAATAAAAAAATAAAAAAATAATTAAATGTCATTTGAATTTTTTTTTAAAAAATGTCTCTTTATGAGCATTGGGCGGAAGTGACGTTTTGACGTCGCTTCCGCCCTGCAATGATATAAAGACGGGTGCGGGCAATCTTCCCCTCACTTGACTCCATACCAAGCCAGCAAGAGGACGCGATCGCAAGAGCGTCGGGAGGGGGGCCCCCTTTCCCGCCGCCGATAAAAGTGTTCTCGCTGCGAATCCGCCGCAGAGACCACTTTTATCGTAAAGCGGGCTGCCCACTGAAGAAGAGGATACTAGATGCCATAACAACTGTATTCCTCTTCATAGTACCTACCGATGTCAAATGACGGCGGGCGGTCCGGAAGTGGTTAAAGACAACTTTCCTGAAGATGCCAATCCTGTCATCACCATCTGATGTATTCATAGCCTGTTATCCATAAATATGTATAGAACCCATTCACACATTGGAATGTTGGCTGCTTCTGGTTTACTGTTAAATATCAAGAAGTAGAGAACTTGTACAAGTTAGGCTACATTAACACTCGTGTGTTGTGGCAATACACACAAATACGCACAGCCATTTAAGACCCCTTTCACACTGGGGCCACGCTAGCATTAAAGCGCTGCTTGTTTTAGCGGGGCTTTATCGCTGTTTAATTGGTGCTTTTCGGGCCACTAGAAGGGGTTAAAAGTGCCTGTGTTGCAGTGCTTCCGAAGCGTTTTTCAGGTGCTGCCTGTTCATTTCAATGAAAAGTCACACTGAAATGAATGGGAGGCGCTATTTCTAGCGCTAAAACGCCTGATAACCGCCTCAGTGTAAAAGGGGTCTTACAGACCCACAGCAGTGCCTAATCGTACCCCATGCATTTTGCTAATATGTACATATGTTCCATGCCTCCCAACATTCTAAGATAGAAATGAGGGACACCTATTAGCAAAAGTATGCAGACATAGAACACACCTCCTGCCACGCCCTTTAACTACTTAAGGACCGCTCACGGCATATATATACGTTGGCAGAATGGCACGTACAGGCACAATCACGTACCTGTACATCCCCTTTAACTGCCTGCCGTGTGGTAGCGCGCGCGTCGCCGGTGGCGCGCTCGCGACCCTTCAGTCATCCCCGTGAGTCAGACCGCGGGTTCCGCAGGACTCGATCGCTGCGGGGGTCCCCGTGATCGTCTCACGAAGGGATGGAGCGGGGAGATGTTAGTGTAAACACAACATCTCCCCGCTCGCCTGATGACACTGTCATCGATCCCTGCTCTGTGTAATCAGAGCGGAGATCAGTGACGTGTCACTCGTAGCCACGCCCCCCTCAGTTATAAACACGCCCCTAGGCACACTTAACCCCTTCAGCGCCCCTAGTGGTTAACCCCTTCACTGCCAGTGTTATTCTTACAGTAACCAGTGCATTTTTATTGCACTGATCGCTGTAAAAATGACAATGGTCCCAAAAATGTGTCAAGTGTCCGACGTGTCTGTCATAATGTCGCAGTCATGGAAAAAATCACTGATAATTAATAATAATATTATTAATAATAAAAATGCCATAAAACTATCCCCTATTTTGTAAACGCTATAATTTTTGCGCAAACCAATCAATAAACTCTGATTGCGATTTTTTTTTTTTTTTTACCAAAAATATGTAGAAGAATACGTATCGGCTTAAACTGAGGAAAAAAAAATTGTTTATAGCGCAAAAAATAAAAACCGCAGAGGTGATCAAATACCACCAAAAGAAAGCTCTATTTGTGGGGAAAAAAAGGACATCAATTTTGTTTTTTGAGCCACGTCGCACGACCGCGCAATTGTCAGTTAAAGCGACGAAGTGCCGAATCGCAAAAAGGGGCCTGGTCTTTATGTTGCGTATTGGTCCGGGGCTTAAGTGGTTAAAGGAGAATTGTACTAAAGAAAATGATTGACTAAAGCCACTTCTACTCCTTTATATTGGCTTTTGAATTTTACAAATGCAGCAATATAGAAATTAAAGCAGAGGTCCGCCAAATTTTTTTTTTTTTAAAGTCAGCAGCTGCAGCTGCTGACTTTTAATATAAGGACACTTACCTGTCCAGGGTGCCCACGATGTCGGCACCTGAAGCCAATCTCTCCCTCAGCTCTCGGATGCTGCTGCTGCCGCCATCTTCGGTAAGGGAATCAGGAAGTGAAGCTTTGCGGCTTCTCTTCCTGTTTCCCTACTGCGCATGCGCGAGTCGTGCTGCGCGATCAGAATGGTCCCTGCTGTCTTCTGGAACCTGTGTGTCTCCCAGAAGACAGCGGGGGGGGCGGAGGAGGGGCCAGACGTGGCGTAGATACCCGCAGATAATGCTACTATCTATGCCCGGAAGTGGGAGCAAATACCTGTATTAAACAAGTATCTGCTCCCCCTGAAAGGTGCCAAATGTGACACCGGAGGGGGGGAGGGTTCCGAAAAGCAGAAGTTCAATTTTTAGGTGGAACTCCGCTTTAAATGAAAAGTTTAGCACTGTGAAACACTTTTTGATAAATAGAGCATTTTATATACAACTATATGGATCAGACCAAAATGAGGGACCAATGAGGAGGAAAGAGGGACAGAGGGACTTTGTTCAGAATGAGGGACAGTCCCTCGAAATCAGGGACAGTTGGGAGCTATGTATGTTCATGTGCACCAAAACACATATAACAAAGTAGCATGCATTTTGTTGTGGCACGGTTTTTAAAAAGGGTCAGATACTTCTTTTCTGCTTTTCTCGTGCATAGGGCAGCCAATTGAAAGGACTGGGCTAACCTAAAGGTGACGTCTTCCATCATAGGTGTGAACAGAGCATTAGAGAAGACATTGCGTTTAATGCACATGCATTAACGTGAATAAGGATGGCCAAAAAGTTAGAGGGGTTTTTAAACTAGGCGACGGGGGGGAGGGTCTAGAGATAGTGAGAGTCAGCGTGGAACATATTCCTTAGTGGTAGGGTAACCAAAGCACATAAACCCAAGGTAAGTATAGTAGCAAGTCCTAGTTGCAATCTCGGAACACCAAAGAGGATAGTATGTGACCGGTCAAAATATATTAATGCATTAAAGTGTTTGTTCACCAATGCCAGAAGTCTGCCAAGCAAAATAGGTGAGTTGCAAGCTCTGGTGCATAAGGAGAGCTATGATGTAATCGGTATTGCTGAAACTTGGCTTCATTCCTCACATGACTGGGCTATTAATATTCCTGGCTATGCACTCTTTCGGAAAGACAGGGTAAAAAGGAAAGGTGGAGGGGTCTGTCTCTATGTGAGAAGTGATCTCAAAGTGAGTGTGAAAGAGGACCTAGTGGATGGAGATTGGGATGAGTCTGAAGCATTATGGGTGGAACTGCATACAGATGTGCGTAGTTCAAAGTTAATCATTGGAGTTTGTTATAGACCACCCAATGTTAATGAGGAGGTGGAGACCCAGCTCCTTGCACAGATGGAAAGGGATGCAAGGGCTGGGACGGTGATAATAATGGGGGATTTTAACTACCCAGAAATTGACTGGAGTAATGGCACTGCTGGGACAGTTAAAGGGCAAAAATGTATAAACCTATTGCAGGACAATTTTATGGTCCAGTTTGAGGCCCCAACTAGGAATGATGCTCTGTTGGACCTGGTAATCTCAAACCATGCAAAGCGTATTACTTATGTTCAGATAAAGGAACACCTGGGTAGCAGTGACCGCAACATGATTTCATTTGATGTTAGCTGTAAGCAAAAATCACGGGAAAGATAAAAACACTTAATTTCAAGAGAGCACATTTTCCAAGGATGAGGGCTGCTCTCCAGGACTTAGACTGGGAGGGAATATTGGCATCAATGGGCACAGAACAGAAATGGGAATTCTTCTGTTTGTGAACTCACTGCAAAGTATATTCCCATGGGCAATAAGTTTAGAAGGCTAAAAATAAAACCTATGTGGCTCATGGCCAAAGTAAAAAAAGCTATAAACTATAAGAAAAAGAGCTTTTAAAAAATATAAAAATGAGGGAACACTAGTGTCATTTAAATGTTACAAAGAATATAACAGGATATGTAAAAAGGAAATCGAGGATGCAAAAATTCAAAACGAACGATGGATTGCAAAAGATAGTAGGACAAACCCCAAAAAAATCTTCAAATATATTAATAGTAAAAAGGTCAAGTCTGAGCATGTAGGCCCTTTACAAAATAATCTAGAGTGGGTGACTGGGGACAAAGAGAAGGCTAATTTATTAAATACTTTCTACAGCTCTGTGTATACAATGGAGCATGGGGGAGCTCATGTCCAAAATGGGGGTGGTAGTGACAGAAATATTTTTTTTTTTTTTTTTTTAAATTTATGTTTATTGATTTTTCCATTGAACAGAGAAAAATTACAGAGCATATCAACATACACGCTTACACATTATTTTCTTGTATTCAGTAGCAATATACCAGTATTACACCGTGAAGCGGGAGCATAAACAATATAGTCTCGAAATAACATTCAAGCCTAATAAGGCCTACAGCTTGTGGCCACATAGGTGTCCCAGTTCCTCAACGGAGGAGAAGAAAAAAAAAAAAAAAGAAACACAAAACCCTAATACCAAAGGTGTATCGAGAGTATTTAACTGTGATTTTCACAGGACTCATTCGGTTATCCTTATTCAGTAATACTTAAGTGCTTGCATTCACTCACACAACACTCATACCCATTCACCCAGCACTTCCACCCATTTCCCCAGCCGAAACTACAGCTGGGGGGGGCACTCCTCCTACTCCCCCCCCACATTTATGTGGGATATGTTTCATGTCCCCAGCTTCTTTATTTAGGATAGGAGGTAGTTCTTCCCCCCCCATCAAACAGGAGGGGCTGAATCAGGGCCCACTACTGCTGAGACAGAGGGGTATCCTTCCAAAAGGAGCTGTCTATATCCAGCCAAGGTTGCCAGATCTTGTAGAATTTCTGTACACAGGCCCTTCCTTTATAGATTAGTTTAAAGGTTGGTACGACTTTGTTTATCATGCGGTACAGCAGTTGGATGTTGGGAGCAGATTCACACTTCCATTGTAGTAATATCAGTTTTCTGGCATAAAAGAGTATCAAGCGGACTAGGGTCCGTTCGTGGGTTCTGGGTATGTGGTCATTAAGGATGCCCAGGAGCCCCACTTCAACAGTGTGGGGGGTCACTAGGCATAGATTGTTTTCAAAAAAAGAGAATAGGTCCACCCAGAACCCCAAGAGGGCCGGGCAGGACCAAAACATGTGTACATAACCAGCATTGGTGCACTTACATCTAGGGCAGAGGGCCCCTGAAACATAACCCATGCGAGCCAGACGGGCCGGCGTGTAATGCAGTTGATGAATAAATTTGAACTGTATATATTGGTCGTTAGACCCAACAATATCCAAGAAACAGGCCCCAGAGGCCTCCTCCCACCCCTCCTCTGAAAGCCCAGGGATGTCGACCATCCACTTCCGCTGTGCAGCACGGAAGGGAGAACTCCCACCCGTCTGCAGTCGGGAGTAAATGGTCGTGGCTAATTTCGTAATGCCAGAACACGACATCAATGCCTCAAGCGGGGATTCAGCGAGCTCAAGAGTCAGGCCATGAAACTGCGCACGGACAGCGTGTCGTATGAGAAGATATTTAAAATAGAATTTATTTGATAATCCACTTGTAGCTTTTAGGACTTCAAAAGAGATAAATTCACCATTGAGAAAAATGTGGGCAGCGTGGGTAATGCCCAGCCGTGTCCACCACAATGCATCGGGGTGACCCATGAGCTCCAGAAGATTGGGGTTATGCCATAGGGGGGTTTTCGGTGAGACCCCCCCAATTCTGAAATCGTCTTATTCCCTTCATGCCAGGCCAACCAACTCACTTCTATCGGGGAGCCGCGGGAGCATCGTTTTGGTAAAGATCTATGCATAATATCTACCAATGGGGTCTCTAGGCCAGCAAGTGCCTGCAGTAGATAGGTAGAGCAGGATGCGGAGGCCCCCTGGAACCATTCATAGACATAGGTTAATTGGGCTGCTATAAAATAGTGTCGCAAGTTGGGGCAGGCCAGTCCCCCATCACCCTTAGAGGCCTGGAGGGAAGCCTTCGCTATTCTGGGATTGGTCCCCTGCCATAGGAAGGAGGATAATAACGAGTCTATTCTTTTGAACAGCTTTTTGTAGAGAAAAATAGGGGATGCCCTAAAGGCATATGAAAATTTAGGTAGGTATATCATTTTAAATATGTTCACCCGCCCTATCAAATTCAAAGGTAATGAGGCCCAAGTTTGCAACCTGGTCTCCATGTGTGTAACAACTGGGGCAATGTTAAGAGATTCAAAGAGGGCCAGGTCTGCATTAATGTGAATGCCCAAATATTTAAATGTGGATCTGACTGACAGGTTAGAGTGAGATAAGTAAGTATAGTCCTGTTTGGGGCCTATGGGAAAAGCAACAGACTTGTCCCAGCCCACCTTTAGTCCCGAGACCCTCCCGAACTCCTCCACCACTTCCATTAAAGATTTAAAGGACTGTTCTGTGCCATCAAGGTATATTAATGCGTCATCAGCATATAATGAGATCTTCTCTGTAAGATTACCATAACATATGCCGCCCACCGACGCCGTCTGTCGCACCGCCAGAGCCAAAGGCTCTATGGCAAGTGCGAACAGGAGTGGCGAGAGCGGGCAGCCCTGCCGTGTTCCCCTGTGTAAAGAAAAGACATCCGATACATCCTTGTTAGTACATATTCTTGCCCTGGGATTGATATATAGCAGGCGAACCCATTTTATAAATTGGTGACTAAAACCCATTCGGTGCATGACTTCCCACAAAAAGGTCCATTTCACAGTATCAAAGGCCTTCATTACATCCAGTGACAACACCAGGCCACTTTTATGCTCAGTGTCAGCTCTATGGATATGTATGAACAATCGTCTAATGTTGTCATATGTACTCTTTCCAGGCATGAATCCAGTTTGGTCCCTATGGATAAGGTGTAGGATAATCTTTTGTAGTCTCACTGCCAGTACCTTGGCCAGTATCTTAACATCGCTATTGAGTAAGGAGATTGGACGGTATGAGCCGCATAGCGTTGGATCTTTATCAGGCTTGGGGATCACCACAATCAGGGCCTCACACATGGAGGAGGGGAGAACGCCCTCCTCCATTGCCTGCCCAAACTGAGAGTGCAACCTCTGTGCCAAGTCCCCAGCATAGTGTTTGTACCATTCAGCGGGCAAACCGTCCAATCCAGGAGTTTTGTTCGGGGGGAGTGAGTATATGGCAGTGGTAATTTCTTCTACCGTCAAAGGTTCATTTAAGATGGATCTGTGTGAGTCCTCCAGTACAGGGAAACGGAGAGACTCAAAGAAACCCATAGTTTCCCATTCAGGTGGAGAGGGCTGGGACGAATATAGGTCCTCATAGAAGGATTTAAAAGTTAGATTAATGGTCCTAGGGTCTGAAGCGATGGAGCCATCCGGCACCTGGATTTGCGGAATAGTCCTATCAACACAGTCCATGCGGGAGAGATATGCCAACATCTTGCCATTTTTCCCACTGTGTTCAAGCAGCCTGGCCGTCAGATATCTCTGTTGTTTCTGCGTTACATCCACCCTGTGGAGGTCCAGGGCCCTATGCGCCCCCACCAGGACCCCGTGGGAGTCCGGGGTGGGGGACGCAGAATACTGGGCCCTCGCAATCTCCAAGGAGGACTCTAGGGCTAAAAGAGTGGCCTGGAGGTTTTTTTTATGTCTGGTAGTGTTAGAGATGTATGAACCCCGCACAGTCGCCTTAAAGGCGTCCCATGTGGGGCCAGGGGAGGCAGATCCTTCATTATCCGCCCAAAAGTGGGACATGTCCTGTCCCACCGGGTCCTGTATTTCGGGGGTGGAGATCCAGCAAGGGCTGAGCCTCCACTGCCGAAAAGAGGGTCGGTGACCCATCACCAACTCTATCTTAAGGGCCGAATGGTCTGAGATTGTCTGCGAGATGTATGCGACCGAATTAACATAAGGGACCATATCAGAGGTTCCCAGGGCATAATCCAGCCTGGAAAGAGTACCATATGTTCTGGATTGACAGGAGTATTCTTTTATCAGTGGATGGCCACACCGCCAAAGGTCGACGTAACCAAAGGAGGCACACCAGTGGCTAAATAGCTTGGATTCATATTGGAGGGGCCTCAACCTGTCCAGACCTGGGTCCAGGACAGAATTGAAATCCCCCAGCACAAGGGTAGGCAGACCCGGCAATTTAGAAAACTGTAAACTTAAGTCAGTGAAGATTGCAGCCGTGACAGGGGGGGGGGCATACACCACCACCAAGAGCAATGGGGTGGCGTGGATTTTACACAGTAAAAAAACGTACCGACCCATTGGGTCAATAACTACCTGGTCACAGGAGAAAGGGAGTCCCTTCCTTATGAGGACAGAGACTCCCCTAGCATAATTTGAGTACGTGGAATGATACCCCTGTGACACCCAGTGTTTTTTCAAAGCAAGTATTTTGGAGCCTAGGAGATGTGTCTCCTGTAGGCATAGTATCTGTGGCCTATGTGGCTTGAGAAATTCAAATAAGGATGCTCTTTTAAATTTAGAATTTAACCCCCGGACATTCCAGGAGATGCATGTGATTATAGACATGGCGGGGGGTTAAAAAGGGGCCCATATATGGTAATACAAATCAGACACTTGTCACCGGCGCGGCTGCAATCCAACACTGGGGGGGAGCAGGAGAAAAGGAGTACCCATGAACACATCCACACAACCACCATCCATGCAAACACACAAACCATTACACATACATTACCAGTTGAAATCCACATTGATTTCGTTACTACCCCTGCCGTACCCCGAGAACAAGGGGCCGGCTTTGTCCCAAAACTGCTAGTAGACACTAGGAACATGGCCAATACAGGCAAGTCAGCAAACTATTTCGATCAGTCAATGATCAGAGAACAAAAAAAGAAAAAAAAAAAGAAAACCAAAGGGGAAAGAAAAAGGTAAACAACTGCAGCATCCCAATCTTCCCCTTAAAGATCCATAGCCTCTTGTCGAGCTGTAGAATAAGGTACCTGCCATAGGCACAAAGAGCCCCCGATTGGGGCGAGAAAAAGAAAATGAAGTGGCTTTGTAGCCAGTGCGGGGGGGATACCCCGATCAGGTTGCAGGTGGTCGGTCAGATGCGCGGCCGGGTTTGGACAGGGATTCATACCAGGAAAGCGCAGTAGCAGGGTTCTGAAAAAAGTGCACTTGGTCCTGGTGGACGACTCTCAGCGTCGCGGGAAATTGCATGGAGTATTGTATGGTCTGTTCTCTCAACTTCTGTTTAACATGTTGATACTTGGCTCTCGCAGCACGAACTGCTGGGGAGTAATCTGGGTAGAGGGAGACCGATGCATTGTTGATTTTCAGGCTTCCCTTTATGCGGGCAGCCCTCAGGATAGCGTCCCTGTCCCTATAATTTAGGAGATGGATAACCATGGTGCGAGGGGGGTTTCCAGCAGGGAGCGGTCTCCCAGGGACCCTGTGGGCCCGTTCGATCACAAAACATGGGGACAGGCAGTCTTTGCCAAATTCCTGGGTAAACCAGCATTCAAGGAAGGATACCGGGTCTGCACCCTCGACCCGTTCTGGGAGGCCCACCAGGCGCAGGTTATTCCTACGTAAACGATTTTCCAAATCGTCGATCTTATCTGCCAACGATTGAATTCTGTTGCCATGGGTTTTCAGCACAGGCAGGGCCGGGCCTACAGTGTCTTCCAGGTCACTAATGCGGCGTTCTGTCTCAGCGACCCGGTCCCTGACCTTATGCATGTCCTGGCGCATTATAGTAATGTCCAGCTTTAGTTCCTCCACCTTCCCCATAATATCAGAATGATTTACCTTCAGGATTTTGAGAACATCCAGCAAGGTGGGCTCCGGTTCCGGCCCCTCCTCGAGACCGTCATCACTCGGAGCGGGGTGGGCCAGGGGTATTGAAGGGGCTGAAGCCCCA
This sequence comes from Rana muscosa, assembly GCA_029206835.1. Classification (NCBI taxonomy): domain Eukaryota; kingdom Metazoa; phylum Chordata; class Amphibia; order Anura; family Ranidae; genus Rana; species Rana muscosa. Next base: position 1,029,734,900 of record CM055116.1, read on the forward strand.
GGGGATGGTGGTAGTGAGGGGTCCAGATCGTCACCGAAGAGTTCCGGTGTAGATGAGAGAGGCACATGTAGCATGGTGGAGCGGCGGCCATCTTGGGAGGACCGAGTGGTAATATTCATCCTGACCGGGGGCTGTTTTCTCCCTTTTCTTCCTCCCATCCACCAAAATTCTTCCGTAGATGAGTAGCAGGGTCCCTCTTGGGTGTCTGGAGAAAGTTTTGGGCCGATTGGTTTGGCAGGTTAGCAGGATTGCAAAGGATTGTGCAGAGGGATCTTGGAGCTGCAGAGAGGAACGTCTGCTCACATGCTGCGTCAGGCCACGCCCCCAGTGACAGAAATATTTAGACAGAATAAAGGTGGATAAAGCACCTGGACCAGATGGCATACACCCACGGATCCTAAAAGAATTGAGCTCTGTAATTTCAAAGCCATTGTATTTAATTTTTAGGGACTCATTAATGACAGGAATAGTACCACTGGATTGGCGCAGGGCCAATATGGTGCCTATATTTAAAAAGGGAACAATGTCTTTACCAAGTAACTATAGACCTGTTAGTTTAACTTCTATAGTTGGTAAGATACTGGAGAGATTAATAAAAGACCACATAAATGAGTTCTTGCTGGAAAAAAATATTTTAAGCAACAGACAGCATGGATTCATGAAAGACAGAAGTTGTCAGACAAACATGATTTCTTTTTATGAAGAGGTAAGTAAAACCTTGGACAGAGGGGTGGCGGTGGCGGTGGACATGGTATACTTGGATTTTGCAAAAGCGTTTGGTACAGTTCCGCACACACATGTGTAAGGTAAAGTCTACAGGCCTGGAAATATCAGTTTGTAAATGGATAGAAAACTGGCTAAAAGACAGAATTCAGTATTACTCGGGGCCCCGCCCCCGCCGCTAGAGGTCCGCGGCTGTCAGAGATAATGTCTCCGCCGGCCGCCATTTTCCTGAAGACCAGACCCCAGTAAAAAATGGTGAAGAGCGGCGGGTCAGAACTGCGCATGCGCAGTTTGCGGAAATCACCGAGAAGATCCGATCCTCCACGAGTGCTGCCTCTGTCTGTCCGCCGATGATGACGTCAGCCACACCGCCAGCGCCGCCCGCAGCCCGCCAGACTTTAAAAAAAAGCAGGAGGAGCTGAGGGTAGATGGACGGAGCAGAGTGGTGACTCGTGGAGTGGACAGAGCAGACAGCACAGCAAGCTTGAAGCAGAGTGTGGCGGAGTCAGACCCCTGTCGGCAGTGCCGGTTTTCGTGAGCCTGTAACCTGCCCAGCCACCAGCCAGCACAGACACAGAGTACCCTGGTCGGTGTCGTACGGTGAGTAGCTGTCTGGCTGACTGTGCAACTTGCGCAAAAAGATCGAGGGGTGGGGGGCAGTGGTGGTCTGCTGCTCAGTTTGCTGTGCTCACTTGAGTGGGGAGGAGATAGACAGTGACCCAGTCAGTCTCAGAGAGAAGAGGCCAGGGGCAGTATATGAAAGTGACTGAAGTATGGTGGTAAATTTAATATCAAGGGGAACAGAGGAGGAAACTACCATGTCCGCCAGCCTCTGACCATCTCCTGTACCATGTCCGCCAGCCTCTGACCATCTCCTGTACCATGTCCGCCAGCCTCTGACCATCTCCTGTACCATGTCCGCCAGCCTCTGACCACTGGGGACACCTGAAATGTAAGGAATCACTCCGCTGGGGACACCTGAAATGTAAGGAGGCAATCCACTGGGGACACCTGAGATGTAAGGAAGCACTCCACTGGGGACACTTGAATTGTAAGGAAGCACTCCGCTGGGGACACCTGAGATGTAAGGAAGCACTACGCTGGGGACACCTGAGATGTAAGGAGGCACTCCGCTGGGGACACCTGAGATGTAAGGAGGCACTCCGCTGGGGACACCTGAGATGTAAGGAGGCACTCCGCTGGGGACACCTGAGATGTAAGGAAGCACTCCGCTGGCTGGGGACAGTGACATCAAAGCTCCCACTGATTCTGCATTATGGTGAGTTGAATGATTTAATTTTATATTACAATGTAATAATAGAAATAATGCGCTTCAATCAGCCTGACACCATAACAACCATGGTGCCGGGATGATTGAATTGCTAACACCAGGTATTTGGAGTATCCCTTTATGTGCTGATTGTTAAACTTTCTGGAATACACATATTTCTATTGCGGTGTAGGATCTGGGCCTGCTGTCCCTCCTTTCTTTCTTTCTTTCTTTCTTTCTTTCTTTCTTTCTTTCTTTCTTTCTCTCCCTCCCTCGTACATCTCAGACTCTAACCACGCCCATTTAAGCCACGCCCAATATTACGCTTAAACCACGCCCATTATTCACGGGTCAGGTAGAGGGCCCCTTAGCAGAATTTTGCTTAGGGCCCTAGGGAGGTCAGGATCGTCACTGGGTGTACCCCAAGGTTCAGTGTTGGGACACTTACTTTTTAATATCTTTATAAATGATATTGGGTCTGAAAAGCTCTGAAAAGCAATCCAAGCATAGATCACTTTGTGCTTTTGTAGTCAATTTCACACATGTAAATGAGCCCTCAAAGAAAAATATCCCATTTGGTCTTCGATGTTGAGAAAAACTATGATGCCTAAGTGAAGATTGGACTATTTAGGAGAAAACCTGAACAATTCTTCTCTCTTTTTATTGAAAGTATGCAATGTGCTACTTCAGTCTGTCAAGTCCACATAAGAAGGCCAATCAAAAGATTAGCAAACAGATACATTTCTTAGCACTTAAAGTATTGTAAGAATAAGGAACCTAACTAAAAGCCAAATTCTAAAATAGTAGGTGCTTCTAATCTAGAAGCATGGAGCACCAGTCCTGGTTTTAAGAGGTATTCCTTCTCCTTGAAACTCTTCCTCCAGTATGTAATAAGAGAACACGCCAAAACAAATGCAGGGAAGTAAAGGGTTAAACTCCTCACCTGATAACAGAACCTTCACTGCACACTGTAGGCTCAGCCTTATTTAGGCTACTTTCACACTGAGGCGTTTTTCAGGCGCTAAATGGCTAAAAATAGTGCCTGTAAAGCACCTCCCTGCCACCCCAATGTGAGAGCCCGAGTGCTTTCACACTGAGGCGGTGCGCTTGCAGGATGGGAAAAAAAGTCCTGCAAGCAGCATCTTTGGGGCGTTGCAGGAACGGTTAATACACCGCTCCTAAAACGCCCCTGCCATTGAAATCAATGGCCAGCGGCACTTTGCGAGTGCATTTGACCCTTTTTTTAACCCCCCGCTAGCGGGGGTTAAAAGCGCTGCTAAAACGACGGTGAAGTGCTGCTAAAAATAGCAGCGCTTTACCGCCGACGCCACTCTGCTCAAGTGTGAAAGTGCACTTGCTGCAGGGCAGACAGTATAACTTCACAACTGGAGACAAGTTCAACAAACAGTGCAGGGATAGCTGAAGATAGCAGCGCTCCGGCAACCTGTCACAGGGGAAGATCGATGTCTGTCCAGCAATAAAGGCTGAGCCTAGTGTGCAGTGAGCTTGGGATCATGTAGATTTACTTCCCTGCATTTGCTTGTTATTACTGTTGAAGAAGAGAGGATGACCTGCTCCAACTCCAAGTGCGCCTCTCTATCTACACAGAGCCACTCCGCCCAGGGCAGATGCCCCTTTCGCCAATGCCTTGTACCGGCCCTGGGCTTAACCCCGTAGTAGGTGAAACGCTGGAAGTGTTTAGGAAAATCACTAGGGAACAGACAATCGCCTCTTCCCCTGGCCCGCTTACTCCAATCACACTAAGCCCTGACTTTCCTCCAGGTCTGGACGCATGACTTATACCACCTAAAGGCGAAAACACCCCCCTTTTTAATAACGCATTGTATCACTCATAACAAACTGAAGTCATATGAAGCCATTAAATCAGAATAAAGCCTTATCCACACGCTTAGATTTTCGGCCTCACAATAGGATAGAGGTTACTCACTATACAAAAAATTTTGTACGACAGAATACAAACGTCAGAAGTGACGTAATGTGTTGAATAGTTTTGTATGTATTCTTTCGTTTCTGAGCATGCGTAGTCTTGCTCTTACGTTTTTTCCGTATGAAAATTGTACTAATGAAACAAAAATCGGACGTTGAGTTCACATCCGACAAAAATGTTATAGTCTGCACATTCAGCTTTTGTCTGACGAAAACGCGAAATCGGCTGTCAAAAGCACCGTACTAATGATCTGAAAATTGACAATTCGCTTGTCGTACTAATTTTTCCATCCGATTTTTGTATCGTGTGTACGGGTCTATGGACACCCTGCAACACTTTTCTTTTTGGACCTATAACCAATTGCACAACTACTGTGTGTGTGTGTATTTATCACATGCTCATCAGTAGGTGTGGTCTACTTCATACAATGCCCGTGTGGGCTCCAATATGTGGGTAGAACCAAGAGGGCCCTTCAAGTAAGACTAAATGAACATATAAATAACATCAGAAAAGGTTTAAAAAATCATTCCACGTCAAGACACTATGACTTGGTGCATGATAGGGACCCCTCCAATACCTTTTTTGTGGGTATTGACAAATACAGACCACACTGGAGGGGAAGTTCCCTAGTAAGGGAAATTTCAAAACAGGAAATGGCCTGGATATATAGATTGAGGTCATATGCCCCTTATTGCCTCAATGTAGACACAGACGTGAACGCATTCAACAACAACTCTTGATAAAATATAAGAGAATCTAATATGAGTGGATTAAGATAATGTTTTTGGGGGGAAACATTTATGGGCTACTCCCTTTTGTAGAGAATTTTATTATATATATTTTTTTCTATAAATGATGGATGATATTTGTAATGATCACGCCTGGTTCTGAGCCTCCAGATGCCTAGGATTATTATTTTGGGACGTGAATTATTTAACTATCTCAATTTTTTTATTTTTTTATAAATTTATCAATTTTTCTAAACTAATTATTGTATTATGGATTATAATTCATTTTATATTTTGAAGGATTTTTCAACAAATTTTGTAAGTTTATCATTATGTATACAAGTTTCCGGGCTCATCGTTTGAGCCTTTGGGAAATTTTAGGTGGAAAAATTGTAATTTTTACTTTTCACCACTAGATGTCAGCATGCTGAGGTTCATAGATGTGACACCAGCACATAGATTTGATTAGTTTCTGTCATGACTAACGAACGGAGACTAGTTTATATCATCATGGTTTGTTAACCATTCGGTGGAAGTAACATTGTGAGCGTGTACTTTAATGAACCATTGCACGGTGTGGTACCTCCAGATAGTATTTTTTGAAATTTGTTTTAGTTTTTATATACGATTAGTATTTGTTATGGTGAGTCATCACAACCAGGAGAGTGATGATGTACACACAATAGTAGATAGTTATCTACACCGGCGGAGTGAGTGAACTGACGTCAATATTTATTGGTGTAACAGTAACCAGCGTTGTCCAATGGTAGAAAGGAGTGTGTTTTGCCCTGTACACATGATCGGTTTTACCAATGAAATTAGTCCGATGGACTTTTTTCATCGGACAAACCGATCGTGTATGGGCCCCATTGGTCTTTTTTCCATCGGTGAGAAAAAATATAACATGTTTTAAATTTATCCAATGGAAAAAAAAATATCATAGCAAATTCCGATCGTCTGTGTGGAACTCCATCGGAGAAAAAACCCACACATGCTCAGACTGAATTAGGAGACGGGAGCGCTCGTTCTGGTAAAACTAGCATTCGTAATGGAGAGAGCACATTCGTCATTCTGCAAATTATTGCGTCGTTTAATGCAGCGCATTGTTTTTTTCTTTCTAATGCTAGAATAAAGACGTTTTTTTGCTGCTGATATTTATACAGAGTTCTGACAAACTTATTTCTTTATTGTTTCTTGTGATCTCATGAATATTCTATTTTTTTTTTAAAGCCAGATCTCCATAATAATGTTTTTTTTTTTTATTTATCAAGATCTACTTTTTTATTTCTTTGGTTTAATTTTTTTCTTGTGACCTCCATTTTTATTTTTTTTTGGTCAAGTTATCACAACAACATTATTATCTTTGTTATTTTTAACCCTCAAAGAGGTTGGTGTCCCTTGTTAATTACACATTGTATTTATGAAATGTTATGGCTACTCACAATAAAAACACATAGGCAAGTATTTAACTTAAATCAAAGATCCATTTATTCTGGGTAAACAAAATAAACAGGAAGGGCGACATTTGAGAAATTATTTGCATTTATGCAGACTTTGGACCCCAAAGGCAGACATGACTTGTATGGAAAATAAAATTAATAACATGAGGAAATCAGGAGCAGCAGCCGAAGACATACATGTCCCCAAGCTGTGGTACTCCAACAAACTGCATCTTCTGGCAGAGCAGCTTAAAGCCAGGGAATCACCTTCTGATCTTCCTTGTAGCCTTCCTTGCACTGCTCCCTGCAGTGTTCCCTCCACGCTTCCCTGCAGCGTTCTTTCCACGGCTCACTCCATGCCCCCTTGCAGGCTGTGGCTCTGGTGGTGGGAATGTGCCAGGAGGAGGAGAAGGATGGGCCATATCACACAGATGTGTGGCTTCTGTCAGCTGGCCCCTCCCCGCCCTGTGAAGGACACTGGAAATAAGCTGCTCAGAGAGGGCACGTTGTCCCTCCTCCAGTTTATGCAGCTTATCGGCCAGGTAGCTGCTATAGGCCTCTACAGGGTTGAGGGGGGCCCTCATTATGGCAGCTGCGTCCCTGATGATTTTAAGTGACTCCTCCTCCTCCTGTGTCATCCTCCGAGGTCTTTTGGGTCTGACATGGAGGGGAGGCACTTGGGTCAGGGTGCTGCCACTTGGCCTGGGTACCTGCTGACTGCCACTTGGCCCAGCCTCCTCCTGCTGCCACTCACCCCTGCCTCCTTGCTGCCACATTCCGGAGCCTCGTCCTCCTGGCTGAGCTCATCCTGTGTATAAAAAAAGGGACATAGTTTTAAAATTTGGTTCATCAATCACACACAATTTTCAGCTCACGACTGTTGCAATTTGACATTTAATAAATATAAAAGACTCTCATTCTGACCCCAGCATTTTTCATTACTGTCCCAATCATTTCTGGCCACTACTGTTTTTTTGGGGGAATTCTTTAATTTGTGAATAACAACATCAAGTTCACACTAATAATTCTAGGCCAATAAATATGTTGTAAAATACTATACCTGGCTAAAGATGCGCAGATCCGGCTCTTCAAGCTCAGGTTGCTCCTCTTCCCCCTCTGCAGGGGTGGAGGGAAGGGTGGAAGGAACGCTGGAGGGAAGGGTGGAAGGAAGGCTGGAAAGTGATTCCCTGGCTTCTATCTGGTCGTTGTTTGTAGTACCACAGCTTGGCTCAGGTACTTGGTCTGCTGCTGCTCCTGATCTCTTTGAAGCGTGGACCTCTTTGTACCGCTTTTTGTGGGAATTCCTTATGATGTTAATTTTTTTTTTTAACAGAAAGATTTTATTAGACAAATCAGCATTACAATACAACCAGTAAATAGCATATTCATTAGAACATAGCAGAATAACAGAATAATGCGTCACATCCGGGGGTCACACCCCTTCTATTTGTTACTAAGTGCAAATAATAACAATTGGCCTAAACCCGATTGTGCATAAAAACAATTTTAGCCCACCATGCTACGGCCACGCAAACAACCCTGAATAGTAGTGTAGTCATAGGACTAGGGAGGGAGGGGGAGGGGGGGAGAGAAACCACACCCAGCGAACAGGCATCTCTGTCAGTCTCACCCAAGGGGGGGTTCCAGGTCAGAGCGAGTAGCCTGCCATGAGGACCAAATTTTGTCGAACTTTGCGGGGCACTGTCTACTCTCATAAGTCAACTTGTATAGGGGCAATACCGAGGCGACCGAGCGTTGCCAGGAGGCACACGTGGAGGGGTCCTCGGATTTCCACTTGAGCAGGATTTCTTGCCTAGCATAAAATAGTGAAGAAGTCAGGCAGAGTTTACAATACCTATCCCCGTCTACATCTTCCATATAGTTCAACAGCAGGATCTTTGGGTCAGCCGATACGTTCATGCCAGTCACGTCAGTCAGTCTGGAAGCCACAGCTTCCCAATAGGGCTGGATTTTCGGACACTACCAGACCATGTGCCAGAATGTACCCGTATCCTGCCTGCATCTCTGACAATCGGGATCTCGCTGCAGCTAAATACGTGCTAAGTTAACCTCTGTGGGGTGTAATAGGCTCTGTGGCTCCTCCTCGTCCAGAGACGGTATATCAGTCCTCCATTCATCCCAAGGCTTAGTAAGCTTGGTATCATCTAAACAAGGTGCACAAAAAAAGGGGGCCCACAGGTGCACTTCTCGGCGCCCAGGAAATAGCTAACTAGTCCTGAGATAAAATTAATTTAATGACAGATAAGCAGAATAAAACCAATATTACCTTAATGATAGAAGGTATTCCTATAAAACTAGTGACAGCAGCTATTTAAAATCTATAGATGAATAAAACACACATCCATAAAAACAAGATATATAAAATGTATCAAAAAAAAATAAGAACAGAGTCTATTTGATAAAACAGCGCTCAATGTTGGATAGTGTCCAACTCCAAAGAATTCTAAAGTTGGTATGATGAAGGGAAGCACAGTCATGGAAGGTGCACCAAGATCACAGTTCTTTAAAGTGGTAAGTGATTCTATAGATAGATGAGTCGTGCAGCTTGTACCAACTCCCAAACTTCACCACAAATGTGAGACAAAATCCCCCGCTGGGGTTCACACTCACCAGAACAATAAGTAATAAGTGCCTTGAAAAATGTATTTCTCCTTATTCAGACCTCCATCATCACCCCGGAATCAGCATGGGTAAAACAGCATTCAAGGTACATATAAAACAAAAATTCACTGACATAATGTAATCCTGTTTTTATTAAAATATAACCCGTGTATCACACAACCCCGCTTCCATTACACGTACAATAAATCAACTTGCAAATGACATAAAAAGATGTGGCATATTCACCGCTATCCTCCGAACACAGGGGCCGCACTCGTGCTGCAAATGCAGTGTCAGAGAAGCTTCCTGGTTACGAGATGGCCGACGGTGGAACGCACACTCCTCACTTCCTGGATACGCCGTCGTACTCGGCGTAAGTACGGAACTTATATTATCCCTCCTCCACGGCCATTGGGTAGAACAGCAGTACTCGTCCGCTCCTATTGGTTCAAAGACCGGGCGGAAGCCGAGACAGCCGTCAGCCGTGTCAAGTCACAGGGAAATCATTACTAAATAAATGTATAACCAAGAACTGTAACACAACTTAAAATTGCACATTTCAGAAATTTTTAACTGGTGAATGTCGGCTTGTTTAACTTACAAAAACATCTGGTTATCACCAGGCTATTTTTATTTGAAATAGGGGTCCTTGCATTAGACAGTACTAGTCACCTGATTTCGGCACTGTTGCGATAGCGCAACATAGCCTGTGTGACATACACTTAACTATTCAAGGTGAGTATTTGACTGACAATACAGCAAGGCCCAATTAAATGCTGTGATTGAACGGGCCAGTAAGTTATGGATAACAGAATGACAATTTAAACTATCACTCTGTTCCCGAATCCTTACCCCAAGTGTTACAAACCATACAATCACTGTCAGCGGAATTCAAAATAGAAATATTAAGAAAAAAATAAATGATGATCAAAACTGGAAGCTGCTAATAGCATAGAATACAGTAGATACATAAATATATATAAATAACCATAACATAACATATATACACAATATTTAATATACGTGTATACTGTAAAACCAACCCATATAAAAGGTATATATAAGAGAAAATATACACATATAAAACATACATATATATATATATACCAGCAGGCTTGAAGTTTTGGGGGGTGGATCACCTCAAACCCCCATGGAGGGGGGCTAACCTGGTAAGAGAACTGTCCAAGCTAGAAACTCAATGGATGTGCTACCCTTCATCATACCAACTTTAGAATTCTTTGGAGTTGGACACTATCCAACATTGAGCGCTGTTTTATCAAATAGACTCTGTTCATAATTTTTTTTGATACATTTTATAATGCTTGGTATCATACTGTACAGTGAGGTATAGGTACAGGGACGAGAGGGGATGGTCTATAAGAGTGGAGGATAAGAGACTCTCAATGGAGTCTGACTCCAGAGTTATAGGCTCAGGAAATTGGGCCTCAAAGGCATGTTTCAGCTGCCACTACCTAAATTGACAGGAGACCGGCAGGAGGTACGCCTGTCTGAGTTCTGGAAAGGACATAAGTTTACCCGCTTGTACTATGTGTTTCAGGTTGATTTTTCCCTATTTTGCCCAACGAGATGGGTCTGGAATACTATTCATGTGAGGCAACATAGGGTTACCCCACAAGGGCATATGTGGGGATACAAAGTTAGGTTGCCTGTACATTATTCGAGCCTCCTGCCAGACCTTAACCGTGGTCCGCATGATGGTCGTCATACAGGGGCTAGCCCTGAGGCCACGGAACAGAAGGTTGCTCAAGGCCGCATAAGAGCCCAAAATAGCCGCCTCAAGTGTAACCGCCGGATTTTGTCTAGGCTGGGAGAACCACCACCTCACTGTAACCAGGACTGCCGCCCAGTAATAAAGCAAAAAATTCGGGATCGCCAGTCCTCCTCCAGACAGAGACACATACAGAATCTTCCTCGCCACTCGGGGGGGCCTCCCAGCCCACACAAATGAGATCAGCAAACTGTCCAGCCTCCAGAAGAATGACCTAGGGATATATGAGGGGGTATTACGAAAGAAGTACAGGAACTTCGGGAGATAGATAATTTTCAAAAGATTGACTCTACCCACCGGCGTCAAAGGGAGGGACCACCACACTGCACATTTGGCCACCAGTTGAGTCATAAGTGGTTGTATGTTCTTGCTTACATAATCGCTGTTATTGCCGCTAACCTTGATGCCCAGATACGTAAACTCATCTACCCATTTAAGCTGCGTTTTGCGTCGTGGGATGCGGGGTCGAGAAACATAGGGGAAACAAGAGCGATTTGTCCCAATTGATGCGGATACCGGAGTAGCCACCAAAGTGGTCAATCAGATCTAAAGCCATATGCAAGGATGATGAAGCATCCGCCAGATATAGCAGGGCATCATCCGCATACAAAGACAACTTTTCTTCGATCAAGCTTATTTGTAATCCCCGTACCCTCGTCTCAGCTCTCAACAGGATAGCCAGGGGTTCCATAGAAAGAGCAAACAAACCCGGGGAAAGGGGGCATCCCTGTCTCGTGCCATGACCCAAGGGGAACACCTCCCATAGGCAGCCACATGTTGTTAATTTTATTGTTCATCATCATATAGTCTGCCTCTGGGATCCAGGTCTTCATATATGCAGCTAATTTTTCAATTGTTGCCCTTCCTACCACACTGTTGTGGTATAAACTATTTTTGACCTCCCACAAGTTTTTCATTTTGCGGTATCTATGAAAGCCATCATAATATCAGGTTCCCTTAATTAATGCATAATTTCTGCAAGATAAAACACAAGACAAAAACACTAGGTCAGCTTAAATTGTTCTAATCTTATCCCAATATAGGCCTTTATAATCATAAATCAGTATAGGCCACTGATGGCCCAAGTTTCATTTTTACCTTTGTTTGAGTCGTTCGGCACTTCCGGTCGTCCTTACTCCGGACACACAACATAGTTACGTCGTTAGCATTTATATACCCTGCGCATGTGTGAAACTCTGCCCGCCTCGCCCGCCCATGACGGTCTTTTTCGGATTTTCCCCACCCCTTCTCGTTCGGCGCACAGTGGGAGACGACGACATGGCGGTGACACAGGTGCGTGTTATACTAAGTACTGACGAGGAAAGCCCGGAGGCGGGAACGTCCCGATCCAGGAGTAAAAGATACAAGGCGACTAATATGTCATTTGCTCAGATGGCGGAGATGGTGGAAATCCTGCGGAGGAAAGATTATGATGGGAAGCATGGGCCATACGACACCCCTAATCTCAGGAAGTCAAAAATAATGGACAAAGTGGCGAGGAGTCTGTACCATAAATTTGGTGTCAGGAGATCCAAGGAGCAGCTCCGTAAAAGGTGGTCTGACCTGAAGCTGAGGGAGCCGGAGCAGTATAGGAAGATAAAAAAAATGCTGGAAAAAAGTAAGTAGTTTTCCTGTGTTTATTACAAATTTTATTATTATTCTTGCATGTTTTGCTCCATGTGCTTGGATTGACTGGTTTTCACATTGTAAAATGTCAACTTTCATGTTAGTGGCCAAAGTTTTAATCATTCGTAGTAAACAGCGATCGTCAAAAATACCATGTTTTGCGCAGATACAGGCAAACCACATGTGGTCATGCCTATTTATATTAAAACAACGTTTATAAACATTGTTGTCTAGATGATGTGTTTGTAAGTAGAATGTGAAATGCAAACTTGATTCAGTGTAAAGGAGAGGACACTCAGCAGCTGGTTACACATCTGGATTCAGGAGCACTATAATGTGGGCCACCAGAACAACCTTTTTAGGGTGTCCCACACAGGTGCTCCAGTGGATACTTTGGGGTGTCTCCATGTGTGTTACATTGGACAAAAATGAAAGTATTCCTGCTTTGTTGAAATCCAAAAATCTCATGTGTTCATCTTGGAACTCTGCCAAAACAAACAATTGTACCCCCACTTCCAAGCAATGTTTCCAATTTATGCCCTCAAATATCTGTGTGCTAAGGATACCTTTTGTTTCATTCTCATAAGGGGAGAGAAGACTGGGAGGACACCAATCTGAGGAGCCAAGGAAGCACAGACCACAGAAAGAACCCCAAGCTCAGAGAGAACCCCAACCTCAGCATGTGGAGGAAAGAGATGTGGAGGAAGGAGAGGTGGAGGAAGGAGAGGTGGAGGAAGCAGAGGTGGAGCTTATCACCACAACAGGTCAGTGTCTGTCACCACAGCTTCAGGTAAAGAGATGTAGGCCTGTATATTTATAATACCTTTTTATTTTTTAGGGGATGAACATGGTGGTGTGGCAGAAAATCCTACTACTCCTTTCTCAAGTGCTAGTGCACAAATCTTAATTCAAGAAATAATTTAATGTAGTAGTGAACTGGACATTATGAGGAATAGGATGAATGTGATTGAGCAAAAATGTAAAAACATCATAGATATTTAGGTGAGAGGAAGGGTTTGCACCCCCAAAACACGTCCATTGATCCCCCATGATGGCAGAGATAGCACATTTTGACATTAGGCATGGGATCAGGATGAAAATACCCATTTTGCCACACAAACTGTGTGCATCTTAAAATTTTGGCTGGTTCAGGGGTGACCTCACCCCATCTCATGTTTTTCTAAGGTAAAACTTTGTAAGTTCCATTGTTTTTATATGTGTTCTTGTTTGAACCATGCCTGTTTATGCAAACCAAAAAAAAGAAAAAAAATATTTTAACAAATTTGTACAAACATTTTTTAATGTTTTTTACCAAAAAAATATAACGCACATGTTGTGCACAGAGTAAAAATTTGTTTTATACTCAACAATGTGTGGCTTCTTCTTTCTATGCTCAATACCAGTTTGAAAATTTCTAAGTTCTTGTTTACTGTGACAATTGTGGTTATTTACTAAAGACAAATCCACTTGGCACTACAAATGTACTATGAGAACCTGGGAGACAGATAATAAAAGAAACACAAGCAATAATGACAAAACAAGTTTTTCACAGATAATTTTTTTTAGGGCTGTGGAAATTAACTATTAATTCCTCAATTAATCGATTATTTTTTTTGATCGATCAAAATTCTTTTAATCGGTACTCACCTATCCGCCGGCTTCCGGGTCTTCAGGGAGTTCCATCGGAGATCCGGTGACGTCATGGCTTGCCGTAACCATCTGAAGGGCTCCTTTGCTGTGCCTTTATATCTGCATGCCAGCGGGACCTTACTATCTGCCACACGCAAGGGCTGTTACACTTCCCTCTATCACTTCCCTCTATCACTTCCCTCTATCAACCTGGGATTCTACAGCCATCCACTGCGAGTTGTGATAGTTCCCTTCACGGGACATCTACATGCAGACGGACTGATGTTAACCCCTCCTCATCTGGATTCAGCAGTGGTATCGTTGTACACATTTTTATACCAGTATCATACTTACAGTAGCTACATGTTTTTATGACTGCTTTTGCTACCGTTTGGTATTACTCGCACCATTTTTACAGTTTTTGGAGCTACATCGACTTTATCTCCAGTGCAATATTTATTTTGTTATCTACTTGAAGACTTTTAAAGTTTTAATGCTATTCCCATCGAGCGCTGCCTTTGTGTGTTTTTTGTATCCTGCTATCCATTTTTCCAGTGGTTGGTAGCTGCACTGGGAATCAGCCTGCAAGGAGATCAGCTAAAAGTAGTTGGATCTGTATATGCGTTATAATTAATCGAAATTAGTCGATTAATCGATTGAAAAAAACTATTGATTAATCGAACACGAAAATTTTAATCAGTAACAGCCATAATTTTTTTAGGTTTATTTTTTAAGAAAAAAATCATATATTGTCTGACATAGCGATGGCCCCCCTACCCGTGAAGTACTCAACGTATTTATCACGTACGTCACGGGCGCTTTGGGGGGCCAAGCCAGTACGGCCAGTGTCCAGACCTGTCATTGATGGAGTGTCTGAAAGACCGGCCTCAGGCCCAACATTTGATAGATAACTTGAAGAATGTGTGCGCAAAAAGTTGTGCAGTATGCAGCAGCTGAAGATTAGGTGATTCAGTTTGTATTCCGCCATGTGGATGGCTGTCAGAAACAGGCGGAACCAGCTGGCTATTATCCCGAAGGCATTCTCAACAACCCTACGGGCTCTGGCGAGCCGGTAATTAAAAACCCTGCTCTCCGGGGTGAGGGTCCTCTGGGGAAATGGCCGCATCAGGTGTGGTCCCAGTCCGAAAGCCTCATCAGCAATAAACACAAATGGACGTCCCTCCACATTATCTGCATCAGGTGGCAGTGCCAGGCCACCAGTCTGCAGACGTTGGGCAAACTCTGTCTGTGCGAAGACTCCGCCATCGGACATCTGGCCATTCTTCCCCACGTCCACATACAAAAACTCATAGTGTGCCGACACCACCGCCATTAACACAATACTATTAAACCCCTTGTAGTTATAATAGTACGACCCCGAATGGGGTGGCGGCACTATGTGGACGTGCTTCCTATCAATTGCCCCTCCGCAGTTGGGGAAGTCCAACCGGTGGGCAAACTGGGATGCCACATTCTGCCATTCCTGTGGCGATGAAGGAAACTGTGGAGTCAAACAAGAAAAAATAATTAGTACTTTTGCACATAACATTGCAAGTAGATTACACAAATACATTCTTGGCCAACGTCAGTATAACATTTATTTGAAGGAGTATTTCAAGACAAAAATAGAAGGCCCACTTATCAGATTCCACATCCCCTCTGATGGCCCATTGGAAAAAATTAAGGCTGGGGAAGGGGTTTTAGCTGAGTTTGGGCCCCCCAAAAAAGCCTCTACCACTCTGCCTAAATTGAATGTTAAATAAAAAATTTGGACACATTTTAGGGGAGGTGAAGGGGTTCAGAACTACAATGAAGTTGACAAAATACATTGTTAGCAGACTAGGCTAGGTGTGCTTGAGCCCAGGATAGCATGCTGGAGAGGTTAGTGAAGGGAAATATGCATGTAGGTCAAAAAAGGAGCATTAAAAACTTACAGCATGCATGGGGACAAAGGGGACATTCGCAGCAAATTACAATCATGGTAATTAGGGAAGGATGAAAGAAATACAATACATTAGCAAATATTAAATACATAGAATGTGATGTTAAAGGAGAAAACTTACCTTAATATAGTCCTTCTGCATGACTTGTATGATGGCAGAACATGTTTCAGGGATAATGATCCCCAGAGCCTGGGGGGAGATGCGTGTCGTGAACTTGAGGTCCTGCAAGCTTCTCCTAGTCGCCAGGTATCTCAACATGGCAATAAGCCTCTTATCGGCAGTGATGGCTTGGTGCATCACAGTGTCCTGCCTCGTCATATAGGGGGACAGCAAATCCAACAGACGGTGAAAAACGGGGTCCGTCATCCGGAGTTAATTCCTGTAGTCATCAGGATTATTCTCCTGGATTTCCCGCAGCAGAGGCATATGAGAGAATTGGTCCCGCTGGAGCAACCAATTCTTGGTCCATGAACTCCTCCTCACCCTGTTCATGGACTGAGCTCGGGTTACAGTATTAACCGCAACACCAAGCGCATACGCAACACGAACTCGAGAATGAGAACGTACTTCCAACATGGCTTTAAACCGGTCGGTTGGTCAGAACGAACTTTAAACAGAAAGCACCGAGGAACAGCAAGGCCTGTGAAGGACGACCTGAAAAACAGTAATGAACGGACAAGAACGCACTGCAAAACAGATACGACCTAACTGCACGCACTGAAAGACAAATACGAACCCACAGGCACAAATTGAACACCAGAAAACTATCTGAAAAGCACAGAGACTGAAAAGCGCGAATCTGCTCTCACCAAACTTTTACTAACACGCGGTAACGCGAAATCAGCAAAAGCAGCCCAAAGGGTGACGCCATTGGATTTGAACTTCCCCTTTATAGTGCCGTCATACGTGTTGTACGTCACAGCGTTTGGGACGGTCGGATTTTTGACTGATGGTGTGTAGGCAAGACTGATGGAAGTCAGTCAGGCTACTATAGTAATAGTAGTAACTATCTACTATTGTGTGTCCATCATCACCCTCCTGGTTGTGATATTTATCAGCCATACATGGCTTTGATTGCATGTCTGCACTGAGCCTATGATTTTTATTTTAAAACTTTGGGACAACCTTCTTGACCCGTGTTTATTCATAATCTCTACATTTTGTTATTTTTTAAATAAACTTTTCAACTATATACACAAACTTCTGAAGAAGCGCATCAACACGCGCAACATGTAGAGCGATTTTCTCTGAGCGACCCCCGAATACGACTCAACCTCTCCACGTATCCAAACAACCATTGGATTTTTATCATTCTACGTGCTTCAAATCTTCACGCTTGTTACATGTGGTATATGTATTAGAGGTGCTATGAGTCCTTGAGGTCACTCAACTTTATGGTTTTTAACCGCTTGCCGACTGCCTCACGACTATATACGTCGGCAGAATGGCACGGCTGCGCAAAGCAACGTACCTGTACATTGCTTTGAAATTGGCGCTGCACAGGTGACCATGCCCGTGGGACCCGTGGACTCGATGTCCACCGATGTCCCACGATCGTGTCACGGAGCTGCAGAACAGGGAGATGTAAACAAGGCATTTCCCTGTTCTGCCTATTGACAGGACAGTGATCTACTGCTCCCTGTGATCGGGAGCAGAGATCAATGTCCTGTCACTGGTAGCCCAGCCCCCCGACAGTTAGAACCACTTCCTAGGACACACTTAACCCCTTCATCGCCCCCTAGTGTTTAACCCCTTCCCTGCCAGTGTCATTTACACAGTAATCAGTGCATTTTTATAGCACTGATCTCTGTATAAATGACAATGGTCCCAAAATAGTGTCAAAAGTGTCCGTCATAATGTCACAGTCACGATAAAAATCGCTGATCGCCGCCAATACTAATAAAAAAAGAAAAAAAAATGCCATAAAAATATCCCCTATTTTGTAGAAGCTATAACTTTTGCACAAACTAATCAATATACGCTTTTTTTACCAAAAATATGTAGAAGAATACATATCGGCCTAAACTGAGAAAGAATTTTTTTTTTATATGTTTTTTGGGGATATTTATTATAGCAAAAAGTAAAAAATATTGCTTTTTTTTCAAAATGTTCTCTATTTTTTTGTTTATAGCACAAAAAATAAAAACCGCAGAGGTGATCAAAAGAAAGCTCTATTTGTGGGGAAAAAAAGGACATCAATTTTGTTTGGGTTCAACACCGCACGACCGCGCATTTGTCAGATAAGGCGACACAGTGCCGAATCGCAAAAAGTGCTCTGGTCAGGAAGGGGGTAAATTCTTCCGGGGCTGAAGTGGTTAATGTGTTTGTATACAATGGTTTTAACTTTGTCCAATTAAAAACTAAAATTTTTTACTAAATATATGCGTGTGCTTACAAAGTCCATATCTTTATTCTAATTTCTTCTAAACAATTTACACATTTATCGACTGGTTAATTTTTTAGATTAACCAGATTGAGGCATTCCCAAAAACTGAGTTTGAAATTTGGTGAACTTTCATATATGAAATATCACTGTCACATAGGGAGGAAAGAATTACATTAAACACTGGTTACAGGTATTTGCACCCACTTCTGGGCATACACACTGCGGGTAGTTCGTCAGTGCCCCCCCCCCCCCCTGTTGTGTTCTGGGAAACACATTTGGCTCCCAGAACACAGCGGGGACCAGTGAGGACGGCGCAGCGTGACTCGCGCATGCGCACTAGGGAACTGGGCAGTGAAGCCGCAACGCTTCACTTCCTGATTCTCTCACGGATGATGGAGGCGGAGGCAGCCGAGAGACGAGCGATTGCTCGTCTTCTGCTGCCGACGTCGCTGGACTCAAGGACAGGTAAGTGTCCATTTATTAAAAGTCAGCAGTTGCAGTATTTGTAGCTGCTGGCTTTAATAATATTTTTTTTACAGCGGAGCTCCGCTTTAGTATATTGGACAAGAAGCATTAAAAATGTTGTCTAGTTTAATCCTTTTTCAGCCAACAGGTGACACTCCATGCTCCTTGTGCCCCTGTTGGGCTCGGCTATGCTTGAAAATATCAAATTCAGCCACAAGGTAGACAGCTTTCACAGGTAAGAATATACTGTAGTTTTCCTATTGCTAGTCAGTCAGTCACATTACTATAGGCTTTTCTGGTTTACTTGCATTAACATTAACCACTTTTCTACCAGGGCAATTTTGAAATTTCCGCACACACGTTAAAATCTGTATTTTTTGCTAGAAATCTCTTTAACCCCCAAAACAATTATATTATTATTATTATACAGGATTTATATAGCACCAACAGTTTGCACAGTGCTTTACAAATTATATATTTTCTGAAAACAGAGGCCCTGTAGAATAAAATCTTGGCATACCTCTCAGCCGTACCAGAATGGGCAGGATCATCCCAAGATTTCATTGAAATTCCAGCGTCTCACGGATCCCGGCTAAATCCCAGAGCCCAGTGTCAGAACAAGTTCCAGCGCTGGCCTCCACTAATCCCTGGCCCACGATCTCTGTTTATGTGTGCTGTGTGAAGGGGGTGTGTCCATTCCCTCCAATCAGCTCTCAGAGCTCACCTCACTGAGCTCTGCAAAGTGTAACTTCAGCTTTTCGCACCCTTTTTCTGACAGCTCAGACCAGCTTTATAAGTTGTAGAACAGATATAGAGAAGCGAAGATTGCAGATAAACAAGTACAGCGTATGTAGGAGGATCTGATTAATCCCTGTGTATCACCTGAGGCCAGTCACTTCACTGAGTATATGTAAGGGTTTACAACCACTTTAAAGGGGTTGTAAAGGTTCGTTTTTTATTTTCTAAATAGGTTCCTTTAAGCTAGTGCATTGTTGGTTCACTTACCTTTTCCTTAGATTTCCCTTCTAAATATTTTTTTTCTTTGTTTTCTTTGTCTGAATTTCTCACTTCCTGTTTATCCTCAGTAAGCTGTTCTGGGTGACTCAACACGGCTCGGATGATGGTGTGAAGTTTAGTGAGGAGAAACAGGAAGTGAGAAATTCTGACAAAGAAAACAAACCTTTAGAAGGTAAATCAAAGGAAAAGGTAAGTGAACCAACAATGCACTAGCTTAAAGGAACCTATTTAGAAAATAAAAAATGTACCTTTTCAACCCCTTTAACAATCCTGTAAATCAGTTTTCCCACTCAGCTGGATCAACCCAGAACCCTTCACCCTGAACAAGTGAGAATCTCCTAGTACTTCATACTGTTTCTCGTCATCCCCTTAAAGGAACCACAACCCAAACAAAGGGGACACATATCTTCAACCCAGGACACATCCCTGACATCCTATACAGGGGTCAACAGCAGCAGCAGCAATGTGAATCTGTTGGCGTCATCACAACAGTTGCCCTTTGTTTACAGAATATTGAGGTGCTGATTATTCCACCGAAGCACTACCCTACAGTTTACAGTTAGTATAAATGCTAATAATCCAAACCATCAAAGGGAAGGGCTATAATGGCTGCCAGCTCAAGAAACTCTTGGAAGCTCTGATCAGGTCCTGCAGGCAGCTTTGGCAGACCAAGGCTGGTTGTGGCTAGCATACAGGAAATATGTGCAAACAGGAGAGCCAATTCGAAAAGCTGTATATCTTTATTAGATAAAAACAAATGCATACTTACATCACAGCAGCCAGTTTTCAGCATGAAACCAAGGCACCACAGTCCAGGCAGAGAGCATAGTGTGTAAACTCATAAATGGCGGCAGGAGCTCACTGGATGAAAAAATCCAAGATGACGTTCCATGCTGTCACAGCAAGCTGCTTGAGAGAATGGTAGGAGAACAGCAGGGGTGGTCCCCCAGGCACCACTCCCCCCCACTGCAGTTCTTCCAAAAGCTGAAAACAAAGGTAGAGAATAAGCCCCACAATATCATCATCATCATGTCTGGCAGGCCTACATGGAGAGGCTGTAGTTCCTGTGCAGCTATGAGGGACAAACAACCTCTGTGTTCACAGGACAAAGCGGTGGTCGTGGACGTGGTGCATCATCTGCAGACTGGGCATATTTCCTTCTTTTTTTTTTAGGCGCTTGGCAAGAGAACGTGGAGGAGGTGGTGGCACGGCTAACCAAACCTTCATCACTCTCCTCCTCTTTCATCTAGTTACAGACTAGCTCACAGGTACCAAATTGCCCTATTCTGCCTCCTCATCCACAGCTACTCTGGTTTTTGCCCTGAAACAGTCATCTCTTAAAATTATTTAAGCACAATAATAGCCACTTGCTGAAAGAGGATGCACACAGCAATTAATGAGCTCCGAGGCTGAGCAGGAGAGTAACGGGTGCCTAGAGGGAAGGGACACCAGCCATCATGTGTATGAAGAGACATATCACCTTTTTTATTTTTTTGCTTGGCGCACGGTCTCTGCCACAGACCATGAAGTTGGTCACTGCCACTGACCTTGTGAAAAAAAGATGAAAGCCACCGCCACTGACCTTGGGTGCTTAGTGTCACTGCCATGGTGACTTAAAGAACACGCACTTCCTTCCGTTAGTAAACTGGCCCTTTATAGGACAAGAACATCCCTCCGGAGAGTTACCAGAGGCCCCATCTGTCACCACGACTCTGCGCTGGGTCTTCAGAAAGGGTCACCTCCCTGGCTTCCTCGTCCTGGATACGGGTCCCCTCGCAAGGCAGATCCCTGGGGGGCTCCGGGCCTTTCTCCAAAGTACCTCACCCCAGACTGAAGGTGTCTGAGATGGAACAGCAGCTCCGTCTCCGGGCCTAGGGCACCCAGAGACAACCCGACCAGGCCTCCGGGCCTAGGGCACCCGGAGGCGACACACACGCACCCAGGCCTAAGGTGCCTGAGCGCAGACCCGACGACCACCGCTGGAAGATGGCCACCCCCTTTTTATCCTCTCCCAACAGGCACAGCAGGTTCCCTGCCCGCCGTACTGCTGCCAAGAGGGGACAAAAAAAGGCACAACCTTGTACTGCGGTTCAACCCGGGCCCATGGCAACAGCGCCACCTATAGGCCCCAGGGAACTACACACCAGTACCATCTCCCAGGGATAGAAATGGTCCATGAAACCTAACAATTAGTGTATCTGAGCCTAGTTACCACTCAGATGCTTCCCCCTAAATGTAACCACCCGCTACACTATCATTAGGCCGGGTTCACACTGGGGCGACAAACGCTCCGACATTGGGAGTTAATGTCGCATGACGTGTGAAAATCAATGTTTCCCTATGGGAGCCATCTTAACTGGTCCGACACATGTCGGTCCGACTTTGAAAATGCTCCCTGTACTACTTCGGTCCGACTTTGATCCGACTTCAGCCCATTGACTATCATTGAAGTCGGATCAAAGTCGGACCGCAGTCTTGCATGATCCGACTTTGGCATGCGATTTGTGCTGTGCTGCTCTTGAGGGGGAACTCCAGGCCAAATTTTAAATAAAAAAACGGCATGGGTTCCCCCTCCAGGAGCATACCAGGCCCTTGGGTCTGGTCTGGATTTGAAGGGGAACCCCTACGCCGAAAAAACGGCGTGGGGGTCCCCCCTAAGATCCAAACCAGACCCTTATCCGAGCACGCAACCTGGCAGGCCGCAGGGGAAGAGGGGGGGATGAGAGAGCGGCCCCCCCTCCCTCCTGAACCGTACCAGGCCGCATGCCCTCAACATGGGGGGTTTGGTGCTCTGGGGCAGGGGGGCGACCTGCGGCACCCCCACCCCAAAGCACCCTGTCCCCATGTTGATGAGGACAGGGCCTCTTCCCGACAACCCTGGCCATTGGTTGTCGGGGTCTGCGGGCGGGGGGCTTATCGGAATCCGGGAGCCCCCTTTAATAAGGGGGCCTCCAGATCCCGGCCCCCACCCTATGTGAATGAGTATGGGGTACATCGTACCCCTACCCATTCACCTGGTGGAAAAAAATGGCAATAAAAACACAACACAGCTTTTTAAATTAATTTATTGCATAGTACCGGGGGTCTCCGCGCTCTCCGGTTATTTCTTATGCCGGGCCTCCGCTATCTTTTTCCAGCTCTTTTGCTAGCGGGGCCCGGTCTTCTCCGTCGCCTTCTTCTTCTCCCGCTCTCTGGTTCTTCTCTCGCTCTTCTCACTGCCTATCACAGTTTCGGAGGCCATGGAATGCCCAGATGGCACAAAACCCCCCCAAATGACCCCATTTTGGAAAGTAGACACCCCAAGCTATTTGCTGAGAGGCATGGTGAGTATTTTACAGCTCTCATTTGTTTTTGAAAATGAAGAAAAAATTATTTTATTTTTTTTATTTTATTTTTTTTAATTTTCAAAACTTTGTGACAAAAAGCGAGATCTGCAAAATACTCACCATACCTCTCAGCAAATAGCTTGGGGTGTCTACTTTCCAAAATGGGGCCATTTGGGGGGGGGGGGGTTTGTGCCATCTGGGCATTCCATGGCCTCCGAAACTGTGATAGGCAGTGAGAAGTGAAATCAAAAATTTACACCCTTAGAAAGCCTGAAGGCGGTGATTGGTTTTTGGGGTCCCGTACGCAGCTAGGCTCCCAAAAAGTCTCACACATGTGGTATTCCCATACTCAGGAGAAGCAACAGAATGTATTTTGGGGTGTAATTCCACATATGCCCATGACATGTTTGAGCAATATATCATTTAGTGACAACTTTGTGCAAAAAATAAAAAATAAAAAAATAAATTGTCTATTTTCCGCAACTTGTGTCAACATATAAAATATTCCATGGACTCGACATGCCTCTCAGTATATAGCTTGGGGTGTCTACTTTCCAAAATGGGGTCATTTGGGGGGGGTTTTGAACTGTTCTGGCATTTTATACACAACATTAGGAAGCTTACATCCACTCTTCTAACCACTTGAAGGCAAAGCCCTTTTTCACACTTTTTGTTTACATGAAAACATATTTTTTTTTTGCAAGAAAATTATGTTGAACCCCCAAACATTATATATATTTTTAAAGCAAAGGCCCTACAGATTAAAATGGTGGGTGTTGCAATTTTTTTTTCTACACAGTATTTGCGCAGCGATTTTTCAAACGCATTTTTTGGGGAAAAAATACACTTTTTTTAATTTTAATGCACTAAAACACACTATATTGCCCAAATGTTTGATGAAATAAAAAAGATGATCTTAGGCCGAGTACATAGATACCAAACACGACAAGCTTTAAAATTTCGCACAAACGCGCATTGGCGACACACTACATACATTTTTAAAAGCCTTTAAAAGCCTTTACAGGTTACGCCGTTAGATTTACAGAGGATGTCTACTGCTAAAATTACTGCCCTCGATCTGACCTTCGCGGTGATACCTCATATGCATGGTGCAATTTCTGTTTACATATGACGCCAGACCGACGCTTGCGTTCGCCATTGGGCAAGAGCAGGGCAGGACAGGGGTGCTTTTTTTTTTTTATTATTAATTTTGCTTTTTTATTTTATTTTTAAACTGTTGCTTCCATATATTTTTTTTTTTTATCATTTTTATTGTTATCTCAGGGAATGTAAATATCCCCTATGATAGCAATAGGTAGTGACAGGTACTCTTTTTTGAAAAAACTGGGGTCTATTGGACCCTAGATCTTTCCTCTGCCCTCAAAGCATCTGACCACACCAAGATAGGTGTGATAAAATGCTTTCCCAATTTCCCAATGGCGCTTTTTATATCCGGGGGGGGGACATTCCCTCCCACTGCTTGTAAAAGCAGTCCAGAGGCTAATTAGCCACTAGGATTGCTTTTACATGAAAGCCGGCCGCTGGCTGAAAAGAATGATACCAAGATGATACCTAAACCCACAGGCATCATTCTGGTATAAACATTCAAAGTCCAGCAACATACCAGTACGTTGCTGGTCCTTGTTGGACATGTATTGTAATCTTTTTTTTCATGCAGCCTGTTGGCTGAACGAAAAAAAAAGATTGATCGGTGGGTATGCCCACCATTAGAATACCGCCCTTCATCCACCCACTTCTAATGATGGGCATACATGCACCATTTATATATGCCGAAGCATGGGGGCATCTTCCCGCAAAAGTTATGCCGCGTACACATGGTCAGACTTTTCCACGGGCAAGCCTCCGTCGGAATTTCGACCGTATGTACACGGCATTAGGAGCAAAATCGCTCCTCCGCCCCTGCTGCCCCCATGCTTCGGCATATATGCTTTTTTTTTTTTTAACTGTGGTGGTGAAATCACCTCCTACAGCACTGGAGTCGCAGGGATCAGGCCTGTCTCTGCGAATGCTGCAGTTATGTGTGTTGTGTTTTGTAAGTGACAGTGATCGATCGATACTGCACTTGGGTGGCCTGGGCTGGACGGAGGGGCAAAACGCAGGTGCTGGCAGGTATCTGGGCTGATCCCGCTAACACTGCGTTTTTGGGAACCCTAAACTGCTGGGGACGCTAGTATAGATCTGATCAGATCAGATATTGATCTGTTCAGATACTATACCACTAAGGGGGGTGTATGCTTAACGCGTGGGTGTTAGCGCTACTGGCACTAACCTGACGCTGCCTGGGGTGTGACGCAGACCCTCTCTGATGCTAAAACCTAATTGATATCACCCGCCGGCCGATCAGGGGGTTAAACCTTTATTGAGTTATATACGGCGGGTGCCCTGACACTATAAAAAGCAAACTAACTAACCAGCGTCACCCGTAACACTTATATGGTGATTACTGGTGAAAGGGTTAACTAGGGGCAATTAGGGGGTTAAAACCTTTATTAGGTAATATATGGGGGTACCTGACGCTATATAAAAACCTGACGGCGAACCTAAAAAAAAAATACTGGCTACCTATCGGCATCACCGACACTAAGACAACGATTATAAAAACGATCGCTTAGCGACAGTGGTGATAGGGGGTGAAAGGGTTACCTGGGGGGTGATCAGGAGGTTAAACCTTTATTAGATAATATATGGGGGTACCTGACGCTATAAAAACCTGCGGCGAACCTAAAAAAAATTACTGGCTACCGATCTGCATCACCGATGCTAAGACAGCGATCAGAAAAATGATCGCTTAGCGACAGTGGTGATAGGGGGTGAAAGGGTTACCTGGGGGGGCGATCAAGGGGGTTAAACCTTTATTAGGTAATATATCGGGGTACCTGACGCTATAAAAACCTGCGGCGAACCTAAAAAAAATTACTGGCTACCGATCTGCATCACAGACGCTAAGACAGCGATCAGAAAAATGATCGCTTAGCGACAGTGGTGATAGGGGGTGAAAGGGTTATCTGGGGGGCGATCAAGGGGGTTAAACCTTTATTAGGTAATATATGGGGGTACCTGACGCTATAAAAACCTGCGGCGAACCTAAAAAAAATTACTGGCTACCGATCAGCATCACCGACGCTAAGACATCGATCAGAAAAATGATCGCTTAGCGACGGCAGTGCTAGGGGGTGAAAGGGTTATCTGGGGGGTGATCAGGGGGTTAAACCTTTATTAGGGGGGGTTAGGGGGCTACACTGGACCTAAAACTAAATGTAGTGACACTTTTACAGTCACAAATGTCACTGATTGCAGTGATCACTAAATAAATGGTCACTGCAATCAGTGACACTGTGACTGGGGGCTGGGGGGTGATCTGGGGGGTGATCTGGGGGGGCCTGGGGGGGCGATTTATGTGCCTATGTGTCCTGGTGTCAGTGTGCTGTTTTGTGCACTAACCTGCATCTTCTCCTGTACGGCGCTTGGTATATGTGAGCGCCGCAGGAGAGATGACATCACTTCCTCCTGCCTGTGTAAACAGTACACAGGCAGGGGAAGCTCTCTCATTGGGGAAGCTCTCTCATTCGCCGGGAGCGATCGAGAGGGGGGGGCCGGAATCGAACGGCCGTCCCCTCATGCCTGATCGCTCCCGAAGGTAAAACGACCACCCACTGTAAAGAAGGGGGGTCCGATCGGACCCCCCAACTATACAAAGGCAGTCACGTAGATATACGTGATTCTGCCAGTCGGTGCCATTCTGCCGACGTATATTTACAGTGGGTGGTCGTTAAGTGGTTAAATAAATAAATCAAGTGTTTTTTATATATGGAGAGCACTATGTATTTCTTTTTGCCATTTTTCATGTAACTACTGCCAATTCATGAGTTCGCTTTTGGGATTATTGAATGATTGAGGATTTCGGTTGAAGCGCCGTATGAAGACAGCTCTCTCATCTTTAACATTACCCTTGATAAAGGGACTGCTTATGTGACCTTCTGGTAATACAGAGGTCCACATTCTGAGGTGAGCGGCCTGTGTATCCATTCTGATGTCCCCTCTCCCCTGCCAACCAAAGTTGTTGAGCAGGGGGGGGGTGCGGGACATTGCCAAAAAAACGGGAATTGCCACAGAAGTTGTTGAGCGGGGGGGGGGGGAGCATTTTGAAAATAAAAAAGGACTTGCAAAACAAAACAAAACAAAAGTTGTTGAGCGGGGGGGGGGGGGGGCGCGGCGGGGGGGGCATACTAGTGCGCCGATCGCGGGGGGAGCTCTTACCTGCTGCTGCTGCTCCTCTTCTTCTGTTCATGTTTCCTGCTGTGCGGGAAACATGATAGTCTCGCGGGAGTGCGGGAAGGAGGAGCCTCTGCGGGTAAAACCCACACAATCCGTGCCAGTTGGGAGGTATGCTTGTGATCATTTACAAGCACTCTGTTTCACAGCTAGAGGATCCTTCTATCTTCCTGTTGGTGTTTCAGATAACATTCCTCTGGTTTCTGAACTATACATCCCATGGAATTTTTGTGTTACATATGATTTTAGCGCTGCACTGCTTTTTATACACGTTTCATTTAAGGATTTATATTTTGACCTTCAGTGTCCAGCTGCATTGTGTTAAGATTGGTCTTGCGCTGTCTGGTTTTTTCTACTGTTTTTCGTCCAAAACCGACAAGAAAAGTTCAGAGAGAGCTTTAGGCCCCATGCACACGAGACGCTGTTATTGAACGCGTGTTCAGAGGCAGTTGGACGCTTTTTTCAACTGCCCCTGAACCCATTCAATGTTATCCTATGTGTCCATGCACACACTCTCGTTTTTGGCGTTTACAAGCAGTTGCGTTTAACCTCGTTTTTCCAGAAGCAAAAAAATGGGTTCAGACGCAAAAGTTTTCCACGTTTCAGACGCTAAACGCTGCTAAACGCGGCTAAACGCGGGTACCGGCGTTTTGCCGCGTTTGCAAGCGTTTTTAAAGGGGACCTATTTTTTAACATTAGAAATCTCAAAAATGATGGCAAATGATGAAAAACTATTAAAAAATATAAAAGAAAACTGTAATTGCTTGCATTGCATTGTGGACAATCCACAACTTGTGGCAGGTAACGTGGCAAGTGGACAATCAACAACTTGTGGCAGGTGACGTGGCCAGGTGACGTGGCAGGTGACGTGGCAAGTGGACAATTCACAACTTGTGGCAGGTGACGTGGCCAGGTGATGTGGCACGTGATGTGGCCAGGTGACGTGGCAATTGGACAATCCACAACTTGTGGCAGGTGACGTGGCCAGGTGATGTTGCAGGTAACATGGCCAGGTGACGTGGCCAGGTGACGTGGCAAGTGGGCAATCCACAACTTGTGGCAGGTGACGTGGCCAGGCGATGTTGCAGGTGACGTGGCAAGTGGACAATCCACAACTTGTGGCAGGTGACGTGGCCAGGTGACGTTGCAGGTAACATGGCCAGGTGACGTGGCCAGGTGACGTGGCAAGTGGGCAATCCACAACTTGTGGCAGGTGACGTGGCCAGGCGACGTGGCAGGTGACGTGGCAAGTGGACAATCCACAACTTGTGGCAGGTGACGTGGCCAGGTGATGTGGCAGGTAACGTGGCCAGGTGACGTGGCAGGTAACATGGCCAGGTGACGTGGCCAGGTGACGTGGCAAGTGGACAATCCACAACTTGTGGCAGGTGACGTGGCCAGGTGACGTGGCAGGTGACGTGGCTAGTGGACAATCCACAACTTGTGGCAGGTGACGTGGCCAGGTGACGTGGCACGTGATGTGGCCAGGTGACGTGGCAAGTGGACAATCCACAACTTGTGGCAGGTGACGTGGCCAGGTGACGTGGCCAGGTGACGTGGCAGGTGACGTGGCAAGTGGACAATCCACAACTTGTGGCAGGTGATGTGGCAAGTGACACGCTAAATACAAGTACACTGCTTCTCTCTCAGCTGCTGCTACTCACTCTGGTCTCACAAACTGGCTGAAATGGTTAAAATGTACTGTTTTTTGAGCTTAGGGAGGGTCTATGATGAAACGCTTATAAACGCAAACGCGGTAAAACGCCGCTAAACGCGGCCGCAAACGCGGCAAAACGCGCGTTTTTAAACGCCGGTTTCAGCGTTTAAAAACGTGTGTTCAGCAGAGTTTGCACCTGCGTCTCGTGTGCATGGGGCCTTATTGTCGAGAAAACCGTTCGTGTGTATGGTTTTACGACGAGAAAACTGCCGTGAATCTCGACGAGAAAAATAGAGAACCTGCTTTCTTTTTTCTCGTCCGGATTCTAGATTTTCTCGTCGTGTTTCTCGTCGGCCTGTTTTGCGACGAGAAAATGGTTCGTGTGTATGCTTTTACGACTCTTCAAAAAGCGCGCATGCTCAGAATCAAGTATGAGACGGGAGCGCATCTTCTGGTAAAACAAGCCTTCGTAATGGAGATAGCACATTCCTCCCGCTGCAAATGATTGCATCGTTTAAATGTTGTGCATTTAAATCTTCTTTAGAATGTTACAATAATGAAAACGAATGAACTTGTTTTGCTGCTGATATTCACACAGAGTTCAGAATATCTATTTTAAACCTTTTTCATGCTGATCTTAAGAAGATTTAGCTTTATTATATCGTGCAAGATCTTCTGAATATTTTTATGTTTAACATTTTTTAGTCAGATGTTAATTTTAATTTGTCTTTTTTTTGATAGTGATCTCCATGATTTTATTTTTGATTTTTGTTGTGTCAAGTTTACACCCTAATTTTTTTTTAGAACACCTTTTAATGATATTTTTTTGAGTTATCTGTCCCTTTTCTTTTTTTGGTTCAAATGTATCTGCTTACTCCAAAGGTAAATAAATAATTATTATAAAAACACATAGTCAAGTATGAACTTGAAAAAAAAAAACATTTATTCAGGTATAGAACAAAATAAATAGAAGGCAGCGCTGGAGAACCTGCTGCCATTTGTGCATCCATGGGACCCCAGAGCACACATCAACCCTGTTTGGACACTAAAATTGGGAGCTTGAGAAGCACAACAGTTGTGAGCACAATCTGATGCTGGCCTCCCAGAGGTCAGGAACAGCAGCAGTTGATATACATGTCCCAGGTCTGTGGTACTACAACAGGCTGCCTTCTGTCCGACCACAATGAAGTAAGGCCATCACTTCCTGGTCTTCTTGGCAGCCTTCCCTGCAGCCTTCCCTGAAGCCTTCTCTGCAGCCTTCCTTCTGCGTGTGGCTGGAGGCTGGGCCATTGGAGGGGTACTCCTGTCAGGAGGTGGAGGAGAAGGGGGTGGCGGAGAAGAAGAAGGTGGAGGAGGAGGAGGTTGAGGTTGGGAAAGCTGGGCGACCTCACATATGGCCGTATTGGCGGTAATTCTCTCCATCACCCCCTTGTTCAGCAAGGTGATGAGCAGGGGCTCGCATAGGAGGCATTGCTCCATGCTCATCACCTTGAACTTGGCCTCAACTAGGCCGGCAATGGCCTCTTCAGGGGATGTGGGCTCCTGGAGGGTGGCATGTGCCTCTCTAATAAGGGCCATTGCTGCCTCACTTGTGCTCCTGTCCCTCCTGCTTCTTTTAGGAAGGCGGATGGGAGGCACCTGCGATCTTGTGCTGCTACTCAGGCCGGCCACCTCCTGTCTGCCACTGGGCCCAGCCACCTCCTGTCTGCCACTGGGCCCAGCCACCTCCTGGCTGACAGTGGGCCCTGCCACCTCCTGGCTCACAGTGGGCCCTGCCTCCTCCTGGCTCACAGTGGGCCCTGCCTCCTCCTGCCTGACAGTTTCCAGACCCTCCTCCTGGCTGATTTCATCCTGTGTATGAAAAAGGGACATAGTTTTATTTTTTGGTTTATTCTTTTCACACAAATTTGAGATCATGAATGTAGCAAATTGAATGTAAATCAAGAGAAAAGACAATTCATTTTATGACCACATCAGATTTCATTTTTTCCCCCCAATTTATGGCAGACTAATGTCTATAGAATTTTTTTGGAATTTACATATTGGCTTATTTTTCCGGCATTCATTTTCTGACAATAAATTTTCATTAATTACTATACCTGGCTCCAGATGTCCAAATCAGCTTCTTCCAGGATGGCTGCCTCCTCTTGCTCCAGAGAAGGCTCAGGTTGGCTGCAGGGAAGTGTGGGGGGAAGACTGGACAGTGATGGCCTTGCCTCAATGTGGTCATCCAGAAAGGACATCCTGCTGTAGTACCACAAATTCGGGACAGATACATCAGCTGCTGCTGCTCCTGACCTCTGAGAAGCCAGGACCTTAGAGCGTTCAGTCCTGTATGTGCCTCTCAAGCTCCCAATTTTAGTGTCCACCTGTTTTGCTGTCGCTGCGGGCACCTTGGTCTGCACAAATGGGAGCAGGGTCTCCAGCACTGCTTTCCTTACACCTTTTTTGCGATGTCTGGGGTTTTTGGTTTCCCACAGAGCGGGCAGCTCCCTTACCCGGTCTATAAATTCCGCAAGGAATTCCTTATCACTAATAAACACATTTATTTTTTTTCTGCAAGCCAAAAATAATGAAAAAATAATAATGTCAGTCACACAGTCTAACCTCCTGTAAATCTTATTCACCATATATATCCTCCAACACTCTCTAGACAGTATAGGCCACCAATTTCACAAAGTCTCAAAATCACATACCTTCGTTCGCACGTCCGTCACTTTTACTCCTCTCTCCACACACCGAACGTAGTATAGTCACATGTGTGTTTGCTATATATACACCACGCATGCGTAAAACTACGCACACGTCGCTCCGCACACGTTGCCCGCCCATGACGTTCAAAGTAACATATTTTCCCCGCCCCTTCTCTTTCGGCGCGCAGACAGATATGGCGGATTCACAGCAGGTGTCTGCTAATTCCTCAAATAACGAGGAGGAGACAAGCCCGGAGACTGAGGAAACGTCACGATCAAGGAGGAGATTCAAGGCCTCGAATATGTCTTACGCGGAGATGGCGGACATATTGCAAAAGTCGGATTATGATGCAAAGCATGGGCCGTATAGCAAACCTAATCGAAGGAAGGCCAAAATCATGAAGAAAGTCGTGAAGAGTCTGAAGAAGAATTTCAGGGTGAAACGATCAAATGAGCAGCTCAGAAAGAGGTGGTCTGACCTCAAACTGAGGGAGCCGGAGCAGTTAAGGAGCATTAAGAGAAAGCTTGAAAAAAGTAAGTACTTTTTCCCCTTTTTTCCTATTATTGTATTTAACAACTTGCATGTTGCTCCATGTTATTGCCTTTTTCTATTGTCCCTTACAAAATGTCATCGTTTGAACTTGGTTTGGCACAGTAATTGTTCATTACAGACACATCGTTCAGCCACTATGCACGATTTTTTGAGATTTTACAGGGTTCAAATAATCTACACAGCTGCCTGTTTTTATTCAATAGTTGTTATTACATTGTTGGCTAGATGATGTGTTTGTAAAGAGAATGAAATGCAAACTTTAATCAGTGTAAAGGAGAGGACACAGCTGGTTCCACATCTGTACTTTTGAGACACTATAGTGTGGGCCACCAGAACCACATTTTTTGGGTGACACACACAGGTGCATCAGTGCATTTTTGGGGTGCCTCCATGTGTAAAAAATGTCAGCCAAAGGTGAATAGTCAAGAATATATTTTTTCTAAATAATGTCTTCATCTTGAAATCCCGCCCAAACAGACACTTGTCCCCCACTTCCAAGCAATGTATCATGTTTTTATTTAAAAAAAAATAATTATGTGTGATAACTATACCTTTTGTTTGATTCTCATAGGGGAGAGAAGACTGGGAGGAGAACACTCCGGGAAGCACAAGAAACCCACAGCTTCTAAACAACCCCAACCTCACCAAGACCCACAACCTGAGGGTTTTGAGGAAGTTGAAGAGGTGGAGGAAGGAGAAGTGCAGGAAAGAGAAGTGGATGACGTGGTGGAACTGGTCACCACAACAGGTCAGTATCTGTCACCACAGCTTCAGGTAAGAGATGTAGGCCTGCAGAGTTATAATTCCTTTTATTTATTTTTATAGGGATGAAAATGTTGTGGTGAAAGAAAGTACGCGTTTCTCTGCTGACAGTGCCCTGCGAATCATACAGCAAGTGATGGAATGTAGTACAGAACTGGACAGAATTAAGCAAATAATTAATGTGATGGATCAAACCTTTAAGGACATCCTAGATGTTTTGGGGAGAATTGAATAAGGCAACAAAACCCCCATTTTTTGTTTGAGATTGTTCTTCCCCATTTTTTAAACTTTTAAACAATCAATCAAGCCAAAATTTGAATATGCACACAGTGTGTCAACATGTGCCATCTGCCATCAGGGGATATCCATGTACGGGTTTTGGGGGTGCAACCCCTTCCTCGTATCTCAAGTACGTGAAATGAAGAAGGGGTTGCACCCCCAAAACACGTCCATTGATCACCCCTGATGGCAGATAGCACATGTTGACAATAGGGATCAGGAGTCTAAAATCCCTATTGGAAATTACTTCAAATTGTGTGCATATTCAAATTTTGGCTTGGTCATGGGTGCCAATACCCCATATTAGGACGGCCAGATAGAGACATATTTTGTGTAATTGAATGTCTCATATTGCCAAGAGGTATCCAATGTTGTAGTTTGTTGAATGCTACTGATGGTTTTGTATTTTCTTAAAAAAAAAAAAAGGCCGGTTTCTGGCCAGCCAAAAAATAATATATACATACTGTTCTATTTACCATGTGTGTGAATGTGCACAGAGTAAAATGTTTGAACAACAACAAAGTGTAGCTTCTTTTTCAAATACGCTATAACCTTATTTGTGTATTTTTTTGGTGTTACTAGTGAAATGGTTGGTATTTACTAAAGGAAAATACACTTGGCACTCCAAATGCACTAAGACAAACTAGGAGACAGGAAAAAAAAAAGTTTAAAGATTTAATCAGATTTTTATTTTGTTCTTTCTCCAAGCATATTTAGACATGGCCTGGCATAGGAATTGCCCCCCTACCCGTGAAATATTCCTGATATTTCTGACGAACATCACGGGCATTTTGGGGGGGGCAAGCCAGAACGGCCAGATTCTAGGCCCGCAAGGGTATTGCCAGATGAAAGTCCTGCCTCAGGCAATATTGAGGCCATATAATTTGGTGATTTTCGGATCAGAAAGTTATGTAGCACACGGCAGCAGAAAACAACATAGTTAATCTTGTACTCCGCCAAGTGAATTGGAGTCATGAAAAGGCAGAACCGGCTGGCCATTATCCCAAAGGCATTTTCTAGGACTCTTCGGGCCCTGGCCAGCCGGTAGTTGAACACCCTCTTCTCCGGGGTGAGGGTCCTCTGGGGAAATCGCCTCATGAGGTGCGGTCCCAGTCCAAAGGCTTCATCAGCCAAAAAAACAAAGGGGAGTCCTTCAACATTCCCTGCATCCGGTGGCAATGCAAGGTCATCACTCTGGAGACGGAGGGCAAACTCCGTCTGGCTGAAGGATCCCCCATCGGACATCCAGCCATTCTTCCCCACATCCACATAGAGGAATTCATACCGTGCTGACACCACCGCCATCATCACGATGCTATGAAACCCCTTGTAGTTGAAGAAGTAGGACCCAGAACGGGGTGGTGGCACGATGCGGACGTGCTTCCCGTCAATGGCTCCACCGCAGTTGGGGAAGTCCCACCGCGTGGCAAACTCTGATGCCACAGTCTGCCATTCCTGTGGCGTGGAAGGAAGCTGTGGAGTCAAACAAGATAAAAAAAATTAGTACTTTTGCACATAACATTGCAAGCAGATTATACTAAAATACATTCTAGCCCAACATCAATCTAAGTTTCCGTATAATGTGTTTGTAAAAAGTATAATGGAAGCCTCAAGTATCATATTCATCAACCCCTCTGATGGTCCATTATAATCAAATTTGGGGGGGGGGCTAGATGTGTTTGGCCACAGGATAGCATTGCAGTGGCGGTGCGTCCAGAGTGGGCGCTGGAGAGCTGCCCCTCTCTCCTGCGCCCGTCACTCAGAACAATACATAGGTTCATGCCTTGCATTAACCTATGTATTGTCAATGCCGCCCACTATTCAGGTGGATGGCCCCCTGTTGAGCGACAGCCATATGAATAACAGCAGCAGTTTTTTTAGGGGAAATTGCCTATCAGAGCCAGCGGGTCAAATAGGCTTGGCGATTACAGCCTGAGGGATGTAATTGGCTTCATAAAAGTTAACCAGGGTACGCAGGGGGGGTGCATTCCTTGGGTAAACACTGACAGGCTCCTCTGCCAATCATGTTCACCAAGTCTGTTTAACGGTAACCTGATTGGCTGATGCAACATCGAGGGCAGGAGAAGACATCAAGGAGAGAAGAAGGATGGCGCTGACCAGAAGAAGGTAAGTGCAGGGCTGGGGGTGAACTGGCTGCATTGGAGGGGGCAAACTGGCTGCATTGGAGGGGGCAAACTGGCTGCATTGGAGGGGGCAAACTGGCTGCATTGGAGGGGGAAAACTGGCTGCATTGGAGGGGGCAACTGGTGGGGTTTAATAGGCACAGTTGCAAAAATGGAGAAAAATTCTAGATAAAATTTTGTGGTGTCCCCCCAAACATTTTGAGCAGCAGTCGCCACTGCTGGAAAGGTTAGTGAAGTGAAATATGCATGGAGGAGAAAAAAGAGTCATTTCTAAACTTCAGGCATGCATGAGGACAAAGGGGACATTCTCAGCATATTACAATCATGGTAATTAGGGAAGGAGGAAAGAAATACAATACATTAGCATACATGAAATACATAAAATGTGATGTTAATGGCGAAAACTTACCCTAATATAGTCCTCCTGCAGGACTTGGATAATGGCAGAACAGGTGTCTGGGATTATGAGGCCCAGAGCCTGGGGGGAGATGCCTGTCGTGAACTTCAAGTCCTGCAGACTTCTCCCCGTCGCCAGGTAACGTAAGGTGGCGATGAGCCTCTGCTCAGCACTGATGGCTTCCCGCATAATGGTGTCCTGCCTGGTAATATAGGGGGACACCAAAGCCAAAAGATGCTGAAAAACGGGGTCAGACATCCGCAGAAAATTTCTGTAGTCCTCAGGATTATTCTCGACGATCTCCCGCAGCAGAGGCATATGGCAGAATTGGTCCCGCTGGAGCAACCAATTCTTGGTCCATGAACTCCTCCTCATCCCGTTCATGGACTCGTCTTGGTCCAAAACAAGCAGACCAACACCAAGCGCTCGCACAGCACGAACTCGACGACGAGAACGTCCAGGCGACATGGCTAGGAAATGGTCGTCTGATCAGAACGTACTAAACAGAACGCACTTTGGAACAGCAAGGCCTATGAAGAACGAACTGAAATTCAGAAACGAACGGGCAAGAACGCACTGTAAAACAGATACGACCTGCCTACACGCCCTGAAAGACAAGATACGAACCCACAAGCACAAACTGAACCACAGAAAACGAACTGAAATCACGAAGACTGAAAAGCGTGAATCGTCTCTTCCCAAACTTTTACTTCACACGCGGTAACACGAGATCAGCAAAAGCAGCCCAAGGGGTTGCGCCAGTGAAATCGATCTTCCCCTTTATACTGCCGTTGTACGTGCTGGACGTGACCGCGCAGAACAACGACGAGATTTGGAATTGTCAGTGTGTACGCATGGAAAGTTTGACGAGAAACTCGTCAAGGTTGACAAGAATCTCGTCGAGAAAAACAACGTGTTTTTAACGACGAGAAACTCGGTTGTGTGTACGAGGCTTCAGATATTCTTCAAAACTGTTCAATTTTTCAGGCTTCAAATTTAGAAATAGCTCAAGATTTTCTTTTTTTATATCTATGTATTTTGCCTGCTCATTCCCTTTGGAATAGTGGAATAGCAAAAAGGCTTACATTTTTTGTACAATTGCTTAGCTATATGGTTTGAGAAAAAAATGAAAGGCAAATCTACTTTGCCCTACAAGTGCAAACTACAAGTGCAAAGTGCACTTGAAATTGCACTGAAAGTGCTCCTGTCCTTCTCCCTTCAACAAAGCAATGTCAACAATCAGCTTAGTTCTCCAGCAGAGCAATGCCATCAGCACAACTCTCCAGCAGAGCAAGCCATCAGCTCAACTCTCCAGCAGAGCAATGCCATCAGCTCAACTCTACAGCAGAGCAATTCTATTAGCTCAACTCTCCAACAGAGCAATGCCATCAGTTTAACTCTCCAACAGAGAAATGCCATCAGCTCAACTCTCCAACAGAGAGCTTAACTGATGGCATTCCTGAGTAAATATAGCCTTTCCCACACTGGAATTTTTATCTCATCAGTACCTTGTCTGTGATGGTGGAGTTGAGGGCAGCATATAAAGGATTCTCTATGCCACTGACCAATTAACCAAAGAAGGAGAATGCATCTCTAGAGCACCTAGGCGATCCAAGCAGATGTAGGAGTGGGTACCTTTCAAAACAAGGTACCGGCTCCCCCCCAAAAAAATTACATGCCAAATGTGGCAGAGGAGGGGCCAGTGAAAATTAAAACGGAACTTCCCCTTTTGGGTGAAGTTCTGCTTTAAATATCAAGACATGTTTTTTCAGTCCTTTTTGCTAAAAATCTAATCTGTTTACTTTGAAGTACCCCCTAAAACCATCTAAAAGTGTTAGGCCTACTAAAAAAATGGAGAACCTGATTTTGTAGGATAAGCCCATGTTTTTTAGAGCAGCACCAGGTTTCGAAAACGTATCAACTTCACCATAAAATATCTTTTAATGACTTCTGCATTATATTCCTGTTATCTTATCTTATAAGGAACTAACTACAGTTTCTAATCTCAGAGCTGGGCAGAGCTTTTTAGATAGGTAATTAAAACCATAATTTTGTCCAATAAGTTAAGTAAACCTGCTCATTTTCCATCTCAATTTGCTCAACTCCCATAACCCACGTACACTACACCTGGGCTACAGGAAAAAAAATGTGTACCTTATCCCTTTACTCCTCACTTAGTGGTGAAGTTATAAATAATTTTCATAGCAATTCACATTTAGTGAAAGTGCAAGTACTTTTAATCTTTGCGAACAGGGCAAAAAACAAATGTTATTAGGCTATCTCCTGTGCTTGTTGAATGTTTTCAATTGATGTAAAATCGAAAATACTGCCGTTGGCCACTAGATGATACATAGAGGATGATTTACTAATAGCAAAGAGACTGTGCACTTTGCAAAGGGCAGTTGCTCCAGAGCTTAGTAAATGAGGAAAAGCTTCACTTTGCAAAGAGTACCCAATCACGTTCAAGGAAAAAAAAAAAAAAAATGAATTTTTGCCTGCACATGTTTAGATAATGGAAGTCAGAATAGCTTCTGCTTATTTACTAAGCTGTGGAGCAACTTCTCTTGCTGAGTGCTGAGTGTAACTGCACAGTTTATTTGCCTTTAGTAAATCAACCCGAAGTGTCAAAGGTTCTTAATATGTATGTACACTTTCACTAGGTGAATTTCTGTGCAAATTTTTTAAACATGTACCCCTTTATGGTCATGGCCCAGTGGGGGTTATGTACTAAAACTGGAGCGAGCAAAATCTGGTGCAGCTCTGTATTTAAACCAATCAGTTTCCACGTTGTATTGCCAAAGCTTAATTGAACAAGCTGAAGTTAGAAGCAAATTGGCTACCAAGCACAGCTGCACCAGATTCTGAGTGCCCACGTTTTAGTAAATGTAGTAGTAATGTCATCTTGATACTGCAGCTCTGCTAGGGTAGGGTGACCAGACATCCCCGGTTTCTGGGGACAGTCTCCAGATTGAGGACACTGTCCTCGGACCAAGTCTGTCCCCAGTTTCGTCCCCGGATTGGATTTGAACAGGGGCTGGGGCAATTTCAAAGACAGTCAGTGCAGAATAAAAAAAAAAAATCTGAATTACACCCCCCCGCTCCTACTAGCTTAGGGGGGGGGGGGTGTATTTTTTCCCATTATCTGTGCCCCTTTCTGATGATCATGTGCTGGTCGGAGCAGAGGGAATATTTCTTCAGTTTTGGGTGCATGCCCATTCAGCTCCGCTCGCATGTTCTTCTGCCTTGACTAAAGTCCCAGCCAGCCGCCTGCCTGTTCATCCCCTTGCCTTCCCTGGCAGAGTGATCTTCCTCCGCTCCCCACCCAGTAGTAGCCGGGGGCCCGGAAAGTAACTGTGAGGCGGGCGGGCGGCGGCGGCGACGGGCAGAGAGTCGCTGCTTGCCACCATTACTAGTAAAAAAATAAATGCCCCCGGATTTCATTTTAAAAATCTGGTCACCTTATGCTAGGGACACGGGCTAACCAAATGTCCCCATGGAACTTGTCACCCTCTACAAGCAACCCCTCCTTTCCTTCCTGTATGGTCTTCCATAGTTCACAGCGTTAATTGAATTACCACAATAAAAGGTACAGAATCTTTCTGCTGGCTTTCTCAGTTTAATTTTCTCTTTTAAATATTTTATTGAGAGTAATTCAGTACAAGTTATTTATACAATGTTTTATATGAATACAAGATATATAAATTTCAAAGACAGGGCTTCTCAAAAGCATAACAGAAAGTATGTATTATGTATATGTAGCGCCCCCCTCACTCCCCTCTTTGCATCAGCTCGTTTCTCTTCTTGTCTAGGAGTACCTCAGAGGGGAGAGAGCGGGGACACCACGCCTGGCCTTCACCACAGGTGTCAGTGCGGTGTAAGCAAAGTTCTTTCTATACCTTCGGGTCAGTGTTGTGCACCTAAGACCTCCACGTGAGATTACCTTGAACAATGTCCACCAGAAAAGAGCCCCACACCATTAAAGTCCAACACTCCTTTATTCTTCTCGAGTGAAGAGCATAATCAGTTAGACTCCCTTAGAAAACAGAACAGAAAAGGAGGTGTGGATGCGAGTAGGCCCAGACACAATGAACTCTCCACTTTCCTTCCCGAAAGTGGGCTGCGGTCTCCAAGCGAGGGGGGATTTCCTTCCAGGCGGTCTCCGGTGGGAGGCTCACCTGTCACAGGCAATCTGCTGCACCCGGTCTTCAAGTGAGGAGCTCCCCCCGGTCCATTACGCCTTCCGGATTCGGGTACCCAATCCCTGGGTTCCCTAGGACCTCCTTCCCTCGCGGAACTCGGTGTTGGGCACTGAGCTCCAGACCATCCTCTCGAGTACCTCACCCCAGGCTAAAGGTGCCTGGGATGGAACACGACCTCCGGCTGTCCTCTAGGCCTAGGCCGCCTAGAGGACCGACACGAACCACCGCCCTCAGGCTGAAGACTCGACCCCGTGACAAAGATGGCCGGCCCCTTTATACCCTCTCCCAGCAAGCACGGCGGGTTCCCCGCTCCACCATACCACTGCCGAGAGAGGACAAAAAGGAGGCCCGACACACAGCAATGGCTCAACCCCCAACCCATGGCGACAGCGCCACCTGCTGGGCTGCAGGGAATTACACATCACTGGTGTCTCTGCCAGTTAAATTTACACCCGGGAAAGTACATACCCGCTACATATACATATATAGGTCAAAATATAAATTAAAAACAAGTAG
Organism: Rana muscosa; assembly: GCA_029206835.1. Taxonomy (NCBI): domain Eukaryota; kingdom Metazoa; phylum Chordata; class Amphibia; order Anura; family Ranidae; genus Rana; species Rana muscosa. Next base: position 1,029,775,304 of record CM055116.1, read on the forward strand.
TGGGTTAAGACCAATATACTAAGTAAACTAATTGAAATATCAAAATTTAGACCACATAAAATAATTTACCTAGTAAATGCTAAGGAGAGCGGGTTTATCATAGTTTGAAAAAAAAAGTTGTTACATGTAAAAGGGATAGAGGTAAAACATGTTTCTAATCCAGGGCCAAGATCTAACCAGGTAGCTTGGCTTATCCTGGTGAGAAAGAATAGCGAACTAGCTATCACATAAATCTCCTAACTTGAAATATTCTATAAATAGTGAGTAAATGAAATTTGAATTAAAAGAACAGTTTATATAAAAAATCAATATGTAATGAGGGGGGTTGGGAGGGGAGGTATAGGAAGGGCTTGGCGAAAGAAAGGGGGATGGCATGTATCTTCAAACAGTGTCAGTGGTACAGTAAATTAAAAGTGTTGGGTAAGAGACATCAAGTGGGACAATACGAAGGAAAAGTCAAGATCGGGTGCTTGATCCATGGGAGCCATAATAGTTCAAACTTAGTTATTTTGTCGAGTAAGAGAGCTTCTGTTTTAGCATGGATCATTGCCTGCATTACTCGATGTTTAACAGATACTATGCATAGTGTAGATGTTTTCCAAGCTTTTGCAATGGTCTGTTTTGCAGCTGTGGTTATTTGGAGTAAAAGTTTGAACTGGCGGTGTGTCAGTGATTGCGGTTCTCAGTTTAATTTTCAGATCCTGAGACATCTCTCCTCTTCTCACCTCATACCCTGGTCACCGATAAGAAGGCACAGAAGACAGCTATTGCCAGAAGTTAATCACCGATTTGATCCAGGGAAGTTTAAAAAAAAAATGCGTAGAAACAAAATTTAAAAGCCAATCAGGCAACCAATGGGTGTTTTCCTTTATAGGTGCCAACATCTGTGGTGTGGTACAACAGTCTGAATCTTGAATCAAACTGTCATCTCCATCTCCCCTCATCTCATTCAAGCCTACAGGATAGAAGGGATGGCCTACTGTGAAAACTTCTACGCAGAAGTTAGCAGCTACAAACACTGTAGCTGCTGACTTTTAATAAGGACACTTACCTGTCCTACTCGCCCGCAATGATGGCCCCCCCGATGCCGATCCCTCGATCCTGACAGGTCCCGTGCCGCCATCCTCACTAAGGGAAACAGTCAGTGAAGCCTTACTAAGGAAGAGGCAGATTATGGACTTCCGTATAGCAACAGGTATTTCGGGTGAGTAAATTTTTTTTTATTTTTTTCAATTTTTTATTTTACTTTTTTTTGCTGCATTTTCGTGTGTTTTTTTTTTTTCAGGGTGGAACTCCACTTTAAAAGCTGCCTATAATCTGTTTCCTCATCCATGCCTTGACTTCAGGCACACAATCAATTCTGCATGCTTCTGCTGGTGGGTTGTCCAGCTCTTACTTTGGAACAGTAAAAGGAACTGTTGGTTCTTTAACCACTTCAGCCCGGAAGATTTTTCCCCCTTAATGACCAGGCCATTTTTTGCAATACGGCACTGCATCGCTTTAACCCCCTTACCGGTAATCCCGAGTCTGGCTCGGGGTGAGTTTTTCATGCCAAGAGCGGTAACCCCGAGCTAGACTCGGGCTGCATCGCAGTATCCAGGGAGAGTTACTTGCCTTGTTCCCTGGATCCTGCGATGTCTCCCCGCAGTGTGTGCGAGCCGCCGTGTCTCGCTCGATTCACACTGCCGAGTGCCAAGCTCCGTTCCCTGCGACGTTGCGGCGCACGGGGGTGGAGTTAGGCGCCAAATTCAAAAAGTGCAAAAGACAGTATAGATACAGTATACTGTAATCTTACTGATTACAGTACTGTATCAAATAATTACACATCCCCTTTGTCCCTAGTGGTCTGTCCAGTGTCCTGCATGCAGTTTTATATTATAAAAACTGTTCTTTCTGCCTGGAAACTGGAGATTGTCCATAGCAATCAAAAAGTGTCCCTTTATGTCAAAAGTGGTTTTAGACCAGCTAGAAAACAGTGATAATAAATTAGAATCACTCGCAGAATTGAGCGATAGCGATTTGTGGGGAAATTCGTCATCAAACACTAAATCTAATGACAGCGACAATTCTGCAACTGAGCAAATTTCAGTGTTTTTGATTTGATTACATTATTGAATAATTTTTATTATATATACTTTACTATTTGTTATGATTATTTATAGTTATTTATTATATTATAATTTATGATTTTGTGTTTCAAACTTTATCATACCCAGGATGTCTACTAGACTCTTGTTTGGTCAGGTTTAAGTAAGTAATTACTAAGAATTGCAGACTTACAATACATAACACCAAATTTCCATGAAAAATAATTGTACCGCTTTTGGTCCAAAATTCCAGACAGAATCATACCGCCAGGGAGGTTAACTGACAATTGCGCGGTCGTGCGACGCTGTACCCAAATAAAATTGACGTCTTTTTTTCCCACAAATAGAGCTTTCTTTTGGTGGTATTTGATCACCTCTGCGATTTTTATTTTTTGCGCTATAAACAAAAATCCCGAAAATTTGGAAAAAAAATCCTATATTTTTTACATTTTGCTATAATAAATATCCCAATTTAAAAATAAAATAAAATAAATTTCTTCATCATGTAGCGGGGTGCTAAATTTAGGGTAAGTGTTGGGTGGTAGTTATACCCAAACACCCTAATTGTTAGAGTTCTTGCAACCATTTTTGTCTGCAGGGAGAGTATTGGTGTACAGGTCCTTCTCAAAAAATTAGCATATTGCGATAAAGTTCATTATTTTCTGTAATGTACTGATAAACATTAGACTTTCATATATTTTAGATTCATTACACACAACTGAAGTAGTTCAAGCCTTTTCTTGTTTTAATATTGATGATTTTGGCATACAGCTCATGAAAACCCAAAAATCCTATCTCAAAAAATTAGCATATCATGAAAAGGTTCTCTAAACGAGCTATTAACCTAATCATCTGAATCAACTAATTAACTCTAAACACCTGCAAAAGATTCCTGAGGCTTTTAAAAACTCCCAGCCTGGTTCATTACTCAAAACCGCAATCATGGGTAAGACTGCCGACCTGACTGCTGTCCAGAAGGCCATCATTGACACCCTCAAGCAAGAGGGTAAGACACAGAAAGAAATTTCTGAACGAATAGGCTGTTCCCAGAGTGCTGTATCAAGGCACCTCAGTGGGAAGTCTGTGGGAAGGAAAAAGTGTGGCAGAAAACGCTGCACAACGAGAAGAGGTGACCGGACCCTGAAGAAGATTGTGGAGAAGGACCGATTCCAGACCTTGGAGGACCTGCGGAAGCAGTGGACTGAGTCTGGAGTAGAAACATCCAGAGCCACCGTGAACAGGCGTGTGCAGGAAATGGGCTACAGGTGCCGCATTCCCCAGGTCAAGCCACTTTTGAACCAGAAACAGCGGCAGAAGCGCCTGACCTGGGCTACAGAGAAGCAGCACTGGACTGTTGCTCAGTGGTCCAAAGTACATTCGGAAATCAAGGTGCCAGAGTCTGGAGGAAGACTGGGGAGAGGGAAATGCCAAAATGCCTGAAGTCCAGTATCAAGTACCCACAGTCAGTGATGGTCTGGGGTGCCATGTCAGCTGCTGGTGTTGGTCCACTGTGTTTTATCAAGGGCAGGGTCAATGCAGCTAGCTATCAGGAGATTTTGGAGCACTTCATGCTTCCATCTGCTGAAAAGCTTTATGGAGATGAAGATTTCATTTTTCAGCACGACCTGGCACCTGCTCACAGTGCCAAAACCACTGGTAAATGGTTTACTGACCATGGTATTACTGTGCTCAATTGGCCTGCCAACTCTCCTGACCTGAACCCCATAGAGAATCTGTGGGATATTGGGAAGAGAAAGTTGAGAGACGCAAGACCCAACACTCTGGATGAGCTTAAGGCCGCTATCGAAGCATCCTGGGCCTCCATAACACCTCAGCAGTGCCACAGGCTGGTTGCCTCCATGCCACGCCGCATTGAAGCAGTCATTTCTGCAAAAGGATTCCCGACCAAGTATTGAGTGCATAACTGAACATAATTATTTGAAGGTTGACTTTTTTTGTATTAAAAACACTTTTCTTTTATTGATCGGATGAAATATGCTAATTTTTTGAGATAGGATTTTTGGGTTTTCATGAGCTGTATGCCAAAATCATCAATATTAAAACAAGAAAAGGCTTGAACTACTTCAGTTGTGTGTAATGAATCTAAAATATATGAAAGTCTAATATTTATCAGTACATTACAGAAAATAATGAATTTTATCACAATATGCTAATTTTTTGAGAAGGACCTGTATAGTTCCCTGTGGCCTGCAGGTGGCTCTGCCATAGTAGGCCAGGGTCAAACCACTAATGCAGTGCTTTACCTTGTGTTTCCCCTCTCAGCAGCCGTACGGTGGGTGCAGCAGGCCGGCTGTGCATGCTGGGAGAGGATATAAAAGGGGCAGACGCTGCCTGTTTAGGGTTCGTTCGTTGTCGGGGGTCCTACCCCAGGGTGTGTGTTCCTGTCTGTCCTGGGCACCTTTGGCCCATGGGCGGAGGTGGGTGGATCAGTCCCAGGCACCTTTAGTCCTGGGGATGCAACAAAGGCCTGGGCCCAGCATCTTTGGCTGGAGCCCACCAAGGATCGAGGAGTCTTAGGGTGCCGCCTTGCGAGGGGACCCGTATCCTAGATGAGGAGGCCGGGGGAGGAACCGTTCCGAGGGACTGGTGCAGAAGTCACGGTGAAGAAAGGGTCCCGGTAACTCTCTGGAGGGATGTCTTCTCCTTAATAGAGGCCAAGTTCATCAGGTCTGTGGCAGAGACCAAGTTCATCAGGTCTGTGGCAGAGACCAAGTGTAAAGTTTGAGTACCATATCGGCTGCTAGTCCCAAGCTAGGGAGACTATCCGAATGGGCTGAGTCTGCTTGAAAATCGGAGCAGTGAATTGGGTTACGTTTGTGCCTGGACCTCTTCCACACCTTAAGCTGTCCTGTCCTCCCTCCAATCTTTTCTGTCAGAGACTGTTTTATAAGAGAATAAACTCTACGTTGGAGTTTCAGCTGGTGTGGACATTCAAGTTACTGTGGGGATACAAGGACTTGTCTTTATTCAATATAGAGGTGAGAAACATTATCTGGCTGTCTGACTGTGGAAGACCCATCAACAACACCGCTCAACCTCTTCACACAGGAGGGAACGGGCTTGTGGTGCGGTGTGCCCCTCTATTTCTGCGGGGAGCCGAACAAGGCAGCTAAAGAGAGGGGTCTGTGCGCTACACATGGGGGCTTGAGTCCGGGATTTCAACAGCAGAAGAAGCCCAGAGTTTGGACTTTGTTCCCCTGTGAAGCTCCGTGGAGGTTGGCCATCTTTGAAGAAAGTAACTGCGCCACGAGGAGAGCTCAAGCTGCGTAGTTCGTGGGCGGGCCCAAGGTGAGAAAGCCCACGAACATGCAGAAAAATGGGAGGAGCCTCGCCATGTGAGAAGTTGCACGTGGTGACTTTGGCGCCAGAGAGACAGTGCGCAATGGATCGGTGAGTGGGTAACATGGCGTCTAATGCCGCATGGATTCCGAGTTCAACTACCATGAACGTTACCTCCTTTGCTGCTTCTGTGACCGATACGGGGATCCGACTGAAGCCTCAGGGTCGCTTCGCTCTCTATGTCTGCAGAGAGGCGGAGGCCCTTGGAGTGGTTTGTCCCGAATGCCAGTGACTGGTGGTGCATCTTAGGCCCTTCGGAAGATGTGAGCAGTGCAAGGAATTCTTTTTTGAGGTGAAGCAGCCTACTGAAAAGCCTCGGACCTTCCGTCTGAACTGCCTTACGGGCGCCACCACTTTGGAAGAAGGAACCAGAGCTTCCGCAGTCACCCCTACGCGCGCTGTTGAGACTTCGGAGGAAGTCGTGGTTGAAAGTGTTCCGGTCGTTGAGGAACAAGAGTCGGAGAAACCGGAGGATGCTGCTTCGGTCTTTACAGAGTCCTCGCTCCCACCGCCCAAGAGGAAGGTGGGCTATGTTACAGCTTCCTGCGGCCGTGGTGGAGTCACACCCCGGATCGGATGCATCCATAGGAAAAAGTTCCGGACATCCTGCTTCAGCTACAAGCCGAGGTAAGCCGGGGAAAGGGACCTTGGCTAAGGTCCGAAGTGTCGGGGATAATTGGGTCAGGGACCCCAGGGCCATTGCACTTGTGAGAGGCGGTGATTCGTCATCCACCCGGAGTTACCTGCCGGCGGAGGAATGTGATACCTCCAACCTAGAGTCAGTCTCCGACCCAGGAGATGATGTGGCCATAGACGAACTGTTTGAGCGGAAGGGTTGGGATAAGATGCCCCTGTCCTCGTCCCGTAGAAAAAGGGACTCACCCATAGTCACAGGGGATGCTACACCCCGTGTGGAGGCCCAGGAGCCTGAGGAGGAATCTGTCCCGTTGTCTGCCCTTCCACCACTTGAGATACCTGCACCTGTTGCCGGGATGGGGCGAGTGTCATTGCGGGCCCCTATGTCTGGTCCGGAGGCAGTGAAAGTGCCTCGACACCCGGATACCATAATTCTACCAGGGATGGGAGATCGTGCAACCATGCCTCCATTATCCAGGATGCAGCGGTTGTTCAACCAGAAAGTTGCGGCTGAGTATGGGTGGGAATACCCGTATTTGCCAAAGGAGTTATTGTTTGAAGTGGAGGCCTATAGATATCGGTAGTACAAGGATTTCCTTTGGACTTATCTAAAGGTACCCCAGGCCCGTAGGTATTACTCCTGTTCTGCCACAGTTACTAAGCGGTACAAAGAATGTAGAGAATCCTGGATGCTTGGCAGGCATATTCATGCTGACAGAGTGGTTATCCATCTGAAGGATAAGGACAATGTTGAGTATCATATAGACACTTTTGAAGAGAACTGGAAACCATTAGTGCTGCCGCATCCACAGTACTATCTTTAAGAGACTGAACTCTTTTGTGTTTGCCTTTGTTACATTCCGGAGTATACTCTCCCGGAGCCCAAAGAACTTTACCCTTGCTGATGGGGTATTCTACTTGCTGGAAGAGCAAGAGCTGTTGTGTTTTTTTTCTCTCCTCTCACAGCACCAAAAAGACAGTGACTTTTGGGGTAGTACTAGTTCAGGGCCACAGCCAGGTTCGAGAAAGAAGAGGATTCATCTCCAAGAGAAAGAAAGAACGTTTTTTTTTCAGGACAAGTGTTTTGACGGTGGCACTCCCACTAGGTGGCGGTGTTGCGAAACTTTTGCACTCTATTTGAAGTGTGTCTTACTTTTTAGAAGGAAAGGATTTTTCCTTCGGGGAGAATCTTTTCACTTCTAAAGTACATAGGTTATACTGTCAATGTGTTGGTTTTGTGTGTGTTTTCTCCCTCTACAGGTAGACACCAAGCAAATCACTGAGAAAGGGTGGATTTAGCTATTGCAGGCGGGAGGGAAATGTACACTGAAAATGTGGTTTGTGTGACATTGAGAATGTGATGTGCACATGTGTTTCTCTGCTCTTCTTTCACTTCTGCATTTAACTCCCTTTCCCCATGTTCAGGTTCCGGCACAAACAAACATATTTTTACATTTTTGTGTTTTGTTTTTTAGATAGTTTCTGGAATAGGTCTATGTTGACTCAGGCTTGAGAGACATAGGTTTGCTCCAGACACTGGGGACCAGTGTCTATTTAGTGGGGGGAGTATGTAGCGGGGTGCTAAATTTAGGGGGAGTGTTGGGTGGTAGTTATACCCAAACACCCTAATTGTTAGCGTTCTTGCAACAATTTTTGTCTGCAGGGAGAGTAATGGTGTGTAGTTCCCTGTGGCCTGCAGGTGGCGCTGCCATAGTAGGCCAGGGTCGAACCGCTAATTCAGTGCTGTACCTTGTGTGTCCCCTCTCAGCAGCCGTACGGTGGGTGTGGCAGACCTGCTGTGCATGCTGGGAGAGGATATAAAAGGGGCAGATGCTGCCTGTTCAGGGTTCGTTCGTTGTCGGGGGTCCTACCCCAGGGTGTGTTCCTGTCCGTCCTGGGCACCTTTGGCCCAGGGGCGGAGGTCGGTGGATCAGTCCCAGGCACCTTTAGTCCTGGGGCTGCAACAAAGGCCTGGGCCCAGCATCTTCGGCTGGAGCCCACCAAGGATCGAGGAGACTCAGGGTGCCGCCTTGCGAGGGGACCCGTATCCTAGATGAGGAGGCCGGGGGAGGAACCGCTCCGAGGGACTGGTGCAGAAGTCACGGTGAAGGAAGGGTCCCGGTAATTCTCTGGAGGGATGTCTTCTCCTTAATAGAGGCCAAGTTCATCAGGTCTGTGGCAGAAACCAAGTTTATGAGGTCTGTGGCAGAGACCAAGTTCATCAGGTCTGTGGCAGAGACCAAGTTCATCAGGTCTGTGGCAGAGACCAAGTGTGCAGTTTGAGTACCATATCGGCTGCTAGTCCCAAGCTAGGGAGACTATCCGAATGGGCTGAGTCTGCTTGAGAATCGGAGCAGTGAATTGGGTTACATTTTTGCCTGGACCTCTTCCACACCTTAAGCTGTCCTGTCCTCCCTCCAACCTTTTCTGTCAGAGACTGTGTTTTACAAGAGAAAAAACTCTACGTTGGAGTTTCAGCTGGTGTGAACATTCAAGTTACTGTGGGGATACAAGTACTTGTCTTTATTCAATATAGAGGTGAGAAACATTCTCTGGCTGTCTGACTGTGGAAGACCCATCAACAACATTGCTCAACCTCTTCACACAGGAGGGTACGGGCTTGTGGTGCAGTGTGCCCCTCTATTCCTGCGAGGAGCCGAACAAGGCAGGTAAAGAGAGGGGTCTGTGCGCTACAATCAGTTTAGGCCAATATGTATTCTTCTACATATTTTTGGTAATTTTTTTTAGCAATAAGCGTATATTGAATGGTTTGCGCAAAAGTTATAGCGTCTACAAAATAGGGGATAGATTTATGGCATTTTTATTATTTATTTGTTTTTTACTAGTAATGGCGGTGATCAGCGATTTTTAGCGGGACTGCGACATTGCGGCAGATAGATTGGTCAATATACAGCGATCACAGCTAAAAATAACCACTGATTACTGTATAATTTGTCACTGGCAGGGAAGGGGTTAACACTAGAGGGCAATCAAGGGGTTAAATGTGTTCCCTCATGAGTGTTTCTAACTGTGGGGGGAATGGACTGACTGGAGGAGGAGACATATCACTGTTCCTAATTACTAGGAACAGCAGATCTGTCTCTCCTCCTCTGTCAGACCGGGGATTTGTGTGTTTACATACACAGATCCCCATTCTGGCTCTCGTGCCTGCCATCGCAGGACATTGCATCCGCCGGCCACGCGCATAGGGCTCCCCGCCGTGCGGGCACCTGCTATGGCTCTTAAAGGAGCCGACGTACAGGTACGACGATTCGTGGGAACGAGCCAACCTGCCACCGTAAACAGGGCCGATCCGCCCTATACGCTTGCTACGCAAGCTGCATAGGGCCCCAAGTAATTACTAGGGGCCCCCGAATCTTCGCCGCCGCCGCAACCGCCGCCGCCGCCGCCGCCGCTAGAAGTCCGCGGGCCGGGCGGAGACAATGTCTCCGCCGGCCGCCATTTTCTTGTAGACCAAGAGGAGGGTCAGGGTGGCTGCCAATAGGAATTGAGCTGCGGCACCGCCCACCTCCTGCCCCGCTGATGTCTGTCTGTGTGTGTGTGAGTGAAATGTGGGGGTGGGCGGCGCCGCAGCTTAATTCCTATTGCCAGCCACCCGGCCGGCTTCTCCACTGTCCCCTCTGCGTAATGGCGGCGGAGAGAGTCTCTGCTGCAGGGGCATCACACCTGGTGTAAGGGGGGCCTCCACTGGGAATGCCTGGTGTAAGGGGGGCCTCCACTGGGAATGCCTGGTGTAAGGGGGGCCTCCGCTGGGAATGCCTGGTGTAAGGGGGGCCTCTGCTGAGGAGGCCTGGTGTAAGGGGGACCTCCGCTGGGAATGCCTGGTGTAAGGGGGGCCTCCGCTGGGGAGGCCTGGTGTAAGGGGGGCCTCCGCTGGGGAGGCCTGGTGTAAGGGGGGCCTCCGCTGGGGAGGCCTGGTGTAAGGGGGGCCTCCGCTGGGAATGCCTGGTGTAAGGGGGGCCTCCGCTGGTAATGCCTGGTGTAAGGGGGGCCTCCGCTGGGAAGGCCTGGTGTAAGGGGGGCCTCCGCTGGGAATGCCTGGTGTAAGGGGGGCCTCCGCTGGAAATGCCTGGTGTAAGGGGGGCCTCCGCTGGGAATGTCTGGTGTAAGGGGGGACTCTACTGGGAAGGCCTGGTGTAAGGAGGGACTCTACTGGGAATGCCTGATGTAAGGAGGAACTCTACTGGGAATGCCTGGTGTAAGGGGGACTCCGCTGGGAATGCCTGGTGTAAGGAGGGACTCGGGGCTTCCACTGATTCTGCATTATGGTGAGTTGAATAATTTCATTTTATATTACAATGTAATAATAGAAATAATGCGCTTCAATCATCCTGACACCATAACAACCATGGTGTCGGGATGATTGAAGCGCCAACAACAGGTGTTTGGAGTATCTTTATCTGCTGATTTGTTAAACTTTCTGGAATACACATATTTCTATTGTGGTGTAGGATCTGGGCCTGCTGTCCCTCCACCCCTCTTTCTTTCTTTCCCTCTCTCTTTCTTTCTCTCTTTCTCCCTCCATCCCTTATTCATCTCCACGTAAACCACACCCATTTTTTGCCACCGTAAAGGGCCCCTTAGCAGAATTTTGCTTAGGGCCCCAGGGAGGTCAGGATCGGCACTGACCGTAAATGTGCGTGAGCTGGTCGGCAAGTGGTTAAAGCCCACTTCCCCTTCCAGAGCTTCAGATTGTTAGATGCAAGTATAGGTTGGGCACAGAACTGTTAACTGTCTGCTCGGAGAAGACTATCAGAGCCAGGGACAGAGTGGTCAAAATGTATTGTTGCCCACTTGTGAGGATTTCCAACACACGGCTGAGGAAGAATCCTGGAAAGAGGCTTAACAGGATGCTGTACCAGAAGTCAGATGCACTTCTCAATGCAGCTTGGGACGGGCAATGGCCAGGTCACCGGATCACGAGAAAGAGGCAGGAAAAACTCTTCCCATAGACATTTTTCTGGAAGCGACTAAGTCACCTGACAAGTCGCGCCAGTGTGAACCGAGACTAATGGTCTGGTCTGTCTCCTCCTGTAGTCTGCCTCCTGAGACACGTTGTGCATCACTGTTTACATTGGGGGTTATTTACTAAAGGCAAATCCACTTTGCACTACAAGTGCAAACTACAAGTGCAAAGTGCACTTGAAATTGCACTGAAAGTGCATTTGGAAGTGCAGTCGCTGTAGATCCGAGGGGGACATGCAAGGAAAATAAAAAACTGAATTTTAGCTTGCACATGATTGGATAATAAAATCAGCAGAGCTTCCCCTCATTTCAGATCTACCCCTCAGATTTACAGCGACTGCACTTCCAAGTGTACTTTCAGTGCAATTCCAAGTGAACTTTGCACTTGTAGTGCAAAGTAGATTTGCCTTTCGTAAATAACCCCCCAATGTAACATTTGGCTCAAGGCAAAATACCTGGCAGGCAAAGATAAGGCGATTGTTGGATGTTCTATATCGCCAGAATTTCCAACTACTCAAAAATTGGCCCAAGGAGCTGCAGTCAAAAGTCTAAACTGTCCAAAGATTTATTTCCTCCTTATCAGCAATCAGTTCAGGATGTGATGAGGCAATCATGATATGAAAAATCCTGTAGTAACAATTTATTAGCATGTAGGAGGTTGTGTATGCGATTTATTTCCATTAGCTGACTCACCAGAATTGATTCTGATATTTATATTCTGACTTTTTATATAATTTATATATATTTTATAATTGTATATATTCAGTTTGGTTATTCTCATGCACATTTCTCCAAAACTTTAGCAAGTGTTTATTTTGTAAGGAAGCTACATAATGCCCCAGTTTGTTCATGTGATCAAAAAACTGTTCCTCAAAAGAAAACATTGTTACTCCCCTTAAAGTGGTTGTATAGTAATTTTTGGAACTTTTACTTACAGGTAAGCCTATAATAAGGCTTACCTGTAGGTAAGAAAAAATATCTCCTAAACCTTTACGGTTTAGGAGATATTCCCCTTGCAATGAGCCACTGACTGCAGCGGCGCATGCACACAGGGGATTCTCGACTGAAGGCTCGGCAGACGCCGGACCTTGCCGGAAAGAAGTCTCCCACGCGCATGCACGGGAGTGATAACATCGCGGCTCCAGCCACTCACAGCGCTGGAGCCGCGATACTGGTGATATCTTTGGGGACCAAAGATTCTAAGTGGGGGAGTGTGTAGCGGGGTGTTGCTTTAAATAGCCTCAGAGACTACCTTACCCAGTATGCAATGTGATACCCACAGTTCCTTTGGGCCCGGCGCAAGGTCTGCTGGGGTTTGGATTTTATAAAGGAGGGGCGGAGCAGGACGGGGGGTCTCTTTGAACATCGCCCGCCTAGCAAGTTGAACTATGTGCTGTGTCTGCTGTTCCAGACTAGGCCCGAGAGCCGGGCCCTGTGGATCCAAAGAGCCTTCTACCCCTCACGGAAGAATCCCTGAGACGCCTCAAGTATCTGCCTTCCAAGACTCGTCGGAAGAATCGGAGACCCCGGGCATCGTGAGACTGTGTGTGGGACACACAGAGGTGGAAGTCGGCCGCACAGACTGGTTCGGTTGGGTGAGAGAGCACTTGCTCGAAGATTTCTTAAGTTACTCTTTGGGCCCAGTGTCTTTGTTTAGGGCCCATCGTTGTCAAGTTTGAGCTGCTCATCAGAGGGACATTTTGCCGTGCAGCCTTGGTTGAGTCCTTTGCCGCATATTCAGCAGTTAATTGTTTTACACCCTGTGGATAATCATTGCTAGCGAAGATCCTTATCTACAAAAACATTGTGAACTAAGTAGTCAGGCCTGACTGTCTAGAGTAGAGACATTTCTGGGCGCCATCTTGCCCACGAGGGGGAAGCTTGCAAGCAGGGTTTATTAATTGATGCGCATAGGATTGCGGGGATTGTCTACCTGTTTTATATGCTGACTAAATCTTATTGCAGGGCTCTGCATTAATAGATGTACCACTGCTTAGTAAACGCATTAATTATTAAGCAGAGATTCTGTGTTGTGTGATTACTGTACATGTTATCCGCAGTATTGTGATACCCATAGCCTACGGGTCTCACAATCCTTTAGTCTCACTAGCTGTGCCAGGGGAGGGTAGAGCCCAGGGCAGGTGGCCCTGTAAGGCAAAAGGCATAATGAGCTAGTATGCACCGCATACTAGCTCATTATGAAATGCTTACCTTAGAACGAGGCGTCGGTAACTCACCTGGTTCACGCCGAGGGAGATGACATGTTGCCTCGGCGTGTCTTCCGGGTATCGCGGCCTTAGCCTTTGACTCATACTTCTAATTTAGGTCAGTAGATGACTATTATTGTGTGCCTATATAACATGGGGGTTAACAAACTAAACATAGTACCTAACCATTTACCCTTTTTGAAAACCTGATTTACAGACATCATTTGCAGCAATATTTGTAAATGTGATTTATTAACTGAAGAGCCTGGTTATATCACTTTCTACGCCAAGGGAACCTCGTTTTTATAACTATCCACGTCAGTTTATTATTTAAAATATTTCACCGGAGCGTTATCAGAGATTATATTACATTACAGTGACTATATGTAGCGGGGTCTCCTTTAAGGCCCCTGGACTACGTTACCCAGAACCCCGTTCGACACCCAGGGTGCATTGGGCCACCCCAGAGACTCATGGGTGGGGCTATAAAGGAGGGGGCGAGGCGAAGCTCGGTCTCTTTGGACACCGCGCTGCAAGCAATAGGACTCCCTGTGCGGATCCGCTGCTGTGTAAGGCCTGAAGCCTGGGCCTTGCATACCTACCAAAGAGCCTTCCACCCCACTGCAGAGCCTGGGTGGCACCTGTTCCTGCTCGAGTTTGCTGACATCAGCTGGACCGGAGACCCGGCCGTTGGAGACACTGTGTGCGGATACACAGTGGTGGAAGCCCGGACTGGGATCGCATCCGAAGTGGTGAGCGAGCACTTGCTCACTTCATTAACCTTTACTTTGTTGGGCCTAGTGACTGCCTTGGCCCCCCTTGTTTATTTACTACCATTGGATTACAAATATTGTTTCCTGAAAGTGCACCACCGTTCAAGTTGCATGCAAAGAATTGTTCTCATAAGGGACTGAGTTTAATCTGAGTCAGGCCTGACCAGGGGGTTAAATCTTTGTTTGCTGCGCCATATTGCGCATAAGGAAAGAAGATAGTTGCACGTGGCGGGTGACCACTCTGCACTATCACTAATGAATATGTTTATCGCTGCAGGGCTCTGCATGTATGCTATGTGATGTGTTTAACCTTGAACCTTTATACCAAAGTAAATCCAGTTATGTTTTATTACCTTGGTATCCGTGTTATCCTTGTTGATAGTAGTTATCTATCAATACTGCCAGATTGTGTATAATCAGGTATAGACCGTTACGAGGTAACATTCCCTAGACTAACTGTGCCAGTGTGGGTTGAGTAGATTGCTGGGGGTTGGTGGTGCTGTATACAGGGCCCGAAACAAAACCCAGTGGCTCTCTTAACTGGGGGTAGCGCTACATATACATTCACCAAAAATAAACTCTCAACCCAGGGCTGGCCCAAGACATTGTGCTGCCTGGGTCCAAGGATAAAATGCTGCCCCCCAAAAAATAAAAAAATAAAAATCACGCCCACTAAAAATTTGTCTATGTTCACCTTCACATGTGTGGGTGCAGGAGTCAGTGCGTATAAATTGCACGCATTCCTACACCCACATAAAAAACACGCTTCTTTAAGAAAACATGTGGGAGTGCTATTAACTCGTAGTGGCATCCCCATGCACTAAAAAATACATTGTGATTTCCTGCACACATAAACACAAAAGCACCATTCTGTGCAGCCACATTTAAAAAAGGTTCAGGAAACATAGGTACAGTAGCCTTTTCTAATGAATGGGCTGCTTTGCCCATGCAAAGAAAAGCAGCACATAAAACTGCTTAGATGTAAATCTAGCTTCAGATCTTTTGTGTTTTCTTTGGTCAATAGCTTCACTTAAATCCCAGTTTTTGCACATCAGCTCCATTACTTTTGGGTGGGCTGGAGGGGGCAGTTCTCTTTAGCCTATGTTTTGCACTTGGTGAGAGAGAATTGCCCTGAGTAAAAATAGTGCAGTCCTCTATACCTGCTGATAGTGCGTTGCACTTTATTTAATCAAGGCAAATCCCTCTCATTGACAAGTAGTACAGTACACATCATGTACTTACTACTGTGAGCCTGGCAGGAACGTGGCAATTGCAGTGGCGGGTGCTCCTGCAGCTTTTCTGGGAGAGCTGCTCCACCTCGCTCCGCTCCCCAGGCCCGCCCCCAGTAGAGGGACAAGGAAATTCAGTGCCCAAGGCGAAGATGCAAAAATGCCCCTCCCTGCAGAGCAGGGGGCGGAGCTAGTAGAAGCATTTGCGGCACACAAAAACATATGTGAGGATTGCAGAGTGCACCAGTATTACTATTTGTGATTGGTCATCACAAAGCACAGCCAATTAGATTGCTTTGATGACAGCTTTGTTCGCAGCTAATAATGAGTAACCTGGCAATCAGTGCCCATCAGCTGCCAATTAGTGCCCCATCAGAAATGCCTGTCAGGGCCCATCAAAGTGCCAATCAGTGCCCACAACAGTGCCAATCGGTGCCTACCACAGTGCCAATCAGTGCCTATCACAGTGCCAATCAGTGCCCATCAATAAAACCTGTCAGTACCTCATCATCAGTGCTGCCCCTCAGTGCCATCTATTAGTGTCCATCAGTGCCACCTGCCAGTGCCAATCAGTGCCGCCTATCAGTGCCCATCAATTCTGCCTGTCAGTGCCACCTATCAGTACCCATAAGTGCTGCCCATCAGTGCCGCCTATCAGTGCCACCTATCAGTGCCTCCTGATCAGTTCCCATCAGTGCCAACTCATAAGTTTCTGCCTTATCAGTGCCCATCAGTGCCGCCTCATTAGTGCCCGTCAGTGAAGGAGAAAACAACATTTTATAACAGAAACAAAGAAAAACGTTTTGTTTTTTTTAAATTTCGCTTTTTTAGTTTGTTTAGCAATGCATAAAAACCCCAGAGGTGATCAAATACCACAAAAAAAAAAAACTCTATTTGTGGGAAGAAAATTATAAAAAAATTGTTTGGGTACAGTGTAGCATGACAACGCAATTGTCATTCAAAGTGCGCAGCACTGAAAGCTGAAAATTGTCCTGGGCAGGAAGGCGAGAAAGTGCCCGGTATTAAAGGGGTTAATGAACTCAAAGACAAAGCTCATGAGCAAACAAGTCTGCATAGATGAGAATAAAGATAACAGGGAAAACATTACAAACAAATACTAAAGGTGAGCATAAACTATACAATTTGATTGCACAATCTCCTTTAGACTTACCAAAACTTTGTAATATATGGACAAACCTAAACAATTAATTTAAGTAGTACCCAATCAGGCAGGCCTTTGTACTACATAGTTGGTGGTAGATCCAAAAGATATTGTACAATCAGATTGTATAATGTATTTACCAGCTGAAGGCTGGCCATAGACGGATCCGTTTTTTTTATTAATCAGTCAGTGTCTGATCAAAAAAAAAAAAAGAAAACAGATCTTCCCATCCACACAACTAAAGCCTCGTACACACGATCAGATTTTCGTCGGACAAAGCGTAGGACTTTTGTCCAAAGGGTGTTGGCCGTGAACTTGTATTGCATACAAACGGCAAAGAATTGTCGGCCAACAAACACGAAACTACGTGTTTTTTCAGCTCTTTAACGCCACCCTTTGGACAACTTCTGCTAATGTTGTGTTATGGTGAGCTTTGCTTCTGAGCATGCGTGTTTGTACTTTGGAGTTTTGTCTGACGGACTTGTGTACACACGATCGGATAATCCGACAACACACATTTGTTGGCAGACAATTTTAAAGCATGCTATCCCACATTTGTCCGCGGAAAATCCGACAACAATTGTCCGATGGAGCATACAAAGGGTCGGATTTTCCGACAACAGTCTGTCATCACACAATTCCGATCGTGTGTACGGGCCTTAAGGTGGATGAAGCAATACTTTCTGCTGAGACTTCTTTGTCAGAGCTACAGATTGAAGGAAAGATTTCTGCTGGTTTGAGAGAAGTTGATTGTTAAATTGACTTCTCTTTAGCAGGAATGGCCATAGATGGATTGAAACTCGTCCGGTCCTTGTGGGATCAGTCAAATTTCCATCCATCTATGGCCAGCTTAACCACTTGCTGACCAGCCGCCATCATTATACGGCTGCAAGTCGGCTCGTTCCCACGAATCACCGTAGCTGTATGGCGGTCCCTTTAACAGCTACAGCGGGCGCGGCGGGGGAGCCGATGCGTGTGGCCAGCGGCAACGATGTCCGCTGGTCACCCATGATTGCTCCGCAGAGAGCCAGAATGGGGCTCTGTCAATTTAAACAAACATATCCTTGTTCTGACAAGGGAGTTCAGAGCGATTGTCTGTTCCTAGTGATCAGGAACAGCGATTTCTCTGTACTCCCAGTCAGTCCCCTCCCCCCACAGTTAGAAACATCTCCCTAGGGAACACATTTAACCCTTTAATCGCCCCAAGCCCCCTCCCTGCCAGGGACATTTATACTGTAATCAGTGCATTTTTATGGCACTGATGGCTGTATAAATGTCACTGGTCCCAAAAAATTGTCAAAAGTGTCCGATCTCTCTGTCGCAATGTCGCAGTCCTGCTAAAAATCGCTGATCACGGCCATTACTAGTAAAAAATATATTTTGTAGACGCTATAACTTTTGTGCAAACCAATCAATATACGCTTATTGCGATTTTTTTTTTACCAAAAATATGTAGAAGCATACATATTGGCCTAAATTGATGAAGACATTTAAAAAATATATATTTTTAATATTTATTATAGCAAAAAGTAAAAAAATATGTAATTTTTGTTTATAGCGCAAAAAAAAAAAAACGCAGAGGTGATCAAATACCACCAAAATAAATTTGTGGGAAAAAAGGACGTCAATTTTGTTTGTGTACAATGTTGCACGACCGCGCCTGGTCATTAAGGGGGCAAATCTTCCAGTCCTTAAGTGGTTAAGTAGGTCCTGTGTATACATGGGTAAGGCAAAGGGGTGGAGTCAGGGGTGGAGCCAGGGGGGGGCAAAATTAGGTTTCACCTAGGGTGTCAAAAATCTTTGCACCAGCCCTGGTTGTACCCAGCAAACTGCGCCCTCTTCCCACATTACCCTCCTGTCCCCCCCTACTAGTACCGGCTCTGCATGCTCCCCAGCAGAAAAATATGCGAGGATGCCACTGCACGCTAGAGGGAGGGAGGTGTTGTTAACAACGATGTGCCACCAGGACCCATGGTAGGGCCAGCCCTGACTCAACCAATATATTTACAAATCGAACATGTTATGATTTAACCATTGTTAAAAAAAAGTTATAATAATTTCTAGCTAGGGGAGTTTAGCTGTACATATTGTATATGGTTAGAAAATATAATTTTCTGGTGCTATGGCCCTTTGCCAGATTCAGTTCAATTAAGGCCAAGTTTAAGTTGGCATACAAAGACAGGCAGAGTGCCTCTCTCTGCATGTTGTGTAGCAACACATGCTGTGTAGCAAGCCCAGTGCTTGTCTGTAGGACAAGCACTTGGCTAATCCCTCACCATTAATCTAATACAATCCTCCTATATACTAATACACTTAATTCTACATTTATTCACAGATGGTTTTGGTGATGAACAATGTATCACCATTGATTGTCTGGTAGGGACCACTTTCCCAGTCACATCTCCCCTCTCATGATTTCCCGCTGCTGTGCCATGGGTTGTGCCGCCTCAGCTCCCCTGCTAGATGATGTCCTCAGTTACTTCAGTACTCACTGCCACACTTCTTATCCATAGTTAGCCTGTAAGTATGGGTGGATGTTTTTTTACTTCCCCTTCCCCTTTTTCTTTGTTCAGTCTGATTTATTGTTTACCTACATATTTTTTAGACATCCCCTTCATATTTTCTCCTGATGAGTGGCAGTCAGCCACGAAACGTGTCTTTTTTTATTTTCCTCGTAAACCAGGGATTGAGACATTTTGACTTATCTGTCATAGGCCTCATTCAAAGTCCCAAACCCCTTTTCTCTTTCTACGTGCATCTATACAAGTGAATATTTTCATAAAGTGCAAACATTTAAAAAGGAAGCCCAAAATTATTTTAAATATATGAAACTTATAAAGCGCAGGTGCTCAAACATTTATATAAATATTAAAAAAAACTAAAAAGAAACAAAGGAGGGAGCACACACCTTGTGCATTACCTCCAACACCATTTTCAATTTATTAATAAGCCAAAAACATACAAAAAAAAAAAATAGAAGATCAAAAACACATCAAATCACAACTCACAAATCACAAATAAATATGTGTATTAGTCCATATTCATCAACAGAAAAAGTTCATCACTAAAGAAAATTTATAAGCGTCCAAAAAATCTTCTTTTTTCCTATAGCTCTCAAATACCATATAAAAAAAGTGCAAAAACTCCCTAATCCTACAGTGCAATAATCTTGTGCAAAAAAGAATAGGAAGGTTTTGGACCCAGTGTCCTCCACCCTCACAGGAAACTGGGTACTCACCGAAAAAAAATATATTAAAAACTTTAGCAGCATACACAGTCCAATCATGGTCTGATGAAATTGTTCTGCATTCACATTTACTAGTGTGGGTTTCCACTTGCCATTAAACGATGTTCCTTGGTATTCACCATAAATGTAGAGAGGAAGGATGCCACATCACATAAAACCATGCACTTACATTATGTTGTGTCATTCCTGACACTGGCATCAAAAACTTGGTTAATTGTAAAACACCTGGCCCCAGGTGCGAGAAAATAATAGAGTCAATGTGGGGTACCCCAAAAGAGGAGGCTGAGTAGGTAAGTATAACATGTTTATTATTTTAGAAAAATCTTTACAACAACTTTATTAACTCAGCAGGTTTTGTTCACATGTGCACTTGGCTATTTAGCCTTTGACTCATACTTCTAATTTAGGTCAGTAGATGGCTATTATTGTGTACCTATATAACATGGGGGTTAACAAACTAAAAATAGTACCTAACCATTTAACCTTTTTGAAAACCTGACTCACAGGCAGTCATCATTTGCAGCTATACTTGTAAATGTGATTTATTAACTGAAGAGCCTGGTCATATCACTTTCTACGCAAAGGGAACCTCGTTTTTATAACTATCCATGTCAGTTTATGATTTGAAATACCGGTATTTCTCCGGAGCTTAATCAGATAATTTATTACATTACAGTGACTATACATTCACCAAAAATAAACACTCAACCAATATATTTACAAATTGAACATGTTATGATTTAACCATTGTTAAAAAAAAGTTATAATAATTTCTAGCTAGGGGAGTTTAGCTGTACATATTATATATGATTAGAACATATAATCTTCTGGTGCTATGGCCCTTTGCCAGGTTCATTTCAATTAAGGCCAAGTTTAAGTTGGCATACAAAGACAAGCAGAGTGCCTCTCTCTG
The DNA here is from genome assembly GCA_029206835.1 of Rana muscosa. Classification (NCBI taxonomy): domain Eukaryota; kingdom Metazoa; phylum Chordata; class Amphibia; order Anura; family Ranidae; genus Rana; species Rana muscosa. Next base: position 1,029,795,904 of record CM055116.1, read on the forward strand.
TGTGCTGTGTAGCAAAGTGGTATGTTTGCAGCCACCACCTCCCCATTGGCAGAGACTGATGGGGAAGTTGAGATGCTAGTTTCCCATCAGTATTCCCCACCAGACTCTTTTATGAATTCCCCTGAATATATACACTGAAAACACTGGGGTTGATTTAACCTTTCTATGTTTTTAAATTCTCCTTGCACATGACAAGCAGGATCACCTTATCGCTTAAAAGCATTCGCTTTGGAATGGGAATGTAGCACTATCCCCGAAGAAGCAACTGGATAGGATGGATTCTCTGTTATTTGCCTTGACCTTCTCAATAACCTCAGCCCTTCGGACGCAACAGGTTGAGTGTACAAACATACAATATCACAGGAAATCACTGAAAGTAACAGTCAGTACCCAATAGTAGTGCTATATCAAAGAAAACAGGCACCGAATAAGGTAGTAAAGACAAACCTAATATATTGTCACCCAATACGGTTGGTAACTAGGCAAGCATAAAATGGATTAACAATGGTGATAACACAATTAGCATAAAAACTGAATAATAGTAAGGATTAGGCATAAGATAACATTTGGACTCCAGATCACCATAAGCAGTAGCAAGGCCATCTCAAGTGCAGCAGTGAGCAGTAGTAAAGTTTATTCTACCAAGTGCTGGAACTATACTATATGAGGTGGTGATGCTAGTCCTAGAATGGCTGGGTATGCACTGTCCAAAGGTAAAGGAGGATGGTAGCAAAAGGGGCAGGGGAACAGAGGGGGTTTGCAGAATAATTATTATAGAAGGGGCAGTCCATTGAGATATTCTTGTGCCAGCTATTGTTGGGGCCCCTTATGAGCGTTGGTGCACTGATCAACAGTCCTATTTAACCCACATGCAGTATAGGTACAGTATACAGTAGGTAAGGTGAAGTCTCGGCACAGGTACAAGGTAGATGTGGTTCAGATTTAAAAAAGATTCAGTATAATGCGGTATATGGTTGGTATAGGTGTGTTCCAGGTTTGGAAAAAGCATGTTATAGAGTGCAGTATGGGTTCGGCAGGGATTTGGTACACTTGGTATCCTACCAAAATCACCTAAAACATATAAGGTAGATACACGTTTTCTTTAAAAGTGGCAGCAGCTTATTTAAAATCTAAATTTAATTCATAGTTATGGTTTTCTAGACCATTTACTGTGGCGCAATGATAGGATGAGTGGTGTATGAGGTTTTTAGATCACAGATCCTGAGATTTTTTTTACACTTGGTATCCTGCTCTCAGTGGCTCAGTCCCGGCTAGCAGTACCAGCAATAAGCAAATAGCCCACTCACCAGCCCCTTTTTGTTTAAAAATTCAGTGTTGAGTACTTTTACAAATTGAAAGGCATTTTGTTACACTGGGAACGTGAAATGCAGTGTATATAAAAGTAGTTTATAATAAAAGTACAGCTTATTCAGTAAACAAATTAAAATTGCTTTTAAATATTTTTTTTTTGACAAATAGAATAAAAATATGTTAAGAACATTTCAACTCTACATTAGAACAGGTACCCCCCCTCATAATATTGTAAAAGCTTGCTGCGAATGTGCATTTTCGGTTGTTGACAATGCTGATCCAGAAGCATATATTGCTCTTACAAGAGCTTGATGAATGTTCTCCTGATTTTCAGGTGTCATTTTATCTATAAATGAAGGCTAGGTATATTTTTTTTGAGTAGTAGTTTACAACCCTTCCTTACTTGAAAATGCTGCTGGTGAAGAAACACTTTATGATGATGCAGAAGCAGCAGAAAAAGTGTTCCTGGAATGAGAACTCTGGAGGGAAAAGCTACGGTACTCACACTTTCAATATGGTCCTCTTCATTTCATTCCATAAAGTATTTATGGCAAGCCAGGATGTGTTTTGTCATCCTTGTAGCATTTGAAAAATATATTTCTTCTCACAATATTTTCAAATTGCAGCTTTGCTCTGAGTAGAAATTGCACCGTGGCATAGCTCCCAACTGTCCCTGATTTCGAGGGACTGTCCCTGATTTGGAACAATGTCCCTCTGTCCCTCTTTGCTACCCATTTTGGTCTGATCTATATAGTTGCATATATAAAATGCACTAAAATGCACTATTTATCTATCAAAAAGTGTTTACCAGTGCTAAACCTTTCATCTAATTTCTAAATTGCTGCATTTGTAAATTCCAAAAGCCAATATAAAGGAATAGTAGTGGTAAAAAAATGTACTTGTGGGTTTAACCAGTCAATTTTACAATTCTCCTTTAACCACTTAAGCCCCGGACCATTTTGCTGGCCAAAGAACAGGCCAGTTTTTGCGATTCAGCACTGCGTCGCTTTAACTGATAATTGAATTGAGTTGTCGTGCGACGTGGCTCCCAAACAAAATTTACGTCCTTTTTTTCCCACAAATAGAGCTTTCTTTTGGTGGTATTTGATCACCTCTGTTTTTATTTTTTGCGCTATAAACAAAAATAGAGTGTCAATTTTGAAAAAAATTCAATATACTTTTTGCTATAATAAATATTCCCAAAAAATATATAAAAAAAAAATTTTTTTCCTCAGTTTAGGCCGATACAGATTCTTCTACATATTTTTGGTTAAAAAAAATTGCAATAAGCGTTGATTGATTGGTTTGCGCAAAAGGTCTACAAAATAGATTTTTATCGTGACTGAGACATTATGGCGGACACATCGGACACTTTTGACACCATTTTGGGACCATTTTTACAGCGATCAGTGCTATAAAAATGCACCGATTACTGTAAAAAGGACACTGGCAGTGAAGGGGTTAACCTGTAGAGGGCGCTGAAGGGGTTAAGTGTGACCTAGGGAGTGCTTCTAACTGTTAGGGGGCGTTGCTTGCCGTGACACGTCACTGATCGCTGTTCCCGATGACAGGGAACAGACGATCAGTGACATGTCACTAGGCAGAACGGGGAGATATTGTGTTTACACTAACATCTCCCCATTCTTCAGCTCCGTGACACCATCGCGGGACACTGGTGGACATCGAGTCCGTGGGTCCCGCGGGCACGAAGCGCGCGGTAGGGTCGCGAGCGCGCTGCCGGCGGCGCGCGACCACACTGCAGCAATTTAACCACTTCCATACAGGGCTTTTTGTACCACTTCAATACCGGGCCTATTCTAGCACTTCTCTCCTACATGTACAAATCATCATTCTTTTGCTAGAAAATTACTCAGAACCCCCAAACATTATATATGTTTTTTTAGCAGACACCCTAGGGAATAAAATGACAGTCATTGCAACTTTTTTTCTTGCACGATATTTGCGCAATAATTTTTCAAACGCTTTTAAAAAAAAATAAAAAATGGTTTCATGAATTAAAAAATAACAAAACAGTAAAGTCAGCCCAAATTTGGGAAAATATGAAAGATGATGTTACGCCGAGTAAATAGATACCTAACATGTCACACTTTAAAATTGCGCACACTCATGGAATGGCGCCAAACTTCGGTACTTAAAAATCTCCATAGGCGACGCTTAAATTTTTTTTACAGGTTACCAGGTTAGAATTACAGAGGAGGTCTAGTGCTAGAATTGTTGCACGCGCTCTAACGCACGCGGCGATACCTCACATATGTGGTTTGAACGGCGTTTACATATGTGGGCGACTTACGTGTGCATTCGCTTCTGATCGCGAGCTACGGGGGACAGGGGCGTTTTAATTTTTTTTTTTATTTTAGTTTTTTTCTTATTTATTTATTTTTTTACAATTCTTTTCCTTTTTTTTGATCACTTTTATTCCTATTACAAGGAATGTCAATAAGACCCCACATCTCTCCTCCAGGCTGGAAAGCATGAGATCAGTGAATTTTTTTTCACTGATCTCATACTTACAGCCGCAATGGCGGCTTTGTTTACATTTGAGGACCCGGGCGTGACGTCATCACATCGCGCCCGAGCCTCCGACGATCATAGAGATGACTGGTGACCCCTCCCGCCGCCTATAAGAACGATCAAGCCGCTATGATCGTTCTTATGGTGCACAGAATCGCCGGCACTTTAAAAGGATATCTGAATGATGCCTCTAGCTGCAGGCATCATTCAGATATCCCCCTACAAAGCCAGGACATCATATGACGTCCACCCAGGATGGGAGATCCCATCTGTGGACGTCATTTGACTATGGCTGGGTAGGGAAGTGGTTAAAGGGGACGTATATATACGCCCACTTGCCTGTCCGTGCCATTCTGCCGACATAAATGTTCGTGCGGCGGTTGGCAACTGGTTAACCTGTTGACGACCGTGTCAGGAGGATATACGTCTGCAGAATGGCACGGCTGGGCAAGCGTGCATGCCCCTGCCGCGAGCTCCGTGACCGTGCCCACGGGACCCGCGGACTTGACGATCAGTGACGATCAGTGACATGTCAGAGTAAGCCACGCCCCCTAACAGTAAGAATCACTCCCTAGGACACACTTAGCCCCTTCCTAGCCCCCTAGTGGTTAACCCCTTCACCGACAGTCACATTTATACAGTATACAGTGCATTTTTATAGCACTGATCGCTGTATAAATGTGAATGGTCCCAAAATAGCATCAAAAGTGCCCGATATGTCCGCCAAAATGTCGCAGTCACGACATTACTAGTAAAAAAAAAATATATACCCTATTTTGTAGATGCTATAACTTTTGCGCAAACCAATCAATATATGCTTATTGCGATTTTTTACCAAAAGTATGTAGAAGAATACGTATCGGCCTAAACTGAGGTTAAAAATTGCTTTTTTATATATTTTTGGGGGATATTTATTATAGCAAAAAGTAAAAAATTGTTTTTTTTTTCAAAATTGTCACCCTATTTTTGTTTATAGCGCAAAAAATTTAAACCGCAGAGGTGATCAATTGCCACCAAAAATAAGCTCTATTTATTGGAAAAAAAGGACGTAAATTTTGTTTAGGAGCCACGTCGCACGACCGCGCAATTGTCAGTTAAAACGACACAGTGCCGAATCGCAAAAAGTGGCCCAGTCATTTGGCACCCAAATGGTCTGGGGCTGAAGTGGTTAAGAATAGCGTGGCAGGGGGTGTTTCCTATGCACACATACTTTTGCTAATAGGTGTCCCTCATTCCCATCTCAGAAAGTTGGGAGGTATGCCTAGGAAATGTTTTCCGAACTCTAGATGAGTCTCACCATTTTACTGAGAGGAGGAAAAGAAAATACAATTTACTGACCAGACTATAGGCAAACATTATGCTGTGATGATGGGGAACATCAATAAGAATAATTTATAGGTTAAAAAGATAAACTACTTTGTCAGACAAATTCACCCTCTTACCTGTCAATTAAGGCCCGATAGGATAGAAACTATCGTCTACTGTAACTCAACAATCACCCAACTGTAGAAGGTACAAGATGGAGCTCACAGGCAAACTGAACTGAAGCCTTCCCCTTGTTGAGAGAATGTGCAAAAAATTTTGACTTTTCATAAAGTCTCAGAAATCTTCAATTTTATCATCTTCATCAATCTTTATGTTATATAGTTTGCATATCATGTCATAGATATATTATTTATCACTGTAAAAACATATTCCACACGTCTTATTTTTTTTTTTCCGATTTTTTAAGAAAAAAAATGAAAATAACTTTTTTTCCCCCCAATTTTTCATTTTTTTTCCCAGGCCTTCCAATCTCTAATCCAGACAGAGGTGCTCTCTCTCTAACTCCCTTGATGCTGGGAGGAAAAACTTTCCCGGTTAGATTTGTAAAAAATCATCTCTCCACTGCTGCACAGTGCTTACTGTTCATCTGTAGCGTAAGAAGTCTATTAGGCCCCTTTACCACTTGTGCGACTTGTCCTGCGACTTGGGACGGAAAGCCGCATGACAAGTCATACCCCATAATTTCCAATGAGTACCATTCATATCTGTGCGACTTCAAAGTAGTCCCTGCACTACTTTGGTCCCGACTGTGATGCGAGTTGAGGTCCATATACCTCAAGTTTACACAGGCAATCCCTGAAATCGCAGCAAAATCGCAGCTGTAAAATCGCGTGACTTTCAAGTCGCAGCAGTGTGAAAGGGTCCTATACACATAGTTACATAGTTACATAGTTAGTCAGGTTGAAAAAAGACACAAGTCCATCCAGCTCAACCATAAAAAAAAATATATATATATATAATATCATACAATCCCATATACCCAATTCTATACCCACAGTTGATCCAGAGGAAGGCGAAAAACCCCAGCAGAGCATGATCCAATTTGTTACAGCAGGGGAAAAAATTCCTTCCTGATCCCCCAGGAGGCCACCGGATTTTCCCAAGATCAACTTTACCTATAAATGTTAGTACCCAGTTATATTATGTACATTTAGTAAAGAATCCAGGTCTTTCTTAAAACGGAAAATTGTATCATACTTACCGTAATTTTACTTTCCTGGTGCCAATCCATGGCAGCATACCTGTGATAGAGCTCCGCCTCGACTCCTCCTACAGTACTAGTGAATAGCATAAATTAAAGGCATAGCCCCTCCCCCAACATTCTCCGTTAAATATAGAATACTGAGGGTGGGAGCGTATGCTGCCATGGATTGGCACCAGGAAAGGAAAATTATGGTAAGTATGATAACATTTTCCATTTTCTTGGTGCCTCCATGGCAGCATACCTGTGATAAATAACTAGCTGACACGGGTGGATTTTAATGCTTTAACGAAAGAAATTTATTTGGACACAGACATAGCGGCACAAAGTGCTCTTCTCCCGAACTCTACTGTTGTAAGAGCTCCGGGATCAACACGATAATGTTTAAGGAACGTGTGTCGAGAAGACCAAGTGACGGCCCTGCATACTGTTTCCAAAGAAACATTTGCCCTCGCTGCTCAAGATGCTGATACTGCCCTTCTTGAATGAGCATTCGCTTGAGCCGGAGGTTCCAAGTTTTTCATCCTGTAAGCTTTCTGGATCAATTTGACAACTCAGGATGCCAAGGTTCTGGCAGAGGCTTCCTTTCCTCTATTCTTGCCCCATGGGATGATGAATAATTTTTCAGAGTTTCTGAAACTTGCTGTGGCTTCCATGTAAGCCCTGCGGACTTTGGATATGTCTAACTCATAACAGGAGTTTGATTCTGAGCCCAAGAAAACTGGTAGCGCCCATGGTTCTGATAGATGTGCCGTTGTGGGGAATTTAGGTGTAAACCCTCGGAGAGGGCGCAGTTCTACCCTGTCTGGGAAGAAGGATATGTGTTCATCCCCCACGCCTAGAGAGTGGAGTTCCGAGATCCTCCTGCCGGATGTGATGGGCAACAAAAAAGTTGTTTTTAAAATTGTGTTCCAAATTGAGACCTCTTCAAACGGCAAGAACGGATGAGTGGATAGGACTTCCAATATTAGAGGAAGATGTCACTTTGGAAAGGAACGTCTGGATGGAGGGCGCATCTTCAATACGCCCCTGAGGAACGTAACCACTAGAGGGTCTTCTGCCCACCTGGCCTTGGTTGCTGCAGAAGTTGCGGATACTTGTACCTTAAGGGAATTCTGGCTGAGCCTCAAATGGAGACCAGTCTGAAGGAAGCTCAAGACATCAGCAGTGGAAGGAGAGACTGGATCAAACCCTTTACCTGTGGCGTGGAATAGGAACTTGTCCCAAATCCTTGCATACCTCCTCCTTTCAACCTCCATAAACGAAGTTCCAGCTTTTGTGGGTCTGGATGGGCCAGCCTGCCCTGGGTCAACAACTGCGGGAAGAGAGGAATTCTGATCGGAGGTACCACACTGAGGTGCATGGCTATCGGGAACCAAGGTCTCTTCGGCCAATAAGGTAGCACTGCAAGTACTTGGACTCGTTCCCTCAGGAGCCTAAGAAGATGCTTTGAGATGAGTGGGCGAGGAGGAAAGGCGTAAGCTGTCTTGAAGTTCCAAGGACATGACAACGCATCTACTCTTTCCGCTTGTGGGTGTGGGAGGGGAGAGAAGAATCTCCTGAGCTTGGAATTCTCCTGCATAGCACAGAGGTCCACCTGTCGGGTCTGACATAGATGGGAGATTTGGTTGAACACGTGGGAGTGGAGTGGACCTCCTCGATAAGACATCTGCCTCTGAGCTCGTTTTGCCTGGGAGATAGATTGCGCTGAGGTCTACCAGGTTCCTCTCGGCCCAGATCATTACAGTTTTCACTTCCCTCAGAAGTGTTTTGCTGTGGGTGCCCCCTGGTTTCTGAAGGTACGAGACTGCGGCTTTGTTGTCCAGATGCAGAAGCACCCTCTGCCCCTTGACTTCTCCATCTTCAGTTGGGGTAAGGAGACTGTGCCCAGGTGCGTATCGAACATTGCTCCTAGATAAATCATCTGTTGAGTTGGAACTAATTGACTCTTTTGGTGATTCACCAACCACCCGAACTCCGATAACGACTGTAGAATAATTTCTCTGTGGGTTATAAGCTGGTTCAGGTAGTTTGATAACAAGAGGATATTGTCCAGGTAGTGGCAAATTCTCAATCCCTTTTCTCTCAAAGGGGCCAAGACAGATATCAACACCTTTGTGAACACCCGAGGGGAGGTGCACAGCCCGAAGGGCAGAGCCTGGAATTGCAGGTGGAAATGACCCACCGCGAACCAAAGGATGGTCAAATATGGACGCGGAGGTAAGCATCCTGCAGGTCTATCGATATTAACCAATCTCCTGGCTGTATGGTTTGGATAATTGTTAGGAGCGACTCCATCTTGAAGCTTTCGAGATGGATGTATCGACTGAGCCTTTTCAGATCTATTACAGGCCTCCAGTCGCCTGTCTTTTTCCAGGAAAAGGGTGAAATAGAAACCTGTAAATCGCTCCGATAGGGGGACAGGAACTGCTGTCCCTTGACGCTGCAGAGAATAAAATAAACTGGTTTAGGGCCAGTGCTTTCTGTGGGGAGGACGGTGTCTGTGTTTCCTTGAAAGATGTGTGAGGAGGCTGATGAGAGAAAGTCCAGAAGTGACCGTACCGGATCGTTGATAGGACGCATGGGTCTTGGCACTTGGAGACCCAGACTGGACAAAAATGTTTTAGCCGAGCTCCCACTGGGGGCGTCTCCGCCCCTTTGGCATCAAAAAGACTTGGTCCCCTCTGTATTGCGTTTGTTAAAAATATGTTTTTTTTTAAATATTAATCAGACATAGGATACATGGGACAATATTACAATATTGAGTTGGTCAGATTACTGTCAGTTTTTTGGTTTGAGTAGATTTCTCAAACAAATGCTGTTTTCATACAATGGGGTTAGATACCATTGTTGTATTCAACAGGCTATTGTCTCTATAGCTACAGTAAACAAGGAAGACATTACTTGTTTGAGATTTCTTTCAGCTCTCAACACACACATCATGTTGCTGCAAGATCAGAAGAAGTCACTCATGATAGAAGAACAGAACCTAGTCTCCAAGAAGAGTCATTGCCAATGGAGATAACGAACATACCGTAACAGAAGATAAGTAACTTAAATGTATTTGTAGTTATAGACCATAGGCTGTTCTATTTTCTAGCCATTTTGCTTGTTATAGATATCTGTCAGTCTTGTATTGTATTCCTAAGATTGTAATAGTTTTGTATGTACAGCATCTTTGTATAGTAAAAGCACATTTACACACTGCAGAAGTCTCAGCTTCCTTGTTATACCACAGAGTAACCTTGCTAGATAGACGCAAGCAAAACAGTTGGGGGCTCGGCCGCGATCTGTGCTATAATTCAATTGAAGCAAACTTGTTTTTCTGTAGTGTGTTGTGTAGCTTGTGCTAGGTAAAATGCTGCGTAAGCTGTTTAGGAAAAGCAAGGCTGCAGAGGGTTCTGGTGACCAGAAGAAAGTGTGCAGCTTACCTATCTGGGCCAGAAACAATGAGTGGGAGCCTCTTGCTAAAGAATTTGTGAAGTATGCTTCTCCCTTGAAGCTGACTTGGGGTGATAAAGTCTCAGATTATTTTGTAGATTTTAGCCTTAAGGGGTTGGATTTAAGTAAGAAAGAGAAGAGGACAGTGTCCACAGTGGGTTGGTACTTCCTCCATTCTCTCTATACTGAATCACATAGAAGGGAGAAGGCAGAGGCAGAAGTTAAGGTATTAAAAGACCAGCTAGCAGTTGCTTCAGAGTGTGTACGTTCAACCGCTAGTCGGGCTGATGATTTGCAAGAGCAGTGTGCAGCCCTCATGACCAAATCAATTAATGCCTTAAGGAAAAGGAAGGGGCGTAAAACTGTTAGTAAAGCCAGGGTACGTGCCCTTGTCACATCCCAAAATTGGGATTGTGAGGATGTGCTCTCCTCAAATGATAGTGAGGATGAGGAGATAGTGTTTGATATTTCAGATGATGATCTGCTAGTGGGAAAGAAAAAGTATGCCAGACCTCTCATTACTAAGCATAGGAAACGGCAACATGATAGAGAGGATATGGCAGATGGGGAGGTGCATTATCGCAACCCCAGAGATGTTGAATTTGAAGAAGTACAGGAGTTTACACAAACTGAACTCCATGAGCTGGCAAAACAATACAAACAAACGTCTGGGGAGCCCCTATTGAGTTGGCTCCTACGCTTAAGGGATGAAGGGGCGGACAGTGTTGTTTTGTCAGGTAAGGAAGCGGTGGCTATGGGAGTGTTAACCCATGATCCACAATTGCGTCAGGCAATGCGAAAAGCCCAAGAGTTTAGCGTGAATTTTTCACTGTTAGACCTTGTGAGAGATGGAATAGTCTGAGTATACGCTAGTCCTACTGACCTGGAATATACCTACTCCTGGAGATCAATAGGAGAGGGTATTTCCAGGTTACGTGAGATGGGTTGTATAACCGGATTAAATACATTTCCAGAATGGATAGGTCCAGATATGGAACCCTTTACGTCTGCTCTGCGCTCTAAGCTGATGAAGTCTGTGCCATTTAATCTCAGGGCTCCATTATTGTCCTTGTTGGGAGGCCTGGGATTAAACAGCAAGATTCATGAAGCCACAAACCTTTTAAGCCAGTTGGAGGAGATAGAGGAGACTAAAACAAAACCTGTCATGGCAGTAGATAAGGTCAAGGCCAGACAGGAAGAATACAAGCAGAAAAGAACAGAGAAGAAACGGAATGGGGTAGAGAAGACAGAAGGTGAAGTGAAAACCAGGCTAGTTATTTCTAGGAAAGAAATGTGGGTGGACCTATTAAAGGCAGGAGTACATAAAGATGAGATAGATGGCATTTCTACTGCAGAAATGCGGAAAAGGTGGAAACATTTAGTAGGGGAAACTGTCAGGGTTAAAAACACTACTCCTAGTGAAGATAACATCAGCCTAGACTTAGAGGAAACAGAACATACCCCTCCTGTTAGCCCCAAACCAATTCCCAAAACTGAAGATGAACCCAAACCCAAATCCCTTTATCCTGGGGAGGAGTTAGAGAGAATCAGAAAAGGGGATTGGGAGGTTCCTTATCCTTTATGAAGGGAAGGTGAGTCTCCTGTAATAGCAGTGAGGGCAGTGACAGCAGGAGACCGACGCCCATATGCACCTGTCACTGTATGGTGGGGGAAGTCATCTTCTCCTACACATGTAATGGCTTTAGTTGATAGCGGAGCTGAAGTTACACTTTTGCAAGGAAATCCTTCCCATCAATTGATTTATGTAGAAGGTTTGGGAGGGCAAACTACACCAGCAGTTAGGATACGGGTGAAATTGGCTATTGGCAAGGGATCAGGATTTATGACAAATGTTTTGGTATCAGAGTTACCCGAAAATATTCTTGGGATGGATGTACTTCAAGGTCAGTCAAATCAGACTGAAAGAGGTACATTCACATTCGGGTATCCTGATAAAGCGTATCTGGTAAGGGCGGTGAGGGCTGTGGTCAGAGGTCATGCAAAATGGACCCCTGTCTACATTCCTCCACCAGAGAAGCCAGTCTGTCTCAAGCAGTACAGACTTCCTGGAGGCCACAAAGAAATTGGGGAGACTATTCAAGAACTGTTGAGAGTAGGGATCCTTAAGCCCTGTACACACGATCGGTTTTACCGATGAAAACAGTCCGATGGACTTTTTTTATCGGACAAACCGATCGTGTATGGGCCCTATCTGTCTTTTTTCCATCGGTGTTAAAAAATAGAACATGTTTTAAATTTATCCGATGGAAAAAAAAACGATAGCAAATTACTATTTTCTGTGGGGAACTCCATCGGATAAAAAACACACGCATGCTCAGAATCAAGTCGACGCATGCTCAGAAGCATAGAACTTCATTTTTCTTGGCTCGTCTGAGTGTTTTACGTCACAGCGTTTGGGACGATCGGTTTTTTGACTGATGGTGTGTAGGCAAGACTGATGGAAGTCAGCTTCATCAGATTTCCGATGGAAAAATACATCGGTTTAAAATTCATAGGAAATCCGATCGTGTGTACATGGCTTTAGACCTGCTGTAAGTCCTTTCTCGTCTCCGGTGTTCCCAGTAAAGAAACCTGATGGGACATATAGAATGACTGTGGATTACAGAGGTCTAAACAAAGTGGCACCTCCATTGAAGTCAGCTGTACCAGATATGATCTCAATTGTTGAGAAAATTGCTAAAGATGCAGGAGAATATCATGCTGTGATAGACCTGGCTAATGCTTTCTTTTCAATTTTGATAGACCCAGAGTGTCAAGACCAGTTTGCTATGGTGTGGGACGGCTGCCAGTACACTTTCACTGTCCTTCCGCAAGGCTATCTTCATTCTCCAACGATTTGTCATGGACTGATTGCCCGAGATTTAAGTACCCTGAATTTGAAAGTCGCTGTGTTTCACTACATTGATGACATCATGATCTCTGGGACAAAAGAAGATGTAACTGAAGCACTGCACCTGCTGATACAGCACTTGGAGAACAGAGGGTGGGCTATCAACAGAGACAAACGCCTCGTACACACGACCGATTTTCTCGTCGTAAACAGTCAAGAAAAGTGCCGCGAGAGTTTTTTTGTCTAGAAAAACGTTCGTGTGTATGGTTTTACGACGAGAAACTTGACGAGAATCTCGACGAGAAAATAGAGAACCTGCTCTCTATTTTCTCGTCAGGATTCCAGATTTCCTCGTCGTGTTTCTCGTCGGCCTGTTTTGTGACGAGAAAATGGTTCGTGTGTATGCTTTTACGACTCTTCCAAAAGCGCGCATGCTCACAAGCAACTATGAGACGGGAGCGCATCTTCTGGTAAAACAAGCCTTCATAATGGAGAGAGCATATTCGTCACGCTCATAAATATTTCATCGTTTAAATGTTCTGCATTGAATTCTTCGTTAGAATGTTACATTAATCAAAACGAGAGACCTTCTTTTGCTGCTGATATTCACACAGAGTTCTGCCTTATTTTTAACCTTTTTCATGCTGCTCTTTATAAGATTTATGTGTATTATATCGTGCAAGTTTTTAGGAATAATTTAAATGGTTAGATTTTTCAAAATGATGTTAATTATAATTTCTCAATGTTTTGATAGCGATCTCCCATTTAATTTTCTAATCTATATTTTTAAAATTTCACACCATGTTTTTGAGCTAATCAGATTTAGTTATTCTTTTGGGGGGGTGATATCTGTGCCTTTTATTGTCAGTCAAATGTATCTGCTTACTCCAAAGCTTGTTTTTTTTTATTTAAAAATACACATAGTCAAGTATGAACTTAAACAAAAAACACATTTATTCATGTTTATAAATTAAATAAAGAGAAGGCAGCGCTGGAGAAGCTGCTGCCATTTGTGCATCCCAGGGACCCCAGAGCACACAGCAACCCTGTGTGGACACTAAAATTGGGAGCTTGAGAAGGCCCACATTTCAGAACACAATCTGATGCTGGCCTCCCAGAGGTCAGGAACAGCAGCAGGTGAGATATATGTCCCAAGTGTGTGGTACTACAACAGGCTGCCTTCTGTCCGACCAGTGCGACCACAATGAAGCAAGGCCATCACTTCCTCTTCTTCCTGGCAACCTTCCCTGCAGCCTTTCCTGAAGCCTTTCCTGAAGCCTTTCCTGCAGCCTTTCCTGCAGCCTTCCTTCTTCGTTTAGCTGGAGGCTGGCCCACTGGAGGGGTACTCCTGTCAGGAGGAGGAGGTGGAGGTGTAGCAGAAGGGGGTGGGGCAGAAGAAGAAGGTGGAGGTGTAGCAGAAGGGGGTGGGGCAGAAGGTAGAGGTGTAGCAGAAGAGGGTGGGGCAGAAGGTGGAGGTGTAGCAGAAGGGGGTGGGGCAGAAGGTGGAGGTGTAGCAGAAGGGGGTGGGGCAGAAGGTGGAGGGGTAGCAGAAGGGGGTGGGGCAGAAGGTGGAGGTGTAGCAGAAGGGGGTGGGGCAGAAGGTGGAGGGGTAGCAGAAGGGGGTGGGGCAGAAGAGGAAGGTGGAGGTGGAGGTTGAGGTTGTGTCAGTTGGGCCACCTCACATATGGCGGTATTGGGGGTAATTTGCTCCATCACCCCCTTGTTGAGCAAGGTGATGAGCAGGGGTTCGCATAGGAGGCGTTGCTCCATGCTCATCACCTTGAACTTAGCCTCCACTAGGCCGGCAATGGCCTCTTCAGGGGATGTGGGCTCCTTGAGGGTGGCATGGGCCTCTTTAATAAGGGCCATTGCTGCCTCACTGGTGGTCCTGTCCCTCCTGCCTCTTTTGTGAAGCCTGATGGGAGGCACCTGGGATCTGGTGCTTCTCCTTTGCCCTGCCACCTCCTGTCTGCCACTGGGCCCTGCCACCTCCTGGCTGCCACTGGGCCCTGCCACCTCCTGGCTGCCACTGGGCCCTGCCACCTCCTGGCTGCCACTGGGCCCTGCCACCTCCTGGCTGGTACTGGGCCCTGCCACCTCCTGGCTGCCACTGGGCCCTTCCTCCTCCTGCCTGACAGTTTCCAGACCCTCCTCCTGGCTGATTTCATCCTGTGTATGAAAAAGAAACATAGTTTAATATGTTGGTTTAATCTTTGCATCAAACTTTGTAATCCTGATGGAAGCAATTAGAATGTAAATGCATAAATCCTTGCTTTAAATTTACCACTACATCAGCTTGACTATTTACCACACAATTAAGTGCAGAATAATGTCTACAGATCATGATTTCACTTGTGGAATACAAAATAATGTATGTTTCTCATCCTGACATATTTGGGAAACATTAATTTTATCCCACTACATTTTCAGTTAATACTATACCTGGCTCCAGATGGACAAATCAGGATCATCCAGGATGGCTGCCTCCTCTTGCTCCAGAGAAGGCTCAGGTTGGCTGCAGGGAAGTCTGGGGGGAAGAGTGGAGAGTGATGGCCTTGGCTCAATGTGGTCATCCAGGAAGGACATCCTGCTGTAGTACCACAAAACCGGGACATAAACATCATCTGCTGCTGCTCCTGACCTCTGAGAAGCCAGCACCTTAGAGCGTTCAGTCCTGTAGGTACCTCTCAAGCTCCCAATTTTAGTGTCCACTTGTTTTGCTGTGGCTGTGGGCACCTTGGTATGCACAAATGGGAGCAGCTTCTCCAGCGCTGCTTTTCTCACCCCTTTTTTTTATGGATGGGGTTTTTGGTCTCCCACAGAGCCGGCAGCTCCCTTACCCGGTCAATAAATTCCGCCAGGAACTCTTTGTCGCTAATAAAGACATTCATATTGTATCTGCAAGTAAAATAAATTATATTTAAATAATGTGAGGCAAACAGTCTAACCTCCTTCACATCCTAGTCACCATATATATCCTCCACCAATCTCAAGACAGTATAGGCCAACAATTTTTACAAGTCTCACAAAATCACATACCTTCGTTCGCACGTCCGTCACTTGAACTCCTCTCTCCGCACACCGAACGTACTATAGTCACATGTGTGTTTGCTATATACACACCACGCATGCGTCCAAATTCGAACACGTCGCTCCGCACACGTCGCCCGCCCATGACGTTCTAACTAACATCTTTTCCCCGCCCCTTCTCTTTCGGCGCGCAGACAGATATGGCGGAGTTACAGCAGGTGTCTGATAATTCCGCAACTAGCGAGGAGACAAGCCCGGAGACCGAGGACACGTCACGATCAAGGAGGAGATTCAAGGCATCGAATATGTCTTTGGCGGAGATGGCGGAGATGGTGGACATCTTGGTCAAGGCTGATTATGATGCCAAGCATGGGCCGTATAGCAAACCAAATAGAAGGAAGGCCAAAATCCTCACTAAAGTTGTGAAGAGTCTGAGGGCGAAGTTCGGGGTGAAACGCTCAAATGAGCAGCTCAGAAAGAGGTGGTCAGACCTCAAACTGAGGGAGCCAGACCAGTTGAGGAGCATAAAGAGGATGCTCGCTAAAAGTAAGTAAAATGACGACCTTTCTGCTATTAATCTTTTTAGAAACTGACATTTTTTTTTTTTATCATATTGGACTCCCTTCCAAAATGTAATATTTTGAACTAGGTTGGGCACAGTAATCGTTCGTTACGTTACCGACACTTCGTTCGGCCACTATCCGCGGTTTTGGCTTATTTAAGACCCCCAAAAGTAATTAGACATCTGCCATTTTTGATCAAGTATTGTGGATAATTTTTAAGTCTAGATGATGTGTTTGTAAGGAGAATGAAATGCAAACTTTAATCAGTGTAAAGGAGAGGACACTCAGCAGCTGCTTCCACATCTGTACTTTGGAGCACTATAGTGTGGGCCACCAGACCCGCCTTTTTTGGGTGTCCCACACAGGTGCATCAGAGTTTATTTGTGGTGCCTCCATGTCCAAAAAATTACA
Source organism: Rana muscosa (assembly GCA_029206835.1). Taxonomy (NCBI): domain Eukaryota; kingdom Metazoa; phylum Chordata; class Amphibia; order Anura; family Ranidae; genus Rana; species Rana muscosa. The sequence continues at coordinate 1,029,812,570 of CM055116.1, forward strand.
TCCAAATGTGAATACTAAACATATTTGGGGTCATAAATAATGCATTTTTCTTTAAATTCCGCACAAACACACACTTGTACCCCACTTCCAAACAATTTAGCCTGTTTTAAGTTTAAAAATGAGATTTTTACAGTGTGATAAATAGACCTTTGGTTTTATTCTCATAGGGGAGAGAAGACTGGGAGGAGGACACTCCAGGGAGCACATGCACCCCACAACTTCCAAGCAACCCCAAACTCCCAAAGATCCACAACCGAAAGATGTGCAGGAAGTTGAGGTGGAGGAAGGAGAAGTGCAGGAAGGAGAGGTGGATGACGTTGTGGATCTGGTCACCACAACAGGTCAGTATCTGACACCACAGCTTAAGGTAAGCGAGGTAGGCCTGCAGAGTTTTATTAATTTTTTTTTATGGTTTTTAGGGGATGGAAATGTTGTGAAGGATAGCACACCGTTCTCTGCTGACAGTGCCCTCCGCCTCATCCAGCAAGTGATGGAATGTAGCACGGAACTGGACCTAATTAAACAAAGAATCCATGTGATGGAACAAACATTTAAAGACATTCTCGATGTTTTGGGGAGAATTCAATAAGCCATCCAAACACATTTGTTTTTACATGTTTGTTTTTATATTTTTACTAATTTTTTGAGTAACAAAGCAGCCAAAAATTGAATATGCACACAGTGTGTGAACATGTGCTATCTGCCATCAGGGGATATCCATGTACGTCTTTTGTGGGTGCAACCCCTTCCTCGTATCAAAAGTCGGTGAACTGAGGAAGGGGATGCACCCCCAAAACACGTCCATTGATCACCCCTGATGGCAGATAGCACATGTTGACAATAGGGATCAGGATTGTAAACTTCCTATTTGCAAAAAAGTAAAAATGTGTGCATATTGAATTTTTGGCTGGGCAAGGGGTGGCAGGACCCCATATTAGGACGGGCACATAGAGACATAGTTTGTGTAACTGAATGTCTCAGATTGCTCAGAGGTATCCAATGTTGTCATTTTAGAAATGCAAGTGGTATTTTTGTATTTTCATAAGCCAAAATTTGCCGGGTTGTGGCCAGGCCAACCCCAAAGTAAAACAAAAAAAAATGTGCAGAGAGTAAAATATTTGACCACAAACAACGTGTAGCTTCTTTTTATAATACTCTCTAAGCTTATTTGGTTCTTTTGTAAGGTAACATAGTGAAATTGGTTGTTATTTACTAAAGTAAAATACACTTGCCACTACAAATGCACAAAGACAAACTAGGAGACAGGAAAGAACAAATAATTAAAGGTTTAAACAAGATTTTTATTGGGATACTTAGACATAGGCTGGCATAGGAATTGCCCCCCTACCCGTGAAATACTCCATGTATTTGTCCCGAACCACACGGGCATTTTGGGGGGGCAAGCCAAGACGGGCAGATTCCAGGCCCGGAAGGGGATTTGCAGGGGAAAGTCCAGCCTCTGGCAAAACTGAGGCCATATAGGAATTAGATTTTTGGCTCAGAAAGTTGTGTAGCACACAGCAGCATAACACTACATAGTTTATTTTGTAGTCCGCCAAGTGGATGGAAGTCATAAAAAGGCGGAACCGGCTGGCCATTATGCCGAAGGCATTTTCAACGACTCTTCGGGCCCTGGCCAGCCGGTAATTGAACACACTCTTCTCTGGGGTCAGGGTCCTCTGTGGAAATGGCCTCATAAGATGCCGTCCGAGTCCGAAGGCTTCATCAGCCAAGAAAACAAAGGGGAGTCCTTCAATATTCCCTGCATCCGGTGGCAATGCAAGGTCGTCACTCTGGAGACGGAGGGCAAACTCCGTCTGGATGAAGGATCCCCCATCGGACATCCGGCCATTCTTCCCTACATCAACATAGAGGAATTCATACCGTGCTGACACCACCGCCATCAGCACAATGCTATGAAACCCCTTGTAATTGTAGTAGTAGGATCCAGAACGGGGTGGCGGCACGATGCGGACGTGCTTCCCGTCTATGGCACCACCGCAGTTGGGGAAGTCCCACCGCGTGGCAAACTCCGATGCCACAGTCTGCCATTCCTGTGGCGTGGAAGGAAGCTGTGGAGTGAAACAAGATGAAATAATATTAGAAAAACAAAGGCATACATTACAAGCAAATTCTAGACCAAAAAATTAGAGACCAACATCAATCTAATTATACGTTTATTAAGGTGTGTAAAAAAAGTATAATGGAAGGCTCATTTATCATATTCATCACCCCCTCTGATGGGCCATTACTAAATTATTTTGGGGGGGGGGAGATGTGTTTGGCCACAGGATAGCATTGCAGTGGCGGTGCGTCCAGAGTGGGCGCTGGAGCACTGTCCCCTCTCTCCTGTGCCCATCACTCAGAACAATACATAGGTTCATGCGTTGCATGAACCTATGTATTGTCTATGCCGCACACTATTCAGGTGGATGGCCTCTTGTAAAGCGACCGACATATGAATAATTGCGTCATTTAGGGGGTTAAAATTGCAGAGCAGAAACAGGTATTAAAAAAGTCTTGCAAATTACAACCTGAGGGATGTAATTGGCTTCCTCAAAGAAAAATCGGGGACGCAAGGAGGGGGCATTCCTTGTGTAAACACTGACAGGCTGCTCTGGCAATCATGTTCACCAAGTCTGTTTAATGGTAACATGATTGGCTGATGCAACATGAAGGGAAGGAGAAGACATCAAGGACAGAAGAAGGATGGCGCTGACCACAAGAAGGTAAGTGCAGGGCTGGGGGGAAACTGGCTGCATTAGAGGGGACTAAATGGCTGCATTGGAGGGGACAACTGGGGGCGTTTATTAGGCAACAGAGCAAAAAAAGAGGAAGTTTATTTCCGAAATTGGGGTTGGAACCCCCCAACATTTGGAGCAACAGGCGCCCCTGCTGGAAAAGTTAGTGAGGGGAAATATTTAGGGAGGATAAAAAAGGGGCAATCTAAAGCTTCCAACATGCATGGGGACAAAGGGGACATTCTCAGCATATTACAATCATGGTAATTAGGGAAGGATGAAAGAAATACAATACATTAGCATACATGTAATACATAAAATGTGATGTTAAGGGAGAAAACTTACCCTAATATAGTCCTCCTGCAGGACTTGTATAATAGCAGAACAGGTGTCTGGGATTATGAGGCCCAGAGCCTGGGGGGAGATGCCTGTGGTGAACTTCAAGTCCTGAAGACTTCTCCCTGTCGCCAGGTAACGCAACGTGGCGATGAGCCTCTGCTCAGCACTGATGGCTTCCCGCATAACGGTGTCCTTCCTGGTAATATAGGGGGACACCAAAGCCAACAGTTCCTGAAAAACGGGGTCAGACATCCTCAGAAAATTCCTGTAGTCCTCAGGATTATTCTCGACGATCTCCCACAGCAGAGGCATGTGGCAGAATTGGTCCCGCTGGAGCAACCAATTCTTGGTCCATGAACTCCTCCTCACACCATTCATGGACTGGTCTTGGTCCAAAACAAGCAGACCAACACCAAGCGCACGCACAGCACGAACTCGACGACGAGAACGTCCAGGCGACATGGCTAGGAAACGGTCGTCTAATCAGAACGTACAGAACAGAACGCACTTTAGAACAGCAAGGCCTATGAATAACGAACTGAAATTCAGAAACGAACAGGCAAGAACGCACTGTAAAACAGATATGACCTGCCTAGACGCCCTGAAAGTCAAGATACGAACCCACAAGCACAAACTGAACGGCAGAAAACGATCTGAAAAGTACGAAGACTGAAAAGCGCGAATCGTCTCTTCCCAAACTTTTACTTCACACGCGGTAACACGAGATCAGCAAAAGCAGCCCAAGGGGTGGCGCCAAGAAAAAAGATCTTCCCCTTTATAGTGCCGTCGTACGTGCTGGACGTGAGCGCAGAGAACCACGAGGAAATTGGAAAATGACAGTGTGTACGCATAGAAAGCTTGACGAGAAAATCGACAAGCTTAACAAGAATCTCGTCGAAAAAAACGACGTGTTTTTTACGACGAGAAAATCGGTCGTGTGTACGAGGCCAAAGTCCAAGGACCTGCCACAGAGGTGAAATTCCTAGGAATGATGTGGACTGGGCCACAGAGGAAAATTCCAGAGGCAGTTGTGCAAACTATCCAGGCGCTGTCGCCCCCTACTACCAAAAAGGAGGCACAGAAGTTCATTGGAGTTGTGGGATTCTGGAGATCGTTCATCCCACATCTTGGACTGATTCTGAGGCCTATATACAATGTTACCAGAAAAAAGACTGAGTTCTCATGGTGTTCAGAGCAGCGGACAGCATTCCTGGCTGCTAAAGAATCTATTTGCAGCATCGGGGATCGGGACCCGTGAGACAAGGAGTACCATTTCAGCTGGATGTAGTGGAGCAGAATGGTACCATATCTTGGAGTCTGTGGCAGCCAAATGAAAAGAAAGGACTGAGAGAAATACCTATTGGATTTTGGTCCAAACAACTGACAGGGGCACAGACGAGATACACAACCCTAGAGAAGTACCTGTTTGGAGCCTACACAGCACTTCAACATGTAGAGACCATTACAGAAAAGGACACAGTCACCATCCATACTGCATTGCCAATAGTAGGATGGGTGAGTGACAATGGACTGACCACTAGTGATGTCGCAAACATAAAATTTTCCGTTCGTGAACGGCGAACGCGAATTTCCGCAAATGTTCGCGAACGGGCGAACCGGGCGAACCGCCATAGACTTCAATAGGCAGGCGAATTTTAAACCCACAGGGACTCTTTCTGGCCACAATAGTGCTGGAAAAGTTGTTTCAAGGGGACTAACACCTGGACTGTGGCATGCCGGAGGGGGATCCATGGAAAAACTCCCATGGAAAATTACGTAGTTGACGCAGAGTCGGGTTTTAATCCATAAAGGGCATAAATTACCTAACATTCCTAAATTGTTTGGAATAACGTGCTTTAAAACATCAGGTATGATGTTGTATCGATCAGGTAGTGTAAGGGTTACACCCGCTTCACAGTGACAGACCAAACTCTGACAGACCAAACTCCCCGTTTAACGCACCGCAAACAACCGCAAACAGTCCATTTGCACAACCGCAAGGCTTTAATGATCACGTTAGATGATCATAAAGAAAATTTATGTTTTTTCTATGCAAAATTATCCAGCCGATCGCTTTTGGTCTGTTCACAATGAAGCAACGACCTTATCATCTGGGGTGGTGTGCCAACATTGCCATTGCCAACACACTCATAGAGGTGGTCGCTTCATTGTGATATGCAAGCCCCTTCACCACAACAAGGTAACGATCACGAAGGGGAATTGACACACGTATTTATTTTTTTTGTTTTGTTTTTGCAGCCACAGTGCAGCACCAGAGGCCAGAAAAATTAGGCATGTACACATGCCTGAAAAACTAGGTATTGTTGCAGCCGCTGCTGTAGCAGCGGCCAGAAAAATTTATGCTTTCCAGGCAGAAAGTGCCCTAAAACATTGCGGCTTGAACCCTAGTTGGTGGCGGATAAGTCACGCAAGTCATCCGGCATGCAGAGATAAAATACAGCAGCGTGTGGACCATTTTTAGCCCAAGGCAGCTCATCTCATCAGGCCTTTTTTAGTCAAATGTATCGCCCACTGTCAGTCCCTTTGGGATCCATGCCTCATTCATCTTAATAAAGGTGAGGTAATCTAGACTTTTTTGACCTAGGCGACTTCTCTTCTCAGTGACAATACCTCCTGCTGCACTGAAGGTCCTTTCTGAAAGGACACTTGAAGCAGGGCAGGCCAGAAGTTCTATCCCAAACTGGGATAGATCAGGCCACAGGTCAAGCCTGCACACCCAGTAGTCAAAGGGTTCATCGCTCCTCAGAGTGTCGATATCTGCAGTTAAGGCGAGGTAGTCTGCTACCTGTCGGTCGAGCCGTTCTCTGAGGGTGGACCCCGAAGGGCTTAGGCGATGCGTAGGACTTAAAAAGCTCTGCATGTCCTCCATCAATAACACGTCTGTAAAGCGTCCTGTCCTTTCTGGCGTGGTCGTGGTAGGAGGAGGATTACTTTCACCTCTTCCCCTGTTAGATTCCCGTTGTGCTGTGACATCACCCTTATACGCTGTGTAAAGCATACTTTTTAATTTATTTTGGAACTGCTGCATCCTTTCCGACTTCCGGTAATTCTGTAACATTTCAGGCACTTTCTGCTTATACCCGGGGTCTAGTAGCGTGGCCACCCAGTACAGGTCGTTCTCCTTCAGCCTTTTTATACGAGGGTCCCTCAACAGGCACAACAGCATGAAAGACCTGATTTGCACAAGGTTGGATGCCGAGCTACTCATGTCCCGTTCCTCGTCCTCACTGATCTCACTGAAGGTCTGTTCTTCCCCCCAGCCACGTACAACACCACGGGTACCAGATAGGTGACAACGAGCACCCTGGGATGTCTGCTGTGGTTGGTCTTCCTCCTCCTCCTCAAAGCCACATTCCTCCTCTGACACCTCTTCCTCAGACTCCTCTTCCAGCGTTGCCGCAGGTCCAGCAAGCGGTGCTGATAAGGCTGTTTCTGGTGGTGATGGTGACCACAACTCTTCCTCTTCCTCTTCACGCTCATCTACAGCCTGATCCAGCACTCTTCGCAGGGCACGCTCCAGGAAGAAAACAAATGTGATGATGTCGCTGATGGTGCCTTCAGTGCGACTGACTAGGTTTGTCACCTCCTCAAAAGAAAGCATGAGCCTACAGGCATTGCGCATGAGCGTCCAGTAACGTGGCAAAAAAATTCCCAGCTGCGCAGAGGCTGTCCTAGCACCCCGGTCATACAAATACTCATTGACGGCTTTTTCTTGTTGGAGCAGGCGGTCAAACATTAGGAGTGTTGAATTCCAACGTGTCGGGCTGTCGCAAATCAAGCGCCTCACTGGCATGTTGTTTCGCCGCTGGATATCTGAAAAGTGCGCCATGGCCGTGTAGGAATGCCTGAAATGGCCACACACCTTCCTGGCCTGCTTGAGGACATCCTGTAAGTCTGGGTACTTATGCACAAAGCGTTGTACAATCAGATTTAACACATGTGCCATGCACGGCACATGTGTCAACTTGCCCCAATTCAATGCCGCCAACAAATTGCTTCCATTGTCACACACCACTTTGCCGATCTCCAGTTGGTGCGGAGTCAGCCACTGATCCACCTGTGCGTTCAGGGCGGACAGGAGTGCTGGTCCGGTGTGACTCTCTGCTTTCAGGCAAGTCAACCCCAAGATGGCGTGACACTGTCGTATCCGGGATGTGGAATAGCCCCTGGGGAGCTGGGGGGGTGCAGTTGATGTGGAGCAAGACGCAGCAGCAGAAGAGGACTCAGCCGAGGAGGGTATCAAAGAGGATGGAGTAGGAGGAGTAGAGGAGGTGGCAGCAGGCCTGCCTGCAAGTCGTGGCGGTGTCACCATCAACTCCTCTGCAGAGCCACGCATTACATGCTTAGCAGCCATCAGCAGGTTTACCCAATGTGCAGTGTAGGTGATATACTTGCCCTGACCGTGCTTTGCAGACCAGGTATCAGTGGTCAGATGGACCCTTGCCCCAACACTGTGTGCCAGACATGCCATGACTTCCTTTTGCACAATAGAGTACAGGTTGGGGATTGCCTTTTGTGAAAAGAAATTTTGGCCGGGTACCTTCCACTGCGGTGTCCCAATAGCTACAAATTTTTTGAAGGCCTCAGACTCCACCACTCTGTGACATTGGCTTCTTACGCTCAAACATGTCCTTGACAGACACCTGACTGTGGGCAGATGAGCAGGAACTGCTCAAGGCGAGAGACGGAGTGGCGGATGGTTGAGAGGGGGCAAGGAGGACAGCAGTGGTTGATGTGGCTGAAGATGCTGGACCAGGAGGAGGATGGTGGCTTTGAGCTTGTGTGCTGCTTGTACTTGTCATCATGTGTTGATCCCATAGGCGTTTGTGATGTGCGATCATGTGCCTTCGCAAAGCAGTTGTACCTAGGTGGGTGTTGGATTTCCCACGACTCAGTTTCTTTTGGCACAGGTTGCAAATGGCATCGCTGTTATCAGAGGCAGACACACAAAAAAAATGCCACACTGCTGAGGTTTGGAATGACGGCATTCTGGTGGTGGCAACAGCATGCGTTGATTGGCGTGCTGTCTGGCTGACCCCGGGTGCCGATACATGCTGTCTGACTGTGCCACTAGCTCCTTGCGACGACCTCCCCCTGCTTCCAACTCGTCTCCTCCTCCTTTCTGTCTCCCCATCTGAACTTTCCCCCTGTTCTTCTTCTCTTCGAGCGGGCACCCACGTGACATCCACGGACACATCGTCATCATCAACCGCTTCACTTGTATCTGACAACTCAGCAAAGGAAGCAGCATCGGGTACAACATCATCATCATCATCACACCGTACGTCCATGTGTGTAATGCTGCCTGACTGAGAAATATCCCTTTTATCTACATCCTCTGGCAATAATGGTTGCGCATCACTCATTTCTTCCAACTCATGTGTAAATAACTCCTCTGACAGATAAAGTGAAGCAGCTGTGGTGCTAGTGTTGGTGGTGGCGGCAGGCGGGCGAGTGGTAACTTGAGAGGTGCCCGAAGCTGAGCTGGAGGAGGATGGTGCGTCAAGGTTCCGAGCGGAAGCTGTAGAAGATTGGGTGTCCTGTGTTAGCCAGTCAACTATGTCCTCAGAACTTTTCGAGTTCAGGGTACGTGGTCTCTGAACACTGGGCACTGAACAATTCTAGGGCCAAATGGAATCACAGCACCACGACCACAACGGCCCCTGCGGGGTGGCCTGTCTCTGCCTGTCATTTTTTTTAGATTAGTTTAGTTGTACTATGCCTGCAAGCTACTGTGACACCAGATATGAGTGGCACTGTGCACTGGCAGAAGTTGGCAGAGTAGACGCTGTAGGCCTGACACACACGCTGGCAGGCAACTGACTGCTATTCTATTGCAGTCAAAATTGTTGTTTTAAAAAAAAAATGTAATCTACTGTGCCACCAGATATATGAGTGGTGCCACTGGGCAAGTGGGCACAGTATACGCTGTGAGCCTATCACACACACGCTGGCAGGCAACTGCAATTAGATTACAGAGAAAAAAAAAAGGCAGACTGATGTATGTACTAGCCCTAAAAAGGGCTTTTTGGGGTGCTGTCCAGATGCTGTCCTTACAGCAGAGATCAGATGAGTCTTTCAGGACTGGAGTGGACACTGAATACACTGGCCTAGCTATAGATTTCCCTATTAAATCAGCAGCAGCTACACTGTCCCTCCTCTCACTAGTAATCTACTGTGCCACTAGATATATGAGTGGTGCCACTAGGCAAGTGGGCACAGTGTACGCAGTGAGCCTGTCACACACACGCTGGCAGGCAACTGCAATTAGATTACAGAGAAAAAAAAAAGGCAGACTGATGTATGTACTAGCCCTAAAAAGGGTTTTTTGGGGTGCTGTCAGGATGCTGTCCTAACAGCAGAGATCAGATGAGTCTTTCAGGACTGGAGTGGACACTGAATACACTGGCCTAGCTATAGATTTCCCTATTAAATCAGCAGCAACTACACTGTCCCTCCTCTCACTAGTAATCTACTGTGCCACCAGATATATGAGTGGTGCCACTGGGCAAGTGGGCACAGTATACGCTGTGAGCCTGTCACACACACTCTGGCAGGCAACTGAAATTAGATTACAGAGAAAAAAAAGGCAGACTGATGTATGTACTAGCTATAAAAAGGGCTTTTTGGGGTGCTGTCAGGACGCTGTCCTTACAGCAGAGATCAGATGAGTCTTTCAGGACTGGAGTGGACACTGAATACACTGGCCTAGCTAAAGATTTCCCTATTAAATCAGCAGCAGCTACACTGTGCCTCCTCTCACTAAGACTGCAGCTTCAGAATGAATCTAAAATGGATGCTGTCCAGGAGGTGGGAGGGTCTGGGAGGGAGGGTATGCTGCTGATTGGCTGGAATGTGTCTGCTGACTGTGAGGTACAGGGTCAAAGTTTGCTCAATGATGATGAATAGGGGGCGGACCGAACATCGCATATGTTCACCCACCGTGGCGAACTCGAACAAGCTATGTTCACTGGGAACTATTTGCCGGCGAATAGTTTGGGACATCTCTACTGACCACTAGGGCAGCTGTAGCCCAGAACCAGACACTGGTGAAATGGAAGTGGTACCTTCAAGAAAGAGGGGGTATTGCAGCTGGGGATGTTAGAGACATTTCAAAACAGTTGGCAGGGCTTGTTACTTTTACCAGCACCCGGCCAGAAGAAGAAATTCATGTGCTGCAGTCATCCCTCATTCAAGAGGCTCCACCCTTTGAGTCTCTGTCAGAAGACATGAAGGAGTCAGCGTGGTTCACTGATGGTTCAGCCATAATCACCTCGTCTGGGCGTAAATGGACAGCAGCAGCCTACAACCCAAGTACAGACACAGTCCTGCAGGAGTCCGGAATCGGAGGGTCCAGTCAGTATGCAGAGTTGAAAGCTGTAGTGATGACTCTTCAGGAGGATTTTTCTTCCCATGTCACTATCTACACTGACAGCTGGACGATTTTTAAAGGACTGACAACTTGGATGCCCACATGGAAGTCCAATGAATGGATGATTCATGAAAAGGTGGTGTGGGGAGACAAGGAAGTCTGGGACTACATCTGGAAGGAAGCTCACTCCCGCACCATAAAAGTGGGGCATGTTGATGCACATGTGCCCCTAGTACCAGACTTTGAGAACTATAACAGAGTTGCAGATGAAATCGCCAAAGTGAAGGCAGTTGTGCCAATTGATCCTGTTTTGATGAACTTGGCCTACTGGGCCCACAAGCAATCTGGACATTTGGGGCAGAAAGCAACATATGAATGGGCACAGCAGAGAGGATTGTCTATATCCATGGACATGATAAAGACTGTAATAGGGAACTGTACAGTGTGTGGAGAAGTGCGACAATGGCCATTGCAAAAGTACTCCACCGGGTCGACTAAGAGGGGTGAGAGGCCTGCAGAGATCTGGCAGATTGACTTCATCGGTCCCCTGCCCCGGGGAAACAATGGACTGAGATATTGTTGCACTGCAGTGGACACCTATTCAGGACTTATGCTTGTTCATCCTGGCAAACGTGCAGATCAAGCCGTAACGCTTCAACTGCTCCAGAAACTTGTCGTTGCTTATGGTTGTCCCAAACAAGTCCAAAGTGATAACGGCTCACACTTCACCGGATCAACAGTACAGCAGTGGGCCAAAGATTCTGGAGTGTACTGGTTGTGCCACATCTCATACCGTCCACAGGCAGCTGGTTTGATTGAAAGATACGGGCTAATGAAGGACCAGATACGCAAACTTACACCCACACATACACTAAGCGGGTGGGATCTGGTCCTCACACAGGCAGTCATGTTGTTAAATTCTAGGCCAATAGCCAAAAGCACACCATATGAGAGGATGGTAGGGGCTGAGGCACAGATACCACAGCTGGAGTGCAGAGTTCAGTATTTATGTAAGGTTCCTAAAAGGACAGGGTTTAACAGATACCAGGTTACTGCTTCCCATGACATAGAAACTAAGAGTGACGTATCTGAAGCTGAAGCCTATCTAGGAATGAGAGGGAATCTGGCAGGAAGGTTTGAAGTTATATTTGCATTGGCAAACAAGCTTCAAGACAGTGGCTGGGACTCTGACTGGTTAGTGGATTCTTCTCAGCAAGAGTGGAAAGTGAGGCTACATAACGTCAAACCTTCCTAAATAAACAGGAGTGATTTTCTGGGAAATATCAGTATATTTCCTCTCCTCCCTATTGATGTTCTTTGGGAGGGTCAGACGTGCATACAGGCAGGTGGCAAAGTATTGGTCAGATATCCAGGCAAGAAGCCATTTAGAGGAGAGATTGTAGCTGAAGGGCCAGGATCTACTGTTTATGTATTGTTAGAAGGAACAGATAATCCGCTTTGATTTCCACTCCACAGGCTGTCTCCGATTTGATCTATAGGAAGACCAGAAAAAAGTGGTTACATGATGGAAAGAATGACGGAAGATCGCAAGAGCTGTGGAGAGCAAGGCCTTTTGATGTATTTCAAGCCTGGACTTGTTTCTAAAGAACTTTAGAATGGACTTTCTAATGAACTTTTATCCAAAAACTGAAACACCTTCTCAGTGACAGAAATATGGGAGGGGTTGCATTCAAGGAAAATTTATGTGTAGAATGAGTTGTTAGTAATGAAGAGATTTTCTGTGTGTAGTCTGAGAGAAAAAATCATAGGGCGAAATGTGTTGCGTTTGTTAAAAATATGTTTTTTTTTTAATATATTAATCAGACATGGGGCAATATTACAATAGTGATTTGGTCAGATTACTGTCAGTTTTTTGGTTTGAGTAGATTTCTCAAACAAACGCTGCTTTCATACAATGGGGTTAGATACAATTGTTGTATTCAACAGGCTATTGTCTCTATAGCTACAGTACACAAGTAAGACATTACTTGTTTGAGATTTCTTTCAGCTCTCAAACTGAAAGAATGCCTGTTAGATTACTGACAGGTTTGGTTTGAGTAGACAATGGGTAGATAGCATTGTTGTATTCAACAGTCCATTGTTTCTACAGCTACAGTAAACAGGTATGTTTTCTGTTGTTTGGTAACTATGGTAAACAGCCTGACACATAAAAGGGGAATTCAGGCATAAGCTAGGACACACACATCATGTTGCTGTAAGATCAGAAGAAGCCACTCATGATAGAAGAACAGAACCTGGTCTCCAAGAAGAGTCATTGCCAATGGAGATCACGAACATACCGTAACAGAAGATAAGTAACTTAAATGTATTTGTAGTTATAGACCATAGGCTGTTCTATTTTCTAGGCATTTTGCTTGTTATAGATACCTGTCAGTCTTGTATTGTATTCCTAAGATTGTAATAGTTTTGTATGTACAGCATCTTTGTATAGTAAAAGCACATTTACACACTGCAGAAGTCTCAGCTTCCTTGTTATACCACAGAGAAACCTTGCTAGATAGACGCAAGCAAAACACCCTTCTGGGGAGCGGTGAGAGACTTGTTCTTTCTGGCTCCCAAAAAAAAGAAGTCTGAGTGCCTCTCCACGATCCCTTGTTGTCTCTGAAGGGGCGGGACTTCCTAAAGTCTCTGGAATTTGATTGCCGGAAATGGGATAAATAGTCCTTTGTTTTCCAGACCTTCCTGTCCTGAGGAAGCAAGCCAGATTTACCCCTTGTTACTCGAGAGATCGCTTTGTCGAGTTTCTCGCCGAATAAAGACTTTCCATCAAAGGGAATCTTGCACCAAATTTGTTTCAATGCCAGATTGGCTGTCCAGGGTTTTAGCCATAAGGCTCGTTTTGCCATGACTGAGTGCAGCATTGAGTTGGCTGAACAACGGATCGTGTCAATCGCGGCTTCTCCTACGAAATCTGCCGCCAACTTAAGCTCCTCCAGAGCTTTAATTATTTCGTCTTTGGGGACGTCTTGGTGCAGGGCTGTCTCAACATTTTCCGTCCCTGACCTGATGGCATTGGAAACAGATGTTAGCGCAATGGCTGGTCTACAAGCCGCCCCTGCCGCCAGATAGACGAATTGACCTAGACCTCAAAAGGAGCTATCTAGGGGATCCTTGAACGACGTTGAATCCTCCATCGGCAAGGTTACATTTTTTGCCAGACGCACTACAGCCGCATCAACCACAGGCATTGAACTTGAGGACTGAGTGAATCTGCCATTGGGTACAGTTTGGTTAGACGGGCTAGAGAAAACTTTTTGTCAGTTTTGTTCCACTCGTCCTCTTTGTGATTTTTGAGGAAGGTTCCTCCGGGTCTTCCCAGGCAATGGCGATCCTCACTGCTTGGACAAAGGATTGTACCAGGGAGGAATTGAAACCGGACAGTTCAGAATCATCTGAGGACTCATCGGACGGGTCTTCCAGTGTAGTTTGTTTAGCTGCTTTACCTGATGGAGGTAAAAGAGTACTGACAGCCGATGGACCCGGGATATCAGGGTCTAAATCCAATATTTGTGCAGCTTGTGGAACGGGGTGAGCGGGGATTATAGCCGCCAATTCAGAAAGAGATTCTTTCATGGTTTGTTTGAGTAGGTCAACCACTGTTGGCCTTCTAGTTCCCGATTGGCTGCGTAGTCCCTGAGTAGGGATGAGCTTCGAGTTCGAGTCGAACTCATGTTCGACTCGAACATTGCCTGTTCGCCCGTTCGCCGAACAGCGAACAAATTGGGGTGTTCGCGGCAAATTTGAAAAATCTATGGGAGAAATCTAAAGTGCTAATTATAAAGGCTTATATGCAAGTTATTGTCCTAAAAAGTGTTTGGGGACCGGAGTCCTGCCCCAGGGGACATGTATCAATGCAAAAAGAAGTTTTAAAAACGGCCGTTTTTTCGGGAGCAGTGATTTTAATAATGCTTAAAATGAAAAAATAAAAGTGAAATATTCCTTTAAATTTCATACCTGGGGGGTGTGTATGATATGCATGTAAAGTGGCGCATGTTTCCCGTGCTTAGAACTGTCCCTGCAAAAAATGTCATTTTTGAAAGAAAAAAATGCATTTAAAACTGACTCGCGGCTATTAATTTAAATTTACATAGTGAAGGAAGTTCCCCGCTCAAGCCAATGACGTAGGCGGGTCCGACATACCGAGGGGGCGGACCTGATGGGGAACTGCTCTCACTTTGGTAATACATGTATAGACCCGCCCCTTCTCATGTTCCGCATCTGGTCCGCTGAGCGGACCTGATAGGGAACTTTAGAAGGGGCGGGTCTATACATTTAAAATACTGAGAGGGAGTTCCCCATCAGGTCCGCTCAGGCACAACCAATGGAGGACAGCGCTGGACATCGGGATCGCCGCGGGACACTGGATTTCACCGCTGGAATGTTTTTTTTTTTTTTTTAAATAAAGGACTTTTTCAAGGTGTTTGTGTGTTTTTTAAACATTTTTTTACGCTTTCTTCGTGAAATGGTAGGGGTACAATGTACCCCTTACCAATTCACATGGGGGGGGGGCCGGGATCTGGGGGTCCCCTTTGTTAAAGGGGTCTTCCAGATTCCGATAAGCCCCCCGCCCGCAGACCCCCACAACCACCGGGCAAGGGTTGTGGGGATGAGGCCCTTGTCCCCATCAACATGGGGACATCCTCCCCATGTTGAGGGCATGTGGCTTGGTACGGTTCAGGAGGGAGGGGGGGGGCGCTCTCTCGTCCCCCCCTTTTCCCCTGCGGCCGGCCAGGTTGCGTGCTCGGATAAGGGGTCTGGTATGGATTTTTAGGGGGACTCCACGCCATTTTTTTTTAAATTTGGGGTGGAGTTCCCCTTAAAATCCATGCCAGATCTGAAGGGCCTGGAATGGATATTTGGGGGAACCCCACGTCAATTTTTTTTAAATTTGCGGCGGGGTTCCCCTTAATATCCATTCCGGACCTGAAGGGCCTGGTAATTGAATTCTGGGGAACCCCCACGCTTTTTTTTTTTTTTTTATCAATGACTTTTGTATGTATTGCCGGGAGCCGACAATTCATTAATAGCCGCGAGTCAGTTTTAAATGCATTTTTTTCTTTCAAAAATGACATTTTTTGCAGGGACAGTTCTAAGCACGGGAAACATGCGCCACTTTACATGCATATCATACACACCCCCCAGGTACGAAATTTTAAGGAATATTTCACTTTTATTTTTTCATTTTAAGCATTAGTAAAATCACTGCTCCCGAAAAAACGGCAGTTTTTAAAACTTCTTTTTGCATTGATACATGTCCCCTGGGGCAGGACCCAGGTCCCCAAACACTTTTTAGGACAATAACTTGCATATTAGCCTTTATAATTAACACTTTAGATTTCGAACGTTCGAGTCCATTGTATTTAATAGGGTTCTAAAGTTTACACGAACATTTTGTCTGTTCGCAGGTTCTGGTGCGAACCGAACAGGGGGGTGTTCGGCTCATCCCTGTCCCTGAGACAGTCTCTACAGGCAAGCTTATCAGGGAGTAGAACCGCGCCACATGTCCAGCATTTTTTTCTTGACGCCCGCGGTGGAGGCAAAGTAGAATGACGACGTCTTTCAGATCCTGATCGTCTAGAAGACTTATGGTGAGAAGATCGTGACCTCCGCTCAGGACTGTCGTCATTGTCATGGCGTCTTGAGGACTTTCTGGACCGCTTTGAAGGAACAGGGCTGAAACAAACAAAGTTTGTTTGTCAGTGGTGCACTCTTTTTTTTTTTTTAAATACTCACGTACAGGTGGTCCCATATCTATTGGATACAAGAGGATCTTGGCTCTATGACGAATGACTCATGGTAAATAATGGGCAGTAGGATCAGCTGCAGGAAGGCGAAGCAAGAACAGAAATATAGAACCTATTTGTATAAGAAGAATCAACAAATCTACTGCATTAGGACTGGATGGAAAGAGTATCACATACCTGAATTGCTGAAGTGTTTTGGACTGCAGGGTGCACACTTGATATGCAGAGCAGCCCTGAACCCAAATTGGAGCCAGTTTTTTAAGAGAAAAGGGGAGGGGAAGCTTAATTAGAAAGGTCTTCCCCTTACTGGCAACAGTGACTGAATTTTAATGGGTTACCCTGGAACAAGATGGCGGTCGAGGCCTCACCCCCTAATGCACGTGCGCGCATGCATGCGCACTAGGGCCGTAGAAGACTCTAATGTGGCGTACACACGATCGTTTTTCATGCCATTTTTTAACCCGACGTTTTTCACGTCGTTTTTTTTCATGTTTCCTCTCAAGCCTGTCTTGCGTACATACGATCATTTAAAAAAACGTTCAAGCAAAGCGCAGTGACGTACAACACGTACAACAGCACTATAAAGGGGAAGCTCCGTTCTAATGACGCCACCCATTGGGACGCTTTTGCTAATTTCGTGTTACCGCGTGTTAGTAAAAGTTTGGTGAGAGACGATTCGCGCTTTTCAGTCTTCGTGCTTTGAAGATCGTTTTGTGGAGTTCAGTTTGTGCCTGTGGGTTCGTATCTGTCTTGCAGTGCTTGTAGTCAGTTTGTATCTGTTTATTCAGTGCGTTCTTGTCTGCTCGTTCCTGTTTTTCAGCTTGTTCTTCATAGGCCTTGCTGTTCTTCCATTCGTTCTTCTAGTTCATTCTGAGCTGCCGACCGTTATCTAGCCATGTTGCGGCTACGTACTCGTCGTAGAGTTCGTGCTATAGTTGGTGCCGGGGTTCATGCTGTATCCCGACTCCAGGCCATGAACAGGGTGAGGAGGAGTTCATGGACCAAGAATTGGTTGCTCCAGCGGCACCAGTTCTGTCATATGCCTTTGTTGCGGGAGATCAGGGAGAATAATCCTGAGGACTACAGGAATTTTCTCAGGATGTCTGACCCCGTATTTCAGCATCTGTTGGCTTTGGTGTCCCCCTACCTTACCAGGCAGGACATCGTTAAGCGTGAAGCCATCAGTGCTGAGCAGTGGCTCATTGCCACGTTGCGATACCTGGCGACTGGGAGAAGCCTGCAGGACCTAAAGTTCTCCACAGGCATATCCCCCCAGGCTCTGGGTATCATTATACCAGAGACGTGTTCTGCCATCCTTCAAGTTTTACAGGAGGACTATATTAAGGTAAGTGTTCTTATTTAAAACCTCACATTGTACGTATTTCTTTGTTAATATTTTTTTTTGGGTTTATTAACAGTCCCTAATTCCCATGATTCTTAGCTGCAGGGAATGTCCCTTTTCTCCACATGGTTATTTATTTTTGGGAATGTTTTTATTAGGCCTACATTTAAATTTGCCTTACCTAACCTCTCCAGCATGCTATCCTGGGGCCATACCCACCTTGCCTAGTCATTTCCATGTATTTTATTCTATGCTCCATCGTAGTGCTTTACCCTAAACGCACCCTAAAGATTGCCTAGGAATGTTACATTTTTTAAAACTTCATACAGAGTGCTACAGCCTTCATTTGTGATCTCCCCAACTCATCTTCAACCCCCCCCCCCAGTTTTTATTTTGGGTTTGTTTTTGGTTTGTTGTTGCTTACTAATAATGTTTTAATTTTTCGGTTTCTCCCAATGTTGGCCATGAATGGTTTGCTTAAATCTGCTTTCAATGTTTCTGTCTCAAAGTATTAATTTATTTTTAATTTAATTCCACAGTTCCCTTCTACGCCACATGAATGCCAAGATAGGGCATCTGAGTTTGCCCAACGATGGAACTTTCTGAACTGTGGAGGGGCCATCGACGGCAAACATGTTCGGGTCGTCCCACCACCCCATTCGGGATCCTTTTATTAAAATTATAAGGGGTTCCACAGCATCGTCATGATGGCAGTGGTGTCGGCCACCTACGAATTCCTCTATGTGGACGTTGGCAAGAATGGCAGGATGTCTGATGGAGGAGTCTTTGCACAGACGGAGTTTGGGGAACGGCTCCTTTTGGATCAGCTGGCCTTGCCACCAGCGAAGCAGAATGTGGAGGGACTTCCATTTGTCTTTGTGGCGGATGAGGCGTTTGGCCTGGGTCCCCATTTGATGAGGCCATTCCCGCAACACACCCTCACCCCTGAGAGGAGGGTGTTCAACTATCGGCTGGCCAGAGCAAGAAGGGTGGTGGAAATGCCTTTGGCATCATGGCCAGCCGATTCCGCCTGTTCCTCACCTCCATCCACCTTGCCCCTTACAAATGGAACCATGTTGTAATGGCTTGTTGTGCGCTCCATAATTTTCTCAGGGTGCATTCAATCAATTATATGACTTTGACTGGGCCTGAGGCCTCATTATTGGAATCTGAAAATTTAGTGGCCCTGGAAGCTGGCCGTCCAGGCTTGGCCCCCCAAACCAGACGTGAGGTCCGTCAACAATATGTCGATTATTTTGTGGGTAGGGGGGCCATTGATATGCCTGATGAATTTTAACATTATTATTTGTAAAAATAAAACCTTTTTTTGAGAAAATATTGTTTTGGTGTTTTCATTTAATATTCTTTTAGGTTTCTCGTAGGTTTACCTAGTGCACTTGTAGTGCCATGTGTATTTTGAATTCTTAATTAGCCTTCATTGTCAGTGTAAACGCAAAACATTGATTAGATCACTTTGCACAACATTTACATAATGAAGCCACAAATTCTTGTTAAGAAAATACCTTTTTTAATTTTTTTTAGGAAACTTCCTTTTAAATGTAGATGTCCTAAAAATATTTTTGGGGTTAAAACGCATGAACAGCCATGCATAAAAAAAATATCAAAAAAAATATCGTGAAAATGTAAACATGTACTATTCATTAAAGCTTAAAAGAAAAACAAACCTGCCAAAACACAGCAAGTTCAACGTTCTTTTGTGTTCAAACATTATACACGCCCAAGCACAGCCATGATATTTTGTAGCTTTTCTTCAACCCGCTTGGTATTTTGCCTGATCTCTATCAAGTCTCCCTTTATTTTTTCAAGGTCACGACAGCAGACCATGAGGTATTGGATCAGGATCTGGGCTCTGTGATGTGTAAACTTTTCGGGGTCTCCGGCCAGAACTGCACCTAAATAAAAAAAAATCATGTAGTATAGAATATGTAGGCCTACATCTATTAACCTGCATCTGTCTGGTTTGACACTGACCTGTTGTGGTGCCACTTTCCACTTTCACAACTTCACGTTCCTCTCCATTAGGGATGAGCTTCGTGTTCGGGTCGAACATACGTTCGACTCGAACATCGGCTGTTCGATCGTTCGACGAAGATCGAACGATTTGGGCCGTTCGCGCCAAATTCGAGTGACGCGAACGGCCCACAATGCACTACGCCATCGCAGTGTCATCCAGGCGCTGTGATTGGCCAAGCATGCACTGTGACCCCGCATGCTTGGCCAATCACAGCGCCGGCAGCGAGGAGAGCAATGATTGGCCACAGGCAGGATGCCTGTGGCCAATTATTGCTGAGGGTGTTTAGTACACGCCCCACACTATAAAAGGCCGCCAGCACGGCGGCCTAGTGTAGTGTGTTCCGGAGCAGGGATAGAGCAGCATAGGCAGGGACAGTGACTGTTATTTCTTTCTTGCTTAACCTGGATTCCTTTAGTTTAGGGAAAGAGAAGGATAGGTAGGGAGAGTGTCAGTGTGTTTTGTGCTTGTGCTATAGTGTGCTTAAAAAAAACATTTATTCTAGGGACAGAAAACTGTAGGTAGGGACAGTGTCAGTTTCTTTCACTCTGCAAGTCCTTGTTTCCAGGGACCTGGAAGGACAGTGAGTGAATTGTCCTTGTGCTATATTGTGCTTAAAAAAACATTTATTCTAGGGACAGAAAACTGTAGGTAGGGAGAGTGTCAGTTTCTTTCACTCTGCAAGTCCTTGTTTCCAGGGACCTGTAAGGACAGTGAGTGAATTGTCCTTGTGCTATATTGTGCTTAAAAAAAACATTTATTCTAGGGACAGAAAACTGTAGGTAGGGAGAGTGTCAGTTTATTTCACTCTGCAAGTCCTTGTTTCCAGGGACCTGTAAGGACAGTGAGTGAATTGTCCTTGTGCTATATTGTGATTAAAAAAAACATTTTTTCTAGGGACAGAAAACTGTAGGTAGGGAGAGTGTTTTTGTTCTTTCACTCTGCAAGTCCTTGTTTCCAGGGACCTGGAAGGACAGTGAGTGAATTCTCCTTGTGCTATATTGTGCTTAAAAAAAACATTTATTCTAGGGACAGAAAACTGTAGGTAGGGAGAGTGTCAGTTTATTTCACTCTGCAAGTCCTTGTTTCCAGGGACCTGTAAGGACAGTGAGTGAATTGTCCTAGTGCTATATTGTGATTAAAAAAAACATTTTTTCTAGGGACAGAAAACTGTAGGTAGGGAGAGTGTTTTTTTTCTTTCACTCTGCAAGTCCTTGTTTCCAGGGACCTGTAAGGACAGTGAGTGAATTGTTCTTGTGCTATATTGTGCTTAAAAAAAATATTTTTTCTAGGGACAGAAAACTGTAGGTAGGGAGAGTGTCAGTTTCTTTCACTGTGAAAGTCCTTGTTTCAAGGGACAGAGAAGGACACCTGAAGGTAGCCCTTATTGCTTTTTTCCCATCTCCCTGCAGGTCATCTATTAGAATGTCTGGAAGGCAAACAAGGAGAGGCAGACAGTCAGGAGGCAATAAAAGAGGGCAAGCAGGCTCTGTGTCTGGGGGCAACAGTGCTGGTCGTGGACGCGGTGCATTGTCATCAGCACATGGCCATGGGACACGCTTGTCCTTCTTTTCGGCAGCTGGACATGTTGAGCCACATCATGCCGAAGACTTGGTAGAGTGGATGACCAAGCCCTCCTCCTCCTCCTCATCCTCTCTCACCCAGGCTCAGGGTACTGGAAAAGCAGCTGCCAAAGCGTCGTCTTCCCTGGTATCAATGTCAGACAAATCATCAGTCACTCCTTCCCTAGACCCACCATGTCCTCCTCCTGAGGAGTCCCCCGAACTGTTTCAGCACAGTGTTGGGTACATGCTCCAGGAGGATGCCCAGCGTTTCGAAGGGTCTGATGATGAAACCCAGCTAGAGGAAGGCAGTAGCGTGAGAGCAGACAGAGGGGATGCTCAAGAAGGACACCAATCTGGCAGTCATGTTCCAGCAGCTGCAGCATACTGCCAGATTGGCTCCAGTGATGAGGAGGGAGGGGATGATGAGGTCACTGACTCCACGTGGGTGCCTAATAGGAGAGAGGAGGAGGAGGAGGATGAGGAGGAGGCACATCTCCAACGAGGCAGGATGCCCTTTGGTGGCCAGCGTAAGGGCAGTACACCGACGGAATCACACCGCAGAGCTCCGCCTGTGCAGGGCGCTGCCTCTGCCCGTCATTCAAAAAGTTCTTTGGTGTGGGCCTTTTTTGAGGCTAGTGCATCAGATCGCACAGCTGCTGTTTGCAACATATGTCTCAAGCGTATATCGCGTGGCCAAAACATCAGCCGCTTGGGTACCACATGCCTGACCAGACATATGTTGACCTGCCATGCAGCTCGTTGGCAAGCCTACCTCAAAGACCCACACCAAAGAACAAAGCGGACCTCTCCTTGCACCGCATCAGCTGGGATCTCCAACCCCACTATAACTTCAGTCCTCTCTGAAACATGCACTGAGAGGAATGAAGGTGTAGAATTAGGTGTGTCACAGCCAAGTACTTGCGCCCACTCTGCTAGCAGTACACCGACGTCCGATTCTAGCAGGCAAATTTCCCTGCCCCAGCTGCTGGACCGTCGAAAGAAGTTCACTCCCAGCCATCCACATGCCCAGCGGTTGAATGCTAGCTTGGCTAAATTGCTAGCGCTTCAACTGCTGCCTTTTCAGTTGGTAGACTCGGCCCCCTTCCGTGAGTTTGTGCAATGTGCAGTTCCTCAGTGGCAGGTTCCCAAACGCCACTTTTTCTCACGGAAGGCTATTCCGGCTCTCTACCGGCATGTGGAAGGCAATGTCTTGGCCTCGCTGGACAGGGCGGTCAGCGGTAAGGTGCATATTACCGCTGACTCATGGTCCAGCAGGCATGGACAGGGACGTTACCTTTCTTTCACGGCCCATTGGGTCACTCTTTTGGCAGCTGGGAAGGATTCAGGACAAGGTGCAGTAGTGTTGGAGGTTGTCCCACCGCCACGCCTCCAAAATGCTACTACTGGTTGTGACACACCTCTCTCCTCCACCCCCTCCTCTTCTTCTTCCTCCATGGCCTCTTCCTGTGGTTTGTCCTATGAACCAGCGGTGCTCCGTAGCCGTTCACGGGGCTACGCAAGTACGCAGGCAAAAAGATGCCATGCCGTGCTTGCGCTGGTGTGTTTGGGGGACAGAAGCCACACTGGGGCAGAGGTCCTGTCTGCTCTGCAGGGCCAGGCCGAGAGGTGGTTGACGCCACGCCAGCTTAAGCCAGGAATGGTGGTTTGCGACAATGGCACCAACCTCCTCTCCGCCCTCCGACAGGGACAACTGACCCATGTGCCCTGTGTGGCTCACGTCCTTAACCTGGTGGTGCAGCGCTTCTTGGGCAGGTACCCGGGCTTACAGGATGTCCTGAGGCAGGCCAGGAAAGTCTGTGTGCATTTCCGCAGATCTTATAATGCCAGTGCTCGCCTGGCTGAGCTGCAAAAGGAGTTGAACCTGCCCAAGAACCGCCTTATATGTGACATGCCCACCAGGTGGAACTCAACGTTGGCCATGCTGCAGCGGCTGCACACGCAGCAGAGGGCCATCAATGAGTACCTGTGCGACTACGGCACCAGGACAGGGTCAGGGGAGCTTGGTTTTTTTTCTCCACGCCAGTGGGGCATGATCAGGGATGCATGCACTGTCCTGGCACCATTTGAGGAGGCCACGAGGATGGTGAGCAGTGACAGTGCATGCATCAGTGACACTGTACCTCTTGTCCACCTGTTGGAGCACACGCTGCGTGGAATAATGGACAGGGCACTTGAGGCAGAACAGAGGCAGGAAGAGGAGGACTTCCTTGCCTCTCAAGGCCCCCTTTACCCAGACAGTGTTCCTTCTGTCCCACCCATCGCACAGGAAGAGGAGGAGGAGGAGGAGGAGGAGGAGGAGGAGGAGGATTGTGTCAGCATGGAGGTGGAGGCTGGCACTCAGCATCATCAGCAGCAGTCTTTTAGGGATGATTTACAGTCCCAAGAAACCAGTGGACTTGTACGTGGCTGGGAGGAGGTGGCTGCGGATCATGTCGTCCTTAGTGACCCAGAGGACTCCGGAGCGAATGCCTCAGCAAACCTACGCTGCATGGCCTCCCTGATCCTGCAAAGTCTGCGGAAGGATCCTCGTATTCTTCGGATCAAGGAGAGGGACCATTACTGGCTGGCCACTCTCCTTGATCCACGGTACAAGGGTAAGGTTGCGGACCTTATGTTACCGTCGCAGAGGGAGCAGAGGATGAGACAACTCCGGGAGGCCTTGCAGAAAGGTCTGTGCAACGCGTTCCCAGAGACTGGGAGGTTGCAAACTCCTGGTCCTGGACAACGAGTTGCTGAGGCTTCGGCCAGTCAAAGAAGGAGCGGTGGGGAAGGTGGCCGTCTGACCGATGCGTTCAGACAATTCTTTAGTCCGCAGCCCCAAAGTATGATCGGTTCCAGCAACCATCGCCAGCGTCTGATAAACATGGTGCAGGAATATCTAGGGGCAAGGTCAGACTTGGACACCTTCCCCACCGAAAATCCTCTGGCTTACTGGGTCTTGAGGATGGATCACTGGCCAGAGCTTGCACAGTATGCAATTGAGCTACTGGCCTGTCCTGCATCCAGCGTTCTTTCGGAACGCACATTCAGTGCTGCTGGAGGATTTGTCACGGATCACAGGGTGCGCCTGTCCACCGACTCGGTTGATCGACTGACTTTCATCAAGATGAACCAGTCTTGGATCACCACCAGCTACCACACACCTGATGCTGATATAACAGACTAATTGATTTTAACATGTCACATCCCTTCAAGACTGATGCTGATGCTGAGTGCCTGTGCTGTTATGTTGACTGGCTATCCTCCTCCTCCGAGTCCTCAATGATACGATTGATGATGATAGCTTGTAAGATCATTTTTGTTTATGGGTGCCGCCACCAGTGCCTAACGCCCAATTTTTCAGCCCCTGTTTAACAGGGGCGTGTAATTACAATTTTTGAAGCAATACTTTGCAACAGGGCTCATTGCTGTGCTCCAAGTACAGTATCTGTGAGGAGTTGCAGTGTTGTGCCACCAGTGCCTAAGGCCCAATTTTTCAGCCCCTGTTTAACAGGGGCGTGTCATTACAATTTTTGAAGCAATACTTTGCAACAGGGCTCATTGGTGTGCTCCAAGTACAGTATCTGTGAGGAGTTGCAGTGTTGTGCCACCAGTGCCTAAGGCCCAATTTTTCAGCCCCTGTTTAACAGGGGCGTGTCATTACAATTTTTGAAGCAATACTTTGCAACAGGGCTCATTGCTGTGCTCCAAGTACAGTATCTGTGAGGGGTTGCAGTGTTGTGCCACCAGTGCCTAAGGCCCAATTTTTCAGCCCCTGTTCAACAGGGGCATGTAATTACAATTCTTGATCTAATAATTCACAGCAGGGCCCATTGCTGCACCCACCAAGAGTAACTGTCAGGGCTTACAGTGTTGTGGCACCAGCACCACCATCAAAGGCCCAATTTTTACTACCACTGTTCAACAATTATATGTAATTAAAATTCCTGATATAATAGTTGACAGCAGGGCGTTCCAGCACCAACCAAGAGTAACTGTGAGTGCTTACAGTGTTGTGCCAACACCAACAACTAAGGGGCCTATTTCTGCAGAGTATATACGGCAGGTCCCTACTTTCAAACATCCAACTTACAAACGACTCCTACTTGCAAACGCAAGAAGACAACAGGAAGTGAGAGGAAATCTACCACTAGGAAGGAAAATTCTCTCCTGTAAGAATAAATATGGGAGAAAGGTGTCTCCTCTGTACTGATGCTTTATCAGCAATCCTTGTTTCAAGAAAAAGACCACATTTCAAAAAGAGTTGTCATTGGGACGGAAAGTGAGGTGAAATGTTCTGAACAGGGGCACAGACAGCAAAACAAATGTTACAGGGGTGATAACCCTTACCTATGTTTTCCAAAAAGTTTAAAAATAGATTTTTGGTCTGGAGCTACACTTCAAAAATGTACCTGTTCAAAATTACAAACAGACTCTACATAAGAACAAACCTACAGTCCCTGTCTTGTATGCACCGCCTGTATAGGGCTGTTCAGAGTATATAGGGCCTTTTTTATTTTATGTGCGGGGTTCCCCTTAATATCCATACAAGACCCAAAGGGGCTGGTAATGGGCTGGGGTAGGGGGGGGGGTCATGGGGTAGCTATGCCATTTTTCTTAAAGAATTTCATCCATATTACCGGGACCAGACATTACATTAAAGCCGCAAGCAGTTTTAAATGGCTTTTTTTTCCTTTAGAAGTGTCATTTTGTGCAGGGACAGTTCTAAACACGGGAAACACGTGGCACTTCACAGGCATACTTTAGACACCCCCCAGGTACGATATTTAAAGGAATATTTGACTTTTTTTTTTTCACTTTATGCATCATTAAAATGACTGCTCCCGAAAAACGACCGTTTTTAAAACTTCTTTTTGCATTGATACATGTCCCCTGGTGCAGAACCCGGGTTCCCAAACCCTTTTTAGGACAATAACATGCATAATAGTTGTTATAATTAGCACTTTAGAATTCGAACGTTCGCATCCATTGTATTTAATAGGGTTCTAATGTTCGTTCGAACTTTCGGTCCGTTCGCGGGTTCTGGTGCGAACCGAACCCGGGGGTGTTCGGCTCATCACTACTCTCCATCATGTGGTTCTGGGGGTATTGTTGAAGGTGTTGGATTTTTAGGCTCATCTGACGTAGCTTTTTGAAGCCCTATGGAGATTGCAATAAAAGGTATAGTTTCATTAGTAACTAATAATTTTTTGCCCACAAAAAACCCTGAAAAATAAAATTGTAAAGATTATTTGGAAGTGTGGTCCATTTTTAAATGTACCCCCAGTGATAACCGGAACACATGATTGGATACATAGCCAAAACCAGAGCATATACTTTTTGAAACAAAGTTTGACACATTGTAACACCCCAAAGTATATACACAGGATCACCTGTGTGTGACACCCTAAAAATTTAGGGGTTTTGTCCCACACTTGTACTACTGCGTTCAGATGTTTAAGCAGCTGCTGAGCATTCTCTCCCTTAACATTACAATGCATACCCTTTTTTTTTTTTTTTATGTCATTTGGATTATAAAAATAAAGCAAATTGTTTACCAAATTTGCTCCCCAAAAAAAAAAAAAAAATTTGGGTGTTCACACTGGATGATCCAAAAACATTGTTTTAGGAACTGTACGGAGAAAGAGGTTTACTACGTCCGTTTACTGTGCGGACGAACATGAAAGTTGGTATCTTTCACTGTACTATATCAAAGTCAAATATACACGACTTAATACAAGTAATAATCTTTAGCAGGGAAAATGAAGAAAAAGTACTTACTTTTTCCTAAAACTTTCTTGATTCTTTTGTATTGGTCGGGCTCCCGCAACTTCAGATCAGACCATCGTTTTCTGAGCTGTTCCTTCGTTCTGCACACCCAGAATTTTTGGTGAAGAGTTTTGACCACTTTGCCCATAATTTTTGTCTTGACAAGATTAGGCCTTTTATACTGCCCATGCTTGGCATCATAATCCTCCCTCCTCAAAATGGCGACCATCTCCACCATTTCCTCGAATGACATGTTGGATGCCTTATATCTCCTGGATCGGGATTTGGGCTCCTCTGGAATTTCCTCCTCTGTAGAGGTAATCTCAGCCACCTGTGTCTCCGCCATGTTGTTAAGCACTACGACGAGCGAGAAGGGGCGGGGAAAGTACAATATCGAACGTCAGGGGCGGGGAAAGCGTGCAGAGTTTCACGCATGCGCAGTGTATATCAAGTGAAGATCCATGTGTCGAAAATACGTTCATTTGGCGGGAGAGGGAGTTAGCAACGAACGTGTTGACCATGGTACATAACATTTTAAGGATTTGGGTTTCATCAGAAAATCTGTCGAAAATGCTGATTTGATGAATGTTGCCCGAAACATATGTATTTTCTTGTTTCTTGATTTTACAGAGAGAATGAATAGTTTAAAAAACCCAGAGTTTATGGGGGAGTTTATTGATAAATGGAAAGAACTCCCTATCCTTTGGCAGACAAAAAGTGGTGGAAATAAAAATAAAGTGGCCAGGACAGCAGCACTGGAGAGCCTGCTTGCATTTGTGCAAACACAGATACCCACAACAACTCTCCAAGATGTGAAAACCAAAATTGCTACCATCAGGGGGACATACAGGACCCAGAGGAATATGGTCCTGAAGTCCCAGAGGTCAGGTGCTGCAGCAGATAAGGTTTATAAACCCAGTCTGTGGTACTACAGCAAGTTATCTTTCCTGGATGACCAGCTGGAAGTGCGGGAATCTCTGTCCACCCTTCCCCCCAGAGGTCAATCCAGCCTTCCTTTTAGCCAGCCCTCCAGCCTTCCTTGCAGCCAGCCCTCCAGCCTTCCTTGCAGCCAGCCCTCCAGCCTTCCTAGAAACCTTGCTCTGGCTTCCTTTGAGGATCAAGATGAGGTCCTTGAGGAGGCAGATTTGGATATATGGAGCCAGGTAAAGTATTGATATCTACATTTATATGTTACAAAAGTGATGAATTGATGTTAGTATTGTTAGGTATTTAATGTTATAAAAAAATAGGATTTAAAGAGCAAGATACAGTAGTGGTCAAATTTGATGGGGACAAGGCAACAATATCAGGAGGCAGAATCGAAGCAAATTTAATAACTTTTGACATTCAATTAAAAAATGTCTGGAGGTGAACAATATGTGTGATTGATGGTGGCAAAAATTAAAGAATGTCCCTTTCTTTTTTTACAGCCAGAGCAGAGCCAGTAAGAGGGTGATGTTGGGGACCAGGAGGAGGCAGGGCCCAGTGGCACACAGGAGGAGGCTGGGCCCAGCACAAGAGCCCAGATGCCTCCCCTGATAATGAAACAACGAGGGCCAAGGAGAGCTAGGCAGGTGGAGGAGGAAACAAGAGCCTTCCTAAAAGAGGCTACTGTGGCCCTCAGAGAGGCACCCTCTGCTGAGGAGGGCTTTGCCACAGTCCTGGCCCATAAGTTAGGCCAAATGGACTTGCGGCAAAAGCTATATAGTGAGAACCTTCTGCTGAAGGTCATTAACAAGGGGTTGCTCTGTGAACTGACCAAGTTCACCGACATCACTGAGGTTGTCCCTACTCCTCCACCTCCTCCTCCTCCTCCTACTACTCCTCCTGCCACCTCCTCTCCTCCTGATCCCCAGCCTCCGAGGAAGCAAGCAACAAAGGCTGCAGGGAAGGCTGCAGGGAAGGCTGCAGAGAAGGCTGGAGAGAAGGCTACAAGGAAGAGGAAAAAATAATGCCTGCTGTAGTACCACAGACTGGGGACATATGTGACTTATCTGCTGCTGTTCCTGACCTCTGGGAGTTCAAGCCAAGATTGGGCTCCTTTTTTTTTTATTAAATAGTTTGGTTTTGACATCTTGGATGGTTGTTGTGGGGTCCAAAGGATGCACAGATGCAAGCAGGCTCTCCAGTGCTGCCTTCACCTTTAATTTGTAATGTACCTAAATAAAGGATTCTTTTTTTTGGCTTCAAATACTTGACTATGTGATTTGTATTTCAAAAGAGACTTTGCTAGGGAGTAGGCAGGGACATTTCAAATAATATTATTGTTATTAACAAGGGACACAAACCTCCTTGAGGTAAAATGAGACAAATTTTGAAGGTTGGTGTGGTAACTTTACACACCAATAATTTAAGCAAAATCCAAAAAAAAAAAAAAAAAGCCTACATATATCAAATAAGCCCAAAAAATAAATAAAGCTAACTTATTTACTAAAATAAAAAATAAAAACCACAAAAAATATAAATAAAAATAATTGTGATCTTTACATTTATTTATGAATTTATGAGGGAGATGTGGCTTCAAAAGAATATTTTACAATCATTAGATCAATTAGGAATTACTTAAGAAACAAGTTTGGCATAACTCTCAATGTCATTAGCAAAAGAAGGTAATTATTTAAGCATTATCAAAAGAAGAACGGAATGCGCAGCATTAAAACGATGCTATTAATTCCACTGTGACGAATGTGCCATCTTCATTTCCAACGCTAGCTTTACCAAAACGTGCGCTCCCGTCTCATACTTGATTCTGAGCATGCACGTTTTTTTTCTCCTCGTGAAAGCATACACACTATCGTTTTTCACGTCGTTAAAAAAAACGTCATGAAAAACGACGTGAAAAAAAAGAGCATGTTCGAAATTTTTAATGCCCGTTTTTCACGTCGTTAAAAATGCTCTGGAGCATACACACGATCGATTTTAATGCCCATTTTTAAAAATGGCATTTTTAACGGCAGGAAAAACGATCATGTGTATGGGGCATTATAGGAATTACTGTCAGATGAGAAAAAACCTGAGCCGCGCATGCGCCCTGAGACGCAGACCGCGACACGTCACGAGTGAGGAAGTTACCGCCCCCCTCTGCCACTTAGTATTGCCATCTCCTCTCCCCACCGCCAGAACGGCAAATGGGGAGTGGAAATCGGAACCCCAAAGGCCCAGAAAGACTGGAGACATCAAGGGGAAGAGGCACCTAATGTAGGAATGACTTAACCAGCAATTTCAACCGGTAAAAGAGGGTATAGATAAAAAACCCGGTCCACGCATGCGCGGAACTGGAATAAAAGTCTTAAAGGGGACAAAACTTTTTTTTTTTTACACACACACATATATATAGTTATATATAACTATATATTGTGACAGCAGGAAGGTAAAGTCACCTGGTTGCATCCAGGGGGGTAGATATATTTCTCCCAGATTCAGGCTTTATGCTGACTTATACAACTAGGGAGGGAGTTGATGAAGCCCAGCTGAGGCTAGTGGGCTCATGGATGACTCATACCTCTAGGGAGAGGGCTGGGCGTCGTGCAGGCAGGGAGTTGATGAGACCAGCTGAAGCCTGTCAGTTCGTTTAAGGCCTCTATAAAAACTCCCAGCTTCATTAGATGTTAGCTCATGCCTGGACCCAGACCTGTGTGGACTGTCTAGGGAGAGTGAACCCCTGTGCGGTGAGGCAAAGCCTGTGTGGCTATTTGTTTGGACTTTTACTAAACCAGGGACTTAGGGACTAGGACAGCACCAGGCTGATCCCAGTTGTTAGTTTAGGAAACCTGCATGTTTAGTCAGAGGTCAAACTGACCAGGATTTATTTTGTTTATGTTTCTTTTTGGCTTTGCTGTGTTTTTGTCACTGTACATAGAGAAATAAACCGCACCTTTTGATTTTGAAAACCACAACCTCCGTCTGCTGGCCCTGTTTTTGTGTGGGGAGCCCAACCAGGGGGTCACACACACCCGCTACCGAGTTAACCCCCTCACAATATATATATATAATCTTTTTTTTTAACTAAACCTCTGCAACAAAAATGTATTCCAGACATAAAGGAATGGCAAAATAAACCTGACCTGAAAAAGAAAGGAAGCTGATCCTCCCGCCGTCTCCACCAGCATTTATAGTTTGTGATATACCAGCAGACTGCGTTCCTGTGAGGAAACTCTGCAAGACCCCAAAAGATCCACAGAAGGGGTTCCCAATCTTTTTAGCGCTAAGAGTGGCCTAAGAACAGGGACTGCGCACGGGAGAGGCTTAACCCGGCGGACGCTGCCGACTGCAGAGGTATGGACATACTGCTACTCTTCACCAGTCAAAAGGTATGAGGAAAAAAAAGGAGAATGTTGGGGGAGGGGCTATGCCTTTAATTTATGCTATTCACTAGTCCTGTAGGAGGAGTAGAGGCGGAGCTCTATTACAGGTATGCTGCCATGGATGCACCAGGAAAGCAATCTACTGAGCTGGCCAGAACCACCTCTGCAGGGAGTCTATTCCACATTTTCACAGCTCTTACTGTGAAGAAACCTTTCTGTATTTGGAGATGAAATCTCTTTTCCTCTTGTCCTTTGTGTTGACCGTGAAGTGAATAACTCAACACCAAGTTCACTATATGGACCCCTTATAAATTTGTACATGTTGATCATATCCCCCTTAATCTCCTCTTTTGAAGAGTGAATAAATTCAGTTCCTCGAATATTTCCTCATAGCTGAGCTCCTCCATGCCTCTTATCAGTTTGGTTGCACTTTCTCAAGTTCCCCAATATCCTTTTTGAGAACTGGTGCCCAAAACTGAACTGCATATTCCAGATGAGGTCTTACTAATGATTTGAACAGGGGCAAAATGATATCTCTCTCTCTGGAGTCCATACCTCTCTTAATACAAGAAAGGACTTTGCTTGCTTTGGAAACCGCAGCTTGGCATTGCATGCCATTATTGAGCTTATGATCTACCAAAACCCCCAGATCCTTCTCCACTACGGATCCCACCAGTTGTACTCCACCTAGAATGTATGATGCATTCATATTCTTAGCCCCCAAGTGCATAACTTTACATTTATCAACATTAAACCTCATCTGCCACATAGTCGCCCAATTAGACAGAGCATTGAGGCCGGCTTGTAAATTGGAGACATCCTGTAAGGACGTTATTCCACTGCATAGCTTAGTGTCATCTGCAAAGACAGAAATTTTACTTTTGATCCCAGACCCAATATCATTTATAAAGATATTAAAAAGTAAGGGTCCCAGCACTGAACCTTTGGGTACACCACTGATAGATAAAACAAATTTGTTGCGCTCAAAACATAGATAGAATAGAACAAAAGAAATAGCAGCTGAAACAATATTGTTGGATACAATAATGCAAATAGGGTGTAAAGGTGTAGCGCTTAAAAATGGTAGTAGTGCACAGAAAGTTTATATGAGAAAAAAGAAAAAAAAAAAAAAAAAGAAAAAAAGAAGGGTCTGGTGTCACCAGTGACACACCTCCATCCCTGAATTTCATGAAAAAAAGAAGAGAGATTCGCCCTTGGGACTTTGAGTGAGGTGAGCACTGTTAGGCCAATAAAAAAATCGCAAGAATAATTGCAGTGTATATTTATTCAGGTAAAGAGCAGTACATACATTGATGTCATGAACATGGGCCAATTCATACAAAATACAAGACCAATATAAATTAGGTAAAATGATATTACGAGTATCTGACAGTAATTATGTAAACACATAGGCATCAAAAGTAACCCGACGCGTTTCGCGAGGCTTGGCTCGCTTTTCAGGGGTAGATGCACGTAGTGTACCTAAAATGAGAGTGATATAGTATAAAGCATGATATGAAGGCACAGGGGGGGGGGCCTTGAATATGGAAAACCCCATACTCACCACTGGACATTGCCAAAAGACAGCGGGGGTGAAGCTCAAACGGCGGCAGCGACTGTCTCACCAGGGAGCTGAGGAGGCGGAGCCAAACAAAGCTCCAAATCGGAGTCAAACGGAAGGAAGGCCCAGCATGGATGGAATAGGTGTAACCCCAAAAGTGTCAGTGAATCCAAGAGGAATGTTGGCTCTAAATATAAATATGTATATTGAATAATTAAAATATGGGAGTATACGAGTATATGGTAACATATATGTCTTTGCATGTATAAAAGACATGAGCCAAGAATGGTTAGAGTATGGAGACTGAGGGGGAGAGTGAAAAAATACCAGATTGACTAGTATGATTAAGGAAAGATCAGAGAGGAAAGTAATGAGTGAAAGAGAGTGTGAATGGAATGAAATACAGGTGTGTGGTGAGGACTGTGATGAGAAAACAAGTTGCATGTAAATGCTTGCAGCGAGTAATATATAAACATATAAAAGTATACCTTGGTGAAGTAGGTCTAAGAGTAGTAAATTCCAAGGGAAGGACCTGCACTTGTGTGTCTGTCCTCAGTGAAAGAAAGCAAACAATGAGATCCATGCTGTGCAAACCTCCAATATATACCCCCGAAGGGGCCCGAGAGGCTCCGCCCCCAACACCATGTGCAAATGACCAGCAAACGAGTGCCTAAACCCACCAACCATCAAAAAGGCGGTGTGTGAGCCAAGACACTCCCAGGACCATCTTGATGGTAGTAATGCCTGCAGCCACAGCAATGCTGCAAAATCACAGACATCGCGCGGCCGACGCATTAACATGGTGCCGATGTGCAAGTGGCCCCGCCCGCTCAAAAAGGGCAGGCGGGGACAGCAGGGGACAAGGATCCCCCTTGTGATGCACATCGCAGCTCCCAGGGAGAAATAAAGTAGCACCGCCGCCAACAGAGAACACCACACCAGCTGGATTGGGATAAAAGTCCAATGCGAGATGTTATTGGATATGTTGGAATAACAAATGGCTAGTGCATGATAAAAATGTAAAATCCATACATATATGTATGTTTTTGTTTTTATTGGCGAGTGTGACCGCAGACCAGTTTTGGGCTATTGGGTGTCTTCCACCCGGGTATCTTTGAGAAAAAAGAAAAAAGAAGGGTCTGGTGTCACCAGTGACACACCTCCATCCCTGAATTTCATGAAAAAAAGAAGAGAGATTCGCCCTTGGGACTTTGAGTGAGGTGAGCACTGTTAGGCCAATAAAAAAATCGCAAGAATAATTGCAGTGTATATTTATTCAGGTAAAGAGCAGTACATACATTGATGTCATGAACATGGGCCAATTCATACAAAATACAAGACCAATATAAATTAGGTAAAATGATATTACGAGTATCTGACAGTAATTATGTAAACACATAGGCATCAAAAGTAACCCGACGCGTTTCGCGAGGCTTGGCTCGCTCTTCAGGGGTAGATGCACGTAGTGTACCTAAAATGAGAGTGATATAGTATAAAGCATGATATGAAGGCACAGGGGGGGGGGCCTTGAATATGGAAAACCCCATACTCACCACTGGACATTGCCAAAAGACAGCGGGGGTGAAGCTCAAACGGCGGCAGCGACTGTCTCACCAGGGAGCTGAGGAGGCGGAGCCAAACAAAGCTCCAAATCGGAGTCAAACGGAAGGAAGGCCCAGCATGGATGGAATAGGTGTAACCCCAAAAGTGTCAGTGAATCCAAGAGGAATGTTGGCTCTAAATATAAATATGTATATTGAATAATTAAAATATGGGAGTATACGAGTATATGGTAACATATATGTCTTTGCATGTATAAAAGACATGAGCCAAGAATGGAGCTGCGATGTGCATCACAAGGGGGATCCTTGTCCCCTGCTGTCCCCGCCTGCCCTTTTTGAGCGGGCGGGGCCACTTGCACATCGGCACCATGTTAATGCGTCGGCCGCGCGATGTCTGTGATTTTGCAGCATTGCTGTGGCTGCAGGCATTACTACCATCAAGATGGTCCTGGGAGTGTCTTGGCTCACACACCGCCTTTTTGATGGTTGGTGGGTTTAGGCACTCGTTTGCTGGTCATTTGCACATGGTGTTGGGGGCGGAGCCTCTCGGGCCCCTTCGGGGGTATATATTGGAGGTTTGCACAGCATGGATCTCATTGTTTGCTTTCTTTCACTGAGGACAGACACACAAGTGCAGGTCCTTCCCTTGGAATTTACTACTCTTAGACCTACTTCACCAAGGTATACTTTTATATGTTTATATATTACTCGCTGCAAGCATTTACATGCAACTTGTTTTCTCATCACAGTCCTCACCACACACCTGTATTTCATTCCATTCACACTCTCTTTCACTCATTACTTTCCTCTCTGATCTTTCCTTAATCATACTAGTCAATCTGGTATTTTTTCACTCTCCCCCTCAGTCTCCATACTCTAACCATTCTTGGCTCATGTCTTTTATACATGCAAAGACATATATGTTACCATATACTCGTATACTCCCATATTTTAATTATTCAATATACATATTTATATTTAGAGCCAACATTCCTCTTGGATTCACTGACACTTTTGGGGTTACACCTATTCCATCCATGCTGGGCCTTCCTTCCGTTTGACTCCGATTTGGAGCTTTGTTTGGCTCCGCCTCCTCAGCTCCCTGGTGAGACAGTCGCTGCCGCCGTTTGAGCTTCACCCCCGCTGTCTTTTGGCAATGTCCAGTGGTGAGTATGGGGTTTTCCATATTCAAGGCCCCCCCCCCTGTGCCTTCATATCATGCTTTATACTATATCACTCTCATTTTAGGTACACTACGTGCATCTACCCCTGAAGAGCGAGCCAAGCCTCGCGAAACGCGTCGGGTTACTTTTGATGCCTATGTGTTTACATAATTACTGTCAGATACTCGTAATATCATTTTACCTAATTTATATTGGTCTTGTATTTTGTATGAATTGGCCCATGTTCATGACATCAATGTATGTACTGCTCTTTACCTGAATAAATATACACTGCAATTATTCTTGCGATTTTTTTATTGGCCTAACAGTGCTCACCTCACTCAAAGTCCCAAGGGCGAATCTCTCTTCTTTTTTTCATGAAATTCAGGGATGGAGGTGTGTCACTGGTGACACCAGACCCTTCTTTTTTTCTTTTTTCTCAAAGATACCCGGGTGGAAGACACCCAATAGCCCAAAACTGGTCTGCGGTCACACTCGCCAATAAAAACAAAAACATACATATATGTATGGATTTTACATTTTTATCATGCACTAGCCATTTGTTATTCCAACATATCCAATAACATCTCGCATTGGACTTTTATCCCAATCCAGCTGGTGTGGTGTTCTCTGTTGGCGGCGGTGCTACTTTATTTCTCCCTGGGAGCTGCGATGTGCATCACAAGGGGGATCCTTGTCCCCTGCTGTCCCCGCCTGACCTTTTTGAGCGGGCGGGGCCACTTGCACATCGGCACCATGTTAATGCGTCGGCCGCGCGATGTCTGTGATTTTGCAGCATTGCTGTGGCTGCAGGCATTACTACCATCAAGATGGTCCTGGGAGTGTCTTGGCTCACACACCGCCTTTTTGATGGTTGGTGGGTTTAGGCACTCGTTTGCTGGTCATTTGCACATGGTGTTGGGGGCGGAGCCTCTCGGGCCCCTTCGGGGGTATATATTGGAGGTTTGCACAGCATGGATCTCATTGTTTGCTTTCTTTCACTGAGGACAGACACACAAGTGCAGGTCCTTCCCTTGGAATTTACTACTCTTAGACCTACTTCACCAAGGTATACTTTTATATGTTTATATATTACTCGCTGCAAGCATTTACATGCAACTTGTTTTCTCATCACAGTCCTCACCACACACCTGTATTTCATTCCATTCACACTCTCTTTCACTCATTACTTTCCTCTCTGATCTTTCCTTAATCATACTAGTCAATCTGGTATTTTTTCACTCTCCCCCTCAGTCTCCATACTCTAACCATTCTTGGCTCATGTCTTTTATACATGCAAAGACATATATGTTACCATATACTCGTATACTCCCATATTTTAATTATTCAATATACATATTTATATTTAGAGCCAACATTCCTCTTGGATTCACTGACACTTTTGGGGTTACACCTATTCCATCCATGCTGGGCCTTCCTTCCGTTTGACTCCGATTTGGAGCTTTGTTTGGCTCCGCCTCCTCAGCTCCCTGGTGAGACAGTCGCTGCCGCCGTTTGAGCTTCACCCCCGCTGTCTTTTGGCAATGTCCAGTGGTGAGTATGGGGTTTTCCATATTCAAGGCCCCCCCCCCCCTGTGCCTTCATATCATGCTTTATACTATATCACTCTCATTTTAGGTACACTACGTGCATCTACCCCTGAAGAGCGAACCAAGCCTCGCGAAACGCGTCGGGTTACTTTTGATGCCTATGTGTTTACATAATTACTGTCAGATACTCGTAATATCATTTTACCTAATTTATATTGGTCTTGTATTTTGTATGAATTGGCCCATGTTCATGACATCAATGTATGTACTGCTCTTTACCTGAATAAATATACACTGCAATTATTCTTGCGATTTTTTTATTGGCCTAACAGTGCTCACCTCACTCAAAGTCCCAAGGGCGAATCTCTCTTCTTTTTTTCAGAAAGTTTATATGAAATCACTCCAAGATCATGGAGCTAAAAACATGAATCCAAAACATAATCCATCGAAGGATGCTCTAATAAGCAGTATAACTTATCCCTGCAATTAGTCTTTGGACCTTTTGATGGGTTGTTTTTCCTTTAAGACCATGCTATTATCCATAAGGATCCATGTTTGGCTGGTTTAAGCTGGTCTTACAGGATAGTTTGTTTTTTACAGTGACGGGGATGTAATTATTTCCGCCATTTGAAACGCATCTGACCATTTGCTTTTCTTTTTTTTTTCAATAGACAGCATGCTTCCGGTTTACGGTCATTGTTTACTTCCGGCCCATGAAATGAATTTTTAATTATACTGTGTCCTTTCCTGGAGAGGTGTGGTTCTGCAGCTGGGAGCTGATTTCTTCCGCCCAGTGGAACGCACACAATTTCCGGTTTTCATCCACTTCCATCCCTTATATAAACAACACTGCGATACGTCATAGCCACGCCCCTGAAGATGCACACTGGTGACGAAACATCGGGTGGAGTGAGGGACTATAGACTCACTGTTGTTTGACGGAGGAGTGGCCGCCATTTTAATCGTTAGGAAGCGCTGATCGCTTTCCTTTAATGCCTGTTTACTTTTTATTTCATGTGAGTGTAATTGCATCATTTGTATACAACAAAACTGCCTTCTTTTGGGATGTCTGCGCAATGAGATGCCTTTCTTTCATTCCCCTACACATGTTACCATCAGTGAAACTCTGGAGCATTTCTCTAGCTGAGCTTTTGATGTGATTAATTTCACCTATACCGGGTTGGTCTGTGGATGAAGGATTATTAGTGGAGGAGGAACTACTTTGGGAAAAGATTTGTGCTATCACCTCATTTAATCTATTATGTGTATATCCCATACACTGACGGTAGGGGCCAGTTTTTTTGGGTGTTGGTGACGGCTTTCTTCACTTCTCAACATATGGTTTCTTTCCTTCGATGGACTATGTTTTGGATTCATGTTTTTAGCTCCATGATCTTGGAGTGATTTCATATGAACTTTCTGTGCACTACTACCATTTTTAAGCGCTACACCTTTACACCACTGATAACCTTTGACCATTCAGAGTAAGAATCATTAACCACTACTCTATGAATTCTGTCTTTTAGCCAGTTTTCTATCCATTTACAAACCGATATTTCCAATCCTGTAGACTTTACCTTACACATGAGCCGCGTGTGGGGAACTGTATCGAACGCCTTTGCAAAATCCAAGTATACCACGTCCACAGCCACCCCTCTGTCCGAGGTTTTACTTACCTCTTCATAAAAAGAAATCAGGTTTGTCTGACAACTTCTGTCTTTCATGAATCCATGCTGTCTGTTGCTTAAAATATATTTTTCCAGGAAGAACTCGTCTATGTGATCTTTTATTAATCTCTCCAGTATCTTCCCAACTATAGAAGTTAAACTAACAGGTCTATAGTTACTTAGTAAAGACTTTGTTCCCTTTTTAAATATAGGCACCACATTGGCCCTGTGCCAATCCAGTGGTACTATTCCTGTCATTAGTGAGTCCCTAAAAATTTAATTCAATGGCTTTGAAATTACAGAGCTCAATTCTTTTAGGATCCGTGGGTGTATACCATCTGTTCCAGGTGCTTTATCCACCTTTATTCTGTCTAAATATTTCAGAACCATATCACTTTTGAGCCATTGTGGATTTGGGGCTACGTCACTACCACCCCCATGATCCGAAAAATCGGGTGAAAAATACCGCTTTTGAATCAATCATACGATAATCGGATCGTTAGCACAGTGCTTTCGAGAGCCGATCATAACAGTTTATCTGATATTATCCGATCAGGCAAATACAAAAAAAATTCTTGTACGATGCCAGATCGTAAGTTTATGCTTTATTCAGTACAGTTGTCGTCCGAAAATACAATAGAAAAACACTACAACACATGACATCACTTCCGAATTTTTATTCTGTCGTACGAGAATTTTCATCACTTAAGTAGACTCTCCATTTTCGATATGTGACTAGCATGCAAAAAAACAAAAAACGGACGATCTGTCGTCCGATTTTTGGATCGTGTGTACGGGCCATAAGTCTCATTATATGGCTGCCGTCTTAAACTACAACTCCCAAGTTTCTCACCACTCTGCAGGAAAGTCTATGGATATGCTTGGCTTTAGCTCGCCTCCTGCTGGCCAGATGATAATGGTGCAGCATAACATCAGTATCCCATGTACAGGATACCAGGAATGTGTCCTTTTGAGTTGTGGTTCCTGTAAGGGGGACAGTTTTGGATACATTGCTGTGTACTCAGGGATTCTAACCCATGCAGGGTAGGGTGTCTCAGGGGGGATTTGGCTAGAGAGAGGATTGATTTTTAGTACTCTCTGGATTGATAAATCCGTATTAGGGACCCGTAATGTTGGAGGTTTAAAAAGATTCAGGTGGGAATAACCTCCAAACCCTGACTACAAGGACTCTGATCCTGAAGGGGTTATGTCCAAGGCAAGGGAGGATTGAAAGACAGCAGGATGGAATCAGCACCCGTGTCAGTGAGGCAGTGTGGAGTAGCTCACAAGCTATAAGCAAGAGTGAACACTCTGGGCAATGAGACACTTGTTGCTAAACCCCTGTTGCCCACCCAGTAACCTAACACATGGAGAAACCCTAACCCCAGTGTGGGACCAAGAGATTGGGGGTGAGCAAGTTGTATGGTTTCTTTTTTCTGCTAGAAGTGCGAACTGTTTGTTTGACTTTGTGCTGAAGGAAGCTATTTATATTTACCTGTTTTGGAGGAACAAACTGTTTGCTTTTTTAATCAGCTGCTGGTGATCTTGGGCCCCCATATAGCACTCAGCAGAGGGAGAGAAGAATAAAAGGCAATAGGGTTGATTTACTGAAACTGGGGAGTGCAAAATTTGGTGCAGCTCTGCATAGAAATCAGAAATCAGCTTCCGGGTTTTCAAAGCTTAATTAAACAAGCTGAAGTTAGAAACTTGCTACCATGTGCATCTGCACAAGATTTTGCACTCTCCAGTCTCCAGTTTTAGTAAATCAACCCCAATGTCTCCTTCTCTATATTGCTATAGCCCAGCAAATGGCTGCATAACCAATCACTTTGCTACGTAAACATCCTCTATTCTTTTAGTAAATCAGTCGCACTGCTTGAGCCTTAAATTTCAAACTAAAGCATCCCATAGATGATTCCTTCCCCCCCCCCCCCCGTTTAACCAGTAGGTTGAACAAAAAAACTGACCCAATTCTCCCATCTACACATTCAAGGTAGATGGAGGAATCACTCCCACTGAGCTATTGCGTTCTGACGTCGGATAATGGCGTTTGATTGAATTTTGATTAACTGGCTGAATTTCGATCCATTTATGGGATGGCTTAAACCTGTTTGAGAAAAGCAACCCAAAATAAATCAACAGAAATTATTGTTGTTTTAGCAAACAGATAATATATTGTATCCTTATAAAATTACAGTGATATCAAGTTTGCAGTATTTCTACTGGGCAATCAAAAAGAAGGGGAAATTATATTACAGACTGCTGGATTGTAGTGGTGGTGTAGTATTCCCTAGGCAGGATTGCCCAAGTATAGGGAATAATAGGGATTATATTTATTTCTACTGTTCATTTATTGTCATATATGTAGGCAGGTGTAGTCCACCTGCGCCACTGTATGTAACTATATGGTTCCTCTATGGTTTCCTGGGTCACTAGGGAAGCTATCTGATTGGATGCTGCCATCCCATGTGACTCTGGCAGCCAGGGCAGAGCCTATTTAAGGGGCCCTGGCTTCCTGGCTTGGTGCACATTTTGCGTGTGGGTAGTATAGGGACAGGTAACCTGTCTGGTAGGGTCAGTGATTAGCAGTGGGGAGAGGTTCCAGAGGAGTGGGGAAAGGATAGGGACATGCCATCCTTCCTGGACACTTCCCCATTTGGGTACGAATTGCCCAGGCGGCTTTCTGACCCTTAAAGCGGTGGTGCAGGAAAAAAAAAAAGTCAGCAGCTACTAACAGTGTAGCTGCTGACTTTTAATAAGGACACTTACCTGTCCTACTCTCCCGCGATGTCGGTCCTGCCGCGGCGATCGATCGCTGCTGGCAGGCTCCCGGCTTCTCCATTCTGAGTAGGCGAAACAGGCTGTGAAGCCGTAAGGCTTCACTGCCCGTTTCCTACTGCGCATGCGCCACTCGCACGGCGCTTTGTGAATGGGCTGCTTGCCTCCTGGGATACACACAGTTCCCAGAAGGCAGCGCTGCCCATTCACAAGAAGAGGAAGCAGAAGGAGAGCCACCGCGGACGGAGAAGAGAAACATTAGCGGCAGATTAGGGGACTTCCGCATAGCAACAGGCATTTAGGGTGAGTATAATTTTTTTTTTTTTTTTTTAATTTTTAGTGTGAAGATTTTTTCATGGTGGACCTCCACTTTAAGA
The DNA here is from genome assembly GCA_029206835.1 of Rana muscosa. Lineage (NCBI taxonomy): Eukaryota > Metazoa > Chordata > Amphibia > Anura > Ranidae > Rana > Rana muscosa. Next base: position 1,029,854,478 of record CM055116.1, read on the forward strand.
CAGACACTATCGGCACATCTGAGACCTGCTCTGCTACACACTGCTGTTACATTCTGTGAGTGTTCTCAATCAGACACCTTCCTGTCGGGCTTGTTGTGAATTATTGAACTTTGACATTAATACAAATTCTGTTCTCTGCAACTGGACTCTGAGTGTTTACTGTGGCCGCAACCCGCAGCACCTCTGTATATAGCATATATACGTATTCCTTGCTGTGTTATTGCTATTGTTTCTTATTTCTTTTACTATTGGGGTATTACCTATACATCTGCATTAAATGTTTTCTACCCAGCCAGTCAGAGTTTGTGGTGCTATCTGCAGAGTTGTGAGCACATCAACAGGGGGCCCAACACATGCAGCTTCTTCGGAGGTAACTGCTACATATCCATAACGGTTTACACCAGATAGTGTTTTTGTGTTTGGGTATGACAATATTGTCTTTTTTATGTTCATGAAGAGTGAAGGGGGCCTGAACATTTTGTGACTTTATATTTTGATTTTATGCGCTTACTGTCCCTGGTAGATCTCAGCTGGGACTTTAGTTTCTCTTTGATGCAATAATAGCCCCCAGCATTGGTGTCAATGAGTGCAATAATAACCCACAACATTGGTGTCAGTGGACGCAAAAAATAACCTATTTTCTTGTGAAAAAAATAACCTCTAATAGTGTTGAGCAAACCCGAACTGTAAAGTTCGGGTCCGTACCGAACTTTAGCTTTTTCCCGAACCCGAACCCGGACTTTGCCCAAAAGTCCGGGTTCGGGTTCGGGTTCGGCAATCTAATAACGCATTTAGAAATGCTTCAGGGGCCAGCCAATCACCTTTTAATTAGCTGGTGTGCCCTTAGAGGCCATCATAGCCATGCCTACTAATGGCATGGCTGTGATTGGTCAGTGCAACATGTGACCCAGCTTCTATATAAGCTAGAGGCACACAGCACACATGACACTCTGCTTCAGAATAGATAGGGAGAGGATCTAGTCTGCTGCTGCTGCTTTTAGGGAGAGATAGAAAGATAGATGAGGTAGTCCTGATTCTACAATCTGAGGGGAAAGATAGAGAGATAGTGTAGTGTAGGGCCAGGTTCCTGTGTTGGTGCTTTCAGGGAGAGAGAATATTATATAGGAGTCCAGATTCAGAGATTAAAATCAGCGATCTGCATAGGTCTACCTATTTGTGTTGCAGTGCAGTCTTTTTACACTGCCATGAGCCCAGTGTCAGAGAAAATCTAACTTTTAGGGGAAAAAAAAAGTCACTTTATTGTTCTCTTTTCCAAAAGACCCATAGGGCAAAAAAAAAAAAAAAAAAGCATTTTATTTTGCTCGGGCAAAAAAATTAAAAAATAAAAATTTGCACTTTAATGTACGCTTTCAAAAAACGCCGTTTAGGGGCACAAAAAAAAGTTTGCAGTGTGTTATACATATTTTGAGGTGTGTGAAATAAACAATTTCTATATAGTTTTCTCCTACGTTGCTATACTAAAAAAACAACATTTTTTTTGAATAGCATTTTCTGCAGTTCTGTAGCTGTGCGATTCAGCGGTTACGTACTGTGGGTGTGTTCTGCTCTTCCAAAAAACGCTGTTTAGTGGCACCAAAAAAAGTTTGCAGTGTGTTATACATATTTAGAGGTGTGTGAAATAAACAATTTCTATATAGTTTTCTCCTACTGTGCTATACTAAAAAAACAACATTTTTTTTGAATAGCATTTTCTGCAGTTCTGTAGCTGTGCGATTCAGCGGTTACGTACTGTGGGTGTGTTCTGCTCTTCCAAAAAACGCTGTTTAGTGGCACCAAAAAAAGTTTGCAGTGTGTTATACATATTTAGAGGTGTGTGAAATAAACAATTTCTATATAGTTTTCTCCTACTGTGCTATACTAAAAAAACAACATTTTCTTTGAATAGCATTTTCTGCAGTTCTGTAGCTGTGCGATTCAGCGGTTACGTACTGTGGGTGTGTTCTGCTCTTCCAAAAAACGCCGTTTAGTGGCACCAAAAAAAGGTTGCAGTGTGTTATACATATTTAGAGGTGTGTGAAATAAACAATTTCTATATAGTTTTCTCCTACTGTGCTATACTAAAAAAACAAAAATTTTTTAGAATAGCATTTTCTGCAGTTCTGTAGCTGTGCGATTCAGCGGTTACGTACTGTGGGTGTGTTCTGCGCTTCCAAAAACACCCATTTAGGGCAAGATCCTAAATTTTGAAAATATGAGGAGAAGGTCAAAGGGACATGGTGGCCCCGGTCGTGGTGCTGCTGGTGGAGCTCCTGTTGCAGGGAGAGGACGTGGTGGATCTGTGGCAGATACACGCACAAGTGAAACACCTTCCTCAGGTGCGAGTAGGCGACCGAGCCTGCGGCGGTATTTTGTCGCGCCTAATGAGGCTGTACGAATGTTTAGGCCAGGACAAGTACACTCGATAGTAGATTGGGTTGCTGACAGTGCCTCGGGTTCCTTCACATTGTCTCCCACCCACTCTTCTGATGAAAGAACAGAGTTGGCACCTGAAACCCATGTCCATCAGTCTTTCACCTCACCCCCTTGCAAATCAGCCAGGCAGTCTGAGCCCCAAATCATGCAGCAGTCTCTTCTGCTTTTTGATGACTCTGTTAGCAGGGTTTCCCAGGGCCATCCACCTAGCCCTGTCCCAGAAGTGGAAGAGATTGAGTGCACCGATGCCCAACCACTTATGTTTCATGATGAGTACATGGGAGGACCATCGCAGTACGTCTCGGATGATGACGAAACACAGGTGCCAACTGCTGCTGCTTTCGCAATTGTGCAGACAGACAAGGAGGGCAGGGGTGAAGACTGGGTGGAAGATGATGTGGAGGACGATGAGGTCCTCGACCCCACATGGAATCAACGTTATGCAGGTGACCAGTGTAGTTTGGAGGAAGAGGCGGTGGTCGCACAGAGCCACCAGCACAGCAGAAGAGGGAGCAGGGTGCAAAAGCGGAGCGTCTGTCAGCTAGACAGTATGTCTGCTACTGCCCAACGCAGCAAGGGACCAAGCACACCAAAGCCAGGTCCAAGGAGTTCCCCAGCGTGGCAGTTCTTCACACAATGTGCTGATGACAAGACACGAGTGGTTTGCACGCTGTGCAATCAGAGCCTGAAGCGAGGCATAAACGTTCTCAACCTGAGCACAACCTGCATGACCAGGCATCTAAGTGCAAAGCACGAGCTGCAGTGGAGTAGACACCTCAAAAACCAAGAAAGGTCTCTGGCTCCTCCTGCTTCCTCTTCTGCTGCAGTCTCGGCCTCTTCATCCACCTCTGTAGTGACAGTGGCACCTGCCACCCCGCAAACAGAGCATCTGCCAGCAACACTACCACCTGGGTCACCAACCATCTCCACAATGTCCCATGGAAGCGTTCAGCTCTCTATCTCCCAAACATTGGAGCGGAAGAGGAAGTACCCCCCTAGCCACCCGCGATCCCTGGCCCTGAATGCCAGCATTTCAAAACTCCTGGCCTTTGAAATGCTGTCATTCCGTCTGGTGGAGACGCAGAGTTTTAAAAGCCTGATGGCATTGGCTGTCAAACAGTACGTCATGCCCAGCCGCCACTATTTTTCCAGGCGAGCCATCCCTTCCCTGCACAACCAAGTGGGGGACAAAATCAGGTGTGCACTGCGCAACGCCATCTGTGGCAAGGTCCACCTAACTACGGATGCGTGGACCAGTAAGCACGGTCAGGGACGTTATATCTCCCTAACAGCACACTGGGTAAATGCAGTGGCGGCTGGGTCTGAGGCAGATAGCAGTTTGGCGCATGTCCTTCCACCACCGAGGATTGCAGGGCGCTTCAGTTTGCCTCCTGTTGCTAACTCCTCCTACTCCGCTTCCTCATCCTCTACCGCCTCCTCATCCGGTCAGCGTAACACCTTCACCACCAACTTCAGCACAGCCAGGGGTAAACGACAGCAGGCAGTTTTAAAACTTTCCTGTTTGGGGGAAAAACCCCACACCGCGCAGGAGTTGTGGAGGGACATGGAACAACAGACCAATGAGTGGTTGCTGTCAGTGAGCCTCAAGCCCGGCCTGGTGGTGTGCGATAATGGGCGAAATCTCGTAGCAGCTCTGGGCCTAGCCGGTTTGACGCACATCCCTTGCCTGGCGCATGTGCTGAACTTGGTGGTCCAGAGGTTCCTTAAAAATTACCCCAATATGCCAGAGCTGCTGCAGAAAGTGCGGGCTGTGTGTGCGCACTTTCGGCGTTCTCACCCTGCTGCTGCTCGCCTGTCAGCGCTGCAGCGTAACTTCGGCCTTCCCACTCACCGCCTCATATGTGACGTGCCCACAAGGTGGAACTCCACCTTGCACATGCTGGCCAGACTGTGCGAGCAGCAGCAGGTGATAGTGGAGTTTCAGCTGCAGCAATCACGCGTGAGTCGCTCTGCGGAACAGCACCACTTCACCACCAATAACTGGGCCTCCATGCGAGACCTGTGTGCCTTGTTGCGCTGTTTCGAGTACTCCACCAACATGTCCAGTGCCAATGACGCCGTTCTCAGCATTACTATCCCAGTTCTATGCCTCCTTGAAAAAACGCTTCGGGCGATGATGGAAGAGGATGTGGCACAGGAGGATGAGGAGGAGGAGGAGGAAGCGGGATCATTTCAAAGGCTTTCAGGGCAGTCTTTCACAAGTGGCTACGAGGGTGGGTTCCTGCACCAACAAACGCCAGGTACACAATTGTCCGGCAGAAAGGGAACAGTTCTGGAGGATGACAAGGTGGAGGAGGAGATGGAGGAGGAGGAGGAGGAGGAGGCATTTTCACAGCTGGGTGGCACCCAGACCAGCTTGTGGCCATCACTGGTGCATGGCTGGGGGGATACAGAGGACACAGACGATACACCTCCCACAGAGGACAGCTTTTCTTTGCCTCTGGGCAGCCTGGCACACATGAGCGATTACACGCTGCAGTGTTTCCGCAATGACCGCCGAGTTGCCCACATTTTAACTGGTGCTGATTACTGGGTGGCCACCCTGCTGGATCCCCGTTACAAGGACAACGTACCGTCCTTAATTCCCTCACTGGAGCGGGATCGTAAGATGCGCGAGTACAAGCGCACGCTGGTAGACGCGCTGCTGGTGGCATTCCCACCTGACAGCGGGCGTACGGTGGAAGCACAAGGCGAAGGCAGAGGAGGAGGAAGAGGTCGCCAACGCAGCCGGGGCACCGGCAGCACCTCAGAAGGCAGGGTTAGCATGGCTGAAATGTGGAAAAGCTTTGTCAGCACGCCACAACAACCAGCACCACCAGCTGAGATGGAACGTCTTAGCAGGAGGCAGCATTTCACCAACATGGTTGAGCAGTATGTGTCCACAGGCCTACACGTACTGGATGACGGGTCTGCCCCCTTTAACTTCTGGGTCTCCAAATTGGGCACATGGCCTGAGCTTGCCCTTTATGCCTTGGAGGTGCTGGCCTGCCCTGCAGCCAGTGTATTATCTGAACGTGTATTTAGCACGGCAGGGGGCGTTATCACAGACAAGCGCAGCCGCCTGTCCAGAGCCAATGTGGACAAGCTCACGTTCATTAAAATGAACCAGGCATGGATCCCACAGGACTTGTCCGTACCTTGTGCAGAATAGACATGTATACCGGTGTTGTGACAAAAACTGTCCGGCCATCGGATTGTGTCCGGCCCATACTGCGAAGGCGCAGCGCTTGCGCAGTACAGAGGACAAGGAGATTCACAAAATCTCCGAAGATGAACGGCGCCTGCGCTGTGAGTGCAGGTTCAAGCCCCACCATCCAAGTGGACATACGGTAGCACATAGTAACAGGGCCCCTCACGGGCTCGGTTCGATCGACACGCTTCGGGCACGGCCTCACTTGGCTCGTCTTGAACCACGGATGGTGTGGCCTTCACCTGAACTCACCACGCAGGCGCCGTTCGTCTTGGGAGATTTTAGAAATCCCCTTGTCCTACATACTGAGCAAGCGCAGTACAGGGTGAACACTATTTGACGGGGGACAGAATTCGACACATCACCGGCATTACACAGCCATTGTTGTATTTTTGAATCAGTGTTGGCTACCTCGTCCTCCTCCACCGCCGCTTCCACCTACACAGCCACATCCACCGCCACTTCAACCTCCTACTCCATAGTGACCTCGTCCTCCTAGGTCAAGATTATTATTTTTTATTTTTATTTTTTTTATGTTATTTTAAGTTATTTCCCTATCCACATTTGTTTGCAGAGCACTTGCCATGCTCTTAACAACATTTTGCTGCCATTTGCAGCCCTCTAGCCCTTTCCATTACCTTTTTAGAGCCTTTTTAGTCCTTAGAAGTCCGGGTCCCCATTGACTTCAATGGGGTTCGGGTTCGGGTCCGGGTTCGGGTTAAAGTTCGGTCCCGAACCCGAAATTTTTTCCGAAGTTCGGCCGAACCCGTCGAACCCGAACATCCAGGTGTCCGCTCAACTCTAACCTCTAATATTGGTGTCAGTGAAAACAATAATTGCCCCAACACTGGTGTCAGTACTATTAACCCCACTGCTAGTCACTTGCATTGAAATGTAACCCCCCTGCATTGGTGGTCTGTTTCAGTGAAATTTCACCCCCCCCCATCCTGCATTGGTTGCCAGTGGCATAGAAATTTACCCCTCCTGCATTGGTGTTCACTGACAGTAAAATCAGTGGCAGTAAAGGTTAATCCAATCCCCCTGCCTTGGTAGTCAGTAGCAGTGAAAGTTATCCCTTCCATCCCTTCTGCATTGGTGGTCATAGCCAGGTATGGACTGGCCATCAGGACTACTGGGAGTTTCCCGGTGGGCCGATGGCTCAGTGGGCCGTTTAAAAAAAAAAAAAAAAAAAATATATATATTTTTTTGTGGGCCGTTCTTTTATACAGAGTTCGGCGGCAGCGGGAGCGTAGCAGCAAACAGCGGCGGGGATTCGGGGAAGGTGGCAAGCGAGGAGGGCAGTTGGATGTAAAAGCAGAGGAGGGAGAAGAGCTCCACCCCCACCCTGACCACCAAAGAGGATAACAGGAGCAAGCGCGGCCACCCCGGCGCTCCCAGAACCTCGATTCCTCCACCTCATCTCTGCTCCAGGAACCATGCGGCCTGGGAGCCCTAAGGTAATATATAAAGGAGTACCTTCTCTCCAAACTAAGATCGCACCCAATATTATAAATCCACCTATCAAACCCACTTTTTTCCATAATTGGACGGGTTATTACCCCTGCAAAAAATGTGTTGTCTGCCAATAAAATACATGTGGAAGAAAGTCTACAAAGGAGTTTAGATCCTCAGTGACTAACAGGGTTTACCCAATTAAACAGTTCTGCACATGTGCCACAACCCATGTCGTATATTTGCTGACCTGTCCATGTGGCAAACAATATGTGGGCAGAACTATAAGAACTTTTACTGCCAGAGTATCTGAACACATTAGCAAGATAAAACTGGGGAGCATTAAACACACTGTCCCCAGGCATTATCGGCAATACCATGCTCGAAATCCTAGTGGTACTCAATTTCTGATCATTGACCGCTTTGTGGCCCCATGGAGGGGAGGAGCCACCATTAGGGGAGTATCCAGACTGGAAACATTCTGGATATATGAGCTCCAGACCCACCACCCACTAGGAATGAATGTAGAGTGGGACATCAATTCTTTTATTAATATGTCTTGATTGTTGCATATTATAGTACGACTTCTCTTTAAATTCAATCTGAGTTAATTAAATTTTACCTAATTTTTCAAAAGAAAGGAAAGAATAAAGAAAAAGGAAAAGAAAAAAAAGAAAAAATAAAAAATAATAATTTTCTTAAAAAATTATATATGTGTATCAATACTCATTATAGGTCATAGTTAATATTCACGTGTGTGATTTCATTATGATTGAATAGGCATTATAGATGATTTATTATATCCTCTGTATGTACTTTTTTCATGTATTCAATTACTCATACGGACAAGTGTGTTTATTTATTATTGATTATAAATTTTTTATACATTATCCTAATTTATAGCCAGATGATATATAATACCCCTTTTCACTGCTATATATCACATTATGAGGTCCTTTTATCAACTTGTGACCTATAGTTGATATTTATGTGAGAAGATGTGAGCATTATTGGCTCTGTATGGAGTCTTTTACATCAGTCATTAAGGCGTCACCTTTTCTGTTTAGAGGCGCGGCCATATGGGAGGTCCGTCCCATTTCTCGTTCTTATACAGAGACGGGGATGATGTTCATGTGACGCGCGGCTGACGTGACGCCGCAGACTCGGAGGCGTCACCTGTTTTATTTAGAGGCGCGGCCATACTAGGGGCCTGATCCACGCCTCGTTTTCATAGCGAGGCGTGGATGATGATGTTTTTAAGCCTGCGTCATGTGATTGTGATTGCAGCCATATCAACAGGTCCAGGCATCGTTCTCATAACGAGGCTTGGACATCTCTCTTTACAATAGGATGAGATACTGTGTCGGAAATGACGCAGCGGACCCAAAACGAGGTTTGGCTATATACACAGCGTTATTACTATATGTGACACGCTGTTTTACTAAGACATAGTATATACTATCCCTATTGTTGTTGTCCAGTCATCTGTAGACACTATATTGGTTACATAAGTGTCATTAACTTTTGATTAGTTCCTCCTATAATAATAAGAAACCGGAAGTGAAGTAACGGTGGTCCACTTCCGGGTCATGGAGGTCACTTCATTTATTTATTGCGATGTGTGGTGGACACAGTCCATGCCCCAGATGATGACTGTTTAGTCGAAACTAGTCGGGTGGACGTGTCTACACATATCGCTCTTGTTCCTGAACTTATGCCTGTATAACCATCGCACATGTGAGTGTTTTATTGTTATCTGCTTTTTTACATTAAACTCTTTCCATACGGTATCACGCTATGTGAGCTTCTTTCTACTTTTATACGTATGAAACACGGATACCGAGTCCTCTGTATATATGAATATCTGACCAACATACTAGATGTCCTGTCTGATTGAAGTGGAATAAAACTCTCTGGACTCCAGACCATCTACATTGGGTTTGTTAACCCCCAAAACGCATCTCGACTTGGGTGGCGTATGCCTCTTCAGGTCCGAGACTTCCGGTAAGCCTCCTTCAACTCACTCTTGGTGGCGGTTTTCACAGCACTTCGTATTTGAATTGCAAAGTTTATACTTCAATGAACACTTTCTTTTCGGATTGATTTTCATTCACACTTCAAAATTGATGATCTTCGGTTATGGACTTTGTTTGATTATTTGGGTCCCTATTTTTTACAGTTTATGTTGACCATTATGAGATACATAATGATTAGTATCACAATTTTTCTGTTAGTATAATCACATGATTTATCTAGCACCGTTTTTGATTTGGGTTTTGCACTAGTTCTTTCTGGTTCAGATGCACACTATACATTTCAGTCATATCTGTATATGTTTCATCACTAGATACAGATAACAAAAGTTAGCGCTACACTTTTATTTTCCAGCCCCGAGGAAGAGAACATGCGCCACTGTAAGGAGCAGAGCAGTGAGAGCACCCCCGGATCAAGAGGGAGACTCGGCGCTGCCGCTGCTGGCCATCAGGTACCCGGCATTCTACACAAACATGCCAGAACACTAAGACAGCGGGGACGGGGGGGGGGTGAGCAGAGGAGGGACTGCAGAAAGGGACAGTGCTATGTGGTCTGTCTCAGCCCTCCCCTCTGTCTCTCTGCCCCCTCTGTCTCTCAGTCCCCCCTTCTGTCTCTCAGTCCCCCATCTGTCTCTCAGTCCCCGTGCCTCTCAGTCCCCCCTCTTTCAGCCCCCTCCTCTGTCTCTCAGCCCCCCCACTATCTCTCAGACCCCGCACTATCTCTCAGACTCCCCTCTGTCTGTCAGACCCCCATCTGTCTCTCAGACCCCTCCTCTGTCTCTCAGACCCCCTCTGTATCTCAGACCCCCCTCTGTCTCTCAGACCCCCCTCTGTCTCTCAGACCCCCCTCTGTCTCTCAGATCCCCCTCTGTCTCTCAGTCCCCCCTCTGTCTCTCAGTCCCCGTGTCTCTCAGCCCCCCCCTCTTTTAGCCCCCTCCTCTATCTCTCAGCTCTCCTCCTATGTCTCTCAGCTCCAACCTCTGTCTCTCAGCTCCCCCTCTGTCTCTCAGCTCCCCCCTCTGTCTCTCAGCCCCCATATGTCTCTCAGCTGCCCCCCTGTCTCTCAGCCCCCCTCTGTCTCTCAGACCCCTCCTCTGTCTCTAAGACCCCTCCTCTGTCTCTCATCCCCCCACTGTCTCTTAGACCCCTCCTCTGTCTCTCAGCTCTCCTCCTCTATCTCTCAGCTCCCCCCTCTGTCTCTCAGCTCCCTCCCTCTGTCTCTCAGTCCCCCTCTGTCTCTCAGCTTCCCCTGTCCCTCAGCTCCCCCCTCTGTCTCTCAGACCCCCCTCTGTCTCTCAGACCCCCCTCTGTCTCTCAGTCCCCCCTCTGTCTCTCAGTTCCTGTGTCTCTCAGTCCCCCCCCCTCTTTTAGCCCCTCCTCTGTCTCTCAGCTCCCCTCTATCTCTCAGACCCCCCTCTGTCTCTCAGACCCCTCCTCTGTCTCTCAGACCCCTCCTCCTTCTCTCAGCCCCCTCCTCTGTCTCTCAGCTCTCCTCCTCTGTCTCTCAGCTCCCCCTCTGTCTCTCAGCTCCCCCTCTGTCTCTCAGCTCCTTCCTCTGTCTCTCAGCCCCCCTGTCTCTCAGACCCCTCCTCTGTCTCTCAGCCCCCACTGTCTCTCAGTCCCCTCCTCTATCTCTCAGCTCTCCTCCTCTATCTCTCAGCTCCTTCCTTCTGTCTCTCAGCTCCCCCTGTCTCTCAGCCCCCTATCTCTAAGCCCCCCTCTGTCTCTCAGCTCCCCCTCTGTCTCTCAGCTCCCCCCACTGTCTCTCAGACCCCTCCTTTGTCTCTAAGCCCCCTCCTCTATCTCTCAGCTCCCTCCTCTGTCTCTCAGCTCCCCCTCTGTCTCTCAGCCCCCTCTGTCTCTCAGCTCCCCCTGTCTCTCAGCCCTCCCTCTGTCTCTCAGCTCCCTCCCTCTGTTTCTTAGCTCCCCCCTGTCTCTTAGCTTCCCCCTCTGTCTCTCAGCTCCCCCTCTGTCTCTCAGCTCCCCCTCTGTCTCTCAGCACCCCCCTCCGTCTCTCAGCACCCCCTCTGTCTCTCAGCTCACCCTCTGTCTCTCAGCTCACCCTCTGTCTCTCAGCTCCCCCCTCTGTCTCTCTGCCCCCTCCTCTGTCTCATTCACTCCCTGACTCTTAGGCTGCTTTCACACTGGGGCAGGCATTGACGGTAAAACGCTGCTAGTTTTAGCAGCACTTTACTGTCGTTTTAGCTGTGCTATTCAGCTTCTAGCAGGCGCTTTTAACCCCCACTAGCAGCTGAATTAAAGGTTAAATGCGCATGTGTAGCGCTGCTGCCGAAGTGCTTTGCAGGCGCTTCAGCAGCGGTGGCCATTTATTTCAATGGGCAGGAGTCGTGTGTACACCGCTCCTCCACCACCCTAAAGATGCTGCTTGGAGGACTTTTTTTAACGCCTGGCAGCCCCCCAGTGTGAAAGCACTCTGGCTTTCACACTAGGACTGCAGCGGAGGCGTTTTTCAGGCACTATTTTTAGCCCAAAAGCGCCTGAAAAAGGCTTCAGTGTGAAAGGGGTCCTACACTCACCCCCTCTTTTTTACACTCACTCCCTCTCTCTTACACTCGCCCCCCTCTCTCACCCACCCGCTCTCACCCCCTTTCCCTCAACCCTCCCTCTCTCTCTCTCTCTCTCATTCCCCTCTCTCTCACCCTCTCATGATATACAATAATGGATGTAGGGGCCTTTTGGTGGCCGTGATTTTTTTGGGGGGTGGGGAGCAGCATTTTATTGAATTAAAGTGGGCCGGTCTGGATGAAGTCCAGGGCCAAATTTTTGTCCCAGTCCAGCCCTGGTCATAGCAGTAAAATGTAACCCCCCCATATTGGTAGTCCATGGCAGTGGAAGTTAACACCCTATATCCCCCTGCATTGGTGATCACTGGCAGTGAAATGTAACCCCCCCATCCCCGCATTGGTGGTCATGGCATTCAAAGTTAATCCCACCTTCTCCCTCACACGTTATTCCATGCTGTATACACTTATTCGTGAGGTGTTAGTGTCTTGATTTCTCGCTCGGTTCGGTTCTCATGTAAAGAGAGTTTTATAGACCCAGAAGGTCGCTACATTGCATTACGGTGCTTACTAAATGACAACAACTTTTTGTTGGTGAATGCCCATATTCCCCCTCCTTATAATGATGAAGTGTTGAAAAATGTCTTTGGGAAAATGGTACAGTGGCCGCACTTTCCAACCCTAGTAATGGGAGACTTTAATAACATAATGAATGAGGAGGAAGCTAGACATAGCACCACAAAGGGAAAACAAAGGATGAAGAGAACTAGATTTGCTAGACAACTTCAAGAGATGGGGCTAATGGACACGTGGAGAATTAGATACCCATCAAGAAGAGAATACTCATGTTGCTCGAGCACATATGGTTCTCTGTCAAGAATAGATCTGGCCCTGGGGAATGATAATTTTTTGCCTTGGGTAGAGTCAATCCAATATGGTCCTAGGGGGCACTCAGATCACTCCACTCATATTGAATTTACAGTCCGAGGGACAGATATCCTTTCCCCTTTGGAAATTTAATCCACAATGGTTAATATTACTGACGGAGGAATATAAGATAGTGTCATGAAGATCCTGCCACTAACAGGCGCTCCAGGTTCCCTGGTTCTCGATCGCGGGTGCCATTGCGCATGCGTGCGCGCACGCACGTGCATGCCTGCGCACACCTCTGTTGGCGCCAGGTGGGCTATTTAAGCCTAGAAGAAAGAAAACAAGGGCGCACCAGCCTAGTGTATTACCGTTTAGGATAGTTTTTATTAAAAAAGCATAAATACTACTTACAATGTAGCAGAAAATAACTCGCAGTGCAGTGATATTTCAGATAGATGGCAGCTGAAAATAAGCTCGAAACCACACTCCACAGACGCTCCACGCATATGAATAGAGCCACTGCCGGCTTACGCGTTTCGAAGTCATGCACTTCTTCCTCAGAGCCCAGCAGTGCTTACACTATATGTAGCACTCTATTTATAGACACATGGACATGTGAGCTCCAGCACAGGTAGAGGGCGGGCCCACCCGGGGCCAGGGAAACAAACTCCTCCCACCCCACTACAGGTAACTACAACAGCTGATAGACTACACCCACAGGGTGGTAGCAAAGGGTGTGTTCAAACACAGTACTCATACACTAGGTATTGATGACCCCATAGGGTCCTGCCACAGGATACTCATGAATCACACATTCAAACTAGAGCTACTACACAGGCCGTACTTCCATTTGTTAGCACAGCTCAAATCAATACCTGGGACCATTAAATGACAAACACATAGGGAGCATGGGCACAGAATATGGGCACAAAATGTAATCAGGGTGTAACCAGCAGGTGATGCAGCCAAGTGACAGAGGAACACCTCCAGGCACTTTAAATCCAAGAGTAGGTTGAACGTATCTACATATACAAAATGATGATAATGAAAGAAAACATAATGAGATCATGGTGATAGGAGATGAGCTGCAAATAGTATTCAGGTATTCATTGACACCTTGTCAATGAATACCTTATCGCCTTACTTACTGATTGATTGATTTATGAGGCTGGCGGCGCTGTAGTGCTTGCCGCTTTCTCACACGATGGTAACCCTCCCACTGACAGGCCGCGCCTGGAGCGCAAACAGGCCTGTCTGCGTTCCACGAGAACCGGAAGTAGACGGACCCAGTCACTTCCTGTGCATCGGCCGTCACTCTACTATTGGCTCGGCGGCCAAGACGTGACGCCGACACTGCGGGGGGAAGTCCCAACGAAGAGGCCGCCCGATGACCTCGGCCACCATTGGACAAAAGGAAGCGCAGCACCAATAGCAATCAGCAGCGATGCAAAACCAACAAACCACAGAGGGGACAGTCGGCCATCAAACCATTAGAAACAAATAATAGAATAGAATAAGAATGAAAATAGTAATACAGAAAAAGGTAAAGGTGAAAGAAAATAAACATTAACATTAAATCATCAAGCTGCTTGGGGCCCTAATACTTAATACAAATACAATGAGCAATAACCACTAACCCACTGGGAGAGGGGGCCCTCCACCAATAGCGCTGAAGCTGCTCACGTCCCTGCGACCAGAAATTCACATGTGGACACTAGATGGAGGACAGATGCAACCGCGGGACTTCCGGCGTGTGCACATGCGTACTGAACGCATTGCTATCACAATGGATTCAAAGCAGTATATATAAAAGTAATGCTAAATAGATAAAAGCATGTACCCATATAGACATATGGAATATAAACATATACATACATAAAAACATATAAAATATATGCATAAAAACAAACTGCATTATGAAAATCACATACAAGAGTATATAGAGGATGATACAGAAATTGGTCATATTGGCAAACCTCCGCGGTACCATCATAACCTCCCTCACACATATCCACACACCAGCTAGCCATCTGGAGTGGAATGCAGTGTCCACACACAAGCGCTACACAGTAAGAATACCAACCCGTTCTACCTAAGCCATTGCAAAGATCGTAGCCGCAATGGAACTAAATATTAGAAAACCATATTATCAAGGACAGCATAAATGTAGCCAGGCTCTATAGAAAGAAATACTCGACATAGTCAAGCATGTAAAAGGGGAGGATTATAGCAGACATCAATTGTCATATATATCGCTTGGATGCATAATAGATTAAAAACAATATTAAAATTAAATAGACTTAAGTAGACGAATATCATGAACCATGTTGAATATAGACTAAGGACATGGGCTAGGAAAGGCCAAAAAGGCCTAAAGGCATACTGAATCACTGCTATTATGCTAAAACAGGGGACTGGAGAAGGGTGCACAATGTAAGGGGATGGGGGAGGGGGCCCGGGATTACCTAAAGGAATGGAATAGTGAGGAGGTATCTCAGGGGGTAGGTGACCGAATTGACAGCTTTAGAACAATGACCAAACCATTCTATTAATTAATTTTATGTATCTCAGGGTCCTCATTCAACCCCCCAGGAGTGAGACTTCCAAGGGTGAAGATCCAGTAGGCCTCACGTTTACAGAGCCTCTGGTATCTCCTCCCTCTATCAAGATCTCCTCCAATGGACTCAATCCCAAAGACTTTCATACCAGATGGATCACCCTTGTGAGCTTCTTCAAAGTGCCTAGGGACCGGATATTTCGTTCTAGTATTAATAATATCGCACTTGTGTTCCCCTATCCGCACTCTCATAGGATGAGAGGTGCGGCCTACATAAAGATGCCCACAAGGGCACATGATCCACACTCCTCTGTCTCTAAGCTGTTCCTGATCCAGTCTGCTGAGCTGTTCCTGATCCAGTCTGCTGAGCTGATCCAGTTCCTGTATCCCAATTCCTGCAAGGAAGTTTCCGGGTGTCTGATCCACTTCCTCACCTCTGTTGATCCTGCCAGGCACCCATGCCACTCCTTACTCCTGTGCCTACTGTTACCTTACCAGGGGGCTGCGAGTGGGAGCCGCAAGGGAGGCCGTCCTCTGCAATTCGGGCTCACAACCATCAGGTACGTGACAGATAGAGTTACAGTTGAATGAATTTTTTAAGAAAAATAAAAACTTGGCTTCTTTATTAGTAGTCTGGTATACCATAAAGACATATATGCATGTAATAATGATTAAAGAAATTCATAATATTAGGAGTTCATCTAGGAGGCGAGAGGAGGAAGTAATGAAAATGGTGTCTCAAACAGAGCAGGATTATATCTAGTATTCTCCATGACTCCCACGCCAAGTTCCTCAAGGTTTGAGGCCCGTGGTGGTCCTACGCTCTTCCCACTTTGCATCCGACCAGCCTAGGCCTTAGCTAATTGACCTCCTCTACCCTCCCGACCTGGGGGTACCCTTTTCCTGCTCAATTCCCCTGCTCTGCACCTTTTCTCCTCCTCTGTCTTTCTTTCTTGTCTCTTGTGTCCTTTTTTTCGCCATCTGGCCCCCTTCTCCCCCCCTTTTTTTTTTATTATTTATTCTCTCATCTTTTCCTTTCTTTCTCTCTCTCTCTTTTTTTTCTCCTTTTTATTTATCAGGCAGCATTCCGAAGATATTCGTTGACTTCTACACCTCACTTTATGAGTCAAAGGTGTCGAAGTCAATGAACCAAGCTAAACAATTCAAGGATAATTTGGTTCTTCCAAAACTTAAAATGGAGGATGGAGAAGCTCTCGATAGTCCCATATCCCTGGAAGAATTAGGCCAAGCATAATAATAAAACGCCAGGGATGGACAGACTATCGACAGATATATAAATAATTTGAAAAGATTTTGCTACCAGAACCTTTAGGCCCCATGCACACGAGACGCTGTTATTTGCTGTTAAACGCGCGTTCAGAGGCAGTTAGATGCTTTTTTCAACTGCCCCTGAACCCATTCAATGTTATCCTATGTGTCCATGCACACACTCTCGTTTTTTGGCGTTTACAAGCAGTTGCGTTTAACCTTGTTTTTCCAGAAGCAAAAAAATGGGTTCAGACACAAACGTTTTCCACGTTTCAGACGCTAAACGCGGCTAAACGCGGTACCGGCGTTTTGCCGCGTTTGCGTTTATATTTTTAAAGGTGACCTATTTTTTTACATTAGAAATCTCAAAAATGATGGCAAATGATGAAAAACCATTAAAAAAATATAAAAAACTGTAATTGCTTGTATTGCACTGTAGACAATC
Source organism: Rana muscosa (assembly GCA_029206835.1). Taxonomy (NCBI): domain Eukaryota; kingdom Metazoa; phylum Chordata; class Amphibia; order Anura; family Ranidae; genus Rana; species Rana muscosa. Next base: position 1,029,871,270 of record CM055116.1, read on the forward strand.
CACAACTTGTGGCAGGTGACGTGGCAAGTGGACAATCCACAACTTGTGACAGGTAACGTATCAGGTGACGTGGCAAGTGGACAATCCACAGCTTGTGGCAGATGATGTGGCAAGTGATACGCTAAATATAAGTACACTGCTGCTCTCTCAGCTGCTGGTCTCCCAAAATGGCTGAAATGGTTAAATAATACTGTTTTTTGAGCTTAGGGAGTGTCTTATGATGTTTCTTAACTAAACGCCTATAGACGCAAATGCGGTAAAACGCTGCTAAAATCGCGGCAAAACGGGCGTTTTTAAACGCCGGTTTTAGCCTTTAAAAACGTGTGTTCAGCAGAGTTTGCACCGGCGTCTCGTGTGCATGGGGCCTGAAGCCTCGTACACACGACCGAGTTTCTCGTCCAAAACCGGCAAGAAAAGTGCCGCGAGAGCTTTTTTCTCAAGAAAAACGTTCGTGTGTATGGTTTTACGACGAGAAAATTGCCGTGAATCTCGACGAGAAAATAGAGAACCTGCTCTCTATTTTCTCGTCAGGATTCCAGATTTCCTCGTCGTGTTTCTCGTCGGCCTGTTTTGTGACGAGAAAATGGTTCGTGTGTATGCTTTAACGAGTCTTTCAAAAGCGCGCATGCTCAGAAGCAAGTATGAGACGGGAGCGCATCTTCTGGTAAAACAAGCCTTCGTAATGGAGATAGCACTTTCGTCACGCTCAAAATTATTGCATCGTTTAAATGTTGTGCATTGAAATCTTCTTTAGAATGTTACATTAATCAAAACGAAAGAACTTCTTTTGCTGCTGATATTCACACAGAGTTATGACTATATTTTTTTAACCTTTTTCATGCTGCTCTTAAGAAGATTTATGTGTATTATATCGTGCAAGTTTTTATGAATATTTAACATTTTTATATTTTTCAAACTGATGTTAATTTTAATTTCGCAATGTTTTGATAGTGATCTCCCATTGAATATTTTAATATATAGTTGTTAAATTTTACACCCTCTTTTTGGGAAAACAGATTCTTTTATTTTTTAGGGGGGTTGTTATCTGTCCCTTTTTTTGTCAGTCAAATGTCTCTGCTTACTCCAAAGCTAAATTTTTACAAATACACATAGTCAAGTATGAACTTAAACAAAAATAACATGTATTCATGTTTCAAATAAAATAAAGAGAAGGCAGCGCTGGAGAACCTGCTGCCATTTGTGCATCCCAGGGACCCCAGACCACACATCAACCCTGTGTGGACACTAAAATTGGGAGCTTGAGAAGGCCAACATTTCTGAGCACAATCTGATGCTGGCCTCCCAGAGGTCAGGAACAGCAGCAGGTGAGATATATGTCCCAAGTGTGTGGTACTACAACAGGCTGCCTGCTGTCCGACCACAATGAAGCAAGGCCATCACTTCCTCGTCTTCCTGGCAACCTTCCCTGCAACCTTTCCTGAAGCCTTCCCTGCAGCCTTCCTTCTTCGTTTGGCTGGAGGCTGGGCCACTGGAGGGGTACTCCTGTCAGGAGGAGGAGGAGGTAGAGGAGAAGGGGGTGGCGCAGAAGAACAAGGTGGAGGTGGAGGAGAAGGGGGTGGGGAGGAAGAACAAGGTGGAGGAGGAGGTGGAGGAGAAGGGGGTGGGGCAGAAGAAGAAGGTGGAGGTGGAGGAGAAGAGGGGGGGGCAGAAGAAGAAGGTGGAGGAGAAGGGGGTGGGGCAGAAGAAGAAGGTGGAGGTGGAGGAGGAGGTTGAGGTTGGGACAGTTGTGCCACCTCACAAATTGCTGTATTGGGGGTAATTTTTCCCATCACCCCCTTGTTGAGCAAGGTGATGAGCAGGGGCTCGCATAGGAGGCGTTGCTCCATGCTCATCACCTTGAACTTTGCCTCCACTAGGCCGGCAATGGCCTCTTCAGGGGATGTGGGCTCTTTGAGGGTGGCATGGGCCTCTTTAATAAGGGCCATTGCTGCCTCACTGGTGGTTGTCCCTCCTGCCTCTTTTGGGAAATCGGATGGGAGGCACCTGTGATCTGGTGCTTCTCCTTTGCCCTGCCACCTCCTGGCTGCCACTGGGCCCTGCCACCTCCTGGCTGCCACTGGGCCCTGCCACCTCCTGCCTTCCACTGGGCCCTGCCACCTCCTGGCTGCCACTGGGCCCTTCCTCCTCCTGCCTGACAGTTTCCAGACCCTGATTTCATCCTGTGTATGAAAAGGGGACATAGTTTAATATGTTGCTTTAATCTTTGCCTCAAAATTTATAATCACGATTGAAGCAATTAGAATGTAAATCCTGAAATCATTTTCTAAAATTTACAACTACATCAGATTGACTATTTAGCACCCAATTAAGTGCAGACTAATGTCTAGAGATCTTGATTTCACTTGTGGAACTCTAAATAGTTTATGTTTGTCATCTTGACATATTTGTCAAACATTAATTTTATCCCAATACATTTTCTATAAATACTATACCTGGCTCCAGATGGCCAAATCAGGATCATCCAGGATGGCTGCCTCCTCTTGCTCCAGAGAAGGCTCAGGTTGGCTGCAGGGAAGTCTGGGGGGAAGAGTGGATAGTGATGGCCTTGCCTCAATGTGGTCATCCAGGAAGGACATCCTGCTGTAGTACCACAAATTCGGGACATAAACATCATCTGCTACTGCTCCTGACCTCTGAGAAGCCAGGACCTTAGAGCGTTCAGTCCTGTAGGTGCCTCTCAAGCTCCCAATTTTAGTGTCCACCTGTTTTGCTGTGGCTGTTGGCACCTTGGTATGCACAAATGGGAGCAGGGTCTCCAGTGCTGCTTTTCTCACCCCTCTTTTTTTGTGGATGGGGTTTTTCGTCTCCCACAGAGCGGGCAGCTCCCTTACCCGGTCTATAAATTCCGCCAGGAAATCTCTATCACTAATGAAGACATTCATATTGTATCTGCATGTAAAATAAATAATATATAACTAATGTGAGGCAAACAGTCTAACCTCCTTAACATCGTAGTCACCATATATATCCTACAACATTCTCAAGACAGTATAGGCCAACAATTTGTCCAACTCACAAAATCACATACCTTCGTTCGCACGTCCGTAACTTGAACTCCTCTCTCCGCACACCGAACGTAGTATAGTCACATGTGTGTTTGGTATATATACACCACGCATGCGTCAAACTACGAATACGTCGCTCCGCACACGTCGCCCGCCCATGACGTTCTAACTAACATCTTTTCCCCGCCCCTTCTCTTTCGGCGCGCAGACAGATATGGCGGATTTACAGCAGGTGTCTGATAATTCCGCAACTAGCGAGGAGGAGACAAGCCCGGAGACCGAGGAAACGTCACGATCAAGGAGGAGATTCAAGGCATCTAATATGTCTTTTGCGGAGATGGCGGAGATGGTGGACATCTTGCTCAAGTCTGATTATGACGCAAAGCATGGGCCGTATAGCAAACCAAATAGAAGGAAGGCCAAAATCCTCAAGAAAGTCGTGAAGAGTCTGAAGACGAATTTCGGGGTGAAACGCTCAAATGAGCAGCTCAGAAAGACGTGGTCAGACCTCAAACTGAGGGAGCCAGAGCAGTTAAGGAGCATTAAGAGAATGCTATCAAAAAGTAAGTAAAATGTACACTTTTCGGCTATTAATGTTTTTCTCAACTTACATGTTGCTCCTTTTTGTGATTTTATCATATTGGACTCCCTTCCATAATTTAATAATTTGAACTTGGTTTGGCACAGTAATCGTTCGTTACGTTACAGACACTTCGTTCGGCCACTATCCGCTGTTTTGGCTTATTTTATAGCCACAAAAGTAATTAGACATCTGCGCGTTTTTTTAACATTTTTGTTCCAAATTTTTAGGCTAGATGATGTGTTTGTAAAGAGAATGAAATGCAAACTTTAGTCAGTGTAAAGGAGAGGACACTCAGCAGCTGCTTCCACATCTGTACTTTGGAGCACTATAGTGTGGGCCACCAGACCCGCCTTTTTTGGGTGTCCCACACAGGTGCATTAGTGATTTTTTGTGGTGCCTCCATGTCTAAAAACTGACAGCCAAAGGTGAATACTAAACATATTTTTGGTTCCAAATAATGCATTCATCTTTAAATTCCGCACAAACATACACTTGTACCCCACTTCCAAGCAATTTAGCCTGTTTTTATTTTTCATAGCGAATTTCAGTGTGATAAATAGACCTTTTGTTTGATTATCATAGGGGAGAGAAGACTGGGAGGAGAACACTCCAGGGAGCACAGGAACCCCACAGCTTCACAACAACCCCAAACTCCCAAAGACCCACAACCGAAGGATGTTGAGGAAGTTGAGGTGGAGGAAGGAGAAGTGCAGGAAGGAGAGGTGGATGACGTTGTGGAACTGGTCACCACAACAGGTCAGTATCTGACACCACATCTTCAGGTAAGAGATGTAGGCCTGCAGAGTTATAATACCTTTTTATTTTGTTTTTAGGGGATGTAAATGTTGTGGTGAAGGATAGTACACGTTTCTCTGCTGACAGTGCCCTCCGAATAATACAGCAAGTGATGGAATGTAGCACGGAACTGGACAGAATAAAACAAATAATTCATGTGATGGATCAAACATTTAAAGACATTCTAGATGTTTTGGGGAGAATCGAATAAGTCAACCACACCCCCATTTTTTTTTCAGGAATGACTGTTCATCAACCTTTTATACTGTTTTTGACAATGCAACCAGCCAAAAATTGAATATGCACACAGTGTGTCAACATGTGCCATCTGCCATCAGGGGATATCCATGTACGTCTTTTGGGGGTGCAACCCCTTCCTCGTATCTAAAGTAGGTGAACTGAGGAAGGGGTTGCACCCCCAAAACACATCCATTGATCACCCCTGATAGCAGATAGCACATGTTGACAATAGGGATCAGGAGTCTCAAATCCCTAGTGGAAAATAATACAAAATGTGTGCATATTCAATTTTTGGCTGGGCAAGGGGTGGCAAGACCCCATATTAGGACGGGCACATAGAGACATAGTTTGTGTAAGTGAATGTGTCAGATTGCTCAGAGGTATCCAATGTTGTAATTTTTGGAATGCAACTGTTTTTGTATTTTCCTAAAAAAAGAATTGGCGGTTTGTGGCCAGGAAAAAAAAAAAAAAGGAAACGTGTGTGAATGTGCACAGAGTAAAATGTTTGAACAGAAACAACGTGTAGCTTCTTTTTTCAATACGCTCTAACCTTATTTGTGTTTTTTTTAAGGTTACATAGTGAAATGGTTGTTATTTACTAAAGGATAATACACTTGGCACTACAAATGCACTAAGACAAACTAGGAGACAGGAAACAAACCAAAATTAGAAATCAGAATTTTATTTAACTCATTCTCCAGAAATCTTTAACCATAGCCTGGCATAGGAATTGCCCCCCTACCCGTGAAATATTCCATATATTTGTCCCGAACCTTACGGGCATTTTGGGGGGGGCAAGCCAGGACGGGCAGATTCCAGGCCCGGCAGGGGATTAGCAGGTGAAAGTCCAGCCTCAGGCAATACTGAGGCCATATATGAATTGGATTTTCTGCTGAGAAAATTGTGTAGCACACAGCAGCATAAAACTACATAGTTTATTTTGTAGTCCGCCAAGTGTATGGAAGTCATAAAAATGCGGAACCGGCTGGCCATTATGCCGAAGGCATTTTCAACGACTCTTCGGCCCCTGGCCAGCCGGTAATTGAACACCCTCTTCTCTGGGGTCAGGGTCCTGTGAGGAAATGGCCTCATAAGATGCGGTCCGAGTCCAAAGGCTTCATCAGCCAAGAAAACAAAGGAGAGTCCTTCAATATTCCCTGCATCCGGTGGCAATGCAAGGTCGTCACTCTGGAGACGGAGGGCAAACTCCGTCTGGATGAAGAAATCCTCCATCGGACATCCGGCCATTCTTCCCTACATCAACATAGAGGAATTCATACCGTGCTGACACCACCGCCATCAGCACAATGCTATGAAACCCCTTGTAATTGAAGTAGTAGGACCCAGAACGGGGTGCCGGCACGATGCTTCCCGTCTATGGCACCACCGCAGTTGGGGAAGTCCCACCACGTGGCAAACTCTGATGCCACAGTCTGCCATTCCTGTGGCGTGGAAGGAAGCTGGGGAGTCAAACAAGATGAAAGAAAATTAGAATTTAAAAATATTACATTACAAGGAGATTATAATAAAAAACATTAGAGGCCAACATCAATCAAATTCTACGTTTATTAAAGCGGAGCTCCGCCGGAAAAAAAAAATATTAAAAGCCAGCAGCTACAGCTACAGCAGCTGCTGGCTTTTAATATTTGGACACTTACCTGTCCTGGGGAGTCCAGCGACGTCCGCAGCAGAGGACGAGCGATCGCTCGTCGCTCTACTGCTCCCTCCGCCATCCTCGCTGAGGGAACCAGGAAGTGAAGCCCTGCGGCTTCATGCCCGGTTCCCTACGGCGCATGCGCGAGTCGCGCTGCGCCGTTCTGATTCATCCTCCTGTGTTCTGGGAGCCGAGTGTCTCCCAGAACACTACGGGAAGTCTGGGGGAAGTGACGTCACTACCGCAGATTCCCGGAGAGAGGACTCCCGGATGTGGGTGAAAATACCTGTCTTAGACAGGTATCTTCACCCCCCTCCCCCCTGAAAGGTGTCAATTGTGACACCGAAGGGGGGGAGGGTTCCAAATAGCACAAGTTTGTATTTAGGGTGGAGCTCCACTTTAAGGTGTTTTCAATAAGTATAATGGAAGGCTCATGTTTCATATTCATCACCCCCTCTGATGGTCCATTAATACATTATTTTGGGGGGGGGTAGATGTGTTTGGCCACAGGATAGCAGTGCAGTGGCGGTGCGTCCAGAGTGGGCGCTGGAGCACTGCCCCCTCTCTCCTGTGCCCGTCACTCAGAACAATACATAGGTTCTTGCCTTGCATTAACCTATGTATTGTCAATGCCGCCCACTATTCAGGTGGAGGGCCCCCTGTTAAGCGACCAACATATGAATAACTGCCGCATTTATGGGGTGAAAAATGCATATCAGAAACAGGGAGGCAAATAGGCTTGCACATTACAGCCTGGGGGATGTAATTGGCTTCATAAAAGTTAAATAGGGGACGCATGGGGGGGGGACGCATTCCTTGGGTAAACACTGACAGGCTGCTCTGCCAATCATGTTCACCAAGTCTGTTTAATGGTAACATGATTGGCTGATGCAACATCAAGGGAAGGAGAAGACATCAAGGACAGAAGAAGGATGGTGCTGATCACAAGAAGGTATGTGCAGGGCTGGGGACAAAATGGCTGCATTGGAGGGGACAAAATGGCTGCATTGGAGGGGACAAAATGGCTGCATTGGAGGGAACAAAATGGCTGCATTGGAGGGAACAAAATGGCTGCATTGGAGGGAACAAAATGGCTGCATTGGAGGGAACAAAATGGCTGCATTGGAGGGAACAAAATAGCTGCATTGGAGGGGACAAAATGGCTGCATTGGAGGGGACAAAATGGCTGCATTGGAGGGGACAACTGGGGGCGTTTAATAGGCACCTTTGCAAAAATGGAGGAAGTTTATTTCCTAAATTGGGGTTGGACCCCCAAACATTTGTTGCAACAGGCGCCCCTGCTGGAAAGGTTAGTGAAGGGAAATATGCATGGAGGAGAAAAAAGGGGCAATCTAAAGCTTCCAGCATGCATGGGGACAAAGGGGACATTCTCAGCATATTACAATCATGGTAATAAGGGAAGGATGAAAGAAATACAATACATTAGCATACATGTAATACATAAAATGTGATGTTAAAGGAGAAAACTTACCCTAATATAGTCCTCCTGCAGGACTTGTATAATGGCAGAACAGGTGTCTGGGATTATGAGGCCCAGAGCCTGGGGGGGAGATGCCTGTCGTGAACTTCAAGTCCTGAAGACTTCTCCCTGTCGCCAGATAACGTAACGTGGCGATGAGCCTCTGCTCAGCACTGATGGCGACGAGAACGTCCAGGCGACATGGCTAGGAAACGGTCGTCTTATCAGAACGTACAGAACAGAACGCACTTTAGAACAACAAGGCCTATGAATAACGAACTGAAAATCAAAAACGAACGGGCAAGAACGCACTGTAAAACAGATACGACCTGCCTAGACGCCCTGAAAGTCAAGATACGAACCCACAAGCACAAACTGAACCTCAGAAAACGAACTGAAAAGCACGAAGACTAAAAAGCGCGAATCGTCTCTTCCCAAACTTTTACTTCACACGCGGTAACACGAGATCAACAAAAGCAGCCCAAGGGGTGGCGCCAAGAAAATCGTTCTTCCCCTTTATAGTGCCGTCGTACGTGCTGGACGTGAGCGCGGAGAACAACGAGGAAATTGGGAAATGTCAGTGTGTACGCATAGAAAGCTTGACGAGAAACTCGTCAAGGTTAACAAGAATCTCGTTGAAAAAAACGACGTGTTTTTAACGACGAGAAACTCGGTCGTGTGTACGAGGCTTCAGAGGTACTAAATGATGCGTATGAGAAACAAAAACTTCCAGAATCAATGCAGGAAACGATAGTAATAGTGATTTCAAAACAGGGTAAGAATCCAATGCTGACTGAGTCCTATCGCCCTATATCTCTCCTCACCTCAGATGTTAAGATTTTGGCTAGGGTCCTGGCAAACAGGCTATCAAATTACATTAACAGTTTGATACATGATACAACAGGTTTTATCCCAAAGAGAGCAGCCGCAACAAACATTCGTAGGCTATTTTTGAATTTGCAATTGCCTATGGAAAATATGGGATCTAGAGCAATATTATGCTTAGATGCCCACAAAGCCTTCGATATGGTGGGGTGGCAAAACTTATGGGCCGTATTGGAGGCTTTTGGAATAGGATCTGGATTTTTAAAATGGGTTAAAATATTATATAGTGACCCTAAAGCAAGGGTAAGAATTAATATACTATCCAGCTCGTCTACCTTATCTAGAGGGACAAGGCAGGGTTGCCCCCTGTCGCCACTACTGTTCGCTATAGCAGTGGAGCCTCTTGCCCTTGCCATTAGACAATTAGACAATCAACAAAAATCAACAAAAATAGTTGGGTTTCGTTGTGCAGGTAGAGAGGATAAAGTGGCCCTGTATGCAGATGACACTCTTATTTTCCCGGGGGATACCTCAAATTCATTAACAGAACTTATTATCTTCATATTTGGGCTATTTTTGGGATTCCAGATTAACTGGGATAAATCCATATTATTACCACTAGATGAGTTAAAAATCCCCTTATTAAATCAAGCTTCTAAAATTCAAATTAAGGATACAGTGAAATATCTGGGCATAAGATCTCTCGGGATGTAAAAGACTATATTAATTTGAATTTGAAACCTCTGTTAGCAAAATTTAAGGATAAATGCCAAAGTTGGTGTAAGTTACCCCTGACGGTGATAGGAAGAGCAAATCTTGTCAAAATGATTCGGGCCCCGCAAATACTTTACGTGTTTAACAATTCACCCGTATGGATTACAGCATTTTGGTTTAGAAAAATTGAATCTCTTTTCAGAGAGTTGACCTGGAGGAAAAAACAACCACGTATAAAGTTAACAACATTATTGTTAACCAAAAAAGAGGGTGAATTGGCGATTCCCCATCCCAAAATAATTTTCTAGCCTCAAAATTACAACACTTTAGTGGATGGACAATAGTATCAGACCCTGACCCTATACAGAGTCTGCTACTATCAGTTTATGAAGAATATCCATTGATTTCTTTATTAGGGTCGAGAAATCAATTGTGCGATAAAGGATTCCTTACGGGTAAATTATTTGACAAGGTATGGCAGGAAATTAGGAAAATTACTGAAATTTGGAATAATAGCAGTTATGAGTAATTGATGAAATTGGAAGGGTTTGAGATCTGGAGGCAAAAGGTACTAAGGTGCATGGAACAGCTATTTCAGGAAGATGTGATGAAAACCTTTAGCGAATTAAGTAAAGAATATAATATTCCAAATCAAAGATTTTTTTCAATTTCTACAGCTTAGGCATGCATTAAAAATACAGGGTCGAACGCATGAATTGAAGTTTAATAAGTCAGTGGTAATAGCCTTGTTGGATAAGATAGGAAAAAAAAAAAGGGTTTGATATCACAATTATATGATATATCATTTAAAAAATTTAAAGGAACTGTGGATATACCAGCAAGACTAGCCTGGTCTGACGATATAGGGGCAATTTCAGATGAAGAGTGGGCATTGGCACCATCAACAATACCTCAGGCCTCTTTATCTCCAACACAAAATTTAACACAATTATTCATCCTACAAAGGGCACATTATACACCAGAGAAATTATTCAAATGTAAATGCAGAGATACAGTAGACATGGGAGCCGTCAAAAAATTAATTTCGTTTCGTTACGTTTTGTATTAAAAAAAATTGTAATTCGTGTACGGAATTCAATTCGGATTCGTACGAAATACGAATTTCGTACGAATTGTTAATTTTGATAACGAATATCGACACTCTACGAATAATAACGAATTATCCGAAAACGTATTAGGGTTACATAACACAAGTCTATTGTGTAGACTAGAGTAGACTTGTGCATAACTAAAAAATTCGTAATTTCGTAAAACGGGATTTTCATGTTCGGACTAATTCGTATTTTCGCAAGAAACGTTTTTCGTTGAATCGGAATGAGTCGTATTTCTCTGAAAGCCTTATTTTTAGTTGATTTATATTTCGCACTTTCGGTAAAGTACATTGTTTTCGTTGATTCTGGACACAACTTTTACTTTCGTAACTTTTTTTTTGTTTGTTGATTCGTAATTTTCCGTGTCTCTTACAATGGCGCTGCCTAACGTGCTTCGAATGGATTCGTAAATTCGTTACTTTTTTTTGTTTGTTGATTTGTAATTTTACGTGTCTCTCACAATGGCGCTGTCTAACGTGCTTCGAATGGATTCGTACATTCGTAACTTTTTTTTGGTTCGTTGATTCGTAAATTTACATGTCTGACAGTGGCGCTGCGGCGCTGCGTGCTTCGAATGGATTCGTACTTTTCGAATACATCGCGGTTATTCCTAACTATTCGAAATCTGGATTTTTTTACTTTCGTTTTTGACATGTGGCACTGGCTATAGTCTCCGCCCCTGTATGTCATTTTGAGAGGCCGTATAGTGTGGTGTGAAGAGGGAGGAGCAGAGAGCAGAGCAGAGAGCAGAGCAGAGAGTGGTATTGTTGGATTTGTGGTTGTTTTTGTGTGGTTTGGTGCTTTTGGTGAAATTAGAATGACTGGGAGTGAGAATGGATGTGTAAGTCTTGTGAGTGAGAATGTTGGTGTTGGTTTGAGAGTTGTTGTTGTGAGTGAGAGTGGAGAGGACTCAGGGGAGCAGAGAAGTGGAGGGGAGCGGAGGAGTGGAGGGGAGCGGAGGAGTGGAGGAGGGGACTCAGGGGAGCCGAGGAGTGGAGGGGACTCAGGGGAGCGGAGGAGTGTAGCAGAGGAGAGGCATGGAGGGGAGAGGAGGAGCGTGGAGGGGAGCGGAGGAGTGGAGGGGACTCAGGGGAGCAGAGGGTACTCAGGGGAGCGGAGGAGTGTAGGGGAGGAGGGGCGTGGAGGGGAGCGGAGGCGTGGAGGGGAGAGGAATGGGGGTGAGAGGAAGATCAGTGGGGGGTTGAGGAGAGAAGAGGAGGGAAGAGGAGGTGTGGAGGGGAGAGTAGAGAAGAGGAAGCGTAGAGGGGAGAGGAGGCACGGAGGGGAGAGGAGGCGTGGAGGAGAGGAGAGGCGTGAAGGGGAGAGGAAGAGTGGAGGTGAACGGAGGCGTGGAGTGGAGCCAAGGCATGGAAGAGAGCATGCCCATGGAGGTGGAGTGGAGCGGGAGCATGGCCAAATAAAGAGGCCTGTGTCCTCCCCCCCCACATCAGAAGAGATTTCTGACGCCGACCTGCAGCAGCACCAGCGAACCAAGAGACAGAAAACATCAAGGGGGCCCGTATTTACCCCACAGGAGAATTCTGCATTGGTTGCTGCAGTGAACAGAGACAAAGTGAGACTCTTCAGCCTAAATGTCTCAACCTCTGTGAAGAGAGCAGCCTTGGAACGAGTCCGGGACTCAGTGAATGCAGTCTCCAAGGTTCGCAGGGCCACCACTGGTGTCAGGCACAGGTATTTATTCAAATATTATATCACTGTTAGAACACACCCCATACATGTGAAAAAACACAGTATAGTAGTCTAGTCAATAAACTGATTTGAACGTAACACAAATATTTATTTGGCACAGACACAGAAAAGTAACATGTAAAATAAAAATAATATTGTTGTAACGTGTATTAACTATACTCTATCTTTTTTTCATTTGCAGGTTTTATGATTGTCGGGCGTCAGTTCATAAAAAGATTGAGAAGCATCTCCTGGCCCAGTCTACTGGAGAAAAGGCTGTGGTCTTCAGACAGTGGGAGGCAGAGCTGAGAGATGGCCTTCTTGCAGATGAGGATGTCCCTGGAGTCAGCAGAAAGGGTCCAGCCGAGCATCAGAGAGCTGGTGAGTAAAATAAAATATATCATTATATATTGCAGTTATATGGTTGTTGTTTCCAGCTCACTATTTTTTTTATGACTACGGCATGTGAGACTTACGTTTTGCTTTACAATCATGTTTTCCAGATCGAGCAGAGTCATCTGTGGAGGGAACAGCTCCAAGTTCCTGCCCTCAATATTCTGGCAGTGGTGAGTACCTACCTAACAAACACAAAGCAAACATAATAACAAACATCTATTTAACCACTTCAGCCCCGGACGATTTTACCTCCTTCCTTACCAGAGCACTTTTTGCGATTCGGCACTGCGTCGATTTAACTGACAATTGCGCGGTCGTGCGACGTGGCTCCCAAACAAGATTGTTGTCCTTTTTTTCCCACAAATAGAGCTTTCTTTTGGTGGTATTTGATCACCTCTGCTGTTTTTATTTTTTGTGCTATAAACAAAAATAGAGCGACAATTTTTAAAAAGGTGCAATATTTTTTACTTTTTGCTATAATAAATATCCCCAAAAAAGATATAATTTTTTTTTCCCTCAGTTTAGGCTGATACATATTCTTCTACATATTTTTGGTAAAAAAAAAACGTACTTAGCGATTATTGATTGGTTTGCGCAAAAGTTATAGCGTTTACAAAATAGGGGATAGTTTTATAGCATTTTTATTAATATTTTTTTTTTTCACTAGTAATGGCGGCGATCAGCGATTTTTATTGTGACTGCGACATTTTTGACACATTATTGGGACCATTGTCATTTATACAGCAATCAGTGCTATTTAAATGCACTGATTCCTGTGTAAATGACACTGGCAGTGAAGGAGTTAACCACTAGGGGGTGGGGGAGGGGTTAAGTGAGCCCTGTGTGTGTTTTCTAACTGTCTGGGGGCGTGGCTTGGCATGTGACGTCACTGATCGTCTTTCCCTATGACAGGAAACAGACGATCAGTGACAGTGTCACTAGGAAGCACGGGGAGAGGTTTGTTTACACATACCTCTCCCGGTTCTTCAGCTCTGTGACTCGATCACGGGACACCAGCGGCAATCGGGTCCGCTGGTCCCACGGCCGTGGTCACGGAGCTCAGGACCGGGTCACGAGCACGTCGCCAGCGGCGTCCGCGCGACCCACGGCCGGGCTCTTAAAGGACAACGTACCTGTACATTGATGTGCCCAGCCATGCCAGTCTGCTGACGTATATGTGCAGGAGGCGGTCCTTAAGTGGTTAAGATACCATTGTGAACGAAGGTTCAGAAAACTACTGTAAACTGTGATGTGAAGGGGGATTGCGATATGCCAGGGGACTGAGGAAACTGATGTAAGAATGGGATTGAGAAATAAAAGAGGAGGAGCTGTCAAAGCACAAACCATATAGCAATGATTTGTTCTCTTACCTGGGACTTGCTAGGATCCTTTTTTGTTATGAAGTCAGATTTACGACATCTGGCTTCTGCTGTGCTGCCGAAGCCGGGTGACAATCCTCTGCCGTCCATTCTCTGGCTGAGAGATTAGCTGATTGTTTTCAGCCAATAAATGGCACACTGTGCAAGGAAATAAAAAAAAAAAAAATTAAAGCTCAAATAAGTCCTGTAGCATACCACTTCCCGCAAAACAATGTATCTGTACAGTTCTTTGAGGAAGTGTTTGTACCGGGGTGATAAGCAGCTGCAGCCGTCACCCCGGTACCGCTTTTTAGATAACAACCGAAGTGGCTCAGAAGCTGCTCAGCTGTTATCATAAGGAGTGGGTGAGGACACGACAAGCCCCCCGCCCGCCGCCTTCCACCGCTTCGCCCGGGTCTCCATTCCGGAGCGACCAGCCGGCACATCCGCCGGCATGGCAGAGTCGCAAACAAAGCTGGAATCTGCTTCAATCGAGTCTCCAACATAGTAACTCAGAAGTTACGTACTCGTTTACTTGGCTGTCAATGGCGCCGATATGAAAAAATCCACAGTATTCAAATATGCAGATTTTTGCTTTTTAAATACTTGTACATGCAAAGGAGGGATTTGGGGATTGGTATTTTTTTTTTCAAGTAAAACTGGAAAAAATAAACAAATAAGAACAAAAAAAAATATTTGAAAGTGCCCTGCATGCTCGCTGACCAAAGAAAACACATACGTGGCTCCCGCAAATGTAAATGGTGTTCAAATCACACTTGTGAGGTATTGCCGCAATCCTCACATCGAGAGAAATAATTATAGCAAACGATCTCCTCTGTAACTGTAAACTGGTAATCGTAAAACAAAAATTCCATGCTCATCTATAGTGATTCTTAAGTACCGTCGTTTCTCGCCATTCCAAGAGCGTTTGCAATTTTAAACCATAACATGTTCGATATCTATTTACTTGGAGTAACATCGTCTATCGCAATATCCCAAAAAATTGGGCTAAATAAATTTACTGTAAATTTATTTTTTTAATTCAGTAAATTTTTCCCCAAAAATTGCTTTTAAAAGGCCGCTGTGCAAATACACCGCGCTGCCAGCAACAGTTTCTTCCTGTGCGGATCTGCTGCAGTGCAAGGCCTGAAGCCTGGGGCCTTGCGCAACTTCTGAAGAGCCTTCCACCCCACTGAGTGGTATCTGACTCATCGAGTGAGGACATCAGTTGGATCGGGGACCCGATCATGGCAGACGCTGTGTGTGGAGACACAGCAGGTGGAAGTCCCGGACTAGGATCGCGTCCAGAGTGGTGAGCGAGCACTTGCTCAATCCAATAGACTGTACCGTGTTTAGGCCTATAGACTGCCTTGGCCCACCGATCGTTTGTTTGTTGTTCCACTGGAGACCAGTAGCAGGACAGGGTTAAAGGGTCTCCAGTATAGTGTTCCTTGTGACTGTCTACTTTGTGGATTACAAAAATACTGTTTCATCAAGTGCATTACCGAAAGTTTGCATGCGAAGAAATCCTTAATGAAAAGACTGAGATTTATTCTGTGTCAGGCCTGACCAGGGAGGGGAGATAGACTATTGTTTTAGTGTGCCACAGGGCGCGTATACAATAATAGCTGCGCGTGGTGGATTACCGCGCTGTGCCATTATTGCGTGCTATACCTATTGCTGCAGGGCTCTGTAAGCAAGTTGTATGTGTTATGTTCTGCCTATGCCTTTTAAAACTAAAGTAAAACCGTTATACTTGATCTCTCGCATCAGTATGTTGTCTTATTGCAAAGAGGTTACCCTTGCAATACTGGTTGATTGTGATAAAAGTATAATCCCTAGACTAGGTGTGCCAGAGTGGGTCGAGTAAGATTGCCGGGGGTTGGCGGTGCTGTACACAGGGCCCGAAACAAAATCCAGCGGCTCTCTTAACTGGGGGTAGAGTTACACGTGGGGGCTCTTGAGTCCGGGATCCTGTTGCAGCAAGTAACGTGCCAAAAGCACCAGCATGGACCCACTAGAAGTAGGACAGTGGTGCAAAGCGATCGGCACAGATCCAGCCGGGGTAGTAGTCATAGAACTCCCAGGGATCTGGCAAGAAGAAGCGGTGAAGCAGCTAGTGATGTCACTGTCCCCGCACCAGAAGGTATGGGTGGTGGATGTCAGGTCAAATTCCTCACTGACCCACGCACTAATAGAGTGGAAGAATGGAGTCCCAGAGCATTTCAAGAATCCAAGTGTAGAAGCAATAGATGATCAGACTTATAGCCTAATAAACGCGCTGCCGCTCAAGCCAGGAGGACGGTTTCAGACACCAAAACTATCTCCACCACTCACACCAAAAGCAGAAAAACGGGAGAAGAAGGAAAGTCCCGGATTGCCACCTGCCACCCTCAGCGCAGAATTATGCGCAGTCCTGGGGGAAATTGTAGCCCAGTGTAAGAAGGATCCTACAGACTATCAAATGTCGGGATACAGGAAACTCTGAATATTCTCTGGAAGGAAACCTGTACCTTTGGGTGAAGAGGGGTTTGAGGAGTGGTTAGACGGTGCCACTCAGGCCTTAGAAGAATGGGAAGTCCCAGACCACAGAAAGAAGCAGAGAATTGCTGAGAGCTTGAAGGGGCCTGCTCTAGAGGCCATACGCAACCTCAAGATGAGCAAGACAGACTGTGATGCACAGGACTATCTGGACATTCTGCAGAATGTGTTCGGTGGAACAGAGAAAATCACTGAGCTCACTTACCAACTGGAGCACTGCTACCAAAAGACAGGAGAGAAACTGTCAGAGTTCATGAGGCGCCTGGATAAGATCCTGCATAAGATGATCCTGAAGAAGGGGATTGACCCGCGGAAAGTGGATGAGGCCCGTGTTCAGCAGGTAATGAGAGGATCTCAGCCCCTGGACCCAATCGCATTGGCGCTACGCACTAGGCAGGACGGGAAGAGCCTGGAGTACCCTGACTTGATCCGAGTAGTCAGAGAGGAAGAAGCTATGCTGGAGGAGAAGAAAAGGAACCAACCAGTTGAGTCGGTAAATCCTCCTCCGGTGATGGTCAGGACGGCCATGATCCTGGAAAGAGACTCAGAGGTGGATACCTTGAAGTCACAGATGTCCCAAGTATTGGGGATGCTGACCTCCCTGATGGAAAAGAAGTCAAGGGAACCAGAGAGGGAAAATCCGAGGAAGGAGCTGTTTCCCAATACTTCAGCGATTGGGGGGTGTGTTTTGTTTCAATTGTGGAGGAGCTGGCCATCTTGCCAAAGTGTGTGCCAGCCCAAAGAAAAAAAAGATGAATACCCGCAAGCCGCCGGAAAACTTCAGCGGGCCCCGGTGAAGGAGTCAACCGGGTGCCCATCATCTCCAGTGAGCTCCAAACTGAATGAGAAGCACATGAAAAGAGTGGACAAGACCCCTCAGAAGAAACACAAGGTTCCTCTGAGGGAACGCACCCCAAAGAAAGAGAGTAATGTCCCTCAGCGGGTGGTTACACCCATCAAAAGGAGGGAGATCAAAGCATACCAGGCCCAAGAGAGACTTAAGTCCAAGGAGAAATGGAAAAAAGGAAAACGCAAAGATCTAAAGAAAGAGACCCCCTCAAAGCGATATCCAGAGAAGCTGGTGGGTCCCTCCCCGATAGTACCTGTTCAGGTGGAGGGGGTCTACACAAGAGTCATACTGGATACTGGGGCACAAGTGACCCTGTTGTACCAGGACTTTTATGACAAGTAATGATGAGCCGAACACCCCCGGGTTCGGTTCGCACCAGAACCCACGAACGGACCGAAAGTTCGTACGAACATTAGAACCCTATTAAATACAATGGATGCGAACGTTCGAATTCTAAAGTGCTAATTATAACAACTATTATGCATGTTATTGTCCTAAAAAGGGTTTGGGAACCCGGGTTGTGCACCAGGGGACATGTATCAATGCAAAAAGAAGTTTTAAAAACGGTCGTTTTTCGGGAGCAGTCATTTTAATGATGCATAAAGTGAAAAAAAAAAAGTCAAATATTCCTTTAAATATCGTACCTGGGGGGTGTCTAAAGTATGCCTGTGAAGTGCCACGTGTTTCCCGTGTTTAGAACTGTCCCTGCACAAAATGACACTTCTAAAGGAAAAAAAAGCCATTTAAAACTGCTTGCGGCTTTAATGTAATGTCTGGTCCCGGTAATATGGATGAAAATCTTTAAGAAAAATGGCATAGCTACCCCATGACCCCCCCCCTACCCCAGCCCATTACCAGCCCCTTTGGGTCTTGTATGGATATTAAGGGGAACCCCGCACATAAAATAAAAAAGGCCCTATATACTCTGAACAGCCGTATACAGGCGGTGCATACAAGACAGGGACTGTAGGTTTGTTCTTATGTAGAATCTGTTTGTAATTTTGAACAGGTACATTGTTTAAGTGTAGCTCCAGCCCAAAAATCTATTTTTAAACTTTTTGGAAAACATAGGTAAGGGTTATCACCCCTGTAACATTTGTTTTGCTGTCTGTGCCCCTGTTCAGAACATTTCACCTCACTTTCCGTCCCAATGACAACTGTTTTTGAAATGTGGTGTTTTTCTTGAAACAAGGATTGGTGATAAAGCATCAGTACAGAGGAGACACCTTTCTCCCATATTAATTCTTACAGGAGAGAATTTTCCTTCCTAGGGGTAGATTTCCTCTCACTTCCTGTTGTCTTCTTGCGTTTGCAAGTAGGAGTCGTTTGTAAGTTGGATGTTTGAAAGTAGGGACCTGCCGTATATACTCTGCAGAAATAGGCCCCTTAGTTGTTGGTGTTGGCACAACACTGTAAGCACTCACAGTTACTCTTGGTTGGTGCTGGAACGCCCTGCTGTCAACTATTATATCAGGAATTTTAATTACATATAATTGTTGAACAGTGGTAGTAAAAATTGGGCCTTTGATGGTGGTGCTGGTGCCACAACACTGTAAGCCCCGACAGTTACTCTTGATGGGTGCAGCAATGGGCCCTGCTGTGAATTATTAGATCAAGAATTGTAATTGCATGCCCCTGTTGAACAGGGGCTGAAAAATTGGGCCTTTCGTGGTGGTGGTGGTGGTGGTGGTGTTGCCACAACACTGTAAGCCCTCAGAGTTACTCTTGGTGGGTGCAGGAATGGGCCCTGCTGTGACTTATTAGATCAAGAATTGTAATTACATGCCCCTTTTGAACAGGGGCTGAAAAATTGGGCCTTTCGTGGTGGTGGTGGTGGTGGCGTTGCCACAACACTGTAAGCCCTCAGAGTTACTCTTGGTGGGTGCAGGAATGGGCCCTGCTGTGAATTATTAGATCAAGAATTGTAATTACATGCCCCTTTTGAACAGGGGCTGAAAAATTGGGCCTTTCATGGTGGTGGTGGTGGTGGCGTTGCCACAACACTGTAAGCCCTCAGAGTTACTCTTGGTGGGTGCAGCAATGGGCCCTGCTGTGAATTATTAGAACAAGAATTGTAATTACATGCCCCTTTTGAACAGGGGCTGAAAAATTGGGCCTTTCGTGGTGGTGGTGGTGGTGGCGTTGCCACAACACTGTAAGCCCTCAGAGTTACTCTTGGTGGGTGCAGCAATGGGCCCTGCTGTGAATTATTAGATCAAGAATTGTAATTACATGCCCCTTTTGAACAGGGGCTGAAAAATTGGGCCTTTCGTGGTGGTGGTGGTGGTGGCGTTGCCACAACACTGTAAGCCCTCAGAGTTACTCTTGGTGGGTGCAGCAATGGGCCCTGCTGTGAATTATTAGATCAAGAATTGTAATTACATGCCCCTTTTGAACAGGGGCTGAAAAATTGGGCCTTTCGTGGTGGTGGTGGTGGTGGCGTTGCCACAACACTGTAAGCCCGCAGAGTTACTCTTGGTGGGTGCAGCAATGGGCCCTGCTGTGAATTATTAGATCAAGAATTGTAATTGCATGCCCCTGTTGAACAGGGGCTGAAAAATTGGGCCTTAGGCACTGGTGGCACAACACTACAACCCCTCACAGATACTGTACTTGGAGCACAGCAATGAGCCCTGTTGCAAAGTATTGCTTCAAAAATTGTAATGACACGCCCCTGTTAAACAGGGGCTGAAAAATTGGGCCTTAGGCACTGGTGCCACAACACTCCAACCCCTCACAGATACTGTACTTGGAGCACAGCAATGAGCCCTATGGCAAATTATTGCTAAAAAAATTGTAATTACACGCCCCTGTAAAACAGGGGCTGAAAAATTGGGCCTTAGCCACTGGTGGCGGCACCCATAAACAAAAATGATCTTCCAAGCTATCATCATCAATCGTATCATTGAGGACTCGGAGGAGGAGGATAGCCAGTCAACATAACAGCACAGGCACTCAGCATCAGCATCAGTCTTGAAGGGATGTGACATGTTAAAATCAATTAGTCTGTTATATCAGCATCAGGTATGTGGTAGCTGGTGGTGATCCAAGACTGGTTCATCTTGATGAAAGTCAGTCGATCAACCGAGTCGGTGGACAGGCGCACCCTGTGATCCGTGACAAATCCTCCAGCAGCACTGAATGTGCGTTCCGAAAGAACGCTGGATGCAGGACAGGCCAGTAGCTCAATTGCATACTGTGCAAGCTCTGGCCAGTGATCCATCCTCAAGACCCAGTAAGCCAGAGGATTTTCGGTGGGGAAGGTGTCCAAGTCTGACCTTGCCCCTAGATATTCCTGCACCATGTTTATCAGACGCTGGCGATGGTTGCTGGAACCGATCATACTTTGGGGCTGCGGACTAAAGAATTGTCTGAACGCATCGGTCAGACGGCCACCTTCCCCACCGCTCCTTCTTTGACTGGCCGAAGCCTCAGCAACTCGTTGTCCAGGACCAGGAGTTTGTAACCTCCCAGTCTCTGGGAACGCGTTGCACAGACCTTTCTGCAAGGCCTCCCGGAGTTGTCTCATCCTCTGCTCCCTCTGCGACGGTAACATAAGGTCCGCAACCTTACCCTTGTACCGTGGATCAAGGAGAGTGGCCAGCCAGTAATGGTCCCTCTCCTTGATCCGAAGAATACGAGGATCCTTCCGCAGACTTTGCAGGATCAGGGAGGCCATGCAGCGTAGGTTTGCTGAGGCATTCGCTCCGGAGTCCTCTGGGTCACTAAGGACGACATGATCCGCAGTCACCTCCTCCCAGCCACGTACAAGTCCACTGGTTTCTTGGGACTGTAAATCATCCCTAAAAGACTGCTGCTGATGATGCTGAGTGCCAGCCTCCACCTCCATGCTGACACAATCCTCCTCCTCCTCCTCCTCCTCCTCCTCCTCTTCCTGTGCGATGGGTGGGACAGAAGGAACACTGTCTGGGTAAAGGGGGCCTTGAGAGGCAAGGAAGTCCTCCTCTTCCTGCCTCTGTTCTGCCTCAAGTGCCCTGTCCATTATTCCACGCAGCGTGTGCTCCAACAGGTGGACAAGAGGTGCAGTGTCACTGATGCATGCACTGTCACTGCTCACCATCCTCGTGGCCTCCTCAAATGGTGCCAGGACAGTGCATGCATCCCTGATCATGCCCCACTGGCGTGGAGAAAAAAACCCAAGCTCCCCTGACCCTGTCCTGGTGCCGTAGTCGCACAGGTACTCATTGATGGCCCTCTGCTGCGTGTGCAGCCGCTGCAGCATGGCCAACGTTGAGTTCCACCTGGTGGGCATGTCACATATAAGGCGGTTCTTGGGCAGGTTCAACTCCTTTTGCAGCTCAGCCAGGCGAGCACTGGCATTATAAGATCTGCGGAAATGCACACAGACTTTCCTGGCCTGCCTCAGGACATCCTGTAAGCCCGGGTACCTGCCCATGAACCGCTGCACCACCAGGTTAAGGACGTGAGCCACACAGGGCACATGGGTCAGTTGTCCCTGTCGGAGGGCGGAGAGGAGGTTGGTGCCATTGTCGCAAACCACCATTCCTGGCTTAAGCTGGCGTGGCGTCAACCACCTCTCGGCCTGGCCCTGCAGAGCAGACAGGACCTCTGCCCCAGTGTGACTTCTGTCCCCCAAACACACCAGCGCAAGCACGGCATGGCATCTTTTTGCCTGCGTACTTGCGTAGCCCCTTGAACGCCTACGGAGCACCGCTGGTTCCGAGGACAAACCACAGGAAGAGGCCATGGAGGAAGAAGAAGAGGAGGGGGTGGAGGAGAGAGGTGTGTCACAACCAGTAGTAGCATTTTGGAGGCGTGGCGGTGGAACAACCTCCAACACTACTGCACCTTGTCCTGCATCCTTCCCAGCTGCCAAAAGAGTGACCCAATGGGCCGTGAAAGAAAGGTAACGTCCCTGTCCATGCCTGCTGGACCATGAGTCAGCGGTAATATGCACCTTACCGCTGACCGCCCTGTCCAGCGAGGCCAAGACATTGCCTTCCACATGCCGGTAGAGAGCCGGAATAGCCTTCCGTGAGAAAAAGTGGCGTTTGGGAACCTGCCACTGAGGAACCGCACATTGCACAAACTCACGGAAGGGGGCCGAGTCTACCAACTGAAAAGGCAGCAGTTAAAGCGCTAGCAATTTAGCCAAGCTAGCATTCAACCGCTGGGCATGTGGATGGCTGGGAGTGAACTTCTTTCGACGGTCCAGCAGCTGGGGCAGGGAAATTTGCCTGCTAGAATCGGACGTCGGTGTACTGCTAGCAGAGTGGCCGCAAGTACTTGGCTGTGACACACCTAATTCTACACCTTCATTCCTCTCAGTGCATGTTTCAGAGAGGACTGAAGTTATAGTGGGGTTGGAGATCCCAGCTGATGCGGAGCAAGGAGAGGTCCGCTTTGTTCTTTGGTGTGGGTCTTTGAGGTAGACTTGCCAACGAGCTGCATGGCAGGTCAACATATGTCTGGTCAGGCATGTGGTACCCAAGCGGCTGATGTTTTGGCCACGCGATATACGCTTGAGACATATGTTGCAAACAGCAGCTGTGCGATCTGATGCACTGGCCTCAAAAAAGGCCCACACCAAAGAACTTTTTGAATGACGGGCAGAGGCAGCGCCCTGCACAGGCGGAGCTCTGCGGTGTGATTCCGTCGGTGTACTGCCCTTACGCTGGCCACCAAAGGGCATCCTGCCTCGTTGGAGATGTGCCTCCTCCTCATCCTCCTCCTCCTCCTCTCTCCTATTAGGCACCCACGTGGAGTCAGTGACCTCATCATCCCCTCCCTCCTCATCACTGGAGCCAATCTGGCAGTATGCTGCAGCTGCTGGAACATGACTGCCAGATTGGTGTCCTTCTTGAGCATCCCCTCTGTCTGCTCTCACGCTACTGCCTTCCTGTAGCTGGGTTTCATCATCAGACCCTTCGAAACGCTGGGCATCCTCCTGGAGCATGTACCCAACACTGTGCTCAAACAGTTCGGGGGACTCCTCAGGAGGAGGACATGGTGGGTCTAGGGAAGGAGTGACTGATGATGAGTCTGACATTGATACCAGGGAAGAGGACACTTTGGCAGCTGCTTTTCCAGTACCCTGAGCCTGGGTGAGAGAGGATGAGGAGGAGGAGGAGGGCTTGGTCATCCACTCTACCAAGTCTTCGGCATGATGTGGCTCAACATGTCCAGCTGCCGAAAAGAAGGACAAGCGTGTCCCATGGCCATGTGCTGATGACAATGCACCGCGTCCACGACCAGCACTGTTGCCCCCAGACACAGAGCCTGCTTGCCCTCTTTTATTGCCTCCTGACTGTCTGCCTCTCCTTGTTTGCCTTCCAGACATTCTAATAGATGGCCTGCAGGGAGATGGGAAAAAAGCAATAAGGGCTACCTTCAGGTGTCCTTCTCTGTCCCTTTACTTAAGGATTTCTAAATATGGTTGAGGATGATTGCTTATGCACAGAATAGCACAACGACAATTTCCCTGACTGTCCAAAAAAACAAGGATTTCAAAGATGGTTGATGAGGAATGCTTTAGCACACTATAGCACAAGGAGAATTTCCCTCACTGTCCTTCCCTGTCCCTAGAAACAAGGATTATCACAGTGAAAGAAATTGACACTCTTCCTACCTATAGTTTTCTGTCCCTAGAAAAAATGTTTTTTTAAAGCACACTATAGCACAAGGAGAATTTCCCTCACTGTCCTTCCCTGTCCCTAGAAACAAGGATTATCACAGTGAAAGAAACTGACACTCTTCCTACCTATAGTTTTCTGTCCCTAGAAAAAATGTTTTTTTAAAGCACACTATAGCACAAGGAGAATTTCCCTCACTTTCCTTCCCTGTCCCTAGAAACAAGGATTATCACAGTGAAAGAAACTGACACTCTTCCTACCTATAGTTTTCTGTCCCTAGAAAAAATGTTTTTTTAAAGCACACTATAGCACAAGGAGAATTTCCCTCACTTTCCTTCCCTGTCCCTAGAAACAAGGATTATCACAGTGAAAGAAACTGACACTCTTCCTACCTATAGTTTTCTGTCCCTAGAAAAAATGTTTTTTTAAAGCACACTATAGCACAAGGAGAATTTCCCTCACTTTCCTTCCCTGTCCCTAGAAACAAGGATTATCACAGTGAAAGAAACTGACACTCTTCCTACCTATAGTTTTCTGTCCCTAGAAAAAATGTTTTTTTAAAGCACACTATAGCACAAGGAGAATTTCCCTCACTTTCCTTCCCTGTCCCTAGAAACAAGGATTATCACAGTGAAAGAAACTGACACTCTTCCTACCTATAGTTTTCTGTCCCTAGAAAAAATGTTTTTTTAAAGCACACTATAGCACAAGGAGAATTTTCCTCACTTTCCTTCCCTGTCCCTAGAAACAAGGATTATCACAGTGAAAGAAACTGACACTCTTCCTACCTATAGTTTTCTGTCCCTAGAAAAAATGTTTTTTTAAAGCACACTATAGCACAAGGAGAATTTCCCTCACTTTCCTTCCCTGTCCCTAGAAACAAGGATTATCACAGTGAAAGAAACTGACACTCTTCCTACCTATAGTTTTCTGTCCTTGGAAAAAATGTTTTTTTAAAGCACACTATAGCACAAGGAGAATTTCCCTCACTGTCCTTCCCTGTCCCTAGAAACAAGGATTATCACAGTGAAAGAAACTGACACTCTTCCTACCTATAGTTTTCTGTCCCTAGAAAAAATGTTTTTTTAAAGCACACTATAGCACAAGGAGAATTTTCCTCACTGTCCTTCCCTGTCCCTAGAAACAAGGATTATCACAGTGAAAGAAACTGACACTCTTCCTACCTATAGTTTTCTGTCCCTAGAAAAAATGTTTTTTTAAAGCACACTATAGCACAAGGAGAATTTCCCTCACTTTCCTTCCCTGTCCCTAGAAACAAGGATTATCACAGTGAAAGAAACTGACACTCTTCCTACCTATAGTTTTCTGTCCCTAGAAAAAATGTTTTTTTAAAGCACACTATAGCACAAGGAGAATTTCCCTCACTTTCCTTCCCTGTCCCTAGAAACAAGGATTATCACAGTGAAAGAAACTGACACTCTTCCTACCTATAGTTTTCTGTCCCTAGAAAAAATGTTTTTTTAAAGCACACTATAGCACAAGGAGAATTTCCCTCACTTTCCTTCCCTGTCCCTAGAAACAAGGATTATCACAGTGAAAGAAACTGACACTCTTCCTACCTATAGTTTTCTGTCCCTAGAAAAAATGTTTTTTTAAAGCACACTATAGCACAAGGAGAATTTCGCTCACTTTCCTTCCCTGTCCCTAGAAACAAGGATTATCACAGTGAAAGAAACTGACACTCTTCCTACCTATAGTTTTCTGTCCCTAGAAAAAATGTTTTTTTAAAGCACACTATAGCACAAGGAGAATTTCCCTCACTTTCCTTCCCTGTCCCTAGAAACAAGGATTATCACAGTGAAAGAAACTGACACTCTTCCTACCTATAGTTTTCTGTCCCTAGAAAAAATGTTTTTTTAAAGCACACTATAGCACAAGGAGAATTTCCCTCACTTTCCTTCCCTGTCCCTAGAAACAAGGATTATCACAGTGAAAGAAACTGACACTCTTCCTACCTATAGTTTTCTGTCCCTAGAAAAAATGTTTTTTTAAAGCACACTATAGCACAAGGAGAATTTCCCTCACTTTCCTTCCCTGTCCCTAGAAACAAGGATTATCACAGTGAAAGAAACTGACACTCTTCCTACCTATAGTTTTCTGTCCTTGGAAAAAATGTTTTTTTAAAGCACACTATAGCACAAGGAGAATTTCCCTCACTGTCCTTCCCTGTCCCTAGAAACAAGGATTATCACAGTGAAAGAAACTGACACTCTTCCTACCTATAGTTTTCTGTCCCTAGAAAAAATGTTTTTTTAAAGCACACTATAGCACAAGGAGGATTTTCCTCACTGTCCTTCCCTGTCCCTAGAAACAAGGATTATCACAGTGAAAGAAACTGACACTCTTCCTACCTATAGTTTTCTGTCCCTAGAAAAAATGTTTTTTTTAAAGCACACTATAGCACAAGGAG
Source organism: Rana muscosa (assembly GCA_029206835.1). Classification (NCBI taxonomy): domain Eukaryota; kingdom Metazoa; phylum Chordata; class Amphibia; order Anura; family Ranidae; genus Rana; species Rana muscosa. The sequence continues at coordinate 1,029,897,578 of CM055116.1, forward strand.
AATTTCCCTCACTTTCCTTCCCTGTCCCTAGAAACAAGGATTATCACAGTGAAAGAAACTGACACTCTTCCTACCTATAGTTTTCTGTCCCTAGAAAAAATGTTTTTTTAAAGCACACTATAGCACAAGGAGAATTTCCCTCACTTTCCTTCCCTGTCCCTAGAAACAAGGATTATCACAGTGAAAGAAACTGACACTCTTCCTACCTATAGTTTTCTGTCCCTAGAAAAAATGTTTTTTTTAAAGCACACTATAGCACAAGGAGAATTTCCCTCACTGTCCTTCCCTGTCCCTAGAAACAAGGATTCGCACAGTAAAACACACTGACACTCTCCCTACCTATAGTTTTCTGTCCCTAGAAAAAATGTTTTTTTAAAGCACACTATAGCACAAGGAGAATTCCCTCACTGTCCTTCCCTGTCCCTAGAAACAAGGATTCGCACAGTAAAACACACTGACACTCTCCCTACCTATAGTTTTCTGTCCCTAGAAAAAATGTTTTTTTAAAGCACACTATAGCACAAGGAGAATTCCCTCACTGTCCTTCCCTGTCCCTAGAAACAAGGATTCGCACAGTAAAACACACTGACACTCTCCCTACCTATAGTTTTCTGTCCCTAGAAAAAATGTTTTTTTAAAGCACACTATAGCACAAGGAGAATTCCCTCACTGTCCTTCCCTGTCCCTAGAAACAAGGATTCGCACAGTAAAACACACTGACACTCTCCCTACCTATCCTTCTCTTTCCCTAAACTAAAGGAATCCAGGTTAAGCAAGAAAAAATAAATGTCACTGTCCCTGCCTATGCTTCTCTTTCCCTGCTCCGGAACACACTACACTAGGCCGCCGTGCTGGCGGCCTTTTTATAGTGTGGGGCGTGTACTAAACACCCTCAGCAATAATTGGCCACAGGCATCCTGCCTGTGGCCAATCATTGCTCTCCTCGCTGCCGGCGCTGTGATTGGCCAAGCATGCGGGGTCACAGTGCATGCTTGGCCAATCACAGCGCCTGGATGACACTGCGATGGCGTAGTGCATTGTGGGCCGTTCGCGTCACTCGAATTTGGCGCGAACGGCCCAAATCGTTCGATCTTCGTCGAACGATCGAACAGCCGATGTTCGAGTCGAACGTATGTTCGACTCGAACACGAAGCTCATCCCTAATGACAAGCATCTAAGTCACCTACCTATCCAGAGGATTGAAGAGTTGGAGATATGGGGGATTGGGACAGAGAGTTTCCCTTATGATGGCTATCTGCCTATAAAACTGACTTTCGACCCGTCCATAGCCGGGAAGGCTGAAGTGTTTGATACCTTAGCTGTGGTATGCCCTGGAGCTAACAAGAGTTCCTTAATAATAGGGACCAACACGGATCTGGTCCGAAGACTCTTGACCCCTCTAACAAAATGAAAAGACCCTACAGTTACTGGGATCCACCCAATGTTGAAGACAGCCTATCAACGATTGATCTTAGAACAGAAGGCCCCAGAGGAGGGGGTAGGGAAGGTCTGGAGGCTGGGAAGAAAAGGAATAGTGCTACAGCCCGGTGAAGTGGCCTATTTAAAAGCCACTGTGAAACTCACTTGGGAGCAGCCTGGGCCCTTTGTCATGTTGGAACCCGACCCAAGGGGAGAACATTCGGGCTTAGAAGTAGTCCCAGAAGTGGTCCCGTTGAGGGCCCTGAAGAAGGCCCACTGTAAGGTACCTGTGAGTGTCAGGAATACTACAGGTGGCCCCATGGAGATCCCAGCCAGGATGCTGCTGGGCCAGGTGAGCCCTGCCACCCCAGTTATTTTGTCGGATGTAGAGAAGACACATGGAGAAAGCACTGTGTGGGAGAAACTTTCCATGGAGAACCCAAACCTACCCAAGGCTTGGAAAGAGAGAGCCAAGGCCCAGTTGACCAGGTGGGAAAAGATCTTCTCCCAAGATGAGTTTGATGTGGGGTGTGCCAGGAGTGCCACCCATCGAATCCGCCTCCAGGAAGACAAGCCCTTTTCTCCTTTTCTTGAAAGAGTCAGGCGAGTTCCGTTAGCAGACCTTGAGGACTTGAGGGAACAGCTCGCCAAGCTAAAACGAACCGGTGTGATTCGAGAATCTAGAAGCCCCTATGCCTCCCCGATAGTGGTGGTCAGAAACAAGAATGGATCATTGAGGCTGTGCATAGACTACAGGACCCTCAACAGGAGAACCATACCCGACCAGTATACCACTCCGAGGATAGAGGATGCCTTACAGAGCTTGGCTGGAGCCAAGTGGTTCAGTGTTATGGACCTAAAGAGCGGGTACTATCAAATCCCGATGCATCCAGAAGACAAAGAGAAGACGGCTTTCATAACCCCAGTGGGGTTCTTTGAATTTGATTGGATGCCTCAAGGTCTGTCTGGAGCCCCAGCTACTTTCCAACATCTTATGGAGAAGACTGTAGGAGACATGAACCTCATCGAAGTCTTAGTATACTTGGATGACATCATTGTCTTCGGAAGAACCTTGGAAGAACATGAAGAGAGGCTGGAGAAAGTTTTGAAGAGACTGAGTGAGGAAGGACTCAAGCTCTCACCTGAAAAATGCCAATTCTATCAGTCATCAGTCAACTATCTGGGGCACATAGTGTCTGAAAATGGGGTAGCCACAGACCCCGGAAAATTGGAGGCAGTCACCTCCTGGCTGAGGCCCACCACTGTGACAGAGCTCAGATCCTTCCTGGGGTTCTGTTCCTATTACAGGAGGTTTGTGGAGGGGTTTGCTCGGATAGCCAGGCCTCTGAATGAGCTGCTCAAGACGGAGGGGGAAGAGGATGACTCGGGCCCCAGGAAGCCGGGGGAGTCAGTCAAGGACCAATGGAATGAGAAGTGTGAAGATGCCTTCCAGATGTTGAAGAAAACCCTAACCACCGCCCCTGTCCTGGCCTACACAGACCCTAAGAAGCCTTATGAACTTCATGTAGATGCCAGTCATGATGGTTTGGGAGGAGTGATCTACCAGGAGCATGAAGAGCAACTGAGGCCCGTTGCGTATGTGAGCAGAAGTCTGACTCCCTCTGAAAAGAACTACCCCACCCATAAGTTGGAGTTCCTGGCCCTTAAGTGGGCGGTAGTTGACAAACTCAGAGACTATTTGTATGGGGCGGAATTCACAGTGAAAACCGACAACAACCCCCTCACCTATCTTTTCACCACAGCAAAGTTGGATGCCACAGGACACACTGTCTGCCTTCAATTTCAGCTTAAAGTACAGACCTGGGGCTGGAAACCGAGATGCAGACGCCTTGTCTAGAAGATCTCATGTCCCCACCTGCAGTGCAGGAGACTGGACTCAAGTGGCACCCGACGGGGTGCGGGCCCTCTGTCAAGGGGCTGAACTCCAAGTCAGTGGCGGCTCAAGAGCAGAAGAGATAGGGGTTACCATAGTCGGAGCCCCCAAGCAGTACTGTGGGGTAACCCAACTGGGGGAAGATAACTTGCCAAAATTGTCCAAAAAGGAGTTGAGATCTGACCAATTGGAAGACCCCATGGGGAGATTGGTCTTGGAGGCCCTGGAGAATCAGGATCCGAATAGACTCTTACGTCACCCTTCAAAGGAAGCTCGCCTGTTGAGGAAGGAGTGGGACAGGTTGCAGGTGCATCAGGGAGTGGTCTACCGAAGGGGCCCCTCTGATGACCTGGAAGACAAATGGCAATTGTTCCTGCCCGAGAAACACCGAGAGACTGTCATGGTTGCTTTGCACGACAACCATGGCCACCTAGGGGCGGAAAGGACCTTCCAACTTGTTAGGGACCGTTTCTATTGGCCCTGCATGAGGGCTGAAGTTGAAGAATACTGCCACTCATGTGCACGATGCATCCAGAGAAAGACTTTACCCCATCAAGCTGCCCCAATGGGCCATCTGCAAAGTCAAAGCCCACTTGATCTGGTATGCATTGATTTTCTCTGCCTCGAACCCGACCTGAGTGGACTAGGAAATGTTCTGGTAGTAACCGGCCATTTCACCCGGTATGCCCAGGCCTTCCCAACCAAAGACCAGAAGGCTTCCACTGTGGCCAAAGTGCTTATGGAGAAATACTTCGTACACTATGGGCTACCACAACGGCTCCATTCAGATCAGGGAAGGGATTTTAAAAGTCGGTTGATCCGGAAGCTCCTGGATTCTTTGGGGATCAAGAAGACAAGAATTACCCCCTACCATCCACAAGGTGTTGCTCAGCCGGAGAGGTTCAACCGAACCCTGCTCAACATGCTGGGGACCTTAAGCAGTGAAAAGAAGCAGCATTGGAGCAACCACATAGCGGCAGTTGTGCATGCATACAACAGCACCACCAGTGACGCTACAGGGTACTCACCCTATCGACTTATGTTCGAAAGAGAGGCAAGACTACCAGTAGATCTGGCCTTTGGCACTTCCATAGACCATTGTTCTGCCGCTTCCCACAAGGGATATGTTGACAGACTCAGACACAATTTGAAATTAGCCTATGAACAGGCCCAGGCGGCCTCAGAACAAAGGGGGGCCCGCAATAAGAGGAACTTCTACCTAAAGGTTCGGATCCAGGACCTGCAACCTGGAGACCGAGTTCTCCTACGAAACCTGGGAGTCCCTGGGAAGCACAAGCTTGCAGACAGATGGAGACCTGAACCCTATGTCATTTGTAAGAAGCTGCCAGGCCTACCTGTCTATAAGTTGAAACCGGAAGGGAAGGTGGGCCCACTGAAGACCTGGCACCGAAACCACTTACTCCCACTTGCTGAAGCAGTTCGGATACCTCCTGCAAGGGACTCACCAAGCCCAATTTCCCTTCTGGATACTCCTAGACCAAACACTCGGTCCCAGACCCCTCAGATTGGGAATACAGAGACCTCGGAGATAAGTGAAGATGAGGGAGAAGAACTTGATTGGCTTTGGCCTTCCCAGGCCCCAGAAACTTCTGCTATTGATCTTCCACCTGAAGAAGACACCATAGACAGAACACTGAATGCAGAAGCTACTGAGTTCATCCCGTCCAGTCCTTTGTCAGATTCTTGGGAGAGTGCCTGTGACTTACTCCCAGAAGAAGATCCAAGGGAATCCATGTACCTCCCTGCTCCGGAGTCCAGTGCTCCCGAACCAGAGGAAATTCCTAAGTTGGTTCCAGAAGAGGAGCCTGTTCTAACAGAAAGCCCAAGAGGACAGAGGAAGCGAAGGGCCATAAAGCCTCCCAGAAGATTAACTTACCCACAGATGGGGAGGAGTGCGGAAGACACTGTGGCTACTGCCAGGAGGAGTATGGAAGACCCTGATCCTCCCACTGTTCATTTAGTGGGGGGCAACCCCAACTCACTCTCTGGCACAGTTAGGCAGGACACTAATGATAGTGTGACCTGTGGGCAGGGAAGTTCACCGCCTCGTTTTTGGTGGGAATTTCCTCTGCCAACATCATACGAATCTTTGATTGATGTTGTACGTTCTGTAATTTAATGTTATGTTATCTTTGGGGACCAAAGAGTTTAAGTGGGGGGAGTGTGTAGCGGGGTCTCCTTTAAGGCCCCGGGACTACGTTACCCAGAACCCCGTTCGGCACTCAGAGTGCAATTGGCCACCGCAGAGACTCATGGGAGGGGCTATTTAAGAAAGAGGCGAGGCGGAGCTCGGCCTCTTTGGACAACGCGCTGCAAGCAACAGTTTCTTCCTGTGCGGATCTGCTGCAGTGCAAGGCCTGAAGCCTGGGACCTTGCGCAACTTCTGAAGAGCCTTCCACCCCACTGTGGAGCCTGAGTGGTATCTGACTCGTCGAGTGAGGACATCAGTTGGATCGGGGACCCGATCGTGGCAGACGCTGTGTGTGGAGAAAAGATGAAAAGACTGAGATTTATTCTGTGTCAGGCCTGACCAGGGAGGGGAGATAGACTATTGTTTTAGTGCGCCACAGGGCGCGTATACAATAATAGCTGTGCGTGGTGGATTACCGCGCTTCGCCATTATTGCGTGCTATACCTATTGCTGCAGGGCTCTGTAAGCAAGTTGTATGTGTTATGTTCTGCCTATGCCTTTTAAAACTAAAGTAAAACTATGATCTCTCGCATCAGCGTGTTGTCTTATTGCAAAGAGGTTACCCTTGCAATACTGTTTGATTGTGATACAAGTATAATCCCTAGACTAGCTGTGCCAGAGTGGGTTGAGTAAGATTGCCGGGGGTTGGCGGTGCTGTACACAGGGCCCGAAACAAAATCCAGCGGCTCTCTTAACTGGGGGTAGCGCTACATATATATATATGTAGCGCTACCCCCACCTTAAGAGAGCCGCTGGTATTGATTTGGGCCCTGTAGTGCACCGCTGTCAACCCCTGGCAATCGGCTCTAACCTCCCGTGGCACAGTTAGTCTAGGGATGTTATCTATCACAATCTATACCTGATTGCACACACACACCCCAACTTCTCTGGAGATATAAGCACTATGTGCAATGATAACACAGTGATAACAAGTGGCAAAGTATAACGGTTTTACTTTAGTTTAAAAGGCACAGATTAAAACATAACAGGTAACTTGCTTACAGAGCCCTGCAGCAATAGATATTGCATACACTAATAGCACAGCGCGGTAATCCACCACGCGCAGCTATTAGTATCTACGCGCCCTGTGGCGCACTAAACAATATTCTATCTCCCCTCCCTGGTCAGGCCTGACACAGAACAAATCTCAGTCTTTCCATTAAGGATTTCTTCGCATGCAAACTTTCGGTGGTGCACATGATGAAAACAGTATTTTGTAATCCACAAGGTAGGCAGTCACAAGGAACACTATACTGAAGACCCTTTAACCCTGTCCTGCTACTGGTCTCCAGTGGAACAACAAACAAACGATTGGTGGGCCAAGGCAGTCTATAGGCCTAAACACGGTACAGTCTATTGGATTGAGCAAGTGCTCGCTCACCACTCCGGACGCGATCCCAGTCCGGGACTTCCACCTGCTGTGTCTCCGCACACAGCGTCTGCAACGATCGGGTCCCTGATCCACTGATGTCCTCACTCGACAAGTCAGGCGCCACCCAGGCTCTGCAGCGGGGTGGAAGGCTCTTTGGAAGTTGCACAAGGCCCCAGGCTTTAGGTCTTGTACTGCAGCAGATCCGCACAGGAAAAAACTGTTGCTTGCAGCGCAGTGTCCAAAGAGGCCGAGCTCAGCCTCACCCTTTACTTATATAGCCCCTCCCATGAGTCTCTGTTCCGGAGCAATGCACCCTGGGTGCTGCAAGATGTACTGGGAGATGTAGTCTCTCTGTATTAAAGGGGAATACCCCGCTACACATATATATATATATATATATATATATATATATGTATATATATATATATATATATATATATATTGTGAGGGGGTTAGCTCGGCAGCGGGTGTGTGTGACCCCCGGGATGGGCTCCCCACACAAAACAGGCCCAGCAAACGGAGGTTGTGGTTTTCAAAATCAAAAAAAGGTGCGGTTTATTTTCTATTTACAGTGACAAAACACAGCAAAGCAAAAGAAACATAACCAAAATAAGTCCTGGTCAAGTTGACCTCTGACTAAACATACAGGTTTCCTAACTAACAACTGGGATCAGCCTAGTGCTGTCCTAGTCCCTAAGTCCCTGGTTTAGTAAAAGTCCAAACAAATAGCCACACAGGCTTTGCCTCACCGCACAGGGGTTCACTCTCCCTAGACAGTCCACACAGGTCTGGTTCCAGGCATGAGCTAACATCTAATGAAGCTGGGAGTTCTTATAGAGGCCTAAATGAGCTGACAAGGTTCAGCTGGTCTCCTCATCTCTGTCTGCACGACGCCCCACACTCTCCCTAGAGGTATGAGTCATCCATGAGCCCACTAGCCTTATACAACTCTCCAGCTAGTTGTATAAGTCGGCGTAAAGCCTGAATCTGGGCGAAATATATCTACCCCCCTGGATGCAACCAGGTGACTTTACCTTCCTGCTGTCACATACCCCCCCTCTTGTTTTAACCTCGGGGTTGGAACACCAGCAATCAGGCATTCATGTACTCGAGACAAAGCATCCACATTCCCCATTTGAACGCCAGGGCGATGCTTTACTGTGAAGTTGAATTCCTGGAGGGCCAGGAACCACCTATTCACTCTTCTATTTGTTTCCTTGTTTTGAGCCATCCACTTTAACGGAGCGTGATCCGTAACCATGTCAAAGTGCCTACCTAGCAGGTAGTACCGAAGGGAATCTAGAGCCCACTTCACCGCTAAACACTCCTTTTCAACGGTGGCGTAATTTACCTCATGGGACTTCAACTTCCTGCTGAGGTAAATGACTGGGTGCTCTTCCCCGTTCCAGACCTGGGACAATACTGCTCCTAACCCCACATCTGACGCATCACTTTGTACGACAAAGTCTTTAGAGAAGTCGGGTGAGTACAACACTGGCTGGCTACATAAGGCTTGTTTCAAGAATTGGAATGCTGCCTCAGCCTCGGGGGTCCATTTAATCATGACCGACCCTTTCCCCTTCGTCAGGTTGGTTAGGGGCACAGCCTTAGAAGCAAAGTGGGGAATGAATCGCCGATAATACCCAGCGATTCCCAGAAAGGCTCGTACCTGCTTCTTGCTGTTGGGACGTGGCCAACTCTGGATGGCCTCGACTTTGTTGAGTTGGGGTTTTATTACTCCCCTCCCAATGGTGTACCCAAGATATTTGGCCTCCTCCTGCCCAATGGTACACTTCTTGGGGTTAGCCGTAAACCCCGCTTCCCGAACAGAGTCCAGGACTGCTTGCACTTTTGGCAGATGTGAGGCCCAATCTGTGCTATGGACAATTACGTCATCCAGGTAAGCCGCAGCATACTTCCGATGGGGCCTCAGCATCTGGTCCATTTTCCGCTGGAATGTGGCCGGCGCATTCTGTAACCCGAACGGCATTCTTTTATATTGGAACGCCCCGTCTGGGGTTACAAATGCGGTTTTCTCTTTGGCCGACTTGGCCAGGGGGATTTGCCAATACCCTTTTGTGAGGTCAAGAGTCGTCATGTATCGGGCTGTTCCCAGCCGGTCGATCAACTCATCTATACGTGGCATGGGGTAGGTGTCAAATTTTGTAACTTTGTTCAACTGACGAAAATCGTTACAAAATCGCCAGCTCCCATCCGGTTTAGGCACCAACACGATGGGACTAGACCAATCACTTTGGGACTCCTCTATCACCCCTAAGTTCAGCATTTTCTGTACTTCCTCCCGTATTGCCTCCCGTCGAGCCTCTGGGATCCGATAGGGTTTTAACTTCACCCTTTCACCGGGCGGGGTAATGATGTCATGCTCTACCCCAGATGTTTGTCCCAGCAGCTCAGAGAATACCTCCTTGTTGCGAAGCACAAACTCCTTAACCTCCTGTTGTTGGGGTTGTGACAAGGTGGCTGCTATTCCAACCTCAGGAATCACGCAACCAGTTTGAGCTGGTGACCAAGTGTCTGCGACTAGGGACTCTCTATCCCTCCAGGCTTTCAACAGATTAACGTGATAGATCTGTTCGGGCTTTCGCCTTCCTGGTTGTCTGACCTTGTAATTCACTTCGCTCACTTTTTCCATTATCTCGTAGGGGCCTTGCCATTTGGCAAGGAATTTACTTTCAACCGTAGGGACAAGTACCAATATCCTATCCCCCGGGGAAAAGGTACGGGTCTTGGCTCCACGGTTGTACACTCTCTGCTGTGCCAACTGCGCTTGGGCCAAATGTTCCTTCACGATGGGCATTACCTGTGCAATTCGATCTTGCATCAGGGCGACATGCTCAATCACACTCCTGTGGGGAGAACTCTCACTTTCCCAAGTTTCCTTGGCAATATCCAACAGCCCTCTTGGGTGTCTCCCATACAGTAACTCAAAGGGGGAGAATCCCGTAGAGGATTGGGGCACCTCCCTAATAGCAAACATCAAATAAGGAAGTAAACAGTCCCAATCCTTTCCATCTCTATCCACCACTTTCTTCAACATTTGTTTTAGGGTTTTGTTGAATCTTTCAACCAGCCCATCGGTTTGGGGGTGATACACAGACGTACGCAATTGCGTCACTTTGAACAATTTACACAGCTCTTTCATAACCCGGGACATAAAGGGTGTACCTTGGTCCGTAAGCAGTTCTTTACAAATACCCACCCGGCTAAAAACAAGAGATAGCTCTTTGGCTATGGTTTTGGCCGAGGTATTTCGGAGAGGGATCGCTTCTGGATAACGGGTGGCATAGTCCATTATAACTAATATGTACTGGTGCCCCCTAGCGGACTTGATTATAGGACCTACCAAATCCATGGCGATCCTCTCAAACGGGACCTCAATGATGGGTAGAGGGACCAGCGGGCTACGGAAATGTGGCATCGGGGCCAACCTCTGACACACAGGGCAGGAGGAACAATAATTTTCTACGTCCTTCATCACCCCCGGCCAATAGAATCTCTGTAATACCCTCTCTCGGGTTTTCTCTGTCCCCAGATGACCTCCAAGAATGTGCCCATGGGCCAACTCCAACACCAACTTCCTGTAAGGTTTGGGCACCACAAGCTGCTCAACGGTTTCTTCTGCCCTTTTTGCCACCCGATACAGTAGGTCCTTCTCTATGCTGAAGTATGGGTAAGTGCAGGTATTATCTGGGTTCACTAACTCACCATCTATTTTCACTACGTTTTCCCGTGCCTTTATTAGGGCGGGGTCTTTCAACTGTTCTGTGGCAAAGTTTTCCCTGTGAACCTCAAGATCAGAAAACTCCACAGACGGTAGGTTTTCGTCTGAGGAGGTGGGCTCCTCTCCAGTTTCTTGAGTCTCCCCTGCCAATACTGATAAGGGAAATTCCGGAGAGTCCTCACCACTCTCAGGGGAGTTCTGGCTATCACATTCCTGGTACATAGGGGCACCAGTGAGGGGCTCAGGATCATCCCACAGTTCCCAGAACTTCGGAAAATCCCTTCCCACAATGGCGTCATGCGGTAACTGAGATACTAAGCCCACTGGATGAGAGAGGGTACCTTTGGGGGTCTCGAAACACACTGTAGTCACTGGATACTCTCGGGTGTCCCCATGCACACAAATAACAGCTACCTTGCTATTCCCAGAGACCTCTGTTTTAACTAACTCAGCCTTTATCAGGGTCACAAGGCTACCTGAATCCAGCAATACCACAACATTTCTACCATTAACACACATTTTGCATAAATGTTTCTCAGTTCCTCGAATGGCAGTGCATGCGACTGTCGCACACAGCGACTGACGTCTGCCCGTCAGAAAGTCACACTGCATGGGTTCCTCCACAACCGGGCAATTGGCTGCAATATGTCCCGCTTGCCGGCAGCGGTAGCAAACGATCCTTCTTGCCGCCTCTTGAGCCGCTGATTTCCCAGGCTGTTCTCGCCAAACTTGGGGTAGAGCTCCCACCCTCTCACTCTCTCCACCCTCACCCTTTGGAATCCTCTTATCCGCCCCTGGGGATGGTCTGGTCTTAGGGTGGAAAGTCCGAGTGTCTCTGGAAGAGGCCGTCAGGTTCTCTGTAGCCAAGTATTTCTCCACACGATCCACAAGACCATCGGCCGTCTCTGGGTCTCCATGGCTTACCCACTTTTGGATGGCAGTAGGAAGAGCTCTCAAAAACCGATCCATTACAACACGTTCCACAATCTTTGGTGCGGACAAAGTCTCTGGCTGTAGCCACTTTCTGCTCAGGTGAATGAGATCATACATTTGAGACCTGGGGGGTTTTCCAAGCTGGAAAGTCCAGTTATGCACACGCTGAGCCCGGACAGCCTGGGTGACACCCAGCCTTGCCAATATTTCAGCTTTTAGCATCACATAGTCTTTTGCTTGGTTAGGCTCTAGGTCATAGTAAGCTTTCTGCGATTCACCAGTTAACAGAGGAGCCACCAGTCCAGCCCACTGCTCCTCAGGCCACTTTTCTCTTTCAGCGGTCCTTTCAAATGTGGTCAAAAATACCTCTGGATCATCCTCTCCAGTCATTTTTGTCAATAAACGACTCACCCCAAAGGACGCGGTATTAGTGGGACGGCTTTCCTCACTGGTCTGCGGACGTTGCTGCATTACTGCTTCCATCTGTTGTTGTAGTCTCTGCTCTTGCTTCTGCAACAGGTCTATGAAGCGGGCCTCAGATTGCTGCTGGGCTCGTTGCTGAGCCTCCAGACTCTGTTGCAAAGTTGCGTTTGTCTGCTGCTGGGCTGCAAGGCTCCTTTGCAAACCTGCATTTGTCTGCTGTTGATTGGCATTTGCTAGAGCCAGCTGCTTCAGTATCTCCTCCATGCTGGCTTAAAAAAAACTGCCACTGGTTCTCCACCAACTGTGAGGGGGTTAGCTCGGCAGCGGGTGTGTGTGACCCCCGGGATGGGCTCCCCACACAAAACAGGCCCAGCAAACGGAGGTTGTGGTTTTCAAAATCAAAAAAAGGTGCGGTTTATTTTCTATTTACAGTGACAAAACACAGCAAAGCAAAAGAAACATAACCAAAATAAGTCCTGGTCAAGTTGACCTCTGACTAAACATACAGGTTTCCTAACTAACAACTGGGATCAGCCTAGTGCTGTCCTAGTCCCTAAGTCCCTGGTTTAGTAAAAGTCCAAACAAATAGCCACACAGGCTTTGCCTCACCGCACAGGGGTTCACTCTCCCTAGACAGTCCACACAGGTCTGGTTCCAGGCATGAGCTAACATCTAATGAAGCTGGGAGTTCTTATAGAGGCCTAAATGAGCTGACAAGGTTCAGCTGGTCTCCTCATCTCTGTCTGCACGACGCCCCACACTCTCCCTAGAGGTATGAGTCATCCATGAGCCCACTAGCCTTATACAACTCTCCAGCTAGTTGTATAAGTCGGCGTAAAGCCTGAATCTGGGCGAAATATATCTACCCCCCTGGATGCAACCAGGTGACTTTACCTTCCTGCTGTCACAATATATATATATATATATATATATTTGTGGTTCGCAGTAATTTTCTAGCAAAAAAAATTGGATTTTTTACTCACCGTAAAATCCTTTTCTCTGAGTCCATGGACCGACACAGCTTCTCTATTGACAAAGTGGGTATTATCCGTTAATTAGGAGTGACTAGGCAGAAAAACTTGTAAAAAGTGTTGCATCACACCTTCTACAGTACCGCCCAGGGGGCGGACCCTCTGGGTATACCCTCTCAGTCTGCATCTTCGCAGATCAGTTTGTCAAAAAGCAGTACAAACTTAAAAGGAGGGGTGGGTGCTGTGTCGGTCCATGGACTCAGAGAAAAGGATTTTACGGTGAGTAAAAAATCCTATTTACTCTTTCGTCCATGGACCAACACAGCTTCTCTATTGACAAAGTGGGACGTCCCAAAGCAGTGTCAGAGAAAAAACGAGGGGTGGTAACAGCATAAACATAAACTTCACCCCAAACACAAAACAGCACTCCTCCAACGGAGGAGTTGCAACTCTAAACAGCCGCTTGCAAAACCTTGCGGCCAAAAGAGGCATCCGAAGATGCACCTAAATCAATTTTGTAGAATTTTGTGAAAGTGTGAGCGGACGACCAAGTCGCCGCTTTACATAATTGGGAAACAGACGCTTGATGTCGGAAAGCCCAAGAGGCACCTATTGCCCTGGTCGAATGCGCCGTGACAGGAAAGGGGGGCGCCTGACCCTTTAAGGCGTAAGCCTGGATTACTATCTGTCGGATCCACCTAGAGATGGTGGCCGATGAGACTGCTTGGCCCATCTTGGGACCAGCCACCGAAACAAACAGTGAGTCTGACTTCCGGAACAGGGAAGTAGCAGATAGGTATACTCTCAAAGCTCGGACAACGTCCAAGGAATGCAACGCCGACTCCTTAGGATTCGACGGCTGAGGACACAAGGATGGAAGTACAATGTCTTCGTTGAGATGAAAAGCCGAAACGACTTTCGGAAGAAGGGAAGGCTGCGGCCGCAGCACCACCTTATCCTTGTGGAAAATCAAATAGGGAGCCTTGCAGGACAAGGCTGCCAGCTCAGAGACTCGTCTAACTGACGTAACAGCCACCAAAAAGACCACCTTCTGAGAAAGTGTCAACAGGGGAATATCTCTAATATTCTCAAACGGTGCCTTCTGAAGCACCGAGAGGACCAGGTTCAAGTCCCACGGAGGTAACGGGGGACGGACCGGAGGGGCCACATGTCGGACCCCCTGCACAAATGTACTCACGAGAGAGTGAGTCGCCAGGGGTCGCTGAAAAAAGACAGCCAGGGCAGATATCTGTCCCTTAAATCGTACTTAGGGCAAGCCCTTGGTCCACCCTATGCTGTAAAAACAGCAGGATTCTGGAAACCAAATAGGTACGCGGATGCCATTTCATTTCCTCACACATGGAGATGTAGGCCCTCCAAGTGCGGTGATAGACCTTCCTAGAGGACGGTTTTCGAGCACTTCTCATAGTAGAGATTACTGAGTCTGACAGGCCCCGGTCTCTCAGTACCTGGTTCTCAACAGCCATGCCGTTAAAGCCAATGACTGTAAAGCAGGATGGAATATGGGACCTTGCGATAGCAGGTCCTTCCGTAGTGGTAGGCGCCAGGGGACGTCTGCTACCAGACGTACTAGATCGTCGTACCAAGGACGCTGAGGCCAATCTGGAGCGATTAGGATCATTGGAATTCCCTCTGCCTCCACTCTGCGGAGGGAAGGCATAGATTAGCCGATACTGACCCCACGATGCTACCAACGCGTCCGTTGCGTCTGCCCATGGGTCTCTTGACCGGGCCACAAATCTCAATACCTTCCGATTGAGTCAGGAAGCCAGAAGATCTACGTCTGGTGTGCCCCATCTTTGGCAGAGGAGTTGGAACACCTCCGGGTGTAAGGACCCTTCTCCCTGGTCCAGCATCTGGCGGCTCAAGTAGTCCGCCTGCCAGTTTTCCACACCCGGAATGTACACGGCCGACAGTGCCGGTACGCTCCTCTCTGCCCACTTCAGGATGCGAGCGATCTCCGATGTTGCAGCTGAGCTTCTTGTTCCTCCTTGATGATTGACATATGCCACTGCTGTGGCGTTGTCTGACTGGATCCTGACTGGACGCCCTTGCAGCCTCTGAGACCATTTGAAGAGGCACAGCCTGATCGCCCGGATTACCAGGACATTGATCGGCAGGAGGGCTTCCTCTGGGGTCCAGCGACCTTGCGCTGACTGAACACCCCAGACTCCCCCCCAACCTGAAAGGCTGGCGTCCGTCGTGATCACTATCCAGTAAACCGGAAGAAATGACTTCCCGGCCATTAGAGCCGGTGCTGTCAGCCACCATACCAGGGATCTCCTGACTATGTGGCTCACTCGGATTTGATAATCCAGAGATGATGGACAACTGTTCCATCTGGACAGAACTTCCTTCTGTAACACTCGAGTGTGGTATTGAGCATATGGAACCGCCTCGAAGGAGGCTACCCTGAGGCCCAACACTCGCATGCAAAAAACGGAGTGACGACCAATTCCTGGAAGTCAGCTGCCGTACTGCAGCCCGGAGGGTCTGCAACTTCTCCACAGGGAGGAATACCTTTGCCTCTGAAGAATCCAGAATCAACCCCAGGTACCCTAGGCGTTGAGTGGGCACCAATACTGACTTTTGCGTGTTTAGTATCCAACCACAGTCTCGAAGAGTCTGACAGGTAATGGACACGCTTACCTCTAATTCTGAGCTTGAAGGGGCCTTCAGCAGAAGGTCGTATAAGTAGCCTGTGATAGCGATACCCCGCTGTCTTAGAAGTGCCAGAATCGGAGCGAGCACCTTGGTGAACGTCCTGGGTGCTGAGGCAAGGCCCAACGGGAGGGCCACAAACTGGTAGTGGTCCTTCCCGATAGCAAATCGCAGAAACCTCTGGTGTCTGGAGAGCCGTGACTACAGATCGAACCGACTCCATCCGAAAACTTTGTACCTTCACAAAGCAATTGAGGGCTCTGAGATCCAAGCTTGAACGAACCCCCTCCTTCTTCGGCACAATGAACAGATTTGAGTAAAAACCCCGTTCCAGTTCTGGAACTGGAATAACTACCCCGAGTTCCAGTAGACCCTGGACCGCCCCATACAGGGCCTCCCGACGGGTCGGGAGTAGCTGGAGATTGGAGGTGTTGAATCTGTCCGGTGGACAAGAGAGAAACTCTATCTTGTAGCCTGAGGAGATTACTTTGCAAACCCACCTGTCGGAGATTAGTGCTGTCCACTGAGTCGCGAATTTGCGAAGAGGTCTCCCCACCCGAGAGCTGGGTGGGGGTGGACCTTCATGCGGACGCAAATTTGTCCGCAGGCTTATTGGGTATGCGGGACCAGGGACGCTTTTGTCCTTGGGCAGGCGCTTTATCGGCCTGGGGTCTTTTCCATAGGGGGACGAAAAAACCACTTGCGTGCAGTAAAGGAGGGCCCTTGCCCTTGGCGTGGCCCCTTACCCTTGCTAATTTGGGGAAGCAAAGTGCTTTTACTTCCTGTGGCATCCTTGATGATGTCATCCAGAGAAGCCCCAAAAAGTCTGTCGCCCTTAAAAGGCAGATCCAACAGGGCTTTCTTGGAAGTCTGGTCCGCAGACCAGCCTTTTAGCCAGATCAGGCGGCGTATTGCTACTGCATAAACCGAAGTTTTAGACAGCAGGGGAATAGTATTCATGTCTGACTCGCAGACAAACCTAAGGCCCTGGACCAACAGGTCGGCCAATGTTATCTCATCAGGAGGAGCATCTCGCTCCGTAACCCCTGGAGTAGCAATCTTGCCCATTCAGTAAGTGTGTGAGACACTAGGGCCCCCGCCAATGCCGGGCGTACTGCCGAGCCTACCACTGAGTATAGGTAGCAAGCGAGTGCTTCAGCCTTCTTATCCACAGGGTCCTTGAAAACAGGAGCCCCTTCTACAGGAATTGTGATGGCTCTATTAAGTCTGGACACCGGAGGGTCCAACAAAACAATACTCCTGCGCTCTGATGTTTTGGTGTATGTGGGGCGTGTCGATCATTCCTCAGTAAACAGGCAACACTTTAGGAATCTTGCAGCCCTCCTCAGAACTATGGGTGTTCATACAACTGTAAAAAAGCAAAAAACAGGAGGGCGCACCGACCTAGTGTATTACCAGATAAAATCTTTATTAAAATGTATAAAAACAGCAATGGTCCTACTCACAAGCAGAGCGTTAAAATGAGCTTTTTCTAGTGACCAGCCTGAATCATAGGACGACTGAAGTCAAAACTCGATGACCAGAGAGATAGATGGTACCTCAAATGTGCTGGATGGCTGACGCGTTTCCGGGGCGCACCCCTTTCTTCAGAGCCTACACAGCTTGTGGTATCCACTATAGGGGGGAGAGGTCCATTTCTTCAGAAAACTCTCCTCAAAAGGGGTACCGTACCGCAAACCTCTTTGGGGCTGTAAAGACCCTCAGTGGGTTCTCCCATTCCTTGTATAAGAGTTTATCAAAAGACACACAAGGGAACACCTTAGCAGTGCGGGCAGGTCTATGAAACCCAAGTGGACCGGAGTCTCTGCTGCTTCTGCAGTATTTTCCAATTTTAGCATATCCCGCACTGCAGTAATAAGGTCAGATACCAAAGCCGTCTCGCGTACTGACCTGGACTTTGAGTCATTTTCACTGTCCGGTCACGGTCTGCAGTCTCTGATGCGTCAGAATCTGGGCCCCGAGCCGTAGCTGGACCTGGTTCTGCACCAGAATTATCCCCAGAAACTTGCAGGGGATGGGGCGTTTACTACCCCCTGTATTCCCGTGTGCTGCTTCCACCCTGGCAGCAAACGCCTCTAGGATTGCAGTCATAGCGTTCATAGACACCTCAGGGGCACCAGCTGCTAAATCTGGTGTTTCAGGGGAGAAGACATCTGGCTCAGATGCCATGCTGACCACACGCTGACACTCACAGGGCTCCAGGCAAGATATCAATAGGCCACCCTCCTGTGCTGCAGAGAGGCCGGGTCACCCAGAGGACTCACCACCCTGGATAGGTACTGCTATGCTGCGCCTGTGATGCTGTCCACTGCTGCTGTGTCAGTCTGCTTCTTTTATCAGCACTTCCTGTGTGAATTTTCGCGCCAGTGTAATGCACCCTAGAGGCCGGAGGCTCTCGAAAAATGGTTGCCAAAAACGTCTGTATGGAAGATAATGTGGGCTCTAAGAAAATGGCCGCCGACAGAAGATAGAGGTCAAGCAGCCAGAGCCCACAAAAAGATGGCCGCCGAACGGCAATATCTGCATACAGGGTGGACAAACATGGCCGCCGATCAGCTGATAGGGGCCAGTGGGTGTGGCCGAACCACAGGAAGATGGCCGCCGGGCAGTCACAAGAGGCCAGACTTGGCATGGACCACCTCAAAATGGCCGCCGACAGCATGGAGGAGGAAGGACACAAACACAGGTAAGAAAAAATGACATTTCTTTTAAATGTTAGTTACAGCCAGCCCCGCTCCAGTGGGACCCCCTAGGTGACCCCCAGCACCCAGCAACCTTTAGCTAGAAGCCCAGGGAGGAGGGAAAGGCAGGGAGAGAGGGAAGAAAGGGGCCACAACCACTTACTTGATCTCTCCAGGAATGTCCAGCTAAATCACCCAGCCAAGGCAGGGGAGTTTTACTTACCTATCCTGCATGTATTCTGCTGGAAGACATTCCAAACAGATCATCGTCCGCGCACGGAAGGTGACTGTTGGCCAGGCATGCTGTGATTGGACCCAGAAGGGACGATCATATGTATGCCCTGGAGCATGACGCTCACCGGACAGGCTGCTGCGACTCGGCCGTAAGGTCAGCCGAAGCTGAGCGGTCCGATGCAAGCCTTGGAGCGTAAGCTCACCGGCCAGGCTGCTGCGACTCGGCCGTAAAGTCAGCCGAAGCTGAGCGGTCCGATGCAGGCCCTGGAGCGTAAGCTCACCGGCCACCCGTGGAGCGACGGGCATGTCGTGGAAAACCCAGCGCGTAGCTAGGGTCGGCACACGCTCGATGGCCAAAACTGGGGAGACTACAAGGATCGAGGATCCAGCCTGTCACCCAGTCGGCAGTTGATCGAAGATCGCAGGAAACAACAAATGTAGCAAAAAAAATAAAAATATATATATATATCTTTTTTCCCCGGACCAATGGGCCCAAAGGGAGCCATGTCCTACTCCTTGCTAGACAGAAAAAAACTGATCTGCGAAGATGCAGACTGAGAGGGTATACCCAGAGGGTCCACCCCCTGGGCGGTACTGTAGAAGGTGTGATGCAACACTTTTTACAAGTTTTTCTGCCTAGTCACTCCTAATTAACGGATAATACCCACTTTGTCAATAGAGAAGCTGTGTCGGTCCATGGACGAAAGAGTAAAATGATTTTAAATTGTAAACAATAACTGTCAGAAATAGGCTTGGCCCAGAAGTGGTTACCTTAAGGCCCCTTTCACACAGAGGGTCCGTTCAGGTCCACCTGTCAGTTTTTTAGGCGGACCTGGACGCTCCATGTAGCCCTATGGAGCCACGGATGTCAGCGGTGACATGTCCGCTGACATCCGCTCCGCTCCGCCAAAGTGTGACGGAGGAAAACCCTATTTTTCCTTCCGTCGGCGGAGCGGATCGGATGAACACGGACAGACGGTAGGGGAGAGCGGCGCTCTGACAGGGCGGTCCCTGCGCAGTGTGCGGGGACCGCCCAGTCATCCGCCGGCTCAGCGGGGATCAACTGAGTGATCCCTGCTGAGCAAGCGGAGCTTCACGGGGCGGATCATGACTGATCCGTCCCGTGTGAAAGAGCCCTAACTCTTTTATTCTATCTTTAACAGAAAGCCTGAGCCATATCCCGGACCCTCCAGCGTCAGCTTCTGTCAGGAAGCAGCGGCCCATTACTCCTCAGCGTAAGTAGAATACGCAAGCTGCCAATATAAAGAAACAGGACACAAGGCACCATCATCATCCACACTTTACAAACAGGCATTATAAAACACATAAAAAGCTATTTAACAACCATCCATTTTTAAGTTCATACACACACACACACACACCTCAAACTAGGGGTCGACCGATTATTGGTGGCCACTTTTTTGTAATAATCGTTGACAAACTTACCAATATAGTGCTTCAAGGTGTTGTACTGGGGTGATGCTTGCAGCGGCAGACATCACCCGGTACCGTTTTTTAACAACCGATGTGGCTAAGCAGCCGCTTGTCTGTTATTACAAACAGCCGGAGGGGATGTCCTCCCCAGAAGTGCAGTCGCTGTAAATCTGAGGAGAAACTCTGAAATGAGGGGAAGCTCTGCTGATTTTATCATCCAATTGTGTACAAGCAAACATTCTTTTTTTTTTTCCTTGCATGTCCCCCTCAGATCTACAGCGACTGCACTTCCAAGTGCACTTGTAGTGGAAAGTGTATTTTCCTTTAGTAAATAGACCCCAGTTTGTATTGTAACCTATAATTGTTTATTCTATTACTACAATATTTGGAAATGCATCTGATCTTAGTATCCGACCGCCACTACAATCGGCCACCAGTAACTAGGGTGGAACTTACAAAAGAGTAGCGAAAACAAAATATTTGCTATATAATGAAGAGAAAAACAAACATATTTTTCTTTAAAGCGTTTGTTAACCTAAAAAATAAAAACCTGTTCCCTTAACAACTTAAGGAAGGACCACCCGCCGCAGTTATATGTCGGCTGTTTGAAGAGGACCACCATTGTTATGGCAGCAGATAGCTGCCATAACCCCGGTATCTTCTTCAGCGGGCGGTCCTCTTTCAGATAGAAGTGGTTACTGCGGCGGACTTGCCGCAAGTTCACTTTTCTCAGGGGCAGGAGAGGCCCGCCACGCTCCGGTCGCCTCTGCCGCTTACCAGTAGCGGTGGAGACGATCGGGTCCACTTCTGCCCTCCAGTCTTAAAGGGGCTTTTTTTTTTTGGGGGGGGGGAATATGATATTTATTTTTATATTAATTTTTTATTGCATTTTAGTGTAAATATGAGATCTGAGGTCTTTTTGACCCCAGATTTCACATTAAAGAGGACCTGTCATTCTTTTTTTCTATTACAAGGGATGTTTACATTCCTTGTAATAGGAATATATGTGACACAAAATGTATTTATTTTTTAAAGGACTATGTCAAAATAAAAAATAAAAAGTAAAAAAAATATTTTTATTCTAATCTCTAGAAATCAATTTCTTTGAATCCTATCATCAACATTGGCTATCTCGTCTACTTCAGATCAACAAGACCTGTCAGAGGGGAGAGCGCAGTGCAGCTCGCCTCGCTCACCTGTCCTTATTTGCAAGGGCATTGAGCTCCAGAATGAGCCAGAGCTGACCCCTGTGATTAACGATACTCCTGTCTTCTCCCCATGGCTAGAGGAGGAGGTCACGGGCCATGTTTCCCGCATCCTGCCACCATCTGATGCTGCCCCTAGTGTGCCTCTACAGGAGCAGCCACAGCTGTTGCCTCCTCCTACCCAGATGGCACTGGCACCTACTGCTGTACCGACTGGACCAGCAACTGTCCACGATGCAGTGCATCAGAGTGTCCTCACAGAAATTCGGAGGCTGGCAAGTGACAATAAAAGGATGTCACGGGACATCAGGAGCTTAAGCCGGACCATTCAGCTTGCAGTCAGGCAACAGACTGACCATATGGAGATTATGTTGGCCCGGGTAAACCAACAGCAGAACCAGGCAATGGAGCATTTGAGACTCTCTTTGATGGAAGCAATTTCCAGGCACAATGCTCCATTGCCTGGGAGCTCGTCTGCTAGTACTCAGAGCAGCAGAGAACCCTCTCCTTCGTAAATCTGAGGGCTAGTTCTTCCTCTGCTCCAGGACCCAAGGCAGCTCAGCGCACCTTTTTGTTAATAGTTAGCTCAGCTCACCTTTTTGTTAATAGTTGTATATATGTATACGTGTTAACATACATGTTTTTTTTCTACGTTTGTTTGTGCAAATAAATAAATGCAAATAATTTTTGCCTAATAAAAGCATTCTTTAGTGCTCGATTTTGTTGAGGGAGACACACTGTGATAAGCCGTTGGGAAGTGTTTGTTGGTCAGATTTGGGATCTTGTCTGCCCATAAGTGGGTCTCTTGCAAAAACATTACCATCCCTTATAGCCTTGACCATGTTGCTGCCTCCATCAGTGACAACATAGCCAATCCGGTAGTTGCTGTCTGCCTGTCCAAACCACTGCAACAACATTTTCTGCAGGGCTTGCAGGATGTTTTGCGCTGTGTGCTTTTCATCAAGCACCTCAGCGTGCAGGAGGAAGGAACGGTGCCCCTGTTTGTCAACTGCTGACGAGGATCCAGATGTTTGAACTACATCATGGGACACCTTGCCCTGCCACCAATGTGCCGTCAGGGACAGAAAGGCGTGCTGGGCACTACACACACTCCACAGGTCAGTGGTCAGGTGCACTGCCTGTCCACCTGCCCTTCCAATCTCCTCCTTGAGCACCCCAACACAAGACCTGTATAAGGCTGGCACCACAGTTTGGCTGAAGGACTTACGCGATGGCACACGGTACTGTGGTGCAACAGCCTGCATCAATTGCTTGAAGGGCTCACCTTCTACCATGTTGAAAGGTGCTCCTCCAACTGCAATGAGCTGGCCGATCAGGCGTGTTATTTTTCGTACCTGTGCCCGAGACATACCCTTACTCTGAAAGCCACCAAAATCTTCCAGGGTGGCCTGGGTGGTATGGATTTGATGTGGGATGGTAACAGCATTCTTTTCTGCCTTATACTGGCTGGTGGTGCTGGCACTTATGGTGGCTGTGGTGGTGCCACTATTGGTTCTCCTTTTGGTGCTTGGAGGAGGGGCCATAATACTTTTCTCCCCTAACAGCACTGCGTGGTGGTGCACACGCAGTGCTGGTTCATGCCACTGTTACTGAGATGCCCTATGTCTCGGCCCCGGCTGACCTCCCTGCCACAGTGATTGCATTTGGCCTTCTGACCAACACCAATTCTTTTAAAATGCTCCCAAATGCTGGAACGGCAGCCACCACCAATGACACTGCCTGATGGAATCCCATCCACTGCAGTGGTCACACTCTCTTCCTGAGGTTCGGCAGGAGCAGGAGGAAGAGACCTGAACATCCCAGGTATTTTCGGTGCTGTGATGGTCCTGGATTGAGGCCTAATGGTTGCATTGGCCCATTCTGATGCTGGAGGCTTAGAAAGCACCTGGGCAGGAGACTTTTCAGGAGAGAAAAGTAGTGGGGACTGAGGGGAGATACATTCTGGGCTGTCGATGGGTCCAACATGGGTAGAGGGTTGGAAATCAAATTTGTCTAGAACAATGTCAGGAAAGCCTGTTTCCACCTCTTCCACGTTGCCAGGGGAAGAGTGATCATTAGAAGCAGTAAACTCTGTCTCCTTGCTGATCACTGCCAAGCTCCCTGTAGTGCTGATGGTGATGGCACTGGCATCAATGGTGGTGGTGGTGAAATCATCATGAGCCTCGGCCTCCTGACATGTTTCCTGCTGCATGGCCAGGATCTCCAGCTTTGGCTGCACAAATGTATGTGCTCTGGGAACCCCTTTGGCCTGCCCTCTTCCATAAAAGGTACCAATGGGCACCATGCTACCAGCAGCAGTGGCAAAGGTGGTAGCACCACTTTTGCTATGAACTTGAACTGTGCTGCTGGTTCTAGGAGGTAAATCCTGGAACAGCTGGCGACATGCAAATGTCTGCTGTTTGCCAGGCTCTTTACCACCAGCAGTCTTCACTCCTGTTCGCCTCAGCTTTATGGGAGGTGAGCTGAGCTCAGAGGGCACAGAGACAGAAAGTCCCACCTGCTGCTCATGTACACGGCTCATAGCTCTCCCTCTCCCAGCAGCACTCTTACTGCTTTTTTGGCCTTGTTTGCTGCTCATTTTTCCTTTAAAAGTTAGAAAAATATAGACAAAAAAAATATATGATTTTGATCGCAGCAAACTGACACCAAAATCACCAAATATACAAAAAAAAAAATTATACCAGCAGAAAATAACAAAATATTAACTAAATGAAACAAGAAATAAAAAAAGAAAATTATCTCTCAAAACCAACCAAAAAATGAATAAAACCAGAAACTAAACACTAACAGATGATACACTCGCACACTACAAGAGGTATAAACTAAAATGAACAACGAAAATCAAAGGATTGCAAAGATATTCGCTCAGATGCACAGACAAATAATTGTGTGATCTGCTCCACTACACTAACTAACCCACAAAGGGAAGTCACATGATCGGGCCTGCCCTGTAGGCCTCAGCATCAGAAGAAAACCTCTGATTGGTCAACCAACAGTCACATGTTTCTGTAGTAAAGAAATTTGGACCCAAAACGAATTCGTTATTATTCGTAGAGTGTCGATATTCGTTATACTGAATCTCAAATTCATTCGAATCATTCGTTATATCCGCTATAATTTCTTTCGAATTAGTTGAAATTCGTTATTTGGTAGTTTGGATTCGGATAATTTGGAGCCGAAATACGTAAACGAATTTTCGTATTTCGTACAGAATTCGTAAAAATTCATAATTCGGATTTGTACAAATCTACGAATTTCAAAAAATTTGTACGAATTTCCGATTTCGTACGAAACTAATCGCACATGCCTAAGATACAGACCAATGTCCTAGATGTAAAGGGAGAGCAGCCAATATAATACACTTGTTATAGAGATGCCCTAAACTTCATCGCTATTGGTCTGGGGTGGTATCTATTAATAATGTATTTGAGAGTGGGATGCCTATTGAGCCTGGGGGTAGCCTTCTAGGTATACTGGATGAATCAAGAAATCCGGGGGAATATATTGTTTCAATAAATAGAAGTCTATTCCAAACCATCACCATTCTCACCTAGGGAAACTTGAATTAAGGTAAGTATACTTTCTTACATAGAGGCTGTTTAGGGAAAATTTGAAAAAATATGGAGAAGGTGGTTTGATATCTTGGAGGTATGACGAGAGAGGAGAGGATCAACATGTGAGTAGTGGGGGGAGGGGGAGCAAGGGGGCCAAGGGCGTGTTTTTTTTTCCCCCTCTCAATACGGGCTTGGGTTGTATGTTGTTTTTGTTGTGTTTTTTGTTGTTTGTATATAAAATAAATAAAAAGAAGATTTGATTCTCCCTCACATAGGTGGTCAGGGCAGTGAAAATTGACCCCATTGGTGATCACTTACCCATGACATGCTCATGCACTGCTTTCTCTCATCCCCAGGCTGGAACTTTACTTGTACTGTGGGCGGGTATAAGCCACCCACTGTACAGTCTCTCTTTCAGTGCTGGATGCTGGAACACAGAGAGAATTCCAGAGCCTGGCACCCCGCCACCACTCTGCTTTCTGTATTGTGCCCAATAGCAAAGGGAACCCATAGGCTGCATGCGGCCTGAGCTTTGGGCACCAAAGCTGTGCCCAAAAAAGCCAGGCAGAGGTATTTCCTCATTACTCCATATACCTTGTTCTGTACTGTGTTTCTGTGTAGAGGCAGCTATCTTGGTAGAGGCGAGGTTTTGCTCCTGCATGTCAGAGCCGACAACAAGAACAGTGAGCAGTACAATAGTGACATCACCAAATGTCACTTCAAATCTTGTAAGACTAGCAGTCAGAGGCTGCAGTGCATTACATTTTACATACTATGAGGATTTAGGTACATGGGTGCCTATGCACACTCACATACCTGGAAGTGCACTATTTTTCAGGAGGAATTCAAGAAAAAATGTATATCTCTCAGGGTAAAGCTTAGGTAAAATTAACATTTATAAATGTTTCCCATATTAAATGTTTACTTTTAGAGTTCAGGTCCACTTTAAAGCCCCATGCTAGCCAAATCATTTTATTACATTTTGAATATAAAGAAAAATTGTTAAAACCTCTGTCAGGTTTTTATTGTTCTGTTCTTGATAAGTAGATTTCCCTTGCCTGTACCTCACATTTCTTGTATGAACATCAAAGGGATAAGACATTAGGGAAAATATCTGAAGTCAGACAGACCTAATATCTGAAGTCAGACAGACCCAAAAACCTGAGAGAAGTTCTGTCCCTTAGCCACTCTAAAAAAAAAAATCTAATGCCGCGTACACACGACCGTGTTTCATGACGAGAAAAATGCCATTTTTTTATTTGGTCATTAAAAACGATCGTGTGGGCTCCAGAGCATTTTTCACGACGTGAAAAATGGGCATTAAAAATTTGGAACATGCTCTAATTTTTCTCGTTGTGTAGGCTTTAACGTCGTGAAAAAAACCAACATGCTCAGAAGCAAGTGATGAGACGGGAGCGCTCGTTCTGGTAAAACTAGCATTCGTAATAGAGATAGCACATTCGTCACGCTGTAACGGACTGAAGAGAACGAGACTGAAAAGCGCGAATCGTCTCTCACCAAACTTTACTAACACAAGGATCAGCAAAAGCAGCCCAAATGGTGGCACCATCCGAATGGAACTTCCCCTTTATAGTGTCGTCGTACATTTCGTATGTCACCGCGCTTTGCTCTAGCATTTTTTTTCATGATCGTGTGTAGGCAAGGCAGGCTTGAGAAGAATCACGTTGAGAAAAACGTCGTTTTTTTCAATGACATTAAAAACGGTCGTGTGTACGCGGCATAAGACTTTAAATTTGTTAACAGATCTGCTAAAATAACTCATGTGTGTTATTATCACTGATTTTAGTGTAAATGTATAAGTCACAAAGGCCAAACACATTAGTTTTTTTGCTTTCTGTTAATTTCTAATTTATCCTTTTATTTTTATTTATTCACTAAAGTTTTAAGCCTCTATTGCATTTGATAAAACAACCCGCATATTTTAAACAGGATTTAAAGGCTGTGATTGAAGTTGAATTCTAATGAATTTGAATTAAATGAGTCATAATATCAGAATTGGGTGAACGCTGAAATTGCAGCCAATGCCCTTGCCAATATTCAGAAGAAAATGAATCAGATGCAACCTTGATTAGGAATTAAAAAATTGCTTAAATAGATGTAAAGTGAGGCTGATTTACTAAAGGATTTGAGAATCTTCACTCAATAAATTGAGTGAAGGTTTACTCTAAATATCCAATTATGTGAGAAGCAAATTCAAGTACAGAAAAACTTAGTTTGCGAGCATAATTTGTTCCAGAAACAAGCATTTTTTTTACAGGGTATAAAAGAGAAGAGAGGCACCTCTAAGTGTAGCAATAAGTTCCTAAATGTTGTACCTTCATTAAATGTAACCATATTGCTACACTTAGAGGCTCCTCTCTTCTTTTTTATACTCAGTTGTGACATGACACTACTCTTATATCAAGACATCGCTTGTATATCAAGGCAAAATTTATTAAAACATTTTGCTTGTCTTGCAAAACGCTCTCAAACCAAGGTTTTACTGTATATTTATGAAATAAGCCTCAATGTTTCATACTTTTCCTAAAGTTGCTTAATTAAAGTAGACTAGATTACCAGCTAAAATTATTTTTTAAAGAGTGCAAGAAACAAGGATTTACTGCTGTCTGTGTTAGAGGTTTTAATGCTTCCCCACGCTGACCAAAACTGGAAAATTGATTTTGGCTGGAGTTCCAGGTCAATGTTGTATTACCATTTGATACTGTTGTGGGATCCTTCTGTTCAGTTACAGATACTTGACATTGTTAGTCAGTGATACTGATACCCAATTCAAGAGATAATATGTAGCTACATAGAGAACAGATAGAGTGAAGCCTCGTACACACGGCCGAGATTCTCGTCGAAAAAAACATGTTGTTTTTTTCGACAAGATTCTTGGACAAGAAACTTGTCCCGGCCGAGTGTACACACGCTCCTTTCAAAGAACCCGCGGTTCTTTGAATGGAGCGAACGCGGTGACGTCATCGAATACGACGAGCATGCGCTCGTCACATTCGATGCCGTCGCCGCCATCTTGGTTCACCTACCTATGCCTAGGAAGCTACCGCGCATGCGTCAAAGTCATTTCGAGCATGCGCGGGCTTCCCGGCGAAAAGGTAAGTGTACACACACACAATTTTCTCGTCGAGAAACAGGCTGACGAGAATCTCGACGAGAAAATAGAGAGCAGGTTCTCTATTTTCTCGTCGAGATTCTTGTCGCTTTTCTTGACGAGAAACTATACACACGAACAAATTTCTTTTTCTTGCCGAGAAACTCGTTCGTGTGTACGAGGCTTCAGAGTTTGATTCTGTTGATCTTCTTGAATTTTTTGGAGCTTCAGATTAAAGCGTAGTTCCGCCAAAATTTTTATTTTTTTACAGTCAGAAGCTACAAATACTGCAGCTGCTGACTTTTAATATATAAACACTCACCTGTCCTGGGCACCCGCAATGTCGGCACCTGAAGCCGATCTGTTCCTTGGCTCTCGGGTGGATGCGCTGCCATCTTCGGTAAGGGAATCAGGAAGTGAAGCCTTGCGGCTTCACTTCCTGGTTCCCTACTGCGCATGCGCAAGTCGTGCTGCACGATCCCGCTGGTCCCTGCTGTCTTCTGGGACCCGTGTGTCTCCCAGAAGACAGCGGGGGGGGGGGGGGGGGGCGGACAGAGGAAGAAGTGACCTATGCGACCTATGCCCAGAAGTTGGAGAAAATACCTGGATTACACAGGTATCTGCTCCATCCTCCCCCCTGAAAGATGCCAAATGTGACACCGGGGGGGGGGGGGGGTTCCAAAAAGAGGAAGTTCCATTTTTGGGTGGAATTCCGTTTTAAGTACTCAGATTGTTGTATGTTACATAGTTACGTACAGTGGGGATCAAAAGTTTGGGCACCCCAGGTAAAAATGTGTATTAATGTGCTTAACGAAGCCAAGGAAAGATGGAAAAATCTCCAAATGGCATCAAATTACAGATTAGACATTCTTTCTTATAATATGTCAAAAAAAGTTAGATTTTATTTCCATCATTTACACTTTCAAAATTACAGAAAACAAAAAAATGGCGTCTGCAAAAGTTTGGGCACCCTGCAGAGTTAATATCTTGTACTGCCCCCTTTGGCAAGTATCACAGCTTGTAAACGCTTTTTGTAGCCAGCCAAGAGTCTTTCAATTCTTTTTTGAGGTATCTTTGCCCATTCTTCCTTACAAAAGTCTTCCAGTTCTTTGAGATTTCTGGGCTGTCTGTCACGCACTGCTCTTTTAAGGTCTATCCATAGGTTTTCAATAATGTTGAGGTCAGGAGATTGTGAAGGCCATGGTAAAACCTTCAGTTTACCCCTTTTGCTGTAATCCCCCGTGGATTTTGAGGTGTGTTTAGGATCATTATCCATTTGTAGAAGCCATCCTCTCTTTAACTTCAGCTTTTTCACAGATGGCATCAAGTTACCATCCAAAATTTGCCTGAAATTTTATTGAATCAATTTTTCCTTCTACTCGTGAAATGTTCCCTGTGCCACTGGCTGCAATACAACCCCAAAGCATGATTGATCCACCCCCATGCTTAACAGTTGGACAGAGGTTCTTTTCATTAAATTCTGTACCCTTTCTTCTCCAAACGTACCTTTGCTCATTCCGGCCAAAAAGTTATATTTTAACCTCATCGGTCCACAGAACTTGTTTCCAAAATGCCTCAGGCTTGTCTATATGTTTATTTGCAAAGTTCAAACGCTGATTTTTGTTGTGAGGACGTAGAAGAGGTTTTCTTCTGATGACTCCTCCATGAAGACCATATTTGTACAAGTATCTCTTTATAGTGGAATAGTGTACCACAACTCCAGTGTCTGCCAGATCTTTCTGGAGGGATCGTGCAGTCAAAAGTGGGTTTTGAGTTGCTTTTCTCACAATCCTGCGAGCTGTTCTGTTTGATATTTTTATTGGTCTTCCAGATCTTGCTTTAACTTCCACTGTTCCTGATGACTGCCATTTCTTAATTACATTCCGAACAGAGGATATTGACATCTGAAAACGCTTTGCTATCTTCTTATAGCCTTCTCCAGCTTTGTGAGCGTCAACTATTTTCAGTTTCAGTTTTCTAAGCTGCTTAGAAGAACCCATGGTGCTGATTGTTGGGGCAAGGTCAGATGAGTCTGGCCATTTAAAACCTTTGAGATTGACATCACTTGGTCTTCCCTGATGATGATTGAGAACAATCCATGACACTGGCATGTCTCAGCTTTGCAAAGGGGGCAGTGCATGCTATAAATTCTGCAGGGTGCCCTGACTTTTGCAGACGCCATTTTTTTGTTTTCTGTAATTTTGAAAGTGTAAATGATGGAAATAAAATCTAACTTTTTTTGACATATTAAAAGAATGTCTAATCTGTATTTTGATGCCATTTGGAGATTTTTCCATCTTTCCTTGGTTTCGTTATGCACATTAATACACATGCCCAAACTTTCGATCCCCACTGTAGTTAGTCTGGTTGAAAAAAGACACAAGTCCATCCAGTTCAACCAATAAGAGAGGAAAAAAAACCATACAATTCTATATACACAATCCTATACCCACAGTTGATCCAGAGGAAGGCAAGAAACCCCAGCAAAGCATGATCCAATTTGCACCAGCAGGGGAAAAAAGTCCTTCCTGATCCCCCCAGAGGCAATCAGATATTCCCTGAATCAACTTTACCTATAAATGTTAGTATCCATATCTGGTTTTCCTATTGTGTATTCCATATACTGTTGTGTTATAATATAAAATTCCATACCATTGTTTTTTGATACCATGGAATCTGCCTTTCGAGTAAAATAAAATATAAAAAAAAAAAAAAAAGTTAGTATCCAGTTATATTATGTACATTTAGGAAAGAATCCAGGCCTTTTTTAAAGCAATTTACTGAGCCGGCCTAATTTAGGTTGTGTCAAGATATGAAAACCACCACTCAAAGATTAATATGATTACAGAAAGCATTGTGTAATGATCACGGTTCATCAAGAAGTCATCATTAAAGGATGTTTATTTCTTGTGGCTTTGGGTGTCATTCAAAATTAGCTTCCAGTTTGGCTTTCTAGGAACTAGCTTTGCCACATTAATCTGCATAAAGGCCAAACACCCCCCTTTTACAAGGAAGCTTTCAATCATGATAATACAATCCGACTCTTACGTTTTTTTTAATAAAAACATTTTTTTCCTTTTTTTTATGTACGCATGCATCATATGTGAAACTTTACAGCATAACCAATGCAAATGTCACCTCGTGGTAACACTCCTAGCTAAAACTAATGTAACACATAAGTAAGACACAGAGGAAGTACAGAAGTGTGACCTAAAATATGAACTCCCCTATTGTATGCACGAGAGAGCCATGGAATATCATCTTGCAAAATAATTTTGCAAGCCATGATATAGTGTTATTTTAAGAAACTGGATATAATAGTAAATCTCTTCACTTTTGGAAATTTGCATTTCTGAAAACTAGCATAATGCTTTTAAATATTTACATACTCTTCCTTGCCTTTATTATAATAACTTTACTGATGTACAAGCTGAAAAATAGTAAAACAGTTGCCCTTTCAACTTTCAGATAAGTGTTGCAACCAAGGAAATAAGTTGTGTGTGCATATAGTAGGATGTAAGTTAATGAAAGCCTCTCAGATAATAGGAGGATCGACTGCGGGTTATTTATGAAGATAAAACCTTAATTAAGTTTACTACTGAGGTTCCAAAGTGCAAATGGCAAACTAGATCTGCCACAAATGCTATCAGGAGGAGCACTGCTGATACAGGGGTCCCTGAGGTCCCCAGTGGGTGCATTTAAAGTGTATCCAAACAAATTATTTTTTAACAATTTTGGATAGAGTATAAGTTGTAGAAGACGTGGAATCTCTTTACATTTTTTGCGCGAACTTTAGAACCCTATTAAATACAATAAACGCGAACGTTCGAAATCAAAAGTGCTAATTATAACGGCTAATATGCAAGCTATTGTCCTAAAAAGGGTTTGGGGACCCGGGTCCTGCCCCGGGGGACATGTATCAATGCAAAAAGAAGTTTTAAAAACTGCAATTTTTTCGGGAGCAGTGATTTTAATGATGCATAACGTGAAAAAAAAGTGAAATATTCCTTTAAATATAGTACCTGGGGGGTGTCTAAAGTATGCCTGTGAAGTGGCACATGTTTCCCGTGTTTAGAACTGTCCCTGCACAAAATGACATTTCTAAAAGAAAAAAAAGTCATTTATAACTGCTTGCGGCTTTAATGTAATGTCTGGTCCCAGCAATATGGATGAAAATCATTGAGAAAAATGGCATGGGTACCCCCCCCCCCCAGCCCACTACCAGTCCCTTTGGGTCTTGTATGGATATTAAGGGGAACCCCGCACCCAAAGTAAAAAAAGGCCCTATATACTCTGAACAGCAGTATGCAGGTGGTGCAAACAGGACAGCGACTGTAGGTTTGTTCTTAAGTAGAATCTGTTTGTAATTTGGAACAGGTACATTTTTTAAGTGTAGCTCCAGCCAAAAAATCTATTTTTAAGCTTTTTTGGAAAATATAGGGAAGGGTTATCACCCCTGTAACATTTGTCTTGCTGTCTGTGCACCTGTGCAGAACATTTCTGTCCCAATGACAAATGTTTTTAGAAAATTTGGTTTTTTTAGTGAAACAAGGATTGGTGATAAAGCATCAATGGAGAGGAGACACCTTTTTCCCTTATTAACTCTCACAGGAGAGAATTTCCCTTCCTAGGGGTATATTTCCTCTCACTTCCTGTTGTCTGCTTCCGTTTGCAAGTAGGAGTCGTTTGTAAGTTGGATGTTTGAAAGTAGGGGCCTGCCGTATATACTCTGCAGAAATTTGGCCCTTAGGTGTTGGTGTTGCCACAATACTGTAAGCCCTCACAGTTACTCTTGGTGGGTGCTGGAACGCCCTGCTGTGAACTATTATAGCAAGAATTGTAATTACATGCCATTGTTGAACAGTGGTAGGAAAAATTGGGCCTTTGGTGGTGGTGGTGCTGGTGCCACAACACTGTAAGTCCTCACAGATACTGAACTTGGAGCGCAGCAATGAGCCCTGCTGCAAAGTATTGCATCAAAAATTGTATTTACACGCCCCTGTTGAACAGGGGCTGAAAATGTGGGCCTTAGGCACTGGTGCTGGTGCCACAACACTGCAACCCCTCACAGATATTGTAGTTGGAGCACAGCAATGAGCCCTGCTGCAAAGCATTGCATCAAAAATTGTAAATACACGCCCCTGTTAAACAGGGGTTGAAAAATTGGGCCTTAGCCACTGGTGGCGGTGCCCAGAACCAAAAATGTTCTTTCAAGCTATCAACATGATTATTGAGGAGGAAGAGGATAGTCACTCAGCATAAAAGGATAGTCACTCAGCATCAGCATAGGCAGTCTTGAAGGGATCTGACATTTCCAAAAAAATTATTAGTTACATCAGCATCAGGTGCTTGGTAGCTGGTGGTGATCCAAGACTGATTCATTTTTATGAAGGTCAGTCGATCGACCGAGTCGGTGGACAGGCGCACCCTGTGATCGGTTACAAAGCCTCCAGCAGCACTGAATGTGCGTTCCGAAAGAACGCTGGATGCAGGACAGGCCAGTACCTCAATTGCATACTGTGCAAGCTCTGGCCAGTGATCCATCCTCAAGACCCAGTAACCCAGAGGATTTTCGGTGGAAAAGGTGTCCAAGTCTGATCTTGCCCCTAGGTATTCCCGCACCATGTAAACCAGATGCTGGCGATGGTTGCTGGAAGCGATCATACCTTGGGGCTGTGTACTAAAAAATTGTGTGAACGCATCGGTCAGACGGCCACCTTCTCCACCGCTCCTTCTTTGACTGACTGGAGCCTCAGCAACACGCTGTCCAGGACCAGGAATTTGTAACCTCACAGTCTCTGGGAATGCGTTTCACAGACCTTTCTGCAAGGCCTCCCGAAGATGCTTCATCCTCTGCGACGGCAAGATAAGGTCCGCAACCTTACCCTTGTAACGTGGATCAAGGAGGGTTACCAGCCAGTAATGACCCCTCTCCTTGATCGCACGAATATGAGGATCCTTCCACAGGCTTTGCAGGATCAGGGAGGCCATGCAGCGTAGGTTTGCTGAGGCATTTGGTGCGGAGTCCTCTGGGTCACTAAGGACGACATGATCCGCAGCCACCTCCTCCCAGCCACGTACAAGTCAATGGGTGTCTTGGGACTGTAATTGATCCCTTGAAGACTGCTGCTGATGCTGAGTGCTAGTCTCCACCTCCATGCTGACACAATCCTCCTCCTCCTCCTCCTCCTCCTCCTCCTCTTCTTCTTCCTGTGTGATAGCCAGGCCAGCAGGAACACTGTCTGGATAAAGGGGGCATTGAGAGGTAAGGAAGTCCTCCTCTTCCTGCCTCTGTTCTGCCTCAAGTGCCCTGTCCATTATTCCATGCAGCGTGTGCTCCAACAGGTGGACAAGAGGGACAGTGTCACTGATGCATGCACTGTCACTGCTCACCATCCTTGTGGCCTCCTCAAATGGTGCCAGGACAGTTCATGTATCCCTGATCATGGCCCACTGGCGCGGGGAAAAAAATCCAAGCTCCCCTGACACTGTCCTGGTGCCATATTGCAACAGATACTCATTGATGGCCCTCTGCTGCATGTGCAGCCGCTGCAGCATGGCCAACATAGAGTTCCACCTGGTGGGCATGTCACAGATTAGGCGGTTCTTGGGCAGGTTGTAATCCTTTTGCAGGTCAGCCAGCCGAGCACTGGCATTATTTGACCGGCGGAAATGGCCACAGAGTTTCCTGGCCTACTTCAGGACCTCCTGTAAGCCTGGGTACCGGCCCAAGTACCGATGCACCACCAAGTTAAGGACGTGAGCCAAACAGGGCACATGGGTCAGTTGTCCCTGTCGGAGGGCGGAGAGGAGGTTGGTGCCATTGTCGGAAACCACCTTTCCTGGCTTAAGCTGGCATGGCGTCAACCACCTCTGAGCCTGCCCCTGCAGAGCTGACAGAATCTCTGCCCCAGTGTGGCTCCTGTCCCCCAAGCACACCAGCTCAAGCACCGCATGGCATCTTTTTGCCTGCGTACTTGCGTAGCCCCTTGAACGCCTACGGAGCACCGCTGGTTCCGAGGACAAAGCACAGGAAGAGGCCATGGAGGAAGAAGAAGAGGAGGGGGTGGAGGAGAGAGGTGTGTCACAACCAGTAGTAGCATTTTGGAAGCATGGCGGTGGAACAACCTCCAACACTACTGCACCTTGTCTTGTATCCTTCCCAGCTGCCAGCAGAGTCACCCAATGCGCCGTGAAAGATAGGTAACCTCCCTGTCCATGCCTGCTGGACCATGAGTCAGCGGTAATATGCACCTTACCGCTGACCTCCCTGTCCAGCGAGGCCAAGAGATTGCCTTCCACATGCCGGTAGAGAGCCGGAATCGCCTTCCGTGAGAAAAAGTAGCGTTTGGGAACCTGCCACTGAGGAACCGCACATTCAAAAAACTCAGGGAAGGGGGCAGAGTCTACCAACTGAAAAGGCAGCAGTTGAAGTGCTAGCAATTTAGCTAAGCTAGCATTCAACCGCTGGGCATGTGGATGGCTGGGAGCGAACTTCTTTTGGCTTTGCAGCAGCTGGGGCAGGGAAATTTGCCTGGTACAATCGGACGTCGGTGTACCAATGGCAGATTGTCCGCAAGTACTTGGCTGTGACACACCGAATTCTACACCTTCATTCCTCTCAGTGCAGGTTTCAGAGAGGACTGAGGGTATAGTGGGGTTGGAGATCCCAGTTGATGAGGAGCAAGGAGAGGTCTGCTTTGTTCTTTGGTGTAAGTCTTTTAGGTACGCTTGCCAATGGACTGCATGGCAGGTCGACATATGTCTGGTCAAGCACGTGGTGCCCAAGCGGCTGATGTTTTGGCCACGCGAGATACACTTTAGACATATGTTGCAAATGGCAACGGTGCGATCTGCTGCACACATCTGAAAAAATGCCCACACCAGAGAACTTTTGGAATAACGTGCAGAGACAGCAGCGCCCTGCACATGCGGAGCTCTGCGGTGTGATGCGGTCGGCGTGCTGCCCTTAAGCT
Organism: Rana muscosa; assembly: GCA_029206835.1. NCBI lineage: Eukaryota > Metazoa > Chordata > Amphibia > Anura > Ranidae > Rana > Rana muscosa. The sequence goes on from CM055116.1 coordinate 1,029,933,464, forward strand.
GGCCCCTGGAGGGCATCCTGCTTAGTTGGAGATGTGCCTCCTCCTCCTCTCTCCTATCAGGCACCTACGTGGAGTCAGTGACCTCATCATCCCCTCCCTCCTCATCATTGGAGCCAATCTGGCAGTATGCTGCACCTGGGGGAACATGACTGCCAGATAGCTGTCCTTGTTGGGCACCCCCTCTCTCTGGGCTCACGTTACTACCCCCTCTCTCTGAGCACATGTTACTGCCTTCCTCCAGCTGGGTTCCATCATCAGAGCCTTCAAAGCGCTGGGCATCCTCCTGGAGCATGTACCCAACACTGTGGTTAAACAGTTCAGGGGACTCCTCAAGAGGACATGGTGGGGCTAGGCAAGGAGTGACTGATGCCATTGAGCCGAGGGAAGAGGCCGCTTTGGCAGCTGCTTTGCCAGACAAAGTACCCTGAGCCTGGGTGAGAGAGGATGAGGAGGAGGAGGACGGCTTGGTCATCCACTCTACCAAGTCATGGGCATGTTGCGGCTCAACGTGACCAGCTGCCGAAAAGAAGGACAAGCATGTCCCATGGCCACGTGCTGATGAGGATGCACCGTGTCCACGACCAGCAGCCCTGTTGCCTCTAGACACAGAGCCTGCTTGCCCACTTTTATTGTCTCGTGACTGTCTGCCTCTCCTTGTTTGCCTTCCAGACATACTAATGGCCTGCAGTGAGATGTAGCTGCACAAAGGTGGGATGTATGTATGTATGTATATATATATATATATATATATATATATATATATATATATATATATATTTGTCTGTACTGATAATGCAGCTATCAGAATCAACTGCCTGCTGTGGTATTAGTATGGGAAAAGCAGCAGCAGTTAGTTTTAGGTGAAAACTTTGCAGAGAGGAACGCAGTACACTAACTGAAAATACTTGCAGCTCTCTGCTTGTGGTTTTATTATGAGAACACCACTATAATAGTCACTAACTGTATTCAGGTAAGCTTTAGGTGAACGCTATGCAAAGCACACAGTACACTAAGTGAAACACTGACTGTCTGCAGCTAGCACAATCACCTGCCTGCCTGTCACAGTATAGAGAAAACCAGGAACGGATCTAACTAAACTGAATATAGTGTATAAATATTGTGAGGGGGTTAGCTCGGTAGCGGGTGTGTGTGACCCCCTGGATGGGCTCCCCACACAAAAACAGGCCCAGCAGACGGAGGTTGTGGTTTTCAAGATCAAAAAGGTGCGGTTTATTTCTCTATTTACAGTGACAAAAACACAGCAAAGCAAAAAGAAACATAAACAAAATAAATCCTGGTCAGCTTGACCTCTGACTAAACATGCAGGTTTCCCTAACTAACAACTGGGATCAGCCTGGTGCTGTCCTAGTCCCTAAGTCCCTGGTTTAGTAAATGTCCAAACAAATAGCCACACAGGCTTTGTCTCACCGCACAGGGGTTCACTCTCCCTAGACAGTCCACACAGGTCTGGTTCCAGGCATGAGCAAACACCTAATGAAGCTGGGAGTTTTTATAGAGGCCTTAAACGAGCTGACAAGCTTCAGCTGGTCTCATCAACTCCCTGCCTGCACGACGCCCAGCACTCTCCCTAGAGGTATGAATCATCCATGAGCCCACTAGCCTCAGCTGGGCTTCATCAACTCTCTCCCTAGTTGTATAAGTCAGCATAAAGCCTGAATCTGGGAGAAATATACCTACCCCCCTGGATGCAACCAGGTGACTTTACCTTCCTGCTGTCACATACCCCCCCCTCTTGTTTTAACCTTGGGGTTGGAACACCAGCAATCAGGCATTCATGTACTCGAGACAAAGCATCCACATTCCCCATTTGAACGCCAGGGCGATGCTTTACTGTGAAGTTGAATTCCTGTAGGGCCAGGAACCACCTATTTACTCTTCTATTTGTCTCCTTGTTTTGAGCCATCCACTTTAACGGAGCGTGATCCGTAACCATGTCAAAGTGCCTACCTAGCAGATAGTACCGAAGGGAATCTAGAGCCCACTTCACCGCTAAACACTCCTTTTCAACGGTGGCGTAATTTACCTCATGGGACTTCAACTTCCTGCTGAGGTAAATGACTGGGTGCTCTTCCCCGTTCCAGACCTGGGACAATACTGCTCCTAACCCCACATCTGACGCATCACTTTGTACGACAAAGTCTTTAGAGAAGTCGGGTGAGTACAACACTGGCTGGCTACATAAGGCTTGTTTCAAGAATTGGAACGCTGCCTCAGCCTCGGGGGTCCATTTAATCATGACCGACCCTTTCCCTTTCATCAGGTTGGTTAGGGGCACAGCCTTAGAAGCAAAGTGGGGAATGAAGCGCCGATAATAACCCGCGATTCCCAGAAAGGCTCGTACCTGCTTCTTGCTGTTGGGACGTGGCCAACTCTGGATGGCCTCGACTTTGTTGAGTTGGGGTTTTATTACTCCCCTGCCAATGGTGTACCCAAGATATTTGGCCTCCTCCTGCCCAATGGTACACTTCTTGGGGTTAGCCGTAAACCCCGCTTCCCGGATAGAGTCTAGGACTGCTTGCACTTTTGGCAGATGTGAGGCCCAATCCGTGCTATGGACAATTACGTCATCCAGGTAAGCCGCAGCATACTTCCGATGGGGCCTCAGTATCTGGTCCATTTTCCGCTGGAATGTGGCCGGCGCATTCTGTAACCCGAACGGCATTCTCTTATATTGGAACGCCCCGTCTGGGGTTACAAATGCGGTTTTCTCTTTGGCCGACTTGGCCAGGGGAATTTGCCAATACCCTTTTGTGAGGTCAAGAGTCGTCATGTATCGGGCTGTTCCCAGCCGGTCGATCAACTCATCTATACGTGGCATGGGGTAGGTGTCAAATTTTGTAACTTTGTTCAACTGACGAAAATCGTTACAAAATCGCCAGCTCCCATCCGGTTTAGGCACCAACACAATGGGACTAGACCAATCACTTTGGGACTCCTCTATCACCCCTAAGTTCAGCATTTTCTGTACTTCCTCCCGTATTGCCTTCCGTCGGGCCTCTGGGATCCGATAGGGTTTTAACTTCACCCTTTCACCGGGCGGGGTAATAATATCATGCTCTACCCCAGATGTTTGTCCCGGCAGCTCAGAGAACACCTCCTTGTTGCGAAGCACAAACTCCTTAACCTCCTGTTGTTGGGGTTGTGACAAGGTGGCTGCTATTCCAACCTCCGGAATCACGCAACCAGTTTGAGCTGGTGACCAAGTTTCTGCGACTAGGGACTCTCTATCCCTCCAGGCTTTCAACAGATTAACGTGATAGATCTGTTCGGGCTTTCGCCTTCCTGGTTGTCTGACCTTGTAATTCACTTCGCTCACTTTTTCCATTATCTCGTAGGGGCCTTGCCATTTGGCAAGGAATTTACTTTCAACCGTAGGGACAAGTACCAATATCCTATCCCCCGGGGAAAAGGTACGGGTCTTGGCTCCACGGTTGTACACTCTCTGCTGTGCCAACTGCGCTTGGGCCAAATGTTCCTTCACGATGGGCATTACCTGTGCAATTCGATCTTGCATCAGGGCGACATGCTCAATCACACTCCTGTGGGGAGAACTCTCACTTTCCCAAGTTTCCTTGGCAATATCCAACAGCCCTCTTGGGTGTCTCCCATACAGTAACTCAAAGGGGGAGAATCCCGTAGAGGATTGGGGCACCTCCCTAATAGCAAACATCAAATAAGGAAGTAGACAGTCCCAATCCTTTCCATCTCTATCCACCACTTTGTTCAACATTTGTTTTAGGGTTTTGTTGAATCTTTCAACCAGCCCATCGGTTTGGGGGTGATACACAGACGTACGCAATTGCGTCACTTTGAACAATTTACACAGCTCTTTCATAACCCGGGACATAAAGGGTGTACCTTGGTCCGTAAGCAGTTCTTTACAAATACCCACCCGGCTAAAAACAAGAGATAGCTCTTTGGCTATGGTTTTGGCCGAGGTATTTCGGAGAGGGATCGCTTCTGGATAACGGGTGGCATAGTCCATTATAACTAATATGTACTGGTGCCCCCTAGCGGACTTGATTATAGGACCTACCAAATCCATTGCGATCCTCTCAAACGGGACCTCAATGATGGGTAGAGGGACCAGCGGGCTACGGAAATGTGGCATCGGGGCCGACCTCTGACACACAGGGCAGGAGGAACAATAATTTTCTATGTCCTTCATCACCCCAGGCCAATAGAATCTCTGTAATACCCTCTCTCGGGTTTTCTCTGTCCCCAGATGACCTCCAAGAATGTGCCCATGGGCCAACTCCAACACCAACTTCCTGTAAGGTTTGGGCACCACAAGCTGCTCAACGGTTTCTTCTGCCCTTTTTGCCACCCGATACAGTAGGTCCTTCTCTACGCTGAAGTATGGGTAAGTGCAGGTATTATCTGGGTTCACTAACTCGCCATCTATTTCCACTACGTTTTCCCGTGCCTTTATTAGGGCGGGGTCCTTTAACTGTTCTGTGGCAAAATTTTCCCTGTGAACCTCAAGATCAGAAAACTCCACAGACGGTAGGTTTTCGTCTGAGGAGGTGGGCTCCTCTCCAGTTTCTTGAGTCTCGCCTGCCAATACTGACAAGGGAAATTCTGGAGAGTCCTCACCACTCTCAGAGGAGTTCTGGTTATCACCTTCCTGGTACATAGGGGCACCAGTGGGGGGCTCAGGATCATCCCACAGTTCCCAGAACTTCGGAAAATCCCTTCCCACAATGGCATCATGCGGTAATTGAGATACTAACCCCACTGGATGAGAGAGGGTACCTTTGGGGGTCTTGAAACACACTGTAGTCACTGGATACTCTCGGGTGTCCCCATGCACACAAATAACAGCTACCTTGCTATTCCCAGAGACCTCTGTTTTAACTAATTCAGCCTTTATCAGGGTCACAAGGCTACCTGAATCCAGTAATACCACAACATTTCTACCATTAATACACATTTTGCATAAATGTTTCTCAGTTCCCCGAATGGCAGTGCATGCGACTGTCGCACACAGCGACTGACGTCTGTCCGTCAGAAAGTCACATTGCATGGGTTCCTCCACAACCGGGCAATTTGCTGCAATATGTCCCGTTTGCCGGCAGCGGTAGCAAACAATCCTTATGGCTACCACTTGAGCCTCCGACTTCCCAGGCTGTTCTCGCCAAACCCTGGGCAGAGCTCCCACCCTCTCACTCTCTCCACCCTCACCCCTTGGAATCATCTTATCCGCCCCTGGGGATGGTCTGGTCTTAGGGTGGAAAGTCCGAGAGTCTCTGGAAGAGGCCGTCAGGTTCTCTGCAGCCAAGTATCTCTCTACACGATCCACAAGTTTACCGGCCGTTTCTGGGTCTCCATGGCTTACCCACTTTTGAATGGCGGTAGGAAGAGCTCTCAAGAAACGATCCATCACAACACGTTCCACAATCTCCGGTGCGGACAAAGTCTCTGGCTGTAGCCACTTCCTGCTCAGGTGAATGAGATCATACATTTGAGACCTGGGGGGTTTTCCAAGCTGGAAAGTCCAGTTATGCACACGCTGAGCCCGGACAGCCAGGGTGACACCCAGCCTTGCCAATATTTCAGCTTTTAGCATCACATAGTCTTTTGCTTGGTCAGGCTCTAGGTCATAGTAAGCTTTCTGCGATTCACCAGTTAACAGAGGAGCCACCAGTCCAGCCCGCTGCTCCTCAGGCCACTTTTCTCTTTCAGCAGTCCTTTCAAATGTGGTCAAAAATACCTCTGGATCATCCTCTCCAGTCATTTTTGTCAATAAACGACTCACCCCAAAGGACGTGGTATTAGTGGGACGGCTTTCCTCACTGGTCTGCGGACGTTGCTGCATTACTGCTTCCATCTGTTGTTGTAGTCTCTGCTCTTGCTTCTGCAACAGGTCTATGAAGCGGGCCTCAGATTGCTGCTGGGCTTGTTGCTGGGCTGCAAAGCTCTTTTGCAAACCTGCATTTGTCTGCTGTTGATTGGCATTTGCTAGAGCCAGCTGTTTCAGTATCTCCTCCATGCTGGCTTAAAAAAAAACTGCCACTGGTTCTCCACCAACTGTGAGGGGGTTAGCTCGGTAGCGGGTGTGTGTGACCCCCTGGATGGGCTCCCCACACAAAAAAAGGCCCAGCAGACGGAGGTTGTGGTTTTCAAGATCAAAAAGGTGCGGTTTATTTCTCTATTTACAGTGACAAAAACACAGCAAAGCAAAAAGAAACATAAACAAAATAAATCCTGGTCAGCTTGACCTCTGACTAAACATGCAGGTTTCCCTAACTAACAACTGGGATCAGCCTGGTGCTGTCCTAGTCCCTAAGTCCCTGGTTTAGTAAATGTCCAAACAAATAGCCACACAGGCTTTGTCTCACCGCACAGGGGTTCACTCTCCCTAGACAGTCCACACAGGTCTGGTTCCAGGCATGAGCAAACACCTAATGAAGCTGGGAGTTTTTATAGAGGCCTTAAACGAGCTGACAAGCTTCAGCTGGTCTCATCAACTCCCTGCCTGCACGACGCCCAGCACTCTCCCTAGAGGTATGAATCATCCATGAGCCCACTAGCCTCAGCTGGGCTTCATCAACTCTCTCCCTAGTTGTATAAGTCGGCATAAAGCCTGAATCTGGGAGAAATATACCTACCCCCCTGGATGCAACCAGGTGACTTTACCTTCCTGCTGTCACAATATATATACACAAGACCTAGGATGCATATATATCCTCTACACACTGTAACCACAGCTAACTGACTCGCCTGCCTGCTCTAACTCAATATAAATGACACTGTCTGTCTCTGTAAACTCTCTCTTTTCACAACTCCAACACACTACACAAGGCCGCCGAGCCGGCGGCCTTATATAGTGTGGGGCGTGTACTAAACCCCCTGAGCCATAATTGGCCAAAGCCACCCTGGCTTTGGCCAATTACGGCTCTCCGTTTTTTCTGCGCTGTGATTGGCCAAAGCATGCGGGTGCATTGGCCAAAGCATGCGGGTGCATTGGCCAAAGCACTATGGTGCATGCTTGGCCAATCATGAGCCAGCAATGCACTGCGATGCCACAGTGAATTATGGGCCATGACGCGCCACTCGAATTTGGCGCGAACGGCCCATAATGTTTGCAATTCGGCGAACAGCCGAACAGCCGATGTTCGAGTCGAACATGGGTTCGACTCGAACACGAAGCTCATCCCTAATTGTTAGGGGACACCTTCCATTTCTTGTTTCATTTAAAAGGAAAAAGTTGACAGATTTTTCTCCAACATCTTTTAGCAAGTAGACTGACACCTCCAACAGTGAAGAAGCTCACATGATTGCTCCCTATGCAAGCCCAATTGTTGCAGACAATGCTTAAATGGGGCTGAGCATGGCTTTCCTAAAAGAATATAAACTATCGTTTTATTTCACATGTGAATCTGTAAAAAAATTGAAATGTGCTGTTAAAGTGATTGTATACCGCTGGATAATCCCCCCCCCTGCAAGGTAAAGTCATAATGTGCTAGCATGCACCACATACTAGCACATTATGTGAAACTTACCTTAAAACAAAGCTGTTCCAGCGCCACAATGTCAGCGATGCAGCCGCTTCCATCTTCTCCCATATTGCTTCCGGGTTTGCGGTCTCCTGCTCTGTGACTGTCCGGAGCCGCGATGACGTCCCTCCCGCGCATGCACGCAGGAGCCGCCTGTTCATGGCACAGTGTTCAGAAGGAACGGCACAGGTGGCCGTTCCTTCAGAGCGCATGTGCCACTGATGTCACTGGCTGCATGTAATGTAAATATCTCCTAAACAGTGCACGTTTAGGAGATATTTACACTACCTATAGGTAAGCCTTATTATAGGCTTACCTATAGGTAAAAGGCAGTAAAGGAAGTTTACTTCCTCTTTAAGAGGACTTTTGTATTTGCTAAGCTTCCCTTGGTATCAAACTTAATTAAAGCAGTTTTATCTCATAATTATACTGCAGTCGATCCTTCTGAATATACGCACACCATATTTCCATGGTTTCAAGACTTATTTGCAAGTTGAAAGGGCAAATGTGTTACTGTCTATGAACTTGTTCGTCAGCAAACGTCAGCAAATGTAAATATAATAAAGCCTAGAAAGGGATGTAGGTTTTTGCATAATAGTTTTTAAAAAAAAAAGAAGAAGCAAAGTCAAGACTCCAGAGGATGAGTTATGTTCAGTCTATTATGAATTCTGCTGCTAGACTAATACACCCCACTAACCGATCCATGACTTCTGCTCCTCTCTGCCAATCCCTTCACTGGCTTCCCCTACCCCACCGTGTAAAATACAAAATGCTAACCACAACATACAAGGCCATTCACAACATCGCCCCCATCTACATCACCAACCTCAGATATCACCCAAATCGTCCCCTCCGCTCCGCCCAGGACCTCCTGCTCTCTAGCTCCCTTGTTACCTCCTCCCATGCTCATCTTCAGGACTTCTTCAGAGCCTCTCCCATATTCTGGAACATCCTGCCCCGGAATGTCTGATCAGCCCCTACACTGTCCACCTTTAGGAGATCTCTGAAAACTCATTTATTCAGGCTAGCCTATCCCACTCCTACCTAACAACTGTTCCCGAGCAACCCCAACAAATCATTCTCTGCAGCTATTACCTTTTGTACCACCCCCCCCCCCCTTCACTTTAGAATTTAAGCTCTACAAGCAGGGCCCTCCTGTACCTTCTGTATTGAACTGTACTGTAATTGTGCTGTCTCTCCTCTACATTGTAATGCACTGCGTAAACTGTTGGCGTAATATAAATTGTGTATAAAAATAATAATAATAATAATAATAATAATTTTCATTCTCCTGAAATAACTGCCAATATCTTAGTTTACTTTTGTTTTTTTTTACTATATTTTTATTATATTTTTGTTAATGTAGTGGGTATCCAAACAGGTGTCACATGGCCACATTGTTGAGGAAGTCTGAAGAGATAACAAACTTTCAACAAGAAAAGTTTGAGGGGATGAGAAAGGCTGGGTTCACACCTATGCGAATTGGATGCGGGTTTCTCCATATCCAATTCGCACAGCAGGAGAATGTGACTGGCTCTCTATGGAGCCAGTTCACATATCTCAGGGGTGGCTGCGGAGCGCACTGCACAGAAACTCTGTGCGTCTTTTGCTCCGTTTCAGGACCGAATTCAGGCACATATTCGACCCTGATCCGCAGCCGGTTCCAGTGCGAACCGAGCCTCAGGGGTGAGCATTAAGCTGGACATAGACGTATTGAAATTCGGCTGGTTCAGCAGGGACTGGACCAGTGGCGTTGCTAGCGGGGTGCGAGGGGTGCGGCCCGCACCAGGGTGACACTCGGCTCAGACTGGTCTGACTGGCACAGTCGCCGTGGCTCCCTCCTTCCCTTCCGGGATCTCCTCAGCTGCACGCGATGTGCAGGGAGAGTGGGGGAGGAGGGAGTGAGGCAGAGACAGAGGTGTCGGGGTCCGACCATAATCCCACATGCTGCATTTATATGTCCCGCTCCCTGCTGGCTGCTGCACCCGCCTCCTCCTCGGCTCTGAAGTTTCAAGTACACAGGCTGGGAGGAGGAGCCGAGGAGGGAGAAGAGGGACACCGCAAATGAAAAAAAAAGGTATGAAATAACACGGGACATGGAGATTTGGGGGGCGGCATTGGCATGTAACATCTATGCTTGCAGCAGTAATTTTAGGGGGGGGGTTGAAGTAGAAGGAGGGGGGCAGATTTAAAGTTTAACCCCCAGCACAATTCCTCTAACCAATCCCCCCACCCCCCCAAATCATAGATCCTATCCCGGGTCCATCCACCCCCCACCCAATCCCATCCAGGCTCCATCCACCACCCACCCTATCCAATCCCAGCTCCATTCACCACCCCATCCCAGGTCCATCCACCGCCCACCCCATCCCATCCCAGCTCCATTCACCACCCCATCCCATCCCGGGTCCAACCACCCCCCACCCCATCCCATCCCGCCTCCATCCACCCCCCCAATTACATCCTTGCTCCATCCATTGTGGCAAGTTGAGGGGGGAGAGCCACACCGATGCACAAGTCTGCTTAGTCGGGGGGGTGACACCATGTTTTACTGCACCAGGTGGCACCAACCCTAGTGACACCACTGGACTGGACAAATCAGCCCCGCACTTACACTATCCAGGTCGTGGGCAGCTTCAGCGGCTAGCTTCGGCTGCTTCCCCCTGCGTCTCCTCCTCGGCGCCTCCCCTCCTGCTCCTGGCCAATACGGTCGTTCTCCCACTTGGCCAATCAGGTCTTGAGACCCGCTTCCTGATTTGCTGGGAGGAGAAGCAGGAAGACAATAGTGAATATTCATTTGCTATTGTGACATAACTGGGTAGGCTCAGGGCACAGTGCTCTGTGCCCTGAGCCCACCCTTTTTTTAAGCCAATTAGAGCCTCAGGCCCTAATCACATGCTTCAAAAAATAACCCCATTGAAATCCATGTGTCTGACGCCTTGCATGTAAATTAGGGGCCGGGCGCTTGGATTAGGGGGGCACTGCCCCTGTGCCCCTAATGGAGCGGCCGCACTGCTCAGAAGTCATAAACCAGTCCAAGGGTTTTGTTTTGTCTTTAGTTTATTAGCGGAATCAGCTTGGATGGGATTAGAGTGGTATGGGATGCCCAGAACTGTAATAAAGTAGAACTTGAGGACATGCAACAAACTGTCTATAGCTTCCAGGAAATGTCACAAGGCTGTGTTACTGTGGGACAGACTATACGGCCAACAGGCAAAAATAAATTCCACTTTTGATCTCAAAAACTCTATCTCCACAAAGAAATTCAGAGTGGGGCGCTGGAACATGGTGGCGCCCTGTGTGCGTGTGACCTGCCTCCATCCCCGGCTCGTCCTATACTGCCGGTACCGGCACTACGGAGACACGTCCGGCTCTGAGCGGAGCGCCCCACAGGCCATCACCTTATGTCCTCCAGCACAATCTAAAAATGACTGGATTGGCCCTCCTGATCGATACTCCAATCTGCGACCTATAAAATACTTTATTCCTAACGATGAGTCCAATCTGGAAAGAAAACTCAGAGAACTGAGACAGGAAACACAAGAATGGAATTAAAAGTTTTGGGAAAACCAGAATCTAAATTTTTTTAAGGAAAAGGAAGCATTTATAATTTCAAAACAGCGCTTTAGGTCTGGGGCTGAAAGATGAACAAGGACGCAAAAGGACATTAGATGCAGACGTAATGGCAGATTTTTATCAGAATTTCCTAAGCAAAAACATTGAGAAGCATACACGCTATAACAGAGTGGTATAAAAGGAATTTAGAAATCCCATTTCTTATGGGAAAAGTCAAACTGCAGAGAGCACTGAGAATGATTGGCTGGGAATAGAAAAAACAATAAAATTGACAATATTTGTTAAGTGGGAAATAAATTGCCTTAATTTACAAGAATACAGCCGAGTCTTCATACGTCATCTCTGCTGGCTGGCCGGTTTATTTTTCCTAGCAGTATCTCAGATACCGCACATTGACATTCGACTGAAGTTTTTCGATAGGACAAGTGTTCAGAATCAGAAAATGTCTATATTGTTAAACCTCAACTCAGGGATGCCAAATCCGTTCTTTAACCAGGGAGAGCTGTATACTAAAGGGTGTATATTTTGAAGTATTAAAATTAAATACTGAATGTTTAAAAAAATAAAAAATAAAAAAAAATCCAAAGCACCTGGCTCCAACTCAGGATCCCCAAGCAGAGGTGTAGGGTAGCTGTAATAGACTAAATAGCTTTGATCTGTTCCTTGCAGACATCCAGCTGGGTATTTCATCTGGCTGCTTCTCCTCTATAGGTTCTGGGGTATAGGAAATTTGAGGCTTCTCACTCAGTCCCATGTAAAGATCCTGCAGCACATATGGTGACTACTGAACAGGCTTTCTGATGGACAGGTCCCAATGGCTCCCAGAGTGGCTCAGCTATGCCTAGCTGAGGCTGAAGGGTGTGAGGCTTCCTCCACTCTTCCTCTATGTCCCCTTCTGCCTGGAGGCAGAGTCCTCCCCCAGCACAGGGGTTCCCTCCAGGCTTCTAGATCCTGAACTCTGCTCCCCATGGCCAGGCTCCGGAATACTTATGGGTTATCTCTCCACCTTCCGGGCCATCCTCACCAAGAGATTAGAGAGGACTCCATAAATATTAAGATACAGTGGAACCTCGGTTTAAGAGTAACTTGGTTTGAGAGCAATTTGATTTGCAAGAATTTTTTTTTTCCAATTCTGACTCGGTTTGCGAGTGTTGACTCGCAAGAAGAGCAGAATTCAAGCTAAATAGGCCTGCAGTACCGCATTTGGCCTGAGGTACAGGGGTGCAGGAGTGGAGCAGAGCCTAAATAGGCCTGCAGTACCGCATTTGGCCTGAGCCGATCGCCGCTGTTCGGCAATGCTCGGAAATACACGGAAATACTCAGTTTCTGTCATTTTCCGATGTTTGACGAGGTCAGCCGAAGTGTCCTCGGGCCTTTTCGGACATTTCCGAGGCTCTCCGTCGCCCCCCCACCTCTGGCCGCATTCGGTATTGCATCCTATTGAAGTCAATGCGGAACAAAATTATTTTCGTTTCCATTGACTTCAATGGGAAAACTCGCTTTGATATGCGAGTACTTTGGATTACGAGCATACTCCTGGAACGGATTAAGCTCGTAATCCGAGGTTCAACTGTATATAGAATATAGAATCACGCTAAAAACTCAGCATAATCATAGCTCAGCAGTTCATAAATGATAAAGTCCACCAGTGATCATAACAAAGGGCTTAATCATAGGGTCCATCCACCATTTCCACAAGTGAATTCCACCACCACATGAAAATAGATGTCTCCTTACCAGATGCAGATGACCCCCCGTTACAGAGGGTCATAAAATGCCCGTAAACCTTTGGTCTTTACCAGGATTCAGAACGCCTTACGTGTTTCGTGATAGGTCACGTTGTCCAGGGGCACGGGCGGCGCGCTGCGTCACCTCTAAAATAACAAACATAATTGGACCAAGCCTCGGTCTGAGCCGCAAGCCCGCCAAACGAACCGGGACCAGGCCTCGATCTGGGTTGCGAGACAGTCTCTAAAAACAAATACCAAGCCTCAATGTGAATCACAGATCGGTTTCCTGGGCATGCACACTTTCAAGTACGGTCATCCCAACAGACTCACAGTGTGTTAATAGAAAACAGTCTAACTGTAAAAATGACTCTTTGGTACATGAACTGAGAGTGATGAGTAAGGCTCTAATAGTGGTATTAACTATATTAACTTCGGACTGGTTCCATAATCAAAAAACCTGGAGGTCAGTCAGATCTACTTAACAATGTGAAATGCCAATCCGTGTAATGCTGACATCTAGTGGTAAAACTACAAGTCACATATTAACTTAATTTAAACCTAACATAATGGGTATAGTCCAGCTATTAAGTACCTAAATAAAATAAAAAAAATAGGAGAAATAGACCAAAATTGCTCATAAAGGATTGCATAATAGCTGGCAACCTGAGGCTCAAAACCAGGCAGAATCCTTACAAATATCCCCACATAGCAATAACCCCACATAATTAATAAACCATTTAAAAGGAAAATCTGCAGGTTTGTTTCAACAAGTACATCACGGTCCTTTGAAGTTGAACCTTTCATCACATGTTCATCAGTAGGGGTCGTCTACCTAATACAATTCCCGTGTGGGCTTCAGTATGTGGGGAGGACTAAAAGGGCCCTTCAGGTCAGACTTAATGAACACATAAATAATATCAGTAAGGGTTTTAGAAATCACTCTGTATCAAGACACTATGACCTTGTTCATGACAGGGACCCCTCTAACACCTTATTTGTAGGGATAGACAAATATAAAGCACATTGGAGAGACAGTTCCCTTGTCAGGGAAATATCTCAACAGGAAATGGCCTGGGCATACAGATTGAAAACCTATGTCCCATATGGCCTTAATGTAGACACAGACGTGAATGCGTTTATTATTAATGCGTAAATGTTTTAGTCTATGTTAAATAACTGATGAGTATCGAAAGTATTTATTTGTTTTATACTGCTTTTGTTGTATATGAAAATTTCATGAAAAAGGAAAAGGGAAAAAATATTTTTAACAATCTTTTTAAAATGGTTTATTAATTATGTGGGGTTATTGCTATGTGGGGATATTTGTAAGGATTCTGCCTGCTTTTGAGCCTCAGGTTGCCAGCTATTATGCTATACTTTATGAGCAATTTTGATCTATTTCCCCTAATTTTTTTAATTAATTTAGGTACTCATTAGATGGACTATACCCATTATGTTAGGTTTAAATTAATTTAATATGTGACTTGTAGTTTTACCACTAGATGTCAGCATTACACGGATTGGAATTAAGCAGATCCGACTGCCCCTTGGGTTTTTTTGATTACGGAACCAATCCGAAGTTAATATAGTTAATACCACCGTTAGAGCCTTAATCATCACTCTCAGTTCATGTACCAAAGAGTCATTTTTACAGTTAGACTGTTTTCTATTAGAACACTGTGAGTCTGCTGGGATGACCGTACTTGAAAGTGCGCATGCCCAGGAAACCGATCTGTGATTCACATTGAGGCTTGGTATTTGTTTTTAGAGACTGACTCGCAACCCAGATCAAGGCTTGGTCCCGGTTGGTTTGGCGGGCTTGTGGCTCAGACCGAGGCTTGGTCCTATTATGTTTGTTATTTTAGAGGTGACGCAGCGCGCCGCCTGTGCCCCTGGACGACGTGACCTATCACAAAATGCGTAGAGCGGAGCGACGCACTGACATCACCTCGTACTGTATCGCCATCGTTCCTTGGAAGGACGAGTCTGTCTGGATGTGCACCGGCCGGCACACCAGACTTAAGGCTGTATATTCTTCTTGATGCTGTAAGTTCAATCTATTTTAATCTATTAAAAGCATTTAAGGTTTTACACTATATCTTTATCTTTTATCTTTATCTTTTATGCACTACCTACACACTGGTTTGATTGGAATTAACGGGTGTAAGCTGACTGGATGCTAGATGTACGTTCTGACTCCTGGTAAAGACCAAAGGTTTACGGGCATTTTATGACCCTCTGTAATGGGGGGGTCATCTGCATCTGGTAAGGAGACATCTATTTTCATGTGGTGGTGGAATTCACTCGCCGAAATGGTGGATGGACCCTATGATTAAGCCCTTTGTTATGATCACTGGTTGGCTTTATCATTTATGAACTGCTGAGCTATGAGCTATGATTATGCTGAGTTTTTAGCGCGATTCTATATTCTATATATTTGTGCCCTACTGTTTTGATATTTACAAGAGAATTGCTGCTTTTATCAATTGTTTATTTTACGTGCTTAGGGCGTTTTTTTCCCAATTTTTTTCCCATTAATAGTTATGCCTAATCTCTACCCCTCTGCCCTCTAAATACTATAACACTCCAAGAGAATCTAGACACCAGGGGGAGGCAACAAAAACTCAGCCTGTGGAGCTCTTGCAACTAAACTAACAACAACAAATTAACCCTGTCTCCACTGTCTACAGCAGGAGCCCAACAAAATGTACCTACTTTACACAGGGGGTTCTACATATGGATTGAGAAAGTGATTGAGCAGAAACTGGGGGATGATAAAGCTACAAGCAATGACACCAGTAAGTAGCCTGCAAAAGGTGGGAATTGAGTGTTAGAGAGGAGAGGCATGAAAGGGAGGGAATAAAAAGGGGGAGGCTTTGAGTTCAAATGTAAATAAAAGAGGTGCTAGATAGTAGCAGTAAAGGAGAGGAGCATAAGAGGAGAAGGGGAAAAGAGGATGGGAGGGGGGGGGAGGATACCTGGGAGTAGTCTTCAGGGTGTAACCCAGCTGACATATTTCAAGACGTTGTTCCAGAATTCTCAAAAATGTAAAACACAGGTGTGCTGCGTGTAAAAGGTTCCATGCTGCAGAGTACTGCAAGCAGTAAGATGAAGTGACCTGCAGTTGGGGACAGATGGTTGCTCCTGTATGCAGATCGTTGGCTCTATGTGTGATTAGATGCAGATGCTGCCAGCCGTTCATTCATTTGTACAGGCTGAAGGAGGGCAGCTGTTTATATACACCTGTAATTCTAGCCACAGGATTCCGCTGTATATTGCCATAGGAATCCACTGTTACACTCTATTTGCACAATGAATGGGGCCTTATGACGCGAACACACTGTCGGAATTTCCGTTGGGATATTCAAGCATACACACTGTCACACCAAATTCCGACCATCAAGAACGCGGTGACGTACAACACTACGACGAGCCGAGAAAAATTAAGTTTAATGCTTCCGAGCATGCGTCGACTTGATTCTGAGCATGCATGGTTTTTTCTCCGTCGGAGTTCCATACAGACAAACGGAATAAAAATGGAAAAAAAACAACATGTTCTCTTTCTAACTCCGTCGGAATTTCTGACTGAAAAAATCTGATGGGGAACACACACGGTCGGAATATCCGATTAAAAAATTCCGTCTGACTTTTTTCCTCTGAAATTCCGACCGTGTGTACGTGGCATTAGACATTGAAGTCTGCAGGAAACCTACTCACACTGACCAGTATCTGCATTTTGTTTCCACCACCCACCGGAAACAAACAGGGGTTTATTAGAACCCTGCAACATTGGACTGTAATAGTGTTAACAAACAGTCTAAAATCAAAGGACAAAGACATCTCAGGAGTACTTGGGCTTTAATTAAAAAAATCCAAAAAGTCAAGCGAAAACATGGAGCCATGGAAAAGGGGGCAGGCAGAACACATGAAATCAAGAAACCTTTTTACATTCAACCCAACTCCTATTTCATTCCAAACTATCACATGAAACAGATGCATTATTACATTTTAGCTATAGACCATTTGATATGAAAATACGTTTGTCATTTCTTGTAATATTGAAGTAATACATACTGTATATAATTTCTTTGGGGAAAATGTTTTGCGCAGAGATGGATATCCAAGACTCCCCCAACTCACTCCCTGTGGGCTAATACAGTAAACAAAGTCATACAAAAAGAACAAATGATATACCAACTGTGACAGCAGGAAGGTAAAGTCACCTGGTTGCATCCAGGGGGGTAGATATATTTCGCCCAGATTCAGGCTTTACGCCGACTTATACAACTAGGTGGAGAGTTGTATAAGCCCAGCTGAGGCTAATGGGCTCATGGATGACTCATACCTCTAGGGAGAGTGTGGGGCGTCGTGCAGACAGGGAGTTGATGAGACCAGCTGAAGCTTGTCAGCTCATTTTAGGCCTCTATAAGAACTCCCAGCTTCATTAGATGTTAGCTCATGCCTGGAACCAGACCTGTGTGGACTGTCTAGGGAGAGTGAACCCCTGTGCGGTGAGACAAAGCCTGTGTGGCTATTTGCTTGGACATTTAAAACCAGGGACTTAGGGACTAGGACAGCACTAGGCTGATCCCAGTTGTTAGTTAGGAAACCTGTATGTTTAGTCAGAGGTCAAGTTGACCAGGATTTATTTTGTTTATGTTTCTTTTGCTTTGCTGTGTTTTGTCACTGTAAATAGAAAATAAACCGCACCTTTTTGATTTTGAAAACCACAACCTCCGTTTGCTGGGCCTGTTTTTGTGTGGGGAGCCCATCTCGGGGGTCACACACACCCGCTGCCGAGCTAACCCCCTCACAGTTGGTGGAGAACGCGGGCAGTTTTTTTTTTAAGCCAGCATGGAGGAGATACTGAAGCAGCTGGCTCTAGCAAATGCCAATCAACAGCAGACAAATGCAGGTTTGCAAAAGAGCCTTGCAGCTCATCAACAGAGCCTTGCAGCTCAACAACAGAACTTCGCAGCCCAGCAGCAAGCTCATAAACAGAGCCTTGCAGCCCAGCAGCAAGCTCACCAACAGAGTCTGGAAGCTCAGCAACAAGCCCAGCAGCAATCTGAGGCCCGCTTCATAGACCTGTTACAGAAGCAAGAGCAGAGACTACAACAAATGGAAGCAGTAATGCAGCAACGTCCGCAGACCAGTGAGGAAAGCCGTCCCACTAATACCGCGTCCTTTGGGGTGAGTCGTTTATTGACAAAAATGACTGGAGAGGATGATCCAGAGGTATTTTTGACCACATTTGAAAGGACTGCTGAAAGAGAAAAGTGGCCTGAGGAGCAGTGGGCTGGACTGGTGGCTCCTCTGTTAACTGGTGAATCGCAGAAGGCTTACTATGACCTAGAGCCTGACCAAGCAAAAGACTATGTGATGCTAAAAGCTGAAATATTGGCAAGGCTGGGTGTCACCCAGGCTGTCCGGGCTCAGCGTGTGCATAACTGGACTTTCCAGCTTGGAAAACCCCCCAGGTCTCAAATGTATGATCTCATTCACCTGAGCAGAAAGTGGCTACAGCCAGAGACTTTGTCCGCACCAAAGATTGTGGAACGTGTTGTAATGGATCGGTTTTTGAGAGCTCTTCCTACTGCCATCCAAAAGTGGGTAAGCCATGGAGACCCAGAGACGGCCGATGGTCTTGTGGATCGTGTGGAGAAATACTTGGCTAGAGAACCTGACGGCCTCTTCCAGAGACACTCGGACTTTCCACCCTAAGACCAGACCATCCCCAGGGGCGGATAAGAGGATTCCAAGGGGTGAGGGTGGAGAGAGTAAGAGGGTGGGAGCTCTACCCCAAGTTTGGCGAGAACAGCCTGGGAAATCAGCGGCTCAAGAGGCGGCAAGAAGGATCGTTTGCTACCGCTGCCGGCAAGCGGGACATATTGCAGCCAATTGCCCGGTTGTGGAGGAACCCATGCAGTGTGACTTTCTGACGGGCAGACGTCAGTCGCTGTGTGCGACAGTCGCATGCACTGCCATTCGAGGAACTGAGAAACATTTATGCAAAATGTGTGTTAATGGTAGAAATGTTGTGGTATTGCTGGATTCAGGTAGCCTTGTGACCCTGATAAAGGCGGAGTTAGTTAAAACAGAGGTCTCTGGGAATAGCAAGGTAGCTGTTATTTGTGTGCATGGGGACACCCAAGAGTATCCAGTGACTACAGTGTGTTTCGAGACCCCCAAAGGTACCCTCTCTCATCCAGTGGGCTTAGTATCTCAGTTACCGCATGACACCATTGTGGGAAGGGATTTTCCGAAGTTCTGGGAACTGTGGGATGATCCTGAGCCCCCCACTGGTGCCCCTATGTACCAGGAATGTGATAGCCAGAACTCCCCTGAGAGTGGTGAGGACTCTCCGGAATTTCCCTTATCAGTATTGGCAGGGGAGACTCAAGAAACTGGAGAGGAGCCCACCTCCTCAGACGAAAACCTACCGTCTGTGGAGTTTTCTGATCTTGAGGTTCACAGGGAAAACTTTGCCACAGAACAGTTGAAAGACCCCGCCCTAATAAAGGCACGGGAAAATGTAGTGAAAATAGATGGCGAGTTAGTGAACCCAGATAATACCTGCACTTACCCATACTTCAGCGTAGAGAAGGACCTACTGTATCGGGTGGCAAAAAGGGCAGAAGAAACCGTTGAGCAGCTTGTGGTGCCCAAACCTTACAGGAAGTTGGTGTTGGAGTTGGCCCATGGGCACATTCTTGGAGGTCATCTGGGGACAGAGAAAACCCGAGAGAGGGTATTACAGAGATTCTATTGGCCGGGGGTGATGAAGGACATAGAAAATTATTGTTCCTCCTGCCCTGTGTGTCAGAGGTCGGCCCCGATGCCACATTTCCATAGCCCGCTGGTCCCTCTACCCATCATTGAGGTCCCGTTTGAGAGGATCGCCATGGATTTGGTAGGTCCTATAATCAAGTCCGCTAGGGGGCACCAGTACATATTAGTTATAATGGACTATGCCACCCGTTATCCAGAAGCGATCCCTCTCCGAAATACCTCGGCCAAAACCATAGCCAAAGAGCTATCTCTTGTGTTTAGCCGGGTGGGTATTTGTAAAGAACTGCTTACGGACCAAGGTACACCCTTTATGTCCCGGGTTATGAAGGAGCTGTGTAAATTGTTCAAAGTGACGCAATTACGTACATCTGTGTATCACCCCCAAACCGATGGGCTGGTTGAAAGATTCAACAAAACCCTAAAACAAATGTTGAAGAAAGTGGTGGATAGAGATGGAAAGGATTGGGACTGTCTACTTCCTTATCTGATGTTTGCTATTAGGGAGGTGCCCCAATCCTCTACGGGATTCTCCCCCTTTGAGTTACTGTATGGGAGACACCCAAGAGGGCTGTTGGATATTGCCAAGGAAACTTGGGAAAGTGAGAGTTCTCCCCACAGGAGTGTGATTGAGCATGTCGCCCTGATGCAAGACCGAATTGCACAGGTAATGCCCATCGTGAAGGAACATTTGGCCCAAGCGCAGTTAGCACAGCAGAGAGTGTACAACCGTGGAGCCAAGACCCGTACCTTTTCCCCGGGGGATAGGATACTGGTACTTGTCCCTACGGTTGAAAGTAAATTCCTTGCCAAATGGCAAGGCCCCTACGAGATAATAGAAAAAGTGAGCGAAGTGAATTACAAGGTCAGACAACCAGGAAGGCGAAAGCCCGAACAGATCTATCACGTTAATCTGTTGAAAGCCTGGAGGGATAGAGAGTCCCTAGTCGCAGACACTTGGTCACCAGCTCAAACTGGTTGCGTGATTCCTGAGGTTGGAATAGCAGCCACCTTGTCACAACCCCAACAACAGGAGGTTAAGGAGTTTGTGCTTCGCAACAAGGAGGTATTCTCTGAGCTGCCGGGACAAACATCTGGGGTAGAGCATGACATCATTACCCCGCCCGGTGAAAGGGTGAAGTTAAAACCCTATCGGATCCCAGAGGCCCGACGGGAGGCAATACGGGAGGAAGTACAGAAAATGCTGAACTTAGGGGTGATAGAGGAGTCCCAAAGTGATTGGTCTAGTCCCATTGTGTTGGTGCCTAAACCGGATGGGAGCTGGCGATTTTGTAACGATTTTCGTCAGTTGAACAAAGTTACAAAATTTGACACCTACCCCATGCCACGTATAGATGAGTTGATCGACCGGCTGGGAACAGCCCGATACATGACGACTCTTGACCTCACAAAAGGGTATTGGCAAATCCCCCTGGCCAAATTGGCCAAAGAGAAAACCGCATTTGTAACCCCAGACGGGGCGTTCCAATATAAAAGAATGCCGTTCGGGTTACAGAATGCGTCGGCCACATTCCAGCGGAAAATGGACCAGATGCTGAGGCCCCATCGGAAGTATGCTGCGGCTTACCTGGATGACGTAATTGTCCATAGCACAGATTGGGCCTCACATCTGCCAAAAGTGCAAGCAGTCCTGGACTCTGTTCGGGAAGCGGGGTTTACGGCTAACCCCAAGAAGTGTACCATTGGGCAGGAGGAGGCCAAATATCTTGGGTACACCATTGGGAGGGGAGTAATAAAACCCCAACTCAACAAAGTCGAGGCCATCCAGAGTTGGCCACGTCCCAACAGCAAGAAGCAGGTACGAGCCTTTCTGGGAATCGCTGGGTATTATCGGCGATTCATTCCCCACTTTGCTTCTAAGGCTGTGCCCCTAACCAACCTAACGAAGGGGAAAGGGTCGGTCATGATTAAATGGACCCCCGAGGCTGAGGCAGCATTCCAATTCTTGAAACAAGCCTTATGTAGCCAGCCAGTGTTGTACTCACCCGACTTCTCTAAAGACTTTGTCGTACAAAGTGATGCGTCAGATGTGGGGTTAGGAGCAGTATTGTCCCAGGTCTGGAACGGGGAAGAGCACCCAGTCATTTACCTCAGCAGGAAGTTGAAGTCCCATGAGGTAAATTATGCCACCGTTGAAAAGGAGTGTTTAGCGGTGAAGTGGGCTCTAGATTCCCTTCGGTACTACCTGCTAGGTAGGCACTTTGACATGGTTACGGATCACGCTCCGTTAAAGTGGATGGCTCAAAACAAGGAAACAAATAGAAGAGTGAATAGGTGGTTCCTGGCCCTCCAGGAATTCAACTTCACAGTAAAGCATCGCCCTGGCGTTCAAATGGGGAATGTGGATGCTTTGTCTCGAGTACATGAATGCCTGATTGCTGGTGTTCCAACCCCGAGGTTAAAACAAGAGGGGGGGGGTATGTGACAGCAGGAAGGTAAAGTCACCTGGTTGCATCCAGGGGGGTAGATATATTTCGCCCAGATTCAGGCTTTACGCCGACTTATACAACTAGGTGGAGAGTTGTATAAGCCCAGCTGAGGCTAATGGGCTCATGGATGACTCATACCTCTAGGGAGAGTGTGGGGTGTCGTGCAGACAGGGAGTTGATGAGACCAGCTGAAGCTTGTCAGCTCATTTTAGGCCTCTATAAGAACTCCCAGCTTCATTAGATGTTAGCTCATGCCTGGAACCAGACCTGTGTGGACTGTCTAGGGAGAGTGAACCCCTGTGCGGTGAGACAAAGCCTGTGTGGCTATTTGCTTGGACATTTAAAACCAGGGACTTAGGGACTAGGACAGCACTAGGCTGATCCCAGTTGTTAGTTAGGAAACCTGTATGTTTAGTCAGAGGTCAAGTTGACCAGGATTTATTTTGTTTATGTTTCTTTTGCTTTGCTGTGTTTTGTCACTGTAAATAGAAAATAAACCGCACCTTTTTGATTTTGAAAACCACAACCTCCGTTTGCTGGGCCTGTTTTTGTGTGGGGAGCCCATCTCGGGGGTCACACACACCCGCTGCCGAGCTAACCCCCTCACACAACATAGAGGCAACCCAAGTAAATGTATAAAAATATGGGACAAATTGTTGAATACTACGGAGGTGGTTCCTCTACAATTAGAGCCCATTCACACAGGGGCGACTCGTCAGGCGACTCAGCCGCCTGAAAAGTCGCGTCCCGCTCTGTTCAATAGAACCGTTCTAATAGGAGTGACGCAAGTCGCTCCGACTTAGAAAAAGGATCTTGTACTACTTTGGGGGCGACTCGGGCGACTTGCATTGACTTCTATACAGAAGTCATTTTGCAAGTCGTCTGAAGTCATCTTCAGATCACCTTGCCGAGTCGCCCCCAAAGTCATGCCGCCCCTGTGTGAATGGGCTCTTAGTTTGAGTCAGGTTACTAAGTGTAACGGGAAGGCCCGGGGGACTCAGAATCGCTTAGAAAGTATGAGATACCCTTGCTTCAGCTCCCCCAATGGCTCTTATGTGTCAATCACCCTGTGTCTCTATTAGGGGCACAGGGTGAATGAAAACCCCAATATAAGATGGCCATATTCAAGCTGCACATACATTGTATCTAGATTGAATGTGTACTGTGAGGGGGGGGGGTGTAATCATTGTGGTGAGGAGTTAAGGTTGTTTGCATTCTATTGTCTATTATGAATTAAGTCTGCTACTGTGACAATGTGGATTGGAGCTGGTCAACCGTCTGGCTGCATATTATGGGATGTTGAAGTGTCTTCTGTGAGGAGGGGGGGGGAATCACCCCTCCTGCCTAAGACTGTTTATCAAAGGAGAAGTTTGAACACACCTGACCTGTATTACCATTGTCATTGGACAGTTTAACCCGCCCTGTTCCCCAAAGGATGGGAGGGGAGGGTTTTGAAGAGAAATGTGTTACCATGTGTTTTGAAAATAAAGGCATTCCCTGTTTTTGGAACTTGAATACAGAGCGTTGTCTCGTATCTGGGGGGAGAACCATTCGTATGGGGTCTTATTCAGCTGGTTGGAGTGTCTGGTGGCTGTCGTGTGGTTGGAAAGGGAATATCCTAACGGTGTTAACCCCTTTCATACTTGGGGTGCCGTTACAATTGTTGGCAAGCAGTGGGATTGATCCCCACAGCCAGAAGGACAGCTACAAGAGGACACAGGACAATGGAGGCGCAGTATGAACGGCTAAAGCTCTCCACCCTCAAAGACTTACTGGAGAACCGGGGAAGACCGGCCAACAACCGTAAGAAGAGCGACATTATCAGAGAACTAGTCGAAATGGATGGAACCGAAAGGCCCAGTGTAACAGACAGGACACCCGAAGAGGCAAGTTTTGATCGGGCTGTTAAACTAAGACTGGCACATTATGGTCCTAACCCTCCAGCGGAGATCATAGACCTAGTTATAGCGGCTGTGGAGGCAAATTTGCTACAGCAAAGAGGTGCTGCAGCAGCAGAAGTCACAGCAGCACCAACTGCAAGGAGAGGAGAGGTACAGATACCAGCCGCCATGGAAGAGGAAGTCAGAAGGAGGTTACAAGAGATGCAGATACAGCATAGAGGACCAGTATCAGAGGAGGTCCTGCTGGGATGGTCGGATTCGATCCGCTGCGAACTCTGGAAGAAAGTGCTAGCTCTCGAGCAGCAACACCAGGGAAAGGTTCTCCCCTCCATCTATGTAAGGTACTGGTCGCAGTATGATGTACGAATGCCGTTATTGGGGGAACAACCAAAGCAGGAGTGGACAACTGAGTTAAGCAGGCTGATCCGGGCAGAGATGCGGTTGGACGAGAGCTACAGAGCCCTCCGGTGGTATGTAGCCCAAGAGTGCCCATGGTCAGCGGATGACAGCCCCACGGAAGGCTTTGACTATAATGGCCTGGGATTGTTGTATTGGAGGCTGTCCAGTGACCCTGACTTTGGGAGTGATCGGGAGTGGCGTTTGGAGGAAATAATGGAGCACAGAGAGCGAAAACTGAATGTCTCGGAAGGGCACTGGGCAGAGGAAGATTTGGAGTTTCTGGCCGTTCAGGAATGGGAGCTGGAGATCGCTTACAGACAGCTGCTAGAATCTGTTCAGCAGCAGGGTGGGGCTACCTGTGCCTGGGACTATCAGGAAATACCAGTTGACAACTATGAAATCCTGGCTGAAGAATCGGCAGTGGAAAAGCTGAAGATTGCCATCCCTAAAGCCGAAGTGGATGATGTGGAGTTCCAGGGAGCTAGGGCAGTTGGCTCATCTCCCCAGCCACTGATTACAGAAGGTATGGACTTAAGGAACTGTTCAGAGGATATTATAGATTATGCATCGCCTGCCCAAGTACTGGCAGCAGGACAAAGTATTACAGACCCCTGCTTTACACCCGTGGCAGTTTTGGAGGCCCGAGTTGAGAAGGTGATGGTTCCTCTTTCCGAGTGGATTTCGGAGATGCAGGGAGGAGAAGCAGCCATTTTCCCTCCCGAACAGTTAACCAGAGCAGATGGTGTGGAGTCCCCAGCAGAAGTGCTGGCAACCGGGCAGAGTGATAGCAACCTCTGCCCAGCACCGGAAACAACTGTGGAGTTTCAGGGAGCCGGGGCAGTTGGCCCCTCTCTCCAGCAACAAGCTGAGGTGGTAAAGCTTTTACCCCCAGCTGAATCACTGGCAGCAGGGCAGAATGCTACTGGCCGCTGCACACAACTGCCACTTGAGCGGATATCGGTGGATGGGACTGCGGTCTCCACTCACAGCAACCCAGCAGAAGAGCTGGCAACAGAGCCGAGTGCCACGGGCCTCTGCTCTCAACTAACAGAAGAGGGAGTTCCTGTGGTACTGGATGGGACTTCGGTCCTCACTGACACAACCCCAGAAAATGGTGTGACACTGGGACAGGAGGATGTCAGCCTTGCTTTGCAAGCACTCTGGGATTTTCACCTACCACAAGTGGATGGGACTTCAGTCTCCACTTGTATACCCCAGGGATGCCGGGCAGTCGACCCAGATCCCCAACAGCATGACGGACTGAGCCCAGTCACCCTGTCTTCTCTCCAGCGGCTGAAAGGACTCCAGGGAGAAGGGCCAGTCCAGGCCTCTCCCCAGCGGCGGATATATTCTCTGAGAGAGGCAGAGGTTGGCTGGGTAAGTAATGCTCTGTTTGGAGCAATTTATTTGGGGTACTGTGTGGATACCGGCATTAGAAGAAGGGACCTATGGACTAACTTCGGAGTCAACCCGTCTGGGGTCGCCTCCTGTGTTAGTCTCCTGCCGAAAGGGGAGAGATGTAACGGGAAGGCCCGGGGGACTCAGAATCGCTTAGAAAGTATGAGATACCCTTGCTTCAGCTCCCCCAATGGCTCTTATGTGTCAATCACCCTGTGTCTCTATTAGGGGCACAGGGTGAATGAAAACCCCAATATGGCCTATGATGGCCATATTCAAGCTGCACATACATTGTATCTAGATTGAATGTGTACTGTGAGGGGGGGGGGGTGTAATCATTGCGGTGAGGAGTTAAGGTTATTTGCATTCTATTGTCTATTATGAATTAAGTCTGCTACTGTGACAATGTGGATTGGAGCTGGTCAACCGTCTGGCTGCATATTATGGGATGTTGAAGTGTCTTCTGTGAGGAGGGGGGGGAATCACCCCTCCTGCCTAAGACTGTTTATCAAAGGAGAAGTTTGAACACACCTGACCTGTATTACCATTGTCATTGGACAGTTTAACCCGCCCTGTTCCCCAAAGGATGGGAGGGGAGGGTTTTGAAGAGAAATGTGTTACCATGTGTTTTGAAAATAAAGGCATTCCCTGTTTTTGGAACTTGAATACAGAGTGTTGTCTCGTATCTGGGGGGAGAACCATTCGTATGGGGTCTTATTCAGCTGGTTGGAGTGTCTGGTGGCTGTCGTGTTGTTGGAAAGGGAATATCCTAACGGTGTTAACCCCTTTCATACTTGGGGTGCCGTTACACTAAGTATCAAAAAAAGGTGCACCCAGAAAAGGGGCCCAAGATGCACTTCTCGGCGCCAAAGGAAATAAATTAACTGTTTAAGAGACTCCACTGTTAAAAGGGAAGAGTATAGAAAATCATACAGATAAATAAATAAATAAAATATATATCCAATATCAAATTAATAAGATAAGATAAATAAAAGCAGCAGCTGTTTAAGAATAAATGAAAAAGACCATCCATAAAAACAAACATAAAAAAATGTATCAAATACAAAGAACCATGTAGAAGTAAATTTGATAAAACAGCGCTAATATTGGATGGAGTCCAAATTCATATAATAAAATAAATTTCTCTGTTTATCCAGTGTTCTGGTGAGTGTGAACCCCAGCGGGGGAGTGTGTTTCACTTCTGCGGTGAAGACTAGGAGCTGGTGTAGGGTGCACTACTGATCCAACCCTAGAAGCACTTGCCACTTTAGAACTGTGATCTTGATACACCACTTTAGGACTGTGCTTTTACCATATCATCATTAATTTATTTTATTATATGAAGTTGGACTCCATCTAATATTAGCGCTGATTTATCAAATGGACTTCTACATGGTTCTTTGTATTTGATACATTTTTTTAGGTTACCAAGTATGGGATAATAAAACACTGTATATTAGTAACATCTGAATAAAGTGAAAAATTGTACTTAGGTCAAAAGTGTTAATATGGGTCACATACAGAGATACCAATAGTTTAATTAGAAGACTGAGGAAATGGTTATACATAGTGAGTTAATATATATGATTTTGTGTTTTGTTTTGTGTATGTATATTTTGTTTATAATGCACTAGGGGTATATGGTAATTAATTATTATGATAACTGGAGACAATCAAAACTGTAAAAATTGTTGGTGGTTGTAAAGTGTCTTATGTGTAATTGTGTTGTAAAAATAAATAAATAAAAAGGAAAAATAATGTCTAATAAAGAGTAATAAAGAAAATAATATATAATTTCTTTGGGGACAAAATTTTCTTTTGGTGATACAGCCTTCTTTATATGTATTTTAAGGACAAAAATACCCTAAAATGAAAAATATGCTTTTTTAGATTTACATTTTTGGCAGTTTTAAAACAAGTACGCATACTGTAAATAAAAAGTGCAAATTTTATTATGTTATTGTATAAATCAATCAATTATTATAAAAAAAGTAAACAACAAATACAAAATAGGTAAGACAAAAAAGAACTGAAATAACTTTACATGCAAAAGTAAAAGAAAAGATAAAATGGGAAGAAGCTGTGTAAGAAATTAATCAATTCTTTCGTTCCTTAATTATTCTTTTTTTTTCTTGCACGTGAGAGGTTGCTGGAGTTGATACTGTACATAAATCAAAGGTTAAACCTTAGGCCGGAAATAGGCAGTATGATAAAATACATTGTACAAATATCGTTGCGATGGATTTATGATTGAAGCCTTCTAAAACTGTTATACTACCTACTAGCATATATTTCCTAAATGCTTTGTTTGCAAATGAGGTGTCCTTTCCGGAAAGGTAGTCACACAGAGGTTGCCAGTACCTGGCAGTGAAAATGGAGCACATGACAAATCAGCCACACTCGGATACACTTGTATAGACTATGGAATTCAGCTGCATCAGTTTGTATGTAAATGTTATGGAAAAAGAGTAATCATACCAGGGCTAGTTCATGTTGTTATCGGGAGAAACCCCTGTCTATAATCTCAATACCTGCATGGAATAGTTATTTGTATGACTCAAGGCTTACTATTATACTGAGTAAACTCATATTAAATTTGCATGAGAAGTTATAAAAGACCAGTGCACCTTTATCGTATTTACCAACAGTTTGGCTTTTCAAAGAAAGATGGTATTTTTGTCTGTAAAATGCAATTAACTGCTTGCTGACCGTATACTGTGTGTGTATATATATATATATATATATATATATATATATACATACATACATACATATATACGGCGGCAAGGCGGCTCTCCTGCACATGAATCACGTACCTAGCACTTCCGGGTTGGGGGCGTGCAGGTGCGTGGCCAGCGGCCCGCTCTCACTGTGATTATTTACATTATGAGCCAATCAGGGGGTACCGCAGACTTGATGTCCCCCAGCACCCGCTGATTATTTGTTACACAGGCAGAACGGCAGTCTGCATATGTAAACGAGGCAAATTGCCGTACTGTCAGCGGGGAAGACATTGATCCTGTGTTCCTGATAAGCTGGAACACCGATCTCTGCCTTCCCCTAGCACAAGCTTCTCCCACAGTTTAGTAAAGCACAGGCTAAGCACAGTTAACCCTTTGATCGCCCCTGATGTTAACCCCTTCCCAGCCAGTGTCATTAGTACAGTGACAGTGCATATTTTTTAGCACTGATCACTGTATTGGTGTCACTGGTCCCAAAAAAGTGTCAAAAGTGTCAGTTAGTATTCCGACTGTCCGCCAAAATATTGCAGTTCCGCTATAAGTTGCTTATTGCTGTCATTACTAGTGAAAAAAAAATAATTCCATAAAAATATCCCATAGGTTTTTTTTTTTAACCAAAAATATGTAGCAGAATACATATTGGTCTAAATTGATAAAGAAATTCAATTTTTTAATTTTTTTTATTGTATGTGTTTTATAGCAGAAAGTAAAAAATATTGTAGGTCTGTTTTTGTTTGTAGCGCAAAAAAATAAAAACGGCAGAGGTGATCAAATAACGCCGAAAAAAAGCTCTATTTGTGGGGAAAAAATAGGATTTTTTGTACTCACCGTAAAATCCTTTTCTCTGACATCCATGGACTGACACGGTGACTCTTTACACGTGGGTTATGTCCCTGCTTGCAGGAGAAGACCTAGGCAGAATGTGAGATGTTATACATACATTCTAAAAGCCAGAGCTGAACAGCCCCACCCAGGGGGCGGTCCCTCCGGGCATAACCCTCCCACTACAGTCAGCAGACTTCAGTTCGTAACAAAGCAGTACAAACTTAAAAGGAAGGGTGGGTGCCGTGTCAGTCCATGGATGTCAGAGAAAAGGATTTTACGGTGAGTACAAAAAATCCTATTTTCTCTTATCATCCATGGACTGACACGGGGACTCTTTACACGTGGGATGTCCCAAAGCAGTGTCAAGAGGGATGGGAGCAGTATAAAATGGAAAAACCAAACTTTCACTCCAAGAAGGCAGATCTCCTCAACGGAGGAGTCGCAACTTTAAACAGCGGCCTGCAGCACCCTGTGGCCGAAGGAAGCATCCGAAGATGCAGCCACATCAACCTTATAAAAAACTTAAAAGGCATGAACAGACGACCAGGTCGCCGCCTTGCACACTTGTGCAACCGACGCTTGATGTCGGAAAACCCAGGAAGCACCAATTGCCCTGGTGGAATGCGCCGTAACCGGAAAGGGAGGCGCCGCCCTTTGAGAGCATAGGCTTGAATGACGGTTTGTCGGATTCCCCTAGAAATGATGGCAGACGAAACCGCTTGGCCCTGTTATGGACCAGGGACAGTCACAAACAGTGAGTCGGACTTCCGAATAGAAGCAGTAGCAGACAGGTACACCCGTAAGGCTCGTACCACATCCAATATGTGCAGCGCAAACTCTCTGGGATGCGATGGGTGAGGACACAAGGACGGGAGGACAATGTCCTCATGTAGGTGAAAGGTAGACACCACCTTTGGCAAAAAGGAAGGTCGCGGATGCAACACCGCCTTATCCTTATGGATGACTAAATATGGCGACTTGCAGGACAAAGCCGCCAACTCAGACACTCGTCAAACAGAAGTGATTGCCACTAAAAGGCCACCTTCTGAGACAAGACAAGAGGAATATCCCGGATATTCCCAAAAAGGAGGTTCCTGGAGGACAGAGAGCACCAAATTCAGATCCCACGGTGGGAGAGAAGGCTTGACAGGAGGGAGCACATGGCGAACCCCCAACACAAGGTGCTAACCAAGAAATGACCCGCTAGAGGTCGCTGAAAGAAGACGGCCAAGGCCGAAATCTGATCCTTGATGGTACTCAAAGCAAGCTTTTGGGTCACTCCACACTGCAGAGGACGCAGGATTCTGGGGGCGGAATACGTCCGAGGATGCCAGTCCAGCGCTTTGCATATGGCGATATAAGCTTTCCAGGCACGGTGATAGATCTGCCTGGAGGAAGACTTCCGTGTCCTTAACATGGTCAAAATGACAGAGTCCGAGAGACCTCAGTCCCTCAACACCTGGCTTTTAACAGCCCAGCCGTTAAAGCCAGAGACTGTAAGCCGGATGAAACATAGGACCTTGAGACTGAAGGTCCTCCCTCATCGGCAACCGCCAGGGAACGTCCGCAACGAGACGTACCAGATCAGCGAACCAGTGACACTGAGGCCAATCCGGAACAATTAGGATCATCGGAGTTTATATCAGGCGATAAGGACCCTATGAGGCCACCAACGCATCCGAGGCATCGCCCAAGGATCCCTGGATCTGGCCACAACCTCGACCCTTGCGACTGAGTCGAGAGGCCATCAGGTCCACATCCGGCGTGCCCCACCGTTGGCAAAGGAGTTGAAATAGGCAAGGACCACTCTTCCTGGTCCGGCGTCTGGCGACTCAGATAGTCCGCCCCTACAGAGCCGGCACGTTTCTTCCGGCCCACTTCAGGATACGGACTACCTCGGAAGCCGCAGCTGAGCTCCGAGTCCCCCCGTGATGGTTTACATACGCCACCGCCGTGGCATTGTCCGACTGGCTCCTGATGGAGCGACCCCGTACTCTCTCCGACCTGAGGAGAGACACAGTCTGATGGCCCGTATTTCCAGAACAGTGATTGGTAAACGGGCTCGTCCGGAGTCCAAGGCCTTGAGCCGACAGGACTCCCCAGACTCCACCCCAGCCCGTCAGGCTGGTGTCCGTCGTGAGTACCGTCCATTGGATGGGAGGGGAACGACTTTCCGGACCGAAGAGCCGAGGGTCTCAACCACAATGTCAGGGACGCCCTGACCAGGTGAATCACCTGGATCCGAAGATCCAAGGACAACGGGGATTTGTCCCAGGTGGACAAGATCTCCTTCTGCAATGCCCTGGTGTGTGATTGGGCATACGGAATGGCCGCGAAGGAGGCCACCAGGAGTCCCGGGACTCTCATGCAAACAACGGATTGACAACCATTTTCGGGATGTCAGCACCCGCACCGCAGACTGAAGTGTCAGCAACATCTCCAGAGGTAGGATACCTTTGCCTCCAAGGAGTCCAGAACCAGAACTAGATACTCCAGACACTGAGTCGGGACCAGGACTGACTCCTGAATGTTCAGGAACCACCCGAAGTCCCTGAGGGTCTAATTGACGATAGTCACCTTTCCTCTAAGTCTGAGCCACTTTTTGCTCATAGCAGAAGACCGTCCAGATAGCCCACGACAGCAATACCTGTAACAGAAGGCTAGAACCGGAGCAAGCACCTTGGTGAACACCCTTGGTGCCGAGGCAAGGCCGAAAGGAAGAGCCACAATCGATAGTGGACTTCGCTGATCGCAAGGCGCAGAAACTTCTGGTGACTTGCGCAGATCGGAACATGCAAGTAGGCGTCCTTGAAGTCCAAGGACGCCAGAAGAAAATTCCTTTGGTGGAGTGTAGCGATCACCGTGCGAATGGATTCCATGCGGAATTTCTGCACCTTCTCGAAGGCATTCAGGGCCTTGAGGTCCAGGATAGGTCGAACCACGTCCTATTTTTGGGACGACAAACAGATTCGAGTAGAATACCTGAAAACTCTCCTGTGACGGAACCGGCACAATCACTCCGGACCTGATGAAATCCTGTACAGCCCCCAAGAGGGCTGCCCGACAGGTAGGAAGGAGAGGAAGATTCAAGGGAAAGAATCTGTGTGGGGGCCGGGATCGGAATACTATCCTATATCCTGAGGTGACCACCTCGCACACCCACCAGTCGGAAATTCGGGAGGTCCACTGATCCGTGAACCTGCGAAGTCGTCCCCCCACCCCAGAGTCGGGCGGAGGCAAGACTTCACGCGGAGGCGGGCTTGGGAGCCGCTTGTTTGGCTTACGCACCCAGGGGCACTTGTGCCCACCAGCCGCACTGCCATCAGTCTGAGAGGGCCTACCTGTGGACTCTGACTGACGAAAAAACCCTGTTTTGCTGGAAAGGAAGGCCCCTGTTTGCGGCGGGCCTCCTCACCCTTGATAGTCTAAGGAAGAAGAGTGCGTTTACCTCCCGTGACATCCATGACGATGTCATCCAGAGCAGCACCGAAAGGTCTACCGCCTTTAAATAGTAGATCTGTCAGGAGCTTCCTAAAGCTAGGTCAGCAGACCAGCATTTCAACCAGATAAGACGACGCAATACCACCGCCGAGACAGAGGCCCTGGATATTAAAGGGGCCGCGTTCAGCGTGGCGTCGCACACAGAAACCAGGCCCTGAACCAGTTGGTGGGCCAGAGCAACTGTGTCTGGAGGAAGAATATGCTCCTGTACAGCTAGGTGCAACATTTTTGCCCAACCTGTAAGTGTTTTAGACACAAGGGTCGCCGCTACCACAGGTCGTAGGGCGGATCCCAACAAGGCAAACATGGTTCTGCTCACCACTTCTGACCTCCTGTCAGTGGGGCCCTCAAATGCAGGAGTCCCCTCCATCGGGAGAGTGATGGCCTTGTTCAACCGGGCGACTGGAGGGTCGACCACTGGGGGGAGAAGCCCACTTTTTAAGTAGGGCATCTTCAAGGGGTATCTGATAGACAAACGCCGCGGGACCATAAAAAAATTCTTCTGCGGCTTTTCCCAGACCTTATCAATGAGCTGGTCAAAGAAAGTACATATGGAAAAACCTCTTTAGAAGGCCTGGCCTTAAAAGAACCAAAGGAGACTGTATCAGCCTGAGGTTCTGCATCCGCAGCATTTTAGCCTGAGAGTGTCCCTCACCACAGTCATGAGTACACTAACAAGCGCCCTGTCATTTACTGACTCAGAACTGGAGTTTTCCACATAAGGAATGTCCTGTTCAAAACCATCCAATACATTCAGAACTAGGGTCCTGAGCGGTAGTGGCTAGGCCCATATCTGAATCAGCGCACTGCCCTCATGTAGTAAAGTGGGGAGAGGGCGCTTTTTGCTCCCTTGCGCTTGCACACAGCTCCCATCCTGGTCAGAAATGATTCCAGGACTGCCCACAACTGGTCCCTAGGGACCGCAGGTGCTAAAGCACTGCCTGTTGTCCACTGACATTTAGGGGAAGCTGGTGACCGAGACTCCACATTGCCCCCCTCTGAGACTCCTCAGATAAAAAGTCCACCCACAGGCTGTGCTGACTGAGGAAGGGGCGCCCAGGGGACTCACCAAACCGGACCAGGGACCGCTCAGTTCCGCTGTCTGTACCGCGCAGTGTCAGCGCTGGTGAGCTGTGAGGAGATTTGCGCTGTTACAGCAGCGCTAGAGGCCAAAACTAGTGCTGAAGAGCGCGCGGGCTACAAGAAAATCGCCGCCGCACTTCACTGAGGCGATCCGCGGCAAGATGGCTGCCATGACTCAGCAAAAGTGAAAAAAAACGGCACACAGCGCCCCTCAGGCCCCAAAACACACAAAAAAAGGCCCCAAGCATATCTGCAGACCAGCATTAGCCCCTCCAATAACAGTGTGACCCCCAGGCACCCCACACAGCACAGCGCCAGCAATGGTGACAGAGAGTGACAATGAAATACAGGGGGAGACAGGGAAAATCCCCCACAGAGAAACACACAGCCTTTTGTACTCACCTGCAGGCAGGAGAGACTACTTACCCGTCCCCTGAGGGACACACTGGTGTTTCTGACAGGACTATCACAGTGCAGTACTGAGTAGCTGTCGGCCCGGTCCACCGCAAAAGATACAGTCAGTCAGGAACTGTTCAGTCTTGAGAGGACCGTGGGAGCATGAAAGCAAACCCGGCCACCCCTGGAGTCATGGGCCCTGTCGTGAACTGAGTCTCACGCACACAAGGCGAGGATCAGCACGCTCGATGGTCGGACAGGGAAGACTACGAGGATATCCTGTACCCAACCTGTTGCCCAGCCGACAGTTGATAGAAGATTCTCAAATATAAAATAAAAAAGAATTCCAGAAAAGGAATAAAAAATAGGTCAGGAGACTGGCTCCTGAGAGAGCCACGTCTTCTCCTTCTGCTAGGCAGAAAAAAACTGAAGTCTGCTGACTGTAGTGGGAGGGTTATGCCCGGAGGGACCGCCCCCTGGGTGGGGCTGTTCAGCTCTGGCTTTTAGAATGTATGTATAACATCTCACATTCTGCCTAGGTCTTCTCCTGCAAGCAGGGACATAACCCACGTGTAAAGAGTCACCGTGTCAGTCCATGGATGATAAGAGAAAAAAGGATACATTTTATTTGCGGACAGCAGCGCAATTGTCAGGTAAAATAACGCAGTGCCGTATTGCAAAAAATGGCCTGGTCAGGGATGGGGGTAAACCTTCCAGAGGTGAAGTGGTTAAACTGACTCAAAAGATTCTGACTGGTTTTATGTTTTCTCTGGCATCCATGTTGTGCAGTCAGGGCCCGATTAAAAGCATCTTGGGCCTGGTGCTGAGGATTTTGGTGGGCTTTTTTTTTAGGAATAAATAAAATGAAAACACAAACAATTTTAGTTAAAATAAAAAAATTATTAAAACAAATTAAATTAAATAGAGATGGGGTAAGGGCGTTTGAAAGAGAGGGGATGAGAGAGGAGGGTAAAAGACGGGGGGAGAGAGGTTGCCTCTGGGTAGTCTAAAGAGGAAGTAAACCCTAGATCAAAAAAAAATCTTCTCCCTCCCCTGCAAAGTAAAGACATTATGTGCTAGTATGCATCGCATACTAGCACATTAAGTGACACTTACCTGTAAACGAAGCCCACGCAGTCCCCGCTACAGGCCGCATCCATCTTCGCTCCTCTTCCTTCCAGGGCCGCCGACTCCGGTACCAATATTTCGGCCACTTCTCAGGCGATAGCCGATATTATGTGCCGATATTCTGAACATTTAAAAAAAAATGTATACTTTTTTTTTATCGGTGTTATTTCTGTCACAAGGAATGTAAACATCCCTTGTGACAGTAATAGGCAGTGACAGGTACTCTCTATGGAGGGATCAGGGGTCTATAAGACCCCAAACCCCTCCTCTGAACTTGAAAGTATTCAAATGTCAAGATTAGGGATGAGCCGAACAGCCCCCGGTTCGGTTCGCATCAGAACAGACAAAAAGTTTGTACAAACATTCGAACACCGTTAAAATCTATGGGACACGAACGTGAAAAATCAAAAGTGCTAATTTTAAAGGCTTATATGCAAGTTATTGCCATACAAAGTGTATGGGGACCTGGGTCCTGCCCCAGGGGACATGCATCAGTGCAAAAAAAAGTTTTTAAAATGCCCGTTTGTTCGGGAGCAGTGATTTTAAGAATTCTGTGAAACAATAAAAATTAAATATTCCTTTAAATATCGTGCCTGGGGGGTGTCCTTAGTATGCCTGTAAAGTAACAATTTTTTCCCATGTTTAGAAAAGTACCGCAGCAAAATGAAATTTCTTAAAGAAAAAAATGTCATTTAAAATTGCTCACAGCTGGAGTGCGCATGCGTGAGGCTCCTAAGATGGCCACTTGAGCCGAAAGCTCCGCTCCATCCCTCCACAGCGGTGCCAATAGCGGCAAACACGTGGCGGTTCTGCCCTCATTTCGACACAGCTGACTACCGGAATACCAGAGAACATCCCCAGCTTACCTAATCCTATTTTTTTGAGGTTTTTAGGCCGTTATTTGGCTTACTAATGACGGATGTAAAATCCAAGATGGCCGCCGCATCACAGCATTTGATCCCTGATTCGCCATTTCTGACTGAAAAACTACAGAATACCCGCTCTTCCACTGCTAAGTTCTCCTCAGGAACTCAAGAGGTACTTACTCAGGTAATTACCACCACTCCAACTACATCTGGAACCATAACTAACCTCTCTGCCTCAGAATATAGCCATACTGCATTGGGGCATGACACTGCTATTCAGGCCATTTCTTTTACCTCAGACGCCTGTCAGGGAATAGAGGCTTATCAAATGGCGGACTTATTTCAGAAATTCTCTGACTTACTTGACAAAGGTCTGGCACAAACTGCTAATAAAATCACAAGGGATCTGAAAGCAGATTTTCAAAGCTTGGGCTCTGGAATTGACTTTATTGAAAATAAAATCGGTGAAACTGCTGCAGCCACTAATCAAAATATGGAACATATCAACACTGTTCAGGAACAACTGGATGTTGCATTGTCAAAAATCGATGAACTCGAAAATAGGTCCCGCAGATACAATGTCAGAATTAGGGGACTTCCTGAATCTGTAATTGATGTACCCAAAGCGGTCCAGGACTTATTTAGAAATATGCTTCCTAATACACCACTTGACCGACTGGAACTGGATAGGGCACACAGAGCCCTGGGTCCACCTAGGAAGGATGGCAATAAGAGGGACATTATTGTCAAGCCTCATTTCTATGCAGTGAAGGAAGATATTATGAAGCAAGCTAGATCTTCTCCACAAGTGACATACCAGGGTCATTCAATTCAATTGTTTGCTGATCTTTATAGACAGTGCAGGAGGTCATTGAAACCTTTATTGTTAATCCTCACTAAAAGGGATATCAGATACAGATGGGCCTTTCCATTCGCTGTTAGATTTACTATCAACGGGAAATCCTATTCTTTCTCCAACTTTCAAGAAGGTGAAAAGTTGTTCTTACAACTGAAATTAATCTTGCATGAGGCAGAGGCAGAAATGGATACTTCTCCGCCCAGTTCTGGATCATCTAAAAGAACAACGCCGACGAGTCCAAATTCTCTCCAATGGAAC
This sequence comes from Rana muscosa, assembly GCA_029206835.1. Taxonomy (NCBI): domain Eukaryota; kingdom Metazoa; phylum Chordata; class Amphibia; order Anura; family Ranidae; genus Rana; species Rana muscosa. The sequence goes on from CM055116.1 coordinate 1,029,970,884, forward strand.
AGAGGAAGAGCTAAAAAAATGAAGGATGCTGGCCCTACTTGATTTGATTGTTATGTCTGTTTTTTTTTTCTTCCCTTTATTCTCGTTTGGACCGAGGGTCCAACTTTTTCCCTTTGGGGAAGTCTGTCGATTGTTCTCCCCCTTCCGCATTATTTGTGCCCCTAGTGACTTAAATTTACAACAACAACCTGTCCTATCTTATTTTTTTTTTAATGTATATATATATATATATATATATATGGATAAATTCTAAACTTTAATATATAGACTTATATATGGACTTGACACTCTTATTATCTCTCTTCAAATAGATGTATGTGTGTATGTGTATGTGTATATATATGTATATATGTGTGTATGTATGTATGTGTATGTGTGTGTATGCATGTGTATGTGTGTGTATATATATGTGTATGTATATGTATATATGTGTGTATGTATATGTATGTGTATGTATATGTATACATATGTATGTATGTATATATATATATATATGTGTAAAAATGTTATTTTATTTTTTTGAGGGGTAGTGATTCGCTAATCCTATATAGGTCACTTGTGGACATCCTGATATGTTCAGTTCAAAATGTTATATAACCGTGTTACAACTTGAATGCAATTTTTTTTCTTTTGGGGGCGTCCTGTGGGGGGATGGCTCACATGCACCTCCACCTATCTCTTGAAGACCAGTAGTCTTTGGAGGATAGGTTGTCTGTACCTTTGGGTCAGACATTTTTGTTGAAGGGCTCTGGGGGTTTGTCTCTCCCCCCCCCCCCCCGGATCCTGATATTTTAATGCTAGGAGACTTTTCTTTTTTTTTCTTTTTTTATTGGTTCTACTTTTTCAAATTTTTTTTCTTCTCCCTCATCCTTCTTTTCTTCCCCTCTGTGTACATGCCTGACTTATCTGTATTTTACAGGATCACATCCACCAGATTTACAGTGAGCACATTCACATATGGGTATCTGCTGAGAGAAATTCTGAGCTCAACTTCTACCAGCTATCTCTTCTGGGTGAGTGGGTATGACTGTAATAGATGCTTCCACCTTGACTTCCATGGCTAATACCACACATTCCAACCTACTAATTGCCTCGCACAATAAACTCTCCAACCAAAAGGAGAACATTTTTAGACTATTATAAAACTCTTAAAATTGATATTCTCCTACTCCAAGAGACACACTTTCCTATACGGTATACTCCTACTTTCCTACATTCACATTATTCACAATTTCACCTAGCCAATGCCGAGAATAAGACGAAGGGGGTAGCCATACTTTTTTCAAAATTTTGTAAATTTGAAAAGATTGCTGAATACTTAGATCCTGAGGGACGATTTATTCTACTAAAAGGTACCATTGAAGGGCACCTTTATTCTTTAGTTTCCTACTATGCCCCTAACAAGGGTCAAGCTTCTTTTTTTAAAGTCATGATGGATTCCCTCAATCCCTTACTAGAAGGCACGATCCTTCTTGGAGGCGATTCCAATGTTGCTTTGGACCAGGCTTTGGACAAATCTAAACCCCAAGGTACTCAACTAACTAGACCTACTAGAGAAAGCCACAAATTTGCAAAATTACTTTCGACCCATAACCTGGCTGACATATGGAGGGAGCTGAATCCTTCAAAAAGAGATTTCACTCACTTCTCTCATCCGCATAATACATATGCTAGAATTGATCATATTTTAACATCCACATCTCTTCTCCCATTTATTTTCAATGCTCGTATTAAAGATACTGTCCATTCAGATCACTCAATTGTACTTATAGCTCTTCACTCTAATGCTTTGAGCGGAAAGAGGGGCAATTGGAAACTCAACAAATCCATTCTTTCTGATCCATTAAGAGTTGAGATGATTAATAAAGCTCTTCAAGATTATTTTCTTCTCAATGATACTGGAGAAATCTCGGTTGAAAAGCTTTGGGCGGCTCATAAGGCTTTCATACGGGCTAAAATAATTCAGCTAGCAACGCAACTCAAAAGGGAACGTAAAGATAAAATAGACCGCTTAGAAAAAGAATATGCCTCTCTCAGAGCCAAACACAAAAGGGACCCGTCCAAAGTTCCTATTGCCCTCATTTATAAAGCTAGACTTGATCTAAACTTACTCCTCACTACTCAAGCTGATAAAGCTATTCGCTGGACGAGTAACAAATTCTATGTTCATGCTAACAAAATAGGACCCTTATTAGCTGCTAAGCTTTCCCCCCGGGTTCGAATCAATACTACTCCTAAAATCAGAATTTCTGGTCAGCCTCCCAAAGCTAACCCTGTCAAAGTTCTGGAGGCCTTTCATGAGTTTTTTTCCGACCTCTATAAATCTTCCTCCCAAATTGATACAGACTCAGTTACTAAATTCCTTGATGATCTTCCCATTCCTACCCTTCTCTCTTTGCATAGGGATTTACTTGAATCTGCCTTTACTGAGGAGGAGGTTCTTGAAGTCATTAAAGGTCTCAAAGCGGGTTCGGCTCCGGGTCCTGACGGGTTCTCTATTCCCTATTATAAGGCCTTCGCGGAAACATTAGCTCCACATTTAACTAAATTTTTCAATGCTAAAACAGTGGGTGTTCCTTTAGATGTCCAATTAAATACTGCATATATCACAATTTTACCTAAGCCTGATAAAAATCCTGAAGAAATTAATAACTACCGTCCAATCTCTTTGATAAACAATGATATAAAAATAATGACGAAGATGCTAGCCAATCGTCTAGCCTCTTTTATTAATGTGTATATACATAAAGATCAAGTTGGCTTCATCCCTGGTAGACAAGGGCCTGACCAGATAAGGAGAGCAATAGATTTAATCTCTATACTTCAGACTAATTTGGAGGGGGGCACGAGGCAACAGGGATTCCTTTTATCATTAGACCTTCATAAGGCTTTTGATTCGGTTTCATGGACTTATATTTTTACCCTTATGGAACGTTGGGGTTTTGGAATGCGCTATAGGGGTCTTCTTCACTCCCTATACTCTCATCCCACAGCACTGCTTCGTCTCCAAGGTCATTATTCAAAACCGATTAACATAGAAAAAGGCACTAGGCAAGGTTGCCCGCTTTCTCCGCTCATCATTGTGATAGAAACCCTGGCAATAGCAATTCGTCAAAACCCTAGCGTTAAGGGGGTGGTATGCGGAAATCAAACACATAAATGTGGGCTATTTGCCGATGACATTCTTTTGTTTGTTACTTCCCCTTTAATTTCTTTACCAAACATTTGCAAAGTACTTAATGACTTTTCTAAAATTTCAGGTCTAACAGTAAACTATACAAAATCACAGGCCCTAAACATCTCGCTCCCCTGTTCCGTTGTTTCCTCATTACAGCAATCATTTAAATTTGAACGGAAAGATTCTATCAAATACCTAGGTATAACTCTAATTGCACGAACGGAAAATCTATATGACTGTAACTATCCGCCCCTATTTAAGAAATTGGAAATTGATCTCAAAGCCTGGTCCAAATATGATATGTCCTGGCTTGGCAAAATCAATTCTGTCAAAATGACTTTACTCCCGAGGATTCTTTATTATTTTAGATCATTGCCCATCCCTATTAAAAAAAAAATCATTTGAAGTCATTTCAGAGCAAGATTCTCAAATTTATTTGGGGTTCCTCTGGTTACCGTGTATCACAGAGCACTCTTTTTCTTCATAGAAATAGAGGGGGACTAGGTCTCCCAGACTTATACAAATACTTTGTTTCAGCAAGATTAGCACAACTCTCCTCAATATACACTAAGACTGAAAAGCCTGATTGGGTCTTAATAGAAAATCAAGCAGTACCCTGCTTTTCCTTGGATTATCTCCTATGGTGCCCTACCAAGTTTCGTCCTCCTATAATGTCTCCTACCTTGTCGCAATCTATAGCGCTTTGGGACAAATTTAGAAATCTTCCAACCCTTACATCTGCTGGATGGCCTCTCACACCTGTATTTAATAATCCAGATTTTCCCCCTGGTCTGAATGTTGATGATTTCAGATGGTGGACTAATAGGGGACTATACCGTATAGGAAACTTCATTAAATCTGGGTGTCTTATATTCCTAGATCATTGTATTAAAATATTAAAACTCCCAGACTCTGAAAAATTACATTATCGCCAAATTTCACAATTCCTGACTAGTACATGGAAGGATATCCCTTCCTCGATCCAATATACTAATTACGAAACATGGTGCGATAGAGCTATGGAACCAGGGGGAGGTATTTCTCTAGTGTATTCGTCCCTCACTCATTCTAATGAGAAGTCCCCCTACATGACAGCTTGGGAAATGGACTTCCGTTGTACTTTGGACCTGAAAGTCTGTCATACTGCTTGTTCGAAGTCCTTTAAAGGCGTTCTGAATGTATATCTGGTGGAAGCCGATGTAAAAGTTTTAACAAGGTGGTATCTTACCCCCTCTAAATTAGCTACTATTTACCCTTCAGCTGATCCTTCATGCTTCAGAGGTTGCCAACTTATAGGATCAATGGCCCATATATGGTGGGAGTGTCCTAGGATTCGCCCCTTTTGGAATAAAGTTTTTAATTTAATCTTTAAAGTCACTGGAAACCAGATTCCCAGATCCCCATTTGTTGCTCTCCTGAATGCACATCTTCCTCGTATATCTAAACCTACTCAATTACTGATTCACTTCATTCTCACCGGAGCCAAGATCACCATAGCAAAAGCTTGGAAAAAACAAAAACCCTTCCTTTTTGATGTCAAACAAAAGATTTCTTGGATTATGACTCAAGAAAAACTAGCTAGTATATTAAATAACACAGTTCCAAAATTTAAAGAGATATGGGAACCTTGGGCGAATTATATTGGATTATCTCTTCATTGAATTGTTCCATTGTTTTCCAGCTTGGGATCGTTAAGTCAGGCATGTACACCCTTCTCCTCCCCCCCCCCCCTCCTTACATCTTTTATTGTGCTTTTATCTTCTATTTTTATCTTTATTTTTTCTGATATGAATCTTGGCGATCCTTATAAGAAACATATTCTTATGATATTCCTAGGGTCTTTACAACATTTTTTGATTGATAGGTTATAGTGTGGATGACCCTTCATCCTATTTCATTGGTTTTATCTCTTGATTTGTAAGGGTTAGAGGGCTTTCTTAAGAGCCCATTCAAATACACGTGGGATCCCCTCTTCTGGCACAGCATGATCCCTATAGGGGTGCCATGGAGGGGCGTGGATCTCGATTAATTCATTTTTTCTTTTTATTCTGGTTTAGCTAAAGTAAATTTATATAACATTTTTTAGGCTTTCTGGCCTTTATCTGATAAATCTTCTATTGAAAGTAGAGATACGTATTTGCTCTTTTATTTATTTTTATTTAATTTTTTGAATATGGAATATTATTTGTGCTGTCTATATTATTATTCTCCTGTATGAATTATTCGTATGTTATACTGTATATTATTTGTTGTATTTTATGATTTATTTTTTGATTATTGAAAAATAAAATATTTTGAAAGAGAAAAAAAAAAAAATTGTTTTGAAAAAAAAAAAAAAAAAAAAATTGCTCACAGCTGTAATGTATTACCAGATCCAGGCAATATACATAAAAAAATTATTTTAAAAAACAGCGTGGGTTTCCCCCCCCAGGTCCATACCAGGCCCTTAGGGTCTGGTATGGATATTAAGGTGAACTCCACGCCATTTGTTTTTTTTTAAATGGCGTGGTATCCCCCCCCCAAAATCCATACCAGACCCAAAGGGCCTGGTATTGACGGGGGGGGGGGGGTACCCATGCCGTTTTTTTCCTAATTCTGTCATAGGGCTCCTCTTAACCACTCCAATACACTATATTATATATTGTACACTGCAGTATATACCCTGCACTGTATTATATGTACTACACTGAGTGCACTATATACTCTGAACTGCAGTATATATACTATACGGATTGCACTATATACTCTGCTAAAAAATTGGGCCTTAGGTGTTGGTGGTGCCAGAACACTGTAACCCCTCACTGTTATACTTGTTGGGTGCAGGAATGCTCCCTGCTGTTAAATATTATTTCAGAGGCTGCTTGCCCTCTTTTAGTGGCCTGTGAGCATCTGCCTCTCCTTGGAGGCCTTTCTGACATGATGGGTATTTTTTTTTTTAACACCGCACTACACTGTGTTACTGTATATACTGTGTACACCGCCTGAAGTGTATTTGAAACTGTACACCATTGAATGCACTGTATATATAGGCTACGCTGAATGCAGAATATATATATATATATATATATATTGTAAAGTTCGGGGAACCAGCTAGATCGCAGGACATAGGCTTTTCAACCAAAAAGGAGGTTTATTAAACTTAAATAGCTTCACAGCAGCAAAACAAAAGAAATAACAGTCTCACTGATTTGTAGAGCTCAGAACTGCTATCAGTTAAACAGTCCTTACTTTATATTGCAGGTAACTTTCCTAGCCAGCAGACTTCCAGGCAGGACACAGCCATGTGCTTTCACAGCTTTCCACAATCCACCATCCACCATCCACAGTCTCCACTATACTCCTCTCGTACCTGGGGGGTGTCTAAAGTATGCCTGTGAAGTGCCACGTGTTTCCCGTGTTTAGAACTGTCCCTGCACAAAATTAAATTTCTAAAGGAAAAAAAGCCATTTAAAACTGCTTGCGGCTTTATTGTAATGTCTGGTCCCGGTAATATGGATGAAAATCTTTAAGAAAAATGGCATAGCTACCCCATCACAGCCCCCCACCCCCTACCCCAGCCCATTACCAGCCCCTTTGGGTCTTGTATGGATATTAAGGGGAACCCCGCACACAAAATAAAAAAGGCCCTATATACTCTGAACAGCCGTATACAGGCGGTGCATACAAGACAGGGACTGTAGGTTTGTTCTTATGTAAAAGCTGTTTGTAATTTTGAACAGGTACATTGTTTAAGTGTAGCTCCAGCCCAAAAATTTATTTTTAAACTTTTTGGAAAACATAGGGAAGGGTTATCACCCCTGTAACATTTGTTTTGCTGTCTGTGCAGTGTGCACCTGTTCAGAACAGTTCACCTCACTTTCCGTCCTAATGACAAATGTTTTTTGAAAATTTGGGGTTTTTATTGAAACAAGAATTGGTGATAAAGCATCAGTGGAGAGGAGACACTTTTTTTCCCATATTAACTCTTACAGGAGAGAATTTGCCTTCCTAGGGGTAGATTTCCTCTCACTTCCTGTTGTATCCTTACGTTTGCAAGGAGGAGTCGTTTGTAAGTTGGATGTTTGAAAGTAGGGGCCTGCCGTATATACTCAGCTGAAATTTGCCCCTTACATGTTGGTGTTGCCACAACACTGTGAGCCCTCACAGTTACTCTTGGTGGGCGCATGAATGGGCCCTGCTGTGAATTATTAGATCAAGAATTGTAATTGCATGCCCCTGTTAAACAGGGGCTGAAAAATTGGGCCTTTGGTGGTGGTGGTGGTGGTGTTGACACAACACTGTAAGGCCTCACAGTTACTCTTGGTGGGCGCAGGAATGGGCCCTGCTGTGAATTATTAGATCAAGAATTGTAATTGCATGCCCCTGTTGAACAGGGGCTGAAAATTGGGCCTTTGGTGGTGGTGGTGGTGGTGTTGACACAACACTGTAAGGCCTCACAGTTACTCTTGGTGGGCGCAGGAATGGGCCCTGCTGTGAATTATTAGATCAAGAATTGTAATTACACGCCACTGTTAAACAGAGGCAGAAAAATTGGATCTTAAGCACTGGTGCTGGTGCCGCAATACTGCAAACCCTCACAGATACTCTATTATTAGGAGCGCAGGAACGAGCCCTGCTGCAAAGTATTGCATCAAAAATTGTATTTACAGGGGCTGAAAAATTGGGCCTTAGCCACTGGTGCTGGTGCCACGACACTGCAACCTCTCCCAGATACTCTAGTTGGAGTGCAGGAATGAGCCCTGCTGCAAAGCATTGCATAAAAAATTGTAATTACATGCCCCTGTTAAACAGGGGCTGAAAAATTGGGCCTTAGCCACTGGTGGCGGCACCCAGAAACAAAAATGTTCTTCCAAGCTATCATCATCAATCGGATCATTGAGGAGGAGGAGGATAGTCAGACAACATAACAGGACAGTCTCTCAGCATCAGCATCAGTCTTGATGGGATGTGACATTTGAAAATAAATTAGTCTGTTATATCAGCTTCAGGTGTTTGGTAGCTGGTGGTGATCCAAGACTGGTTCATCTTTATGAAGGTCAGTCGATCAACAGAGTCGGTGGACAGGTGCACCCTGTGATCCGTGACAAATCCTCCAGCAGCAATGAATGTGCATTCTGAAAGAACGCTGGATGCAGGACAGGCCAGTAGCTCAATTGCATACTGTGCAAGCTCTGGCCAGTGATCCATCCTCAAGACCCAGTAAGCCAGAGGATTTTCGGTGGGGAAGGTGTCCAAGTCTGACCTTGCCCCTAGGTATTCCTGCACCATGTATATCAGACGCTGGCGATGGTTGCTGGAACGGATCATATCTTGGGGCTGCGGACTAAAGAATTGTCTGAACGCATCGGTCAGACGGCCACCTTCCCCACGCTCCTTCTTTGAGTGACCGAAGCCTCAGCAACTCGTTGTCCAGGACCAGGAGTTTGTAACCTCCCAGTCTCTGGGAACGCGTTGCACAGACCTTTCTGCAAGGCCTCCCGGAGTTGTCTCATCCTCTGCTCCCTCTGCGACGGTAAGATAAGGTCCGCAACCTTACCCTTGTACCGTGGATCAAGGAGAGTGGCCAGCCAGTAATGGTCCCTCTCCTTGATCCGAAGAATACGAGGATCCTTCCGCAGACTTTGCAGGATCAGGGAGGCCATGCAGCGTAGGTTAGCTGAGGCATTCGGTCCGGAGTCCTCTGGGTCACTAAGGACGACATGATCCGCAGCCACCTCCTCCCAGCCACGTACAAGTTCACTGGTTTCTTGGGACTGTAAATCATCCCTAAAAGACTGCTGCTGATGATGCCGAGTGCCAGGCTCCACCTCCATGCTGACACAATCCTCCTCCTCCTCCTCCTCTTCCTGTGCGATGGGTGGGACAGAAGGAACACTGTCTGGGTAAAGGGGGCCTTGAAAGGCAAGGAAGTCCTCCTCTCCCTGCCTCTGTTCTGCCTCAAGTGCCCTGTCCATTATTCCACGCAGCGTATGTTCCAACAGGTGGACAAGAGGTACAGTGTCACTGATGCATGCACTGTCACTGCTCACCATCCTCGTGGCCTCCTCAAATGGTGCCAGGACAGTGCATGCATCCCTGATCATGCCCCACTGGCGTAGTGAAAAAAACCCGAGCTCCCCTGACCCTGTCCTGGTGCCGTAGTCGCACAGGTACTCATTGATGGCCCTCTGCTGCGTGTGCAGCCGCTGCAGCATGGCCAACGTTGAGTTCCACCTGGTGGGCATGTCACATATAAGGCGGTTCTTGGGCAGGTTCAACTCCTTTTGCAGCTCAGCCAGGCGAGCACTGGCATTATAAGATCTGCGGAAATGCACACAGACTTTCCTGGCCTGCCTCAGGACATCCTGTAAGCCCGGGTACCTGCCCAAGAACCGCTGCACCACCAGGTTAAGGACGTGAGCCACACAGGGCACACGGGTCAGTTGTCCCTGTCGGAGAGCGGAGAGGAGGTTGGTGCCATTGTCGCAAACTACCATTCCTGGCTTAAGCTGGCGTGGTGTCAACCACCTCTCGGCCTGCCCCTGCAGAGCAGACAGAACCTCTGCCCCAGTGTGGCTCCTGTCCCCCAAACACACCAGCGCAAGCACGGCATGGCATCTTTTTGCCTGCGTACTTGCGTAGCCCCTTGAACGCCTACGGAGCACCGCTGGTTCCGAGGACAAAGCACAGGAAGAGGCCATGGAGGAAGAAGAAGAGGAGGGGGTGGAGGAGAGAGGTGTGTCACAACCAGTAGTAGCATTTTGGAGGCATGGCGGTGGAACAACCTCCAACACTACTGCACCTTGTCCTGCATCCTTCCCAGCTGCCAAAAGAGTGACCCAATGGGCCGTGAAAGAAAGGTAACGTCCCTGTCCATGCCTGCTGGACCATGAGTCAGCGGTAATATGCACCTTACCACTGACCGCCCTGTCCAGCGAGGCCAAGACATTGCCTTCCACATGCCGGTAGAGAGCCGGAATCGCCTTCCGTGGGAAAAAGTGGCGTTTGGGAACCTGCCACTGAGGAACCGCACATTGCACAAACTCACGGAAGGGGGCCGAGTCTACCAACTGAAAAGGCAGCAGTTGAAGCGCTAGCAATTTAGCCAAGCTAGCATTCAACCGCTGGGCATGTGGATGGCTGGGAGTGAACTTCTTTTGATGGTCCAGCAGCTGGGGCATGGAAATTTGCCTGCTAGAATCGGACGCCGGTGTACGGCTAGCAGAGTGCCCGCAAGTACTTGGCTGTGACACACCTAATTCTACACCTTCATTCCTTTCAGTGCAGGTTTCAGAGAGGACTGAAGGTATAGTGGGGTTGGAGATCCCAGCTGATGCGGTGCAAGGAGAGGTCCGCTTTGTTCTTTGGTGTGGGTCTTTAAGGTAGGCTTGCCAACGAGCTGCATGGCAGGTCAACATATGTCTGGTCAAGCATGTGGTGCCCAAGCGGGTGATGTTTTGGCCACGCGATATACGCTTGAGACATATGTTGCAAACAGCAGCTGTGCGATCTGATGCACTCGACTCAAAAAAGGCCCACACCAAAGAACTTTTTGAATAACGGGCAGAGGCAGCGCCCTGCACAGGCGGAGCTCTGCGGTGTGATTCCGTCGGTGTGCTGCCCTTACGCTGGCCCCCCGAGGGCATCCTGCCTCGTTGGAGATGTGCCTACTCCTCATCCTCCTCCTCCTCTCTCCTATTAAGCACCCACGTGGAGTCAGTGACCTCATCATCCCCTCCCTCCTCATCACTGGAGCCAATCTGGCAGTATGCTGCAGCTGCTGGAACATGACTGCCAGATTGGTGTCCTTCTTGAGCATCCCCTCTCTCTGCTCTCACGCTACTGCCCTCCTCTAGCTGGGTATCATCATCAGACCCTTCTAAACGCTGGGCATCCTCCTGGAGCATGTACCCAACACTGTGCTCAAACAGTTCGGGGGACTCCTCAGGAGGACATGGTTGGTCTAGGGAAGGAGTGACTGATGATGACATTGATACCAGGGAAGAGGACGCTTTGGCAGCTGCTTTGCCAGTACCCTGAGCCTGGGTGAGAGAGGATGAGGAGGATGAGGAGGGCTTGGTCATCCACTCTACCAAGTCTTCGGCATGATGCGGCTCAACACGTCCAGCTGCCGAAAAGAAGGACAAGCGTGTCCCATGGCCACGTGCTGATGGCGATGTACCGCGTCCACGACCAGCACTGTTGTCTCTAGACACAGAGCCTGCTTGCCCTCTTTTATTGGCTCCTGACTGTCTGCCTCTCCTTGTTTGCCTTCCAGACATTCTAATGGCCTGCAGGGAAATGGGAAAACCAGCAATAAGGCCTAGCTTCAGGAGTATATTTTGCATTAATCACACTACGCCTGCTGTAGGTGCTGCAAATGCCTGTTGGTGTAACACTCCAGGAAAAAGCAGCAATACAGGCTAACTTCAGGTGTAATATGATCAGGAGGCACACTCCGCCCGCTGTAAGTGCTGCAAATGCCTGTTGGTGTAACACACCAGGAAAAAGCAGCAATACAGGCTAACTTCAGGTGTAATATGATCAGGAGGCACACTCCGCCCGCTGTAAGTGCTGCAAATGCCTGTTGGTGTAACACACCAGGAAAAAGCAGCAATACAGGCTAACTTCAGGTGTAATATGATCAGGAGGCACACTCCGCCCACTGTAAGTGCTGCAAATGCCTGTTGGTGTAACACACCAGGAAAAAGCAGCAATACAGGCTAACTTCAGGTGTAATATGATCAGGAGGCACACTCCGCCCGCTGTAAGTGCTGCAAATGCCTGTTGGTGTAACACACCAGGAAAACGCAGCAATACAGGCTAACTTCAGGTGTAATATGATCAGGAGGCACACTCCGCCCGCTGTAAGTGCTGCAAATGCCTGTTGGTGTAACACACCAGGAAAAAGCAGCAATACAGGCTAACTTCAGGTGTAATATGATCAGGAGGCACACTCCGCCCGCTGTAAGTGCTGCAAATGCCTGTTGGTGTAACACACCAGGAAAAAGCAGCAATACAGGCTAACTTCAGGTGTAATATGATCAGGAGGCACACTCCGCCCGCTGTAAGTGCTGCAAATGCCTGTTGGTGTAACACACCAGGAAAACGCAGCAATACAGGCTAACTTCAGGTGTATAAGGTGCAGGAGGCACACTCTGCCCGCTGTAAGTGCTGCAAATGCCTGTTGGTGTAACACACCAGGAAAAAGCAGCAATACAGGCTAACTTCAGGTGTAATATGATCAGGAGGCACACTCCGCCCGCTGTAAGTGCTGCAAATGCCTGTTGGTGTAACACACCAGGAAAACACAGCAATACGGGCTAACTTCAGGTGTATAATGTGCAGGAGGCTTAGCAACAATGACACTGACACTGTCCCCTGCCTATCCTTCTCTCTCCCTACACACAAGGTTTATCAAAGTATATGACACTGACACTCTCCCTGCCTATCCTTCTCTCTCCCTGCACACAAGGTTTAGCAAAGAATATGACACTGACACTGTCTCCTGCCTATCCTTCTCTCTCCCTGCACACAAGGTTTATCAAAGTATATGACACTGACACTCTCCCTGCCTATCCTTCTCTCTCCCCGCACACAAGGTTTAGCAAAGAATATGACACTGACACTGTTCCCTGCCTATTCTTCTCTCTCCCTGCACACAAGGTTTATCAAAGAATATGACACTGACACTCTCCCTGCCTATCCTTCTCTCTCCCTGCACACAAGGTTTAGCAAAGAATGTGACACTGACACTGTCCCCTGCCTATCCTTCTCTCTCCCTGCACACAAGGTTTAGCAAAGAATATGACACTGACACTCTCCCTGCCTATCCTTCTCTCTCCCTACACACAAGTTTGAGGTACAAATAGCACTGACACTGTCCCTGCCTATGTAACTCTTTCCCTGCGCCGGAACACACTACACAAGGCCGCCGCGCCGGCGGCCTTTTATAGTGTGGGGCGTGTGCTAAACCCCCTGAGCTATAATTGGCCACAGGCAACCTGCCTGTGGCCAATTATGGCTCTCCTAGCTGCCGGCGCTGTGATTTGCCAAGCATGCGGGGTCACAGTGCATGCTTGGCCTATCACAGCGCTGGGATTGCACTGCGATGGCGCAGTGTATTGTGGGCCGTTTGTGTCACTCAACGCCGTTTGCGTCAAATCGTTCGATGTTCGCCGAACGGTTGAACAGCCGATGTTCGAGTCGAACTTATGTTTGACTCGAACACCAAGCTCATCCCTAGTGATATCCAACAGCCCTCTTGGGTGTCTCCCATAGAGTAACTCAAAGGGTGAGAAACCCGTAGAGGATTGGGGTACCTCCCGAATGGCAAACATTAAATAGGGGATTAGACAGTCCCAATCCTTTCCATCTCTATCCACCACCTTTTTTAACATTTGTTTTACGGTTTTGTTGAATCTTTCAACCAACCCATCTGTTTGGGGGTGATACACAGATGTACGCATTTGTGTTACTTTTAACAACTTGCACAGCTCTTTCATAACCCGGGACATTATCGGACCTACCAAATCCATTGCGATCCTCTCAAAGGGGACCTCAATGATGGGAAGAGGTACCAGCGGGTTACGGAAATGTGGCATCGGTGCCGACCTCTGACACACAGGGCAGGAGGAACAATAATTTTCTGTTTCCTTCATGACCCTAGGCCAATAGAATCTTTGCAATACTCTCTCTCTGGTTTTCTCTGTCCCCAGATGACCTCCAAGTATGTGCCTATGGGCCAACTCTAACACCAACTTCCTGTAAGGTTTGGGGACCACAAGCTGCTCAATGGTTTCTTCTGCCCTTTTAGCCACCCGATACAGTAGATCCTTTTCCACGATGAAGTATGGGTAAGTGCAGGTCTCATCTGGGTTCACTAACTCGCCATCTATTTTCACTACGTTTTCCCGTGCGTTTATTAGGGTGGGGTCTTTTAACTGTTCTGTGGCAAAATTTTCCTTGTGAACCTCGAGATCAGAAAACTCCACAGACGGCATGTTTTCGTCTGAGGATGTTGGCTCCTCCCCAGTTTCTCGAGTCTCCCCTGCCAATACCGACAAGGGGAATTCTGGAGAGTCCTCACCACTCTCAGAGGAATTCTGGCTATCACATTCCTGGTATATAGGGGCACCAGTGGGGGGCTCAGGACAATCCCAGAGTTCCCAAAACTTTGGAAAATCCCTTCCCACAATGGCATCATGTGGTAACTGAGACACTAACCCCACCTGATGAGAGAGGTTACCTTTGGAGGTCTCAAAACACACTGTAGTCACAGGATACTCTCGGGTGTCCCCATGCACACAAATAACAGCTACCTTGTTATTCCCTAAGACCTCTGTAGTGACTAATTCAGCTTTTATCAGTGTCACCAGGCTACCTGAATCCAGCAACACAACAAAATTTTTACCATTAATACACATTTTGCATAAATGTTTCTCAGTTCTCCGAATGGCAGTGCATGCGACTGTCGCAAACAGCGACTGACGTTTGTCCCTTAGAAAGTCACATTGCATGGGTTCATCCACAACCGGGCAATTTGCCCTATGTCCCTCTTGTCGGCAGCGGTAGCAAACAATCCTTTTTGCTGCCTCTTGAGCCCCTGACTTCCCAGGCTGTTCTCGCCAGACCTTAGGTAGAACTCCCACCCTCTTGTTCTCTCCACCCTCACCCCTTGGAATCAACTTACCCGCCACTGGGAATAGTCTGGTCTTAGGGTGGAAAGTCCGTGAGTCTCTGGAAGAGGCAGTCAGGTTTTCCGTAGCCAAGTACTTCTCTACATGATCCACAAGATTATCGGCCGTTTCTGGGTCTCCATGGCTTACCCACTTTTGGATGGCAGTAGGAAGAGCTCTCAAGAAACGATCCATCACAACACATTCCACAATCTTTGGTGCGGACAACGTCTCTGGCTGTAGCCACTTCCTGCTCAGGTGAATGAGATCATACATTTGAGACCTGGGGGGTTTTCCAAGCCGGAAAGTCCAGTTATGCACACGCTGAGCCCGGACGGCCAGGGTGACACCCAGCCGTGCCAATATTTCGTTTTTTAGCATCACATAGTCTTTTGCTTGGTCAGGCTCTAGGTTATAGTAAGCTTTCTGCGATTCACCAGTTAACAGAGGGGCCACCAGTCCAGCCCACTGCTCCTTAGGCCACTTTTCCCTTTCAGCAGTCCTTTCAAATGTGATCAAAAACACCTCTGGATCATCCTCTTCAGTCATTTTTGTCAGTAAACGACTCACCCCAAAGGACGCAGTATTAGTGGAACTACTTGCCTCACTGGTCTGCGGATGTTACTGCATTAATGTCTCCATTTGTTGCTGTAGTCTCTGTTCTTGCTTCTGCAACAGGCCTATGAAGCGGGCCTCAGATTGCTGCTGGGCTTGTTGCTGAGCTTCCAGACTCTGTTGATGAGCTCGCTGCTGGGCTGCCAGGCTCTTTTGCAAACCTGCAATTGTCTGCTGCTGATTGGCATTTGCTAGAGCCAGCTGTTTCAGTATCTCCTCCATGCTGGCCTTAAAAAAAAATGCCTGCATTCTCCACCAACTGTGAGGGGGGTTAACTCAGCAGCGGGTGTGTGTGACCCCCTGGATGGGTTCACCACACAAAAACAGGCACAGCAGACAGTGGTAGGAGAAAACAAAAGGGTGTGGTTTTATTTGAACTATATACAGACAAAAAAAATACAGCAAAAACAAAAGAAACAGGAAAATAAATCCTGGTCAACTTGACCGCTCACTACACACGTTGGTGTCCCTAACTAACAACTGGGTACAGCCTTGTGCTGTCCCAGTCCCTAGCTCCCTGCTTTTAGAAGTTCTTAGCAATAACCACAGCAGGCAGCAGGAACTGGCTGACAGGTACAGTCCAAGCAGTAAAAGGGTCAGTGGAGGCAGGAGGAGACTGAGTCCGGATAGGGGCTGCTAAAGTTGGAGGTGCAGGCCGAGGGTCTAGCACAGCAGATAAGTAAAAGTCCAGACAAGTGCCAGAAGCAGGTCAGGGCTGGAGGTACTTGGCAAGTCCAAGGTGCAGGCGGAAGGTCAAGGGCTGGAGAAAGACAGCAGATCCGAGTCACAGGCCGAGGGTCAAACACAGGTGAAGGCAGAAGTCCGTTTAACAAGCCGGGGGTCAGGTCCAGTAGAGATGATAGAGGAGTCAAGCCGATCCGGGGTCACAACAGGTAGTTCAGGTAGATTCAGGAAACTAGGTACACAGGAAAGCTGACAACAAACCAGCAACCTGTAAGTGCAGCTAGGCCTCTTTATATAGGCCCGCCTGTATTCCTATTGGCGCACCAGAGCGCGCGCCGTTGCGCCGGTGCGCGCACCCGCGAGCGCCGAAGTGCCGCCCCGTGCACGCGCATGCACCGAATCGTTGTCCAGCGCATGCGCATGCGCACAGGGCGCTGACTGGCGCTATTGAATGGGAGATTTCCCTGACAGCGCTAGGGATATGGGCTGAAGTATAGTATTGGTAATTAATACTTTATATGCAATGGTAAAAACAGGAAGGGAGAAAAAGCCACTGCACTGCAAAAAAAAGTACAAAAAAGTCCACAATGGAAACAATATAAGTCAATGAATGAAGGTAATATTAAACCTTGAGGGGAGATGATGAAGGATTGCAACGTCTTGAGTGACAGGACACCAAGGGCAAGCTCTTCTCAGGAGTGAAGCTGGCTCAAACCATCAACATAGAGAAAGAAACATAGAAAAGCGCCTCTTAGTGCATTGTTTATTAATTTGCAGCAAAAAATTATCCAACACTTACATAACAGTAAGGATCGATGTGCTCATGGAGGATATGGTTATCAGATGGGAGAGTGTCCTACGTCTTAGGCTGTCTCCAGGGCGGTCAAAAAATCCAAGCTGCGAGAGCCGCAAGGAGCCGGGGAGGAAGCCGGCTGTGTCCTTCAGAGGAGATGAGCCCGCTCGTGGAGCAGCGTGTGACGTCACAGGACCAGGGAAGCCACAACGCATTTCAGAGCATGCGCGAAGCTGCTATAGAGCATGCCCGCACCTTTCTCAAGTGTACCAGGGAGACGGAAGTCCAGGATTTAAGTGTTCTATCGCGGGGAACGTCAGCTGTCAGTGATTATACTTAGATGGCTGATGGAGTAGTAAACCAGCATTTGGATAGAAGCAGGAGATATACATATACATATATATATATATATATATATATATATATATACACAAATTCTTGTATGGATCTTTATGAAACGGATAACAAGATAATAAATAGAAATCAATAAATTAATTTATATATGTGGATATAAAAATAGAAGTGTAAAAAGTTTCATGTTGGTTAAAATGGAAAAAAGTTATTAAGAATAAAAAAGTCAATGGAGACATGAGAGAATCAATTAATATTAGCGGGTCAAGCGGATAAATTGGGATAATTAAATAGATTGCACCAATCAGATTGATGGAGCCCATGCATGTGGACGAAAGTTGTAAAAGACAGCAGGAAAATAAGAATACAAATACACATCACTGCGGTTCAGGTGTGGACGCACATATGCGCACACATATGCGCACACATGGGACCAAAAATTATGTACATTCTAATTTAGGTTTATCTAAAGGTGATTGTAATGACAAAGCACAGGACGAGGCCATGGAGAAAGAAGAAGAGGAGGGGGTGGAGGAGAGAGGTGTGTCAGAATCACCAGTAGTAGCATTTTGGAGGCATGGTGGCAGAACAACCTCCAACACTACTGCACCTTGTCTTGTATCCTTCCCAGCTGCCAGCAGAGTCACCCAATGTGCCGTGAAAGATAGGTAACATCCCTGTCCATGCCTGCTGGACCATTAGTCAGCGGTAATATGCACCTTACCACTGACCACCCTGTCCAGCGAGGTCAAGACATTGCCTTCCACATGCCGGTAGAGAGCCGGAATTGCCTTCCGTGAAAAAAAGTGGCGTTTGGGAACCTGCCACTGAGGAACCGCACATTCCACAAACTCACGGAAGGGGGCAGAGTCTACCAACTGAAAAGGCAGCAGTTGAAGTGCTAGCAATTTAGCCAAGCTAGCATTCAACCTCTGGGCATGTGAACTTCTTTCGGCGGTGCAGCAGCTGGGGCAGGGAAATTTGCCTGGTACAATCTGACGTCGGTGTACCAATAGCAGAATGCCCGCAAGTACTTGGCTGTGACACACTTAATTCTACACCTTCATTCCTCTCAGTGCAGGTTTCAGAGAGGACTGAAGGTATAGTGGGGCTGGAGATCCCAGCTGATGAGGAGCAAGGAGAGGTCTGCTTTGTTCTTTGGTGTGGGTCTTTTTTGTATGCTTGCCAACGGACTGCATGGCAAGTCGACATATGTCTGGTCAAGCACGTGGTGCCCAAGCGGCTGATGTTTTGGACACGCGAGATACGCTTCAGACATATGTTGCAAATAGCAAAGGTGAGATCTGCTGCACACGTCTCAAAAAAAGGCCACCACCAAAGAACTTTTGGAATAACGCGCACAGACAGCAGCGCCCTGAACATGCAGAACACTGCGGTGTGATGCAGTCGGTTGGCTGCCCTTAAGCTGGCCCCTGGAGGGCATCCTGCATCGTTGGAGATGTACCTCCTCCTCCTCCTCTCTCCTATCAGGCACCCATGTGGAGTCAGTGACCTCATCATCCCCTCACTCCTCATCACTGGAGCAAATCTGGCAGTATGCTTCAGCTGGGGGAACATGACTGCCAGATTGCTGTCCTTGTTGGGCACCCCCTCTCTCTGGGCTCACGTTACTGCCTTCCTCTAGCTGGGTATCATCATCAGAGCCTTCAAAACGCTGGGCATCCTCCTGGAGCATGTACCTAACACTGTGGTCTAACAGTTCGGGGGACTCCTCAGGAGGACATGGTGGGGCTAGGGAAGGAGTAACTGATGCCATTGAGCCGAGGGAAGAGGCCGCTTTGGCAGCTGCTTTGCCAGACAAAGTACCCTGAGGCTGGGTGAGAGAGGATGGGGAGGATGAGGACGGCTTGGTCATTCACTCTACTAAGTCTTCGGCATGTTGCGGCTCAACATGGCCAGCTGCCGAAAAGAAGGACAAGCGTGTCCCACTGCCACGTGCTGATGAGGATGCACTGTGTCCACGACCAGCACTGTTGCCTCTAGACACAGAGCCTGCTTGCCCTCTTTTATTGGCTCGTGACTGTCTGCCTCTCCTTGTTGGCCTTCCAGACATACTAATGGCCTGCAGTGAGATGTAGCTGCACAAAGCTGGGATGTATATACACTGATTATACTGCAGCTAGCAGAATCAACTGCCTGCCTGTGGTATTAATATGATCAGAACACCAGCAATTGACTTCAGGTATTTTTAGGTGCACACTGTGCAAAGGACACAGTACACTAACAGTAAGTACTGAAGCTGCCTGCCTGTGGTATTAATATGATCAGAACACCAGCAATTGTCTTCAGGTATTTTTAGGTGCACACTGTGCAAAGGACACAGTACACTAACTGTAAATACTGAAGCTGCCTGCCTGTGGTATTAATATGATCAGAACACCAGCAATTGTCTTCAGGTATTTTGAGGTGCACACTGTGCAAAGGACACAGTACACTAACAGTAAATACTGAAGCTGCCTGCCTGTGGTATTAATATGTTTAGAACACCAGCAATTGACTTCAGGTATTTTTAGGTGCACACTGTGCAAAGGACACAATACACTAAGTGAAACACTGCAGCTAGCACAATCACCTGCCTGCCTGTCAGTATAGAGAATAGCAGGAACTGATCTAGCTAAACTGAATACAGTGTGTAAATATATATACAACACCTAGGATGCATATATATCCTCTACACACTGTAACTGCAGCTAACTGACTCGCCTGCCTGCTCTATCTAACTCAATATAAATGACACTGTCTCTCTCTCTCTGTAAGCTCTCTCTTCAACCACCGCAACACACTACACAAGGCCGCCACGGAAGCGGCCTTATATAGTGTGGGGCGTGTACTAAACCCCCTGAGACATAATTGGCCAAAGCCACCCTGGCTTTGGCCAATTATGGCTCTCCGTTTTTTGCGCGCTGTGCTTGGCCAAAGCATGCGGGTCACAGTGCATGCTTGGCCAATCATCAGCCAGAAATGCACTGCGATGCCGCAGGAAATTAAGGGTCATGACGCGCCACTCGAATTTGGCACGAACGGCCCATAATGTTCGCAATTCGGCGAACAACCGAACAGGCGATGTTCAAGTCAAACATGGGTTTGACTCGAACTCGAAGCTCATCCCTAGTGTCAGACTGCTGACTAGGGATGAGCTTCGTGTTCGAGTCGAACATACGTTCGACTCGAACATCGGCTGTTCGATCGTTCGACGAAGATCGAACGATTTGGGCCGTTCGCGCCAAATTCGAGTGACGCGAACGGCCCACAATGCACTACGCCATCGCAGTGTCATCCAGGCGCTGTGATTGGCCAAGCATGCACTGTGACCCCGCATGCTTGGCCAATCACAGCGCCGGCAGCGAGGAGAGCAATGATTGGCCACAGGCAGGATGCCTGTGGCCAATTATTGCTGAGGGTGTTTAGTACACGCCCCACACTATAAAAGGCCGCCAGCACGGCGGCCTAGTGTAGTGTGTTCCGGAGCAGGGATAGAGCAGCATAGGCAGGGACAGTGACTGTTATTTCTTTCTTGCTTAACCTGGATTCCTTTAGTTTAGGGAAAGAGAAGGATAGGTAGGGAGAGTGTCAGTGTGTTTTGTGCTTGTGCTATAGTGTGCTTAAAAAAAACATTTATTCTAGGGACAGAAAACTGTAGGTAGGGACAGTGTCAGTTTCTTTCACTCTGCAAGTCCTTGTTTCCAGGGACCTGGAAGGACAGTGAGTGAATTGTCCTTGTGCTATATTGTGCTTAAAAAAACATTTATTCTAGGGACAGAAAACTGTAGGTAGGGAGAGTGTCAGTTTCTTTCACTCTGCAAGTCCTTGTTTCCAGGGACCTGTAAGGACAGTGAGTGAATTGTCCTTGTGCTATATTTTGCTTAAAAAAAACATTTATTCTAGGGACAGAAAACTGTAGGTAGGGAGAGTGTCAGTTTATTTCACTCTGCAAGTCCTTGTTTCCAGGGACCTGGAAGGACAGTGAGTGAATTCTCCTTGTGCTATATTGTGCTTAAAAAAAACATTTATTCTAGGGACAGAAAACTGTAGGTAGGGACAGTGTCAGTTTCTTTCACTCTGCAAGTCCTTGTTTCCAGGGACCTGTAAGGACAGTGAGTGAATTGTCCTTGTGCTATATTGTGATTAAAAAAAACATTTTTTCTAGGGACAGAAAACTGTAGGTAGGGAGAGTGTTTTTTTTCTTTCACTCTGCAAGTCCTTGTTTCCAGGGACCTGTAAGGACAGTGAGTGAATTGTCCTTGTGCTATATTGTGCTTAAAAAAAACATTTATTCTAGGGACAGAAAACTGTAGGTAGGGAGAGTGTCAGTTTATTTCACTCTGCAAGTCCTTGTTTCCAGGGACCTGGAAGGACAGTGAGTGAATTGTCCTTGTGCTATATTGTGATTAAAAAAAACATTTATTCTAGGGACAGAAAACTGTAGGTAGGGAGAGTGTCAGTTTATTTCACTCTGCAAGTCCTTGTTTCCAGGGACCTGGAAGGACAGTGAGTGAATTGTCCTTGTGCTATATTGTGATTAAAAAAAACATTTTTTCTAGGGACAGAAAACTGTAGGTAGGGAGAGTGTTTTTTTTCTTTCACTCTGCAAGTCCTTGTTTCCAGGGACCTGTAAGGACAGTGAGTGAATTGTCCTTATGCTATATTGTGCTTAAAAAAAACATTTATTCTAGGGACAGAAAACTGTAGGTAGGGAGAGTGTCAGTTTATTTCACTCTGCAAGTCCTTGTTTCCAGGGACCTGGAAGGACAGTGAGTGAATTGTCCTTGTACTATATTGTGATTAAAAAAAACATTTTTTCTAGGGACAGAAAACTGTAGGTAGGGAGAGTGTTTTTTTTCTTTCACTCTGCAAGTCCTTGTTTCCAGGGACCTGGAAGGACAGTGAGTGAATTCTCCTTGTGCTATATTGTGCTTAAAAAAAACATTTATTCTAGGGACAGAAAACTGTAGGTAGGGAGAGTGTCAGTTTATTTCACTCTGCAAGTCCTTGTTTCCAGGGACCTGTAAGGACAGTGAGTGAATTGTCCTTGTGCTATATTGTGATTAAAAAAAACATTTTTTCTAGGGACAGAAAACTGTAGGTAGGGAGAGTGTTTTTTTTCTTTCACTCTGCAAGTCCTTGTTTCCAGGGACCTGTAAGGACAGTGAGTGAATTGTCCTTGTGCTATATTGTGATTAAAAAAAACATTTTTTCTAGGGACAGAAAACTGTAGGTAGGGAGAGTGTTTTTTTTCTTTCACTCTGCAAGTCCTTGTTTCCAGGGACCTGTAAGGACAGTGAGTGAATTGTCCTTGTGCTATATTGTGCTTAAAAAAAACATTTATTCTAGGGACAGAAAACTGTAGGTAGGGAGAGTGTCAGTTTATTTCACTCTGCAAGTCCTTGTTTCCAGGGACCTGGAAGGACAGTGAGTGAATTGTCCTTGTGCTATATTGTGATTAAAAAAAACATTTTTTCTAGGGACAGAAAACTGTAGGTAGGGAGAGTGTTTTTTTTCTTTCACTCTGCAAGTCCTTGTTTCCAGGGACCTGGAAGGACAGTGAGTGAATTCTCCTTGTGCTATATTGTGCTTAAAAAAAACATTTATTCTAGGGACAGAAAACTGTAGGTAGGGAGAGTGTCAGTTTATTTCACTCTGCAAGTCCTTGTTTCCAGGGACCTGGAAGGACAGTGAGTGAATTGTCCTTGTGCTATATTGTGATTAAAAAAAACATTTTTTCTAGGGACAGAAAACTGTAGGTAGGGAGAGTGTTTTTTTTCTTTCACTCTGCAAGTCCTTGTTTCCAGGGACCTGTAAGGACAGTGAGTGAATTGTCCTTGTGCTATATTGTGATTAAAAAAAACATTTTTTCTAGGGACAGAAAACTGTAGGTAGGGAGAGTGTTTTTTTTCTTTCACTCTGCAAGTCCTTGTTTCCAGGGACCTGTAAGGACAGTGAGTGAATTGTCCTTGTGCTATATTGTGCTTAAAAAAAACATTTATTCTAGGGACAGAAAACTGTAGGTAGGGAGAGTGTCAGTTTCTTTCACTGTGAAAGTCCTTGTTTCAAGGGACAGAGAAGGACACCTGAAGGTAGCCCTTATTGCTTTTTTCCCATCTCCCTGCAGGCCATCTATTAGAATGTCTGGAAGGCAAACAAGGAGAGGCAGACAGTCAGGAGGCAATAAAAGAGGGCAAGCAGGCTCTGTGTCTGGGGGCAACAGTGCTGGTCGTGGACGCGGTGCATTGTCATCAGCACATGGCCATGGGACACGCTTGTCCTTCTTTTCGGCAGCTGGACATGTTGAGCCACATCATGCCGAAGACTTGGTAGAGTGGATGACCAAGCCCTCCTCCTCCTCCTCATCCTCTCTCACCCAGGCTCAGGGTACTGGAAAAGCAGCTGCCAAAGCGTCGTCTTCCCTGGTATCAATGTCAGACAAATCATCAGTCACTCCTTCCCTAGACCCACCATGTCCTCCTCCTGAGGAGTCCCCCGAACTGTTTCAGCACAGTGTTGGGTACATGCTCCAGGAGGATGCCCAGCGTTTCGAAGGGTCTGATGATGAAACCCAGCTAGAGGAAGGCAGTAGCGTGAGAGCAGACAGAGGGGATGCTCAAGAAGGACACCAATCTGGCAGTCATGTTCCAGCAGCTGCAGCATACTGCCAGATTGGCTCCAGTGAAGAGGAGGGAGGGGATGATGAGGTCACTGACTCCACGTGGGTGCCTAATAGGAGAGAGGAGGAGGAGGAGGATGAGGAGGAGGCACATCTCCAACGAGGCAGGATGCCCTTTGGTGGCCAGCGTAAGGGCAGTACACCGACGGAATCACACCGCAGAGCTCCGCCTGTGCAGGGCGCTGCCTCTGCCCGTCATTCAAAAAGTTCTTTGGTGTGGGCCTTTTTTGAGGCTAGTGCATCAGATCGCACAGCTGCTGTTTGCAACATATGTCTCAAGCGTATATCGCGTGGCCAAAACATCAGCCGCTTGGGTACCACATGCCTGACCAGACATATGTTGACCTGCCATGCAGCTCGTTGGCTAGCCTACCTCAAAGACCCACACCAAAGAACAAAGCGGACCTCTCCTTGCACCGCATCAGCTGGGATCTCCAACCCCACTATAACTTCAGTCCTCTCTGAAACATGCACTGAGAGGAATGAAGGTGTAGAATTAGGTGTGTCACAGCCAAGTACTTGCGCCCACTCTGCTAGCAGTACACCGACGTCCGATTCTAGCAGGCAAATTTCCCTGCCCCAGCTGCTGGACCGTCGAAAGAAGTTCACTCCCAGCCATCCACATGCCCAGCGGTTGAATGCTAGCTTGGCTAAATTGCTAGCGCTTCAACTGCTGCCTTTTCAGTTGGTAGACTCGGCCCCCTTCCGTGAGTTTGTGCAATGTGCAGTTCCTCAGTGGCAGGTTCCCAAACGCCACTTTTTCTCACGGAAGGCTATTCCGGCTCTCTACCGGCATGTGGAAGGCAATGTCTTGGCCTCGCTGGACAGGGCGGTCAGCGGTAAGGTGCATATTACCGCTGACTCATGGTCCAGCAGGCATGGACAGGGACGTTACCTTTCTTTCACGGCCCATTGGGTCACTCTTTTGGCAGCTGGGAAGGATTCAGGACAAGGTGCAGTAGTGTTGGAGGTTGTCCCACCGCCACGCCTCCAAAATGCTACTACTGGTTGTGACACACCTCTCTCCTCCACCCCCTCCTCTTCTTCTTCCTCCATGGCCTCTTCCTGTGGTTTGTCCTATGAACCAGCGGTGCTCCGTAGCCGTTCACGGGGCTACGCAAGTACGCAGGCAAAAAGATGCCATGCCGTGCTTGCGCTGGTGTGTTTGGGGGACAGAAGCCACACTGGGGCAGAGGTCCTGTCTGCTCTGCAGGGCCAGGCCGAGAGGTGGTTGACGCCACGCCAGCTTAAGCCAGGAATGGTGGTTTGCGACAATGGCACCAACCTCCTCTCCGCCCTCCGACAGGGACAACTGACCCATGTGCCCTGTGTGGCTCACGTCCTTAACCTGGTGGTGCAGCGCTTCTTGGGCAGGTACCCGGGCTTACAGGATGTCCTGAGGCAGGCCAGGAAAGTCTGTGTGCATTTCCGCAGATCTTATAATGCCAGTGCTCGCCTGGCTGAGCTGCAAAAGGAGTTGAACCTGCCCAAGAACCGCCTTATATGTGACATGCCCACCAGGTGGAACTCAACGTTGGCCATGCTGCAGCGGCTGCACACGCAGCAGAGGGCCATCAATGAGTACCTGTGCGACTACGGCACCAGGACAGGGTCAGGGGAGCTTGGTTTTTTTTCTCCACGCCAGTGGGGCATGATCAGGGATGCATGCACTGTCCTGGCACCATTTGAGGAGGCCACGAGGATGGTGAGCAGTGACAGTGCATGCATCAGTGACACTGTACCTCTTGTCCACCTGTTGGAGCACACGCTGCGTGGAATAATGGACAGGGCACTTGAGGCAGAACAGAGGCAGGAAGAGGAGGACTTCCTTGCCTCTCAAGGCCCCCTTTACCCAGACAGTGTTCCTTCTGTCCCACCCATCGCACAGGAAGAGGAGGAGGAGGAGGAGGAGGAGGAGGAGGAGGAGGATTGTGTCAGCATGGAGGTGGAGGCTGGCACTCAGCATCATCAGCAGCAGTCTTTTAGGGATGATTTACAGTCCCAAGAAACCAGTGGACTTGTACGTGGCTGGGAGGAGGTGGCTGCGGATCATGTCGTCCTTAGTGACCCAGAGGACTCCGGAGCGAATGCCTCAGCAAACCTACGCTGCATGGCCTCCCTGATCCTGCAAAGTCTGCGGAAGGATCCTCGTATTCTTCGGATCAAGGAGAGGGACCATTACTGGCTGGCCACTCTCCTTGATCCACGGTACAAGGGTAAGGTTGCGGACCTTATGTTACCGTCGCAGAGGGAGCAGAGGATGAGACAACTCCGGGAGGCCTTGCAGAAAGGTCTGTGCAACGCGTTCCCAGAGACTGGGAGGTTGCAAACTCCTGGTCCTGGACAACGAGTTGCTGAGGCTTCGGCCAGTCAAAGAAGGAGCGGTGGGGAAGGTGGCCGTCTGACCGATGCGTTCAGACAATTCTTTAGTCCGCAGCCCCAAAGTATGATCGGTTCCAGCAACCATCGCCAGCGTCTGATAAACATGGTGCAGGAATATCTAGGGGCAAGGTCAGACTTGGACACCTTCCCCACCGAAAATCCTCTGGCTTACTGGGTCTTGAGGATGGATCACTGGCCAGAGCTTGCACAGTATGCAATTGAGCTACTGGCCTGTCCTGCATCCAGCGTTCTTTCGGAACGCACATTCAGTGCTGCTGGAGGATTTGTCACGGATCACAGGGTGCGCCTGTCCACCGACTCGGTTGATCGACTGACTTTCATCAAGATGAACCAGTCTTGGATCACCACCAGCTACCACACACCTGATGCTGATATAACAGACTAATTGATTTTAACATGTCACATCCCTTCAAGACTGATGCTGATGCTGAGTGCCTGTGCTGTTATGTTGACTGGCTATCCTCCTCCTCCGAGTCCTCAATGATACGATTGATGATGATAGCTTGTAAGATCATTTTTGTTTATGGGTGCCGCCACCAGTGCCTAACGCCCAATTTTTCAGCCCCTGTTTAACAGGGGCGTGTAATTACAATTTTTGAAGCAATACTTTGCAACAGGGCTCATTGCTGTGCTCCAAGTACAGTATCTGTGAGGAGTTGCAGTGTTGTGCCACCAGTGCCTAAGGCCCAATTTTTCAGCCCCTGTTTAACAGGGGCGTGTCATTACAATTTTTGAAGCAATACTTTGCAACAGGGCTCATTGCTGTGCTCCAAGTACAGTATCTGTGAGGGGTTGCAGTGTTGTGCCACCAGTGCCTAAGGCCCAATTTTTCAGCCCCTGTTCAACAGGGGCATGTAATTACAATTCTTGATCTAATAATTCACAGCAGGGCCCATTGCTGCACCCACCAAGAGTAACTGTCAGGGCTTACAGTGTTGTGGCACCAGCACCACCATCAAAGGCCCAATTTTTACTACCACTGTTCAACAATTATATGTAATTAAAATTCCTGATATAATAGTTGACAGCAGGGCGTTCCAGCACCAACCAAGAGTAACTGTGAGTGCTTACAGTGTTGTGCCAACACCAACAACTAAGGGGCCTATTTCTGCAGAGTATATACGGCAGGTCCCTACTTTCAAACATCCAACTTACAAACGACTCCTACTTGCAAACGCAAGAAGACAACAGGAAGTGAGAGGAAATCTACCACTAGGAAGGAAAATTCTCTCCTGTAAGAATAAATATGGGAGAAAGGTGTCTCCTCTGTACTGATGCTTTATCAGCAATCCTTGTTTCAAGAAAAACACCACATTTCAAAAACAGTTGTCATTGGGACGGAAAGTGAGGTGAAATGTTCTGAACAGGGGCACAGACAGCAAAACAAATGTTACAGGGGTGATAACCCTTACCTATGTTTTCCAAAAAGTTTAAAAATAGATTTTTGGTCTGGAGCTACACTTCAACAATGTACCTGTTCAAAATTACAAACAGACTCTACATAAGAACAAACCTACAGTCCCTGTCTTGTATGCACCGCCTGTATAGGGCTGTTCAGAGTATATAGGGCCTTTTTTATTTTATGTGCGGGGTTCCCCTTAATATCCATACAAGACCCAAAGGGGCTGGTAATGGGCTGGGGTAGGGGGGGGGTCATGGGGTAGCTATGCCATTTTTCTTAAAGAATTTCATCCATATTACCGGGACCAGACATTACATTAAAGCCGCAAGCAGTTTTAAATGGCTTTTTTTTCCTTTAGAAGTGTCATTTTGTGCAGGGACAGTTCTAAACACGGGAAACACGTGGCACTTCACAGGCATACTTTAGACACCCCCCAGGTACGATATTTAAAGGAATATTTGACTTTTTTTTTTTCACTTTATGCATCATTAAAATGACTGCTCCCGAAAAACGACCGTTTTTAAAACTTCTTTTTGCATTGATACATGTCCCCTGGTGCAGAACCCGGGTTCCCAAACCCTTTTTAGGACAATAACATGCATAATAGTTGTTATAATTAGCACTTTAGAATTCGAACGTTCGCATCCATTGTATTTAATAGGGTTCTAATGTTCGTTCGAACTTTCGGTCCGTTCGCGGGTTCTGGTGCGAACCGAACCCGGGGGTGTTCGGCTCATCACTACTGCTGACATAATTTTTGGAAGTCAGCAAAGACTACCCTATAGAAAGATTCTAGATAGGGTCCTTGATTTAGTTGGATAAAAAATTGATTTGGGATGTAACGTTGTATGTACTACAGGGGGTGATGTCTGCAGGTGTTGCGTGAATAATTCAAAGTTTGGGTCAATATCTAGCTCGTCAAGATCTATAGAGTCATACAGTAATATGATTAATGGTAGGGCTCTCAAGGCTGTCATCTGAACAGGAATCTACCAAGATAGTGGCCACGCTAGAGGAGTCTATAGTGACTGGTTTATTTTTGATTGATTGTATATGGAAATATCTCTTTGGTATGTCACCACTATCAAAATCACCAAGGACAAGGTCAAAGGTGGTAGAAGGATTATTCATCTCCTGGTTATTGGTGAGAGACATGTCTTTAATAACCATGGGGGGAAGGAGAATAGGGGGAGAGGGACCATTGTTGCTAGACCTGGGATGCACTGTAGGTATTGCGGCGAGTATCTCATGACAGGAACCACTGGTGGAAGGCAATGCTGGAGGAGTGGAAGTAGAACTTGTGGGTGGATAAACTATAGAGTCAGAAGATGGTGGCACCAATTTTTTAGGTTGACGCTTAATATTAGGTCTTTGTATAGGTAATATTATTTGAGGTAATGGACTGGCTCTATGGACACTGGTAGATGTTGTGGGGTAGGGCTTATGTGGAGAAAGTGGTATGTGTTTTATTTTATGTGAAAGAGGTGGATGTCTGGTCCTAGGTGTTGATAATGGAGACTGGAGATTTTGTTGTCTGTTAGACCTAAAAGGTAGCACCTGACGGAATCCTAGGATTAGGTAAAAAGGACATTAGAGCAGGTATGGTATTATTGTTTTTCCAAGAAAAAATCTTTTTATGATGATAATCATCTAAGTCCCTATGTAATTGACCTAGTTTGGTTTGGATGAGAGAATTCTCTTTAGTCTTGGTATTTTTCTTTAAAGTATCTAGCCAGGTTGGTGGAATTTTAAGCTGATGTGCGATTATGTCTGATGAAAGTATCTGTAATCTGATGTACCAATTCATTATACTTGATGTGTCTCTGGCTTACAAGGAGCCCTATCCATTTGTCTGTACAAAATTCCGCTATACTTTCCCATTCTTTATTGAGGGCGATATCTAAAAAGAAAGGTTTTAAGGATTCTCAAGCCTCTGGGGGAGATTTTTTTCATCTAGGTATTTTTTGAGAAAAAATTCATCCCACCATTGGGTATTAGCTGAATGAATAAGTCTCTCTAGTTTTTTTTAACTAACCACAAAGGGAATAGCAATCGGATCGTGAACGTTTGGAAGAAGTACAAAAAAGATCGGTGGGTAAACTAGTATATAGTGTATCTAATACATCATATTTGTGGTATTCAATTTCATTAATTAGTTCCATGGAGGAAGGCAAGTTATAATCAGACAGGTAGAAAAGATAAAAAATCCCACAATAGTAACACAATGAAAATAAAAATAATAATAATAAAAACTAATAATCAATAAAAGCGATTAAAAAATTGATTAAAAACAAGAGCTTATAGAAAGGACATAATAATGGTGGTAATGATAACCGCAGTGGAGATTAGCCTGTCTTTGCAGATCAAAGACAGTGAATGTGTTAATTTCCAGCAATCCCAGCAGCTATACAAGACTTCACAGGAATCAAACATAAAACAAATGATGTTAGCGCTCGGGATATGGGCTGAAGTATAGTACATGTAATAAATACTTTATATGCAATGGTAGAAACAGGAAGGGAGAAAAAGCCACTGCACTGCAAAAAAAGTACAAAAAAGTCCACAATGGAAACAATATAAGTCAAAGAATGAAGGTAATAATAAACCTTGAGGGGAGATGATGGAGATGATGGTGACAGGGCACTAAGGGCAAGCTCTTCTTCCGTCTCCCTGTTACACTTGAGAAAAGAGGGCGCATGCTCTATAGCAGGTTCGTGCATGCTCTGAAACGCGGTGTGGCTTCCCTGGTCCCGTGACATCACACGCTGCTCCACAAACGGGCTCATCTCCTCTGAAGGACACAGCCGGCTTCCTCCCCGGCTCCTTGCGGCTCTCGCAGCTTGGATTTTTTGACCGTCCTGGAGACAGCCTAAGACGCAGGACATTCTCCCATCTGATAACCATATCCTCCATGAGCACATTGATCCTTACTGTTATGTAAGTGTTGGATATTTTATTGCTGCAAATTAATAAACATGCGGTATTGCATTCCATAGAAGTCAATGCAGAACAAACTATTTTTGTTTCCATTGACTTCTATGGGGAAATTCGCTTTGATATGCGAGTGCTTTGGATTACGAGCATTCTCCTGGAATGGATTATGCTCGTAATCCAAGGTTCCACTGTAGTTTACAAGACCAAACTTTTCCCAGTCGTTCCTTGATTTCAAGCATGCGTGTTTGTACGTTTGACTTTTGTGTGACGCTTTCTGTAATAACCATCCGAAAATCGGACTATGAGTTCACATCCGACAAAAAATTTATAGCCTGCACATCCAGCTTTTGTCTGACGAAAAAGTAAAATCGTCTGTCAAAAGCACCGTACTAACGATCCGAAAATCCACAGACAGCTCGTCTTATGAATTTTCCCTTCTGATTTTCGCATTGTGTGTACGAGGCCTCATACTCGCTATAAAGATCATCAATTCATTGGGAAGGAGGAAACGTTGTCTTTGACACAGTTGTTAGCACTTGGGGTCTGTTCACACCAGTGGGCGTGCATTATGGTCCATTTAATGCATGCCCTCTGTTGTGTGCAATTGGTAAAAAGCTTTGCATTTTTAAAATTTTTCCTTTTTTTTAATTTTTATCTAGACAAAGTTAATGAAAGATAATTCATTGCACTTTATGTGCTGTCGTGACGTGCGTTGTGCTGCAATAAAAGTGCAGACATGTTTTTTATGTAAATAAAAAAAAAGTGCAGACAGTCTGCATTTTCACACAACACACCACAGCTCAGTGTTAACAAAGCAAATACAGAGTCATTGTTTTCTCTCTGTTTTATGGTGAGTCTGCATAAAGGTAAAAAAAAAATATGTACAAAGCTTGCTAATATAGTATTGGAGGAATGCACTTAAAATTTGCTGGAAGATGTTCAGATGTCATGATTTTTTTTCTCATATCTTTACTATGTTGATCATTAATTTTTGCTGCTGTCCCCTTTTCAGCTAGAAAACACATCATTTACTTTGCAGAGGGGGAAAGTAACAACAATCAGAATTTGTGGCTCACCATCATGCACTGTAGAATGCTCTTGCTCATAGAACAGATAGATCTGCTGATTGCATGAGAAGTAGAATGCACACTGCACCCTCTCCCATCACTTGTGAGGCACCGCTTTGCTTGTGTGTTCTCCCCCACATGCACTGCTGAGATACAGGGGGTGGAGCTAGTGTAATTCACTGATGGTACCCTTGGCAAATCAGAGTGTGTGGATCCTTGCTCACACTCCCTCCACCAGCAAAAGACAAGTGTGGGTGCCCAACAAGTGAGACTGCCACTGTGGGGGAGGGAGTTAGGAGGAAATGGGCGTTTTGTGAAAGCTCTGGGGAAGGAACAAGAGTCAGCCTCAATGTTGTGCTACACTACACTGTGTGGAACTCAACTGGCGCGCCGCGATTTACATTAAAATACTTCCCGCCGCCAGCAATTTACAGAACAATACTGCCTGCCGCATACGATTTACATAACAATACAGCCCACAATTTACATATTAATTGTGTACACACACAGAGCAAACAGCATTAATGACTCACAGGGCTGGGCCTCAAGGTAGGGGCCTGGAGCTAGAGCTAGAGCTCCAATAGCCCCTATGTTAATCCGGCCCTGTGTGCAGTTGATTGCTCAGCTAGGTATATTTTGATGGCTTCTGATATTTTTCATTTCTAAATGTCCTAGAATTCTGTGTTTTCATGAATTAAAGCCCTGCCCCCTACCTAAGCCTACAGTAGCCTCATGCGACAAATACTGTATATGGCATGTGTAGCGGGGTATTGCCCTTTAATTCCTCAGAGACTACATTACCCAGTACACTTTAAGGCACCCAGGGTGCATTTCCCCGTGCAAGGACTGCTGGGGTGGACATTATAAGGGAGAGGCGGAGCCCAGTCTTTCTCTTTGGACACCGCCCGCTCAGCAGGTTGAACTACAGCTTGAGCTCCTGTGACTTTAGGCTCAAAGCCTGGGCCTTTCTCCAAAGAGCCTTCCGCTTGCACCGAGGAACCTGAGGGACGTCTCTCCTTTGTTACTGCACCATTGCCAGGAGGACCGAAGACCCGGATGTCGGGGGATCTGTGTACTTAGAAACAGCAGCGGAAGAAACGGACGTGGACTGGTCCGGTTGGGTGAGAGAGCACTTGCTCATAGACAGTTACAGTATCCCTGTTACATTGGTGGATTACAAATTCTATTCTTCAAGTGCACCACTGTTGCTAGCGAAGATTTCCCTACAGAACTTCCACTTAGCTTAGTCAGGCCTGACTTTGTAGCGTAGACTTTCCTGGCGCTATTTTGTCCACGAGGGGAAATAGCTGCAAAGGGGACTGTTAGAGTTGTGTAGCAATATATACTTGTCTGCTCATTTAAACACTGTTTATTGCAGGGCTCTGCACATGACATGTACATTCCTGTTTTATTGCTTACCCACTAGTCTAAGTAAAAATATCAGGGTTAAGTATATTGGTGTCTGTGTCTTTTACTTTACAGAAGAGACAGTTAAAGGAAGTTTTAATATATTGCTGTGTGTTCTTGTCATAGGACTGTGCCGCTGTGAGTTACAGGCCTCACAGTCCTATCAATCCCTACTAACTGTGCCAAGGGGGGTTAGAGCCGATTGCCAGGGGTTGACAGCGGTGCACCACAGGGCCCAAAATCATACAGGCAGCCCTCTTAACTGGGGGGTATCGCTACACATATATCACAAGAAGATGTAACAATAAGAAAAGCCTGCTCAACCTGATTATTTATAAAATGCAGATGAAAAAAAATATAAAGCCAACACTATTTTCCATTTTGGATAGCGTAGAAAATGGTTAAATGTTTTTGTTTTGGCCATCTGTGTTTCATTGAGGATATTTTGCTTCACTTCCTGTCCAGTAGACACAGCAGGAAGTGAGGGGAAACCTCAACAGAGGACTTCCCCTCTAATCCTGTTCTGTATCGACTTAAAAATATGTATAGTCCCTAACTTTTAGTCCCAGTGACAATGGTCACAGTATGAAAAACGAGAGTGACTCTCCCCACTAAGTTTGGATACAGGTAAAATGAAGGGACTGGATTATTTCAGCACATTTTCAATATTTCCTGAATAACATTGGCAGACTCATCTGTTGTCTGGATACAACAAAATCACATATGCAAACTTAGTATATCCCTGAATGACAGCTATGACTAAGTAATGAAACCTGCAAAGCATGAACATTTAGTCATTTTTAATATGAATATATAAAGAGCAAAGTTTTATGTAGTAAGTATACCCAAGGAAGTTTCTGCTGGACTTTGGAACTGGAAGGAATGCTGACTGAGTAAAACAATTTGATATGAGTATAAAACCTTTAAATTACATGCTTGGAAGATGCCTCTAAGATATACGTGGTGTCATGGACCCTCACAGACAGCATAAGCAACACAGTGCTCTGGCATCACATATTTTGCATGTGTAATTCAAACTTTTACATTTAGTTTGGCTTACAGTAAATACTGCAGCACCACATACCGATTCAACTTGTACCAAAAGGTAATTTTGGTTGCAACACCTGCTTTTATATTCAGTGTTAATAATTCTGAATTGAACAGTGGAAGTCGGAGCAATTACAACTCTAAAAGCTATATACCCTGTTTCCCCTAAAATAAGCCCTACCCCGAAAATAAGACCCAACGTGACCCAGCGGATGGTTGCAATATAAGCCCTACCTCAAAAATAAGCCCTAGTTTAAGTTCTTGTAAAATCATGTAATCTGTTCTATAAAAAGATTATATAATGTGCACAGTGTCTCCTTGTGTAACTTTATTGTGGAAAATACCTTATTTACAGCACCGCTGGGCGCTCACGTGACCCGCCGGAGCTCTTCTCCTCCCCTCCTGGCTGACGTTAACAGCCCCTTCCTCTGCAGTGCTCGGAGCAGGCTGACTTCAGATGGGATCTCGGCCCCTCCCTCTGCAGTATTCGGAGCGGGGAAGAAGAGCTCTGGGGGGTCATGTGAGCACCCAGCGGCGCTGTAAATAAGGTATTTTCCAAGATAAAGTTACACAAGGAGACACACTGCACATTATATAATCTTTTTACAGAACGTATTACATGATTTTACAAGGACTTTAACTAAGGTTTTTTTTTTGAGATTACAGAATTTCACAATGCTGACTCCTGAGCTAACAGGGCGATGAACTTTTTTGTACATACCGTAAATAAATAAGACATCCCCTGAAAATAGTGTTTTTTGTAGCCAAAATTAATATAAGTCCCGGTCATATTTTCAGGGAAACACGGTCTATATATATTAGAGCTGCACAATTATGGCTAAAATGAGAATCATGATTTTTTTCCTTAGAATAAAGATTACGATTCTCTCACGATTCTCGCGGTGTAACATCTTCTTTCACATTATACAAAAAAATTGGGCTAACTTTACTGTTTTTTTTTTTTTAATTCATTAAAGTGTATTTTTTTTAAAAAAAAATTATGTTTGAAAAACTGCTGCGCAAATACCGCATGACATAAAATATTGCAACAACCACCATATTATTCTCTACGGTTTCTGCAAAAAAAAAATATATCATGTTCGGGTGTTCCAAGTAATTTTCTAGCAGAAAATAATGATTTTTTACTTGTAAGCAACAAATGCCAGAAAAGGTTTGGTCTTTAAATGGTTAAACTTCCTTGATCTACACGCCAGAGTTCTTTCCATTGATAAAAGATAGAAGAGATACTTTGTTTCACTTATTCGTGTGTTGTATTAAAACTTGGCAGGCTGCCTGGATTTTGTTTATCCAGCTGTGAGAAGAACCGTGACATGCTGTTTTGAAGATCGAGAAGGGAAAAAGATTGCAATTTCGATTCTTCACGATTAATCATGTAGCTCTAATTATATTAGATGGCTTCGGGGGCTTTGATCTAAGGTAAGTAATTCATAATGAGCTAGTATGCTAGTCATACTAGCTCATTATGCCTTTGTCTTGCAGGTTTTTATTTTTATTTTTTATATTTTTTGGGGGTTTACAACCACTTTAAAAAGTTACTCGTCATGAGTTACCCCACCCAACCTCTACCCTGTCCCGCCCCTAAGTCCGTCCTCATAAATTATTTAATGAAATTACACTGTTAAATGTTTTATACAGAATTTAGTTCCAAAAATAAATATTAACATCAACTTTAACATTATTAACATGAAGCATATCAGTACTAATCAGTGCAGCCTATCAGTGCCCATCAGTGCAGCCTCATTAGTGCCCATCAGTTCAGCCTTATCAGTGCCCATCAGTACAGTCCCATCAATGCCCATCAGTACAGTCCCATCAGAGCAGCCTCATCAGTGCCCAGTAGTGCAGCATACCAATGCTGCCATATCAGTGCAGCTTCATCAGTACCCGTCAGTGCCACCTAATGAGTGGCCATCAGTGCAGCCTCATCAGGGCCACCAATGCAGCCTATCAGTGCCCATTAGTGCACCATATCAGTGAACCCCCATCAGTGCAGCTTAGGAGTACCGCCTCATCAGTGGCCATTAGTGCAGTATCAGTGGCCATTAGTGAGGCCTCATCAGTGCCCATCAGTGCAGCCTATTAGTGCCCATCAGTGCAGCCTATTAGTGGCCATCAGTGCAGCCTATCAATGCCAATCAGTGCAGCATATCAGTGCTGCCTTATCAGTGCAGCCCCATCTGTGCAGCTTATCAGTTCTGCCTCATCAGTGGTCATCAGTGCCACCTTATCAGTGGCTATCAGTGAGGCATATCAGTGGCCATGAGGGCAAACTGATCAGTGGCCATCAGGGCAGCCTTATCAGTGGCCATTAGTGCAGCCTATTAGTGCCCATCAGTGCAGCCTCATCAGTGCTTATCAATGCCCATGAATGCAGTCTGTCATTGCCCATCAGTGCAGCCTATCAGTGCCCATAAGTACAGCATATCATTGCCCATCAGTGCAGCATATCATTGCCCATCAATGCAGCCTATCATTGCCTATCAGTGCAGAATATCATTGCCCATCAGTGCAGCATATTATTGCCCTTCAGTGCAGCCTATCATTGTCCATCAGTGCAGCCTATCATTGTCCATCAGTGCAGCGTATCATTGTCCATCAGTGCAGCGTATAATTGCACTTCAGTGCAGCATATCATTGCCCATCAATGCAGCGTATCATTGCCCATCACTACATCATATCATTGCCCATCAGTGCAACATATCATTGCCCATCTGTGCAGCATATCATTGCCCATCCGTGCAGCATATCATTGCCCATCAGTGCAGCATATCATTGCCCATCCGTGCAGCATTTCATTGCCCATCCGTGAAGCATATCAGTGCCCATTAATGCAGCCTACCTTTGCCCATCAATGCAGCCTACCATTGCCCATCAATGCAGCCTACCATTGCCCATCAATGCAGCCTCTTTGCCAATCAGTGCAGCCTATCATTGCCCAAAGGTGCAGCAGGGAGGAATCGGGAGGATATGGCGGCCGGATCGGCAGAGCGGGGATCTCCCACTGAGACACATCTTGTATATGAATAGCTGCACTGTCAAACAAAGTCCCGCCTCCTGGACTGGCCCCTCTAATAGATAGCACAGGGTGGGACTTTGTTTGACAGCGCGGCTATTCATATACAACATGTGTCTCAGCAGGAGATCCTCGCTCTCCGCGATCCGGCTGCCAGATCCTCCTGACAGTTTCCTGGCTGATCGCTTCTAGAAGAAGTGGTGCAGCCTTTTTTACAGGACATCAGAGCGGTCTGGGGGGCAGCTCTGATGGCCGCATCGCTTCTGCCAGGAGCAATCAGCCAGGAAACTGTTAGGCCAGTCTGCCCCTGCTCCTCACTTGCCCTCCGCTAAGTTCCACTCGCCAAATGCGAGCAGGCGAGTGGAAATTTTGAGGGCTGCATATAGATATATATATATATATATATATATATATATATATATATATATATGTATATAGATATATATATATATATATATATATATATATATATACTGTGTATATATATATTGATGTCAGAGGAGAATGGGCAGACTGGTTTGAGATGATAGAAAGGCAACAGTAACTCAAATAACCACTCGTTACAAACAAGGTATGCAGAATACCATCTCTGAATCCACAACACATCGAACCTCGAAGAAGATGGGCTACAGCAGCAGAAGACCACGCCGGGTGCCTTTCCTGTCAGCTAAGAACAAGAAACTGAGGCTACAATTCGCACAGGATCACCAAAATTGGACAATAGAAGATTGGAAAAACTTTGCCTGGTCTGATGAGTCTCAATGTCAGCTGCGACATTCAGATGGTAGGGTCAGAATTTGATGTAAACAACATGAAAGCATGGATCAATCCTGCCTTGTATCAATGGTTCAGGCTGGTGGTGGTGGTGTAATGTTGTGGGGGATATTTTTCTGGCACACTTTGGGCCCCTTAGTACCAATTGAGCATTGTTTAAATGCCAGGGCCTATCTGAGTATTGTTGCTAATCATGTCCATCTCTTTATGACTGCAGTGTACCCATCTTCTGATGGCTACTTCCAGTAGAATAATGCACCATGTCACAAAGCTCAAATCATCTCACCACTGGTTTCTTGAACATGACAATGAGTTCACTGTACCCCAATGGCATCCACAGTCACCAGATATCAATCCAATAGAGCACCTTTGGGATGTGGTGGAACGGGAGATTTGCATCATGGATGTGCAGCCGACAAATCTGCAGCAACTGTGTGATGCCATCATGTCAATATGGACCAATATTTCTGAGGAATGCTTCCAACACCTTGTTAAATTTTTGCCACAAAGAAATAAGGCAGTTCTGAAGGCAAAAGGGGGTGCAACCCAGTACTAGCAAGGTGTACCTAATAAAGTGGTCTGTGACTATATACAGTATCTCTCAAAAGTAAGTACACCCCTCACATTTTTGTAAAAATTTTATTATATCTTTTCATGTGACAACACTGAAGAAATTACACTTTGTTACAATGTAAAGTAGTGAGTGTACAGCTTGTATAACAGTGTAAGATTGCTGTCCCCTCAAAATAACTCAACACACAGCCATTAATGTCTAAACCGCTGGTAACAAAAGTAAATGGGGAGCGGGTGTGTTACATTTGGTGTTACCGCTCTCATACTGGTCACTGGAAGTTCAACATGGCACCTCATGGCAAAGAACTCTCTGAGGAATTGTTGCTTTACATAAAGAGGTCCTAGGCTATAACAAGATTGCCAAGACCCTGAAACTGAGCTGCAGCACTGTGGCCAAGACCATACAGCAGTTTAACTGGACAGGTTCCAAAGAAGTTGAGTTCACGTGCTCAGCATCATATCCAGAGGTTGTCTTTGGGAAATAGACGTATGAGTGCTGCCAGCATTGCTGCAGAGGTTGAAGGGGTGGGGGGTCAGCCTGTCAGTGCTCAGACCATACGCTGCACACTGCATCAAATTGGTCTGCATGGCTGTCATCCCAGAAGGCAGCCTCCTTTTAAGATGATGCACAAGAAAGCCCGCAAACAGTTTGCTGAAGACAAGCAGACTAATGCCGCGTACACACGATCGGAATTTCCGAGAACAAATGTTCGATGTGAGCTTTTGATTGGATATTCCGACTGTGTGTAGGCTCCATCGGACATTTGCTGTCGGAATTTCCAACAACAAATGTTTGAGAGCTGGTTCTCAATTTTTCCAACAACAAAAATTCTGGTCGGAAATTCCAAGCATGTGTATCCAATTCCGACGCACACAAATTCTACGCATGCTCGGAATCAATTTGACGCATGCTCAGAATCATTGTACTTCATTTTTCTCGGCTCGTCGTAGTGTTGTACGTCACCGCGTTCTTGACGTTCGGAATTTCCGAGCAACAATTGTATGACCGTGTGTATGCAAGACAAGTTTGAGCCAACATCCGTCGGAAAAAAATCCACGGTTTTATTGTCGGAATGTCCGATCGTGTGTATGCGGCATAAGGATATGGATTACTGGAACCATGTCCTGTGGTCTGATGAGGCCAAGATATAACCACAATAATAGTAGCCAAAACTGTCATCAAGAATATTGGTACTTGCTCACCAATGACACCTTAGCATAACCAGAAATGCCCCCATGGGTATGCTTGTAATGGTGGTGGTATATGGCAGACAAGATGCAGGCAGAGATGGATAGGATCATGCGGCTGTGCAGGTCATGATGGTACAGGGTGGTATGTGAATTTTAAGTGAAAAAATAGTAGCACTCTGTTTATGCAAAAACAGTCCTAACAAGTGATATACAAATCAAAAATACTATAATGTGTATATAAATAATATTCCACCAAGTGAAAGTGGACAAATGATAAATATAGTAGTCCTATGTATCCAAAACGTATAATCAAGCAACAAAAGTAATGAAATATATATACAGTGAATCATAAATAAAAGTCCATAAAACAATATTCATGAATAAAAAGTTCATAAAGCAAAGTACAAGTGATAAAGAAATCCAGGTGATGAAATCTCGAGTGCTTCCAACAAATATGCTTAATCTTGAAAATGTAATTATGCTCCTTCACCACACCACTTGTGTCTGTGAATCCACTCCCAAAGGAAAAAAACTCACCAGATAGATATGCCTCACACTCTCATGTTCGGCATAAAAGCTTGATACCCCACCGGGGTTAATAGACAAATCCACTGGAATTTTTACAAGAGAATCCACTCCACATGTAAAAAATGAATAAGTGCTTCCAATGGTGAACTAAATAAAAACAATTTATTTTAAAATTGCACACACATCTTCAACCATTGTACTCACATTGTTCAAAATTCAAACAGGCACTTCAAATAAAAAGCAACAGAAATGAATGAAGAAGGCTTGCAATGGCGTACTAGGA
This sequence comes from Rana muscosa, assembly GCA_029206835.1. Lineage (NCBI taxonomy): Eukaryota > Metazoa > Chordata > Amphibia > Anura > Ranidae > Rana > Rana muscosa. The sequence continues at coordinate 1,030,011,487 of CM055116.1, forward strand.
ATTGCGGTCAAGGCGGACCCAGAATAACCAGCAGATCTCACCCTCCAATTGCTCGCTCTCCTTCCCATTATAATAATCCCATTGATAAAGTCTTTAACGACGAAACATGTCTGGGTGTGGCCTGCACGGTAACTTTTTGTGAACTCTGAACGTAGACACCACCACAGAGGCTGATACGACTCTGGCCGGGAAGGAGAGCGAGCAATTGGAGGGTGAGATCTGCTGGTTATTCTGGGTCCGCCTTGACCGCAATTCCTAGTAAGGGAATAATATAAAATACACAAGTGTATACTACTTTGTGGAAAGGTGAGAACCAGCATACATTAATCAAAAGTAAAAATACAGATAACCAATAAAAAATCAATAAAAATGAATGGTTCAAAGTAAAAATTGATGGTTATAAATAGACAAATCACCAAAAAAACAACATATTCTGACATTGTACATGAAAAAAAAAGCATTTATATGAAGCATGTATATAAAAGACGTAAATAAGATTGCTAAATTATAAATCTTTATAAGCCACAAAAAGCCACTACAATGCAATTATTGAATAAGAAAATTAACTAATATAAAGAATCTATATTTGAAGGAAAACATAGTAAAACGAATGAACCTTCCACACATACCATGGTTTAAATATATCACCTATTCTCTAGAACTTTTACCACCGAATGGTAGAAATAATTGTTAAATGTAGGGTCCCCATAAGAAACCACCTGTAAAGTTAAATTAAAAACAAGATCTACCTTGGGAGTTCATACTAATAGACTTGTGTGGTAATGTATACGTGTAAACATATACTAGTACTAACACAGAGTCTTGCCTCCTGTGGAGTTTTAAAAATAACACAACACAAGCGTTGTTACACCAACGTTATGTATCTCTAAGTCCTCGTTAAACCTATTGGGTGCCATTGTGCCCACAAAGAACTCCTATTTGCATTATTCTAGTTTGGTCTATCTTATCAATACGTTTTTGTGAGGTCCCCAGAACTGGGCCCAGTATTCTAAATGAGGTCTCAATAAAGATCTATATAGGGGAATCAGGACCTCCTTCCTCATGCTGGTGATCCCTCTAATGATGAATACTAGAATTCTGAGGAAGTCAACCTGACAAGTGACGCAACTCTCGGTTTCAGAGTGGCCTGTGATATCAGTTGCGGTGTCTCCGATACCTAGAAAAACGGTGAGGGAGCGATTGCTGACGGCCTTATATGTTATGTGCCATGTACAAGAAACTTTAATGTGAGTGTTTAGTGGATTTTTAATAAAGCATTCTTAGTTTATGAGCCTATTCCCTTTATGTGTTTGAGTAACACTGTAACTTGGAGATTACCCTGGCGAGCCCTTTAAAGGGGACAACAAGATTGAAGGCGACGCAAACAGATGGATGGTAGATTTGCAAGGTTAGCTACAAAGAAGAAGAAAACCGACCTATAGCAGGTCATTTGAGAAGGTGAGCTAGCACTGCACCCAGAGGTGATTGGTGGTGGAAGGAAAATCCTTGGATATTCACCACACCTTTTTTGAACACTGGACTTTTAATGTGTAAATTTGATTATTTTATTTTTATTTTTAGCACATTTTGTTTTACCATATCATATTTGAATCAGATTTTCACACCTCACTATGTTTATTTGTTGACAATACAGTAATACCTCGGTTCGCAATACGAGCTATTACCGTATTTATCGGCGTATAACACACACAGGCGTATAACACGCACCCTAACTTTAAGAGGGAAGTTTCAGGAATTTTTTTTCCACAGCCCCCTGCAAATAACACGCAGGCACAGTTTACCCTCTATTTTCAGGGTAAAAAAAGTGAGTGTTATACGCCAATAAATACAGTATTTAAAAAAAAAATCCTGACTCGATTTGCGAAACGAGCAGGATTCAAGCCTCTGGGGTGTGCAGTACCGCATTTGGCCAGAGGTGCGGGGGTGCCGGTGACACTCGGAGCTGCTCGGAAACACTCTGTTCCCGAGTGTCTCCGAGTGCATCCAAGCGGCTCCGAGTGTTTCCGAATGTCTCCGGCACCCCCACCTCTGGTTACATGTGGTACTACATGCACTAGCAGTGCCACTGGAACTGATTATCTGAGTTTTCATTATTTCCTATGGGGAAACTCGCTTTGATATACGAGTGCTTTGCATTCTGCTCGTAATCCAAGGTACCACTGTATTTGCACTTGTTAAGAAATTAATTATTATGGGGGATTTTACTTATTATGAATTGTTTTATAAGAACAGCACACCATTTATTTAGAATATCGTGATTGTTTGGAGTGATTGAGTACACTTGTTAGGTGGTTGCAGCAGTTAATGTATTATTTATATATTTTGGACACTTTGTTGGTGCATTTATATAGCAGCGCATGAGTTTATTGTTCTGATATTACAACTAATGAACCTCCCACACATACCATAGCCTAAATATATAAACCATTCTCTAGAACTTTTACAGTGGAATGGTAAGAAGAATTGTTGAATGTAGGGTCCCCTACATTGAAGGGGGGAAGCCAGGAGCACCAGCGGGGCACCCCAGAAGAGGAGGATCGAGGTGCAAAACCCTTGCACAGAGCAGGTAAGTATAACATGCTTGTTATTTTTATTTAAAAAAATCCAGATCTTTACAACCTCTGTAAAATCAATATTTACTTTGGGAGTTCATAATAAAAGACTTGTGTGGTAATGTATACATTGTGACAGCAGGAAGGTAAAGTCACCTGGTTGCATCCAGGGGGGTAGATATATTTCTCCCAGATTCAGGCTTTATGCTGACTTATACAACTAGGGTGGAGAGTTGTATAAGCCCAGCTGAGGCTAGTAGGCTCATGGATGACTCATACCTCTAGGGAGAGTGTGGGGCGTCGTACAGACAGGGAGTTGATGAGGCCAGCTGAAGCTTGTCAGCTCATTTAGGCCTCTATAAGAACTCCCAGATTCATTAGGTGTTAGCTCATGCCTGGACCCAGACCTGTGTGGACTGTCTAGGGAGAGTGAACCCCTGTGCGGTGAGGCAAAGCCTGTGTGGCTATTTGTTTGGACTTTTACTAAACCAGGGACTTAGGGACTAGGACAGCACCAGGCTGATCCCAGTTGTTAGTTTAGGAAACCTGCATGTTTAGTCAGAGGTCAAACTGACCAGGATTTATTTTGTTTATGTTTCTTTTTGGCTTTGCTGTGTTTTTGTCACTGTACATAGAGAAATAAACCGCACCTTTTGATTTTGAAAACCACAACCTCCGTCTGCTGGCCCTGTTTTTGTGTGGGGAGCCCAACCAGGGGGTCACACACACCCGCTACTGAGTTAACCCCCTCACAGTTGGTGGAGAACCAGTGGCAGTTTTTTTTAAGCCAGCATGGAGGAGATACTGAAACAGCTGGCTCTAGCAAATGCCAATCAACAGCAGACAAATGCAGGTTTGCAAAGGAGCCTTGCAGCCCAGCAGCAAGCTCATCAACAAGCCCAGCAGCAATCTGAGGCCCGCTTCATAGACCTGTTACAGAAGCAAGAGCAGAGACTACAACAAATGGAAGCAGTAATGCAGCAACGTCCGCAGACCAGTGAGGAAAGCCGTCCCACTAATACCGCGTCCTTTGGGGTGAGTCGTTTATTGACAAAAATGACTGGAGAGGATGATCCAGAGGTATTTTTGACCACATTTGAAAGGACTGCTGAAAGAGAAAAGTGGCCTGAGGAGCAGTGGGCTGGACTGGTGGCTCCTCTGTTAACTGGTGAATCGCAGAAGGCTTACTATGACCTAGAGCCTGACCAAGCAAAAGACTATGTGATGCTAAAAGCTGAAATATTGGCAAGGCTGGGTGTCACCCTGGCTGTCCGGGCTCAGCGTGTGCATAACTGGACTTTCCAGCTTGGAAAACCCCCCAGGTCTCAAATGTATGATCTCATTCACCTGAGCAGGAAGTGGCTACAGCCAGAGACTTTGTCCGCACCAGAGATTGTGGAACGTGTTGTAATGGATCGGTTTTTGAGAGCTCTTCCTACTGCCATCCAAAAGTGGGTAAGCCATGGAGACCCAGAGACGGCCGGTGGTCTTGTGGATCGTGTAGAGAAATACTTGGCTACAGAGAACCTGACGGCCTCTTCCAGAGACTCTCGGACTTTCCACCCTAAGACCAGACCATCCCCAGGGGCGGATAAGAGGATTCCAAGGGGTGAGGGTGGAGAGAGTGAGAGGGTGGGAGCTCTACCCAAAGTTTGGCGAGAACAGCCTGGGAAGTCAGGGGCTCAAGAGGCAGCCAAAAGGATTGTTTGCTACCGCTGCCGGCAAGCGGGACATATTGCAGCAAATTGCCCGGTTGTGGAGGAACCCATGCAATGTGACTTTCTGACGGACAGACGTCAGTCGCTGTGTGCGACAGTCGCATGCACTGCCATTCGGGGAACTGAGAAACATTTATGCAAAATGTGTATTAATGGTAGAAATGTTGTGGTATTACTGGATTCAGGTAGCCTTGTGACCCTGATAAAGGCTGAATTAGTTAAAACAGAGGTCTCTGGGAATAGCAAGGTAGCTGTTATTTGTGTGCATGGGGACACCCGAGAGTATCCAGTGACTACAGTGTGTTTCGAGACCCCCAAAGGTACCCTCTCTCATCCAGTGGGGTTAGTATCTCAATTACCGCATGATGCCATTGTGGGAAGAGATTTTCCGAAGTTCTGGGAACTGTGGGATGATCCTGAGCCCCCCACTGGTGCCCCTATGTACCAGGAATGTGATAGCCAGAACTCCTCTGAGAGTGGTGAGGACTCTCCAGAATTTCCCTTGTCAGTATTGGCAGGGGAGACTCAAGAAACTGGAGAGGAGCCCACCTCCTCAGACGAAAACCTACCGTCTGTGGAGTTTTCTGATCTGGAGGTTCACAGGGAAAATTTTGCCACAGAACAGTTAAAAGACCCCGCCCTAATAAAGGCACGGGAAAACGTAGTGGAAATAGATGGCGAGTTAGTGAACCCAGATAATACCTGCACTTACCCATACTTCAGCGTAGAGAAGGACCTACTGTATCGGGTGGCAAAAAGGGCAGAAGAAACCGTTGAGCAGCTTGTGGTGCCCAAACCTTACAGGAAGTTGGTGTTGGAGTTGGCCCATGGGCACATTCTTGGAGGTCATCTGGGGACAGAGAAAACCCGAGAGAGGGTATTACAGAGATTCTATTGGCCTGGGGTGATGAAGGACATAGAAAATTATTGTTCCTCCTGCCCTGTGTGTCAGAGGTCGGCCCCGATGCCACATTTCCGTAGCCCGCTGGTCCCTCTACCCATCATTGAGGTCCCGTTTGAGAGAATCGCAATGGATTTGGTAGGTCCTATAATCAAGTCCGCTAGGGGGCACCAGTACATATTGGTTATAATGGACTATGCCACCCGTTATCCAGAAGCGATCCCTCTCAGAAATACCTCGGCCAAAACCATAGCCAAAGAGCTATCTCTTGTTTTTAGCCGGGTGGGTATTTGTAAAGAACTGCTTACGGACCAAGGTACACCCTTTATGTCCCGGGTTATGAAAGAGCTGTGTAAATTGTTCAAAGTGACGCAATTGCGTACATCTGTGTATCACCCCCAAACCGATGGGCTGGTTGAAAGATTCAACAAAACCCTAAAACAAATGTTGAAGAAAGTGGTGGATAGAGATGGAAAGGATTGGGACTGTCTACTTCCTTATTTGATGTTTGCTATTAGGGAGGTGCCCCAATCCTCTACGGGATTCTCCCCCTTTGAGTTACTGTATGGGAGACACCCAAGAGGGCTGTTGGATATTGCCAAGGAAACTTGGGAAAGTGAGAGTTCTCCCCACAGGAGTGTGATTGAGCATGTCGCCCTGATGCAAGATCGAATTGCACAGGTAATGCCCATCGTGAAGGAACATTTGGCCCAAGCGCAGTTGGCACAGCAGAGAGTGTACAACCGTGGAGCAAAGACCCGTACCTTTTCCCCGGGGGATAGGATATTGGTACTTGTCCCTACGGTTGAAAGTAAATTCCTTGCCAAATGGCAAGGCCCCTACGAGATAATGGAAAAAGTGAGCGAAGTGAATTACAAGGTCAGACAACCAGGAAGGCGAAAGCCCGAACAGATATATCACGTTAATCTGTTGAAAGCCTGGAGGGATAGAGAGTCCCTAGTCGCAGAAACTTGGTCACCAGCTCAAACTGGTTGCGTGATTCCGGAGGTTGGAATAGCAGCCACCTTGTCACAACCCCAACAACAGGAGGTTAAGGAGTTTGTGCTTCGCAACAAGGAGGTGTTCTCTGAGCTGCCGGGACAAACATCTGGGGTAGAGCATGATATTATTACCCCGCCCGGTGAAAGGGTGAAGTTAAAACCCTATCGGATCCCAGAGGCCCGACGGGAGGCAATACGGGAGGAAGTACAGAAAATGCTGAACTTAGGGGTGATAGAGGAGTCCCAAAGTGATTGGTCTAGTCCCATTGTGTTGGTGCCTAAACCGGATGGGAGCTGGCGATTTTGTAACGATTTTCGTCAGTTGAACAAAGTTACAAAATTTGACACCTACCCCATGCCACGTATAGATGAGTTGATCGACCGGCTGGGAACAGCCCGATACATGACGACTCTTGACCTCACAAAAGGGTATTGGCAAATTCCCCTGGCCAAGTCGGCCAAAGAGAAAACCGCATTTGTAACCCCAGACGGGGCGTTCCAATATAAGAGAATGCCGTTCGGGTTACAGAATGCGCCGGCCACATTCCAGCGGAAAATGGACCAGATACTGAGGCCCCATCGGAAGTATGCTGCGGCTTACCTGGATGACGTAATTGTCCATAGCACAGATTGGGCCTCACATCTGCCAAAAGTGCAAGCAGTCCTAGACTCTATCCGGGAAGCGGGGTTTACGGCTAACCCCAAGAAGTGTACCATTGGGCAGGAGGAGGCCAAATATCTTGGGTACACCATTGGCAGGGGAGTGATAAAACCCCAACTCAACAAAGTCGAGGCCATCCAGAGTTGGCCACGTCCCAACAGCAAGAAGCAGGTACGGGCCTTTCTGGGAATCGCGGGTTATTATCGGCGCTTCATTCCCCACTTTGCTTCTAAGGCTGTGCCCCTAACCAACCTGACGAAAGGGAAAGGGTCGGTCATGATTAAATGGACCCCCGAGGCTGAGGCAGCATTCCAATTCTTGAAACAAGCCTTATGTAGCCAGCCAGTGTTGTACTCACCCGACTTCTCTAAAGACTTTGTCGTACAAAGTGATGCGTCAGATGTGGGGTTAGGAGCAGTATTGTCCCAGGTCTGGAACGGGGAAGAGCACCCAGTCATTTACCTCAGCAGGAAGTTGAAGTCCCATGAGGTAAATTACGCCACGGTTGAAAAGGAGTGTTTAGCGGTGAAGTGGGCTCTAGATTCCCTTCGGTACTATCTGCTAGGTAGGCACTTTGACATGGTTACGGATCACGCTCCGTTAAAGTGGATGGCTCAAAACAAGGAGACAAATAGAAGAGTGAATAGGTGGTTCCTGGCCCTACAGGAATTCAACTTCACAGTAAAGCATCGCCCTGGCGTTCAAATGGGGAATGTGGATGCTTTGTCTCGAGTACATGAATGCCTGATTGCTGGTGTTCCAACCCCAAGGTTAAAACAAGAGGGGGGGGTATGTGACAGCAGGAAGGTAAAGTCACCTGGTTGCATCCAGGGGGGTAGATATATTTCTCCCAGATTCAGGCTTTATGCTGACTTATACAACTAGGGTGGAGAGTTGTATAAGCCCAGCTGAGGCTAGTAGGCTCATGGATGACTCATACCTCTAGGGAGAGTGTGGGGCGTCGTACAGACAGGGAGTTGATGAGGCCAGCTGAAGCTTGTCAGCTCATTTAGGCCTCTATAAGAACTCCCAGATTCATTAGGTGTTAGCTCATGCCTGGACCCAGACCTGTGTGGACTGTCTAGGGAGAGTGAACCCCTGTGCGGTGAGGCAAAGCCTGTGTGGCTATTTGTTTGGACTTTTACTAAACCAGGGACTTAGGGACTAGGACAGCACCAGGCTGATCCCAGTTGTTAGTTTAGGAAACCTGCATGTTTAGTCAGAGGTCAAACTGACCAGGATTTATTTTGTTTATGTTTCTTTTTGGCTTTGCTGTGTTTTTGTCACTGTACATAGAGAAATAAACCGCACCTTTTGATTTTGAAAACCACAACCTCCGTCTGCTGGCCCTGTTTTTGTGTGGGGAGCCCAACCAGGGGGTCACACACACCCGCTACTGAGTTAACCCCCTCACAACATGTAAACATAAGTTATATATACTACTAACACAGGGTCTTACCTCCTGTGGTGTTTTAACAACAGCATGACACAAGCGTTGTTATACCACGTTATGTATGTCTAAAAGCCCTGTACACACGAACCTGATTTCCTATGGATTCTAATCCGATGGATTTTTCCATCAGAAATCCGTTGATGCTGACTTCCATCAGTCTTGCCTACACAACATCAATCAAAAAACCGACCGTCCCAAACGCCGTGACGTAAAACACTCCGACGAGCCGAGAAAAATTAAGTTCAATGCTCCTGAGCATGCGTCGACTTGATTCTGAGCATGCGTGGGTTTTTTATCTGATGGAGTTCCACACAGACGATCGGAATTTGCTATCGTTTTTTTTCCCATCGGATAAATTTAAAACATGTTCTATTTTTTCTCACCGATGGAAAAAAGACTGATGGGGCCCATACACGATCGGTTTGTCCGATGAGAAAAGTCCATCGGACTGTTTTCATAGGTAAAACCGATCGTGTGTACAGGGCATAAGTCCTCTTTTATTCTATTTGGTGCCATTGTGCCCTCGTATGGGAACAAACTCCTATTTGCATTATTCATCAGCAAAAAGACATACCTTACTCAACAAACCTTTAGTCATATCACTTACATAGAAATTAAATAGAACAGGACCCAGTACAGAGCCTTGTGGTATGCCACTAACGACTGGTCTCTGTTCTAAAGAAAACCCCATTTATAACCACATGCTGGTATATATCCTTTAGCCAACTGCATATCCACTGAACAGGGTTGCAAAAAGTCTGTAAATTTACAGACAGTTTGTAAAAATTGGAAGAATTCCGTGTTTACACATACACTGTCTTTGAATGTCCGGTATGGACGGCGGCTGCCCAAAAAAAATATGGCTGCGGGACAGCTTTGGAACTGTGCATGTCCATTTCCGAAACTTACTGGGCTCAGGCAGACTCAGATGGCTCGGGCTGCGGCGGCCTGGGCAAGCAAACAGTGAAGTAATGGTGCCTGCTTTTACAAATTGTGTATTAGGAAGGGTTACCAAAAGCAGGAGTGCCAGCCGGGATGGGGGAAGTAGGTGCACGGTTGGTGACATAATTGGCCCTTTTTTACGAATCACCTACACAACAACCGAGACTGGATAGGGAGGATGGCATCAAGAGTCTCTCGGTCTCGGAGTGGGGAAATGTCTGTCAGGGGCAGTGCCAGCCCAGACAGAAGAACTTACTGTACATTCTGCTGCAGAGGAGAGGATGCATGGGCACTGCAGCCAGGCACAGTCAGGCAGTGTAATAAATTCATCAATTGCGCCACCACAAGGGTGATATACATGTTGGAATGCCCTTGTAATAAATACTACATTGGAAAAACAAAAAGACAGCTTCGTATTCGTATAGGTGAACATCTACGTAGTATCAAAAACTCTGCTAAAATAAAAAAAGATGCAGGCCAAACACAAACACAAAAAGGTAAAACTAGAGAGGAAATGTCACCCATAGCGTTACACTTTGCTGATTTTCACCAAAGTAATACGTCCGGCCTGAGGGTCAAAGGAATATATACTCAGTTTGTCAGCCAGAAGAGGGGACTTTGACACAGTCCTCCTACAAAAAGAGAAAATATGGATATTTAGACTGGGTACACTCACACCCTTAGGCCTGAATGTAGAGTGCAGTTTTCAGCCTTTCTTAGAAAGATAACTAGTGTAACAGGGACACACTCTAGTGTGCTACAGGTGTGGTCCTCAGACATATACATATATACACATTTATTTATCCAATCTGGTTCTTTGTTATTTGATGTGTGATCTACTTATTTTACACATAGATATAACTCCTTTGGTGTCTCTGATCTATATTCATTATTTTATAAAAAAAAAAAAAAAAAGTTTTTATTATTGATCCCTTGTTTCTTTTGGGGGGCTCTTTACAATATGCTCTTATTTGTTTCCTTTATGTTTATTTTTATATTCTCTTGAATAGAGATATATACTGACACATCTAACCACGTGTCAGACTTTCTGTCACTTTGTTAAATTAATCAATTAATTAACAAAATAGCAAATCGGGCATGCTCGGTCAAATTTGAAAGCACCACATCCCAGTTAATGGATATAGTACTGCAGGGGAACCCAAACATTTGGGCCTTTACCAAACAGGTTACCCAGGCAATCAATCAGGCCAAATGGAAATTAGGTACGGAATCCAACCTTAGTGACAGCCAACTTGAGGCATTGCGATCCCTACAGCTCAACAAAGACATAATTATCAAGCCCTCCGATAAGGGGTGCAATTTGGTAGTCATGAATCTTCTTGATTATGAACAGATGGTCATGAATTTGTTGACAAATAAAGATTGGTATCGCAAAGTATCAAATACTCACCTCAATTTGACTACTAGTCGCTATAAACATTTGATTGGCCTACCATGAGGGATTGATTACAAAAAAAAATGGGAGTTTCTCAATGTCACTAGCTCTCGGACCCCCACTCTATATGCGCTACCCAAGGTTCATAAAAGTCTGTCCTCTCCCCCTGGATGCGCCATTGTTTCAGGCAATGGCTCCCTGACGGAAACTGCAAGTCAACTTGTTGATGACTTCCTCAGGCCACATGTGGAGGGGCTAGTGTCCTATTTACAGGATACGACTGATCTCTTGAGGACTCTTGGTGGGTTTTCCCTACCCATGGGATCCTGGCTGGTGGCGCTCGCTGTTGAGGCCCTCTACAATTCCATACCACACCACCTTGGTGTGCGAGTTGTGGAGGGCTTCATCACCGAGGATCGAGTCATCTCGGGCCTACATCAAATTTATCCTCAATCTTTTGGAATTCATTTTGTGCAACAACATCTTTCTGTTTGGAGACTCCCACTACCTCCAGATACAAGGGGTAGCAATGGGAACCAAATGTGCTCCCTCCTATGCTAACTTGTATCTGGGGGGGTGGGAGCGAGACCTCTTTTTCAGAGAGGATCTACAAATGTATCTGGAACACATTCCAGTTTGGAGAAGGTTCATCGATGATATCTTTTTCATCTGGACTGGCCCCAGAGATGCTTTGATCACCTTTCTTGACTGTTTGAGGATTAACAATTATAATTTAAAATTTACCTTTGAAATGAACCAAACCGATCTAACCTTTTTGGACCTCAAAATTAGTGTACAGGAAGATGGCACAGTTAGTACCTCTCTATTTCGCAAAGCCTCGGCTGGGAACTCTCTGCTACATGCAGGGAGCGCACATCCAAAATCCCTAATCTCAAGTGTGCCCTATGGGCAATAACTGAGACTACGTCGCAACTGCAGTAGTCAACAGGATTTTGAATCTGAGGCTAGGTTGCTTAGGACTCATTTTCTTGAACGAGGCTATAGCAACAGATATCTCAAAAGGGCATATGCCAGAGCCAAAAAGCAAGACAGGAGCCTCCTTTTGCATGGTCCCAAAAAAATCAAATCAAATCCGGGGATACGCCTAATTACCAAATTTTCAAACCAGCATCAACAAGTGCATCAAATTCTACAAACATATTGGTACCTGTTAACCAGTGATGACCAAGTTTCTAAACATATCAAATCGTACCCGGAGGTCACCTATAGGAGAGCCCGCTCCCTACGGGACACTTTGGTACACAGCCATTTTTCTGTACAATCACCTTGTGTTTCCACTCTTAGGGGCACGAGACCATGCCACAAATGTAATTTTGTAGGTTTATCCATTCTTCGCCCACTGTTACCCTTCCCAATGGACACATTCACAGACCAGTTTTTTCTGTGACTTGCCAGTCCATTGGCATTGTGTATCTTATGCAGTGCCAATGTAATGCCTTTTATGTTGGAAAGACGAAGAGGCCATTCTACCATCGTATCCGAGACCATGTCTCCTTAATTAAAAAGAAGAGAATGGAAACACCCATTACCCGTCATGCAGGTCTGTTCCATCAGTTTGATAGCACTGTCATGCACTTTCTGGCAATTGAACATGTCCCTCCTGGAGATAGAGGAGGTAACTATGACAAGGTCCTGCTCCAAAAAGAGGCTAGATGGATTTATAAATTGTCAGCCCTCAAACATCCTGGCTTGAATGACGCTTTTAGCTTCAAGCCTTTTTTGTAGAACCAATCCTAATACTCACCGTTAACCAATTGTGTTAACCTTCTCCCTTTTCCTTTTCTTTTTTTTTTTTCTTTTTGTTTGTTTTTATTTTGCATTATGGACATTATAAATAAAAAATAAAAAATTATTTGCAAAGAATATCCATTGGAATCGGCCATGTTAATATTTCTAGGCTGATAAAGTTCTCATATAAACGATTGTCATTTTTTTCATGACCCATTCAGGACAACTCTTAAATTCACCAATTTGCACCTATTTTCATAGTTCATGAAAATGGGCTCTTTTTTTGATATGATCAAAGACTGTTTTTGTATTTTGTATTTTTATCCCTCTCACAAACGGGAACTTTTGACGATAAACTAAACTTGAATTATATTTACAGACAATATTTCCTTTTGTCATTTATCTGATTATTATTCTATTTATTTTTCACCAATTTATTCCACCAGGCATTTCCCTTCTTCAGGTCCATTACCTGACTCACCTGAGTGCAACCATACGGACGCCCGGGGTCCCTCGTGTGATACAGTCGTTATGCCAATCGACTGGCCACTTAGGTTCCCCAAAGTCAGCCTGCCTGTGCCACCTTGTCTGCAGTCCCATCAATATATTTTCCAACATATTTTAGCATAATATTCGCCTTGTCCTCACTTCCACACTTGGCCTTTCCCTTTTTAAAAATGGCGCTGCGGACCTCTGCAGCTTAGGGGGCGGTGACGCACACGTCTCAGGACAGGTGACGCACTGCGCCGTCTGTTGCCTAGGCAACGCATGCTTTAGCCCAACCATTGGGCCACGCTTGCGCATATGACAGGCCTGAGAACGTCCGCATCGCGGCGATGACGTCAGACGTCGCCGCGGCGGGGGTTTAAGTAGCGCGGCGTATGCCGCCGACAATCTGCTAGGATTCCTCCCCATATTTGGGGAGCTGGATGCACCATCTCCAGCCGTGATATCCGTTAGACTGCCTAACTGAGGTAAGCGATTAATATACAGCCCATGTCCGCTGTGACTTATTCGTTTTCATAGCAGATATGGTGCTTACTTTGTTCTCTTTCCTTCCTTTTTTTGACAGTGATTTTGCAGCATTTTATCTTCATCAAGTGGTGGTTTCACCACCCCTACTTAGCCTTTCTGGTCTCACCATCTGCACTAAGTTTCTTCAACAGCAGTGTAATTTCCCTATATATATATATACTAATATTCCGAAGACTATTATTGCATTGGCATATTGGTTGTAATTTATGCTGCTTATTTATTCAGGTATGATATGATTTTGTTGAGCCAGTTTTCTTCTGCATTTGATTTATTACTCGATTCATTGCCTCCTTTCCTGTATTAATTTACAGGTTAAGCTTCATTCATGCTCTTAACACCTATGGCTGCTATCTTTCTGGTGGGTCATTGGTTGTGGATAGGTGGTTGCCTGATCAGTGTGGAATGTCGTCTTTTTTAACCCGTAGGATGTGAAAATATTTTCCAGTCTTTATCCCTGTGATGACTCAATAACCTAGCAAATTGGTGAGTGCATTTTTTGTCCAGTTTGGGTCATGATATACTATGCATTTCAACATTCTCCTTTAGTAAAAACTTTTGTTATCACAACCAGGCTCTGCTTGAATAGCATTCCTTATACATTTTGTAATAAATTAATTGCAATGCATTTATCACTTAACCAATCCTTATGCTAATTTTATGTATTGTGTGCTTTCAGTGTAACTTGCTTTAGTTTCAATCACTCCTGAGGAAGCTCTGGGTAGCTAAACTAGTCGAGTGACAACCTAGCAGTGATTCGCACATATGGCCATCTAGCCATACATCTGCAAGGATGGTTATTTTATGCTTATTTGTATTTGTATTGTAATAAAATTAATTTTTTTACAATTTTATCTCTGTGTCATTGTCACCTGGCCACAGGTGACCCTGACAGTTTGATCAGCCATGAACCCGGCTGACATCCCGCTTCCCGCGGATGATCCATTGCAGGGCATAGTTCACAGACTTGAGACCCAGGAATCAAATCAGACCCAGGTGATGCGATTCCTCCAGGATCTGGCTTCTCGATTCGAGCAGCTTCAGGTCTCCTTGGGAACCCCGAATCCGCAACCCCAAGTACAACCAGCGGCTGTACCTATCGCACCAGTCGCAGCCTCACACTCACTAAGATTGCCAGCTCCGTTCCGTTTCTCTGGGGACTCCAAGGCCTGCAGGGGGTTTCTCAGCCAATGCACTATTCATTTTGAGCTTCAGCCTCAAAGCTTCCTATCTGACCGGGCTAAGGTAGCCTATATCATTTCCCACCTCATGCATTGTTGCCCACTCTACCACCCTGAAGTCTAAAATTCCGCCTGGTAAGACCTTTGTCCCCACTGAGCTAAGAGCTAAGATCCTTCGTTGGGGACATGATTCCAAGGTGGCAGGGCATTCTGGATTCCTCCGATCCTTCCTACTCATCAGTCGTCACTACTGGTGGCCTAATCTCCGCTCAGACGTCAAAGACTACGTTAAAGCTTGTCATGTCTGTGCTCAGTCCAAATCCTCCACACAAGCTCCTGCTGGTCTCCTCATGCCCTTGCCTATTCCTAAGGAACCCTGGGCCCATATTGCCATGGATTTTATCACCGATCTCCCACTGTCTGAGAATAATACAGTCATTTGGGTGGTAATCGATCGATTCTCCAAGATGGCTCATTTTGTTCCTCTTCCTGGTCTTCCTTCTGCCCCTGCCTTGGTTCCCATTTTCATTCGAGAAATTCTCCGCCTACATGGGGTCCCTTCTCATATTGTTTCCGACAGGGGAGTCCAATTCACGTCTCGTTTTTGGAGAGCCTTTTGCAAATCCCTCAATATTGTCTTGGATTTTTCTTCTTCTTACCATCCCCAATCCAATGGACAGACTGAGAGGGTTAATCAGGAGTTAGAGGTCTTTCTTCGCACCTTTGTGTCTTCTCACCATGACGATTGGTCCTCTCTACTCCCGTGGGCAGAATTCTCCCATAACAATCATGTGAATACCAGTTCGCAGAAGACACCCTTTTTCACAGTTTATGGAAAACACCCTCAACTTCCTCTTCCTATGATCTGTTCTCCAGACATTCCAGCTTTGGCTTCGGTTCAGGAGTCTCTCAATTCCGTTTGGGGTCACGTTCATGATTCCCTCCGGGCAGCTGCTGAAAAATTCAAAGGCTTTGCCGACCGCCGCAGGCGTAAACCGCCTTCTCTTCAGCCAGGGGACAAAGTCTGGCTCTCTACCAGGAACATCAAGCTCCGAGTTCCTTCTCTGAAGTTTGCTCCACGATTCATCGGTCCATACACGGTAACTGCTAAACTGAATCCGGTTTGTTTCAAACTCCAGATTCCTAAGAGCCTTAAAATCACTAACTCCTTTCATGTTGCTCTTCTAAAGCCTTTAGTCCTCAATAAATTCTCTCGTCCTCTTCCTACCGTGGCGCCTGTCTCTGAGGATAATCAGGAGTACGAGATCAGTCAAATTCTGGACTCCCGACTCTGTAAAGGCGTTCTTCAGTACCTCGTTCATTGGAAAGGGTTTGCTCCTGAGGAGAGGTCTTGGATCACTGCATCTGAGGTCTTTGCACCTCGTCTGTTAAAGGAGTTTCTTCTGAAGTTTCCCTCTAAACCTGGGCCCAGGCGGGGAAGGGGGAGGCCTCGTAAGAGGGAGGGTACTGTCATGGATATGCATTAATGTCTGTCTGCCATCTTACCTTCCTCCTCATGTGTTCATCTAGAGACCAGACCTCCTTCACCTGGCTTCCTTTATAATCTCCTCCCAGCCTGACTCCACCCCAGGCCCTATCACTGAACACTATATTAACCTGTGCACTGCAAGCCTGCTTTGCTGATCAACGTGTTTGTTAGGCATTGTGTGTTTGGGTTCCTGCCTGCCGTGTGCTACGTCTGTCTCTCTGTTACGTTATTGGCTTGTCCCCGACCATCCCTGTCTGCTCGTGACCCTTGACCTTCGGCTCGTTCTTCGTTATCCTTGTCTGCTTGTGGCCCCTGACCTTCGGCTTGTTATTCGGTTCTCTCTATCGTGTGCTGCTGCTTCCCCTTATCCTACGGGGCGTGAGCTAGGAAACTCCAGGGGCCGCGACCTGGTCCCAGCCTGCAGCGTAACATCCTCACCACTAGAGGCCCTGGAGAAGACCAGCTGGGTCTTAGACTCCGCGCCCTGGGGAATCTTGGCTCTCGCTTCCGTTGGGATCCCGGTTGTGCTCCTCTGGTCCCGCTTTCCACAACCACCCAGTTTCCTATCCACAGAAGCCAGCCATAGGGTTCACTACCTCGCGGTGCACTCCTGTCCCCCTACGGTGTGCATCTGTCACCTGGCCACAGGTGACCCTGACAGTCATTCTCTACCAAGCACCGTAGTTTAAAGTCCCAGGGTACCCAGAGTACCCATTGTCCTTCCCCTTTTTTCATAATCAATTAATTAATCAAAATTCTACTTGACATCTATAATGAGTGGCAGATGTTTAGATCTAGTGATGGCATAGCGTGTAGTATGTGTGGGGATATGCGTGTGTATATACATGCCCCCCTCTCTCTATATATGTCTGTGCATTTCCTAGTGTGTGTGTGTATATATGGTCAATATAATATATACTATATATACCCCTGCATAAAATTCAACTTTAATAATAATTATTATTTTTCATTAGCTTTGATTATTTTTTGAATTTTTATTTTTATTTCCGATTTTCATTTATATCTGTCCTCCCTGTGCAGCTTTGCTATTTGGATTTGATGGTGGATTTAATTTATTACTTAATTAACATTAAATATCCATGCTATAAATCCCTGTTATAGTGTAATTTACATTCAGGTAGCTTTTATCAGCACTGCGGACCTGGACATACTAATTTTGGTGATGTCAGTTGTTAGATTGCTTTGACTGGTGAATGAACTTAATCATAACATTTATTTAGGAGATTGACATCTAGTGGCCTTTTTCTGTAATATAACGCTAGTACTATCTATAGGCTGATTGAATTGGTATAAATAGAGGCTCACTACATGCCCCTCCCTATCCCTTGATGAAAACCATTGCTATTGGTTGAAACATGTCGGGTCAAATGTTACTGCAGTGACGTGAATATCGTCACTGACAGCTACGTCATACGAACGCATGCGCTCTGCGCTCTGATGGACTCAGTCTGAAGCCGACCTATGATACGCTCCTTTGAGCGGTACACTTAGCGAGAAAAATCAGCACCAGACGTGGGTCATCACTCAGGATATCACCAGCCCGGAAGTTCCATATAGGACTTCCACATCCCTGCAGTATAGGGACGGCAGAAGACTTAAAGCGGAAGAAAACCCATCGATTTAACAGTTTCAAAAAGCAGTTACATTCCCGGCATGCCGGGAATGCCAACTGTCACATTGGTTGTGCTCTCAACCAAACTGTCAAACCATCCAATGGCTGGTGTCATAACTGATCACATGTGCAGCATCATGGCAGTTGAAGATTAAACAAAGGCCAAGATGGCAGCTTCCTTGTCTGAAAATGATAGGGGGGTTTACTTCCACTTTAATCCCCGGAATGGGGGCCATTGCACCTTATGGTACATCCATCTGCTCTGAACACTAGCGGTCTGCAACAACTGATGCCCTATCTGCGTGGTGGAGAGGAGGAACTTTGGTACCTAGGACGATCACTTCTGATTACCCAGGCTTGGTGAGCGGACCATTGGTCCAATGCAAATATATCATGCTAGTGCTTCACATTTAGCTGACATTGCCTAGTGAACATTGCCAACCCAGCTGTTTGCAATCCCCGCTAATCTGGACCTGCTTTGAATGCTGCTATTTTGCTATTTTTCTATCCTGCTTTCTTTGCCCTTTAACTTTGGCTTCAGCGTGTTTTTCTATTGACTAAACTGCAATCCACAGCCCTTTATTACAGGATAATACTTCCAACTGTGCTGTTTCCAATATTGCTTGATGTCATTTACTACATGAGCCACTGCGCACAGCCACCTTATTATACTCTTCATGCCCTTTAGGGAATTGGTCAGTCCCACTGGCTGACCTTGTTTACTGTAGTGTAGCCAATTGGATTTTTTTTCCAGCTGGTCACCCTACCAGAGTATTATTGCATGCGTGCACCTTGACGTAGTTTGATTTTTAATATTGACAACGTTGTCTTATTAATTTTATTGGGTGTTGGTGAAGGGTTTCTGAGTGTCAGTAAATTGTGTTTTTTGCATATTTTCTACCATTAAAATCCATTTTTCACATGCGGCGTGGTCCGCCCGTGGTTTCTTTATCCGGGGGGGTCTCTTCACATTCTTCCCCCCGGGGGGCCTTTCTTTTTGTACTGCTATATACCACGGAGACCACACCTTTATTGGTGAGTCCGCAATAAATGGGATGCTGTGTGAGGATCTCTAACCTGCATATAATTAGTGAGCATAGGGCCCAACCCTTCTCTCTTTTTTGACAGTCAGGCAGTGGTTTAGATTTTAACTGTATCATGTCCACAGTCTCTAAGCATCCTCTGTAGCAAAAGTTTTGTCCTGCTTATTCCACAACACATATAGTGCATAAACCCCTATTAGCAAGTGAACTAATAAATAGTAGTGAATAAACCTGATAGATATAAATAAATTATTACCAAAATTGATGTAGTAATAACTCACAATGTACATGTAAATAAACATAAATAAACAAACATGTATAAAGTGTCTTCCAAATGTGACACCCTAAAGCATCAGTTCATGAGTGCAAAAAAACAGTTTGAAAGTCCAACTGAGTTTTGTGATAAAACACCCGTGCACAAAAACAAATACAAATTCCAAGTCTCCAACGTGTTGTCTGAAGACAGGAGTGACATCCACCACCACAATCAAGTCAGCTGCTTACCAGAGATAGTTGGTCCCCTATTACGGAGGACCTAAACCGCATGTAAACAATCCCAGCTAGGTAGTAATGACTTATATGGCCACCTCACAGATTCTGCAGAGTACAGCCAGGCTGTCTGAGTCCCTCACACAGATGTTTTATCCCTGAGTCTTCCAGATTATTATTTGATATATACAGGCTGATGAGAGATCGGTTAATGATAAGAATGGAACTGAGATCAACACAGCAGGAGGAAGTCAAACCACAGCTCTCCAACTGTTAGAGAGACAGACGATGAATCCTTTCGAATGTTCCGTTTAATGATGGATATTCATAGGTAGAAAAACGCTGGTGTTGTAAGCCACATGGAAAGATGTTACAGCATGGTGTATTCTGAAGCACTTTGTTCAGAATACACCATGCTGTAACATCTTTCCATGTGGCTTACAACACCAACGTTTTTCTACCTATGAATATCCATCATTAAACGGAACATTCAAAAGGATTCATCGTCTGTCTCTCTAACAGTTGGAGAGCTGTGGTTTGAATTCCTCCTGCTGTGTTGATCTCAGTTCCATTCTTATCACTAACTGATCTTTAATCAGCCTGTATATATCAAATAATAATCTGGAAGACTCAGGGATAAAACATCTGTGTGAGGGACTCAGACAGCCTGGCTGTACTCTGCAGAATCTGTGAGGTGGCCATAGAAGTCATTACTACCTAGCTGGGATTGTTTACATGCGGTTTAGGTCCTCCGTAATAGGGGACCAACTATCTCTGGTAAGCAGCTGACTTGATTGTGGTGGTGGATGTCACTCCTGTCTTCAGACAACACGTTGGAGACTTGGAATTTGTATTTGTTTTTGTGCACGGGTGTTTTATCACAAAACTCAGTTGGACTTTCAAACAGTTTTTTTGCACTCATGAACTGATGCTTTAGGGTGTCACATTTGGAAGACACTTTATACATGTTTGTTTATTTATGTTTATTTACATGTACATTGTGAGTTATTACTACTAGAGTTGAGCGGACACCTAGATGTTCTGGTTCGACGGGTTCGGCCGAACTTCGGAAAAAAGTTCGGGTTCGGGACCGAACTTTAACCCGAACCCGAACCCCATTGAAGTCAATAGGGACCCGGACTTCTAAGGACTAAAAAGACTCTAAAAAAGTAATGGGAAGGGCTAGAGGGCTGCAAATGGCAGCAAAATGTTGTTAAGAGCATGGCAAGTCCTCTGCAAACAAATGTGGATAGGGAAATAACTTAAAATAACATTAAAAAAATAAAAAAATATGCTGGAGGCCCCCTTTTCAGCAGAAGAGGTACGGGAAGTCATTAAGAACCTCAGAAACTCAACGGCACGATGCCACACATATGGTGGGAATGCCCCAGAATACGCCCTTTCTGGAATAAATTATTCAATTTAATGGATAAGCTAGTGGGAAAATAAAATACTTTGAAATAAAAATGTAGCGGGGTGCTAAATTTAAGGGAAGTGTTTGAGTGGTAAATAGGCTCAAACACCCTAATTCTGTAGGATTCATGGACCATTTTGTCCTCGGGGGACAGTATTGGTGTGCAGTTCCCTGCGGCCTACAGGTGGCGCTGCCATGGTAGGCTAGGGTTGAACCGCCGATACAGTGCTGTGCCTTTTGTGTCCCCTCTTGGCAGTAGTACAGCGGGGCGGGGAACCTGCTGTGCATGCCGGGAGAGCATATAAAAGGGGCAGACCTTTGGCCTGGGGGCTGATGTCCAGTGGGGTCCACGCCCAGGTGCCTTTGGCCTGGGTGCATGTGTTCCTGTTCCATCTCGGGTACCTTTAGCCCGGGGTGAGGTACTATCCTGGAGTTCCTGCTGCCCTGGGTATGGAGGCCTAGGTGCGGGAGTAAAGCCTGGAGTCCAGAGCCTTCGTCTGGAGTCCGCTAAGGGTCGAGGAGTCTTAGGGTGCCGCCTCGTGTAGGGGACCATGTTCCAGGGAAGGGAGGATCATTCTGATGGACCGATGCGGGAGTCACGGTGAAGGAAGGGTCTGTTGACTCCCTGGAGAGATGTCTTCCCCTTGATATGGGCTAGGTTCGTAGAAGGAGAAGCTCAAGGTCATCTTGACTGTATCAGAGGCCTTATTCACCCGGCCCGTGGCAGGGGCCTTATACACCCTGGTCTGTGGCAGAGACCAAAGTTCTCCAGGTCCGTGGCAGGGGCCTTGTACACCCGGTCTGTGGCAGAGACCAACCTCAAGGTCTGTGGCAGAGACCGTGCACCTAAAACTGTTTGAGAAACCTAAGCAGTGAAGTGAATGTGCTACGTTTGTGCCTGGACCTCCTCCACACCTTAAGCTGTCCTGTTTCTTTGCTCTAACCTTTTCTATCCGAGTAGAGTTTATTTTGCCATGAGAGAATAAGAGTTGTAATTTCAGCTGGTGTGAACATTGACTTTACTGGGAATTAAAGGACTTGCCTCTACCTACAGTAGAGGTGAGAATCATCCTCTGGAGGAGTTTTGACTCCGGCTGTGGACACGGCCCATCAAGTACCGCTCAACCTCTTTATATAGGAGGGTACGGGCTGGTAGTGCGGTGTGCCTTTCTCCCTCCTGCGAGGAGCCAACAACATAAAGACAGGTAAGGGGGAAAGGATCTGTGCGCTACAAAAAAATAAAATAAAATTTATAATCTTGACCTAGGAGGACGAGGTCCATATGGAGTAGGAGGTTGAGGTGGCGGTGGATGTGGCTGTGTAGGTGGAAGAGGCGGTGGAGGAGGACGAGGTAGCCAACACTGGTTCAAAAATACAACAATGGCTGGGTAAGGCCGGTGATGTGTCGAATTCTGTCCCCCGTCAAATAGTGTCCACCCTGTACTGCGCTTGCTCAGTATGTAGGACAAGGGGATTTCGAAAATCTCCCAAGACGAACGGCGCCTGCGTGGTGAGTTCAGGTGAAGGCCACACCATCCGTGGTTCAAGCCGAGCCAAGTGAGGCCGTGCCCGAAGCGTGGCGATCGAACCGAGCCCGTGAGGGGCCCTGTTACTATGTGCTACCGTATGTCCACTTGGATGGTGGGGCTTGAACCTGCACTCACTGCGCAGGCGCCGTTCATCTTCGGAGATTTTGTGAATCTCCTTGTCCTCTGTACTGCGCAAGCGCTGCGCCTTCGCAGTATGGGCCGGGCACAATCCGATGGCCGGACAGTTTTTGTCACAACACCGGTATACATGTCTCTTCTGCAGAAGGTACGGACGAGTCCTGTGGGATCCATGCCTGGTTCATTTTAATGAACGTGAGCTTGTCCACATTGGCTCTGGACAGGCGGCTGCGCTTGTCTGTGATAACGCCCCCTGCCGTGCTAAATACACGTTCAGATAATACACTGGCTGCAGGGCAGGCCAGCACCTCCAAGGCATAAAGGGCAAGCTCAGGCCATGTGCCCAATTTGGAGACCCAGAAGTTAAAGGGGGCAGACCCGTCATCCAGTACGTGTAGGCCTGTGGACACATACTACTCAACCATGTTGGTGAAATGCTGCCTCCTGCTAAGACGTTCCATCTCAGCTGGTGGTGCTGGTTGTTGTGGCGTGCTGACAAACCTTTTCCACATTTCAGCCATGCTAACCCTGCCTTCTGAGGTGCTGCCGGTGCCCCGGCTGCGTTGGCGACCTCTTCCTCCTCCTCTGCCTTCGCCTTGTGCTTCCACCGTACGCCCGCTGTCAGGTGGGAATGCCACCAGCAGCGCGTCTACCAGCGTGCGCTTGTACTCGCGCATCTTACAATCCCGCTCCAGTGAGGGAATTAAGGACGGTACGTTGTCCTTGTAATGGGGATCCAGCAGGGTGGCCACCCAGTAATCAGCACCAGTTAAAATGTGGGCAACTCGGCGGTCATTGCGGAAACACTGCAGCATGTAATCGCTCATGTGTGCCAGGCTGCTCAGAGGCAAAGAAAAGCTGTCCTCTGTGGGAGGTGTATCGTCTGTGTCCTCTGTATCCCCCCAGCCACACACCAGTGATGGCCACGAGCTGGTCTGGGTGCCACCCTGCTGTGAAAATGGCTCCTTCTCCTCCTCCATCTCCTCCTCCACCTCGTCATCCTCCAGAACTGTGCCCTTTCTGCCGGACAATTGTGTACCTGGCGTTTGTTGGTGCAGGAACCCACCCTCGTAGCCACTTGTGAAAGACTGCCCTGAAAGCCTTTGAAATGATCCCGCTTCCTCCTCCTCCTCCTCATCCTCCTGTGCCACATCCTCTTCCATCATCGCCCAAAGCGTTTTTTCAAGGAGGCATAGAACTGGGATAGTAACGCTGAGAACGGCGTCATTGGCACTGGACATGTTGGTGGAGTACTCGAAACAGCGCAACAAGGCACACAGGTCTCGCATGGAGGCCCAGTTATTGGTGGTGAAGTGGTGCTGTTCCGCAGAGCGACTCACGCGTGATTGCTGCAGCTGAAACTCCACTATCGCCTGCTGCTGCTCGCACAGTCTGGCCAGCATGTGCAAGGTGGAGGTCACATATGAGGCGGTGAGCGGGAAGGCCGAAGTTACTCTGCAGCGCTGACAGGCGAGCAGCAGCAGGGTGAGAACGCCGAAATTGCGCACACACAGCCCGCACTTTCTGCAGCAGCTCTGGCATATTGGGGTAATTTTTAAGGAACCTCTGGACCACCAAGTTCAGCACATGCGCCAGGCAAGGGATGTGCGTCAAACCGGCTAGGCCCAGAGCTGCTACGAGATTTCCCCCATTATCGCACACCACCAGGCCGGGCTTGAGGCTCACTGACAGCAACCACTCATTGGTCTGTTGTTCCATGTCCCTCCACAACTCCTGCGCGGTGTGGGGTTTTTCCCCCAAACAGGAAAGTTTTAAAACTGCCTGCTGTCGTTTACCCCTGGCTGTGCTGAAGTTGGTGGTGAAGGTGTTACGCTGACCGGATGAGGAGGCGGTAGAGGATGAGGAAGTGGAGTAGGAGGAGTTAGCAACAGGAGGCAAACTGAAGTGCCCTGCAATCCTCGGTGGTGGAAGGACATGCACCAAACTGCTATCTGCCTCAGGCCCAGCCGCCACTGCATTTACCCAGTGTGCTGTTAGGGAGATATAACGTCCCTGACCGTGCTTACTGGTCCACGCATCTGTAGTTAGGTGGACCTTGCCACAGATGGCGTTGCGCAGTGCACACCTGATTTTGTCCCCCACTTGGTTGTGCAGGGAAGGGATGGCTCGTCTGGAAAAGTAGTGGCGGCTGGGCACGACGTACTGTGGGACAGCCAATGCCATCAGGCTTTTAAAACTCTGTGTCTCCACCAGACGGAATGACAGCATTTCAAAGGCCAGGAGTTTTGAAATGCTGGCATTCAGGGCCAGGGATCGCGGGTGGCTAGGGGGGTACTTCCTCTTCCGCTCCAATGTTTGGGAGATAGAGAGCTGAACGCTTCCATGGGACATTGTGGAGATGGTTGGTGACCCAGGTGGTAGTGTTGCTGGCAGATCCTCTGTTTGCGGGGTGGCAGGTGCCACTGTCACTACAGAGGTGGATGAAGAGGCCGAGACTGCAGCAGAAGAGGAAGCAGGAGGAGCCAGAGACCTTTCTTGGTTTTTGAGGTGTCTACTCCACTGCAGCTCGTGCTTTGCACTTAGATGCCTGGTCATGCAGGTTGTGCTCAGGTTGAGAACGTTTATGCCTCGCTTCAGGCTCTGATTGCACAGCGTGCAAACCACTCGTGTCTTGTCATCAGCACATTGTGTGAAGAACTGCCACGCTAGGGAACTCCTTGGACCTGGCTTTGGTGTGCTCGGTCCCTTGCTGCGTTGGGCAGTAGCAGACATACTGTCTAGGGGACGGACGCTCCGCTTTTGCACCCTGCTCCCTCTTCTGCTGTGCTGGTGGCTCTGTGTGACCACCGCCTCTTCCTCCAAACTACACTGGCCACCTGCATAACGTTGATTCCATGTGGGGTCGAGGACCTCATCGTCCTCCACATCATCTTCCACCCAGTCTTCACCCCTGCCCTCCTTGTCTGTCTGCACAATTGCGAAAGCAGCAGCAGTTGGCACCTGTGTTTCGTCATCATCCGAGACGTACTGCGATGGTCCTCCCATGTACTCATCATGAAACATAAGTGGTTGGGCATCGGTGCACTCAATCTCTTCCACTTCTGGGGCAGGGCTAGGTGGATGGCCCTGGGAAACCCTGCTAACAGAGTCATCGAAAAGCAGAAGAGACTGCTGCATGATTTGGGGCTCAGACTGCTTGGCTGATTTGCAAGGGGGTGAGGTGAAAGACTGATGGACATGGGTTTCAGGTGCCAACTCTGATCTTTCATCAGAAGAGTGGGTGGGAGACAATGTGAAGGAACCCGAGGCACTGTCAGCAACCCAATCTACTATCGCCTGTACTTGTCCTGGCCTAAACATTCGTACAGCCTCATTAGGCGCGACAAAATACCGCCGCAGGCTCGGTCACCTACTCGCACCTGAGGAAGGTGTTTCACTTGTGCGTGTATCTGCCACAGATCCACCACGTCCTCTCCCTGCAACAGGAGCTCCACCAGCAGCACCACGACCGGGGCCACCACGTCCCTTTGACCTTCTCCTCATATTTTCCAAATTTAGGATCTTGCCCTAAATGGGTGTTTTTGGAAGAGCAGAACACACCCACAGTACGTAACCGCTGAATCGCACAGCTACAGAACTGCAGAAAATGCTATTCAAAGAAAATGTTTTTTTTTTAGTATAGCACAGTAGGAGAAAACTATATAGAAATTGTTTATTTCACACACCTCCACATATGTATAACACACTGCAAACTATTTTTTGTGCCCCTAAATGGCGTTTTTTGGAAGAGCAGAACACACCCACAGTACGTAAGCGCTGAATCGCACAGCTACAGAACTGCAGAAAATGCTATTAAAAAAAAATGTTTTTTTTTTAGTATAGCACAGTAGGAGAAAACTATATAGAAATTGTTTATTTCACACACCTCCACATATGTATAACACACTGCAAAATATTTTTTGTGGCCCTGAATGGCTCTTTTTGCAAGCGTACATTAAAGTGAAATTTTTTATTTTTTTTGCCCTAAACGGGTCTTTTTTTGCACAAGCAAAATAAAATGCAATTTTTTTTTTTTATTTGCCCTATGGGTCTTTTGGAAAAGAGCACAATAAAGTGCCTTTTTTTCCCCCCCTGAATGGATCTTTTTCAAAGAGCAGAATACACCCACAGTATGGAAACGGTGTATCTCTCAACGTAATATATGCAGTGCTAGTGCACTGAGCTTGCAGATAAAAGTTAGATTTTCTCTGACACTGGGCTCATGGCAGTGTAAAAAGACTGTGCACTTCAACACAAACAGGTAAACCTATGCAGATCGCTGATTTTAATCTCTGAATCTGGACTCCTATATAATAAATCTCTCTCCCTGAAAGCACCAACAGGAACCTGGCCCTACACTACACTATCTCTCTATCTTTTCCCTCAGATTGCAGAATCAGGACTACCTCATGTATTTTACAATCTCTCCCTATTAGCAACAGCAGCAGCCAAGATCCTCTCCCTATCTATTCTGAAGCAGAGTTACGTGTGTGCTGTGTGCCTCTAGCTTATATAGAAGCTGGGTCACATGTTGCACTGACCAATCACAGCCATGCCATTAGTAGGCATGGCTATGATGGCTTCTAAGGGCACACCAGCTAATCAAAAGGTGATTGGCTGGCCCCTGAAGCATTTCTAACTGCATAATTAGATTGCCGAACCCGAACCCGGACTTTTGCGCAAAGTCCGGGTTCGGGTTCGGGTTAGGGAAAAGGCTAAAGTTCGGTACGGACCCGAACTTTACAGTTCGTGTTCGCTCAACACTAATTAGTACATCAATTTTGGTAATAATTTATTTATATCTATCAGGTTTATTCACTACTGTTTATTAGTTCACTTGCTAATAGGGGTTTATGCACTATATGTGTTGTGGAATAAGCACGACAAAACTTTTTTTGTCCACTCATCCAGTTTTGAGTTTAGCACTACTATATTTATTTTTCTAATATAATCTAGTTGCTTTCAGGATGGTAGACTTGAACAGTGCCCACTGATTACTTACTCCTGTAGTTTAACTTTAACCTTTCAATTCATTTTTTATAGAAATTTCCCCATATCAGCAAAATTTGTCTTTTAAAAAATCTAAAACGTTTGTTTTTGTATATGATTTTTCAATCATCACTTTAATATCAAACCAAAGACATTGGTGATCACTAGAACCCACATTTTTCCCACCTCAACATCAGACAACATTGGTGCTTCCATTACATCCCTGCTCCTGCTTGTAATAGTTTCAGTTAATTTCCGGCCATTAGAGTTATCTCGTCAATCAACAAGTTATCATGATATTCAGTCTGTCCCGGGGGTCTGGATACTACACCAATTATACTAAGGGAAGATCCCTCTCTGGTTGGAGGGAAGACCCACAAGGTTTCAAGTCTTTCATTTGTTTTATTAATTAATCTTAGCGTTATGCTGTTTTTGACATATGTGGCAACTTCACCTCCCCTCTTCCCTACTCTTCCCTTCCTTTATAGTGTTTACCCTGGTATAGTTATTTCTTATGCGGCGTACACACGATCGTTTTTCATGCCGTTAAAAATGCAATTTTTTTAAATGGCCATTAAAACCGATCGTGTGTATGCTCCAGAGCATTTTTAATGGCGTGAAAAACGGGCATTAAAAATTTCGAACATGCTCTATTTTTTCACGTCGTTTTTCATGTCGTTTTTTTTAACGTCGTGAAAAACGATAGTGTGTATGCTTTTACGAGGGAAAAAAAACGCACATGCTCAGAATCAAGTATGAGACGGGAGCGCTCGTTCTGGTAAAACTAGCGTTCGTAATGAAGATAGCACATTCGTCACGCTGTAACGGACTGAAAAGCACGAGGCTGAAAAGCGCGAATCGCCACTCAACAAAGTTTACTAACATGAAGGGTGACGCCATTCGAATGGAACTTCCCCTTTATAGTGCCGTCGTACGTGTTGTACGTCACTGCGCTTTGCTCGAGCGTTTTTTTTTAATGATCGTGTGGATGCAAGACAGGCTTGAGAGGAAACATAAAAAAAAACGACGAGAAAAACGTTGGTTAAAAAAAATGGCATGAAAAACGATCGTGTGTACGCCGCATTAGTCATTTGAATCCTTGAACCATGTCTCTGTAATTGCAACAATGTCCAAGTTGATCCCTAGACATAGAAGCTGTCACCTCACAAAGCTTTTTTTTTAAACTACGAGCATTGGTGCACATGACAGGACAAACGCTGCTATCTACTGCTTTATTTTTATCACCAGAAACTTTAACTGAAGTGACTGAAGTGACTGTCAAAATCAACGGCTCAGCTATCAACCTGTCCCCCCATGCCAAGGTCCTAGGTGTAATCCTGGACTCTAAACTATTCTTTCGGCCCCACATCCAGAAGAGCGCTCCGGGATAAACGTGAAGATTTTCACGTTTATCCCGGAGCGCTCTCCTTGTTGGGGGTAAGGTAGTCACAAGCTGTGTGTCTTCTCTCCCAGACACAACTCCACTGCAGGACAGCTGAGGGCAATTATAATCAGGGAGGTGGGCGGGATCAAATCAGGTCCAATCTGTGTCTTCTCTCCCAGACACAACTCCACTGCAACAAGGAGAGCGCTCCGGGATAAACGTGAAGATTTGGAAGAGCTGCAAGACCGGAGGCATTCCTTACACAGTACCGCTAGTCGCGAATGAAACACTTTGCAGGGAAGGTTGTTTACCAGTAGGGATGAGCTTCGTGTTCGAGTCGAACATTTGTTCGACTCGAACATCGGCTGTTCGATCGTTCGACGAAGATCGAACGATTTGGGCCGTTCGCGCCAAATTCGAGTGACGCGAACGGCCAACAATGCACTACGCCATCGCAGTGTCATCCAGGCGCTGTGATTGGCCAAGCATGCACTGTGACCCCGCATGCTTGGCCAATCACAGCGCCGGCAGTGAGGAGAGCAATGATTGGCCACAGGCAGGATGCCTGTGGCCAATTATTGCTGAGGGGGTTTAGTACACGCCCCACACTATAAAAGGCCGCCAGCACGGCGGCCTTGTGTAGTGTGTTCCGGAGCAGGGAAAGAGAAGCATAGGCAGGGACAGTGTCATTTTTTTCCTTTACTAATCCTGGATTCCTTGTGTTTAGGGACAGAGAAGGATAGGTAGGGAGAGTGTCAGTGTGTCATTCTGTGCTAAACCTTGTTTGTAGGGACAGAGAAGGACAGTGAGGGAAAGTGTCAGTGTGCTATTCTGTGCTAATCCTTGTTTGTAGGGACAGAGAAGGACAGTGAGGGAAAGTGTCAGTGTGCTATTCTGTTCTAAACCAATCTTGCTGAACCGTATTTGAAATCCTTGAGTTTAGGGACAGAGAAGGACACTCGTGGAAACTATCAGTGTGCTATTCTGTGCTAAATCTTGTTTGTAGGGACAGAGAAGGACAGTGAGGGAAACTATCAGTGTGCTATTCTGTGCTAAATCTTGTTTGTAGGGACAGAGAAGGACAGTGAGGGAAAGTGTCAGTGTGCTATTCTGTCCTAAACCAACCTTGCTGAACCATATTTGAAATCCTTGAGTTTAGGGACAGAGAAGGACACTCGGGGAAACTATCAGTGTGCTATTCTGTGCTAAATCTTGTTTGTAGGGACAGAGAAGGACAGTGAGGGAAAGTGTCAGTGTGCTATTCTGTCCTAAACCAATCTTGCTGAACCATATTTGAAATCCTTGAGTTTAGGGACAGAGAAGGACACTCGGGGAAACTATCAGTGTGCTATTCTGTGCTAAATCTTGTTTGTAGGGACAGAGAAGGACAGTGAGGGAAAGTGTCAGTGTGCTATTCTGTCCTAAACCAATCTTGCTGAACCATATTTGAAATCCTTGAGTTTAGGGACAGAGAAGGACACTCGGGGAAACTGTCAGTGTGCTATTCTGTTCTAAACCAATCTTGCTGAACCATATTTGAAATCCTTGAGTTTAGGGACAGAGAAGGACACTCGTGGAAACTATCAGTGTGCTATTCTGTGCTAAATCTTGTTTGTAGGGACAGAGAAGGACAGTGAGGGAAACTGTCAGTGTGCTATTCTGTTCTAAACCAATCTTGCTGAACCATATTTGAAATCCTTGAGTTTAGGGACAGAGAAGGACACTCAGGGAAACTATCAGTGTGCTATTCTGTGCTAAATCTTGTTTGTAGGGACAGAGAAGGACAGTGAGGGAAAGTGTCAGTGTGCTATTCTGTCCTAAACCAATCTTGCTGAACCATATTTGAAATCCTTGAGTTTAGGGACAGAGAAGGACACTCGTGGAAACTATCAGTGTGCTATTCTGTGCTAAATCTTGTTTGTAGGGACAGAGAAGGACAGTGAGGGAAAGTGTCAGTGTGCTATTCTGTCCTAAACCAATCTTGCTGAACCATATTTGAAATCCTTGAGTTTAGGGACAGAGAAGGACACTCGTGGAAACTATCAGTGTGTTATTCTGTGCTAAATCTTGTTTGTAGGGACAGAGAAGGACAGTGAGGGAAAGTGTCAGTGTGCTATTTTGTCCTAAACCAATCTTGCTGAACCATATTTGAAATCCTTGAGTTTAGGGACAGAGAAGGACACTCGGGGAAACTATCAGTGTGCTATTCTGTGCTAAATCTTGTTTGTAGGGACAGAGAAGGACAGTGAGGGAAAGTGTCAGTGTGCTATTCTGTCCTAAACCAATCTTGCTGAACCATATTTGAAATCCTTGAGTTTAGGGACAGAGAAGGACACTCGGGGAAACTATCAGTGTGCTATTCTGTGCTAAATCTTGTTTGTAGGGACAGAGAAGGACAGTGAGGGAAAGTGTCAGTGTGCTATTCTGTCCTAAACCAATTTTGCTGAACCATATTTGAAATCCTTGAGCTTAGGGACAGAGAAGGACACTCGGGGAAACTGTCAGTTTGCTATTCTGTTCTAAACCAATCTTGCTGAACCATATTTGAAATCCTTGAGTTTAGGGACAGAGAAGGACACTCGTGGAAACTATCAGTGTGTTATTCTGTGCTAAATCTTGTTTGTAGGGACAGAGAAGGACAGTGAGGGAAAGTGTCAGTGTGCTATTTTGTCCTAAACCAATCTTGCTGAACCATATTTGAAATCCTTGAGTTTAGGGACAGAGAAGGACACTCGGGGAAACTATCAGTGTGCTATTCTGTGCTAAATCTTGTTTGTAGGGACAGAGAAGGACAGTGAGGGAAAGTGTCAGTGTGCTATTCTGTCCTAAACCAATCTTGCTGAACCATATTTGAAATCCTTGAGTTTAGGGACAGAGAAGGACACTCGGGGAAACTATCAGTGTGCTATTCTGTGCTAAATCTTGTTTGTAGGGACAGAGAAGGACAGTGAGGGAAAGTGTCAGTGTGCTATTCTGTCCTAAACCAATTTTGCTGAACCATATTTGAAATCCTTGAGCTTAGGGACAGAGAAGGACACTCGGGGAAACTGTCAGTTTTCTATTCTGTTCTAAACTAATCTTGCTGAACCATATTTGAAATCCTTGAGTTTAGGGACAGAGAAGGACACTCGTGAAAACTATCAGTGTGCTATTCTGTGCTAAATCTTGTTTGTAGGGACAGAGAAGGACAGTGAGGGAAACTGTCAGTGTGCTATTCTGGTCTAAACCAATCTTGCTGAACCATATTTGAAATCCTTGAGTTTAGGGACAGAGAAGGACACTCGGGGAAACTATCAGTGTGCTATTCTGTGCTAAATCTTGTTTGTAGGGACAGAGAAGGACAGTGAGGGAAAGTGTCAGTGTGCTATTCTGTCCTAAACCAATCTTGCTGAACCATATTTGAAATCCTTGAGTTTAGGGACAGAGAAGGACACTCGTGGAAACTACCAGTGTGCTATTCTGTGCTAAATCTTGTTTGTAGGGACAGAGAAGGACAGTGAGGGAAAGTGTCAGTGTGCTATTCTGTCCTAAACCAATCTTGCTGAACCATATTTGAAATCCTTGAGTTTAGGGACAGAGAAGGACACTCGGGGAAACTGTCAGTGTGCTATTCTGTTCTAAACCAATCTTGCTGAACCATATTTGAAATCCTTGAGTTTAGGGACAGAGAAGGACACTCGTGGAAACTATCAGTGTGCTATTCTGTGCTAAATCTTGTTTGTAGGGACAGAGATGGACAGTGAGGGAAACTGTCAGTGTGCTATTCTGTTCTAAACCAATCTTGCTGAACCATATTTGAAATCCTTGAGTTTAGGGACAGAGAAGGACACTCGTGGAAACTATCAGTGTGCTATTCTGTGCTAAATCTTGTTTGTAGGGACAGAGAAGGACAGTGAGGGAAAGTGTCAGTGTGCTATTCTGTCCTAAACCAATCTTACTGAACCATATTTGAAATCCTTGAGTTTAGGGACAGAGAAGGACACTCGGGGAAACTGTCAGTGTGCTATTCTGTTCTAAACCAATCTTGCTGAACCATATTTGAAATCCTTGAGTTTAGGGACAGAGAAGGACACTCGTGGAAACTATCAGTGTGCTATTCTGTGCTAAATCTTGTTTGTAGGGACAGAGAAGGACAGTGAGGGAAACTATCAGTGTGCTATTCTGTGCTAAACCAATCTTGCTGAAGCATATTGCAAATCCTTGTGTTTAGGGACAGAGAAGGATAGGCAGGGGACAGTGTCAGTGTCTTTGTTGCTAAGCCTCCTGCACAGTATACACCTGAAGGTAGCCCTTATTGCTGTTTTTCCCATCTCCCTGCAGGCCATCCATTAAAATGTCTGCCAGGCAAACAAGGAGAGGCAGACAGTCAGGAGGCAAAAAAAGAGGGCAAGCAGGCTCTGTGTCTGGGGGCAACAGTGCTGGTCGTGGACGCGGTGCATTGTCATCAGCACATGGCCATGGGTCACGCTTGTCCTTCTTTTCGGCAGCTGGACATGTTGAGCCACATCATGCCGAAGACTTGGTAGAGTGGATGACCAAGCCCACCTCATCCTCCTCATCCTCTCTCACCTAGGCTCAGGGTACTGGCAAAGCAGCTGCCAAAGCGTCCTCTTCTCTGGTATCAATGTCATCATTAGTCACTCCTTCCCTAGACCCACCATGTCCTCCTCCTGAGGAGTCCCCCGAACTGTTTGAGCACAGTGTTGGGTACATGCTCCAGGAGGATGCCCAGCGTTTCGAAGGATCTGATGATGATACCCAGCTAGAGGAAGGCAGTAGCGTGAGAGCAGAGAGAGGGGATGCTCAAGAAGGACACCAATCTGGCAGTCATGCTCCAGCAGCTGCAGCATACTGCCAGATTGGCTCCAGTGATGAGGAGGGAGGGGATGATGAGGTCACTGACTCCACGTGGGTGCCTAATAGGAGAGAGGAGGAGGAGGAGGATGAGGAGGAGGCACATCTCCAACGAGGCAGGATGCCCTTGGGTGGCCAGCGTATGGGCAGCACACCGACGGAATCACACCGCAGAGCTCCGCCTGTGCAGGGCGCTGCCTCTGCCCGTCATTCAAAAAGTTCTTTGGTGTGGGCCTTTTTTGAGGCGAGTGCATCAGATCGCACAGCTGCTGTTTGCAACATATGTCTCAAGCGTATATCGCGTGGCCAAAACATCACCCGCTTGGGCACCACATGCTTGATCAGACATATGTTGACCTGCCATGCAGCTCGTTGGCAAGCCTACCTTAAAGACCCACACCAAAGAACAAAGCGGACCTCTCCTTGCACCGCATCAGCTGGGATCTCCAACCCCACTATACCATCAGTCCTCTCTGAAACCTGCACTGAGAGGAATGAAGGTGTAGAATTAGGTGTGTCACAGCCAAGTACTTGTGGCCACTCTGCTAGCAGTACACCGACGTCCGATTCTAGCAGGCAAATTTCCCTGCCCCAGCTGCTGGACCGTCAAAAGAAGTTCACTCCCAGCCATCCACATGCCCAGCGGTTGAATGCTAGCTTGGCTAAATTGCTAGCGCTTCAACTGCTGCCTTTTCAGTTGGTAGACTCGGCCCCCTTCCGTGAGTTTGTGCAATGTGCGGTTCCTCAGTGGCAGGTTCCCAAACGCCACTTTTTCTCACGGAAGGCGATTCCGGCTCTCTACAGGCATGTGGAAGGCAATGTCTTGGCCTCGCTGGACAGGGCGGTCAGCGGTAAGGTGCATATTACCGCTGACTCATGGTCCAGCAGGCATGGACAGGGACGTTACCTTTCTTTCACGGCCCATTGGGTCACTCTTTTGGCAGCTGGGAAGGATGCAGGACAAGGTGCAGTAGTGTTGGAGGTTGTTCCACCGCCACGCCTCCAAAATGCTACTACTGGTTGTGACACACCTCTCTCCTCCACCCCTCCTCTTCTTCTTCCTCCATGGCCTCTTCCTGTGGTTTGTCCTCGGAACCAGCGGTGCTCCGTAGGCGTTCAAGGGGCTACGCAAGTACGCAGGCAAAAAGATGCCATGCCGTGCTTGCGCTGGTGTGTTTGGGGGACAGGAGCCACACTGGGGCAGAGGTCCTGTCTGCTCTGCAGGGGCAGGCCGAGAGGTGGTTGACGCCACGCCAGCTTAAGCCAGGAATGGTGGTTTGCGACAATGGCACCAACCTCCTCTCCGCCCTCCGACAGGGACAACTGACCCATGTGCCCTGTATGGCTCACGTCCTTAACCTGGTGGTGCAGCGGTTCTTGGGCAGGTACCCGGGCTTACAGGATGTCCTGAGGCAGGCCAGGAAAGTCTGTGTGCATTTCCGCAGATCTTATAATGCCAGTGCTCGCCTGGCTGAGCTGCAAAAGGAGTTGAACCTGCCCAAGAACCGCCTTATATGTGACATGCCCACCAGGTGGAACTCAACGTTGGCCATGCTGCAGCGGCTGCACACGCAGCAGAGGGCCATCAATGAGTACCTGTGCGACTACGGCACCAGGACAGGGTCAGGGGAGCTCGGGTTTTTTTCACCACGCCAGTGGGGCATGATCAGGGATGCATGCACTGTCCTGGCACCATTTGAGGAGGCCACGAGGATGGTGAGCAGTGACAGTGCATGCATCAGTGACACTGTACCTCTTGTCCACCTGTTGGAGCACACGCTGCGTGGAATAATGGACAGGGCACTTGAGGCAGAACAGAGGCAGGAAGAGGAGGACTTCCTTGCCTCTCAAGGCCCCCTTTACCCAGACAGTGTTCCTTCTGTCCCACCCATCGCACAGGAAGAGGAGGAGGAGGAGGAGGATTGTGTCAGCATGGAGGTGGAGGCTGGCACTCAGCATCATCAGCAGCAGTCTTTTAGGGATGATTTACAGTCCCAAGAAACCAGTGGACTTGTACGTGGCTGGGAGGAGGTGGCTGCGGATCATGTCGTCCTTAGTGACCCAGAGGACTCCGGACTGAATGCCTCAGCTAACCTACGCTGCATGGCCTCCCTGATCCTGCAAAGTCTGCGGAAGGATCCTCGTATTCTTCGGATCAAGGAGAGGGACCATTACTGGCTGGCCACTCTCCTTGATCCACGGTACAAGGGTAAGGTTGCGGACCTTATGTTACCGTCGCAGAGGGAGCAGAGGATGAGACAACTCCGGGAGGCCTTGCAGAAAGGTCTGTGCAACGCGTTCCCAGAGACTGGGAGGTTACAAACTCCTGGTCCTGGACAACGAGTTGCTGAGGCTTCGGGCAGTCAAAGATGGAGCGGTGGGGAAGGTGGCCGTCTGACCGATGCGTTCAGACAATTCTTTAGTCCGCAGCCCCAAAGTATGATCGGTTCCAGCAACCATCGCCAGCGTCTGATATACATGGTGCAGGAATACCTAGGGGCAAGGTCAGACTTGGACACCTTCCCCACCGAAAATCCTCTGGCTTACTGGGTCTTGAGGATGGATCACTGGCCAGAGCTTGCACAGTATGCAATTGAGCTACTGGCCTGTCCTGCATCCAGCGTTCTTTCAGAACGCACATTCAGTGCTGCTGGAGGATTTGTCACGGATCACAGGGTGCGCCTGTCCACCGACTCGGTTGATCGACTGACTTTCATCAAGATGAACCAGTCTTGGATCACCACCAGCTACCACACACCTGATGCTGATATAACAGACTAATTGATTTTAAAATGTCACATCCCTTCAAGACTGATGCTGATGCTGAGTGCCTGTGCTGTTATGTTGACTGGCTATCCTCCTCCTCCTCCTCAATGATCCGATTAATGATGATAGCTTGGAAGATCATTTTGGTTTATGGGTGCCGCCACCAGTGGCTAAGGCCCAATTTTTCAGCCCCTGTTTAACAGGGGCGTGTAATTACAATTTTTGATGCAATACTTTGCAACAGGGCTCATTGCTGTGCTCCAAGTACAGTATCTGTGAGGGGTTGCAGTTTTGTGCCACCAGTGGCTAAGGCCCAATTTTTCAGCCCCTGTTTAACAGGGGCGTGTAATTACAATTTTTGATGCAATACTTTGCAACAGGGCTCATTGCTGTGCTCCAAGTACAGTATCTGTGAGGGGTTGCAGTGTTGTGCCACCAGTGGCTAAGGCCCAATTTTTCAGCCCCTGTTTAACAGGGGCGTGTAATTACAATTTTTGATGCAATACTTTGCAACAGGGCTCATTGCTGTGCTCCAAGTACAGTATCTGTGAGGGGTTGCAGTTTTGTGCCACCAGTGGCTAAGGACCAATTTTTCAGCCCCTGTTTAACAGGGGCGTGTAATTACAATTTTTGATGCAATGCTTTGCAACAGGGCTCATTGCTGTGCTCCAAGTACAGTATCTGTGAGGGGTTGCAGTGTTGTGCCACCAGTGCCTAAGGCCCAATTTTTCAGCCCCTGTTCAACAGGGGCATGCAATTATAATTATTGATCTAATAATTCACAGCAGGGCCCATTGCTGCGCCCACCAAGAGTAACTGTCAGGCCTTACAGTGTTGTGTCAACACCACCACCACCACCACCACCACCACCACCAAAGGCCCAATTTTTCAGCCCCTGTTCAACAGGGGCATGCAATTATAATTATTGATCTAATAATTCACAGCAGGGCCCATTGCTGCACCCACCAAGAGTAACTTTCAGGCCTTACAGTGTTGTGGCATCAGCACCACCATCAAAGGCCCAATTTTTACTACCACTGTTCAACAATTATATGCTATTACAATTCCTGATATAATAGTTGACAGCAGGGCGTTCCAGCACCCACCAAGAGTAACTGTGAGTGCTTACAGTGTTGTGCCAACACCAACACCTAAGGGGCCAATTTCTGCAGAGTATATACGGCAGGTCCCTACTTTCAAACATCCAACTTACAAACGACTACTACTTGCAAACGGAAGAAGACAACAGGAAGTGAGAGGAAATCTACCCCTTGGAAGGAAAATTCTCTCCTGTAAGAATTAATATGGGAGAAAGGTGTCTCCTCTCTACTGATACTTTATCACCAATCCTTGTTTCAATAAAAACACCACATTTCAAAAACAGTTGTCATTGGGACGCAAAGTGAGGTGAAATGTTCTGAACAGGGGCACAGACAGCAAAACAAATGTTACAGGGGTGATAACCCTTCCCTATGTTTTCCAAAAAGCTTAAAAATAGGTATTTGGGCTGGAGCTACACTTAAACAATGTAGCTGTTCAAAATTACAAACAGATTCTACATAAGAACAAACCTACAGTCCCTGTCTTGTATGCACCGCCTGTATACGGCTGTTCAGAGTATATAGGGCCTTTTTTATTTTGTGTGCGGGGTTCCCCTTAATATCCATACAAGACCCAAAGGGGCTGGTAATGGGCTGGGGTAGGGGGGGGGGTGTGTGATGGGGTAGCTATGCCATTTTTCTTAAAGATTTTCATCCATATTACCGGGACCAGACATTACATTAAAGCCGCAAGCAGTTTTAAATGGCTTTTTTTTCTTTTGGAAATGTAATTTTGTGCAGGGACAGTTCTAAACACGGGAAACACGTGGCACTTCACAGGCATACTTTAGACACCCCCCAGGTACAATATTTAAAGGAATATTTGACTTTTTTTTTTTCACTTTATGCATCATTAAAATTACTGCTCCCGGAAAACGTCCGTTTTTAAAACTTCTTTTTGCATTGATACATGTCCCCTGGTGCAGAACCCGGGTTCCCAAACTCTGTTTAGGACAATAACATGGATAATAGTCGTTATAATTAGCACTTTAGAATCTGAACGTTCGCATCCATTGTATTTAATAGGGTTCTAATGTTCGTGCAAACTTTCGGTCCGTTCGCGGGTTCTGGTGCGAACCGAACCCGGGGGTGTTCGGCTCATCACTATTTACCAGGAACTGCCTGCAGTGATTGCTCAAGCAACAGCTACTGTAGGCTTGTACACATTGTTATGAGGACTTATTCTCTTTGATTAATTTCTCAATATTATTGCACGTGCACTTTATATATATGATTGTTATTTAACAGGTTGATATTAGAGCAATTTATTTTTATTTACACATTACTCACAGTGATTGGAACACGTCCACTTTATTGCAGCTTTTATCATTTGTTCATCTATTTTTATTGTTTTTAGCTGCACTTGGTTGCACAACTGTTGGGTTAATTTTTGTATTTTATCAGCGCTTTAGTTATTTTTATATTAGGCCAATATATATGTATTCTTCTACATATTTTTAGTAAAAAGAAAATCCCAATAAGCGTATATTGGTTGGTTTGCGCAAAAGTTATAGAGTCTGCAAAATAGGGTATAGATTTGTGGCATTTTTATTATTATTTTTTTTTTTTTACTAGTAATAGCGGTGATTAGCGATTTTTAGCGGGACTGTGACATTGTGGCAGACCGTATACTTTTGACACTTTTTTGGGACCATTGACATTTATACAGCGATCAGAGCTAAAAATAGCCACTGATAGGGAAGGGGTTAACACTAGGGGGCGATCAAGGGGTTAAATGTGTTCCCTAGGGAGGTGTTTCTAACTGTGGGGGGAGTGTAGTGACTGGAGGAGGAGACAGATCGCTGTTCCTAATCACTAGGAACAGCAGATCTGTTTCTTCTCCCCTGACAGAACAGGGATCTGTTTGTTTAGATTGACAGATCCCCGTTCTGTCTCTCTCAGGAGCGATCGAGGGTGGCCGGCGGACATCGCGGCCGCCGGCCACGTGCATAAGCTCCGGTGTTGCACCACACCCCCTAGTGGTCCTAAAGCGGCCGACGTACAATGATGGCGTTTCGCCCAGGAGAGCCAACCTGCCGCAATACAACTGTGGCGGCTGGTCCTTAACTGGTTAAATAGCAATTTTAGGCCCAAATTTACTACAGACAAAGAGCACAGGTAGGGGTTTTCCTACAAGAACTAACCAATAGCTGATGACACAGCAGTGTAAAATTGGCCAGCAGCAGGACAATTTTAATTAGCAATTTTAGGCCCAAATTTACTACAGACAAAAAACATTTGTTCTATACAATTAGCACCACTGTCACAATTTTACATTGTCAGAATACCACCCACTTACAGTGCTAAAGCAGAATTTTATTTTTTAACTCATCTACAAACCTCCAAGGCTCCGTTCACATCTAGGTGTCCCGGATCATCGGCAGAATCGGCCTGATTCTGGCCAGGATCCTGAATTACAGCAAATCGCGGGACACCTATGCGATCCCTGTCACTTCCAATGGCACCCCGATTACGGTGCAATTTTGTCGCGACTGCTGTCCGACGAATCATGGTAAAATCACGCAAACAGAATCGCTGGACGCCTGTCACCTGCTATCTGTCGGGCGACAATATCGCACCATGATCAGGGTGCCATTGGAAGTGACAGGAATCGCACGGGCGTCCCGGGTTTTGCCAGGATTTGGGATCACGAGTAGGTACAGTAGGTGTACAGACCCAGGAACTCAGTACAGGGATGGTTGGAACCCTCATAATGGGCACAGCAGGTGTACAGACCCGGGAACTCAGCACAGGGATGGTGGGAACCCTCATAATGGGCACAGCAGGTGTACAGACCCGGGAACTCAGTACAGGGATGGTGGGAACCCTCATAATGGGCACAGCAGGTGTACAGACCCAGGAACTCAGCACAGGGATGGTGGGAACCCTCGTAATGGGCACAGCAGGTGTACAGACCCGGGAACTCAGCACAGGGATGGTGGGAACCCCTCATAATAGGCACAGTAGGTGTACAGGGATGGTGGGAGGAACCCTCATAATGGGTACAGCGGGTGTACAGACCCAGAAACTTGTTACAGGGATGTTGGGAACCCCTCATAATGGGCAGGAGAAAAGCCTACTGCAGGCGCGTCATGCGTTTTATCGTAAATGTATCCTATTGGCCAAAATATTTATTTGTTCTGGCCATTTAAATGCATTACCTCTCAAATGCGCCTAAATGCGTCTAGCGTTTCAGTGTGTTTAGCTTTTTTCTGTGCTTCACCTCCTCTCCTAAACGTGCTTTCCATGGGTTTTTTTTTTCTTCAGACTGTAATTGCTCTGCTTCTAATATGTCTGTAAACGCCTGTGTGCACATGGACACTTAAGCTAACATACAGGTGCTTTTACAGGCTGAGAAAAAAATGTCAAATGCCAGTATTTTTTAAGCTTTAATCGGCGCCCTTTGTAATCTCATGTAGCCATATTCCTAAGCGATCATCACAAGTCTCTGTGCTTGATATACCATCAGTCCGATTCATGCTTCAGAGTAAGTTTAAGGCCCTGTTCAGGCTAGATTCACACTTGTGCAGAGAGGCTCACAGCAGGGGTCCGGTGCGTCCCTGTTCTCCATTTCAGGGATGAATCGGGCCCGAGTTTTTGCCTGCATTTGGACCTAAAACAAAGCATATTTCCAGGTTGTAAGTTTGCAAATGTCATTGCAGATCCCTACTTGTTATTGCTTGTATTGAAACTTACATAACACAGTTGGTGTTCTGTACATTGACCGTGTACAAAACACCACCGTACATGTACACCATGTTTAAACATTTGCCAGTTTTATGAGTCATAGCGGGCAGCAGATGAAACTACATAGGTAATTGTAAAAATACAAAATGTAGTGTAGTACTTACATTTTTTCTTATCAAAAGCGAAATTACCTTTTAAATGCAACCCCTGTCGTCTAACGTTTAATGTTGTAGAGAGGCTATGCAATGGGTTAATAAAGTCAGAACTTAAAATGCAAGTTTAAACCATTTCCTAGTCTGTGATCTCCAGATATCGTCTGGGTTTTAAAACAAATTGAAGCTTCGTCGGTGTATAATGTGCAGCCTGGTATATGATGCGCAGAGCCCGGTGTATAATGTGCAGCCTGGTATATGATGTGTAGGTATGAGCTCTGGCGTATATGTATTATTATTCCGCGCAAATTGGACTTAGATTAAGCTGCTGCCCCCCTTTTGTGTATTCTGTCACAAAGACAGATCACTGTGTAGTGTGTAATGTAGGGTGTGGGGTATTGGCGCTGCTTTAAATTCAAAGGACTGGTTATCTTGCCTTCTAATAGATGGATTTACGGCTACTGTGCCCTTAATATTGGAACTTTGTACAATACGTGTTGATGTCTCAAACTATATTGTAATTATATTGTAATCCTCAACTTATATGTGATAACTTTGAATCACAACTGACTCTCACAGTCCCCTGTGGGGTTTGTGACAATGTGCTAGATTGGGCCTCTGAGTTGCCACTTAAAATCGTGTGTGTATTGACTATTTACATATGTGTCAATCACTCCTTAGTACAGATTCCATAAACCAATTCGTGAAAACAGTGTTACAAAAAATAATAAAAAATAATAATAAACATATTGAATATTGTGATGTCCTCATAAGTTCTCATAAATTCTATACATTATACACCTATGTAGCGGTGTGTATTCAGTGTGTCCAGTGCCAAAACTTAAAAATTATATAGTATATTAGTGCACACCCAATTCCAAATATGGTCACTAATCACTGCCCCAGGTGGGAGCTGCCAGACAACCAATACGTTCCTTTGTAGGTTACACCAATCCCTAAACCAATGAGATTAGATCACAATGGTCATGTGATGGTTAGCCACTTTAATAGTAAGGGTTAATCCCCTATGGTTCTATATCCAGCAAAAATAATTAGAATAAATGTATATATGGCAGGAGTATGTTCATATGACTATAGAGTATACTTGTCTTGCTGACATAACAGTTTCAGAGCGGTTTCAAAAAACTGTTTCAAAAGACAGTTTCAAAAAACAGTTTCAAAAAACAGTTTAAAAAAATCTTGCGCTGACACAAATAAATGTTCCACTATCCTTCATGCATTTGGTCAAGTGACTTTGGTGACTCTATATTGCCAGTAGGGATCCTTCAGTTTGCAGGTGAAGAAAAAGGTGACTTTTTGGTGCTCCCCCCTCACATGGGTCCCCACTCACCAGATTGACGCACCCCTGCAGGGGTCACACCCCTCATCAAGTATCCCCAGTGATTCCTCCACCGCTCCTTATGTTGTTCCACTCCTGCTTTTTCCTCCTCCACCGCTCAGATCCTCAAGAAAGAACCACAAGCAGGGCTTCCATAGCGTAATTTGCTTATTTATTTAAAAATTAAAATACAAACCAAAAAATTCAAATAAAAGAGGTCCTCAGACCTTCCTAAATGCAGCCCCTTGAGGTTGTAGTATCGCCAGGTACCAAGTTGGTCTATCTACAAATCATATACAGAGTGCAGACAAGCCCCATGTAAGTCACGCCAACCTGTGCTGTCAGCTACGGCTCAAGCCTCGCTAACCGGACGTGACGTGGACGTGTCTGGCGTGTTTGCATACTCCACGTGCAGAGCCCGCCAGGAAGTCGGCACGGCGCTGCGCTAATCACAGGCAGGGAGACATTGTCCCGATGCTCGGCTGCAGAGATCGGGAAATGTCTCCCTGCCTGTGATTAGCACAGCGCCGTGCCGACTTCCTGGCAGGCTCTGCACGTGGAGTATGCGAACGCGCCAGAACTCATCCTTAATGATGTGCAGAGCCCGGTGTATAATGTACAGCCTGGTATATGATGTGCAGAGCCCGGTGTATAATGTGCAGCCTGGTATATGATGTGCAGAACCCTGTGTATAATGTGCAGCCTGGTATATGATGTGTAGAGCCCTGTGTATAATGTGCAGCCTTTTAAATGATGTGCAGAGCCCTGTGTATAATGTGCAGCCTGGTATATGATGTGCAGAGCCCTGTGTATAATGTGCAGCCTGGAATATGATGTGCAGAGCCCTGTGTATAATGTGCAGCCTGGTATATGATGTGCAGAGCCCTGTGTATAATGTGCAGCCTGGTATAGTATGTGCAGAGCCCAGTGTATAATCTGCAGCCTGGTATATGATGTGCAGAGCCCTGTATATAATGTGCAGCCTGGTATATGATGTGCAGAGCCCTGTGTATAATGTGCAGCCTGGTATATTATGTGCAGAGCCCAGTGTATAATCTGCAGCCTGGTATATGATGTGCAGAGCCCTGTGTATAATGTGCAGCCTGGTATATGATGTGCAGAGCCCGGTGTATAATCTGCAGCCTGGTATATGATGTGCAGAGCCCTGTGTATAATGTGCAGCCTGGCATATGATGTGCAGAGCCCTGTGTATAATGTGCAGCCTGGTATATGATGTGCAGAGCCCGGTGTATTATCTGCAGCCTGGTATATGATGTGCAGAGCCCTGTGTATAATGTACAGCCTGGTAAATGATGTGCAGAGCCCTGTGTATAATGTTCAGCCTGGTATATGATGTCTAGAGCCCTGTGTATAATGTGCAGCCTGGTATATGATGTGCAGAGCCCTGTGTATAATGTGCAGAGCCCTGTGTATAATGTGCAGCCTGGTATATGATGTGCAGAGCCCTGTGTATAATGTGCAGCCTGGTATATGATGTGCAGAGCCCGGTGTATAATCTGCAGCCTGGTATA
This sequence comes from Rana muscosa, assembly GCA_029206835.1. Lineage (NCBI taxonomy): Eukaryota > Metazoa > Chordata > Amphibia > Anura > Ranidae > Rana > Rana muscosa. The sequence goes on from CM055116.1 coordinate 1,030,055,632, forward strand.
TGATGTGCAGAGCCCTGTGTATAATGTACAGCCTGGTAAATGATGTGCAGAGCCCTGTGTATAATGTGCAGCCTGGTATATGATGTGCAGAGCCCTGTGTATAATGTGCAGCCTGGTATATGATGTGCAGAGCCCTGTGTATAATGTGCAGCCTGGTATATGATGTGCAGAGCCCTGTGTATAATGTGCAGCCTGGTATATGATGTGCAGAGCCCTGTGTATAATGTGCAGCCTGGTATATGATGTGCAGAGCCCTGTGTATAATGCGCAGCCTGGTATATGATGTGCAGAGCCCAGTGTATAATCTGCAGCCTGGTATATGATGTGCAGCCTGGTATATGATGTGCAGAGACCGGTGTATAATCTGCAGCCTGGTATATGATGTGCAGAGCCCTGTGTATAATGTGCAGAGCCCTGTGTATAATGTGCAGCCTGGTATATGATGTGCAGAGCCCTGTGTATAATGTGCAGCCTGGTATATGATATGCAGAGCCCAGTGTATAATCTGCAGCCTGGTATATGATGTGCAGAGCCCTGTGTATAATGTACAGCCTGGTATATGATGTGCAGAGCCCTGTGTATAATGTGCAGCCTGGTATATGATGTGCAGAGCCCTGTGTATAATGTGCAGCCTGGTATATGATTTGCAGAGCCCGGTGTATAATGTGCAGCCTCGTATATGATGTGCAGAGCCCTGTGTATAATGTGCAGCCTGGTATATGATGTGCAGAGCCCTGTGTATAATGTGCAGCCTGGTATATGATGTGCAGAGCCCTGTGTATAATGTGCAGCCTGGTATATGATGTGCAGAGCCCAGTGTATAATGTGCAGCCTGGTATATGATGTGCAGAGCCCAGTGTATAATCTGCAGCCTGGTATATGATGTGCAGCCTGGTATATGATGTGCAGAGACCGGTGTATGATCGTCAGCCTGGTATATGATGTGCAGAGCCCTGTGTATAATGTGCAGAGCCCTGTGTATAATGTGCAGCCTGGTATATGATGTGCAGAGCCCTGTGTATAATGTGCAGCCTGGTATATGATGTGCAGAGCCCTGTGTATAATGTGCAGAGCCCTGTGTATAATGTGCAGCCTGGTATATGATGTGCAGAGCCCTGTGTATAATGTGCAGCCTGGTATATGATGTGCAGAACCCTGTGTATAATGTGCAGCCTGGTATATGATGTGCAGAGCCCTGTGTATAATGTGTAGCCTGGTATATGATGTGCAGAGCCCTGTGTATAATGTGCAGCCTGGTATATGATGTGCAGAGCCCAGTGTATAATCTGCAGCCTGGTATATGATGTGCAGCCTGGTATATGATGTGCAGAGACCGGTGTATAATGTGCAGCCTGGTATATGATGTGCAGAGCCCTGTGTATAATGTGCAGAGCCCTGTGTATAATGTGCAGCCTGGTATATGATGTGCAGAGCCCTGTGTATAATGTGCAGCCTGGTATATGATGTGCAGAGCCCAGTGTATAATCTGCAGCCTGGTATATGATGTGCAGAGCCCTGTGTATAATGTGCAGCCTGGTATATGATGTGCAGAGCCCGGTGTATAATCTGCAGCCTGGTATATGATGTGCAGAGCCCTGTGTATAATGTGCAGAGCCCTGTGTATAATGTGCAGCCTGGTATATGATGTGCAGAGCCCTGTGTATAATGTGCAGCCTGGTATATGATGTGCAGAGCCCGGTGTATAATCTTCAGCCTGGTATATGATGTGCAGAGCCCTGTGTATAATGTACAGCCTGGTAAATGATGTGCAGAGCCCTGTGTATAATGTGCAGCCTGGTATATGATGTGCAGAGCCCTGTGTATAATGTGCAGCCTGGTATATGATGTGCAGAGCCCTGTGTATAATGTGCAGCCTGGTATATGATTTGCAGAGCCCGGTGTATAATGTGCAGCCTCATATATGATGTGCAGAGCCCTGTGTATAATGTGCAGCCTGGTATATGATGTGCAGAGCCCTGTGTATAATGTGCAGCCTGTTATATGATGTGCAGAGCCCTGTGTATAATGTGCAGCCTGGTATAAGATGTGCAGAGCCCAGTGTATAATGTGCAGCCTGGTATATGATGTGCAGAGCCCAGTGTATAATCTGCAGCCTGGTATATGATGTGCAGCCTGGTATATGATGTGCAGAGACCGGTGTATAATCTGCAGCCTGGTATATGATGTGCAGAGCCCTGTGTATAATGTGCAGCCTGGTATATGATGTGCAGAGCCCAGTGTATAATCTGCAGCCTGGTATATGATGTGCAGAGCCCTGTGTATAATGTGCAGCCTGGTATATGATGTGCAGAGCCCGGTGTATAATCTGCAGCCTAGTATATGATGTGCAGAGCCCTGTGTATAATGTGCAGAGCCCTGTGTATAATGTGCAGCCTGGTATATGATGTGCAGAGCCCTGTGTATAATGTGAAGCCTGGTATATGATGTGCAGAGCCCGGTGTATAATCTGCAGCCTGGTATATGATGTGCAGAGCCCTGTGTATAATGTACAGCCTGGTAAATGATGTGCAGAGCCCTGTGTATAATGTGCAGCCTGGTATATGATGTGCAGAGCCCTGTGTATAATGTGCAGCCTGGTATATGATGTGCAGAGCCCTGTGTATAATGTGCAGCCTTGTATATGATGTGCAGAACCCTGTGTATAATGTGCAGCCTGGTATATGATGTGCAGAACCCTGTGTATAATGTGCAGCTTGGTATATTATGTGCAGAACCCTGTGTATAATGTGCAGCCTGGTATATGATGTGCAGAACCCTGTGTATAATGTGCAGCTTGGTATATTATGTGCAGAGCCATGTTGATAATATACAGACTGGTATATGATGTGCAGAGCCCTGTGTATAATGTGCAGCCTGGTATATGATGTGCAGAGCCCTGTGTATAATGTGCAGCCTGGTATATGATGTGCAGAGCCCTGTGTATAATGTGCAGCCTGGTATATGATGTGCAGAGCCCAGTGAATAATCTGCAGCCTGGTATATGATGTGCAGCCTGGTATATGGTGTGCAGCCTGGTATATGATGTGCAGAGACCGGTGTATAATGTGCAGCCTGGTATATGATGTGCAGAGCCCTGTGTATAATGTGCAGCCTGGTATATGATGTGCAGAGCCCTGTGTATAATGTGCAGCCTGGTATATGATGTGCAGAGCCCAGTGTATAATCTGCAGCCTGGTATATGATGTGCAGAGCCCTGTGTATAATGTGCAGCCTGGTATATGATGTGCAGAGCCCGGTGTATAATCTGCAGCCTGGTATATGATGTGCAGAGCCCTGTGTATAATGTGCAGAGCCCTGTGTATAATGTGCAGCCTGGTATATGATGTGCAGAGCCCTGTGTATAATGTGCAGCCTGGTATATGATGTGCAGAGCCCGGTGTATAATCTTTAGCCTGGTATATGATGTGCAGAGCCCTGTGTATAATGTACAGCCTGGTAAATGATGTGCAGAGCCCTGTGTATAATGTGCAGCCTGGTATATGATGTGCAGAGCCCTGTGTATAATGTGCAGCCTGGTATATGATGTGCAGAGCCCTGTGTATAATGTGCAGCCTGGTATATGATTTGCAGAGCCCGGTGTATAATGTGCAGCCTCGTATATGATGTGCAGAGCCCTGTGTATAATGTGCAGCCTGGTATATGATGTGCAGAGCCCTGTGTATAATGTGCAGCCTGGTATATGATGTGCAGAGCCCTGTGTATAATGTGCAGCCTGGTATATGATGTGCAGAGCCCAGTGTATAATCTGCAGCCTGGTATATGATGTGAAGCCTGGTATATGATGTGCAGAGACCGGTGTATAATCTGCAGCCTGGTATATGATGTGCAGAGCTCTGTGTATAATGTGCAGAGCCCTGTGTATAATGTGCAGCCTGGTATATGATGTGCAGAGCCCTGTGTATAATGTGCAGCCTGGTATATGATGTGCAGAGCCCAGTGTATAATCTGCAGCCTGGTATATGATTTGCAGAGCCCTGTGCATAATGTGCAGCCTGGTATATGATGTGCAGAGCCCGGTGTATAATCTGCAGCCTGGTATATGATGTGCAGAGCCCGGTGTATAATGTGCAGAGCCCTGTGTATAATGTGCAGCCTGGTATATGATGTGCAGAGCCCTGTGTATAATGTGAAGCCTGGTATATGATGTGCAGAGCCCGGTGTATAATCTGCAGCCTGGTATATGATGTGCAGAGCCCTGTGTATAATGTACAGCCTGGTAAATGATGTGCAGAGCCCTGTGTATAATGTGCAGCCTGGTATATGATGTGCAGAGCCCTGTGTATAATGTGCAGCCTGGTATATGATGTGCAGAGCCCTGTGTATAATGTGCAGCCTTGTATATGATGTGCAGAACCCTGTGTATAATGTGCAGCCTGGTATATGATGTGCAGAACCCTGTGTATAATGTGCAGCTTGGTATATTATGTGCAGAACCCTGTGTATAATGTGCAGCCTGGTATATGATGTGCAGAACCCTGTGTATAATGTGCAGCTTGGTATATTATGTGCAGAGCCATGTTTATAATATAAAGACTGGTATATGATGTGTAGAGCCCTGTGTATAATGTGCAGCCTGGTGTATAATGCTGACACTATGAGTGGAATACAGGGGACGGAGTGGGTGAATTCTATAAGGGGTGTGGCTTATGAGAAGTGGGAGGGGTCAACTGTGGAGGGGCAGGGTCTTGCGCCCCCCATCCTAAAACTTCAACAGCCGCCACTGGTAACCACACACTTGGTAAAGTTCCGAAACACAACACACAGCGCCAGGATCTTTCAGCCAGGCCGGCAGCACTGTGAGGTAGATGTTTGATCCGGATGCGTCTTCCAATTGAGTCCTCAATAGCTTGGTTCCTTCCCGCAGGCAGGGCGACACAGGACCATCTCTGGATCAGTAGGCCCCAGCAACTTCTGGGCCTACTCTCAGTAACGGAGCCTCGGGGGGTCCGGATGCCCCGAGGCATAAAACTGCTAACACATCCCTGAGGCCAGGAGGGCTGTCAGGTCAGGATCGGAAGAACCCACCAAAACGGTGTCTTCCCCTTAAGTACCCTCTCCCAGAATGCACAGCAGGGTGACCAATCCCACTGAGCCGCCTCTGGGCAAGAGGTACCCAATACATCCAGCCAGCTGCAGTTCCAACCTTGACCTGTGGTGACAACGACACCCAGAGGAAGGTGGAAAATGTGCAATTCAGCTGAACTGGAACGGAGACCCATAATTTGGTACAATTATTCTGAGTTGAACTATAACTCAGACAACTAAATTTACACTAGCGCCTACCTAATAGGAGTAGAACGCTACATCTCTGTGTCTTTAATGCATACATTTAATCCCATCCCAATGTCATCTGAAAGAATTAAAGCTGAAGTTTAGTTTAAAACCCACTTTTTCAACTTGCACCTACAGGTAAGCCTAGATTAGGGCTTACCTGTAGCTGCAAGAAATATCTCCTAAACCTACACGGTTTAGGAGATATTTACTAAAAAGACAGGGGCCGCTGTCTACGGCGCTTGCGCGCCGTAGACAACGGCGCATTCATGGGGTTAATCCCATTCACAAAATCGGCTCCTTCCCAGCAATCGCTGGGCGTAGCCGAATGTGACGGCTCCCGCGCGCATGCGCAGAGTCACGTCTTCGCCGCTCCGGCCAATCACAGCGCCGGAGCGGCGCTGTGATTGGCTGGTGCGGCGATACCCGGAAGTAACATTCCGGCTATCGCCGCAGTGATGTCTGCGTCTGGACAGAGGGACGCGGACTGCTTCGGGGGCCCCGATCTAAGGTAAGTGGTAAATAATGAGCTAGTATGCTAGTCATACTAGCTCATTATGCCTTTCTCTTGCAGGTGGGCAAAAAAAAAAAAAGTTAGTGGGTTTACAACCACTTTAAGTCACATCACTTACCTGCAATGAAATACATCCCAGGTTGTGCAAACAGCTGGATCCTGGGGAACTCTTCACTGCAGGGATGCCTGTCCTCTTCCTATCTCTTAACGTTTAGCACAGCAATAGTTAACAGTTTCAGGTCTTCAGGCAGAACAGCAGTAAGGTTGGTCAGATGGGGACGTGCCCCCCCCTCCCTTTCTTCCTCCTCCAGGGAGAAACATTCTTTCATTGATTTTAAATGCTTTTAACATGATCTGTGAATTGGGGAGAGTCTGATCAGTCACAAGATTCTCTCTCCCATTCACAGATCAGCCATGTGCTAGTATTGAATTGTGGTGCTCTCCATACCTTGCATACAAAGGCTTTGTTAGGTTACCATAGCACTCTACTATTACAAATAAAAATACCTGTGCTAAATGATGCCATCGCTACAAGTATATTGCTCAGCAAAATCTTAAAGTTACTCATTATTGATTTTTTTCACACAGTGAACGTGATTTCCGCCGGTAGGCTTGATTCATTTTATGAATAACTGAATGGCATTCCATGAAAAATAAATTATTGTAATATTTACCAAGGGAGCAAAGGGACATTGACAGTAATGACAGTGAAACTTCCGCTTTAATTCCTTGTGACTCACGAGGATGCAATATCTGAGGTCCCAAGCATTAAAAAAACTGTTTCATAAAAATGATGCAATGACTGAGTCACTATTGTAATCACAGCAATATTAAACCCAAAAGCAATCATTTATTATTTTGCAGCTTACCAGTTTTTAGATGTGATGGCTGCATTAGGTTTCTTTTCTTTATTTTTGTCTGGTGATCCAGCCAGCAAGTCTGTTATTTTCCAATAGAACAAGTTCTCCTGCAAATGTATCAGTTAAAATTTTGAGACAAACTGTTTACCACTGTCAGGGGTGCTTACAATGATTCGTTTTTATTTATTAATGTAAAACTTTTATCCCAAAAGAAAAAGAAAACTGCTTGCTGCAACTGATTGGGTAACTACAGTGTTAGCTGGAGATTGGCTTCAATTTGTTAATGTATCTAAATCTGCTAGTACATCTAACACTCCCCTCCTCCAGTAGAGAATGAGGACTCTGTGAATTGTTCAGTTAGCTTACTGAACAAGAACATGGTAAACACAGTGGGGTTTATTTACTAAAGGCAAATCCACTTTGCACTACAAGTGCACTTGGAAGTGTAGTCACTGTAGATCTGAGGGGGACATGCAAGAAAAAAAAAACAGCATTTTTGCTTGTACATGATTGGGTGATAAAATCAGCAGAGCTTCCCCTCATTTTAGATCTTTCCCTCAGATCTACGGCGACTGCACTTCCAAGTGCACTTGTAGTGCAAAGTGGAGTTGCCTTTAGTAAATCAACCCCAGTGTGTCCATGTTGAATACCTAATTATGTGCAATAATGTTTTTCATAAAATTTAATTTTTGCTTGAATGTTACTGAACGATTAAAGTGGTTCTAAAGGCAGAATGTTTTTTTACCCTAATGCATCCAAGGAGCCTGGTATACTTACCTGAGCCTGATCTCGATCCAGCGATGTGCATGAGAGCTGTGGCTCTCTCTGCTTTCTCTCTCCTCATTGGACAGACAGAAAACAGCAGGAGATGGCTCCTGCTGCTTTCAATCACAGCCAGTGAGGAGAGAGAAGGGGGTGGGGCCACCCACGCTCTGTGTGTCTATGGACACACAGAGCAGGCTTGGGAGTGATCAAGCGGCTTGCTATGGGGGCACTCGGCAGTAGGGAGGGGCCAGAAGCGCCGGTGGGGGAACCGAGTAGGGAAGGATTGGGGCTGCTCTGTGCGTGCAAAACCATTGCACAATGCAGGTAAGTACAACAAGTTTATTTTTCAAAATACGCCTTTAGAGTCACTTTAAAATGAAAACAACTTCACCTTATTCACAAAGCTAGGAGAACATGTTTTACTCCTTTTGTAAATACTCTTTTAGCATATTAACTCTGTTGTGGTTGATTTGCTAAATGAGAAGAGCATGTTCCCTTCAAAGTGAATTCTCAATTGCAAACTGACTTATCAATTATCTTAGTGAATGAGGTGCAACAAAGTGAAAATTCCCATTGCAAAGAATGCCCAATCATGTGCAAGGAACTTTATAGAACAAGTTTTTTTTCTTGCACATGATTGGATAATTGAAGTCAGAACTTCACCTCATTCCTTATGCTAGGTGGATTTTCTTTTAGTAAAGTGAATTGAATTGTATGAATAAGATGAAGTTGGGTATACTTTGCAAGGTGAATATTTACTTTGTTTCACCTCATTCACCAAGATAAGCAAAAATTTACTTTACTGAACATGCTTTACTACTCCTTTCAGGGTCCTTGGGTTATGCCCACCACTTTTTTTTCACTTGTAACTTTTATGGTCTTCATGGATCTCATGTTCTTTGAACAGAAGTAGAAGTAAAATTACATTTGAGTATAAAATTTGCTAATGCTGGCGTTTTTTGTGGCTGTGTGAAAAAATAGGGTTTTCCAAAATCAGATGGATTTGCGACAGATCAGCAGCAACTTTGTGGTTCTATTACCATGTAATAAATGCATAAATATGAAAACCCTGTTACATAAACATGGGTGTCAATCAGGGTTTCCAACTGTCAGTAAATGTATGGACAGTTTGTAAAAATCTGTGATTTTTACAACTGTCTGTAAGGCCTCATGCCCACGGACGTTTTTACAGCCGCGTTTTTTACAGCTTAAAAACGCCTGTTCATGTTATTGTATACATTTTTTGACCTTTTTTTTTTTTTCGAAAAAAAAAAAGTCGGACCTCAAAAACGCAATCGCAGCGTTTTTGCGCGTTTTTTGACACTTCGCGTTTTTTATGCCTAACGCAGAGGAACGCACTGGTCCTGGGTTTTTTTACAGCTTAAAAACGCCTATGCTATTTGCAGCTCAAAAACGCCTAGGTGGGCATGAAGCTATAGACTAACATGGACAGGCGTTTTTAAGCTGTAAAAAACGCTCAAAAACGCGGCTGTAAAAACATCCGTGGGCATTAGGCCTAAGGCCCGGTTCACACAGGGGCGACTCCTCAGGTGACTCGGTCGCCTGAGGAGTCGCTTCCCGGTCTGTGCTATGGAACCGTTCTAATAGGAGCGACCTGAGTCGCTCCGACTTAGAAAAAGGTTCCTGTACTACTTTTGGGGGCGATGCAGGGTGACTTGTATTGACTTCTATACAGAAGTCATTATGCAAATCGCCTCGGCGGGCATCTCAAGTCGTCTTGAGATCGCGCCGCCGAGGTTGCCCCTGAAGTCGTGCCGCCCCTGTGTGAACCAGGCCTAAAATGTCAGGGGTTGATTATTTGTCATGCTGTGTTGACTTTTTAAGTGTAAACCAGGCAAATTACCTGTTATGGGTATTGTCAGTGTTTCCATATTGTGTTTATATTGTTTAAATATTGATTGTCTTCGTTTTTAATAGGAATTCTGTCCTTTTTTAAGTTGTCAGTAAAGAATGTGCTCCATCAGTAAATTTGCCATGTTTTGTCAGTAAAAAATGCTGTGGGAGATTAGCAACATGGCATGTTTGAGTAATATATCATTTAGTGACAACTTTGTGCAAAAAAAAATAAAAAAAGTCTGTCATTTTCCCACAACTTGTGGCAAAATATAAAATATTCCATGAACTCAATATGCCTCTCAGCAAATAGCTTGGGGTGTCTACTTTCCAAAATGGGGTCATTTGGGGGGGTTTTGTACTGCCCTGCCATTTTAGCACCTCAAGAAATGAAATAAGCAGTCATAAACTAAAAGCTGTGTACATTTTAGAAAATGTACCCTAGTTTGTAGACGCTATAACTTTTGCGCAAACCAATAAATATACGTTTATTGAAAATTTTCTTACCAAAGACGTGTGGCTGAATACATTTTGGCCTAAATGTATGACTAAAATTGAGTTTGTTGGATTTTTCTTATAACAAAAAGTAGAAAATATCATTTGTTTTCAGAATTTTCGGTCTTTTCCGGTTTATATTGCAAAAAAAATTAAAAATCGTAGAGGCAATCAAATACCATCAAAAGAAAGCTCTATTTGTGGGAAAAAAAGACGCACATTTTGTTTGGGTACAACATTGCATGTCCGCACATTTACCAGTTAAAGCAGCGCAGTGAAAAATTGTGAAAAGTGCTCTGGTCATTGAGCAGCCAAATCTTCCGTGGCTGAAATGGTTAAGCAGCTAATTCTGGCGTTTCTTTCTCAGTGAGCAATTCCAACCTGGAGCTTCAGGCATAAAGGACCCAGCTCTCCAGCCGAGCTTTCACAAGCACAGGTTCCACTGCAAGTCAATGCCATAATGTGCTAGTATGTGGTTGTTATGGCAGGCTTACCCTTTATATGATGCCATTTAGAGGTGAACATTTTTTATTCTGTCATTTTGAGACAAGTAGGAAAATTGGACACATTAATATAATTACAAAAGTCAGCAACAATGGCTATCGCCACCCTATAGCATGTGTAGCGGTACCCCCATGGGGGCTGCTGATTGACTCTATACCCCACTGGCCACCCCGACTCTGCAGACCCTCTCTTACCTTTGACACCTTGGGATCCATTGTAAATACCACGTTAGTAATGAGAAACTCAGACAAGGTCACTGAACCACTCAAAGAACTTTTACTATGGTAAAAGATAACACAAGGAAATGGTACGGTTAACAATGAATGAACACAGGTTATGATTGGCAGAGGTATTTGTTCAATGCAATAATATCATACACTTGTACCCAATAGCAACCTGATGAGGATATACAGTCATGGCCGAAATTGTTGGCACCCCAGAAATTTTTCTAGAAAATCAAGAATTTCTCACGGAAAAGAATTGCAGTAACACATGTTTTGCTATACACATTTATTGTTTATTCCCTTTGTGTGTATTGGAACAAAACAAAAAAAGGGAGGAAAAAAAGCTAATTGGACAAAATGTCACACAAAACTCCAAAAATGGGCTGGTCAAAATTCTTGGCACCCATGACTTAAAATTTGGTTGCACACTCTTTGGAAAAAATAACTGACATCAGTCGCTTTCTATAACCATCAATAAGCTTCTTACACCTCTCACCTGGAATTTTGGACCACCCTTCTTTTGCAAACTGCTCCAGGTCTCTCTTATCGGTAGGGCGCCTTTTCCCAACAGCAATTTTAAGATCTCTCTGGAGGTGTTCAATGGGATTTAGATCTGGACTCATTGCTGGCCACTTTAGAACTCTCCAGCGCTTTGTTGCCATCCATTTCTGGGTGTAGCAAAATAGCAAAATATGTGTTAGTGCAATACTTTTCTGTGAGAAATACTTGATTTTCTGCCAACAATTTTAGCCATGACTGTATGTGAACAGGTGCACAGGGAGTTAGATCCTCAATACTCTTAACACATGTATTGAATACCTTCCCACTGAGGCCTCAACACACACACACCAATGCAATAAGAGAATGCACAACAGTGAATACAGTAATACAATACAAATTCCAACTTTATCTCACTAAATGGCTCCCTCTAAGTTGCAGTTCAGAGCAATTCTCCAATGTATAGCAGTAAAGCTTTTTAAAATTATTAAAGCAGTGAATGTTCCTCAAATTCCAGTTTTGTCTTCAGCTAGCTTAATTTATACTGCAGTGTTGAGTTGTGTGATTACTTGTAATCAGAGACATATCTAGTGAAAATAGCGCCTATGGTAAGCACTGAAACTGCGCCCCTGTCAAAACATTTGAAACCCATCTTTCAGATAATACTGTCAGTATATACAGGTATATAGGGAGAACAGTAGGTTAGTTGTTGGGACTTGCCTCACTTGGTTTGAATCTGGGCCAGGAAGCTATCTGCATGTAGTTTGCATGTTCTCTTGGTGTGGGCACACTCCAAAGCCATGTTGGTAGGTGATAGTCCCCTGTCTGTATGAAGTGGCAATGTACATGGGCGATCACATTCTGCATGCCACCCCCCCCATGCCTGAAAAATTATCCAAAAATGAGCGCTGGCCCAAAATCTGCCAAGAGCTGGACAGGACTGAATGGAAGTATACATAGATATGTGTAGGGTCCTCTATGATTGTAGGGTCAGTGTAGAATATGATTAGCCATATACACTGCCAGTCTGTACACGGTACAATTCACCTACCTGCATGTGTTTGGAGTGGAAGAGGAACCCCGCTGGGAGAACATGCTAACTCCATGTAGCTAGTGTCCTGGGCAGGAGTGGAGCCCAGTATATATATATATATATATATATATATATATATATGTGTGTAGACATTGGTCGGGTACCTGCTTCTCCATGCTCTCCTTGCCCCTGCTGCCCACTATGGGTGGGGGGATCCTCTCGCAGCTGGCACCCTCCAGCATGTAGAGTCCGGAGGGTCAGGTGCTCTGCTCTCCCTCAAAGTGCCATCCGTTGGTCTTGGCCGTCTTCTTGCTGAGTTGCCCCCTCTTAGTGCCCTACTTGTGGGCAAGGAGAGCCAGGTACAGAGCGTGTCCCTTGTTACAGCCCACACTCTTCTGCATGATACCCGAGCAACAGTACGATCAGCGCCATCCGTCCCCGCCGATTACTCCTGGGACAGTGCTGTGCCACCAATCACTGCACAAGTGGCCCATGGCTGCAGGTGTGTGGCCCCTGAGTCTCCTGCCGCTGCGCTGTCACTCTGTCTTCTGTGCAACAGTGGTGTCTCTAGCTTTCATATTTAGGGGGGGCACATGGGGGGACAGGAACAAAAGTAGGGGGGCCCAACTATAAAAATTATATATATATATATATATATATATATATATATATATTGTGAGGGGGTTAGCTCGGCAGCGGGTGTGTGTGACCCCCGGGATGGGCTCCCCACACAAAACAGGCCCAGCAAACGGAGGTTGTGGTTTTCAAAATCAAAAAGGTGCGGTTTATTTTCTATTTACAGTGACAAAACACAGCAAAGCAAAAGAAACATAAACAAAATAAATCCTGGTCAAGTTGACCTCTGACTAAACATACAGGTTTCCTAACTAACAACTGGGATCAGCCTAGTGCTGTCCTAGTCCCTAAGTCCCTGGTTTTAAATGTCCAAGCAAATAGCCACACAGGCTTTGTCTCACCGCACAGGGGTTCACTCTCCCTAGACAGTCCACACAGGTCTGGTTCCAGGCATGAGCTAACATCTAATGAAGCTGGGAGTTCTTATAGAGGCCTAAATGAGCTGACAAGCTTCAGCTGGTCTCATCAACTCCCTGTCTGCACGACGCCCAGCACTCTCCCTAGAGGTATGAGTCATCCATGAGCCTACTAGCCTCAGCTGGGCTTATACAACTCTCCACCTAGTTGTATAAGTCGGCGTAAAGCCTGAATCTGGGCGAAATATATCTACCCCCCTGGATGCAACCAGGTGACTTTACCTTCCTGCTGTCACATACCCCCCCCTCTTGTTTTAACCTCGGGGTTGGAACACCAGCAATCAGGCATTCATGTACTCGAGACAAAGCATCCACATTCCCCATTTGAACGCCAGGGCGATGCTTTACTGTGAAGTTGAATTCCTGGAGGGCCAGGAACCACCTATTCACTCTTCTATTTGTTTCCTTGTTTTGAGCCATCCACTTTAACGGAGCGTGATCCGTAACCATGTCAAAGTGCCTACCTAGCAGGTAGTACCGAAGGGAATCTAGAGCCCACTTCACCGCTAAACACTCCTTTTCAACGGTGGCGTAATTTACCTCATGGGACTTCAACTTCCTGCTGAGGTAAATGACTGGGTGCTCTTCCCCGTTCCAGACCTGGGACAATACTGCTCCTAACCCCACATCTGACGCATCACTTTGTACGACAAAGTCTTTAGAGAAGTCGGGTGAGTACAACACTGGCTGGCTACATAAGGCTTGTTTCAAGAATTGGAATGCTGCCTCAGCCTCGGGGGTCCATTTAATCATGACCGACCCTTTCCCCTTCGTCAGGTTGGTTAGGGGCACAGCCTTAGAAGCAAAGTGGGGAATGAATCGCCGATAATACCCAGCGATTCCCAGAAAGGCTCGTACCTGCTTCTTGCTGTTGGGACGTGGCCAACTCTGGATGGCCTCGACTTTGTTGAGTTGGGGTTTTATTACTCCCCTCCCAATGGTGTACCCAAGATATTTGGCCTCCTCCTGCCCAATGGTACACTTCTTGGGGTTAGCCGTAAACCCCGCTTCCCGAACAGAGTCCAGGACTGCTTGCACTTTTGGCAGATGTGAGGCCCAATCTGTGCTATGGACAATTACGTCATCCAGGTAAGCCGCAGCATACTTCCGATGGGGCCTCAGCATCTGGTCCATTTTCCGCTGGAATGTGGCCGGCGCATTCTGTAACCCGAACGGCATTCTTTTATATTGGAACGCCCCGTCTGGGGTTACAAATGCGGTTTTCTCTTTGGCCGACTTGGCCAGGGGGATTTGCCAATACCCTTTTGTGAGGTCAAGAGTCGTCATGTATCGGGCTGTTCCCAGCCGGTCGATCAACTCATCTATACGTGGCATGGGGTAGGTGTCAAATTTTGTAACTTTGTTCAACTGACGAAAATCTTAACAAAATCGCCAGCTCCCATCCGGTTTAGGCACCAACACGATGGGACTAGACCAATCACTTTGGGACTCCTCTATCACCCCTAAGTTCAGCATTTTCTGTACTTCCTCCCGTATTGCCTCCCGTCGGGCCTCTGGGATCCGATAGGGTTTTAACTTCACCCTTTCACCGGGCGGGGTAATGATGTCATGCTCTACCCCAGATGTTTGTCCCGGCAGCTCAGAGAATACCTCCTTGTTGCGAAGCACAAACTCCTTAACCTCCTGTTGTTGGGGTTGTGACAAGGTGGCTGCTATTCCAACCTCAGGAATCACGCAACCAGTTTGAGCTGGTGACCAAGTGTCTGCGACTAGGGACTCTCTATCCCTCCAGGCTTTCAACAGATTAACGTGATAGATCTGTTCGGGCTTTCGCCTTCCTGGTTGTCTGACCTTGTAATTCACTTCGCTCACTTTTTCCATTATCTCGTAGGGGCCTTGCCATTTGGCAAGGAATTTACTTTCAACCGTAGGGACAAGTACCAGTATCCTATCCCCCGGGGAAAAGGTACGGGTCTTGGCTCCACGGTTGTACACTCTCTGCTGTGCTAACTGCGCTTGGGCCAAATGTTCCTTCACGATGGGCATTACCTGTGCAATTCGGTCTTGCATCAGGGCGACATGCTCAATCACACTCCTGTGGGGAGAACTCTCACTTTCCCAAGTTTCCTTGGCAATATCCAACAGCCCTCTTGGGTGTCTCCCATACAGTAACTCAAAGGGGGAGAATCCCGTAGAGGATTGGGGCACCTCCCTAATAGCAAACATCAGATAAGGAAGTAGACAGTCCCAATCCTTTCCATCTCTATCCACCACTTTCTTCAACATTTGTTTTAGGGTTTTGTTGAATCTTTCAACCAGCCCATCGGTTTGGGGGTGATACACAGATGTACGTAATTGCGTCACTTTGAATAATTTACACAGCTCCTTCATAACCCGGGACATAAAGGGTGTACCTTGGTCCATAAGCAGTTCTTTACAAATACCCACCCGGCTAAACACAAGAGATAGCTCTTTGGCTATGGTTTTGGCCGAGGTATTTCGGAGAGGGATCGCTTCTGGATAACGGGTGGCATAGTCCATTATAACTAATATGTACTGGTGCCCCCTAGCGGACTTGATTATAGGACCTACCAAATCCATGGCGATCCTCTCAAACGGGACCTCAATGATGGGTAGAGGGACCAGCGGGCTACGGAAATGTGGCATCGGGGCCGACCTCTGACACACAGGGCAGGAGGAACAATAATTTTCTACGTCCTTCATCACCCCCGGCCAATAGAATCTCTGTAATACCCTCTCTCGGGTTTTCTCTGTCCCCAGATGACCTCCAAGAATGTGCCCATGGGCCAACTCCAACACCAACTTCCTGTAAGGTTTGGGCACCACAAGCTGCTCAACGGTTTCTTCTGCCCTTTTTGCCACCCGATACAGTAGGTCCTTCTCTACGCTGAAGTATGGGTAAGTGCAGGTATTATCTGGGTTCACTAACTCGCCATCTATTTTCACTACGTTTTCCCGTGCCTTTATTAGGGCGGGGTCTTTCAACTGTTCTGTGGCAAAGTTTTCCCTGTGAACCTCAAGATCAGAAAACTCCACAGATGGTAGGTTTTCGTCTGAGGAGGTGGGCTCCTCTCCAGTTTCTTGAGTCTCCCCTGCCAATACTGATAAGGGAAATTCCGGAGAGTCCTCACCACTCTCAGGGGAGTTCTGGCTATCACATTCCTGGTACATAGGGGCACCAGTGAGGGGCTCAGGATCATCCCACAGTTCCCAGAACTTCGGAAAATCCCTTCCCACAATGGCGTCATGCGGTAACTGAGATACTAAGCCCACTGGATGAGAGAGGGTACCTTTGGGGGTCTCGAAACACACTGTAGTCACTGGATACTCTCGGGTGTCCCCATGCACACAAATAACAGCTACCTTGCTATTCCCAGAGACCTCTGTTTTAACTAACTCAGCCTTTATCAGGGTCACAAGGCTACCTGAATCCAGCAATACCACAACATTTCTACCATTAACACACATTTTGCATAAATGTTTCTCAGTTCCTCGAATGGCAGTGCATGCGACTGTCGCACACAGCGACTGACGTCTGCCCGTCAGAAAGTCACACTGCATGGGTTCCTCCACAACCGGGCAATTGGCTGCAATATGTCCCGCTTGCCGGCAGCGGTAGCAAACGATCCTTCTTGCCGCCTCTTGAGCCGCTGATTTCCCAATCTGTTCTCGCCAAACTTGGGGTAGAGCTCCCACCCTCTCACTCTCTCCACCCTCACCCCTTGGAATCCTCTTATCCGCCCCTGGGGATGGTCTGGTCTTAGGGTGGAAAGTCCGAGTGTCTCTGGAAGAGGCCGTCAGGTTCTCTGTAGCCAAGTATTTCTCCACACGATCCACAAGACCATCGGCCGTCTCTGGGTCTCCATGGCTTACCCACTTTTGGATGGCAGTAGGAAGAGCTCTCAAAAACCGATCCAGTACAACACGTTCCACAATCTTTGGTGCGGACAAAGTCTCTGGCTGTAGCCACTTTCTGCTCAGGTGAATGAGATCATACATTTGAGACCTGGGGGGTTTTCCAAGCTGGAAAGTCCAGTTATGCACACGCTGAGCCCGGACAGCCTGGGTGACACCCAGCCTTGCCAATATTTCAGCTTTTAGCATCACATAGTCTTTTGCTTGGTTAGGCTCTAGGTCATAGTAAGCTTTCT
This sequence comes from Rana muscosa, assembly GCA_029206835.1. NCBI lineage: Eukaryota > Metazoa > Chordata > Amphibia > Anura > Ranidae > Rana > Rana muscosa. The sequence continues at coordinate 1,030,072,856 of CM055116.1, forward strand.
GCGATTCACCAGTTAACAGAGGAGCCACCAGTCCAGCCCACTGCTCCTCAGGCCACTTTTCTCTTTCAGCGGTCCTTTCAAATGTGGTCAAAAATACCTCTGGATCATCCTCTCCAGTCATTTTTGTCAATAAACGACTCACCCCAAAGGACGCGGTATTAGTGGGACGGCTTTCCTCACTGGTCTGCGGACGTTGCTGCATTACTGCTTCCATCTGTTGTTGTAGTCTCTGCTCTTGCTTCTGCAACAGGTCTATGAAGCGGGCCTCAGATTGCTGCTGGGCTCGTTGCTGAGCCTCCAGACTCTGTTGCAAAGTTGCGTTTGTCTGCTGCTGGGCTGCAAGGCTCTGTTGATGAGCTTGCTGCTGGGCTGCGAAGTTCTGTTGTTGAGCTGCAAGGCTCTGTTGATGAGCTGCAAGGCTCTTTTGCAAACCTGCATTTGTCTGCTGTTGATTGGCATTTGCTAGAGCCAGCTGCTTCAGTATCTCCTCCATGCTGGCTTAAAAAAAAAACTGCCTGCATTCTCCACCAACTGTGAGGGGGTTAGCTCGGCAGCGGGTGTGTGTGACCCCCGGGATGGGCTCCTCACACAAAACAGGCCCAGCAAACGGAGGTTGTGGTTTTCAAAATCAAAAAGGTGCGGTTTATTTTCTATTTACAGTGACAAAACACAGCAAAGCAAAAGAAACATAAACAAAATAAATCCTGGTCAAGTTGACCTCTGACTAAACATACAGGTTTCCTAACTAACAACTGGGATCAGCCTAGTGCTGTCCTAGTCCCTAAGTCCCTGGTTTTAAATGTCCAAGCAAATAGCCACACAGGCTTTGTCTCACCGCACAGGGGTTCACTCTCCCTAGACAGTCCACACAGGTCTGGTTCCAGGCATGAGCTAACATCTAATGAAGCTGGGAGTTCTTATAGAGGCCTAAATGAGCTGACAAGCTTCAGCTGGTCTCATCAACTCCCTGTCTGCACGACGCCCAGCACTCTCCCTAGAGGTATGAGTCATCCATGAGCCTACTAGCCTCAGCTGGGCTTATACAACTCTCCACCTAGTTGTATAAGTCGGCGCAAAGCCTGAATCTGGGCGAAATATATCTACCCCCCTGGATGCAACCAGGTGACTTTACCTTCCTGCTGTCACAATATATACACACACACATACATACACACACACGCACACACAATGCCTTAAAAAAAGTATTCATACCCCTTGAAATTTTCCACATTTTGTCATGTTACAACCAAAAATGTAAATGTATTTTATGTGATAGACCAACACAAAGTGCCAGGTTAGGTGATATACAGTAGTGCCAGGTTAGGGTGGTATAGTGCCAGGTTAGGTGATATACAGTAGTGCCAGGTTAGGTGATATACAGTAGTGCCAGGTTAGGTGATATACAGTAGTGCCATGTTAGGGTGGTATAGTGCGTGCCAGGTTAGAGTAATATAGTGCCATGTTAGAGTAATATAGTGCCAGGTTAGGATGGTAGTGCCAGGTTAGGGTCTATAGTGCCAGGTTAGGGTGGTATAGTGCCAGGTTAGGGAGTATAGTGCCAGGTTAGGGAGTATAGTGCCAGGTTAGGTGGGGTATAGTGCCAGGTTAAGGGGTATAGTGCCAGAGTAAGTACATGACAACATGAATAGATAAGCAAATGCTGGTCCTGTTCCTTTCATCCTCTGTCACCTGCTGCATTAAAAGTCTAAATGAATCCATGACTGTCCCAGTGTCCCTGCTGCTGCTGCAGAACCTCCTTCTCCCCCAGGCTCTCTGAAGTAAACAAAGAAAGAAAAAACTCACATGTGTAGAAGCACATTAACCACTTAAGCCCCGGACCATTTGGTAGCTAAAGGACCAGAGGTGAATTCAGAATTTTGCACTGCGCTGCTTTAACTGTAAATTGTGCGGACATGCAATGTTGTACCCAAACGAAATTTGCGTCCTTTTCTTCCCACAAATAGAGCTTTCTTTTAATGGTATTTGATTGCCTCTGCGATTTTTGTTTTTTGCGATATAAACGGAAAAAGACCGAAAATTTTGAAAAAAAATGATATTTTCTACTTTTTGTTATAAGAAAAATCGAATAAACTCAATTTTAGTCATACATTTAGGCCAAAATGTATTCAGCCACATGTCTTTAGTAAAAAAAATGTCAATAAGCGTATATTTATTGGTTTGCGCAAAAGTTATAGCGTTTACAAACTAGGGTACATTTTCTGGAATTTACACAGCTTTAAATTTATGACTGCCTATCTCATTTCTTGAGGTGCTAAAATGGCAGGGCAGTACAAAACCCCCCCAAATGACCCCATTTTAGAAAGTAGACACCCCAAGGAAATTGCTGAGAGGCATGTTGAGCCCATTGAATATTTTTTTTTTTTGTCCCAAGTGATTGAATAATGACAAAAAAAAAAATTACAAAAAGTTGTCACTAAATGATATATTGCTCACACATGCCATGGTTATATGTGGAATTGCACCCCAAAATACATTCTGCTGCTTCTCCTGAGTACGGGGATACCACATGTGTGGGACTTTTTAGGAGCCTAGCCACGTACGGGACCCCGGAAACCAAGCACCGCCTTCAGGATTTCTAAGTGCGCAAATTTTTGATTTCACTCCTCACTACCTATCACAGTTTTGAAGGCCATAAAATGCCAAAATAGCACAAAACCCCCCCAAATGACCCCATTTTAGAAAGTAGACACCCCAAGGAAATTGCTGAGAGGCCTGTTGAGCCCATTGAATATTTTTTTTTTTGTCCCAAGTGATTGAATAATGACAAAAAAAAAAAAATTACAAAAAGTTGTCACTAAATGATATATTGCTCACACATGCCATGGTTATATGTGGAATTGCACCTCAAAATACATTCTGCTGCTTCTCCTGAGTACGGGGATACCACATGTGTGGGACTTTTTAGGAGCCTAGCCACGTACGGGACCCCGGAAACCAAGCACCGCCTTCAGGATTTCTAAGGGCGCAAATTTTTGATTTCACTCCTCACTACCTATCACAGTTTTGAAGGCCATAAAATGCCAAAATAGCACAAAACCCCCCCAAATGACCCCATTTTGGAAAGTAGACACCCCAAGGAAATTGCTGAGAGGCCTGTTGAGCCCATTGAATATTTTTTTTTTTTTTGTCCCAAGTGATTGAATAATGACAAAAAAAAAAAAAAATTACAAAAAGTTGTCACTAAATGATATATTGCTCACACATGCCATGGTTATATGTTGAATTGCACCCCAAAATACATTCTGCTGCTTCTCCTGAGTACGGGGATACCACATGTGTGGGACTTTTTAGGAGCCTAGCCACGTACGGGACCCCGGAAACCAAGCACCGCCTTCAGGATTTCTAAGGGCGCAAATTTTTGATTTCACTCCTCACTACCTATCACAGTTTTGAAGGCCATAAAATGCCAAAATAGCACAAAACCCCCCCAAATGACCCCATTTTGGAAAGTAGACACCCCAAGCTGTTTGCTGATAGGCATGGTGAGTATTTTACAGCTCTCATTTGTTTTTGAAAATGAAGAAAGAACATTTTTTTTTTTTCTTTTTTTTTTTCAATTTTCAAAACTTTGTGACAAAAAGCGAGATCTGCAAAATACTCACAATACCTCTCAGCAAATAGCTTGGGGTGTCTACTTTCCAAAATGGGGTCATTTGGGGGGTTTTTGTGCCATCTGGGCATTCCATGGCCTCCGAAACTGTGATAGGCAGTGAGAAGTGAAATCAAAAATTGACACCCTTAGAAAGCCTGAAGGCGGTGCTTGGTTTTTGGGGTCCCGTACGCGGCTAGGCTCCCAAAAAGTCTCACACATGTGGTATCCCCGTACTCAGGAGAAGCAACAGAATGTATTTTGGGGTGTAATTCCACATATGCCCATGGCATGTTTGAGCAATATATCATTTAGTGACAACTTTGTGCAAAAAAAAAAAAAAAAAATTATTTTTTCCGCAACTTGTGTCAACATATAAAATATTCCATGGACTCGACATGCCTCTCAGTATATAGCTTGGGGTGTCTACTTTCCAAAATGGGGTCATTTGGGGGGGTTTTGAACTGTTCTGGCATTTTATACACAACATTATGAAGCTTACATCCACTCTTCTAACCACTTGAAGACAAAGCCCTTTTTGACACTTTTTGTTTACATGAAAACATATTTTTTTTTGCAAGAAAATTATGTTGAACCCCCAAACATTATATATATTTTTAAAGCAAAGGCCCTACAGAATAAAATGGTGGGTGTTGCATTTTTTTTTTCTACACAGTATTTGCGCAGCGATTTTTCAAACACATTTTTTGGGGAAAAAATACACTTTTTTTAATTTTAATGCACTAAAACACACTATATTGCCCAAATGTTTGATGAAATAAAAAAGATTATCTTAGGCAGAGTACATAGATACCAAACACGACATGCTTTAAAATTTCGCACAAACGCGCATTGGCGACAAACTACATACATTTTTAAAAGCCTTTAAAAGCATTTACAGGTTACCCCGTTAGATTTACAGAGGAGGTCTACTGCTAAAATTACTGCCCTCGATCTGACCTTCGCGGTGATACCTCACATGCATGGTGCAATTGCTGTTTACATATGATGCCAGACCGACGCTTGCGTTCGCCATTGGGCAAGAGCAGGGCAGGACAGGGGTGCTTTTTTTTTTTTTTTTTTTTTTATTATTAATTTTGCTTTTTTATTTTATTTTTAAACTGTTGCTTCCATACTTTTTTTTTTATCACTTTTATTGTTATCTCAGGGAATGTAAATATCCCCTATGATAGCAATAGGTAATGACAGGTACTCTTTTTTGAAAAAACTGGGGTCTATTGGACCCTAGATCTTTCCTCTGCCCTCAAAGCATCTGACCACACCAAGATCGGTGTGATAAAATGCTTTCCCAATTTCCCAATGGCGCTTTTTATATCCGGGGGGGGACATTCCCTCCCACTGCTTGTAAAAGCCACTAGGATTGCTTTTACATGAAAGCCGGCCGCTGGCTGAAAAGAATGATACCAAGATGATACCTAAACCTGCAGGCATCATTCTGGTATAAACATTCAAAGTCCAGCAACATATCAGTACGTTGCTGGTCCTTGTTGGACATGTATTGTAATCTTTTTTTTCATGCAGCCTGTTGGCTGAACGAAAAAAAAAGATTGATCGGTGGGTATGCCCACCATTAGAATACCGCCCTTCATCCACCCACTTCTAATGATGGGCATACATGCACCATTTATATATGCCGAAGCATGGGGGCATCTTCTCGCAAAAGTTATGCCGCGTACACATGGTCAGACTTTTCCACGGGCAAGCCTCCGTCGGAATTTCGACCGTATGTACACGGCATTAGGAGCAAAATCACTCCTCCGCCCCTGCTGCCCCAATGCTTCGGCATATATGCTTTTTTTTTTTTTAACTGTGGTGGTGAAATCACCTCCTACAGCACTGGAGTCGCAGGGATCAGGCCTGTCTCTGCGAACGCTGCAGTTATGTGTGTTGTGTTTTGCAAGTGACAGTGATCGATCGATACTGCACTTGGGTGGCCTGGGCTGGACGGAGGGGCAAAACGCAGGTGCCAGCAGGTATCTGGGCTGATCCCGCTAACACTGCGTTTTTGGGAACCCTAAACTGCTGGGGACGCTAGTATAGATCTGATCAGATCAGATATTGAGCTGATCAGATACTATACCACTAAGGGGGGTGTATGCTTCACGCGTGGGTGTTAGCGCTACTGGCACTAACCTGACACTGCCTGGGGTGTGACGCAGACCCTCTCTGACGCTAAAACCTAATTGATATCACCCGCCGGGCGATCAGGGGGTTAAACCTTTATTGGGTTATATACGGCGGGTGCCCTGACACTATAAAAAGCAAACTAACTAACCAGCGTCACCCGTAACACTTATATGATGATCACTGGTGAAAGGGTTAACTAGGGGCAATTAGGGGGTTAAAACCTTTATTAGGTAATATATGGGGGTACCTGACGCTATAAAAACCTGACGGCGAACCTAAAAAAAAATTACTGGCTACCTATCGGCATCACCGACACTAAGACAACGATCATAAAAACGATCGCTTAGCAACAGTGGTGATAGGGGGTGAAAGGGTTACCTGGGGGGCGATCAGGGGGTTAAACCTTTACTAGATAATATATGGGGGTACCTGACGCTATAAAAACCTGCGGCGAACCTAAAAAAAATTACTGGCTACCGATCAGCATCACCGACGCTAAGACATCGATCAGAAAAATGAGCGCATAGCGACGGCGGTTCTAGGGGGTGAAAGGGTTACCTGGGGGGTGATCAAGGGGGTTAAACCTTTATTAGGTAATATATAGGGGTACCCGACGCTATAAAAACCTGCGGCGAACCTAAAAAAAATTACTGGCTACCGATCAGCATCGCCGACGCTAAGACATCGATCAGAAAAATGATCGCCTAGTGACAGTGGTGATAGGGGGTGAAAGGGTTACCTGGGGGGCGATCAAGGGGGTTAAACCTTTATTAGGTAATATATGGGGGTACCCGACGCTATAAAAACCTGCGGCGAACCTAAAAAAAATTACTGGCTACCGATCAGCATCACCGACGCTAAGACATCGATCAGAAAAATGATCGCATAGCGACGGCGGTGCTAGGGGGTGAAAGGGTTACCTGGGGGGTGATCAAGGGGGTTAAACCTTTATTAGGTAATATATGGGGGTACCCGACGCTATAAAAACCTGCGGCGAACCTAAAAAAAATGACTGGCTACCGATCAGCATCGCCGACGCTAAGACATCGATCAGAAAAATTATCGCTTAGTGACAGTGGTGATAGGGGGTGAAAGGGTTACCTGGGGGGCGATCAAGGGGGTTAAACCTTTATTAGGTAATATATGGGGGTACCCGACGCTATAAAAACCTGCGGCGAACCTAAAAAAAATTACTGGCTACCGATCAGCATCACCGACGCTAAGACATCGATCAGAAAAATGATCGCATAGCGACGGCGGTGCTAGGGGGTGAAAGGGTTATCTGGGGGGTGATCAGGTGGTTAAACCTTTATTAGGGGGGGTTAGGGGGCTACACTGGACCTAAGACTAAACTTTGGCGACACTTTTACAGTCACAAATGTCACTGATTGCAGTGATCACTAAATAAATGGTCACTGCAATCAGTGACACTGTGACTGGGGGCTGGGGGGTGATCTGGGGGGTGATCTGGGGGTGTCTGGGGGGGCCTGGGGGGGCGATTTATGTGCCTATGTGTCCTGGTGTCAGTGTGCTGTTTTGTGTACTAACCTGCATCTTCTCCTGTACGGCGCTCGGTATATGTGAGCGCCGCAGGAGAGATGACATCACTTCCTCCTTCCTGGCAGGCAGGGGAAGCTCTCTCATTCGCCGGGAGCGATCGAGAGGGGGTGGCCGGAATCGAACGGCCGTCCCCTCATGCCGGATCGCTACCGAAGGTAAAACGTCCACCCACTGTAAAGAAGGGGGGTCCTATCGGACCCCCCAACTATACAAAGGCAATCACGTATATGTACGTGATTCTGCCTGTCGGTGCCATTCTGCTGACGTATATTTACAGTGGGCGGTCGTTAAGTGGTTAAGGACTGATTCTGGCTTCTTCTTCCTGGAACTGAAGTCAAAATGTGGCGGGTGGGAGGGGAAGAGGGAGGGGCTGCAACATGGGCAAAGTATGATTGGCTAACAGTGAGATGAGATGCATATATCCCCCTCCTCCCTGTGATGGTCGAGTCGGGACACTGAAATCATCATCGTGCAGCCCCCTGCGTCTTACTGCTGTGCTGTGCTGTGAACCCTTTTCTGCACACACTCACAGTACAGGTTGGAGATGGTCTGCTGGCTTTGCCTTTTGTCATTATGACAAGCAGGAGCCCCCGACACTGAGGAATGGATGATCGGCACAGCAATTACAGAGCGATTCTCTGTGTTTCTATCCCTCCAGCAGCTGAGAGCTTACAGGAGGGGGGAAGGGAGACACACACAGGGAATTGCTCTATTGCCGTGAGGATCGTTTTTACTTGGGGGGGGGGGGGCACAGCTGTTCAACAACTCCGCTCTTCCATGCAGCAACTTTCTCCCGCCGCCCCCCCCCCTGTACACTGCAGGGCCGCAGAGCGGAGAGTGAGCGCCCACCCTGCAGGTAGAACATTCTGATGTGCCGGAGGGGGGGAGTCACCTCACCCACACACTAAAAACACTTTCACAGACTTTCCTGGCAGAGGAGGAGAGCACCCACTGTGTGTTCTGCTGGGGGTCATCTGAGCAGTGTGTAGACTGCCAGCTACTCACCAGCGCCCCCTTCATGCGGCGCCCATGGCACTTGCTATGTCTGCCATACCCTGGATACGCCACTGCTTGTAATCCAAAAGAAACAGAGAAATAGCAATAACTGTAGAATATGATGCTATGGATTCCTTAACTGAAGAACTATTCCCACTTGTGATTCCTTTTATATGTGAGTAATACAGTACTGACCTTACAGTGCAGGGGAGAAAGACAAAACCACAAAGTCTGGTTGTAAGATTCTCAGGTGCAGCAGATCCAAAGCCTTGGAACTACAGGTCTCAGCAACAGTCTGTAGGAAAGAAACTCACTCAGCAATACTGCAGTCACTACTTGGATAGGCAGGTGCCTTCTCACCACTGTGGATCCTCAGCTGGCTGGTAGACTCCATCCGGAACACCCTGCAGATGCCTCAGTTAGTGAAGATGGCGCCACCACGCCGCACTGCTCCTCCCGGTACACTGGAAGGCAGATGGCTTCAAATGCTCTGAAGCTCAGGCCGATCCACCTGCTTAACTAGCAGGGCCATCCTCCAAAGATCCCTCTGGTACGGATGATCTGGCTCTCCGCTGTAGGCCGCAGTCTCTCACTCCTGGTCACACACACAGACCTCCTGCGGGCAGTTGAATGGCGTACAGAGAGGCCGAAAGCAGGCCACGCCTGTCCTTTTATCTGTCCTCCCAGCAAGCTGTTCTGTGACTTGGCATTGTGTGTCTGTAACTTAGCATTGTGGGTATTGTAGTCCCCAAACTGATTTAAACAATATGAGTCACTTCCTCATTATACTACATATCCCACAATGCATAACTGTCTGCTTCTTAAATGAAAGAAAGATCCTGATAGAGTTTCAGCGGGCACTAGAGGGAGCCAAACCCTTACTTAAGAACAATGAACTACTTAACATAATAACTTTAGTAGCATCCTGGCTACACATGACATATCTATTGGGACAATACAGTCCAAGCTAGAGGATGTTTCCGACAAACCAGAAATAGCAGGAACAACATATCCGTATTAAATGCTCAAGTATATTTTAAACAGAAAAACACAAATATCAGACATCACATAAGTATCTATTGTTTGAGTCACAATGGCAGGTGACCCAAACATGTCCTGGTATACCAGTTGTTCAAAGATGGTTGTATAAAGAAAGGGACAGAGAAAAGAGAGGGGAGAAAGAGTAGGGGGGAGAAAGAGAATAAGTGGGGAAAAGGGTAGCGTAGGGTTTAAGGGCTAGCTGATCGAGAGAGGTATCACATGAGCAATCACAACATAAGGTAAAAGAATACCTAAGGGAAAGGGATGCTGAGGAAACTGTACCACATGCTTATGAAATAATGGACCTGCATTATGGTAGGGATGATGATGCACCCTCTGGGGTTGAGAGCATTTCAGTGAGAGTAGTAGAGAAAGAGAAACGGAGCCAAATGAATACCACACCATTTAGTCGCCACTGTCAAGTCTTCCATCTTCACCAAGTCTTTCTTTCGGGTTAATGCGCTCCAGCCTTTGAATGGTCGTGCCACGATGACGTAATTTAGTGTGCCCTCAATGTAGAGAGCAGTGTGCATGAGCCGGTGACACCACCAACTGCTGAAACTGTAAATATCTCCTAAACAGCACAAGTTTAGGAGGTATTAACTGTACCTACAGGTAACCTTTATTATACACTGAGCAAAACTATAAAAGCAACACTTTTGCGTTTGCCCCTATTTATCATGAGCTGAACTTAAAGATCTACGGCTTTTTCTATGTACACAAAAGGCATATTTCTCTCAAATATTGTTAACAAATCTGTCAGAGCCCAAGTTCACACTGGGCTGTGGGAAAGAAGCTGTGCAAGTTCAGCTGAATTCGCACGATTTCACTCCCGCTTGTCAGTCCCGATTTTAGCCACGATTACAGAGACATCTGTGCAGTTTCTGCACAGATGTTAATGTAAATCGCGGGCCGAAATCGCAAAAAGTAGTACAGAAACTACTTTTTCAAATCGGTGCAGCGCCACAGATGCGGCGTCGCACCGATTAGGATGGTGCCATTGCTGGCAATTTCCGGCAAATTCCGCCGATTTGACATGTCAAATCGCACCAGTGTGAACCAGGGCTAAATCGGTGTTAGTGAGCACTTCTCCTTTGCCGCGATAATCCATCCACCTCACAGGTGTGGCATATCAAGATGCTGATTAGACAGCATGATTATTGCACAAGTGTGCCTTAGGCTTGTCACAATAAAAGGCCACTCTAAAATGTGCAGTTTTATCACACAGCACAATGCCATAGATGTTGCAAGTTTTGAGGGAGCGTGCAATTGGCATGCTGACTGCAGGAATGTCCACCAGAGCTGTCACCCTTGAATTGAATGTTCATTTCTCTACCATAAGCGTCTCCAAAGGCATTTCAGAGAA